>WOAB01000338.1:0-1464888 GCA_027886185.1 Rheum nobile | reverse complement strand
CGAGATTAACAATACATACAATGAATAAGTAGGCCAGTTTATATGTTCAATAACTATATACTATTATTTACATACCTGGTATTAATACATTTTGTCCTTTTTAATAACATGCGAATACACAACAAGGTTTAAGATCCATGGCAGATGATAGGGTGACATCCAAAGCACATAAATGTAAGAAGTCTCTATTTCTCTCTTTATTTCTATGTCTATTAGTTTACAGATTTGATTATTTTATTTGGGTTTGTTTTCGAGGGTTCAACCAAATGCAATTTCCACAACTAAACGGTTACAGATACAAAAAGAAGACCTTCAAGGAAGAAGTTATACAGGTATATCCCTAACATAATCAACTAAAAAAGTGATATAAAACTTCATGTCTCTATGTTTTATTTTGCTAATTCTGTTTCATAAATTATATTTAGGTTATTTAAGAAAGATACTTCATATTTGGTGTACATATGTTAATTTGTTTTATTCGTTTTTTGGGTGAATATGATATCTGTTTTATTATCAAATGAAGTATTGATATTTAATTTGAAATGTATTAAATAAATCTTAGGTCACTTGAATATATTTAATATCTAAATATTCAAACATAAATATTCAGAACAATAGAAATGCACTCGTACTGAATGGTAAGGTACCTTCCTTGTAGCTATTAGCTATGTTGTAATAGAAATTTGAGACTAAAATTGCAATTGTTTTCCATTGTCTGATTGCATATGAGCCCTTCACCAAGACCTGAATGATGTTTTGCATGGAGTAATTAGTATTATAGTTGTTCCGTATTGAGTTGGATCGTCTTTCTTTGGAACTTTAAATAAACGGATTACACGAACCTTAAGTTCATGATTACCTCGGGTACCTGTAATATCCTTCACGTGCTGTATAATTTTTGACATCTATAATTCAGAATAAACAATTTTCAGTATTTATATTAACATCAAAATAAAAATATGAATTACAACATAAAAATCAATTTATGAAATAGAATCAGTTTTTAATACACCAAAATTTAAACCCCATCTGAAAATAATTGGTATAATTTCAGTTTTAACCTTGTATATGATTTCTGCATTTATTGGAAAATACTGAATTCTTCGAAAAAATGATGTGTTGCAGACTATTTTGTCATGGTTTCAAGATCTGGAGATTGGTGAGGATTGCACATATCTATTTGTCTGTATACATACCCTCATCAAAGAAAGAATAAACGTAAGATCTTTGTCTATATATCTATTTTGCTCCTGGCTCTGATGTACATATGAAAGACATCTTTTTCAAATGACATTGTTCAAAATAAAGGGGCTATTATTAGTCGGTGTGGAGTTGCTGTGAGATAGTATTTGTTTCATTGGCAAAAGGATTAATGTAATAGTCTCTCGCAACAACTTCTACACCGACTTAGGTAAAATGTCTCATTAAAGAACAAAAACAATAATTACTTTTTTGGAAATAGAGGGAGTATTATTAGTCGGTGTAGGAGTTGCTCGAAGATAATATTTGTTACATTGGAAAAAGGACTAATGTAATAGTCTCTCGAGCAACTTCTATATCGACTTGGTTAAACATGCCTCCTCATTAAAGAACAAAAACAATATTATATTTTCTAGTTATGCCTGATTTACTGTGTATATCTCTAAAAATCATTTTTTTTTCCCTTGATGAGTATGTTTGGAGGAAAACAGATATGGGAGGAAGATGACTTGCCCAGATCCAAAGTGATAAAAGTAAGACATCTAAAAATGCTTTTAGTTTCATTCAGACAATGTCTATCACTTTCTATCAGTATCCCTACTTCAAGACATGCTTTGTTTGATTTATGTCATCGTGCATTACTCTATAAATAAACTAAGACATTTATTTCATGTGAACAGATCTGCAGTTTGGTGTAGAGATACAGAAGGGGATGATGTTCTGGCAACTCATATGGTTCCAAGATTTGAAAAATAAAACCTAAAGGTACGGCTATTATACTGACATTGATATGAACATGAAAATATATATTCAATATTGCACAAAGTATAGTGAATGAATTATTACCTTATATCTGAGTGCTAGATATCCTGAATAAAACTGAAACAAAGTTAACAAAATCAATATCAGTAGGTTTGAAATGTTAAGCATGACTGAGAATGTACTTGAAATAACTGAGCTATGCTTTAGTTAAGCATTACCTCTTGAATGTCTCTTTTCTGCTGTGGTTTAGGGTTTTACAATGACTGAGAATATATAGATTTAGAGTCGACTATGTGAAAGAGATGTGGTCTTGTTTTTTTTTGGAATGCATAGATCTTATAATAAGTTTTGCTTTTTATGGATGTTTTATGATATGCCAAATTTCTGTCATTGGGAAACAAACAACACATTATTTTTGTCTTAGATTATAATATAGGTTAGAATTGGAATATAGGCCGATTCTCTGTAATAATATTTAGATGATTTAATTTAATAGCTGTGCAATATATTATGTAATCTGTTGTACATGCTTATTTGTGTATGCGATTCATTTGTACTCTGTTTTGTAATAGCTTGGCATGTTTTGACCAACCATAAAATTCTTATTTGTGGTTGGTTGTGTTTAATTTTTGTCTAGGAATTTTCAGAAATTGTATGGTAAAAATGTAGTTTTGTAATTTCTGTGCAGGCTTGATTCAAATCCATGGTCTTAGAAATGTGGTTTTGTAATTTTTATGCAGGTTTGGTGCATTATTTTTTTGCAGGTTTTTTTGTAATTTTTATGCAGGTTTTGTAATTTTTATGCAGGTTTTTTAATTTCGTGCAATTATGTAAAGCTTATGTAATTATTTTTATTTTATGCTTTATATTTAGGTTAATGTGTGTGTGCCATTTTGTAAGAGTTGGGCAGGTTTTGGTGCATTGTTGTCTCTTATTTGTAGTTGGTTTTGTGTTTAATTTTTGGGCTGTTTTAGCATAAAAAATTTTGAATGCATAATTTATCATTTAACATATTTGATAGATTATTTAGGTATTGGTTTTTATTTCATAACATATTCTCTATTAGAAACATTCCATTTTTTTTTGAAACCAAACGTGCTTTTACTGTGAACAAAATATTTTGGGTAAGTTATTATTTATATATTATTTGTTTTGAAAAATCTACTGTATTCATTGAGTACAAATCATTACCTGCCAAATTTGAACAAATTAATTGCGTACAAATTAGTAATTGCCAAATCAGAATGCATAAAACAGTAATAAAACAATACAACAATTAAATAACGCTAGTTCGACACGTGGCAAAAATATCACGCTGTGACACGTGGCACCGAAAAACGCGGGTGCAGTCTCGGAACGCATTCTGTGCAATCGCGATACTGCTTTAGTTATTATATAGTAGATTAGGGTATCATATTATAGAGGTAAACCTAGAATACAGATGAATGTCTTGATAGATAAATTGTTATACTAATTGGACTTGAATGTTAGTATGTCTTGATATATTCATATGGATTGATGATATTATACTAGTAAATGCATGTGATGACTATGTTGCGTTTGAACTAATAAGGTAATGTGGAATTGGTATTGATTATTGATATTGACAATTGTGTGGTTGAGACTTGCAGTCTTTTGACTCGGTGACTGTGGATGTGCTCATTGTGAATGTGAGTTGTGATGATTGATGCATGTGGCATGTTAATGATTGATTGTGGAGAATTGTAATGATTATCGAATATGAGTGGTGATGATCATTCCTTGTGGCATGTTATTCATGGATCGTGGGAAATTGTGATGATTGATTGAATCGTGGAATGCTGTGGTTTTAATTTTAGTCCTTGTGAGTTGCGGGTAAGGATTGTTCTGAGCCCCGCTTGGTCTAAATTTGGTTTTTAACAAAATATCATTCCTTGATGATTCCTTGGTGTCCGGGTTGAGTAGTCAAGGAAGGTGCTTTACATGTGTTGTGGAGAGGGGTACGTCTAGCTAATGTTACCGTGTCCGTCCGACAGGTAAAGGTGTGTACCCATTGTATGGGTTAGAAGATACCTTCGTTTCCAAGACAGGATTGGACATGTTTTCAAACGTTTTTATAAAGAACTTTTGAATTTTTTATAAATGTTGTTTTCTATTGAGTTTTCTTTAAAAATAATAGTGTACCCGGGTATAGGTTTTTTAATGATTATTACTTTTCATCATGTGATAATTTTTGACTAGTCATTGTGTTTGAGAAATTATGAGATATACATGTCTACCTTGGTGCATGTCTACCTAGGTAGCATGACTTAATTGATCATATAACAAATTTACTTGTATATGTATATACTTGTTTATGCATCTATAAGGAATTCTTTGAAAATAATTATTGATCTACATGTATGTAGGAAGTTAGGAATTGTATAAACTTTAGATAATCTATAACTAATTTATATGAAGATATTAATGTCATTCTTTAAGTAGAAAACATAATAGTGATGATATTTTATATAGGGTGCGATTCAGGTGAGAAAATGCCTTATAATACAAAATAAGAATAGCTCCTAGCCGTTAGATCAAATTAAAAGCTAAAAAAAGTGCAACTCGGTAGCACTTTTGTGCATGCCTTTGTTTTTTGAACATTACTGACAAAGTGCAAGCCGGAGGCCTAAAAGTACAAGCCGGTGACTTGAAAAGTGCAAGCGAATGCAACACTTTTGTGCATGCAAATTCAACATTTTGTGCATGTATTTTTTTGGATTGGAGTGCAAATTGTTGGCTTAAATGTGCATGCGAATTATTGTGCATGTGAATTTAACATTTTTGTGCATATATAACTCGCATGCACTATCAGTTGAATTCACATGCACTTTCAGTTGAACTCGCATGCACTCTCAGTTGAATTCACATGCACTTTCAATTGAACTCGCATGCACTCACAACACATAAAGCATACACTTGATTTCACATGCACTCAAAAGTCAAAAGACATATAAGTACCACTAGTACAAAATTTTCTATAGATAACACTAAAATTAGAGCGCTATTAAAAAGCGTAATAAAAATACAAAAAACGCATAGCAGTTTTTTCAAAAAACTGCTAAGAAATATTAAACCTTTTTTTTAATTATGAATTTTCAAACTCATAGCATTTTTTTATAAAAAGCGCTAAGTTATGTGAACCCCTCTTAACGCTGTTTTATAAAAAGCCTAAAAGTCTTTTTTATAAAAAAATATTTATAAAAAGCGCTAAGAATTGAAAACTCTTAGCGCTTTATTATAAAAAAGCGCTATAAAATTTTTGCCTTATATTTCACGCGGAAGCTGCTAACTTTCGCACCCTAACTTCATCCCTCTATTGTGCATGCCCCTCCCGCGCCCTAACTTCATGCCTCCAACCTCCTCTGCCTCCGCCTCACGCTCTCTGATCACTACCTCGCCGTCAACTTCTCGGACGGCTCCATCAGGCTCTTCCACCTCGAAGGCTTCGTCCATCTCCACACCTCCCGACCACTCCTCCGCGATCGCCTCAGAATCTTCTCACGCGCCATCACCAGAATCATCCTGCCCTCCACCGCTCCCCGCGTTGCCTTTTCCTCCCTCGACGACGACATCCACATCTCCGATATTAACGGTGGGCTCCAGCCAACGCGCATGGCTCAATTGGGCGACATCATTAATGACAGAACCCTAGTTGACTTCACTGGTTGCAACAAGCATGCCAATTTCTTCTAATTTTAAGATTTTAATCTCGAATTGAAGTGTCGATTATTTCAATGGCAGATTTAATTTTGATTTAGGTTTTGGGTGGGCCTTTACGCCAGCGTGCACAATCTCTAGAGTGCTAGAGAGTTCGCAACAATTTTTGGTATAATAGACTAGCATGAGACGACAGAGAGCAAAGGAGACTTGTTGTTGTTTCTCTTTTATCAATCTATGCTGTGAATGTGTTGATTTTGAAGTGTAGCTTACCTTTGGACTAGTAATTGCTTTGTTGAATCTGCATTACTATGATTTTGAGCAGATTATGCCTAGTTTGGTGGATGCTCATAACATGCATGTTCGATGAAATGTGCTGATGTACTTTGCTAATATATACTACTAACTACTTAATTTACTTCAAGTTTTGGGTGTAATACAATCTGAAAAAACATAATTTGTCAATTGAAGATCATAAAATATATTTGACAGCAGCTGGGAAGATGTAAGATTCATGACTATTGAATTTAAGTGTTGATGAATGAAATACTTGCCTTGCCTAATGCCCTGATCCCTTTGTTTTGCCCAGAAAATTCCAATTGACCGTACTGGAGATTGTGACAAGATCTATGATTTTCTAAAGGAGCATTAGAGCATTGCCAAGTGGGTTGCTTCTGGACTTGTTTGTTTTTGAAGTAAGTACTCTGATCTTATTATATTGATAATCATCTTATAATAATCGGTATAAAGCTATATATATATAACATAGAAACCAATTAGGAATACTTTTTTGGCTCAGGATCCCGCTAACAGGCCTGCGTTAGATATTCGTCTTGTGCATGTTAGTCAATTTCCGACCGATCACTTCGTTGTTGAGTTGTTACTTGTTGATTTTATTTCGGCTTACCTTGGGGTTCCCTTGGGTTTTTGTGACTAAATTGCATGTCAACTTTCATCTGAAATGGAGTAGGCGTTAACTTTATGAAGTATGAATGTATGATCAGCATTTTCTACTTGTTTGTTAATTTCAGTGATTCACGTGAGCTTTTTTTGCTTATTTCCTTGATGAGTGAAGATAATTGGTAGAACTGTAAAGTTTTTTTGCTATAGAGGACATTGTTTGCCTTAATTCATTCACTTTCTTCTCATCTTTTAAAAACCACTGAAACATCTTCCTCTTCTCTGATCAATTACTTGTAATCATCCGCCACCAACATTTATGTCATCAACTAACCTTGAAGCCCTTGCACTTGAAGCAGTTAGACCGGATGGAGATGAACAAAGTGATGCCAATGCCAGTTCTAAGCTTATTCGGTAATCCTCTAACCAAATGGTTTGGATATTCAGTTATATGTCTAATTGTCTATGCTGTAGCACCATGTTTAATTTTTAGGGTTTGTGTGATGATTCTTACATATCAATTTGATGTTGATTCAGGCCCATGCATGAGGTTACCTTTTCAACAGATGACAAGCCGAAATTACTCAGTCGGGTATGTGATTTTGGGGCTTCATTTTGTTAAGGGAGACTACTAGGTTTATCTCTTATGTTTATTCTTTCTTATGGTTGGCTAGGTACTTAGGTCTGATAGAATCATGTGTCTATGTTAATTATTTTCTTGTGGTTAGGTACCTTTTGGAGCGAATGGATGTGCATATTTCCCTTTTGATGAACTTTGTGACAGACCACTTGGTGCGGCTGACTACTTTGGATTATTTAAAAAGTTCTGGAAATCTTTTTGTTTGCTTCTCTCATTTTTGTTTTAGCAGTTGCAGGCTCATGAAATTGTCTTATAATATCTTGCGTGTACATACATTCACATTGCTAAACTTGAGCATCTTCACATACAATATATTTTGTGCTTTATATATCATATTGTGAAGCTGGAATTTTGTCTCTTTGTAGAGAAATTCCATACGCTAGCACTAGAAGGTGTGCCAATTCTTGGGCAACACAACCGTACAACAACTTATCGGTTTGTCACCTTAGTTGATTTATGTTTCTCCTCTCTCTGCCCACTATCTGTTTTCAGCATATTGAGTTTCATTTTTTTATGATCAACCCTATATATACAAATTGAATGTCTAATTTGACAAACCACAAAACTAAGGGTCGTACTTGTTTTGGTTGGCGTTTGGATAATTTATTGCTTCTTGACAAATCTTATGCAAATCCTTCCTTTCCAGAAAATTCATCTCTCTTAAACATAGTTAAGACCTCAGATATATTCACGATTTGATTCTTGATATTGATATGTTCAACTTGAAACTCGTTTGCTTCGCATGCTTATGGTTTTAGGTGATGTACGAGAACAAGGCAAGGTTTGTGTGCACGGCAGAGGGGAACCCCCAAAAGCTCTTTGAGAAGATCATCACAATAGTTGACGCTTAGAAAAGGGCCCCATGAACATCCACAAGGTCAAAGAGAAATGATGAGGCTGACTTGTGTGCCGACAATGAGCTCGGATTTGCTAAGGATCGAACTGTCAGTAGGTAAGCACGTACACAAACAAAAGTAAAATAGAAACTATAATGCGTCTTTGACAACAGAAGAGGATGAGTTGCAAATCCAGAGTAAAGCTTTTCATCATTGATTATGCTTTTTGTATCTGTAAAATCAAAATTCTATTGTCATGATTCAAAATGGTTTGTTTTACGGCTTCCTCACGAGCTTTATGCAGGTTGACTGAGATGAACATCAAAGAGTACATGGAGCAGCATGCTACCTTAATCCAGCTCATACAAGACGAGGGAACGGAGAACACGATGTAAAGGAATTTTATTCAGTATGTCTCAACTCTATATTTGTTGTATAAACAAATAAGAAACTCTTTGCTGCATAGCAATGCTTTTGAACAGAAGAGTTCAAGGATCAAAATAAACCGATTTGCTCTACTGGTATAGTCTTCTTGTTGTTGTAAATGTTGAGTAGTTATAGCCAATGTTCTAAAAGTCGCTAGGCGGGAGCTTGGCGGTGATGGGGGGCCTAGACGGGGCCTAGGCGGATTAAAAATTAATGCGTGATTCATGTGATTATTTGACTATGTTCTCCCAAATCATTTAATGTTTATAAAATTATGTTGGGATGAGGTTTGATTTTTAATAATGGACCTTATTTTATAAAGTCTCACCCAGAACTATGTTTATGCATACGTCATCTCCTCAGATGTTGTTGCGCAGCAACATCTGAGACTTCTTCTCGCCTAGGCGGCCCTAGGCGGTGGATAACCGCCTAGCGCCTAGACGGCCCTAGGCGGGGATTTTTAGAACACTGGTTGTAGCTTTGAGCTAGTACTGTTTTGATTTTAGGGCTTCATTTGGTTAAGGAAGACTACTAGGTGCTCAATTTTGTGGATATATATGAATGATGCTTCATTTTGTTAGGGAGATTAGACTTTTTTGTGGATATATATGGTGCTCAATTGACCTAAGTATATATTTTATGGATACAATACTGATTTTAACTAGACAATTAAGTAGTTTGTGGATGTTGGATATTTGGATGTTGGATACAATAGTACTGGTTTGATATGATTTTGAGTTATGAAAGCTTGTTGCTGTAAATCTGCTAGCAGGCGGGTGGTGCAGGAGCTTCCACTGCAAATATAGAAATAAAAAAACATAAAAAACATAGTGCTTTTGAAACAAAAGCGCTAAGAGACGAATATGAATAACAAAAAACATAGCGCTTTTTTAAGAAAAGCGCTAAGAGTTTTGGTTACCAACACTCTTAGCTTTTCTTAAAAAAGCGCTAAGAGTATTAACGTTGTTTAAAAAATTAAAACACATAAAACATAGCGCTTTTTACAGAAAAGCGCTATGCGTGTATCTCTTACAACGCTCTCTTATTAGCGCTATAGTGGTATATTATCACAGACGCTTAGATAGCGGTTGTAAAACCGCTATGCCAAGGCCGTTCTGTACTAGTGTACACTCAAATGCATGCACTTCAGTAGAATTCACATGCACTCTCAGTTGAATTCGCATGCACTCACAACACATAAAACATGCACTTGATTTCACATGCATTTAAAAGTCAAAAGACATATAAGTACACTTAAAGGCATGTACTTCAGTAGAATTTACATGCACTCTCAATTGAACTTGCATGCACTCACAACTCATAAAGCATGCACTTGATTTCACATGCACTCAAAAGTCAAAAGACATATAAGTATACTCAAAGGCATGCACTTCTGTAGAATTCACATGCACTTTCGGTTGAATTCACATGTACACTCCTAGTAGAATTTACATGCACCAATTTTCTAATTCGTATGCACTTTTCAGTTGCATTTCCATGCACTCTCAATTAAACTTACATGCAATAATAACACATAAAGCATACACTAGATTTCACATGCTCTTGAAAGTCAAAAGGCATGCACACTCAAAGGCTTGCACTTCTAATAGAGTTCACATACATCCAAGGGCGGTCTGGTGGCCGACGGTGGTCTGAAAGTGGTCCGGCGACCGACGTCGGTGGTCCGGAGGCGGCGGTCCGGCGACCGACGGTGGTGGTCCGGCGACCGACGTCGATGGTGGTGCTCTGATGGTCAACCCTTTGAATTAAAGACATGTGCATGGCACATGACTTTTTGATTATTTCTAATCCAATGGTCTATATTCATTCTTATTTTACACCATATTAATCATTCTTACATGATACTTATCCTTTTATATAATACATGATGCTGACTTATTTTCATATAAATATGATATGACTCTTGTAATAAGTTCTCATTGTTAAGACATGTTAATCATTTCAATGTTAAGTGGTATTGTATTGGTATTGTATGTTGATATTATCCTCTTTATTTAAACTATAATACATAATTAAATTATTGATATACTTTCTTAGTCTATTTTAAACTAACCCCTTGTTGTGTGGGGGATTAGGTCCTCAGATAATGCCAGAGCTTGGAGGAGGAGGTACTGTGAGGTGATGCTGCTTAGGATAGCATATGGGTTTTTGTTTCTAGATTTTCCGCTGTGATATATGTGTATATGATATTGATAAACCTTTTGGGATTTGGTTACTTGTATGAAATTAGTTAAGTTGACAATGATGGTGTGCTTTTTGTTGGGCTAGGAGGTGTCTGTGTGCGCCGGCCTTTGTTTATATTAAATTTCTGCATCAAACTATTCCGGAACAGGTTTAAGATATAGACTATTATAAAGGGGAAAGGTTTCGCCTTCGGATAAAATTTTCTTCTAATAGGTTAATTTGGGGCGTGAGAGTTCATCTTCGACTTCTCCACCCCTCTACTAATTATATGCTAAGAGTTTTTATGGTCAACTAAAGAACGCTCAACATTGTAGGCAAACTTGGCGAATCTAATGGCATATATTGTTAAAGTCATAAACCATATTAAATAATAAAACATACTTAAGCACTAAAAAAATCAAGCATACTAAGGATACATACCACGTAACTCGGACATCTCATAAGACTTTGCCACAACCTCCAAGAGCATCAACAACCAAATGTATTATCATAACAAAATTAGTTAATGTAATAAAATTAGAAATATTAGTAGAACAACTACTTCAACTCTCACATTGAATTACTTGGCAACCTATATTAAATATAGCTCTTTTAATTTACATGTTTCAACTCTCACATTGAATTACTTGGCAACCTATATTAAATATAGCTCTTTTAATTTACATGTCAATACTTCAGGTAAAATCAAGATGACTCATTGTCGGGGCCTGGAGATTTATTACATTGAATACTAAACATAGATCTTTTTATTTCATCGTTGTTAACAGTCTGAGTGAGATCCTCATTATAGACATCATGTTCAGTATTGTTGAGATAATTTTGAAAGATATTATGGTTAATACGGATGCGGATCTGGTGAGAACATTTCTTAAAATAATAACTCTCTTAAAATGTGAACTGGTGCACAAGTGTATGCAACAAGGTGCACAACGGGGAGAAAGTGCACAATGTACTTCCAATCTCATGCACACATATTTGGGTACAAAATTGTGCACTACATTGATGCATAATTGGTCTCCCACATTGACCCACAGGAGCTCCTACGTTGATCACCGTTGACCGGTTGTTGACAACCGTTGACCGGTTGTTGACAACTGTTGACCGAGCATTAACCGTCGTTGATCGGTGTTAGTCAACCCTTGACCGGTCAATGCACTAGTTTGTGCACCACTTTGGATGTGCACCATGTTACGAATACTTGTGCACCATGTTAGAAATAATTATACACTATTTAAATAAAATACAAGTGTATAATAAAATAAAATACAAGTGCACCATGTCAAAAATAAATGTACACCACATTACAAGTAATTGTGCAACACAGTTCATGTGCTTGTGCGCTGAGAAGGTTCACGTCTTTGTGCACTCCATTGTATTTAAAAAAATACAAGTGCACTACTCTATAAAAACCGCCTGCACAACTCAATTTATTATGGTGTACAAACTCGTACAACTTGGTGCACATACATTGTGCAATGCTATTGTACTTAGAAAAAAAAAACAAGTTCATTACTCAATAAAATCCTGGTGCACAACTTCACATATTTAGGTGCACTTTTAAACAGACTTTGGTGCACAAATTCATACAACTTGGTGTACAAGACTAGTTTAAATTTTAAGAGAAGTTCTCATTTTAAGAACAGTTCTCACCAGATCTGTTTAATACTTTTTCCCTAAATCTCTTTTCAAAACCCGGCCAAATCTCGTTATAGATGTTTTCTATTCCAATATCAATAGTGCCATCTAGAGTACGAATTCCTCTAATGATCTTTCTGCTTCTTTTGTCGGTGGCGATTCTGTAGAAATAGTTAGGATATGTTTGGATTACTTGAGATAATATATTAAAATGCATTATATTGCATCAAATCATCAATTTCATGAAAGATAATGCATTATCTTGCATTAATTGACATGATTGTTTTGATTTTGCTCGTTGACTCCAATAATTCTTGTGAAAGGTAAGAAGTCTTTCTTTCTTATTGATAGGACAATTTTGTCTAGTAATAAGATCTTGTTCTGGGTTGCTCATGATATCTTTTTGGATTTTGAATTTGTATTTTTCAACCTCTTTTAATTGTCTGAAAATATTATAAATAAATGTTTTGTTCCAAACTTTAGTACATGATTTAAGTTCTTGTTTTTTAACAAGGTTAAACATGTGTTCTATGCATTAGTATGGATAACCGTATCTTTGCAGCTTTCCTAGATGTGTTTTATGCTTCTTCTTTTTCCCTTTACATCTTTATTTTTATTTATGAAAACCGTATCTTTTGTCAAGAAATCAATTTAAATTATTTTTTGTTTTTTTTCCTTGTAACTTTCTTTATGGAAACTTTTTTTCAAGAAACCAATCTAAATTGTTTTATGCTTTTTTTTTGTTTTGCAGTTTTCTTTATGGAAATCGTATTTTTTTCAAGAAATCAATCTAATTTGTTTTATGCTTTTTTTTCCTTTGCAACTTTTTTTAGGAAAATTGTATCTTTCTCATGTTTTTTAAGATTATTTGCTAAAAATTAGAAGAGTTTCTAATTCAACTTTTTTACTTTGTTGTCTTTTTTTGAAAATGATATCTTCTTTTTTATCAAAACGATGGCCTACCTCATGGTAGAGCTTTTATTAAAAAGATTTGGCACTCCCATTAGAGGGAGCAAAAGGAAACGATATCTTTTACAACGATGTTACAGTGTGATTCATGTGTAGAATAAGCAACACCCTTTACATTTTAGGAAATTATTACTCTATTTTTATGTAAGTTGATTTTCTTTTTTATTAAAAATATTGTACTTAATTGTGATTATCGAAGATAATTGTTTTTTGTTTTCTTGCATGGTAATTATCGGTACATAAAACCTATCCTTGAGGTGGGATAAAAATAAGTATACACTTCTCTAGAATTCTCTCAAATGTCATCTAAAATTATCTATTAATACTTTCTTAGTTGTTCTTTATTTGTATGATTTATTAGTTGTTTCTTCGTACAATTGTTTCATTTTTTTGATACGGGTACATTTCAAATATAATCTACACCCTCATCATTTTCTCCACTTCATTATTCGTTTTGGTGTTGATTTGTCTTCCTCCCAGCCACCCTCATCTTTCATTCTCTTACGACTACACTGGCACCGATCTAGAGAGACTCCATCATCACCCCTCTAGTCACTATATGTAATTTTAGCAATTTTGTTCATCTTCGACTTCTCCACCCCGGTGCTCATTATATGTTAAGAGTTTTTATGGTCAACTAAAGAACAGTCAACATTGTAGGCAAATTTGGCGGATCTAGCTACATATATTAATGTTAAAGTCATAAACTATATCAAAGTAAAGATGTAAGACATACTTAAGCACTTACAAAAATCAAGCATGCCAAGGATACATACATCGTAACTTGGACATCTCATAACACTTTGCCACACCCAGCAAAAGCATCAACAACCAAATATATTATCATAACATAACTAATTAATGTAATAAAATTAATTAGAAATATAAGTAGAACAACTACTAAACTCTCACTTTGAATTACTTTACAACCTATATTAAACATAGCTCTTTTTAATTTACGTGTCAATACCTCATGTAAATGCAAGATGACATATCGTCGGGGCCTGTAGATTTATTACATTCAATATTAAACGTAGCTCTTTTTACTTCATCCTTGGTAACAGTCTGAGTGAAATCCTCGTTATCAGTAGTAGAGACATCATGTTTAATATTTTTGAGATAATTTTGAAAGATATTATGGTTAATACAAATGCGGATCTGGTGAGAACACTTCTTAAAATGAGAACTCTCTTAAAATGTGAATTGGTGCACAAGTCTATGCAACAAGGTGCACAAGGGGAGAAAGTGCACAATGTACTTGCAATCTCATGCACACATATTTAGGTGTATAATTGTACACTACTGATGTGTCCTTTCTCCGATGGCAAGCCGGGTGGATCTCGTCTTGGTTAGGAAATCACATCTGAACTCGTCTGGATGCTGGGAAAGAACGCGATCGGAAGAACGCTTTGATTGTAGTGGTGGCGAAACGGTGGCAGCGAACTGTGGAAAAGGTGGTGTCGATGGCGGAAGCGGTTTGATGAGGATATAAGACTTGAAGGACAAGTCTTTGGGGTTGTCGTAGCGTCGACGGCGGAGGAAGGGAGATGTGAAGGAAGACTTGCTTGAGGGTTTCAAGTGGTGCCGTAGCGTCGGCGGCGGAGGAAGGGGATGTGAAGATAGAGGAGGGTGACGTCCGAACAAGGGAAGGAGATTTAAACTCGACTTAAGCCTTGAACTTTAATTGAACGTAAGAAATTAACTAGAACATAGTAGAGTATTTATAGGGGAGAGGTTCGATCTAACCCTAATGGGCTTGGATCGATTCTACCCTAAGGGCTAGCCCTTACAAGCATGCAAAATGCACAAACCCTAAAAATATAGAAAGAAACTATCTTAAATGCTAAAGATAAGGAAAACTATCTAAAAACAATGCAAATAAGGAAACTAGATAAAGTGTTCTAAACAAGGAAACTCTCTAGATATCGTCCGTAGAAAGAACGCGTTGATCATGTTGGTGTGTTGAAGAAAGAACGCGTTCTTCTACTCTTGAATGGCGGCGAGGAGGATGAGCCTTGGATCGGTCTCTGGGCTTCCTTGGCTGGCGGCGGCGCGTACAACGAAGGATGCGACGGCGGCGACGATGGCCTTGTACCTGGACCTCGTTACTGGGCCTTGTGAGCATAGGCTCATGGCTTCTTCCTCGTTTTGAGCCGTCATGGGAGGCAAGGTCACATCACCGTCCCCCACTTGGATGTGAAGTGTCCCCGCTTCACCATCATCAAACTCTAGCTCAACATATGGAGTCAAATCGGCCACGTTGAATGTCGCGTGGACTCCAAAATTTGGTGGGAGCTCGAGCTGGTAAGCATTATCCCCTAAGGCCTTGATCACGCGGAAGGGGCCATCTCCACGCGGTGCCAGTTTATGCTTGCGACGCGAGGGGAATCTCTCTTTTCGAAGATGCACCCAGACAAGGTCTCCTGGTGCAATGACGACGCATCGTCGGCCTGAGTTCTTTTCCGCGGCATATTGAACAACTCTCCTCTCCAGCTGCTCCTTGGTCTTCCGATAAAGCTCTTTCACCTGCTCAGCGCGCTGTGAAGCTGTGATGTGCACTGGATAACGGATAGGACGCGGTGACATATCCAGCGATGTCAATGGGTTCACGCCATACACCACTTCGAATGGTGTCAACTTGGTCGCCGTGTGCCTGCATCTATTGTAACAAAACTCGACAATGGAAAGTAAGTCCTCCCAATGCTTAGGGTTGGCTTTGCGCATGGTGCGAAGGAGGGCTCCTAGTGTTCTATTGGTGACCTTAGTTTGGCCATCGGTCTGGGGGTGATAGCTAGTAGAGAAGAGGAGTTTGGTACCTAGCTTTCCCCAAAGTGTTCTCCAAAAATGACCAACAAACTTGGAATCTCTATCACTAACAATGGTACGAGGGACTCCATGAAGACGCACCACATGGTCAAAGAAGAAATCAGCAATCTCAGTAGCACTATGGGTCGTCTTACAAGCAATAAAATGTGCCATCTTAGAGAATCTATCTACAACCACAAAAATAGAGTCTTTACCTCGTCTAGAGAGGGGTAGACCCATGATGAAATCCATAGACAAATCCTCCCAAGGGGCACTCGGAATGGGCAAAGGGGTGTAAAGGCCGTGAGGACTACTCCTAGCTTTCGCTCTCTGGCAAGTGACACAGCTTCTACAAAACCGCGTCACCTGGTGCGTCATCTTTGGCCAAAAGAAATGATCGCATAAGGCGTCTAAGGTCTTCGTAATCCCAAAGTGGCCACGACTCACGTGTGCTTCCTCAATCAATAGGAGCCTAATGGAAGCGCTAGGTATACATAGACGACCCGCTTTGTACAAATAACCCTCAGACATAAAAAACGTCTCAAATTCACGCGTTCTCTGACAGTGCTCAAGAATGGGGGCAAAGAATGGGTCTGAAGCATATAAATCTTTAATTAAAGCAAAATCCAAAATTTTAGTTTGCACATGAGTCAAGAAAACGTACCTGTGAGACAACGCGTCTGCAACAATGTTGTCTTTCCCTTTCTTGTGCTGAACGACATAAGGGAAGGTCTCCAGAAACTCCACCCAGCGAGCATGGCGCCGATTGAGGTGAGCTTGGCTCTTCAGGTAACTCAGCGCGGCATGATCACTGTGAATGACAAATTCACACGGCCAAAGGTAATGTTACCAGGTCTTCAGAACGCGTACTAAGGCATAAAGCTCCTTGTCATATGTGGGATAATTGAGTGTTGCTCCAGTGAGCTTCTCACTGAAGTAGGCGATCGGCCTCTTGTCTTGGTGTAGCACACCACCAATGCCTATGTCAGAGGCATCACATTCCACTTTGAAGTGCTTCGTGAAATCTGGAAGCTGTAGAAGAGGTGCCTGACTCAACGCGATCTTCAGTGCTGAGAAAGCGCGTTCATGGGTCTCAAGCCACAAAATAGTGCTTCCTTTCTTGGTGAGCTCGTGAAGAGGGGCGGCAATGGAAGAGAAGTCGCGAACAAAACGCCTATAAAATCCAGCAAGGCCGAGAAAACTTCTAACCTGAGTTGGAGTAGTGGGTGTGGGCCAGTCTCTGATCGCCATGATCTTTTCTTCATCAACGCGTAAGCCATCACGACTCACAACGTAGCCTAGAAAATTTGTGGACTCGGAGCAAAAGGAACACTTAGCAAGATTGGCGAATAGGTGTTCTTGGCGAAGACACTCAATCACTTGGCGAAGGTGATCTGCATGGTCTTCTAGGCTCCAGGAATACACAAGTATGTCGTCGAAATAAACGACAACAAACTTGCCTAGGAAAGATCTCAACACGTGGTTCATCACGCGCATGAAGGTGCTTGGCACGTTCGTGAGCCCAAATGGCATGACAAGCCACTCGTAGAGCCCATACTTGGTCTTGAAGGCTGTTTTCCACTCATCGCCTTCTTTCATTCGGATCTGTTGATAACCACTCTTCAAATCAATCTTGGAGAATGTTGTCGCGCCATGAAGCTCATCAAGCATATCATCAAGGCGTGGAATAGAGTGCCTATACTTGACAGTGATTTGGTTTATTGCACGACAATCAATACACATCCTCCATGTGCCATCTTTTTTGGGCACAAGGATCACAGGCACATCACAAGGAGAAAGTGATTCATTGACATATCCATGATCCAGCAATTCCTGCACTTGGCGTTGTAGCTCTTGCGTCTCCTCTGGACCAGCTCTATATGCAGCGCAGTTGGGTAATGAAGCACCTGGGACAAGATCAATCTGGTGCTCAATGCCTCTCAAGGTAGGTAAACCTTGTGGCAACTCATCTGGGAAAATGTCGCTGAACACCTCGAGCAGCTTCGCGATCAATGGTGGTAAGACCGCGTTCTTCGACGAATCTGGGATGCACGGAGTTGGCACAAGTAGAAAGCATAGCGCTTTGCCAGTGACACATGTAGTGAGGTCACTGGGCCTAGCCAAAAGAACGCGTTGCTCACGTGTTCCTTGCAAAGGACGCGCTGGGGGCAACGAAGGGGGATGGGCACTTGGTGTCCCAGTGTTGGCATTCTGTCTCTTCTTGCTAGGGCATGTAGAAGCCGAACTGGTGCCAGTTTGGAGGAAGGCGTTCTCTGGCCATATGGGCATGCTGGGGACAAAGACGACGCGGCATCTATTGCTTTTTGGCGATCGCGTTCTACCTGGTCATGCAAGATCTCATGGGGAGACATAGGATGCAAGGTGACGCGCTTCTCGTGGTAATTGAACACATAAGTGTTCAAATACCCATCATGGATCACGCGCCTGTCAAATTGCCATGGGCGCCCAAGCAAAATATAGGTGGCGTCCATTGCAATGACATCACATAAAATAGAATCACAGTACTGGCCTATGGAAAAAGAAATTAAGCATTGGCGAGATACTGTGTTACCTGGACTTGAAGAAATCCATTGGAGGGCATAAGGTTGTGGATGAGGAGTTGTAGGCAATTTGAAGTGGGTGACAACCTTCTCATTCACAATGTTTGCACACGATCCTCCATCAACAATGACACTCAAAGTAGCATTTTGCATGACAGCCCTTGTGTGGAACAAGTTCTCGCGTTGATCGCTGAGGGCAGCTTCCTTGACTGTAAGAAGACGACGCGTCACCAAACTCAGAGGTGTTCCCGCGCTCAGAGAAGCGGGTTCGCAGTCATACGCATCTTCTTCGTCCTCGCGTTCTTCAGATATCGCGTCAAGTGTTGCCTCTTCTTCGTCATAGGACTCGAATCCAGCGGCAGCTGTGGAGAATAACACTTTGCGAGAATTGGGGCAATCTTTCTTGTAATGGCCTCTTCCACCACATTTGTAGCACTCAATATCACGCGCGCAATCATTGGGCACTGGAGCTTGTCTTGGTGGGTTCTGACGCGACGTGGTGATTGGTGTTGTCGCGGTCTTTGGCTTTGAAGCTTGTCTAGATGGAACTGTGGTAGAGGTACTAGGTCTAGAATTAGAATAAGGTAAACCACTAGTGTTAGAATAATACCTTTGTTGACCAGTGGGATATGTGTAAGACTTCCGGCGAGATTGTTGAGCATGAAGTTGCATCGCCGCGTGGGTAAGTCTGTTCAAATCATTGATTGGCAACACCTCGAGTTGATCACAGATGTTGGTGTTCAATCCATTCAAGAATTTGGTTCGCAGAGTTGATGGTGCAACAGAGATGTTGGCCTTGTAATACATGTCCTCAAGCTTGGAAAAGAACTCGAGGGGAGTCATCGAACCTTGGTGAGCCATGGCAATCTCCAATCTCATTTGATTCCTGTAATCTGGAGGCATATATTTCCTTGTCATGATGTAGATCAGTTGATTCCATTCTGTTGCTCGGATTCTGTCGTGTCTAATACAATCGTCTTCAAACCTATGTCACCAAACGCGTGCTGCTCCTCGAAAGTTGAGCGTCGTGGCGTTGACATGGTCTTCTGGGGGAACTTGATTATAACGGAGAGTGTACTCTGTAGCCTGCACCCATTCAAGAAACACAGCAGGATTGTATTCACCCAAAAAGTGCTCGATTTTTACCTTGATATGTGGTCGTTGGTATCGAGGCTGTTCTGGAGCCTGGTTGAACGCGTTGTTTGGTGTAACATCATAAAGAGGGTTTTTGATTGCTCGCAGTCCATGTGGTCTATTGCGTCCAACTGGGTACCCATCGCATTGATCGCGATCTCCACAGACAAAGTCATCCCTAGGCGCGTAGCCATCGTCATGTGGAAGCATGTTGTCGCGTCGATGGTCTCTCTATGGAACATCGTGGCGCTCGCTGCCAATGTCACGAAAGCGATCTCCTTTGGGTCGGAGACGTGGGGAAGGCATATAATCCGAAGGATGATCCTGCAATTCAATAGGATCTCCAAGAGGTGGATGGAAAAAATTAGGATTAACCATACCTGAGTCCTCGATTTCTTCGTCGTCATACTTGGCGAAGTCGTCTTCGACTTCTGGTGTGATTGACTCGTAGCCATCCTCGTAACACGGAGTTCTGACACTCTTGTGGCATAGATGATCTCGTACATCATAGCTCTTCTGTTGAGTGGAAGGTGTCCTCAAGTGATCATCGCGTGGTGCACCTCTATTAACGCGTTGTGGTCTGAGTGGCGTTGCGTCGACTTGGGCAGTCTGACGACGTCGGTCATCGCGTTGTGTAGAGATTTGAACAGTCGCGGTGTTTTCCTGGAGGCATACCTGTCATCAAAATTGTATGGTTCAGTGTACTCATCTCGATCATCCTCGTCATCGCGGTCGGAGTTGTAGCCATCTGGTGTGGCTCTGGGGACATAGCGGTCCCTGGGTGGTGCGAGGCCATGGTGGCTCTCGATAAAACTTTACATCTGGTTGAGTTGGGGTTGATGCTGAGAGGTGGAAGGCATAATTCCTTTGCCTTTGTCGAGCCTAGTCTTGGACGGACCCGCGTCAGTAGCTCCAGGTGGAGGCGGCGCGTCCATAGTACTCATTGGGACTTGTGGTTGAACGAGTTGTGCAACGCATTCTCTGTCTCTGGCCTCAAAGTCGGCAACTTTTTGGCAAAGAGCTTGGATCTCGCGTTGTTCTGTAGACATCTCCAAGATATAATCTTGTTGTTGTTGGTCTTGTTGTTCCAATGAAAGCTCTTGGTTGTTGTGGTCGTCATCGACGCGTGGGTCTCCAGTGTTGCCAATTGCTATGATACCTATAATGAGTGGACTAGACATCGGAGTAAAACGAACCAAAAGACAACAAAACACAACACGCAAGCAAATCACTATTCAAATCACAACATTCACGTAGGTAGGGCTTTTGTCGTGTTCCTTGAGGGCGGCTTGGCTTGACAAGAGTTGGTGTATCAAGCAAGATGCAATCAAACAAACAAGAACAAATTGTAACCCTAAACCAAACGTAAACAAAGCAATCTTTGAAGCAAGAAATCACCTTATAGGAAGCAACCTAGACGATGGAGAGATTGAGAAGATGAGCTTAGACCTGGGCGGGTTATGGTTGCCTTATTTCGGCTTTCCCTAACTTTGGAAAAAAAAATTTGGATACCTCTTTGATATCGTTTTTTTTTTGTATATATATCTGAGATCTTATCTTTTGATCTTTGCGGATTTGCAAAAGGAAAAAGGTCTAAGTAACAAGAATATCACAAGGTGATTAGAGATTAGAGAGAAGATAAGATTTGATGATATCTTATAAGGAAAGTGGTAAGCTTAACTAAAAAGCAATATCAAGCAAACAAGGAAACTCTATCCACGCATGAAATAAGGAAACAAAATATTCTAGCATGCAAGATAACAAATTACCTAACACACCAAATCTTGGGGAACAAGAAAAAAAATTCGGCCAAGGTAGGACCTTGTAGGAACCGAAGGATGAGCAAAGTTCTCATTTTTTCGTGATCTTTTAGAAAGTAAACGATGGGGGTCAAGAGAAATCGTGAACAAGATTGAGATTTGAGTTCGTGACTTACAAGACTGCTGGGCTCTGATGCCAGTTGATGTGTCCTTGCTCCGATGGCAAGCCGGGTGGATCTCGTCTTGGTTAGGAAATCACGTCTGAACTCGTCTAGATGCTGGGAAAGAACGCGATCAGAAAAACGCGTTGATTGTACTGGTGGCGAAACGGTGGCAGCGAACTGTGGAAAAGGTGGTGTCGATGGCGGAAGCGGTTTGATGAGGATATAAGACTTGAAGGACAAGTCTTTGGGGGTTGTCGTAGCGTCGACGGCGGAGGAAGGGAGATGCGAAGGAAGACTTGCTTGAGGGTTTCAAGCGGTGCCGTAGCGTCGGCGGTGGAGGAAGGGGATGCGAAGATAGAGGAGGGTGACGTCCGAACAAGGAAAGGAGATTTAAACTCGACTTAAGCCTTGAACTTTAATTGAACGTAAGAAATTAACTAGAACATAGTAGAGTATTTATAGGGGAGAGGTTCGATCTAACCCTAATGGGCTTGGATCGATTCTACCCTAAGGGCTAGCCCATGCATGCATGCAAAAGGCACAAACCCTAAAAATATAGAAGGAAACTATCTTAAATGCTAAAGATAAGGAAAACTATCTAAAAACAATGCAAATAAGGAAACTAGATAAAGTGTTCTAAACAAGGAAACTCTCTAGATATCGTCCGTAGAAAGAACGCGTTGATCATGTTGGCGTGTTGAAGAAAGAACGCGTTCTTCTATTCTTGAATGGTGGCGAGGAGGACGAGCCTTGGATCGGTCTCTGGGCTTCCTTGGCTGGTGGCGGCGCGTGCAACGAAGGATGCGACGGCGGCGGCGATGGCCTTGTACCTGGACCTCGTTACTGGGCCTTGTGAGCGTAGGCTCATGGCTTCTTCCTCATCTTGAGTCATCATGGGAGGCAGGGTCACATCAACTACGTTGGTGCACAATTGTGCACTACGTTGGTGCACAATTGTGCACTACGTTGGTGCACAATTGGTCTCCCCCATTGACCCACCGGAGCTTCGGCGTTGGCCATCATTGACCCTTTTTTAGTTGACCATAAAAACTCTTAAAATAGTAGAGTCTGTGGAAATAGATAGAGTCTGTATGGATTAATTAAGATAATATATTAAGTTGTATTATCCTGCATTAAATTGAATTATATCATCAATTTAATACAGGCTAATGCATTATCTTGCATTAATAGACTTGATTGTTTTAATTTTTCGCATTGACTCTAATAATTTTTATGAAAGGTAAGAAGTCTTTATTTCTTATTGATAAAATAATTTTGTTTAGTAATAAGATCTTGTGATGGGTTACTCATTTTCTAGATTTTGAAGAGGTCTTTTTCAACCTCTTTTAATGATCTGAAAATATTATAAAAAATTGTTTCGTTCCAAACTTTAGCACATGATTCGAGTGCTTGTTTTTTTTTAACAAGGTTAAACATGTGTGTTCCATGCATTAGTATGGATAATCCAAGCTTGTTTTATAATATTTTCAAAGTCTTACCTTTGCATCCACATTTTCTCAAACATAAAAGGTTGCCCCCTATTTGTGTTTGGGTTATAAAGCTCCACTAAAATGGGACAGTGATCTGAAGACGTAAATGCATGATTTTTAGTGTATTAGGAAACCATTGTATGTTCTGATCATGGAAAAAAGTGTGATTTACTTTTTCATATATATATATATGTATATATATATATATATATATAGATTTATGTTGTAGTAAAACAACCTATTAGATTTATGCTCATGTGCACCAAGATGGATGTGCACCATGCATGTTGTAATAAAATATGCGCTGAGATGGATGTGTAACATGTTATATCAAAATGTGCATCGAGTTACACCAAAAAGTACACCAGAGTTGGAAGTGAACCATTGTTGACTAAATTGTGCACCTACGTTCACACGTTCGTACGAGAACAAATGTTTATACTTGATTAACCCCCTATATATATAGCTCTCTCCTACTTCACAACTCGATTTGAGATGCCTACCTTTCAGGTCTTTGAAAAGACTACATGCAACAATCTGAAGAAATGTTGATCAAATTCCTGTAATATTTCAAGTAGAACTAGATCCAAAGACCTTTAAAGATGCAATGTCTTCAAGAAATGTTGTATTCTGGAAGGAGGCCATAAATGATTAAATGTACTGAATATTGTCTAATGATACTTGGGTTCTTGTAAACTTGCTTCCAGACTCTAAGTCTATCGCTTGTAAATGGGTATCTATAAGAAAATACAACACGGATGGAACGATTAAAACATTGAAGGATATATTAGTAGTCAAGGGTTTTAGAAAAAAGAATAAGCTAGATATTGATTATTTTGATACATTAGCACCAGTGGCACGAATAACTTACATTAGAGTACTTCTAGCTTTGGCTTCATTATATAAACTGAAAGCACATCAAATGGATGTCAATATTGCAATTCTAAATGGGAATATAGATGAATAAGTTTACATGGAGCAACCGAAAGGATTTATAATGCCTTCAAAGAAAAGACACTACTACAGAATTCACCTAATAACCCATAAAAAAATAACTCGGGTGTTCAATGGGCGAGTTATAAAGCTGTCGAAACAAATGGTGTTATATTTTATAACCTGGGCGTTCAACATCCGGGTTAATAGAACAAACGACACAAACAAATAACCCAGTGTTATAAATACTCGGGTTATTTCTCCCTATGTAATAATCCGATTTTTTATGCTCCAGTGGATTTGTGACTAAATGAATCTTCTTATGTAACGCTCGGATTATATTATCTCCTATCAAGACAAAGCAATCTAATCAGAGCCCTAACTAGTGTAATACCCATGCCTTGCACAAGATTTTTTATTTTATTTTACATTTGTAAAAATCGTATATTTTTGTATCGAATAATCATTATTTCAATATATATTTGATTAGTTATTTAAATTAAAAATAACAAATTGATCAAACAAATTAAATATATAAAAAATTACATTATATAAAGAGATAATCTACTAAAATGTATTTAACTCAGTCTTTTGGTGCTGATTAAACCACTTAACCATTATTTAAAGATTGGACCACTAAGCCCAATGTCAGGTTAATTCGTCCATAACAAAATTAACCTGACAAACTAACATATAAACATAGTCTTTTGGTGCTGATTAAACCACTTAACCATTAGTTGTTTCTTCGTACAATTTTTCATTTTTTTCGATAAGGAGTATATTTCAAACATAATCTACTAATTATAATAGCACCCTCATCTATGTTAAATATAATTCAATTATAAATATTGATTTTAATCTTACATACCAAACATTTATTTTAATCTTATAAAAATACTTAAACATGTTTAACTACTTAATTTAAGTATTTAAATATAATTCAATTATAAATATTGATTTTAGTATTAAAAAAAATTGTAAATACTAAAATGGACTTATTGGCCCAAAGAATATTTGTATAAATTGTAAATTATTAATGCAAATTTGAATTGGTTTAATGTGCTTTAAGGACCAATTAGAATAAATGAATAACTAAAATAGACGGCAAACTATAAAATCCCAATTTATATAAAAAGTTATTATTTATATTAAACATAATTTATCCCTTATCATGTATATCTAATATCACCAAATCTCAACAATATATTATTTTTGTTTATATTCATACATATAATAGTCAATGGAACTTTTCAGATATATTTTACAAAGAAAATAAATAAAAATACAAAATTAACATTAAATATAATTATTTAATTATATGTGCACTATACCCTAAATACAAACTTAGCAACAAAATTGAATCGGCCAAGCCCGAAACATTAACCTTGTTTCTTTGATAAACGAAGCCCATAACATCATCTGAGTGATGAATTGGGCCAAGCCCATAACGCGTGGTTCATACATTTTACAGACGCCTAAACCTAAACCCTACCTCACTCCCTCATTTCCTTTTCACTTCGGCGCCGCCATTCGATTTCGCTCTTGTTTTCTTTCTCCTTTCAATCTTTCCAGTTCGATCCACATAGTTTCTTTCCTCTTTCAATCTCTCCAGATCTAGGATACTTTGAATTTCATCTTTCTGGAAATATCGTCCAAGCCTTTGTTTTGTTTTTGTTCAAATCTTCCATATCCAAATTGTTTTTTTCACAAAAAAACCCTCTGAGCTACATGTTCAAAATTCGATTATTCTACATCCAAATTAGTTTATCAGAGATCCACAAAACTATTAGATTATTCTTCAACCTCGTTTAGATCCAAAGGACGACAATATATCTGGATCTGGCTAAAGAAGGGTTAACTAAACCCTAATTATTTCACATATCTGGAGCTTCATAAAGGTATTTAACATTTCTCAATTTTTTTCCTTCTCCGGATAATTTTTCGTTTTAAATCATAATCTGCCTTGTTCTGTGTCCATAATTTTCAAACAAAAAAAATCGGTGATTTTGTATTTCATGTTGTGTTTATTTTTTTGTTGCTTTATCAGTTTCGTATCTTGTAACTAATTTGTTTTTTTTCATAACATGGTATGACGACTTCTGGAAATTGATGAGGATGTGTTCATCTCTAATCGTCTTGAGCTTGATGAGGATGTGTTCAACAATCGTGTTCTACCCCTAAACCTAACGTCATCAAGGTCTTCAAGTAAGGTAAGATATCTATCTGTATATCTTTACTTACTGTAAAAATATGGTGTTTTATAAAATGCTCGAATGTCGTGGGATTTTGATTTAATTCTGTATTGATTTTTATGGTCTAATGTAAGATATCTCTTATTACTGGTTCATTGTTTTAATTTTATCACAAAAAACCTATGTCTTATATTTGTATTAAATGTTTTTGGTTTTAGTCTCAGATTTTATTGCCATATTTTTTTTCTTAGCTAACATTATAATGAATTGATTGAAACCTATGTTTGCTTAAATAAGTGATTTCAAGGGGGGGGGGGGGGGGGGGGGGGGGTGGGAATATAACAACCAAGTAATTAATAATACTTCAGATTATAGTATGGCCCATTACATTGATTTTGGGCTTCTAGGCCTATTAAATTTGAATACAACCGATTATAATATGGCCCAATTGTATAGTATTATATAACTCTACTGGGTACAATCTGACTATATTTATATTTATAAACAATTTATTTCAATAATTACTGGGTTTATAGGCTCATCATGTTTAACATGCTTCTAGGCCCAATGAAGTTTTTAGAACAAATAAAGGAACAGCCGCGGCGGAATTTCTAGGGTTCATGAGATTGAGAGTGAAATTCGATTTTATTCGCGGTATAAACCTTCCAATTCCACAAAGATTTTACGCGTCAAGATCATATCTTCGAAGCCCATAGGTTGATTGAAGAAAACGCGACAAAAACGGGACCGAAATTGGCCTATGACAGCCATGGATGGTGCTCGCCGAGAGCTTGGGCAGTTTGGAGGAGGAGGATGAACAGTAAACGGTTCGACCCTAATGCTCTGAAGTTTTATGATATAACAGAGCATTAACCTGACTTCGTATAAATGTGGTCTGACTTCGTACACACGTGGTCTGATAAAGTACATAATGCTCTGAAGTTTTAAAGTACCTTGTTCATCGCCTATATACATCACCACCAAGCCTTGTTCGACCCTAGGAAAAACACATCTTGATTCATTAAATTCAAAATCTGACCACGCCATCGTCTTTGCCATGCTCAAGTTACTTAAACCCGACTCTTGAATTATTTCAAATCACATCCGAATGACATCGAATCAACTCCGTATCGGCCCGCATTGCGCATAGAAAACCGGTAACTATTCCACTTTAAAGATCCTAGACTCCGTGACCTATCTTCGGAGAAACCTTGCAGCGTCACTGATGAGAATCAAGGATCGAGAATGACGCGGTGCAAGGAAAGGCTCGAAAGGTCTTCAAGCAATCGTCAACCCAAAGCCCAGAAAATAGGCCTGACTTCAACTGGCTCCTTCTCCTTCGCCTGAACTCGGAATTGGATGATTCTGGCGACAGTAGTTAGATAATGAAGCCTAGTTTCTTGCCTCAAAATTTGAGAATTTTATGAGTTATGAATAAAAAGATATGTCAGTTTTACTGAGGGGTCTCTGAAAGTTCTGGGAAGAAATTTCAGTGAAATGGTAGTTGTGAATGTGGGTGACCGAATGGTGAATGAAGGTGGATGTTGTTGGTGATGGATAGGTATCTTCCTAAGCCAAGATATGACGCACTAGACCAAGGAAGACAAGGCAATTGGCTCGAGATTTGACTCACTCAAGCAAACTACCAAACAATTGATGTAACACACAATTGTGATCAATTGATGTAACTCACAATTGAAGAAGGAAGAAAGCACAATGGTGCAAACTAATAGGATTAAATTAAATGACCCTCAAAATGACCAACTTCTGCTGAACTGAAACAACCTAGCCATTAAATAGGCTGCAAAGGAAAATAAAGAAAAGCTTAAAAAAATAAACCACTAACACTTACCCACTAATACAAAGCACTAGTGAGCATTTTAGGGAATTAAAATTAACCACTAACTCTAAACACTCACCCACTAACACAAGGCACTAGTGAGCATTTTAGGGAATTAAAATTAACCACTAAAACGTCTTAAATTCATTAATAATAGGATTAAATTAAATGACCCTCAAAATGACCAACTTCTGCTGAACTGTGGTAAAGACAACGGTTTCTGGGTTTCTTTGCCTGGAATTTGAGGAAGACCTTAACATAATAGTTGTAGATATTTTCCTTAGCTTTCCAATGACTACTCATGAGCCTCCATTGGACTTTTATAGCTCCGGATATGGCCAGAATACTGAGAAGGTGTCGACGAGACAGATTCTTCGATTTTTACACCTTCCAAGTTTCGAACCATTTCTTTTGGATAAGTGTTTGATCTTCTTCAAAAATGATGATTCCCATATTCACATCAGTCACAAACCCAACAACACCAGATTAACAGAGCTACTGTAGCCTCGTTAATGACAGAGGACAAGAAAGATACGGGTAGTTCGGATTAAACTGGCGCATCTCTGAGCTGGAGAGGGAGTGCGTGAACATGAAGCAAGAACTTTAGAAGTTTGTTAAGAGACAGAGGAGCTGGAAGTGCTAGATAGTTCGGATATGACTTACTTAATTAAGAGCAAGAAACCTCGATAACAACTCTCTTTAGCCATCTTTTAAGTAGCTCTTTGGTTAGTCGAACGACAACCCCATGTAGCAAGGGCGGTATTGTTGGGTTTGTGACGCTGCAAGGTTTCTCCGAGAATAGGTCGCGGAGTCTACGATCTTCCACCGGCATTGAAAAAGAGCTTCAAAGTGGCATAGTTACTGGTTTTCTATGCACAAAGTGGTTCGATACGGAGGTGATTCGATGTCGTTCGGAGATGATTTCAAATGATTCAAAAGCCGGGTTTAAGTAAATTGAGCATGGCCAAGACGATGGTGTGGTCAGATTTTTAATTTAATGAATCAAAATGTGTTTTTTTGGGGGTCGAACAAGGCTTGGTGGTGATGTCCACATGGGTTGCTTTGATCTCGAATGAACACTGAAGCTGAATTATCAAAGCGATATCCACTTTATCAGGCTACATTTGTACGTTGTCAGGTTATTATTCTGTTATATCAACTTTAAATAAATTTGAAATGAATATTAGTTGGTTTCGTAATGAGAAACACTTAAGTTTTCATTTATTAGTTGTGATCCTCGTTGAATTGATAATCACTAAAAATATTAGGACAAAAGGAAAGGGAGTGATATAAGCAACACAAAATACATGTTCCAGTGTGACAGAGTATCTAATGCATAATTTCAATTCACTTAAAAAATCATTCCTATCTTGGTGACATCTTTGACATTTTCAAACTTGTACCTTCTCCATAATGGTATAGATCTTGCAGTCCTTATCTAGACTAATTACATACTTTTTAACTTCATTTTTCATTCAAAAGCAAAGTTAAAGCTAGGATAATTAAGGTTTAAGATTCGAATTGATAAATCAACCTTCTTATATATTAGACTTTCTTGTACACTCTTCAGTGCCTCAGTATAAATGTGGTCTGATAAAATAAATATTGCTCTGACATTTAAAACCGACTAACATTTAAAACTTCATTTTCATAAATTTTGTTACATAACAGAGCATTATGTACTTTGTCATGCCACATTTATACGAAGTCAGGTCACATTTATATGAAGTCAAGTCAATGCTCTGTTATATCACATAATTTCAAATGTTAGTCAATTTCAAATTTCAGAGCAATATTCACTTTATCAGGCCATATTTGTACGTTGTCAGGTCATTACTCTGTTATATTAACTTTAAATTTGAAACAAACATTTTGTATTGACAAAGTGCTTTGATCCTGGTGTAATATTTTGGCTTACTGAATGCATATTTTGCAGCTTGTTGGTGCTTTCTGGTAGTTGTTAGTGATAGAGCGAACTGATACTTGTTGGCGGCAAGCATGTTCTAGCAATAATTCAACCTGCAATACACACTTCTTGTATTGTAATAGCAATCTGCAGGAAATGAGTGACTACACTAAATGACACAATATCAGTGGCTCTGCTCTTGATACTCAATGTACAACAGATGGTGATAATCCACCATTAAATTTTGGCATCTTCTCATAGGTTGTTTCTTGGTTTATGATGAAGACTAGTGGTCCATTCTATCCATTGCGTACTGGAAGGCGAGACAACAATGCTTCATTTACTACGTATACATGTGGCCTGATAAAGTGGATATTGCTCTGAAATTTAAAATCGGCTAACATTTGAAATTTTGTGATATAACAGAGCATTGACCTGACTTCGTATAAATGTGGCCTGACTTCGTACATATGTGGTATGATAAAGTACATAATGTTATGAAGTTTTAAAATACCTTGTTCATTGCCTATATACATCACCACGACACCAAGCCTTGTTCGACCCAAGAAAAACACCTCTCGATTCATTCAATTCAAAATCTGACCACACCATCGTCTTCCCCATGCTCAAGTTACTTAAACTCGACTCTTGAATCAATTAAATCATCTTCGAATGACATCGAATCACATCCGTATCAGCCCGGGTAGAATGGAGATTTATGCTATAATGCTTGTAATTACGTAACTGAAATGTAAAATTATATGATTTTTAATAGAAAATTATTTCTTTAAATTTATAAATATACACATGACTATGGTAAGAGATAGGGAAAATAGTTTAAAATTTAAAGTTAATATAACAGAGTATTGATCTGACTATATACAAATGTGGCCTGATAAAGTGGATATTGCTCTGAAATTTAAACATAGCATTGACCTGACTTTTTATAAATGTGGCCTGACTTCGTACATATGCGGTCTAATAAAGTACATAATGTTATGAAGTTTTAAAATACCTTGTTCATTGCCTATATACATCACCACCAAGCCTTGTTCGACCCAAGAAAAACACCTCTCGATTCATTAAAGTGGATATTGTTCGACCAAGAAAAACACCTCTCGATTCATTAAAATGAATAGTAAATGGTTTGACCCTAATGCTCTAAAGTTTTATGATATAACAGAGCATTGACCTGACTTCGTATAAATGTGGTCTGACTTCGTACACACGTGGTCTGATAAAGTACATAATGCTATGAAGATTTAAACACATCTCGATTTATTAAATTTAAAATCTAACCACGTTATCGTCTTTGCCATGCTCAAGTTACTTAAACCCGACTCTTGAATCATTTAAAATCACCTCTGAACGACATCGAATCACCTCCGTATCGGCCCGCATTGCGCATACAAAACCGGTAACTATTCCACTTTGAAGATCCTAGACTCCGCGACCTATCTTCGGAGAAACCTTGCAGCGTCACAAACCCAACAACACCGCCCTTGCTACATGAGGTGGAATAATACTCTCTTATTTTAATTGGTTTTTTTCTTCGGTGTTCTGATCGAAGTGATCTATACAGGAAACTTTAAAAATTGCTACTTGTTTTCACATGTTTACTATTTAATATGTGTTCTAATCTCTACAAGAGAACATCATTCTTAACTAGGCAGGTTCTGGTATAAAAGTGGTTCTGCTTAAAGCTACTATAATAGCGTAATGACCAGACTACGTACAAATATGGCCTGACAAAGTGAATATTGCTCTGAAATTTGAAATCGACTAACATTTGAAATTTTGTGATATAACAAAGCATTGACCTGACTTTGTATAAATGTGGTCTGACTTCGTACACACGTGGTCTGATAAAGTACATAATGCTTTGAAGTTTTAAAGTACTTTGTTCATCGCCTATATATATCACCACCAAGCCTTGTTCGACCCTAAAAAAAACACATCTCGATTCATTAAATTCAAAATCTGACCACATCATCGTCTTCGCCATTCTCAAGTTACTTAAACCCGACTCTTGAATCATTTAAAATCACCTCTGAACGACATCGAATTACCTCCGTATCGGCCCGCATTGTGCAAGACACGATCTGATTGGGTCGCCAATTATAGAGAGAGTAAGACAAGACACGATCCGATTGGGTCACCAATTATGGAGAGTGTAAGACAAGGAACGCACTGTCCCGCCGCTTCTACATCGTTCACTACAAGATTTGAATTTACAGTGTGTTAGCAACTGATTCTGTGTGCTATGTTTCTTCTGTTTTTGATTCTTTTTTAAAAGATTTGAATTGCTAAATCAACCTTCTTATATATTAGACTTTCTTGTACACTCTTCAATGTCTCTGTATAAATGTGGTCTGATAAAATGAATATTGCTCTGACATTTAAAACCGACTAACATTTAAAATTTTATTTTGGTAAATGCTCTGTTATATCACAGAATTTCAAATGTTGTACTTTGTCAGGCCACATTTATACGAATTCAGGTCACATTTATACAAAGTCGGGTCAATGCTCTGTTATATCACAGAATTTCAAATGTTACATAACAGAGCATTATGTACTTTGTCAGTCCACATTTATACGAAGTCAAGTCACATGTATATTAAGTCAGGTCAATGGTCTTTTATTTCATAACAAAGCATTGACCTGACTACGAATAAATATGGCCTGATAAAGTGAATATTGCTCTGAAATTTGAAATTATCTAACATTTGAAATTTTGTGATATATGATTTAAGAGTTTAGGTATTCCATGAACAAACCGGGCGGATACGGAGGTGATTCAATGTCGTTCGGAGATGATTTCAAATGATTCAAGAGGCGGGTTTAAGTAACTTGAGCATGGCGAAGACGATGGTGTGATCAAATTTTGAATTTAATGAATCAAAAGGTGTAAAATTAAATCACAATTCAAAAAGAATTAGTGCATATTCATAGAACTAAAGTTTGAAGGATATAACAAAGTTTGAAGGATATAACAAACTTCACAAAAGGAATGAGTGCATATTGATAGAACTAAAGTGAATATTGCTCTGACATTTAAATCGGCTAACATTTTTAATTTTGTGATATAACAGAGCATTGACCTGACTTCGTTTAAATGTGGCCTGACTTCGTACATATGCGGTCTGATAAAGTACATAATGTTCTGAAGTTTTAAAGTACATTGTTCATCGTCTATATACATCACCACCAAGCCTTGTTTGACCCCAAGAAAAACACCTTTCGATTCATTAAATTCAAAATCTGACCATACCACCGTCTTCAGCATGCTCAAGTTACTTAAATACGACTCTTGAATCATTTAAAATCACCTCCGAACGACATCGAATCACCTCCGTATCGGCCCGCGTTGTGCATAGAAAACCGGTAACAATGCCACTTTGAAGCTCTTTTTCAACGTCGATGGTTGTCGTTCTCTTTCCTCATGACGATGCCATTCATCTTAGGTACCGTACACTCTGCTCGGCTGTTTCAGTCTGTGTATTCATTGATAATTAGATGTGGTCCTGATCTTCCGTGATTCCGGATTTGAAGTGAATGAATCGCTGGAGAAAGTGGCGAGCTACGAGCTCGTACCGAACATGATTCTGTACCTGACGAATGATTACGGGATGAGCTTCGCCAGAGGAAACAACGTCCTCTTCTTCTGGTCCGCTGCTACCAATTTCATGCCAATCGTGGGGGCTTTTATGGCCGACTCTTTCCTCGGCAGGTTTCTTCCCATTGGCTTTGGTTCTATCTGCTGCTTCCTGGTAACACCCCATCTCCATCACTCTTTTAATTTCATTGGGTCTTGTGGTTGATTAATTACTCCTTTTTTCGTGCTTAGAGTTGTTAATTTTGGGGTTGATGCTCAAATCAGAGATGGACTTTTTGTTTGATTCATCTGAGCAATATACTACTCGATCCGTATGTAAAAGGGGTTAAACTCTAGTTTCTCACCTTCTTTTGCTTCTGTTTCCGGCGCTAGCTACTTGGCTAATTTCAAATTGAAAACCCACAAAAGAAGGTGCGTTTGAGTGCAAGGGTTTGCAAACAGGAGCAGGAAGGTGGCGTCATTTTCCTATAGTTTACATGGAGGTTACAGTTGGATGTGACAAAGAAGGGCTTTGAAGTTAATTCAAGTAGCATTATGGAAAATTGAAGTAAATAAAAAAAACAGATATTTAATTTCCTCATTAGGAAGAGGAAGAACCGCAATCAAACTGGTATACATTCTGAAACAAGTAGGAGTAAGTGGGAGTTTGTGTTGTCCTTAATTAAAGTAGGAAATTAAGGGTGATGAAAGTGGCTTACATTTGAATTTTGAGTTAGTCACATGGGAAGCATGAGACAGCAAAACAAGCAAGAGTTATGCTGAATGCTCTGCTGCAGGCTTCTCTAATTTCTCGAATTTCTGCATCATCAACATTGTAGTTTACATGCATTGCAGGGTATGGTTGTGCTTTGGCTAACGGCCATGGTTCCCGGGTTCAAGCCTTCCCCGTGCAGCCCTTCAAAGGAAGAGTGCGAATCGGCAACAGGGGCGCAGTACGCAATCCTAGTGAATGGTTTTCTATGCGCAACGCGGGCCGATACGGAGGTAATTCGATGTCGTGCGGAGGTGATTTTAAATGATTCAAGAGTCGAGTTTAAGTAACTTGAGCATGGCAAAGACGATGGCGTGGTCAGATTTTGAATTTAATGAATCGAGATGTGTTTTTCTTAGGGTCGAACAAGGCTTGGTGGTGATGTATATAGGCGATGAACAAGGTACTTTAAAACTTCATAGCATTATGTACTTTATCAGACCACATGTGTACGAAGTCAGACCACATTTATACGAAGTCAGTTCAATGCTCTGTTATATCATAAAACTTCAGAGCATTAGGGTCGAACCGTTTACTATTCATCCTCCTCCTCCAAACAGCCCAAGCTCTCGGCGAGCACCATCCATGGCTGTCATAGGCCGATTTCAATCCCGTTTTTGCCGCGTTTTGTTCAATCAACCCATGGACTTCGAAGATATGATCTTGACGCGTAAAATCTTTGTGGAATCTAAAGGTTTATATCTCGAATAAAATCAAATTTCACTCTCAATCTCATGAACCCTAGAAATCCCGCAGCGGCTGTTCCTTGTGCAATTTCGGCGGGCTCGAAGGTGGGAGGGGAGGCGAGCAACGCAGAGCGGTGGAGGCTGGTCGCCGGAGGAGCACGAAGAACACCAGGACGTGAGTCGAGCATGAAGAAGACGCAGAAAAACTGTGGAGGCAGCGGCAACTCAAGACGGATCGAAGGCAGAGGGGAGGCGTGCTCGAAGGCGGGAGGTGTTGAGGATGCTCCGAGAAGCCTCTGCTTTTGATGCCGATGCTGCCACCATTGGAGCTGAGGGGAAGGTGAGGGGTATATGTGGGGGAGAAGACTAAACCCTATTGTCGCTGTGAGGATGAATGCCAGAGAAGGATATTATTTGCTTAAACAAGGTTATTAATTAATAAGTGTAGTTGTGGATTCTTAAAAATAGAGGTTTTATCAAGAGAAAAGGGTTTTTTTCGTCAAACCACCCCTTATATGGCCGATATTGCGTGAAACCACCCCTTATATCGAAATTTTCAAAAAACCACTCAAATATCTTCCTCCGTTAACCAAAAGCCACCCATGCAATATTATCGTCAACTTTTCCGTTTTAAAGTGGCAAAATTACACTCATGCCCCTCAAGTTTTTGATTCGTGGCAAAAATGCCCTCTTCCACTTTTAACAAATTGCAAAAGTTGTCCAAATTAATATATTAAATTTATAATATTTATTTTAACCCAAAATTAAATTATATAAAATTTAACATATGCTAAAATAAGCTTAGGTTATTTTTCTTATCAATTTAGCCCTACTTGTTTCATGGAAAAAATTGCCCTCTTCCACTTTTAACAAATTTCAAAAGTTGTCCAAATTAATATATTAAATTTATAATATTTATTTTAACCCAAAATTAAATTATATAAAATCTGACATATGCTAAAATAAGTTTAGGTTATTTTTCTTATCAATTTAGCCCTACTTGATTCGTGAAAAAAATGCCCTCTTCCACTTTTTCTTATCAATTTAGCCCTACTTTATTTAACTTTAAATAAATCAATTTCAAGATTTTTTGATAAAATAATTAGTTATATGATACTAACATCAAGATCAAAGAGGTTAGTTTGGTTCGTGAAAAAAATGCCCTCTTCCACTTTTTTTGATGTTTGAGTTCAAAGCAGCAGAAGCTGCTTTGAACTCAAACATCAAGATCAAAGAGGTTAGTTTGGTTCATCAACTTGATTTTAATCTTTTGAGTGTAGCGTAACTATGCGATCAAGGAGACAATAAGAATATCTTTACGTCTCAAGACTTCTACGTAAGGAATAGAAAAATCAAGGAAATTGTATTGATGGGTGTCCGATTCAATGATGTGTATATTGTTGACACAACCTCCAAGCCTACAAGAGAACTATGCTTTGCCTCTCCAGCTGAAGAAACGGAATTGTGGAACAGAAGGCTTGGTCACACTAACCTTCAACTCATTCACAAACTCCACAAGAAGGAACTTGTTCATGGTCTTACAAATGTCCAATCCGATACCCATGGAGTTTGCGATGCTTGTGTTAGAGGGAAACAAACACGTTTCTCTTTCCAGAGCAAACCTGATTTTACTACTTCTCGTCATCTGGAACTGATCTATATGGATCTCTGTGGTCCCATGAGGATAAGAAGTCATGCAAGGAACATGTATGTGTTTGTTATTGTCGATGATTAGTCTAGATTTACATGAACAATCTTTCTCTCTTCTAAGTAACAGGTATTCGAGACATTTGAGTCTTTCATCAAGAATATGGAGACATATTTGGGAAAAAAGCTAAGTGCCATTCGATCCGACAATGGAACGCAGTTTGAGAATGTAATGTTCCTTGATTTCTGCAAGAAACATGGTATTTCTCATTACTTTTTGGCTCCTAGGACACCACAGCAAAATGGAGTGGTTGAGAGAAAGAACGGGAAGTTGAAGGACATGGTTAGAACACTGCTTATTGCTAGCAACCTTCCTTGAATCTCCCGGGCTGAAGCAATAATAACTCTTGCTATATCCTTAATCATGTTATTCTTATACCCTTGCTCAATAAAGTGGGCATGATATCATGCTTAGTCTCTTGGGGGTCGAAGAAGAAAAACTCATTTTCCTTTTCCACCGCTGAAGATGAGTACGTAGCTGCTGAATCATGTTGTTCCCATGTATTATGGTTATAGTAATAACTAGAGGATTTTGGTATGTCTCTTGGCATCGTTCCCATTATGTGTGATAATACTAGTGCTATCAACATTTCAAAAAATCTTGTTCATCCCTCACGTACTAAGCATATTGATATTCTTCATCATTTTTCTACGTGATAATGTTGAGAATTTTTTTATAAGAATTTATCATTGGAGGACAGAAAATCAAGTTGTTGATATCTTGGCCAAAGCACTGGATAGAAAACCCTTTGAGCATTTACGAATGCTCCTTGGGATGATCTCTCTAAATTGAGGAATTCTTTGTCCACTATTCCCTCAATGATTGGCTAGATCGATCAATCTTAATCAGGGAACATCTTCTATGAAGCTTATTAATCGATAAATGTTTGTTCATAATTCTCTGTTATGTGCTATGTGTTACATGGTATCATCAATTCTTGCAAACTTTATGCTTGATCTTATGTGCTTAAATTTAATATGATAACATCTTATTTCTTGTCAATGCAACCAATTTGATTATCTGAACCCTCATTACAAGCCAAAATGATAATTGGTTGTCAAGCCTACCTTAGCCATGATCCAGGTAAACGTACCCTATGAACCTTTCTTTGTTACCATTTTTACTAGGTATAATTATATGGATTATCGTTGTTCCTATCCTTATTTTTCATTTCGATATATCATTGATTTTTGTGTGAACCCAATTAATTATCCAAACTATCCTTTTACATCCACTCAAGAGCGTCAGAGTCGAATCAAAGGAGCATTGCTTAGGGGGGGGGGGGGGCAGAGAAAAGAACGTTGATTTTGGGAATAGTTTGAGAAACATTGAATTTGCAAGTGAAGGTTGCTTCAGTGAGAAGTTTGAATTAAATGTTCATTTGATGGACCTGTAGAGAGGAACAATTATTTTACTGCAAAAAGAAGGAAAAAGAGCCATTGCCAGATGAGAGAGAAAAGATTTGGGTGCAGGTTTGGATAAAGATCTCTGCGAGATTTTTGGTATGCGTATTTCCTGATTTTCCATAATTAACGTTTGACAATTATCTCACCCATCTATAAATACTTATCGTTTCCTTAAACCAAAATCACCCTGCTATCTTGCTCACAAATCTCACTCGCTCTCAAAAGATCTCAAAAGATTTCCTTTGCTATCTTCCACCACCAAACCCCACCTCTACCTCTCCCTCTCTCTCGAACTCAACCCAATGGCCACTTCAAGCTCAACCACCATTCCCGATGTGGATGTCTCCAAGCTGAACCAAGAGGAGTTGGCTGCTCTCATAAAGGACATTCAGGCACAACAGGCTGCTCTCACACCGTCTTCCAAGCATGCCACCATAGTTGAACCCCACGTTATGACAATTGAAAAAGAGGCCACCTCATCCTTCGTCAAGTTACAGGAGGAACGACCTTAGCAAGAACAACCTCATGGAACAGTGACATCACCGTCAAAGGAGAAATCTCTGGTTTTGTCTTGGGAATTGGTTGTTGCTGCCGACCAAGAGGTCAACTCTCCTCCGAAGGACAAAGCTACCGACGAGGATGAAATCATGGTTGAAGTGGAAGTTGTTTCACCAAGCATGAAGCGCAAGTACACCATCAGCTGAAGAAACGGAATTGTGGAACAGAAGGCTTGGTCACACTAACCTTCAACTCATTCACAAACTCCACAAGAAGGAACTTGTTCATGGTCTTACAAATGTCCAATCCGATACCCATGGAGTTTGCGATGCTTGTGTTAGAGGGAAACAAACACGTTTCTCTTTCCAGAGCAAACCTGATTTTACTACTTCTCGTCATCTGGAACTGATCTATATGGATCTATGTGGTCCCATGATCTATATGGATCTCTGTGGTCCCTTGAGAAGCACTCTAATGGAGCTCTCACTTTCATAAGCTTAAAGCAACATCCAAAAACTAAGTTAAAAGACAACAAAGGAGCCTTATATACTCCAAGGGAGCCGGCCCACACATGCCCCAAAAAGGCCCAACTAAAACCATAAAAGAAAAGATAGAAACAAAGCCGAAAACAAGGTTCTGTTTTTTGGCACGGTTAAGGCCTTAACCGTGAAGAAAATGTCTTAACCGTGCAGAAATGCCGTAGCTAAGATTTTGAGTTCTGGTGAGGCGCACGGTTTGCACAAATCGTGCCCTTAACCGTGCAGCCCTCCAGAGATCAATTCCATGGCTCGTCTTCATTCCTCGTCGCATGGTTTGGCTCGGAAGGTCACCAAGGTCCTTAGTATTGATTCGGTGAAATCCTCGACGAGGGTGGGCTCCCTTGAGACATGTAGGCTAACCAAGTTCTCGAACTCTTCTTGCATGAGCTTGGCTTGGTATGCGTATTTCCTGATTTTCCATAATTAACTTTTGCCAATTATCTCACCCATCTATAAATACTTATCGTTTCCTTAAACCAAATCACCCTGCTATCTTGCTCACAAATCTCACTCGCTCTCAAAAGATCTCAAAAGCTTTCCTTTGCTATCTTCCACCACCAAACCCCAACTCTACCTATCCCTCTCTCTCTCGAACTCAACCCAATGGCCACTTCAAGCTCAACCACCATTCCCGATGTGGATGTCTCCAAGCTGAACCAAGAGGAGTTGGTTGCTCTTATAAAGGACATTCAGGCACAACAGGCTGCTCTCACACCGTCTTCCAAGCATGCCACCATAGTTGAACCCCACGTTATGACAATTGAAAAAGAGGCCACCTCATCCTTCGTCAAGTTACAGGAGGAACGACCTTAGCAAGAACAACCTCATGGAACAGTGACATCACCGTCAAAGGAGAAATCTCCGGTTTTGTCTTGGGAATTGGTTGTTGCTGCCGACCAAGAGGTCAACTCTCCTCCGAAGGACAAAGCTACCGACGAGGATAAAATCATGGTTGAAGTGGAAGTTGTTTCACCAAGCATGAACCGCAAGCACACCATCAGCTTTGATGATGTTGATGAGGTGCATGAAGTGCAGAATACTGGGGAACATCGAGTGTCCATAGAGTTATCCACCCCAACCAATTCTGACGTCGGCGAGACAATTCCTGGTATTTTTAAGACAAGGTTGCGATCGGCGAAGAAAGTTGAGAAAAAGAAGGCGAAGATCGAGGAAAAGTCCTATATTCTCGAATTTACTGATGGGAAGAAAACACTCCCACATCTATTGATCCAAGAGAACTTCCTCATGGAGAATGGTTTCGAGGAAGTCTTGGACATGCTCAAATCCCAAGGCTGGGAATATTTCTTCTCCAACCGCGTCATGATTAATCAAGACCAGGTTCGCGAGTTTTATCACTTCTTTCAACTCAACACGTCTTCTTCGGTGGTGGGAACATCATCAATTCTAGGAAGGAATTGTTGTTTACCATCTCCAACGTCACCCACTTGTTGGGTGTTACCACTAATGGGTATTGCGACATTCCTAGCACCAGGATCTACAATGCACAAAAAGAGGCAAAGGAAGCAAGTGCAAAGCGTCTCTTCAAATCCAAATCAGGTGCTACGCATGTCTCTACTCTTAATTTTCCTTAGCAAATAGCACATCAAATCATTATGAAAGTTGTCATTCCTAGGAAAGAAAAGAGGAATGCCATCACAACCACTGATCTGTTGCTGCTGGATAGGTTTTGTCACAAGGAGAAGAATGACCTCCCAAGGATCATTCTTCAACACATGGAAAAGTTCATTGCAAAGGCTCACACTCTCGCCTACCCCCATCTGATCAAGCTCATACTGCAGAAAGAAGGACTTTATCAGGTTGAAGGTGAATTAAGTTTCCATGACCATTGAGTTGGACATTGTGAACATTCAAAAGATGAAGTATCAAAGTAATGATAAGGGAACTATGCCCACGTTTCAGATCATCAAGCATTTAATCGGTGAAGGAACATCGAGAAGAAGCTTTGTGCAAGGTCAAATGTTGGCTGAGTTGCGTGAAATCAAGAACATCGTGTCGTTGCTTCTTGAGCACTTCCTCAACAAGGACAAAGAACAGCAAGAGGATTCCGATTCTTGAGTGCATCCATTTTCTATCCTAGCCCATTATTCCTATCTTCTCTTGTTTTTCTTATATTGTCTTATTGCATTGTTTGCTCTATGATTTTTTTTGGTTTGTCAAGTTTTGCCATGATGATTGTAATCATCTCCTTGTGGATAATATTGAATTTCCATTTTATATTAATTTATTGCGCTAGATATGTTGTTTCACTGGTTTCTTTTGATATTTTAATGATGTCAAAAGGGGAATGTATGGAAAATTATGTGATGAACTCAGTAAAGAGATATAATAGTTTTTTATTCCTAATTCTATATGATTTTTGAATGATACTAGTGCTGAGGGGAACGATGATGCAACTTGAAGGTATGAAGTGCATTTATTCATTTGATATAAAATTTTGCTTAACACTTGATCTTAGATGCATAATTATTAATATTGAATTGCTTATTACTCTTTATTTTCTGAACGAACAATTTTTGAATGGGTTCGTCATCACCAAACAGGGGAACATTGTTGGAATCTTGACGCTCCCTCTGGTTTTGATGATGATAAACACCATTAGGTTTTATGGATTATATTGTCTCTATGAGTTTCAGGTGAAATGAAAGAATTAGGGAACAATGGAAACCATGTGAAGAAGAGAAAACAGAGGAGTGAAAGGAACATCGTGAACAACAAGGAACAGTTACGCTGAACAAATTAAAGATGTGAAGCGCGTGCTGTGAAGAGTTTTATACAAGGAAACAACCGGATAAGGAACGATGCTGAGAAGCATAGATAACTTAGTTGTTACAATGTGAAGAATGCTTTTTATGGAAACAAGATTTGAAGATTACCTTGAAGGAAGAATTCGTATATAACATGTCTTAGGAAACTTTATATTGAGTTGTTAAGCTGGAACGTTGAGTTTAGTAAGAAATCTTTCACTGTTACCTTGCATAGCGATTGTCTAGCTATTTGGGTATTTGGTAAGAGATCTTTGCTAACACTATAGATGAGCATACTTTAAGATAAGGTATCTCAGCTATCACACCGGAGCATACTACAAGCTGAGATCCGGAGATCCAAAGGCAAGGTACGGGTTTAGTTCTTGCTTAGGGTTTTCTAGTGTTCTTGTTTATTTGTGAGTTGATTACACTCATAGTCTGGAAGCCTAGGATCTGTGTGAGAATAGGTGGAGAGAAGACTTGTGAGATTGTACAACTTATTAATAATACAAGTATATGATTTGAAATCCTGCTAGGGTAACACCTTGAGGTAGAGTCTTTTCTCTTTTGAACTACTTGATTGATTGAGTTTCATTAATAAAGGAATTGTCTTGTTGCTACTCTTTGAATCTATATTATGTCCACTGTCGTGGAAACAATATCACCGTTCCCTGTCTAACACACATCGATTCAACAAACCTGCATCGCAAGCTGGCCCCTATCGACCAGCTCCAGCGAGCCCAGCCGGCACCGCAATCAAGAAAGGAGGCACAACTTTTCGCACGCGAAGCCCCATCAAGCCACAGACAGTCCCGAGGCACGCCGAGATATCTTCGACCTCCCAACCCTGTACGTGTCCATTGCTTTTACAAACAAAGTGCTAGTGACAATACCTTAGCTCGATGTCAGCGCGATTTCGACCATGGGTGAATATGCCGACGAGGGAGATCCCCAGGCCCACATCTTCAAGTACAAGTATGTGATATTGTCCTGTCGGACGGACGGGCCGATCATGGAGGAGTCGTTCCTAACACACTTCGGGAGTTCGCGAAGGAGGCACCTGGAATGCATGAAATCTTCTCCCTAAAGCAATTGGAGACCGGAAGCCTAGATTCCTTCGTGAAAAGGTTCACGACCGAAGTCATACAAGTCTGTGATTTTGACAAGAAGGTAGCAAAGATTGCATTCATCCAATGGCTAGCAAACTCGGATTTCAAGTTCTCGGTTACCAAGAAGGAGTCGGCAACCTACGCAAAGTTTCTAGACAAGACCAACACCCATATTAGAGCAGAAGAGATGGAAAGTTTATACCGCAGTCCCCTGAGCGAGCCTCAGAATGAGCCTAAACGGCGATACCACGGGCCGTGTGAACCAAGAAGGCCTCCCACCGCCGCAGACAAATGGAATTTCCCAGAACGCGTTCCATTACACACAGTGTCAATGAACCCGCCAACTCTGCAGCCTAATCCCTATCTCAATCTCTTCGGATTTCAAGTAGCACCCACCAAGGCCAGCCCAACATAAATTCTGCTCCTACCACCAGTCCAAAGCGCACGACAGTTACGAGTGCAGATGGTACGGGTCCCTACCAAAAATGATGACCTTGGGCTCCCTGTTCGCCAAGGGATACAAGGCCATAAGCCGCAGAGCCGGCAGGAATCAAGGGCTACCTCCTCCGCCACCACCGTGGAGGGATAACTTCCCTCCCCTGGACGGTTGCGTAGGGACAATCGTGGGGGGCGTGAGCCCCTGGGGGGACAGCATGAGAGCAACGTTAAGGTATGCATGTGGAGGAAGGCATAGCTATACAATGCTAGTGCTCAGCATGGCGAACAACTTACCAATAGGGCACCGACTCTCATTCACAAAAAAGGACGTAGAGGGTATGGACGCCCCTCACTATGACCCCTTGGTCATACATGCCCAGTTTGGGACTAAGCTTGTTAAGAGGATCCTCATCGATACAAGAAGCTCCGCCGATATCCTGTATTGGGACGCCTTCTTGCAACTACAGATCCCTCCTGCAGAGATCCGGCCCACTGATTGCACGCTACACTAGTGGAAAAAACCCTTTTGAGGCTCCCTTTTAGAGGCGTATATAGTTCAAAACGCCTCAACAACGACTTAGGCAGTCACTTTTTTTGGTTTTTGAGGCGGATAATTAATATATACGCCTCAAAAACATATTTTGAGGCGGGCAAATTAATATACGCCTCAACAAGTATCCGAAAAACATTTCCCGCTAAAGTATTAGAGGCGGGCCAGGTTAAGGCTCGCCTCTAATGCTAACTAATTGAGGCGGGCCAAGTAGCCCGCCTCAATTAAAGCTTGTTGAGGCGGTCCTCTTAAAACCCGCCTCAACAAGTATGTCCAATAGAGGCGGGCATGTAAGGCCCGCCTCTATTGGACCATTACTCGGCCGTCGTAATACTTATAGAGGCGGGCGTGTTAGGCCCGCCTCTATAAACTCAACCCTAATATAAAAAAAAACAGTTGGGACTCCAATGGAGGAGAGAGCGGCGCAACTACACTCTCTCTACTACTCACCGAGACAACAACTGTGACTCCAATGGATTCCGATTTCGGTATTCCTAGGGAACTTTTCGATCTCCAAAAGCAACAATCTCTCTATCAACCGGAGCTTCCTCCATGCCTTCAGGTTCTCTTTCTCTCATCTGTTTCAATTTTAATGCTTTTAGGGTTTTCTGCTTCTCTGCTGCTAATTGTAACATCCGAAAATGATCTGCCAACCTTCGATGTTTTAGCACTTATACAGATCCTGATCCCTCTCAGATCTGCTATTTCTCATGCTTTCTGCCGAGCTCCGTCTTCCTGAGCTCCGAGAACAACCACGGTGAATATTCATATTAGGGTTTTGAGACAGTTGCTATTTTCTTGGTTCAATTAGGGAAAGGAGAGTTCATCTGTGATAGCAAGGGATTTGTCGCGATCGAGGTCGCCTTCGTACAGGCGTGTGCGTATCAGCAGGAGTCGCAGAGATAGAAGCAGATATCCTTACTCTTCTTATGCCCATATCAGGTGATCACGTTCATATGTCTACCCTTTATATCTGATTCCATTAGGCTTTGCGATCTTTTTCAATCCTATGGTTTGGGAGTTGCTTTCGGTGAAATATGGAAATTGTAATCGGTTGCACGAGAATGGTAAGGTGTCTGGGACAAATAATTAAACCGGGTGTTGAATATTTTGAGTATTGGCATCTTAAGTAAGCTGTGAACTTTCCTGCATGCACAATCGTGTGTATGCTTTTATTGATTGGCAGAGTATGTATGTAGCAAGAAGCTTGATTTTCAAGTGGTTCTAAAGTTCAATGGTGAATATTCTGAGATGGATTAATTTTATTTCACATGTTCTACTGTTGTGCTTGTCTTCTTCTGATGCTGATGTGCTTCCTCATCAGTCTTTCAAGAATTTTGTAGGGGGTGTTTGTATGTGAGGGTTGTGAATGAGGAATGGAAAATGCTTAACTCATATTTGTTTGAGCAATTTGGGGGTGTGAAACACAAAAGTTCTAAATAATGTAATGCCAATAAACATGACTACTTGGAATGATTTCCCTTCTAATTACATTTTTTTCTCTAAAGATATCATTGTTTCAGTTTTAGGTTTCCGTTTTCTTCAAACCTTTTTTTATGATATTTATCAAGTTTTCCATCTTCGCATTTTTTCTCAAGCTACACTCTACTCGAATATAACACTAGTTAACAAACTTGAGATTGGTTGTTATGCTGAGTTTTAGTGTTGAACCTTTCCAGAACATGTCTAAAGCTAAGGACTATTGATTGCCACTATTTATAAGGTTTAATCTGCAACTTATCTAGAATTCTTGCTTTTTAGGTGGGTTGTTAAAGCTTTTGTGAGTGATGACTTATGGAATTCTTGCTTTTTAGGTGGGTTGTTAAAGCTTTTGTGAGTGATGACTTATGGAATTCTTGCTTTTCTTCATATTCTTAAACTTGTTGACTTCTTAGCTTCATTGCTTGATAGAGAGAATGCACAATATATTTTGGTTCCATAGTTTGGGTAATTGTATATGTTCATCTCACATATTATGGTTGTTAAGCTGTATCATCATAACTGTTATCTTTATGTTGTTCAGTTGGTTTCCATCATTTTGTTCTGGAGAACTTGAGTGGCAATTGTATTGATGGCTTGACTGAGTGTGAAGTGAATGATTTCGATGATCCTTCTGAGGTTATAAGTATCATACATTTGAGACAAATCTGATTGCTAGAGGAAGTTAGCATATATTTAATCTTGCAAGTAATATGCAGGTAAGGGCGTTGATTGAAGGTCAACTTCTCTCTAAGCGAGCTCATATGGAACGATTTGGAATGCCTTCTCCGCCAAAACGGCTAATAGCTACTGGTGGAGCATCAGCAAATGAACAAATTCTTGGTGTTGTAGCTTCTATATTTGGATGTGATGTTTACACTGTTGAAAGACCAGGTAAATCTTGGAAATAACCCTACCCCATTTACGCTCTAGAACATCACTTTATCCTCTGTCAAATGCACTAATCGCCATTAATTTTTTAGATAGAAAACCCTTCGTAAAGGTTTCTTGATAGTCTCTTTGCTCAAATTTTGGCTTATTGGAAACTTTATATTTACAATAGGAGCTCCAAATTTGCAATATTTTGGTACTAAAGCGCAAGCCTCTAACGTGCAGATTCTGCGTCTCTGGGAGCAGTTGTGTGAGCTGGTCACGGTTGGCTATGCAACAAAAAGACGTCGTTAGGGTGTAAGCTCTGTGTGAAGGCCGGTGACTCTGCCTTGGCTGCCAAGTATGCCGCGATGATGAATAAGCGGACGGAGGCTTAGAGTTACGTCTGAGGGAACAAAGGCTTTGTTCCCACAGAAGTTGCAGCGGAATAATACAGCAAGAAAGATAACGAACGAACTCACGATGTATAGTGGAAACCCTGATTAGCAAAACTAGCTTCTCAAGGAAAAACCACTACCTTCAAGCTTTCGCTTGAGAGGATTTTGAAGCGTGTACTTGTCTTATTGATTTCTTGCTTGAGAACACTTGTATCCTGGACTTCGACCTCCAAACAACCAGCTAGACTCGAAACCTCTTCTACAACGATGAATCAAACTCAACCCTCAAAGACTTATACACACCTCACTTATTTTCTTTCTTTCTTTTCGTTCTCTCTTTTTCCGTCGTCGTCGTTACATAGAAATGAATCCACACCTCTATTAAATACAACTCGGCTAACCCTAAATGTAACAAGATAAGATTTACGCAAATATGGTAACAAGAAGATATGATTTGCTGAAAGAATAATATCCCAGCCGTATATATTAATAAAAGGAAATGATTCCCTTAAATTAATATAAACGAATGTGATAAGATTCTTCTCTCTCTAATCCTCTTATCTAAGGAAAGAATCCCTAAGATAAGGAATCGGGCTTCTCTCTCCATATCTTCTCCAACGGCTAGATCCATCCAGCCAATTTCTTCAATCCTTGACCGCGTATTCTCTTTGATTTGTTTCCATAATTAACACGCTGGATTTCTTCCTTCCATTCGCAGCTTCGATCTTGTTCGTCACTGTTGTTCCTTCAGAGGTAACAAAGCACAAGAACAGAGCTTTGTTCCCTCTTCGATCATTTGCTGCGATGGTTCCCTGAGACAACTGTCTTTATTTCTGAAACACTCAATACCCATATTAGTTGAATATTTGTCACTATCAAAACCTAAGGAATTCAACAAATTCCCCCTTTTTGATGGTGACAAACATCCTTGATAATAAAGCATAGACATACGAGAAGAAGATAAAAAGACAGTTGTATGGAGAAAGGTTCTCCACACAGGACCAAAATAGTTCCCCCTCAACACAGCAACATATGAAACCATGTGTTGTTCCCCCTCAACCAAAGCTACCTGTCATTTTCCCCCTTTGGCATCATCAAAAACACAGTGAAGAGTTAGAGATGAAAGATAACAGCCAGATGAGCATCATTCCCAATCGCATTAGAGTGAAACGCACGAACACAGACAACATGTTAAGACGACAACAAGACATGCAAGGATAACGTTCATGATCAATATGCCAGTCTGTGCGAACACAAGAATCAGAGACAAGGAAGTACGAAAAGAGAGGGGTAGATGTGCTAGGGAACAAAAGAGGTGTTGGCTTGCCAGAGAAATACGAATTAAGTACCACTGGGGCCAGCAGCTAGGGCAGAAGTATGATTAGCAATGGAGTTCATCTTTTGTTCCCACTCAGAGTTGTTGCATCTCCATTGGCGTCAACATCCATCATAGCCTCATCTTATAGAGGAGAGAAACTGTAGCTTCTTCTTTTCCCTTCTTTGTGTATCTGTGATGTTCAGTTTTTTTTTTTTTTTTTTTTTTTTGAACATCACAACCTTCAGCTTGCCTTCTTTCACCAGGAATTCATTCAGAGCCTACTACCTTTCACGCGCAACAATAACTTTTAAGCACGAACCTTCCTTAGGCAGTTGTAAGCCTAGCATCACACACCATACCTGTCGAAACCAATCCACAGACCACAGGGGCAACAATTCGTATTCTTGACTAACCGAAAAGGTAGAAGATTGTGATGCGGGGGTAATGTTACCAGAGAGGGTACAAAGAACATCACACAAAACATATATGAAAGTTTTCAATAATGTGTAATCATGAATGAGAGGCTCCCAATTGTGAATGATTAGAGGGGCTCATAGGAAGCATCAAACACGATGGCTAAGGTAAGCTGTAGAGTCAACAATCATTTGGGCTTATAATGAGGGATCAATGCATCAAGTTGACTCTTTTGGGCCGAATGAAACTGATTCATGTATTAGCAGGATAGCATAGAGAGCATGCATGAAATTTTGCACATAAGTGAGGTATTAGCATGAGTCTAAGAAAGTCATTCAACTAATGATCAAGAGAATAAATGCAGACCAGGACATGATGATTCATCCTTCACATTTTACCATGTAATTTAGCCGATCATCGAGGGAGCACAACATGTAGACAGTTAGTTTAGAGAGATTATACCTAGTTCCATACGGAACTGTTCGAATGGTTCCCTGTTTAGTGCCTTGGTGAAGATGTCGGCGATTTGATCCTTAGTTCCACAGAAATCCATTGTCACCAACCCTTTCTCCACACAGTCACGTAGGAAGTGATGTCTTATCTCGATGTGCTTGGTACGTAAGTGTTGCACCGGATTCTTGGAGATATTTATTGTACTTGTATTGTCACAGAGAATAGGAATGGAGTTTAGAAGAATATCGTAGTCGCTGAGTTGTTGTTTGAGCCATAGGAGTTGAGTGCAACAAGCAGTAGCGGCTATGTATTCAGCTTCAGCAGTGGAGAGAGCGACTGAATTCTGCTTCTTTGACCCCCACGAGACCAAGCATGGCCCAAGGAACTGAGCCATTCCAGAAGTGGACTTTCTGTCCACTTTGTTCCCTGCAAAGTCGGCATTTGTGTATCCGACGAGATCAAGACTTCCTCCTCTTGGGTACCATAGACATAGATCATCTGTTCCCTTCAAGTATCTCAGAATCCTCTTCACTGCTTTGAGATGTGTTTCTTTAGGGTCGGCCTGAAAACGAGCACAAAGACATACACTGTACATAATATCAGGCCTACTAGCAGTGAGATAGAGAAGCGAACCTATGATTCCTCGGTAGAGAGATGGATCAATTCCTTGCTCATGTTCGTCTTTTCCCATTGGATTGTTTGGAGATATGGGAGTGGTGAAGGGTTTTGCATCATTCATACCAATTTTTTTGACACATTCCCTGAGATACTTCTGTTGATGCACTTTGGTTCCCTCATCCCCCTGAGAGACTTGCAGACCTAAGAAGAACTTGAGTTCTCCAACCTTGCTCGTCTCGAATTCACTGGCCATCAGCTTAGAGAATTTCTGAACCAGTTTATCATTTGTAGAACCGAAGATGATATCATCCACATAAACCTGAACCACCAGAATATGCTTCCCTTCCTTCAGAAGGAACAATGTTTTGTCGACCTTTCCTCGAACATATCCGTGCGTCAGAAGGAACTGTGAGAGCCTTTCATACCAGGCCCTCGGGGCTTGCTTGAGACCGTACATATCTTTGTCTAGAATGTAGACGTGATCAGGTTGGGTGGTGTCCTCAAAATCGGGAGTTTGCTCCACATAGACTTCCTCCTTGAGAACTCCATTCAAGAAAGCGGTCTTGACATCCATCTGTTGCAGTTTGAACCCATGGAAAGAAGAGTAAGCAATTAGGAGTCTTATTGCTTCTAACCTGGCAACTGGAGCAAAGGTTTCATCATAGTCGATGCCCTCCTGCTGGTTATAGCCTTTCACCACCAGCCTTGCTTTGTTCCTTGTGACCTGACCCTGATCATCCAGCTTGTTCCTGAACACCCATTTTGTTCCAATCACTATTCTGTTCCTTGGACGGGGAACTAACCTCCAAACCTTGTTTCTTTCGAACTGATGGAGATCCTCTTGCATGACGTTTATCCAGTCAGGATCCTTCAATGCTTCTCCTACAGTTTTGGGTTCTTGCAACGAAAGAAAAGCATTGAAAGCACATAAATTTTGTAGAGAGGAGTGAGTGCACTGAGGTGTTCCCTTTCTATAGTCTGTAACGATTAGCTTGACTGGATGAGCCCACTTTTGCTGGTAGTTTGGAATTTGGAGTTTGTTGATGTCGAACTCCTCCGAATCAGCGTTGCCAGCACTTGAGCTTTCACCGCCTGTCCCCTCAGCATTAGGACAGTCTCCCCCCCGTTCCTTCAGCAGTAGGGTCATCCTTAGAGGGCTCCTTTGTGTCGTGACTTGGGTTCTATTCCCCCTGAGGTGCCTGAGATGTATCCGGCGGGTTAGCATTCTCTTCATTGTCCCCCAAGTTTGTGGAGTTGGGAGTTATCGGTGTTGAGGGATCATTTTCCGTTTCCTGATCTTGAGAGGTCTCACCACCGACACTGCTTTCTACAAGCTGAAAGAAGTCATCTTCGGATGGCTCGGTAATGGAGGGAACTCTACTGGATTTTTCCTACACATTGTTACCAGCCATAACAGTCTCATCAAACACAATATGAACACTTTCCTCTACCTTTCTAGTTCTCTTGTTGAAAACTTTATAGGCCTTGCTTTGCTGGGAATATCCTACAAAGGTTCCTTCATCACTTCTGGGATCAAACTTCCCAAGAGAATCTTTTCTGTTGTTGTGGACGAAGCACTTGCAACCGAATGTGCGCAAATGAGACACATTTGGTTTCCTTCCCTTCAGAAGTTCATAGGCAGTTTTGTTCAGAAGAGGTCGAATGGTTGCCCTGTTCAGAACATAGCACGCGGCATTCAAGGCTTCGACCCAGAAACTCCTTGGAAGACCGCTTGAGATGAGGAGAGTACGCATCATGTCTTCCAGAGTTCTGTTCTTCCTTTCCACAACACCATTTTGCTGTGGGGTCCTGGGAGCAGAGAAGTTGTGGTTGATACCTCTGTTCCTACAGAGGGATAGAAACTGAAAGTTCTCGAATTCAGTTCCATGATCAGTGCGAATAGACCCCAAGGAATTTCCAGTGCTCCTTTCAGCTGCCTTAAGCCAGGACTCAAACTCCGCGAACACTTCATCCTTTGTGGAGATAAATAGAGTCCATGTGTACCTGGAAAAGTCATCAACTATAACAAAGACATATGCATTTCCCCCACGGCTCTTCGTGCGCATAGGCCTACAAAGATCCATGTGGACTAGTTCCAGAGGACGTGTTGTACTTACATCCCTTTTTGATTTGAAGGAAGACCTCACTTGTTTTCCTTTAATGCATGCGTCACATACGTCACTTCTCATTGCTTCAACCTTGGGAAGACCATTTACCAATTCTTGTCTATGAAGTTTGGAGAGGAGTTGAAGGCTAGCATGTCTAAAGCGTTTTTGCCACAAGTATGTCGTCTCGGCAATAGACGACAGACATAGGTCCTTGTCATGGATGAAAGCAGGGTCGACCTTATAAACGTTGTTGTCGCAGATCCCTTTGAGTAAGATTTTCCCTGTACTTAAACACTCAACATGACAATCATCAGTGGTAAAGACTACCCTATTTTTCTTGTTTTGACATAGTTGAGCCACACTAAACAGATCAAATTTGAGATTATTCACCAGATTCACATTATTCACAGTGATGTGTTTAGAGAGTCTTACCATACCGATACCACAAACCTCACCCTTACTTTTGTTTCCAAAAGTTATCGATGCCCCTGAGGTTGGCTGAAGAGAGGTGAACCATTCACTGTTTCCTGTCATGTGACTTGAGCATGCACTATCAAGGTGCCAAGAGCCTTTCCTTGCTTCCTCCTCGGATTTATGAAAACCACCTTCTGATACGTTGTGACCTTTTGAGCTCATCAAACAGATGTCCTTTGAGAGAGAAGATGCATCAACATCTGAGCTGCAGTCACCCCACTTCGCAATCCTCGTTTGTTCCTCGTTGAAGACTTGAGAAGAACCTGCCGCTTTGTTGGGGCAATTTTTTGCAAAGTGTCCGTTGTCGTAGCAGTGAGAGCAGACAACCTCCTTCATGTCATTGTGAACCATGACCGAACCTTTAGTGCCTTTGCTTCGAGACCATATCTTCTTCAAGGCTTTAGTGATAAGAGCCACATCTACATCACCTTCTTGTGAGTCTCTATCCAAGGCATTTCCTGAGGACATCTTTCCTGCAGAGTCTGTAACTAAAACAAACAATCTAGAGCACCAGGCTCTGATACCAATTGTTGGATCGTTAGAGTTACGTCTGAGGGAACAAAGGCTTTGTTCCCACAGAAGTTGCAGCGGAATAATACAGCAAGAAAGATAACGAACGAACTCACGATGTATAGTGGAAACCCTGATTAGCAAAACTAGCTTCTCAAGAAAAAACCACTACCTTCAAGCTTCCGCTTGAGAGGATTTTGAAGCGTGTACTTGTCTTATTGATTTCTTGCTTGAGAACACTTGTATCCTGGACTTCGACCTCTAAACAACCAGCTAGACTCGAAACCTCTTCTACAACGATGAATCAAACTCAACCCTCAAAGACTTATACACACCTCACTTCTTTTCTATCTTTCTTTTCGTTCTCTCTTTTTCCGTCGTCGTCGTTACATAGAAATGAATCCACACCTCTATTAAATACAACTCGGATAACCCTAAATGTAGCAAGATAAGATTTACGCAAATATGGTAACAAGAAGATATGATTTGCTGAAAGAATAATATCTCAGCCGTATATATTAATAAAAGGAAAGGATTCCCTTAAATTAATATAAACGGATGTGATAAGATTCTTCTCTCTCTAATCCGCTTATCTAAGGAAAGAATCCCTAAGATAAGGAATCGGGCTTCTCTCTCCATATCTTCTCCAACGGCTAGATCCATCCAGCCGATTTCTTCAATCCTTGACCGCGTATGCTCCTTGATTTGTTTCCTCAATTAACACGCTGGATTTCTTCCTTCCATTCGCAGCTTCGATCTTGTTCGTCACTGTTGTTCCTTCAGAGGTAACAAAGCACAAGAACAGAGCTTTGTTCCCTCTTCGATCCTTTGCTGTGATGGTTCCCTGAGACAACTGTCTTTTTTTCTGAAACACTCAGTACCCATATTAGTTGAATATTTGTCACTATCAAAACCTAAGGAATTCAACAGTTGTTATGCTGAGTTTTAGTGTTGAACCTTTCCAAAACATGTCTAAAGCTAAGGACTATTGATTGCCACTATTTTAAGGTTTAATCTGCAACTTATCTAGAATTCTTGCTTTTTAGGTGGGTTGTTAAAGCTTTTGTGAGTGATGACTTATGGAATTCTTGCTTTTCTTCATATTCTTAAAAAACTTGTTGACTTCTTAGCTTCATTGCTTGATAGAGAGAATGCACAATATATTTTGGTTCCATAGTTTGGGTAATTGTATATGTTCATCTCACATATTATGGTTGTTAAGTTGTATCATCATAACTGTTATCTTTATGTTGTCCATAGTGTGCTGTATAATTAGGGGTGAGCACGAGCCAGAACCCGACCCGACCCGAACCCGAAAAGCCCAAAAACATGGTACCGAAGCCCGAACCTGAACATTTCGGTTCGGATTCGGGTCGGGTTCGGACTAAACAACACTCGAAGGGGGAAAAAGGGGCAAAAATGCACTAAAACCCGAAATCCGAACCCGAACCGATCCGAAACCCGAAATGCTAAAAAGTGCGATTCGATACCCGAACCGAAGGAGTATGGGTTCGGGAAAAAGGCGTTGCTCCATCCATCTCACTTAAGCCCCAAAAACCTTTCAATATCCAAAATACCTTTCAGTATTTTTGCCCCTTTTCCCCCCTTCAGTATAATCAACTTAAGCCCTAATTAATTAAGCCCAAAAAAACTTGTTAAACAAAAACCTTTCAATATCCAAAAAACAATAAATTAAAACCTAATTAATTATAAACTGAGAAGTTGCTCCATCCATCTCACTTCAAATCAGAAAAGCTGAGAAGTTGCTCCATCTCAAGTCAAATAAGAAATCAGAATAGAGAGAGGAGAACTCATTTGGCATGTTTGTCTCCTTGGGAAAGAGGAGTTAATATTGACTTAAAAAAGAGATTATCTCGTAATATGAGTTTTATCACTATATTTAATACAATAATCAGCCAATGCCTAAGGGCTCAGGTCTACATAGCATTAGCAATTTAGCATCAACCTCTTTCTTTCCCCATATCTGAAGTTTTCCAACCTGTTTTTAGGGACAGAAGGTAGGATAGAGTCGAAATATTCAACAAAATTGCCCAATTCCAAATGCCATATATTCATTTTTTTATAACTATCATCTATATCTGCTCTTGTTGTTTCAATTGGTCTTCTAGTCTAACCTTGTACAATCAAGCAGAGAATGAAAATGAATTTCGCCCTGTCTTGTAATTGCATCCAATTTCTTAATTTCAATTGGCACTCTAAATTGAAAGATGGCTAAGTCAAAATACAAAAGTAAGAGAGGCTAGGCGACCTTCAAATCTATGAAACGAGCAAGATTGAGCCCAGAATTGATGGGCCCATATGACTGAGCAGCCCCCCCCCCCCCCCCCCCCCCCCCCCCCCGCCGAGCCCAGGCCCAAATCTCCCCGAACTGCGCCATCTGTAATGTATCTATCTTACTGCTTTCACTCATCCGTATCTATCTCTGAGAAAATCTTGCTGCTAAGTTGACGTTGGAGCATTTTTCTTAGATTTTGAATGTTTCTTATCCTTGGGTTTATACTGTCTTTGTGGGCTGCTGCATACACATTTATTTTGCCTCTATAAAAAATGATTTTGCAAAGATATGTCAAATAGAATAGTTGTTGTCCATGTGCTCGTGTCTTTTTTTGTTGTTGCTACTGTAGGCTCACTACTGGCTGCTGCATACACATTTATGTTGTCTTTCAATTTGGACTCCTCTTCTTCAAAGATTGGTTGCTTCTCAAATTTCAGCAAGTTCAGAGGAAAAGTATCACTGTGTCTGACATCCTTTTAATTTGCAAATTATTCCAAACAGACAACATTGATTTGCTTGAGAAATCCTTTTTTTCTCTCAAAATATTCGGGGTTTGTTACTTATAATTATACAGTAAAAGACTTCCCTTTTATGCAAATTAAGTAACCACTCTGCTACAAAAGAAGAAGGATACAGTCTTTAGTCCGACAATTCTCTAATTGTCAGACCAAAAAAATACCACAGCTAGTATTTCTGGTCAGACTGCGAGATGAACTCGCCAGTCGCCATTGTTAATTACTGAAGACCTCTCAACAAAACAGAACCAGAATTAGTATTTCATATATGATTTCTTCTTCTTGTACTGATAAGAAGGAACAAATTTAGGTGTTAAGATAGATAGCTCACTGAAATTCTAAGTGGCGGATTCTAAGACGAGAGAATCAGCTGCAGCCACAAAAGCAGATGCAACAAGAAACTAGTAAGATATTTACAGATAAACTTAGTCGATTAGAGTTAGCTAGTACCAGTCATTTAACTCTTCAACCTCTTTGGTTTCTAGCTCAGGGCGCGCCACGGGCCTTGGACTGGGCTTCTCGGAGTTCCCGGAGGTAACTCGTGACGGAGTGGGCGGTGAAGGGGTTGGAGTCGGGACGGCCGCCGTTCTCTTCGAATGCAGCGTGGAGGCTGCTGACGAGGCAGACGTTGCTGAGCCAGGCCTGACGGAGCGGGCAGGGGCAAGCGCTGACATGGACCTTACTCTTCCCAAACTGGTTCAGGTTGTTGAGGAACTCGACCACGTGGGCCCCACTGCACAGCTCCAGCGTCAGCTCTCGGCTCCTCAAGTACTGCACGAACGTGTTCCAGGCCTCCGCTTCCACTGAGCTGGCGCAACTTCTTTTCTCGCCTCCATCTCCTCCTCCTGTGTGGCCTCAATCCACCTCATGCTCATCTTCTTACTCGTCTCATCCAAAATCCGCCCTACATATCAAATAGCTAGTTAAGACTTGAAAAATGCAAGTATACACAACCATATATTATCCTTCTAATAATCACTGACTAAAACAAGCCTGAATATTTCCCAAAGAAACAATCAGATTAGTATAGAAAATTTGGATACTTGACCACTAAAACTCTAAAACTCAAATCAAATAATGCAAGACAAGAAGGATAAGTTTGTACCTTGATTCTCTGCAGCAGCAGAACCACTACCAAGGATGACTACAAGATTGCTCCCTTGCGCTTCATGATATAATTCTTCATCTTCCTCCCTCTTCAAAACCAATCTAATTTTCTCCATTTTAAGCTCCTTATTCTGAGCCTCCAAGGTCTCCATATCCTGTTGTAACACCTGGATGGCTTCATCCCTCTCCGAACTCATCTTCTCTCCTTTCTCCTTCAAAGCCATCTTTTCTTTCAAGATCCTTTCGATCTCTGTATTCCTCTCCTTATATGCTCGAGAAACCTTGGCCTCCGTTTCCCTCTTCTCCTCTTCCAGGGACTCGTTCCTCTTAGTCAGCACCGCAACCATCTTCTTAATCTCCTCCTCCAACGCCCTCTTCTCAGCTTCTGCAGCAATCTTCTCATTTAAAATCCTTCTGATCTCGGCATTCTTCTCCATGGTTGCTCGATGAACCTCAGCCTCCATTCCCCTCTTCTCCTCCTCCAAGGACTCAATCCTCTTAACTAGCACCAAAACCTCCTTCTTACTCTCCTCCTCAAAGGCCCTCTTTTCAGCTTCTGCAGTCACCTTCTCATTCAAAATCCTCTGGATCTCTGCATTCTTGTCCGTTTTTGCTTTAGAATATTTGGTCTCCATTTCCCTCTTCTCCACCCCCAAAGCCTCGATCCTTTTAGTCAGCACCAAAACCATCTTCTTATGCTCCTCCCCCAAGGCCCTCTTCTCAGCATCTGCTTCTTTAAAAGTTCTTTCGATCTCTACATTCTTCTCCATGATTGCTCGAGAAAACTAGGCTTCCATTTCCTTTTGCTCCTTCTTCAAGGCCTCATTCCCATTAGTCAGCACCACAACCATCTTCTTGTTCTCCTCCTCTAACACCCTCTTCTCAGCTTCTGCAGCAATCTTTTCTTTTGAAAACCTTTCAGTAGCTTCATTCTTCTCCATGTTTGCTTGAGAAACCTTGGCCTCCATCTCCCTCTTCTGCTCCTCCAAGGACTTAATCTTATTAGATAGCTCCACTATCATCTTATTAGTCTCTTCCTCAAAGGCCATTTTCTCATTTAAAATCTCCTTAACCTTCTCACTCTTCTCCCTATTTAACTTGTAAACGTTCTCCTGCCTAGCTTTCTTTGCCCTCTCCAATGCCCCAATCCTCTTCACAAGCTTAAAAGTCTTGCCCTCTACCTCTTTCAATCTCTTCTTCTCAACTTCTATAGCCTTGTTCACATTAAGATTCCTCTCAGCTTCATCATTTTTTTCCTTTTGCAGCTTGGAAACCTCAGCAACCATTTCTTCCTTCTCCCTCTCGAAAACTCGAATCTTTTGATTCAGTTCCCAAATTATCTGTTCTCCTAATTTATGGTTCTTGGCCTCCAAGGCCCGCATTTGCTCCTTCTCCCTCTCGAAATCTTGAACCTTCTGATTCAGTTCCAAATTCTTCTGCTCAACCAATTTCTGCTTCTCCCTCTCTAACGTATTGTTCTGCCTCTCTAAAACCCCATTCTTTCCTATTAAATTTGTAATCCTACCGTCTCTCTCCTCCAACAAACTCTTAAGACACTCAGCATCTGCCTCAGTCACCCTACGTTTCTTCGCTGTGTCATCAACGCCTGTTCTTTTGCTCACAGCTGCGTTGAGATCAATCTCAAGCTTCCTATTCTGCACCTTTAGCTGCCTTCTTTCTTCCCTAATCTTGTCATCTTCCTCCCTCTATTTCCTCTCTTCTGAATCAAGTCTATCCTTCATGTCCCCATACTTGAGCTTCACTTTCACATACTTATCCTTCATGTGTTCCTCCTTGCACTTCCCCTTCACCACTTGTTCCATAAACTTCATTTTCTCCTCCTTTAACTGGCCATATTGCGACTCCAATTCGACAATCCTTTTATCCAAATCCACAGTGCTTCCTTTAATCTTCATCTCACCGTATTAATGGAAGTACTGCAACACATTACACAGAGGGCTAGTGTGAAGGGAAAAGCATTCTAAATCTTCACTACAATCTGGTAAGTAAGAAATTCAGTGTTAAAATTCTCAACTACTTGCACCTAATTAAAATAATCTTATTATTTTTAGATTCTGTAACTTCAAATTCTATCATTCTATCATCTAGTGCTTGGTAACAGGAATGATTTGTTCCTTTCACTCTTTTTCGTCATTTCTCCCTGGATCATCACATTTCTCAAATAAAATGCCAAAGAGCTACTTGAAAGCAGAGAAATACCTGGAAGAAGACCTCGCAAAATGAGCGAGCGCTCGCTGCGCTCCCGTTGAGGACAGATCGAGTGAATTTTGTAGTAAGGAAAAGGGGAAGAGCGACGGGCGCAGCTAGAGAGGAGGAGGAGGAAGAAGATTGTGAAGGTAGGATTGGGGAAGAACGAAGATTTTGGAGAAAGGAGAGGGTTTTAGGGTTAGGTATGATTGATCTGGCTCAACTCGGTCTCGGTCCTGATGGATCCATCACTCATCACAAGTAGAATGGAAAAAGCGTGGAAGCTGTATATTTGTAATTGGAAAAACATATCTTATTCATAGAATGTTACAATATATATAGGCCATTGCTATTTCACGCACCGTTAAAATTTTTATTTCACGCACTGGTTGATACGTAACGCCCCAAACGACTCCACCCGTGACGCCCCACATGCTCCCACACATGACGGCCCAAACCATCCCACCCGTCACGAGCCAGATGCTTAAACCCGTGACCCACAGAGGCCCACCCGTGACGAGCCAGTCGCTGCTTATATCCACTTCGTCTCTCCCCCGACTTTCATTCTCTTATTTCCATTGCTCTCAAGCCAAGTTCGCTCCCAAGGTCGATCCGTCACGCCTGGATTCAATTCGCACGTCACGATCCGTAAGGTTAGTTAAATCTCAACTTGATCTTACCTTCGTTCAATTATGTTAAAATTATTGAAGTTGTTAGAAAATTTTAGAAAAAATTTCACTTTGTAATTACTTGTATAGGGTTAGATTTGGACATTTAGATATGCACAAACCGATCCATAAAATTGCTATGGACATTTAGATTTGGACATTTGAACATTTACATTTTTGAATTCTGGCTAAATCGGCATCAGATCTGGATTCTGGCTAAATCTGCATCAGATGGATCTGGTTCGTGACGCCTGGCCACAGCTCACTCGTCACGGACCAAGTGATCCCATCTGTGACGCTTGGCCAGATCTCACTCGTCACGGACCAATTGATCCCACTCGTCACGGACCAATTGTTCCCACTCGTCACGAACCTAATTATAGTACTTGTTTTTGTTGTTTTGTTTGTTGTTGTTGTTGAGAGATCGATGTAGTTGTTGTTGTTGATAATGTGGTTTTTGTAGTTGTTTTTGTTATTGTTGTATTAGTTGATGTTGTTGTTATTTATATTGTTGTTGTTTTGGTTGTTGATGTTGTTATTGTTGTTGTTTTGGTTGTTGTTGTTATTGTTGTTGATCTCTTTAATTTTTTTTTTTTTTTTCTATTTCAGATGGACAACCAAACGAGATCTGCACGTCACAGACGGTGGACCGCTCTACGTGAGGAGCAAGATCAGGAACAAGTAAACGTATATCAAAGGAGGCCGAGGCCCAAGAAATCCAAAAACAATGACGAAGCAGAAACGAGTACGAGTCGTGACCCTCCTGTATCATCTATGCATGAAGACCCGGCACTGGACAACACGCACATGGATGATCCACCTTTATACCAGAATACCTCGAATGTGGTAAGTAACAATACATATTCTTAAACTGTCGGTTATTTTAATACTTCGTACTAATAATTTGTTTTATAGGATCCGACATAGTCTGTATCTCCTGCAGCTCAGCAGGAGAGTGCTTGGTACGTACCTCCTGCAGCTGAGCAGACTAGTGATTGGCCCATGTGGTCAGGAGGTATGGGTGGACAAGCATATTGGCCTGGTCAACAGCCTCATGTCGAGGAACCAGCACATGAACAGGCTGATCCTACACAAAGTAGAAGGCCTAGGGCTAGAGGTCGGAATGCTATCGTACCGAAGTTGATAGGACCTATACCGGGAGGTCCGGTGATCCCAGATCTGTTGTTTAGTTTCACTGCCCACACTTCATATTTCATTTATCAGGGCATTGTAAGTTATCAAAACCTGAGTCTGTTATTATTAAACTATTGTTTTTTTATGTATCTAACATGTTCTTTTTATAGGAGCGACCAACTCTCACGTTTCAGCTCAGACAAGAGCAGCTACGAAAATGGAAGCTTGACGATGAGTATGCATGGTGCGATCATGCCAGAAGCAGCGGCTTAACTCATTTGCAGGACCTGATGTATAGTTATGTAGATCAGCCGTTGATTTTAGCATTTATGGAGCGATGGCAGCCAGAAACAAATTCATTTCATATGCCATTTAGAGAGATGACAATCACTCTCCTGGATGTGTATATGATTCTGGGCCTCCATATTGAAGGACAGGGAATGGGACTTCCTCTCGAGGATCGCTGCAAGGGAAAAAATGAGTTGTACAATGAACAAGCGCTGAAGGCAATAAATTTCTTTTCCTTGACTCCAGAAATGGCTAGAAGTGGTGTCAGTGCAGATGCTCTGAAAACCCACTGCTTGACCCATGATCTAGAAGATGAGAAGATCGCGTCTGGTTATTTGTGGTACCTGATGGCCTCGACCCTCTTTCCAGATAAGTCCCAACACATGTTGCACATGCCTTATGTGACCTTCGTGAGTAACATTGATAATACTTCCAATCTTTCTTGGGGTTCTGGCGCATTGACATTCATGTATCGGTCATTGGGCGAGTGTTCACGACATGAATGTCGTCAGATGTCCACCTGCTACACCTTGTTGCTGGTAAGAATTTTGTTGCATGTTGTTTTTATATAATTTAATTACAAATTATTGTATAAGCTAGGTTGATATATTTGTTGTTGTACACTTATGTACAGACTTGGATCTATCAGTACTTTCTTAGCTTTCGCCCACAAGCGAATCCCTCCTTCGAAGACGATGTGCCATATGCGAGCCGATGGCACCCTGTGCAAACTCCTAGTAGGCATAGAAGAAACTACAGGGAAGAGTTGGATTTAATGCAAGCTAGGCATGTAAGTATCATCCGTCACATAGTTTATTTCTCATATTAATGTATTATAATTGTGTAATTGCACCATTTTTTGTGTAGGTTGACTGGCAGTCCTATGGCTACGCGAATTACGACCAGTCGAATTTGGCTCCTGCCTTTTTTCATGGGGTCATCTCTTTTCTCGGAATTATCGAGCCTTATATGCCGGATCGGGTATCCAGGCAATTTGGAGTGGTACACGGGATTCCCCGGCCAGTTATAGAGCCCATCAAAGCGCACAGAGCTACGACACTTAGGAGTTATGTAGTGCAGTATGACCCCTCGTCAAACTGGAGTTGGGATGCAAGAAGTCAATACTCCATCTGGGTCCGGCAGATGGGCCCTCCAGCTTTACAAGGATACGAGTGTAGTGCCGACTACATGGAGTGGTATATACCTCGTACACACCCATGTGTGAAGCCTGAGGATGTTGGCATCAGAGATCCAGTGCAGGTAAAAAATGTGTTGGATATTTGTTTTTACTTTTCTTATACAATTAAATCAATGTCACTCTTAATTTATACGTATTTCTGTAGGTTATTGGACAAGCATTGCACCGTCTAAATCATTTCTATAATGCGGAAGAAGAACAATTTTACAACATGCGCACAGCTGTGCGAGAATGCATCCGGGATTTCAGACCCTACGAGCATGGCAATGTTGAGGAGGAGGAAGACGAAGATTAAGTTCATTCGAGTTTTAGGGAGTTTTAGGGAGTGTTGCACATTTTATACTTTGTTAGTATTTGTTGGTCGATGCAATAGATCTCCACAAATATCATTCAAACATGGCTCGTCACGCATGGTTTAGGTTAGTCCGTCACGCCTGGACAGATCAAATTCGGGATAACGTAAAAACTCTCACGTTTAACTTCTAAAAACATACACAGTTGTCCTAACAGTGTCATTACAATGTGCGATTCAAAAATATTTAAGTCGGCTTGCGGCCTCGTCTCTGTCTTCTGGAAGGTCCATACGCCATCAGTTGAGTAGTGAATGGATCATACAGATAAGCAGCAGACACATCCTTTGCATGCTCCCACATGGAAAATACTGGAGGCAACGGTGACGTCTCTGATAAGGCCACCTACAAAAGGATGGAGAACGTATTCAATTGCCTAGTTAACGAGTTTAGATAATGAATAAAATTTTATTAAATTATTAGTAACATACCGAAATGAAATGACTCTCATTCTCAACATGACAGATACATATCGTCTTCAGCTTAGCACCCCATGGATGATGTGGAACCGCTTGCAAAGGCAAGAAAGTAGCGTTTAGACCACCCACTACGACAACTGCACAATTGAATGCAGAAGCAACCAGACAACCCATATCCGGAATCACCATCCAAGTTTTTGTTGGGGCTATCCCATCGTCAAACCATGTAAGTTGTTCCAGTACTCCATCCAGCGTATTCTCTGGGGTAATCGGAAAGAGGCAAGTCTTTTTATACAATGGAAAATTTTCTTTCACCTTATCAATCATGGATTGTCGGACGATCCTCCACTGTTCCTGCCCAATGCCTATTTGATCTGCAACGGCTCTGTATCCATAGTTTCCATCACCCACAATATCAAAGTAACCGTTTATGTGCTCGCACATACACGACGGAACTATATCCATATACAGTTCAAAATCTTTAATGAGGGACTGTGGAGCATGAAACGGTGGTGGAAACATTTGAGCCACGGGATTCTTGGGAGCTCTAACTTGAGATGGCCTCAAAGGAGTGATAGGAGCTGTAGGGCTAGTGGGATTTGGTGGCCTACCTCGTTGCTTCTTGGGAGGTGTCCCTTTCATCTCTTTGTCTGTGTATTCCCATGAAGAAGAATGTCTTTTAGTGTTATCTTTGTTTGGAGCTCCCATTGGTCGTCCCTTATGCCTCAAAATAGTCGGCTCTTGCAGACTGGTCCTCTCGGGGCGAGCAATGTCGCAAAGTCGCGAGACACATTTTTCTTGATCATCAGCTGACAGATTGGGGAACTCATCCGTATAAAATTGATCCATCAAAGATCTTGCAACTTTGCGCTTCACCTCAGCCTCACCTTCGTCTTGCACTTCTGACAAACTCAATTGCCTCCAAAAAGGATGCAACTTTGTCAACTCAATAGGGATTGAACTCGTTACATGTCTAGCGATATCATGCACACATCCTCATCTGGCATGTGCAGGTACTGTCACAAAATGGATTTTCCCCTTTTCTGTATTCCTCAGTCAAGCGGTCAAGTACAACCTTAGATACTTTGTACTTCAACAGCTTGAAAACATCGGCCCCTGTCACAAGTGTCATCATGTTCTGTGCACTCTCATTGAAGGTTCCCTTGATTTCTTTCACTTGGTTAACCATCTTTGAATGATATTGATCGAATATCATGTCTAGACTGCCATGTGGAGTAGTCAAGAAGTCTTTCAAACTAGAGTGTGCTCCTTCAACCCTATACTTAGTACAAAAGAGTTTAAAGTTTCATCAAAATGTGACGAACCAAAATATATGTATTGAGAATGCAATACAAATTCAGACGTGACCACTAACCTGTTTGTCGTTGACGTTCCAAGCGTGAAAACAGTATCTGTCCAAGCTGACACAAGTCTTTCCCTGTACGGGATGAGCCAGTTGTTTCTTACATACTGAAGTAGATGTGGCCAAACTCTCCATTCCGACTGAATTCTATGCAACTCCCTCTCGTACTCGGATACAGTTGTTTGCTTGAATAAATTATAGTATGCATTTGCAAACCTTACACCCAAGCTTTTATCCTTCATCGCCTTTCTAGCATAGTCCTCTATGTTCTTCTTCACATGGCGCCTACAGAGGATTGACTTGGCACTTGGAAAGAGTTTATCTAATGCATTCATCAAGGCCTTTTCACGATCTGTCACTAGGCATGTCGGTGTTACTTGACACTTTGAGCACATTTTAAAAAGTTGTTGTGCGGCCCACACGTAGTTGTCTTCTTTCTCTTGCTGTAGAAACGCCCCCGCCACATTATAGTTCTTCCATGTAGACGTGACTCCTATTATTTCGAGGAAAGGCAAGTCATACCTGCACAAGAAGATTTGTCATGCATAATGAATAAACACAAGTTAAAATAGATGTAGCAAGTAGATGTGTTACACTAACCTGTTAGTGCTGTATGTGGAGTCTAGTAAAAGGACGTACGGAAATGCCTTTAGGAGTTTCATGGAATCTGGACTGGCAAAGAAAATGTTGGTGATCTTATTCGTCTTTTGATCCGACCTATGCTCCACAAAGTAGTTTTTCTCCTTGCACTTATGGAAGAACTCTTGGACCACGGTTCTTCCTTCCATCCCACTATGTCGGACATTGTATACTTCATTGTAAATCTGATGAATTTTAGTACAGTTGTTCGGGTCCTGGTTAAGTGTTGTTGCAATCTTCAATGGCTTACTATGATTTTCTGTCATGACCTTAACCAACTTCTTCTGCTCCGGTGTCAACCTTCCGGCAACTGCATGCCCGTACAAGTCATCACCAATGATATGGTTGTGGGTACCAACAACTACCTTGATTGTATATGAGTCCCTAGGATTTTCTCGACAATTACATTTTTTTGCTCCTTGTTCTTTCCCTTACTTTGTTTTCATCTTTAGGAATGTAAATCCCTGCTTTTTCACACAACAACCATGACTTTCGAAGGCTTCCTCCACCAAGGTTTCTATCCCGACCAATAGTGAGGCAAAAGTGATTTTCAAAGGCAATCTGTCTAGCCCTTTTAATTGCATCATCTCTGGAGCAGAATACTTCACCCGTGCTAAACTTCTCAGAATAATCTTCTGAAACAATTACTTCTTCAGGTGTAGGAAAATATAATTTCGGCTGTGTGTGTAACGTCGGAAACCCAAACTTAGGTGGAGCTTGCCACCTTACAGACGGAATTCCACATTGAGCAAAACATTCTAATCCCGACAAACAAGGCAGTTGAGGCGGCATAGGTTCACCATCCAACCCAAGTGAGAAGGACGGTGGTTCATCACTTAGGGACAAATTGTTAAAACCGTTGTACACTAACTTATTCTCCTATTGAAGTAACAACATCAAGTTAGCAAAGTATTCAGTTTATGTCCAACAAATCCATACGTGACGCCCAGATAAATCCCATCCGTCACGCATGAACAACAACCAAGCGTCACGCCCAAAACCATTCCAGGCGTCACGTCCCAAACCAATCCATGCGTCACGACTCAATCCAATCCATGCGTCACGTACAATTTTGATTCAAAAAACAGAATCGAACAAAGATGACAGTTTTGCACAACATAATGTCACTCAATACTCAAACATGCAGTTTTTTCACACAAAGTCTACAACTTTTTAGTACACATTGATCAAAAATCAAGATTTTATGAACATATAATCACAACTATTGAAATTACGTTAAGAAAGTGTTTATTTTGGAATAAGAACAACTTAATCACATACATTGAAAAACCCTAAACCATAAAAAATCTTACCTTTTACTATATGTAATGCAAAAGCTTAAAATACATACCTCATTGTAAATGTATAGGGATGCAAGATCTTTTCCACCATTGAAGTTGGAAAAATCATCTTCATCTTCATTTGTCATGGAAAAAATTCAAAGTAATGGAAGAGAGTGTTGTGAGATGGAAAGGAATGAGTGATTGAGGTTTAGGGTTTAGTTTGGCCGTAATATGGTTAGAGTATGAAGGGGTAGTTAATGTAGTTAGGTGGGGACAAGTGACATTCAATTATCTGGTACAGGTTTTGTCCGTCACGGCCCAAGCCAACCCATCCGTCACGCCCCAAGACAACCCATCCGTCACGCCCCAAGCCAATCCATCCGTCACGCCCCAATTCAACCCATCTGTCACGCCCCAATCCAATCCAGGCGTCACGCCCCAATCCAATCCAGGCGTCACGTATCAACCAGTGCGTAAAATAAAAATTTTGCCGGTGCGTGAAATAGAAATCGTGTATATATATGAAAAACCAAATAACTGAATTGAGAGATATCTTCTAACAAATTCTGAGATATCTCAACTAAGCCACTACACTAATTGGAAAAATATATCTTATTCATAGATGATTAGTAGTAGAACTTCTAGTAAGACTTATTCAACGATATCTTCAGCAGAAGCTTGATATCGCAGCAGAGTTAACCGCCAAAAATGGAAAAAGCAACTTCATATTGTTAGGAAAATGGTATTTTTTGTTAGGCGAAAGTGGAGCCCTTTTATTATTTACTAGTTTAGTTCCCGTGCCATATACGGATCTTGGATAAAATTTTATATTAAATTTTTAATTATGAAAAATATATTTATTTTATATTTAAAAAATATTAAATACATGAAAAAATAGTTAATTAGTGATACTATATATAAAATTAAGATCAATATGATAATATAAAAAAATATTTATTAATAATCAATTAATAAAGACCAATGTAATTTCATACATACATAATGTATTAAATTAGATATTATGCCTAGAAATAGATAATATATATTAATCAAGTTTTAATAGTATTTGTAAAAAGAAATTTATCTATTACCCCAAATTAAATCGTTAAATTATATATGAAATAGATAAATTTTTATATGAAAAGACTAAATACTAAAACTTAAAATTTGATTCATGTCCAACAATATGAAGATTTGATATAACTAACGGGATATTTTGAAATATGAAATAATATAAAAAGTTAAAAATTAACGGAATGACGAAAAATTGTAAAAGTCATTAGATGATTAATCAACAAAATGGAACGTTAAAAAATACGTGGAAATAATACACTTTATCAATTAAATAGTTAAGTAATTATGTTTTAGCAATCTAATAGTTAAATCATTAATTATTATAAAAGAATATCATTTAAATTTATATTAAATTTATTTATACAACAAAGTTTAAAATATAACTAAGGTGGGATTTATTATTCTAACCTTTTTTAAAATTCAGATGATGTGACACATCTCAAAGCTGAAATGTAAGCGAATTGAATATGGTGACGATACGTAAGCGAATTAAATGTGGTGACGTCACATAAGATTTATGTACTTCCTATAGTATATACTACATATGTAGATGTAGGTATATATTTTTTTTTTCATTTACCAATAACATATATGATTATAACTACTCAACAAAAGAATTGGCCTAATGATAACAATAAATATTGATGTAGATATTATATATGTTTCATTTCATTTACAAAAAAAACGACTTATAATTTATATACATATCAGGCTTGTCTTAGCACCAATTTAAAACATACATATAACTTTATTAATTCTAAATCGCGATCAACTAATAAGATTTTTATAAATACATAGAGGTTGATACAATTTAATGACTTTTACAATTAAAACATACATAGAGGTAGATATTAAGATAATGATGTATAACTAATAAGATTTTTAAAAAATGGGTTGATACAATTTAATCGGGGTTGTATGTTGAATAAAATGGGTTGATACAATTTAAGAAAAATCCATAATTAATAATCAATTATTTTATTATATATTTGTTAGAGGTTGTTAAGATAATTTGTTTAGGTATTTGGTGATAAATTAAAATTAAGTTAGCTAAATTATAAAAGAATAAAAGATTAAAAAATGAAAAATTATCATAAAATGACACGTAAGATTTATGGGGCCAGAATCGTTTTGATGGCTCAAAAAGATAGAGCCTTAATATATAGTATAGATTTGTAAATAGTTGTATCCAAAAGTTTACATTTTTTATGAGGAAAGATCGAAGGCCTAGCTTCTATTTAAGATCTAAGTAAGATCCGACTTAGAGCATCCATGCGGACATTCTTGTCCATATGCGAAGTTCTGGATTAGAATACAGAGAAGTCATCGTAGGTGAGAAGTCGAGTTTAGCAATTTTATCAGCTGATCGATTCGTCTCACAAAAAACATATCTAATGAAGACTTTTTTGAAAGAATGAAAATCGATAAGAATATCAACGATAATCATTTCAACTTTTCAGGAGCAAGTCCAAATGCCTAGGATTGAATTAATAAGGCACAAGTTGTCATCTTCAATTTCAATGTTGGAGAGTTTTAGCGACTTAGCTTTTTTAATACTATTTTAAGTGCCAATGTTTCAGCCATAAGTACGGAATTGCAGCCGTAATGTTGGTTTTCCATGTGGATGGTTTCAGCATTATCGTTCCTAATAATGAACCCAGTCCCAACTTGACCGTTGTGAATTTTTTATCCGTCAAAGTTGATTTTGTAGAATCCTGATTGAGGTCTTTCCCATTTTATTCTTTTAATTTTACGCCTTTGCGGTGTGTTATGTTTTTGTTGTGTTGTGTCTTCTTTCTCCTGCTTTGTAGTTTTATTTCAATTATGGAATAGGGTTTGGATGTATGCGGCGAGGTCTTTAATTTTATTGTAATAATTAATTAATAATCAATTAATAATCTGATATAATTTTTAAGTGAATTAATAAAAGAAAGTATTACATCAAGCTATATTATATCATATCCAATGAAATTATAAAGATTTTCCTAAGGCTTAAAATTGGAAACGAATATATAAAGTATTGAATTTTGAAATAAGATAAAGATCTTATATATAATTATTATATTGAATTTTTGAAAAAATAAAAAATTGAGAAAATGTCATGTGGCAAAATAATTATGTGCGTGCCATGTGGCATAAGAAATTTATAGGCTTGATAGAAAGTGCCATGTGACATAAAATGGTTTTGGTTTAGTAGATTATATAGTAGATTTAGTAGATTGTTGTGCATGTTTTGTATTGATAATCTTTGTTATTGATTTGTGTGTAAAGTATAAAGTAATTAGTTTGTTTATATGATTAATTGGTATCAAAATTAGAAAATTATATGTAAATTAGGAAGTGATTAGTTTATTTGTGTGATTAATTTGTATCTAAATTAGGAATTAGTCTAGATTTATGATACAAATCTTTTATATATAAATTTATATTTTAAAAAGTAAAATTCTAAAAAAATGACATGTGACATTTTCATTGTGGGGATGACATGTGGCATAGTGAGATTTTGTTTAGTATATATATAGTAGATTGAATTTATTAATATTTATTTGTTAATATTTCAGCAAAAATGTGTAACAAAATCAAGATTAAAATTTTGGTTAGACTTATTGAGATTTTTTCCTTAGTATCCTATTGACATTCAATGAATGATATTATTAACAATTTCTTTCCATATCAATTATATAGAGATTTGGGTTGAAATTATATGATATGATACTATATAATTATAATGTTCAAGGAAGAGATGTGATACCTTATTCAACTTTTAATTTGGAAATAATTGATGTTAAAAATATTGCATAATTATTTTAGTGCATTAGAAATATATTGCAGAGAATAAAATATGCATAGAATGTAATATTTTGTCTTACATTATGCAAATAAATGATTATAAAAATATTATAGACTTATTTTAGTATAGTATGTAATATGCATGTTGTATATAGATATATATTACGTACAAAAAATATATGGCTGAGAATATTATTTGCTACATTTTTGAAAAGATTAGAGTAATAAAAAATATTCATATTGTATGCATATCCGGCTAATATATATAGCGATTTGATTTTCTTTGATTTATTAGATTTTCAAAAAAACAACCAAAAATATGAGAGTCTAACACGTGACAAATTTAATGTAGTGATGTCACGTGGCAATAGAGGGGTTTGATTCATTTTCGGAGCACCATGTGACGTAGTCGGTATTCTGCTTTAGTAATTATATAGTATATTTTTTCCTTAGTTAGTATCTTATTGACATTCAATGAATGATATTATTAACAATTTCTTTCCATATCAATTATATATAGATTTTGGTTGAAATTATATGATATGATACTATATAATTATAATGTGCAAGGAAGAGATATGATACCTTATTCAACTTTTAATTTGGAAATAATTGATGTTAAAAATATTGCATAATTATTTTAGTGCATTAGAAATATATTGCAGAGAATAAAAATATGCATAGAATGTAATATTTTGTCTTACATTATGCAAATAAATTATTATAAAAATATTATAAACTTATTTTAGTATAGTATGTAATATGCATGTTGTATATAGATATAGATTATGCACAAAAAATATATGGCTGAGAATATTATTTGCTACATTTTTGAAAAGATTGGAGTAATAAAAAATATCCATATTTTATACATATCCGGCTAATATAGATAGCGATTTGATTTTCTTTGATTTTTTAGATTTTCGAAAAAACAAAAAAAAATATGAGAGCTTGACACTTGGGAAATTTAATGTAGTGATGCCACGTGGCAGCATAGGGGTTTGATTCATTTTCGGAGCGCCATGTGGCGTAGTCGATATTCTTCTTTAGTAATTATATAGTAGATTCTAATTATGTGGGTCCCGCCTCTCTCTTACTTAATTTTAAATGCAATTAATTATAATCAATACAAGACACTCAAAATAAAAATAAAAGATTAGACATATATAAACTATTTTTATTTTTCATGTAAAATTTGAAATTATCATATATGTTATGTCAATTTATTTTATGAATAAATTAAAATTTAGTTAACTTACTATATATATATATATATATTTAAAGTGTAATTAGTTATTTGATATATAAATTAGTATTGGGATTATAATCTTTTAGAAAACAATATTTATATTAATATGAAAGTTTTGTATATTAAAATTTATGCTCATCAACCTAAAAATTAATAAAAATAGGTTACTTTTTTAAATTATTGACACTCTGTCCATTTTATCAACTGGGTCGAGAGTTTTATCCCATCTATCATTATGACAAAGAGGCTCTTTGGGCCGGCTACAAGTCTCCACCCCACTTGCCCGGCCCCCAACGACCCAATAGACATATTATTAGTCGCTTTAGCGAATTGCGAAACACAACCCTAGATTTTGTTAATCATGGAGGCAAGAGCTATCCATTAAATTTTACACAAAGCTTGCAGTTCTCCAGCTTTCTTTGGAATCAAGAGGCGTAAAATGTAACTGATAAGGAAACGAAGCAAAAAGGTAGTCTTGTGAGTAGACAATCTGTAGTGCCTTTTTATGAGACAACAATATATGTAGTAGCTTCAAGGTGTATACGAATGTAAATTATTTCAATCAATGTTGATGAAGGAATTGTCTGCTTTGTTGTATACCGGATCGATAAAATAATAAAAATCAAGTAAAACAAAAGAAGCCTGTCATACCATCTACGAGCAAAATAAGTTTTTATAAGGAAACAACGTTACGAATATAATGTAATAAAAACAATACTTCCTGGCTCTTAGACAAACCTTTTTCTTTTTGCATGCAAAAGTGTATGAAACATAATTATTCACCACATTGATGGGTACAAATTCTCATTTCAAACTCAAAGTAAACAAAATTCAACCTCTCAAAATAGGTACACCTTGCAGTAACACATGTACACCACTGTTTCCTAAATATTTAGAGGCATGTTTTCACTCGCAAAGTTAAACAAGACTAAGCATAATACATGAACATGAGCATGATTCACAAAGATATAAAAAAGGAAAGGCAGCAACTTAACAAGAAAAATATTAGATAGTCAACAAAGACTTTACTCATCGAGGCCATAATCCTCTCCAAAGTATGCATCTACGAGCCCGTTGGCCATGGTTCGTAGCTCCTCGTTTTCATGAAACTGAAACCTTTCCATGGCTTCGATTCCGTCCTCCTTCTCTACCAGCTTCGCCCCTTCTCCATCCGGCATTCCCCTCAAAACCTGAAAACGAGGACTCGAGTTATTACCACATTTCATACTGACTGATTAATGTCCAATACAAGGGATGAAGGATTCACCCACCAATTCAATGAACTGCAAACCCAGTTTTGCAGCTTCCATATCAGCAGATCGAACCAGATTTATGTACCCAAGGAGGCACCCTCTTCCCACCAACGAAACCAAGTGCTCTGTGATTAGGCTCGGTCTTTGTGAGCCTTCAGAGGGGGCGACACAAAGGTTCCCTAGCACGTACGCTGCTTCTTTTCTTATATCAAATGGTGCACTTGAGAGAAGACTCAGCAACAAAGGCGTTGCTTCGCTTGAGTATATCAACCTTTTGTGTTCAATTGAACCCGCAGCGATATTGGAAAGCACCCACGAAGCCTCCTAAAGAACGACGGTTTTCAGAACAGAGGGTGGCTTATGATTATAATTTATAAGATAAAAGGTCAAGCTCACTTTGCAAAGGATTTAGTCAAGTCACTTGGTCTGTGTGCGGAAACTAAGTGAATTTGTGGAATTAATTTTTATGGTTTTGTTTTCTGTCATGCACTTTCCACAAAAACAAGTTTTTTTTATTTTGACCACAAAAAGAGAAACGGGCAGCACCGCGGCCACGGCCCGAGTATCCAAACGGTTTGGACAAGGAATGTGGCCCGCAAACCGGGCTTAGCCAAGGACCAACCCTGATAATTGGGCTGAAAATTATGGGGTAGCACGGCCCAGATCCGGCCCGATCTCGTAGATGATCAGGTCTAAAGACAACAAACATTTTTTTTGCTCAAACAGAATCCAACTCTATTGTATGTACCTTTTTTAGGACACGATGCTCAGCTTTCAAACACTTGACAAGGGCTGCTACGGCTTTATCTGTAAAATGGCCAGAAAATGTTGATTATCATGGAGTGAGATTTTGCATGTTTACAGTTATTAAGCAAAGGGGAAAAAATACAGACCTGTAAATTCATTTCCAGCAACAAGAACAACAGAGGTCGTGTGGCTGTCACCAGCTACAAGATTACCCAAACTCCTTAAGACCTAAACCATGATTTGAATTTAAGTATTAGCAAAAAATTTGCTCAGACGATCTAGTGAATTTGTTTTTCGTACCTTCAAGTTGTAACCAAAACCTAGGAGCAACGAACAAAAAAAATACTCTTGTTCTTCTGACACTATCTTATGACTGGACAGCAACAACCTTATTTACTTCATAGTTCTAGTTACTGATTTTTTTAACTCTCAAAACAAGAGGCATTTTGACAAAGACAGAACGAGGTAGGCCTGACTAGCTGAAAAAATTAACGGAAAAGTGGATAACCATGTATTTTTCAAACATAGGATTGAGAGATTTCAGCACAAGAAAAAAAGAATAAAATACACCAGGAAAGCAATATGTTGATAAGAAGAAATAGAAGTTTCTTTAGAAGGTCTATATCATCAATACTTTCGGGGGGAAATATCAGTGTAGAGCAAACAATAAGAATTTTAAAAACAAAATTTACAAGGAAAACAAGTCGACTAGCTGAGAAATACCGGAAGCAGAAGCTGCAAACTGTTAGCTGTTGCCAGCCTTTCCACAAGAAGCTCTACAACATTACTCTTTACCATCATGCTTGTTGCAATGTTTGAGAGAGCTGAAAGATAAACAGCCACCCAAGCAACTTCAGTCGCCAAATCTTCGTCCCTGAATTTGACCAACAAAAAAGGTATAATATAACTTTCCACTCTCAATACAAGTCACAAATAACATAAGAATCCATATATTAGACTAGAGCTAAAGCATGAAATCAACCTGTTAGCTTAGGTAGACAGGCGTTTCTGAAAACAAACAACCTCTGAACCTCAGGTGCAAAACTTGTAAAGAAAGATTATAAAACAAGACAACTGAACACTTCATGAAACAAAAACATCCTTTCTCATTTAAGGTTATTAATGGTTCCCTAATAGTCAGAGAATTGCTGCAGGATGGCATTTCAGCAAGTAAACAACCAGAAAAATAAACAAAACTCTACTCACGCTTTCTTTAAGTGCCGAACAATTGCATCAAGTACCCCATCGATTCTAATGAGTTCTGTTGCAGCTCTGGGATTTGGACCCTGTGAGAGAGCAAGTGTGCAAAAGAGTTACTTGGTTTCTGTCAACAATAAGCCAATAGACATTGAAATAAAAAAATACAACGCCCTTCTTCAACCAACCGATAGACATGGAGACAATACCAGAAATGTGATAAAGGATATTTTTCAGAATCAGTCTCTATTTAATTCATTGTTTTTCAGCAAATATGAGCACTTTGATGAGTAAAACCTAGTTACCTTGATAAGATTTGATAATGCCCAAGCTGCAGTTGTGACAGTTGAACCCTTGTCTGGAAGCAACATCCTGGACAGAGGCAAAAGGGCTCCTTGTGATAGCAAAATATTTCTAAGATCCTCATCTTCACCAGCAACATTACCCAATGCCCAGGCACACTGCTCTGCTACATGCAATGAATTTCTTTCTACATAGTAATGAAACAAATAAGAATTAGCTTTACTTAAAGAGAGATTAAGGTCAGCAGAAACTAACTTGGCATGAATAAATTGCCAGATGAGATTGAGATTTGAGAACAACCAACCAAACAAACTTGAATCGAGATGCTGTTGATATGCTTCCCTTTCCAAGGAGTTAGATAAAGAAATATCTGAGTATTTCAGTACTTATACATAAGGTATAAGCATAACATAAGAGGACTTTCCTTTGCAATGATTTATATTATTATATTTCTGTTTATCCTCTTGAGACTTTAGAACAGCCCGTTTCAACCATACTAAATACACCATGCGTTCTATATCAGTTTGGTTGCAAAAGATTGATCTGTAAATGCTGTCCTATGAGTCCAATACTGGAAGATGTAAAGCTCTAAGACAAATAAATATTACTCCATCTAATTTACTAAGTGATAACTGATAACACAGGAGACGAAGTGATTCAGGTGTTTCAAACATAAAAGTAAAAAAAGGAGAGATGCCGTTCATTACAAAAGAAGAAAATGTTGGTTACTCATCATTCAAACAGTAAAAGGATGCTGGCAACAGTGATTTGCATATCACTTCAATGGTTAGAAAAAATAATAATGATAAGTTTCACATTTACAGCTAACCTCCTAGATGTGCAATAAGCAGTGGTAATGCTGGCAACAGAGATTTGGTTTCTTCTGGTTTTCCTGCAGCGATGTTTGTAAGACACCAAGCTGACTCAAGCAACTGGAAAAAATATTTGAAATATGATGAGAATTTGAAACATAAATGAATTTATGCACTGACTTCAGTCAGTATGACGTATTAAATGCTCTTCTCTTAAGAGTTGAAAAGAAGAATAAAAAAGGAATTTCCTAGGATTGAGCGGTGATGCATATAACCAAAAGTGACATTAGAAAGACCTGTTCATCCGGAGAGCCAAATGAGAGGCATTGTACAAGAATTGGAATTGCTCCAGCTTTAAGTGCAGCCTCAACAGGGGGTAATTCAGATTTTGATAGTAGACGTCTTAACTCACGTAGGGCACTGACTCTCTTCTGCGTTGCTCCTTTTCCCCTAACAACATATGATTCAAGAAAGTGCCAATGTCATGTCTCTGTGTATAAGCATAAACTACCTAATGCATAAAAGCCGCATGGAAATCTACACACGCACAATCTTAGAGTAAAAAGCTGCTATATGGAATCACACTTCACAAATTCAACAGAGCATTCATAACAAAGAAATGATCAACAGAACATTATCATGTAACATAGAAAAATTACCATCTAGTGCAATTTGACAAGATCAAAACTGTAATTCCCGATAATAGGTGACTTTGTTAAAAAATGAAAATGTCAACTAAATCCCCATCGCTTCTCTAGATTAGGTTCAAATTTAGCTTTTAATATGATTGTGAACCTTGAAAAGACCAAAAATATAGTTGCTCTTCAAACAAGCCCAAAACTCTTTTGAAATTGGTTGAATAGCAGCTCACTCAAACAATGAAGTTCTTATAAAACCAGGAGATGCTACTGGAGAAATTACAAGAACTTTTATTAACCCCAGACCAACTACAGCAAGGAATTAACACATGAACTTACACATACACCAAAACTGCAATATTTAAAGAAAGTAAAGAACGAAGTAATTTCTAAAATTAAGGAGTATCCATCAGTGACAATTTGGAAGAGCCACACATCAAAATATATACAGTGGAATGTAAGAGTAAAGTCGATCCAAGCAAGACAACCATATTCATATTCAAGAATCAATTCCACAAACATGAGTGGAAAACCTAAAGTAATTAATTTCAAGAAACTCAAAGAACTGATGAATTGTAGCACAATCAACTCACTGGTAGACAATTGACAACTTCAATTCTTCAACAGCAGTAGAAGTCTGAGCATCCAAGACGGCTTGCTCTTCGTCAAGCATCATATCACTATCAGTCTCCACATTATCGTCGGCACTGCTAATTCCCACCCTGCAAAGGCGCTTCGTCCTAACCAGAGCCTCTCTTCGCTCTTTAGCAACTGAAACGGCGTTCTGCCGCCTTCTCTGTGCCGCTGCTTGCCCAACTGATCAATTGCAGAACACTCATGAGCACTCTTATAAGTGTTATTTTACTCATAGTTAAATCCTTCAAGCACGCAATCCCAAAGATAGCTTAGTAACAAGTCAATGAAGTACAAAGCAATTTCTACAATTCGATTGCGACAGAGAGAATTCAAGACGACCTAATTCGGAAGAGTGCTACTAACAAATTTACTGAATTGCATCGCAAAGCAGAGAAATCAGAGACAATTACAAGAATCATATCCAATTACAAACAGAAAAACAAAAGAGAAGACTCGATAGAATAAAATGGAGTATCTGGAACGAACCGGAAGACTTGATAGGGTCTCTCTTGATAGAAGCCAACCCGTCTTCCGCCATTGAAACGTTTGTTGAGTACTTAAGAGAACAACCAATCAAAAGATCGAGTAGCTCTGGGGGTCAGTTTCTATGGGGGATTTGTAGTTTCCAGTTTGAATTAGAATATAGTAAGAGGAAGGGAGATGGAAGAAGAAACTTTTGACAGGCGACTGACGAGGGAAACAGGAAGACCTGCGGATTTTGAAACTCCGGGTTTTCACCACCTCTCCAACAAGACAAGTACACTACACGAAGGTGACCCGCCACGTGCAACCCGACCCGTTATATTCCGATCGGGTGACTCACCGTGTTTTTTTTGGGTAAAGGCAAACATTCTTATTAGGGCTGTTCATTAGGTCCGATAAACCAGATTTGTTTTAAAGTTCGGTTCCGGCCGGTCTGGTCTAGGACCGGTTCAGATCAGAACTTATTTATAAAAAAAATAAAAATCTTATTTAATATTTAAAAAATATTTATACTCCTAACTTATTAAATTAAGAAAAATACCTATTAAAAAAATAAACTCTCAACTTATTATTTTTTAATTTTTTTCGGGTTTGGACCGGACCCGGATTAAGGGGAAATCCTGGACCGGAGATCGGACCGTAATTTCACCAGTCTGGTCCGGTCTTTTTCGGTCCGGTCCCACTTTGAACGCCCTTAATTCATATCCTTTCAAAATTGAAAGGTTGTCCTAAATCATCTGAATGGATGGTTTTTACAAAGTGGGCATCAAAATTATTAAAAGTAGAATTTAAACTGATGTACTCATATTTACGATAAATACGAGAATCCGCAGAATGGTGGTCTTGGTCTGTATAAAGCTTCAGATATGAACAAAGCACTCCAACTTAAATTACTATGGAAATTAGTAACTGATCATGAATCTTTATGGCGCCGCATCATTGTTGAAAATTATCTTCGCCTGCATGATCTCTTTGTAATATCCCTCATTTTATAAGGATATTTTGGAATTTTTCCAACTCCCGTATTACTAGTCGGATTAATTTCAGAGAAGTTCAGACATTCGGTAATATGTTTGATCTCTGTAATATTTTTCCGAGTAATATAAAATACAGTTGAAGTATTTTTGGGGTTAATTTGTCGATCGTGTACAAATATATTTAACCCGGGGTTAAGAAATTAACCCAAAAGTGAATCGGATAAGAAGGGTGAAAGCTGGGCTTGACCGCACCCCGCAGTCAAGTGACCGCACCCGCGGCGAAGGCCAAAAGCTGAGGCGGCTTCGTCTTCGCGATAAGCTTCAACTGTAACTCGCTGGAGTGTCAGGTCTGAGCAGCCCAAGTGGCACCTTGACTTGTCCCCTTGTCTCCTTGCTTGTTCCCTTTGAGGAAGCTCGATTTGGAACTATAAAAGGGATCGAATTCAGAGGGAAGAAGGCACTTCATCTTCCTCCTCTGTTTCTCCTATGTTTTCACCATTTCCATCTGAATTCCGAGCTCTCATCGGAGTGTTCTTTGAGTAAAGAAGGGTACCTCTAGTGGTGTTTGAAGGTTTAAGGAGTTTGGAGATCAAACCATAATCGCGTCGAAGGCAAACGAATCGATTTGGGGTGAGTTTTCTCCACTTCGCTGTCGAGCCCCTCTGCCTCTGTAACACCACCGCACCCCGCGGTAAGAGCTCCACCGCACCCGCGGCGAGCCTTGTCCGAGTGTGTGTTCTTGGGTGTGTGGTCTTGGGCGAGGCTTGACTCCCTCGATTCTTTTCGTATTCTTTTAGATTCATATACATGGATATTGAATCTAACTTAGGATTTCATTTTGGGTCGATCCGAAGGAATCCGTGGTCTCAGATCTGTCCCTGTTTCGGACCCAGGAACTCGTCGTCTCTAAGCTTTGCTTAAGCTTCTGCGGATCTAAGGCAAGTGGCGGTTCGCTCTTGCTCATCATTCCATATTTCAATTAATTATCAATTGTTTAGTTGTTAATTGATTTGGAATGATTTACTGTTTTCGTTGGGAACAGTTTTGATAACTGTTTGTGAATTTAAAAGGAGATATTATAATAGGTTGTATATCTGTTAGAACAACGCTATTATATATATATATATGATTAAGACATGATATTATACTAGGTTGTATATCTGCTAGAACATCTCTAGTATAGATATATGTTTTTGATGTTGGCCATGATGGTTGTGATGTGGATTATTACTGTGTTGAACTGTTTAGTTAGCACGAGTATTCGTAGGAACGTTACTGGGACCCTGGGGTCCAGTCGTTTCTTTATAATCATGGGGGTTAGGAGAACCTAACACCATTTTGGAAGGTCATGACTAACCTCTATACTCGGGTATAGAGGTGGTGCACTTAGTCAGTGTCATAAATCTCGGGAGTTGCTCCCAAAGGATCTCTCGTCTCGGGACGAGATGATCATAATAAAAGCTTATAACGCGATGCGTGTTTTGGAATTAAATGAGATAAGTGTCGTTGTCGCACATAATTAATATACCCTTGGGCGAGTAGTGCAGCTAGCAAAACTCGTCTTAACTTTTAAATCGCTCGTATGCGATACTGTGATTCTGTGACTAATTAAGTTCTCAACATTTGTCATGCTTCCGATAAGACTCAACTCGTTGGAATCTTCTTTTGGGATTGATTGCTGTGAGACTCGGTCTCCAGAATCTTCTCTTAATCATGCCTTTTCATGTTATTCCAGTAGAGTATGGTGGTTGACTATCGTGATCGACTATTATTCGAGAGACGATGAATCTAACCTAATACGACTACTTCGAACCACTCTGCTTTGTATCCTTGCATAGTCTTTCATTAGACTAACCAACCGAAATTGTTCTCTGCATGGTTGGCTGGTGTCATCCGTTTGATTCGGCACATCAGGTATTGCAGTTCCGTAAGGCTAGAAGCGACTATGAAGGTGAACGGTGGTTTTAATGATTTTATCCAGGTTGAGGATCCTTGTCGGGTGATCATTGCGATCAAGACCCTTTGTTGGTTATTTAAAAGACTTCCGCTGTGTTAACTATGTTTTGTGTAAAGACTTCCGCTGTAATGAACCTGATTATGTATTTTGATGTATTTGGAATTATGCTAAAATTCTGAGACTTGGTTTTAATGAAAGTTATGATATGTTGTATTATAACTGTTGTTTGATGATTTATATCAACTGGTAAAGCCTTGGGTGACATCGGACAGAATGTCTGAGGTCACTGGCGGTAATGCCTTTCCATGAGAATATTTGGGGGTGTTACAGAATTGGTATCAGAGCCGAATTTTTTTTTCGGGTGGGTTTTAAAACATTTTCTTGGAACAAAATTTTTTATAAAACCGTTTACTCGTTTGAAACTGAGAAATATTTTCGAAGGCTCTGAATTTTCAAATGAAAATTTTAACCGTTCATAGTCGTGCCTTCTTCTTTAGTCTGATATGGGAAGCGAACTTTCATATTTAGAAAGACTAACTCTCTTCTCGTCACCCGTAGAATATGGGTGCATTCTGTTCTTTCAGAAGGACTCGGAAGAAGCCGAGGTGGTTTCGCCATCTCTAGTAAGGCTTGTATTCCCAGTTTCCTCGTTATGATTTGAGGTTGTAGAACCTAGTAACTCGGTTTGAAGTTCATCTAATGAAATTTACCTAGTTTGATCTCTTCTAAGTTGATTTCATTACGTTAAGTACATTGGAAGATATTAATGTATGAAATCCTTGGAATTTGATCGGTAAATAGATGGTGAACACGAGGAACACTATCCGTGCTGGTGTTGGGCCGAGTAATGACCCCAGACCAAACGTGAGGAATATTGCGAACCATGTGGAGGAACACGAGTCTGTTTCTCACAATAATCCAGAGGGCAATGGCCAAGCTCAGGCCGACGCTCCAGTGGTGTTTGATGCAGCAACAGTTGAGGCAATACGGGGTATTGTAATGCAAGCATTTACAGAAATAATGCGACCAAACGCACCTCAGGCACAGGCTGTGCCAATTCCTCCAGTGGTTTCTAGATTTGAGGAGCCAGCTGTCCATATACCTCAGGAGGATGCTGTCAGGAATAGAGGCGACTATGGCCGGGCGCTGAAGGCCGTTAACTATATGAGGCCTGATAGCTACGATGAAAAAGGAGAACCAGTCAAAGTGGCTCATTGGTTTTCCCACATGGAGCGGTTATTTCGCAATATTGAATGCACTGAAGCGGAGAAAGTGCACATTGCTTCCCTTTAATTGAAGGAAGATGCTAGAGAATGGTGGGAGAACACCGGTCTAGCTGATCATCCTGATTTGAACTGGGGAATGTTCAAGTCAAAGATGATTGGTCGTTTCTTTTCCCGAGCTATGAGGGAAGAGAAGCACAAGGAGTTTTTATATCCAAAGACAGATGGATTGAAAGTGACTGAGCTTGCGACCAAGTTCAATCATTTGCTGTAATATGCTGGGACGGAAGTGTCCAGCGAGGAGCAAAAGATCTGGTATTTTCACGAGTGGATGAATCCAGATATTAAGCCACTGATGGTGCGTCACGGATGCTCTACTTTGGAGCAGTACGTGGATGCAGCCTATAAGTTGGAGGTGACTCTGGAGGAGTCGACCAAGAAGCGTAATAGCCAGAGGCAAGTGCAGAACCAGCCTCAGGCGAGTGGATTTAAACGTCCTGCGCCACCGTCTGATTTTGCCAAATCTGGCCGAGCAAAAACGGATATGACTCATGATGGGTCTATGCAACGTTCGGGTCAGGGCAAGAGTCCAGTCCAGTGCTACAATTGTGGTACAACTGGGCATAAGAGCAGTGTGTGCCAAAAGGAAAGGAGAGTGTGCTTTGGCTGCGGAAGGGAAGGGCATATGCAGAAGTTCTGTCGACAAGGGGAGCAGAAAGGAGCTGCGTCACGGCAGGGGTCTGTTAATCAGAACAACCGACCCAGGTTCAGTCCGGTGGAAGCTCCTAGTCCTTCAATGCAGACAACTGCACAGAACAAGGGGAAAGCCCCAGTGGCTTCTGGAAGTCAAGGTCAACGCCTTTACGAGATGCGTGAGGCGGATGGACCCGATGCTCCATATGCTTAAAGTGCTTATTACCTTCTGTTGGTATGTTGTTGATTTGGGTGTTACCTAGTCTTTTGTTTTGGATAGTTGTGTAGTAAGTTAAGTTGTGTGTGCAACGAGGTTGTGAACCTTTTGTTGTAACTCTTCTTATATATGAACTTTTGGTTGATACCAAGTTAGTGTTTCGTTGCTTGGTATGGGATAAGGTCTCGTGTTCGAGACTTATCAACAACCTCTTGGAGATGGCTGCCTATTAATTAGGTGGAGCTACCAAGGATGGGTTGAGATGTATGGACAGCGACTCATGGCAACAGTGGACGCTGGTAATGGCTGGGCCTGGGCTCGGAGCCACTAGTGGGCCGTTTTTGAACCATGTAGTGGGCTGGTCCCAAATGGTGACCATTTAGTTGGAACCAAGCGCCTTTTGGAAATTCCGATTACCATTTAGGGTAAGGAGTTCGGGGCAGATTTAATTTAAATAGCCATGGCTCCATACGATAATTTGCTAGAACAACGCTAGTATAGATATATGTTTTTGATGTTGGCCATGATGGCTGTGATGTGGATTATTACTGTGTTGAACTGTTTAGTTAGCACGAGTATTCGTAGGAACGTTACTGGGACCCTGGGGTCCAGTCGTTTCTTTATAATCATGGGGGTTAGGAGAACCTAACACCATTTTGGAAGGTCATGACTAACCTCTATACTCGGGTATAGAGGTGGTGCACTTAGTCAGTGTCACAAATCTCGGGAGTTGCTCCCAAAGGATCTCTCGTCTCGGGACGAGATGATCATAATAAAAGCTTATAACGCGATGCGTGTTTTGGAATTAAATGAGATAAGTGCCGTTGTCGCACATAATTAATATACCCTTGGGCGAGTAGTGCAGCTAGGCGATAGTGCAGCTAGGAAAACTCGTCTTAACTTTTAAATCGCTCGTATGCGATACTGTGATTCTGTGATTAATTAAGTTCCCAACATTTGTCATGCTTCCGATAAGACTCAACTCGTTGGAGTCTTCTTTTGGGATTGATTGCTGTGAGACTCGGTCTCCAGAATCTTCTCTTAATCATGCCTTTTCATGTTATTCCAGTAGAGTATGGTGGTTGACTATCGTGATCGACTATTATTCGAGAGACGATGAGTCTAACCTAATACGACTACTTCGAACCACTTTGCTTTGTACCCTTGCATAGTCTTTCATTAGACTAACCAACCGAAATTGTTCTCTGCATGGTTGGCTGGTGTCATCCGTTTGATTCGGCACATTAGGTATTGTAGTTCCGTAAGGCTAGAAGCGACTATGAAGGTGAACGGTGGTTTTAATGATTTTATCCAGGTTGAGGATCCTTGTCGGGTGATCATTGCGATCAAGACCCTTTGTTGGTTATTTAAAAGACTTCCGTTGTGTTAACTATGTTTTGTGTAAAGACTTCCGCTGTAATGAGTCTGATTATGTATTTTAATGTATTTGGAATTATGCTAAAATTCTGAGACTTGGTTTTAATGAAAGTTATGATATGTTGTATTATAACTGTTGTTTGATGATTTATATCAACTGGTAAAGCCTTGGGTGACATCGGACAGAACGTCTGAGGTCACTGGCGGTAATGCCTTTCCATGAGAATATTTGGGGGTGTTACACTCTTTTCCTATATGAATAAGCCTAAGCAATCATGGCAATTATCCCGACTTTTACATCTCCATGATTTGTTCCGCAATGGTTTATGCTGGAAACTCGGCAATGGTAAAACTATTAAATTCTGGACTGACTGTTGGCTTCCTCAAGATACACTTCTCTCTTACTTCAACCACTCCACTCCTCTTGATATTACAATTTCTTCCTTCATAACAGCCTCTAATCAATGGAATTTACAATTACTTCAACAATTTGTACCATCTTCTGCAATTGATTATATTCTCAAGGTCTATATTCCTTCATTCCCTATTGAGGATCGTATGATATGGAAATTGACCTCATACAGTAAGTTCTCTGTCAAATCTACTTGTTTCATGTTTTATTCCAACTTATCACATTTCACACCTACACCTCTCTCCTAGATTTGGAAAGTACATCGTCCTCCAAAAATCCAGAACTTCATTTGAAAAGCTATGGCTGATGCTCTACCCACCACAGAGCGCCTCAACCGTCATTTCTATAGAGTACCAGTATCTTGTAGCCTTTGCCAATGCAATAATGAGGATGTAAACCATTTCTTCTTCACTTGTCCATTTCTACAACTTATGATTTCTAAGTTGGAACATAAACTGCAACTCTCTTTTTCACTTTAGTCCACATATGATTTTCTATTTAATTTTGAGTATTTCAGACAATCTAATACATCAATTACCCCTTTACTTTTTCTTTGGTGGTCACTTTGGAATCATAGAAACAATTTGATCTTCAAAACTGACGATCAAACCTCACATACCTCTAACACTTGTTCGGTTCAACATGCACTTTTCCACCTTCAAAATTGGACTCTTTCCACTACAAGCATCGACAAAGCACCTATTAGATGTAATCGTCTACGTCTCACGAATCATACCTGGAAGAAATCGCCTATTAACTGGATCAAATTAAACTTTGATGGCTCTAAAAAGCAGGACGACTCCTTACACTTGGGTTACCTTCTATGCGATCATCACGGCAACATTCTCTCCTTTCATCGTCAACAAGTTCAATCTACCTCTGCCCTTAAAAATGAAGCTCTAGTTGCGCTATTTCGTATTCAATGTGTTGTTCAACGTCGGATCCAACATCTAATTCTTGAAGGCGACAATCTTATCGTCATTAATTCCATTCGAGCCACTTGGAAAGTTCCCTGGGAAATCCATAGCATTATTAATGATATTACTGTATTACTTTCCTCTTTTCTATCTTTTCAGGTACACCACTGCTTCTGTGAGGCTAACAAGACTCACCCTTGAATTGTGCCAAATTGTCACTAAAAAATGGAAAGAATGTTCGCACCGCGAAAATTCTTCCTCGCACCACATTTTGGGCGCAACCTCAAAAAAAAAACCCTTGGGCGCAACTTTCGGATTTGTTATAAACCGGTTTACTTGAATCAGTTTAGAAAAAAACCGAAATTAATCTAAATTTTAAAAAAAAAATCCGGGTTGGGTGCAACATGGTTGCGCCCAAAGGAAGAAAAAAAATGGACGCAATAAGGTCGCGCCTACCATCGTCTTCCCAAACCATTTCTTCCATTCCCCTAAACCCTATTGAAAACGACGTCTTCCCTTCCAAACAAACCGACAACGGCGGCGGCGGCAAGCAAAGAGACGATGGCAGCAGCAGCGGCGCATGAGGTGGCCAGACCAGGTGGCGAAGGCGCGAGTGCGGGCGACAGCACGCGAGGTGCAGACCTGGAAAATTTTCAAGATCTGGCCGCGTGCGACATTGGGCGAGGCAGCAACGGCGACGGAATCGACGAGGCAGCGGTGACGCGGGAGGTGGACGAGGCGGCCGGTCCAGGTGGCGGAGGTGCGGTCGCGGGCGACAGAGGCAACGACGGCGACAGAGCGGCGAGGCTGAAGAACGTGGCTGGAGATGCAGCGGCGCCGGAGGACGGGGCTAGAGAGGCGGCGGCACGGGAGGAGCATTCGCCGGAGTACCAGTCGGAGGAGGAGCACCCGACGGGAGATGAGGCGGCGGAGGTGGGTACGTTGGCGGCAACGACGGGTGGGGCGCAAGCGGAGGTGGTGTCCGATAATGCATTTGATGTTGCGGTGGTCGTTGGTGTCGAGGCGGTGGCGCGAGTGCGGGAGGCGAGCCCATCCCGAAGGCCACAGAAATATGTCCGTCGAGAATTGGCTGAGGTACGTTTTCGTTTCTATTAAATTTTATAATTAAATTACATTATTGTATTTATTTAGTTTGAAATTATTTTAGTTAAATTTATACAATAGTTAAATTTGGATAAATTAGAATTTTAATTAGATTTGTATTCAATTTAAAATTTTAGGTAAAAATGAATTATAATTTTATATCAATTACGATTTGTTTAAATTAGAATATTAGTCGATATAAATTAGAATTTGATGAAATTTGAGAAATTTTATTCAAATTAGATAAATTTATTTGGAAAATTTAGGTAAGTGGGTATATTATATGAATAATTAAAGCATCTTCGTGAAATAAATTATAAGTTATAATTTGAATAAAAGAGGATGTAGTCGCGAGAATCAAACGAAAGATGTGGGGGGTCGTGTGGTGGAATCTCGACCCATGACAACTATTAGAATTTTAAAAATAAAAGTTGAATTAGATAAATTAGAAATTTATTTAAATTAAATTTGAATTTTAGGTAAAAATGAATTGTAATTTTATAGCAATTAGAAATTTGTTTAAATTAGACAAATTATAATGTTAGTCAAAATAAATCAGAAATTTGTTGAAATTAACGATTTTTGTTTAAAATTTAAATATTTAGTCAAGTTTAATGGAATATTAGAATAAGTGCGGATAAATAGTAGTAATCTGTTATAATTAAAAACATATCTGTGAAATAAATTATAAGTTATAATTTGAATAAAACAAGATATAGTCGCGAGAATCAAACGAAAGATGGGGGGTCGTGGGGTGGAATCTCGACCCGTGACAACTTGTGGTTGTAAGCGCAGAAACCTCCTAAATCCCCCCACCCTACGTGGTCGTAAGCACATGAGTAGAATTCCGAAGGATCCCGTTTCGTTAGCGGATCCTCCTCCTTTAGAAGTAGTTCCATCTCCTGACGTGTGTTCACCTCCGGCTTCGTAGAGTCTCGTCCGTGACACGGGTGATTCACATATGGAGGATATGTTTGCTGAGACATAGAAGATTGTGGCCGAGGGTCCTCATTTGGACGACGTCGTTATGAAGGATGTCCCTCCCGCCCCCAGAAGCACGTTCCCCCTCCCGCCCCCCAACAGCCCGTTCCCCCTCCCGCGGGCGAGGCTCCACCTGCCTTGGAGGCCGCCCCGTATGGGCTTGAGTCACTTGAGGTGCTACGAAGTTTCAGGACTCACGTTGCACACCGGATTTGGCACGCTCTTCCTCCGCCTACATCGGCCCTCGTACGACGTTTGAGGGCCTATACTCGCCCGACCGACTTTTATGGCCGGAGGAGATACATTCCCAGAGAGGTGGTTGATGGTAGTTGGTTTTGGCTTACGGAGCAGTCCAGATTGACTGGTCTCCGGGATTTTCAGTTCGGTAGGGTGGACCATGTTCTTATATCAGTGTTCGTCGAGAGGTGGCACCCTAAGACAAACAGCTACGTGTTAGGTTTTGGGTTTAGAGTTTTCTTACATTCTAATACAAATTCTAAGATTGATTATTTTATTTTAGATTAGGGGGGAAAAGTTAAAATTTTTCTACGTTTAAAACATAGAATTTTAACTTAAACTTGTAAATGTTAAACTTTGTACTTTAAAGATAAAGATGGTTTTTGGGTTTTATATAAGTACGTTAAGGTTATTAACTAGTGGACAATAAAAATTGGAAAACTACAGTTACCGTAATTTATATAAGTAGAGGAAACTACAAATTGGAAAAAGAGTGGATTTACATCGACTAACATATCCAACTCCATCCCAATCCAACATTTGTAGTAGTTGGATATCCTAAGCCCTATGACTAAAGAAATATTCTCCCGTTACCACCCATGGTCCGTTCCGTGAGGTAATCTCTCATCCTAGGCTCAAACGGTTTATCCCATCCTTCAACACTTGCATCTTTGCATCCGGTCCAAACGTCGGGCGGGGGTGGAATCGGACAAAGAGCATCAACTAGCCAAACATGTACAAATTCAAGGGTTAGAATACATAAAAAATAAATAAAGGTTAATGATGATCGAATGTGGAAATGCATACCGGTGCAAAATGGTCATGGTTGCCTACAAGGGCTATCGCATGTGTAATACCCCTCATTTTAATAAAGAGTCTTTTGGTAAAGATTTCCAAACACTCGTATTGTAGTCGAATTATTTTCAGAAGAGTTCAGACATTCTGATAAATACTTGATCTTTGTAATAATTCTCTGAGTGGAATAAAATATATTCGACGTACTTTGGGGGTTTAGAATATTTGTTCGGGTACGAATATATTTAACCCGGGGTTAAAAACCCACACCCATTATTCATCTCTGTCAAAAATGGGCTTCCCGGTCAAAAATGGGCAAAAGGAACAAAAATTAGCCTTGACCGCACCCGCGGCATACCCACCGCACCCCGCGGTCAAGAATAGGTCGCCACCGCACTCCGCGGTGAGACCCACTGCACCCCGCGGTGTGATGATGGCTTCTCTGCTCCGCCGAACTCGTCTGAGTTGCTTTGCCTCTGTCGGCCGGAGTTGAAGCGGTGAGACGGTAGGGTGGAGGCCAGCTAGCTCTCCTTGATGGCCTATATAAGGAGGAGGCTGGGAGGAGCAGGCTCTCTCACTCTCTCTCCCTCAAAGCTCTCTTTCTTTCTCTGCCATTGTCGCCGGAATTGCAAGCTTCGCCGGAGTTCTTCAAGGTCGTCGCCGGAGCTACCATAGGAAGAGAAGGTGCCTTCAAGGTGGTGGTTAGTGACTCAAGAAGTTTGGAAGTCGGAGCCACCACGAGTCGAGCCCAACGCGTCGTCTTCCCCGGTGAGTTCGCTGTCGGCGTGAACCTTTGTAGCCTCGCCGCACCCGCGGTCATGGTCGCCGCACCCGCGGTCATGGTCGCCGCACCCGCGGTGGGCCTGGGCGAGTGTGGTTTTGGCTTGGGCTTTGTGATCTCGTTTGGGACTTTTGTTCCTTCGATTTCGTTCGTTTTTCTTTAGATTCGTACTATTTATTGTCGAATCTAACTTAGGGTTTCGTTATGGGTCGTTCCGTAGGAAATCATAATCCGAGTTCTTCCTCGTTTCGGACCCGGAAATCCGATGTTTCTAAGCTTTGTTCAAGCTTCGTCTAAATCTAAGGCAAGTGGCGGTTCGCTCTTACTTATCATTCCATATTTATATTGATTATCAATTGTTTAATTGTTAATTAATTTGGGATGAATTGTTGTTTTCGTCTGGGAATAGTTTTGATAACTATATGTGATTTTAAAAGAGATATTATAATAGGTTGTATATTGCTAGAACAACGCTATTATAGATATATATATATGTTTAAATACAGATATTACGATACGTTGTATATTGCTAGAACAACGCTATTTTATCTGTTATTGGTCGCGATGGCTTTGATGTGAATTATTACTGTGTTGAACTGTTTAGTTAGCACGAATATTCGTAGGAATACTATGTACCTTGCGAGGTTTAGTAGTTTCTTTATAACTAGGTGCTAGAAGGATTATTCCTCTAGTACTTTTCTGGTCATGACCATACCCTTGTTCAGGGTACGTGCACACAGCTGGTGTAGCCATTTGGGATTTATTCCCTGGATTTATTCCCCATGATATCTCTTGTTAGGAGATCTTAAAAGCTTGTAACGTGAATGTCCGTTTTGGAATTAAACAAGATAAGTGCCGTAGTGCACATAATTAATATACCCTTTGGCGAGTAGTGCAGCTAGGAAAGTAGTGCAGCTAGGAAAGCTCGTCTAGACTTTGGTCAGAATAAAGTTCTCTTTCCAATCTGAATTCGCATTGTGCGGTGAGGTTGGTCGTGAACCGAAACACCTACGTCAGTTTTAAAGCGCTTGTGTGTAATTATAATGTTCCAGACATTTGTCATACTTTCCGATAAGACTCAATTCGTTGGAGTCTTCTCTTCATACGTTTCCTTAAGACTCAATCTTTCAGAGTCTTTTCTCTTGATCATGCCTTTTCATATATTTCAGTAGGAGTATGGTGGTTGACTATCGTCATCGGTTTTGATTCGAGAAGCGATGAGTCTAACCTAATACGACTACTTAGAACCTATATGATTTTCCCTTACATAGTCTTTCATTAGACTAACCAACCGGTTATTTTCCATGCATGGTTGGCTGGTGTCATCCGTCTCATACGGCACATCAGATAAACTGCAGTTCCGATGAAGGCTAGAAGCGACTATGAAGACAAATGGAATTTTAAAGAGTTTTACCAGGTTGAGATCCTTGGCGGTGATCGCTGTGATCAAGACACTTGTGTCCTATATTAAGACTTCCGCTGTAACCTATTTAATTATGTATTTTGAACCATGGATGTAATTCTGAAGCGTTTACTTTAAAAGTTCTGATATTTTGTATTGTAACTGTTATTTTATAATATATATAAACTGGTCAAGCCTGAGTGGCTTCGAATGTGGAATCCGGGGTCACTGGCGATAATTTCTTTCGAGAATACATATTTGGGGGTGTTACAGCATGCACCGTAGTGGGAGGTTGTGTGCTTGGGGGAGCCCATATTGGGAGGCATGTGTGAGGTCTAACCAATGATAGTACACCAAGATCCACCTGGAATCTTGTGGAAAACACCAAGCCGGCCATAGGAACTTCCATCTTGTGACACCCCGTACTTTTGTAAGGATATTTTGGGATTTGTCCCAAACACCCGTTTCGTACGTCGAATTAATTTCAGAGACTGAAAGACATTCTGTAATGTTCTTAATCTCTGTAATATTTTTCTAAGTGAAATAATATACAGTCAACGTATTTTGGGACTTAATACTCGTTCGTGTACGATTATTATTTATCCCGGATTAAGACCTTGTTCTTCCAAGCTTAACGGACGAAAAATGGGCTTGGCGGCGACCGCCGCCTGACAGGCTCTGACATCGTCTTCCCGGCAAGTTGGCAAGTGGATCTGACAGCGGCGACCGCTGTGGGTTTGGCGGCGACCGCCGCCAAGGCCAAATAGTGAGAACGGCGACCGCCGTCAGGAGGCAGTGACCGCTGCCTAGGCGCAGGCCTAGCTCTGCCTCACCGGCTTGACTCCGTGGTGGTCGGTGAATCGCGAGACCTCCATTCTTAGCCCTCCACGTGCCCTTGTTTGTCTCTTGGAGTTTGGCTATAAAAGGAGAGTGATTGGGATCAGATTGAAGCTCAAAACCGAGCTCTAATCTCTTCCCAAACGCCTCGCCGGATAATTCGAGCCTCGCCGGAATATTTCAAGCTTTTCACCAGAGATCCGTTTGGTGTTATTCCAGTTGCAAAGTGAAGCTTTGGAGGCCCTTGGAAGCTTAGAATCCAAAGCAAGGAAAATGAGAGGCAAAACGATCGTCGTCGGTGAGTTTTGTGCTTCTCGTAATTTTTCTCGGTGTTCGTAGCGGCACCCGCCGTAAGGCAGGCGGCGACCGCCTCCACGAACAGGCGGCGCCCGCCGTAAGGCAGGCGGCGACCGCCACCCAGAAGCTCTTGGCTTCTGTGGCTTTCGATCGGGCTTCGTTCCTTTCGATTTCTTCCGATATTCTTTAGGTTCGTACTCGTTGTTGTCGAATCTAACTTAGGGTTTCTTTATGGGTCGATCCGAAGGAATTTGTGTTGCCAGATCTGTCCCTGCTTCGAGCCCCAAAACCAGTTGTCGTCGTACCTAGCTTCGTTAAGCTTCTGCGGATTTAAGGCAAGTGGCGGTTCGCCCTTGCTCATCATTCCATGTTTCCATTAATTATCAGTTGTTTAATTGAGTAATTAATTTGGAATGAATATTGTGTTCGTCTGGGAACAATTTTGTTAATTGTTTTGGAGAACTAAAATATGATATTATAATAGGTTGTATATCTGTTAGAACAACGCTATTATGAATATATATTTATGTTGTTAGCCTTGAGGGCGGTTATGTTGATGTTTGTGGACTATTGTTGTGCTGGACTGTTTAGTTAGCACTAGTAGTTAGGAACGTTGGACTCGTTGGAATTCAGTCGTTTCTTTATAATTGGTAGAGAGGTGGCTAGACCCCACCTAATACCACATGGACGGTCATGACCCAACCTCTGATATACGAGTATAGAGGTGGTGCACTTAGCTGGTGGCACAAATCTCGGAATTTAGTAGAGAGGTGGCTAGACCCCACCTAATACTATATGTATAGGATCCATGGGATATATACACTTAAAAGCTTATAACGTGTTGTGCGTTTGAGAATATCATAAGATAAGTGCCGTTGTCGTACATAATTAATATACCTTGGGCGAGTAGTGCAGCTAGGCGCTAGTGCAGCCAGGAAAGCTCGTCTTAACGTTTAGTCGCTCGAATGCGATACTGTAATTCTGTGATTCTGTGTTGTTCCAGACTTTGTCATATCTTCCTATAAGACTCATTTCGTTGGAGTCTTATTTCGAGTTGATTTCTGGGAAGACTCAGTCTTCCGGAATCTTCTCTTATGCATGCCTTTTGCTGTATTCCAGTAGCAGTATGGTGGTTGACTATCGTACTCGACTGTTATTCGAGTGACGATGAGTCTAACCTAATACGATTACTTCGAACCACTCTGCTTTGTGCCCTTGCATGGTCTTTCATTAGACTAACCAACCGAAATTGTTCTTTGCATGGTTGGCTGGTGTCATCCGTTTGATTCGGCACATCAGATAGAACGCAGATATGAGGAGACTAGAATGACTATGAAGACGACGGTGGTTTTTGGATGTTTTTAATGTTTTAATCGGGTTGAGAACCTTGGGCAGGTGATCATGGCGATCACAACCCCTTTTTGTATATTTTAAGAAAGACTTCCGATGTATTTTGTTTAACTCTGTATTTAGTCTTATTCGGAATTGTGATGTAATTCCGGGACTCACGCTTTAATCGAATATTACGATGATTTTGTATCATAAGTGTTTCATGGATTGTATTTAAACGGTAAAGCCTTGGGTGGCTTTGGTGAGGAAAACCGAGGTCACTGGCGGTAATACATTTCCAAATGGGTTAAGATTTGGAGGTGTTACAGTTGTGGTATCAGAGCCTAAAGTTTTAAAATGGGTTGGGTATTTGAAAACCATTTACTCGTTTTGATTGAAAAGTGTTTTAGAAAGGCTCTGAGTTTCAAAAATAAAAACGGTGTTTTTAAATCCAAACCGTTCATTGTCATGTCTTCTATATAGTCTGATGTAGTAAGCTTGCTTCTATGTCTAGAAAGACTAATTCCTTTCTCGTTATCCTGTAGGATATGGGTGCATGTTTTTCTCACGGGAGTGGTTCGGGAGATGCCGAGATGGATTCACTATCGTCCGGAAGGCTAGATTTCCCGATACCCCAGAGGTGCTTCGAGGTTGGTGAACCAAGCAGCCCACCTGAGGAGATAAAGTATGTGCTTCCTGAGTCGGTAGTCCTGGTGTCAAGGAATGTTGCAGTTCCAGTGACAGCGCCAGTGGAGCCACCGAGGGAGGAAGCAGTGCAAGAAGAGGATGAATCGTCTAGGTACACGAGATGGTACTACAATGACGATTACCAGATCGACATAATTCCTGAAGGGGACGAGGAAGAAGAGGAAGATGAGAAAGATGAGATGCTTGAGATAGATACTGATGAGGAAGAGGAAATGCTCGAGGATGATCCTGAGGAGAATACCGAGATGGACCTCAGCGAGCAGAACCAGGAGTCCGATGACTTGAGGCACTTGCTGGTGGATAGTCAGGAACCGGGGATGAAATTTATTCACCCCAGTTCAGAGTTACCACCTGTGCAAGAGTTGTCGCCAGTACCAGTGTACGCACTCATGACCGGGGCTAATTGAGAAATACTTTATACCGAGTACGGTATTGGAAGAAGTGGCAGAGAATCTCAGTCTATCCCTGCTCGAAGGAGAAAGAGGACGGAATCTGAGCTACGAGAGATCCTTCGTCAAAGCGAGATGATCTCTTCTGAACAGCAATGCCAGATGGATGAGATGATCGCCAGTGCTCAGAGAAGAGCTGGGCTAAGAGAGCCAAACTTGGATGATCCATACTTCACCATGACTGAGATAAGGCCAGGGACACCAGAATCATGTGTTCCAGGGCCAAGCAGGGTGCGTAGTCCATCGTCAGAATCCGATGGAGAACCCCGTCCGAAGAAGCCTTGCATGGGAAGTCTACCGTATAGGACACGTTTCGGAGCACCGTGATGAGGACCGATGTTGCCTGTAGCAGTAGTTTCCTTTTCTTAGTATTTCAGCATGTACCGTGTAAATATTCTGGTATTGCGGCATGTACTTTGTGAAATACTATAGATCTCCGAGCAGTTTTGTCCTTATGATCGGGAGATAAAACTTATGTTCGACTTTTGTAAGTGTTCGAAGTTCATCTATAAATACCAAGTTGATCTATTCTGAGGGATTTTGCTACATTAAGTATGTTCGAATGATATTAATGTATAAAATACTTGGAATTTGATCGGTAAACAGATGGTGAACACAAGAAACACAATTCGAACTGGTGCTGGGCCAAGCAATAACCCCAGACCAACTGTAGGAAATATTGGACAAGACGAGCAGGAGTCTGATTCCAACAATCATCCTAGGGACAATGGTCAAGGTCAGACTAACACTCCAATAGTATTAGACGCTGCTGCAATGGAAGCATTTCGAGGAATGATTATGCAGGCAGTAACTGATATACTGTGACCAGGTGTGCCGCAGGCACCAGGTGTGCCGCAGGCACCAGGTGTGCCGCATGCACCAGGTGTGCCGCAGGCACCAGGTGTGCCGCAGGCACCAGGTGTGCCGCAGGCACCAGGTGTGCCGCAGGCACCAGGTGTGCCGCAGGCACCAGGTGTGCCGCAGGCACCAGGTGTGCCAATACCTCCACCGGTTCCCAGATTTGAGGAGCCAGTGAACCATGTATTCCAAGAGAATACAGTCAGGACTCGGGACAATTATGGTCGTGCGCTGAAGACCATTAATTCCATGAGGCCTGACAGCTATAACGGAAAAGGGGAACCAGTCAAAGTGACGCATTGGTTTTCCCACATGGAGCGGTTGTTCCGCAACATTGATTGTACTGAAGCCGAGAAGGTACACATAGCTTCCCTTCAGTTGAAGGAGGAGGCTAGTGAGTGGTGGGAGAATACCGGCTTAGCTGAAAGTCCTGTTTTGAACTGGGAGATGTTCAAGACAAAGATGACAGATCGTTTCTTCTCTCGTGCTATGAGGGATGAGAAACACAAGGAGTTCATGTATCCTAAAACAGATGGATTGAAGGTAACCGAGCTTGCAACCAAATTCAATCATCTGTTACAGTACGCTGGACATGAGATATCCAGTGAGGCTCAGAAAATCTGGTATTTCCACGAGTGGATGAGCCCAGATATCAAGCCAATGATGGTGCACCACACATGCTCTACTCTGGAGCAGTATGTGGATGCGGCCTATAAATTGGAGGTGACTCTGGAAGAGTCAACCAAAAGACGTAATCGACAAAGATCGATGCAGAATCAAGGGAGTGGATTCAAGCGACCTGCGCCACCGTCTAACTTTGCTAAGTTTGGGCGAGCAAAGACGGACACGACTCAAGGAGGGTCAACGCAGCAGACGGGCCAGAGCAAGAATCCAGTCCAGTGCTATAATTGTGGTGCTGAGGGGCACAAGAGCATTGTGTGCCCCAAGGAAAAGAAGTTATGCTTTGAGTGTGGTCGTAGAGGCCATATGCAAAGATTCTGTCAGTAGAGAAAGCAGAAGGGAATGGAGTCACAACACGGGTCAGTTAATCAGAGTAACCGGCCCAGGTTCAAGCCAACTGAGACTCCTAGTCCGTCGATGCAGACAACTGCTCAGAATAAGGGGAAAGCCCCAGCTGCTTCTTGAGGTCATGGTCAACGTCTGTACGAGATGCGTGAGGCGGATGGACCTAACACTCCAATTGCTCAAGTTACTTTGTACCTTCATTCTACTTCAGTGTACATTCTGTTTGATTCGGGTGCTATCCATTCCTTTATTTCAGATAGTTGTGTTAGTAAGTTAGGATTAGTGTGCGACGAAGCTTGTGAGTCTTTCGTTGTAAGTCTTCTTAATGGTGATCGTCTGGTTGGGACGAAGCGGTTGTCTGAATTTCCGATTACCATTCAGGGTAAGAAATTCGAGGCAGATTTGATTTGTATAGCCATGGCTCCATACGATATTATTCTCGGTATGGATTGGCTGACACGTCATGGGGCGGTGATCGACTTTATTCAAGAACGGTGACGGTGTCATTTGGGGGCCAGTTCGTGTGCAAGTTTAAGGGTCAGAATGACGCTGATAACGACAGGCTTATCAATGCGATGGCTGTGGTTAAGCTACTACGACAAGGTTGTGTCGGGTACCTTTGCTACCTGGATCCGCCCGCGAAAGATGAACCTTCAGTTCTTGATATTCCTGTGGTTAGAGATTTTTCGGATGTCTTTCCGGAAGAAATTCCTGGATTACCCCCAAATCGTGATGTGGAATTTTCTATTGATCTTGAGCCTAGTACGGCGCCGATTTCTAAATCACCGTACCGGATGGCTCCTGCAAAGATGAAAGAGTTGAAGAAGCAACTCGAGGATCTTCTCGACAAGGGTTATGTAAGGCCGAGCGCATCGCCTTGGGGTGCTCCAGTTTTATTTGTCAAGAAGAAAGATGGATCGTTTCGACTTTGTATCGACTATTGCGAGTTGAATAAAGTCACGATCAAGAATAAATATCCTTTGCCAAGGATTGATGATCTGTTGGATCAGTTACAAGGAGCAAAAGTTTTCTCCAAGATCGACCTGAGATCGGGTTATCATCAGCTGAGGATTCGTAAGGAAGACATTCCTAGAACTGTGTTCCGGACCAGATATGGTCATTACAAGTTCGTAGTAATGCCTTTTGGACTTACGAATGCTCCAGCAGTCTTCATGGATCTGATGAATCGATGCTTTCACCAGTACTTGGACAAGTTCGTGGTGGTCTTCATCGACGACATTCTGATCTATTCTCCAAATAAAGAGGTTCACGAGGAACATCTGCGGATTGCCTTATCAGTCCTTAGACAAAATGAGCTGTATGCTAAATTGTCTAAGTGTGACTTCTGGATGAGAGAAGTGGCTTTCCTAGGCCATGTGATCAATGAGGATGGGGTTATGGTTGATCCCCAGAAAATTGAAGCTGTGGCTAATTGGAAGCAGCTTCAGAACGTGAAGGAGGTGCACAGTTTTCTTGGACTTGCCGTATATTATAGACGATTCGTAGAGGGATTTTCCAAGATCGCTCTACCTATGACGGGTCTGCTCTGCAAGGTCCACAAGAAATTTGTCTGGAATGACAAGTGCGAGGCCAGTTTTCAGGAATTGAAACGACGTCTGACCTCGGCACCAGTGTTAGCACTTCCAGAAGGGAACGACGATTATGTGGTCTATAGTGATGCTTCAAAATGTGGTTTGGGTTGTGTATTGATGCAGAGAGGCAAGGTGATTGCTTACGCATCCAGACAACTCAAGACTTATGAAGAAAACTATCTGACACACGATCTTGAGTTAGCAGCGGTAGTTTTTGCACTGAATATTTTGAGGCATTATCTCTATGGGGTGAAATGCCAAGTCTTCACGGATCACAAGAGTCTCAAATATATATTTACTCAGAAGGAGTTGAATATGAGACAACGCCGCTGGCTAGAGTTGCTTAAGGACTACGACATCGAGTTGCTGTATCATCCGGGCAAGGCTAACGTGGTAGCCGATGCACTGAGCCGGAAGACAACGCACGAGACTGTAGTTGCTCTACTTACTGCTCAGACCAAGCTAAACCAAGAGTCATGCGAAGTTGAAGTCTTGTATAATCGGCGTAGAGGGTTCCTGAGTATGCTGGAAATTCAGGCTACGCTACTGGATCAAATCAAAGAAAAGCAAGTCGATGACATAATCTTGGTGAAGTTAAGTAGTGGAGTGATGGACGGGAAGGCTCCCAGTTTTGTGATTCAGGATGATGGATCACTCTGGTTTCAAGACCGGATCTGTGTGCCTGACACAGAAGGTCTTTACCAGTTAGTAATGAGAGAAGCTCATTCTTCAGCTTATTCTGTACATCCTGGCTCTAGCAAGATGTACAAGGATCTTCGAAAGAAGTTTTGGTGGCCAAACAAGAAGTGGGATGTAGCAGACTTCGTGGCAAAGTGCTTAACTTGCCAGAAGGTCAAGATCGAACACCACAAACCAGGTGGTGAGTTGCTACCTCTCCCCGTGCCAGAATGAAAATGGGAGAACATCGCCATGGACTTCGTCACTGGGCTACCAAAGACTCGAAGTCAGAAAGATGCTATATGGGTAATTGTGGACCGACTTACAAAGAGTGCTCATTTCATAGCCATCAAGACCACATGGGAAACCCAGAAGTTAGCAGAAGTTTACCATAAGGAGATTATCCGTTTACATGGTATCCCCAAGACCATTATATCGGATCGTGATGGCTGATTCATGTCAAGAACTTCACAAGGCCATGGGAACTGAATTGAGATTCAGTACTGCGTTTCATCCTCAAACAGATGGATAGTCTGAAAGGACCATCCAGACCCTGGAGGATATGCTAAGGGCATGTGTACTCGATCGTCCGACTAGCTGGGAAGACAGCCTGAGTCTGATTGAGTTCACATACAATAATAGCTGGCATGCTACTATCAAGATGGCCCCGTTCGAAGCTTTGTATGGTCGCAGATGCAGATCTCCGATTTGTTGGGATGAGAATGCCGACAAGATTATGCTCGGACCAGAGTTGGTCGAAAGAACAGCTTCGGACATTGTTTTGATTAGACAGAGGATGTTGACCGCCCAGAGTCGACAGAAGTCTTATGCGGATCGGAAGCGTAGAAATGTCGAGTTTGAGGTTGGTGACAAAGTATTTGTCAAAGTGTCACCATCCAAGGGTGTTTTCAGGTTTGGTAAGCATGAAAAGCTTAACCCTCGCTACGTGGGACCATTCGAGATTCTTGATAGAGTGGGATCTCTAGCGTACCGCTTGGCATTGCCGCCATCGGCACACCCAGTACATAATGTGTTTCACGTATCCTTGCTAAGGAAATATGTACCAGATGAGTCTCATGTGCTGAGCTACGAGGACATCGAGATTCAGGCAAATGGTACCTACGAAGAGATGCCTGTGCGCATTCTCGAGCATCGTGAGAAGCAATTGCACAACAAGATCGTACCGTTGGTACGAATTATGTGGTCCAAGTCAGGGACTGAAGAAGTTACTTGGGAAACATGGGAGACTGAAGCAGATATGCTCAGAAGTTTTCCCGAGTTAATTGCGACCTAAGTTTCGGGGTCGAAATTTCTTTTAAGGGGGAGGTGATGTGACACCCCGTACTTTTGTAAGGATATTTTGGGATTTGTCTTAAACACCCGTTTCGTACGTCGAATTAATTTCAAAGACTGAAAGACATTCTGTAATACTCTTAATCTCTGTAATATTTTTCTAAGTGAAATAATATACAGTCGATGTATTTTCGGACTTAATACTCATTCGTGTACGATTATTATTTATCCCGGATTAAGACCTTGTTGTTCCAAGCTTAACGGACGAAAAATGGGCTTGGCGGCGACCGCCGTAAGGCAGGCGGCGACCGCCGCCTGACAGGCTCTGACATCGTCTTCCCGGCAAGTTGGAAAGTGGATCTGACAGCGGCGACCGCTGTGGGTTTGGCGGCGACCGCCGCCAAGGCCAAATAGTGAGAACGGCGACCGCCGTCAGGAGGCAGCGACCGCTGCCTAGGCGCAGGCCTAGCTCTGCCTCGCCGGCTTGACTCTGTGGTGGTCGGCGAATCGCGAGACCTCCATTCTTAGCCCTCCACGTGCCCTTGGTTGTCTCCTGGAGTTTGGCTATAAAAGGATAGTGATTGGGATCAGATTGAAGCTCAAAACCGAGCTCTAATCTCTTCCCAAATGCCTCGCCGGATAATTCGAGCCTCGCCGGAATATTTCAAGCTTTTCACCGGAGCTCCGTTTGGTGTTATTCCAGTTGCAAAGTGAAGCTTTGGAGGCCCTTGGAAGCTTATAATCCAAAGCAAGAAAAAGGAGAGGCAAAACGATCGTCGTCGGTGAGTTTTGTGCTTCTCGTAATTTTTCCCGGTGTTCGTAGCGGTGCCCGCCGTAAGACAGGCGGCGACCGCCGCCCAGAAGCTCTTGGCTTGTTTCGGCCTTGGCTTCTGTGGCTTTCGATCGGGCTTCGTTCCTTTCGATTTCTTCCGATATTCTTTAGGTTTGTACTCGTTGTTGTCGAATCTAACTTAGGGTTTCTTTATGGGTCGATCCGAAGGAATCTGTGTTGCCAGATCTGTCCCTGCTTCGAGCCCGGAAACTAGTTGTCGTCGTACCTAGATTCGTTAAGCTTCTGTGGATTTAAGGCAAGTGGCGGTTCTCCCTTGCTCATCATTCCATGTTTCCACTAATTATCAGTTGTTTAATTGAGTAATTAATTTGGAATGAATACTATGTTCGTCTGGGAACAGTTTTGTTAATTGTTTTGGAGAACTAAAATATGATATTATAATAGGTTGTATATCTATTAGAACAACGCTATTATGAATATATATTTATGTTGTTAGCCTTGAGGGCGGTTATGTTGATGTTTGTGGACTATTGTTGTGCTGGACTGTTTAGTTAGCACTAGTAGTTAGGAACGTTGGACTCGTTGGAATCCAGTCGTTTCTTTATAATTGGTAGAGAGGTGGCTAGACCCCACCTAATACCACATGGACGGTCATGACCCAACCTCTGATACACGAGTATAGAGGTGGTGCACTTAGCTGGTGGCACAAATCTTGGAATTTAGTAGAGATGTGGCTAGACCCCACCTAATACTATATGTATAGGATCCATGGGATATATACATTTAAAAGCTTGTAACGTGTTGTGCGTTTGATAATATCATAATATAAGTGCCGTTGTCGTACATAATTAATATACCTTGGGCGAGTAGTGCAGCTAGGCGCTAGTGCAGCCAGGAAAGCTCGTCTTAACTTTTAGTCGCTCGAATGCGATACTGTAATTATGTGATTCTGTGTTGTTCCAGACTTTGTCATATCTTCCTATAAGACTCATTTCGTTGGAGTCTTCTTTTGAGTTGATTTCTGGAAAGACTCGGTCTTCCAGAATCTTCTCTTGTGCATGCCTTTTGCTGTATTCCAGTAGCAGTATGGTGGTTGACTATCGTACTCGACTATTATTCGAGTGACGATGAGTCTAACCTAATACGATTACTTTGAACCACTCTGCTTTGTGCTCTTGCATGGTCTTTCATTAGACTAACCAACCGAAATTGTTCTCTGCATGGTTGGCTGGTGTCATCCGTTTGATTCGGCACATCAGATAGAACGCAGATATGAGGAGACTAGAATGACTATGAAGACGACGGTGGTTTTTGGATGTTTTTAATGTTTTAATCAGGTTGAGAACCTTGGGCAGGTGATCATGGCGATCACAACCCCTTTTTGTATATTTTAAGAAAGACTTCCGCTGTATTTTGTTTAACTCTGTATTTAGTCCTATTCGGAATTGGGATGTAATTCTGGGACTCACGCTTTAATCGAATATTACGATGATTTTGTATCATAAGTGTTTCATGGATTGTATTTAAACGGTAAAGCCTTGGGTGGCTTCGGTGAGGAAAACCGATGTCACTGGCGGTAATACCTTTCCAAATGGGTTAAGATTTGGGGGTGTTACACATCTAGTGATGGCTCGTGCATACTCTGTTATAATTCACTAACATGATCGACTCTGATATCGGGGTAACAAGACAAGACGGTGTGTACAACGCTTGACGTTGTTGTAGTTCCTTGGAAAGCTCCCATTGGACGTAGTGATATTCGTGCCCCTCTAATAATACATCCAGTGAACGGTACCCACAATGACCATCGCCTATTACATTATGTACTCCTGCAATGTAGGCGAACATGAACGAATCAATATTATCTCGACCCCAGCTGAAGCCGAGGTAAATCACATCCTTGTCGCCCTTAGGTGCTTTAGTGGTGCTACGCTTGCCAGGTGAAACTCCGCTGCGTGGTTTACCGCTTGGAGGACACCCTTTAGATCCCACGGACGATTTTTTTTGCTTCTCAACCTTCTTTTTTTCCCTCATCCTTCTTCCTTTTTTCCTTCTCCCTGTGCTCAAACCAACTCAGGTTCCTCTTGGTATCGTTCTTCTTCTTTTTAGGTCTCCCCTTCTTGGTCGAAGCGGTCAGGGGCTCTTCTGCGGTACACGATCTCGGCTCAAAGTAATCTGTGTACTTGCGGGCAAACTCGGTCTTCAGCTCTGGGGGCAAATCGTTGTTGGCCCAATCTCCCCACATGGCACCTAAGATGACATCTTCTTCTGAGATAAAGACGTCCTCATCTAGTGCGAGCACGTGATGACCAACTCCTTCCCACTTGATTTGCTTCCAATAAATATGGATTTCACTTGGCTTCAACGGGACACTGGCCTTTACATATTCCTTGATCTTGTATGGGCAATGCAAGCCTAGGGTGGATTTACAAAACATATCACGGCATTCTGCCTCAAGTATTTTTCCTTCCTTTGCCCTAACAACTTCATTGTATAGCATTCTTAAGCAGTTTTCCGAGACCTTATAAAGAATGCGCCTGAAAAAAGCACTCATCCAACTCGGCCCATTTACAATCTCTGTGGGAGCCTTAAAAGCACTCTGCTCCATATCACCCCTGATTTCTCGAATGTGATTAGCGAACAAATTGTCGATTTGCTGCACGAGGGTGTCCAAGCCTCCAACAGATGATTCGATCCCGTCCTTCAGCACAGAGTACTGACTCTCAACCCTGAAAATAAAAATCAAGTTACACTTAGTATATATTAATACGTATCTAAAGGGGTTTTCTTAGTTGCACTTATGAATTTACCTATTTGATGATCTTGTGGAGAAATGGAGAATTGTGTCACACTACGCACGGACTAGCATCTTCTTGTATGGATCAAGCTATACCGTCTTCACGTACTCCATCAACCAGGGTAGCTTAATCCATTTATCCGTCAAGTATTGAAGTCGTGCTTCGTACACATTCTCATTGGGTGACCTCAACAACCAACGAACATTACTACTAAAATGCTCGAAGTTGACATGGACCCTACATAGGGATGGAAATGGATCGCGGATGCCCGATCCACCCGATCATCCGCCCCGAATTTGTGGACGAAAACCCAAAGTTAAGTGGATGATAACCGAGTGAATGGATTAACGGATGGTTGACGGATCGGATACGGATGAAGGTTCATCCAATCCACCACCCGATCCATCACCCACCCGACCACCCGACCCGATTAATCCGTATAATTTATTAATATTAAAATAATATATATTGGACGTTGAAGTGGGTCGTTATCTCAACTATTGAAGAAGAATCGCTTTGCAATTTATGTTTGTCGATTTCTGTAGTCGAAATTGTATTTTGTCAACTTGCTCATCAAGTTTCTGAATTATATTGTTTTATTATATATGGAATATTGAATCCATATGGATTATTAACGACTTTTATTTGTATTTTATATTTACTTTTTTATGTCGTTATTGTCATAGTATGTTTTTTTTTCAAGTTAAAATGTAAAAATATGAAAATCCGTATATTTCACCCGATCCATCCACATAACCGACGGATGATGGTGGATTGGATACAGATTAAAGATTTCACGGATGATGGATGGAGCGGATGGATAAATTATTTAGTGGATCGGATGGTGGTATGGGTACATCCATCCACCACCCGATCCATTTCCATCCCTAACCCTACACAACATATATTGCAAATTGGGAAAGACTACTTCGAGAGCGTTCACAAGATAGAGCTCTCGATCTAATATGATCGCCTTGGGTTCCTGTCTCTCGAGCATGATCTTAAGGCGCTCCAAGGCCCATATGTGGTGCTCTGTTGTCTTATCATACGTGAATACGATCGCAATACAGAACGTATGGTTGGTACAACTGAATCCAACAAACTCCAAAAAAAACATACCGTACCTATAAATGTAAAAATTAGAACATTTATATGCAATTACATATTTTAGATGTAGTAATAGAGATAACTAAACTTTCATGCATGTTCGTCTTGTAGGTCGTATCCATGATGACGACGTGGGGAACAAACGCAACAAATGTCTAGCTTCGGGGGTGACAAATAAAAATGTCAATCAAAACCTCCTTCCATTCTTCATTGTGAACCATCTCGGTGCTTGTATAACAACCTCTCACATGTAGAAAATCCAACGTGTATTGCGGCACCGTCAAATTTCCCTTGGATTTCAGCCTCTCCTTAGCCTTGTAATTATAGAGTTGGTTCCTTGATGTCAAGCATTTGGGATCCGCCTTTAGAAATAGACTTATAATAGCATTCGACTTTATGCCGGAGGCTCACAAAACATTCACGCACTCTCGTTGTTCCTGCAAAGCCGCCCGACAAATGCATGACTGATCAAACTACTTGAAAGATCATGGTCATTCCATCCTCTAACGACGGATAATCTCCACCTTTCAGATTTGATCCAACTTTCTTCCACAAGAACCCCATGCAACTGAAACGGGCACTCGCTCTTCTTTGTCCTCGATTTTCATTTCCGTATAGGGATTGCATCGGGACCCTCAACCTCATTCTTCTTCACCGCCGATCTATATGCCCCAGACTTCTCACATGACAATATGACCTTTTTAGTCCATGATTTACTCATTACGATCACCATACACAGTTCTAAACCTACTTGATTAGCCCAATTGATCATATTGTCTCTATCACTCCATTCCTCCTTTGTAGTAAAATGAGCAGAATAGTCCATTGGCGAAAAATCGTTATCACTAGGGTCGTCCTATTTATTTTCAAAAATATTATACATTAGAGGTTTTTGTAAGAGCGTTTCAAAAAACTAACATAATGATGTTATGACCACAAACATATAATTTACTTAATAGTTGATAAACTAACACATGTGATAATTAATAAATACTTTCATCGAATCGCTATTGGAAGAAGGAATATGAAAAATATCAAACAACTAAAAACTATGGACGGTAACTAAAAACTATGGACGGTAACTAAAAACTATGGACGGTACACTCATCATCGGTCAAGAAAATGTCAAAAAGGAATGCAAAAAGATTTTGAAATAAGATTAAAAAAATAACACATAAACTAGATAAATATTACAGAAACACTGAATAACATACAAACAGAAGTAACTCAGGAGGATAATGACCATCTGACAAAACCAGTTACAAATGACGAAATAAAAAATGCACTAGAAAATATCAAAGAAGATAAATCTCCAGGCCCAGATGGAATGCCATCCGAATTTTATAAAAAATATTGGGAGATCATTAGCCCAGATATAATCAAGGCAGTGAAAAACTTTTTCCACACAGGAAAACTACTTAAGAAAATTAACCATACCTTCATAACGCTCATACTCAAATGCGATAACCCAAGTTCAACCAACCACTATAGGCCTATTAGCCTATGTAATACAATCCTTAAAATCATATCAAAATTCCTCACAGAAAGACTCAAGACCATTATACCTAAACTAATACACCATCTCCAAGGAGCTTTCGCTCAACAACGAAGTATCCAAGATAATGTACTTATAGCCCATGAAATCTTCCACTCTTTTCGTGCAAAAAAAGGGAAAGAGGGGTTAGTTGCACTAAAACTAGACATGGAAAAAGTATATGATAGAATTGACTGGGAGTTTCTACAACAAACCCTCCAAAAATGTGGGTTTTGTACTAAATTCACAAACTGGATCCAAGAGTGCACCCAAACGGTATCTTTTTCTATCCTTGTCAATAATGGACCTAAAGAACAACTCTTTTCAAAGAGGGGTCTCAGACAAGGTGGCCCCCTATCCTCCTTCATGTTTATCCTAGGAGTAGAACTCCTCTCGAGACAACTACAAAATACAGCGTTGGACCCAACTAACCCCATAGGATTATAGGAATCAAAATCAACAGCGAAGGTACACGAATCCCCTTTCTAGCCTTTGTTGATGACATTATCATTTTCTCATCTACAAAACTAGCAGTTTGCTCCAAAATTAAGAAAATCATTGATGACTATTGTGAAGTATCATGTTAACTAGGCAACTTTCATAAATCAGTGTTCCATGTAACAAAAATACCAATCAGACAAACATATCACAAATCCAGCAAATTTTTAATGTGGTACCGTCAACTGGCCTTGATAAATACCTCGGATGCCCTAGTAGGCTAGTATTAATGAAAGAGTAACAATCGCTACCTTCCAACCGCTCCTAGAAAAAATTGCAAACCAACTAACCAAATGGAAGGCAAACACACAATCGCAAGAGGGCAAGAAAGTCCTAATTAAAGCAACACTTTCGGCCCAACCAAGCTACATTATGCAAAAAATTTACACCACCAACCAATACCCACAAAAAACTCGACAAAATTAATTGTCAATTTTTCCGGAACAAGGATAACAACCATAAACCTCTCATTGGATGGAATGAGGTATGTAAGCCGATGAGCAAGGGGGGGCTAGGAATCAGAAAAAGTGAAGACATGAACAAAACACTCCAAATGAAAATAATTTGGAAATTACTCGCTGAGCCTACCAACATATGGGTCAAAATCATCCAGGAAAAATATCTAATAGATAAATACATACTGCCATACGAAAGAAAGAAAAACTCTAACTGCTCCTGGCATTGGAGTAACCTTACCAAACTTATATCAGACTTTAAAAAAGGCTTCCAATGGGAAATTGGAAACGGTAAAACCAGGAAGTTTTGGCAGGATAACTGGCTCCCAATTGGAATACTAACCAATTTTGCAAAAGATATAAATCTTATAAACAATCAAGAAACAATTGACCAATATATAAACCATGACAAATCCTAGAAAATAGAGAAACTCTGAAAACACTTTGATCAACATACTACCACAATCATAGCCATCAAAACAATCCCTAATAATGCAATTGAAGATAGACTCTACTGGAAACACAACCGAAATGGGTGGTTTCCCACCAAAAGTGCAATTAATATGATTTATGAGAATAAAGGATTAACAGACTCTAATATAAATTGGATTTGGAAACTCGATATATCCCCCAAAGTGAAACACTTCATATGGAAGTTAAGCAAAAATGGAATACCAAAAAAAGAAAAACTTTATGAAAGACACATCCCTGTTCCCCTAGAATGCATCATGTGCAATAACCCAGTGGAGAATCTTCCACACATATTATTCAAATGCCCCCACACCCATTAAACACATCAAAATATTGACCTACAAATACAACAACTAATCACCAACATGGATATAGACAATAAAAATGCCACACAATTACTAAACGAAGTCAAGGACAAATCCAACATGAAAATAATGAAAACACTATCCATATGCTGGTGGGGTATTTGGTACCAAAGAAATTTAAAAATCTTTGAAGACCAAAACAGAAACACAATTCCTAACCTCACCAGTTTTATCCAGAAAAAGCAACAAGATGGGAAAAATGCCAAAATGGAAAAACATAGTATGGAGACAACTAGAATCACTGGGCAAGCAACTAGAAGAAAAAGAAGAAGCATTCACTTGACGAAACCGCCTACCAATATGTATAAACTAAATTCATACGCATCCAAAAACACCATAGGACACGCTACTTTCGGCTACATTATACGGGACCATGCTGGAAAACCAATTTCCATGGCCAATGGTGCCTTGGGGATCATTTCCCCACCGCTAGCTGAAACAATCTCAATGCGTAATGGCATATGGGATGCAATTCAACTAGGGATCTCAAATATCGAGATCAAAGGCAATAACCTATGCGTGATTAATGCCCTAAACGACAAATGGGACTGCCCGTGGAAAATTGAACTCGTCATCTTTGATATCTTGATTGACTTGCGACACTTCTCATCATGTCGCATTTCCCACATTTTCCGGGAAATTAACATTATGGCCGATTTTATTGCAAAACTTTACCACATATTAAATTCATCAAACATTGTAGTTTTTATTCTGTTTAGAAGCAGGGTTTTCTTCAGTGATACTTGTCAGGCACGATAATCGTGATGTACTTGCTTTAAAACTTGTAGAATGGTTCAAAGATATGGACATCTGGTAGCTCTTCGAATGAAAGTATTACAATGATAAGATTTTTTTGTCTATATCCACTTTTTAAGTTTGAACATATAGTAAATGTATATACATTATTGGGTTTGTTTGACACATTAATTTATAAAGACATTTATAATTATAAGTACTTATTTTAGAAAATGATGTTTGACATAGCAAACATTTATTCACAAATAATACCTTTCTAAACCAAAAATCTTCAAATATCACAAAAATTCAAAATATTACACAAATTCCAAAGCATTAAAACCCCTTTTTACCAAAAAAGCACATTATAATTGAAAATGCCTTTATAACTTAATTCTTCAAACAAACCCATAGTGTTTGGGTTCTTATCCACAAATAGTGCCTACCCATTTTTTTGCATATAATTCACTAATGCACAAAATGAAAGCACAAAAATGAAGAATCAAAGAAAAGAAAAATGAGAGAAATGTATAATGAGTTGATAGGCATATGTATGAAGTTTTTCTAGGATAAACTAGAATACAACCAAGATTTGTTAACTTCATATTTTGTTTGAGGGACTCATGAAGTCTAACTATGAATTGATTATATGGCTAATAAAACAACAAATTTAATTACCCGTCTTATAAAAATTTAAAGGAATTGTTAGTTGGAAGCCCCTCATAATTTGATTAACTTCATCTATTTGCAAGGCTTGAAAACTTTTTAACTTTTTATCTTTTTTCTTATGTAGATATCAACTTTGTAAAAAGGAGTTTACATAAGACAAAATAGTCATATTTTCATGTATTGATGCTAAGGGACTTGATTAAGCAGAATGAGACTTATGGTGTAAAATGAGAATAAACCTCCACTCTTGGATGAACTTTCATCTAAGGCTGGAGATAAAATCTTCATTTAAGTGGGTCAACTCCGGTCACCGGCGGTCAACGCCGGCGTTGACCATCCATATTTTTTTCGAGCCCAAAAAATATTTTCTTCGGCCGAAATTTTCATTTTTTGGGCCAAAATTTTCTATGCACATTCCAACATGATTTCATGCACTTTTGACCGGCGTAAAACCGGTCAACTTTTTTTCTTACGAGACCAAATTTTTTATTGGGTGATTTTTTTGTATCCGGCCCAAAATTTTCTATGCACATTTAGTGTAAAAGTTAAGCACATTCATGCAAGATTTCATGAATTTTTTACGTTCAAGCTTTTTTCCCTCCTAAAATGATTATTTTTGGGGCCCAGATTTTTCCCGCACATCCAGTGCAAATATTATGCACATTCATTCCATTCTACATGCACATTCAGTACATTACGCGTGAATTGCATACGTCTATACATGTATGTACATGGATAATGGCTTGTATGTGCACATGATCTGTACTAGCACATATAATGCAAACATTATACACATTCAAGTCAATTTACATGCACATCCAGTGCATTACGTGTGAAGTGCATACATCTATGCGTGTAATGCATGAATAATGACTTGTTTGTGCACCTAATTTGCACTATGAGTGCATATATCAGGTTTGTGTTAAAAATGTGCGTGAGTTTTAGACCGTGTGTGAATGAATATTAAAGTGCATGAATTTTTGCATGTATGTGCACATAGAATAGTATACTTGTGCATTTATTTTTGTACTAGATGTGAAATTCATTTAGTTTTTTAACATGTATTGCTCTTTTTTTTTAAAATGCATGAAATTCTGATAGAATGTGCATAACTTTAGCAAATAATGTGTATAAAAAATTTTGGTCCAGAAAATGAAAATTATGTCCCAAAAAAACAAATTTTGGGCCCGAAAAAAAAAAGGCCGGTCAAAGCCGACATTGACCGGCAAGGAAAGTTTGACCAAGGGGTCATGTGTCATGCACATGACCCCTTTAATGAAAGTTTGATCCAAACCCTTGAACTTGTCTCTATCCAATGGCTATAGAATCATTCTCATTTTATACCATAATAATCATTCTCACATGATCAAATTCATTGATGCTAATTATCATTATTTGAATGTTAATAATGAATAAGATTAATAATATTACATTGCTTGTAGAGACATGACATAATGATGAACTTTGTTGTGTAGTCCTATCTTGACAGAAAAACTAAATTGAGTTGATATCTTGAAGCACATTATCACCAAAAACATGTTAGCTCCACCTCTATTTCACCAAGGATATGATGATTATTCTATCCGAGTCACATGTGCATATACTTTACCATCTGATGATACTACCATTGTAGTTAGATATGTTGAAACATTAGAGACAATAATGATTGTCTATTTATCCACATGTTACTTGAGGGGGGAGCATCTATCAATTCAAGAAATTGAGGTTATATTAAGATGCGTTGTTGCATTTTTACATACGTAATTAGGTTAGTAATGATTCCAACTTCATCAACATGGGTATGATGTGATGTATTGTGGTTGAGATTGACAGCGAGGATGATGGCGTAGACATATCGAATGATGATAACACGGCTGATTTTGAGGCTTTAGCTAAAGTTCACAATGACATACTCACTTATGACATTTAATATTTTTACATCTAGGATTTCAGCATGCACTTCCTTACAACCTGACATGGTATACGTATGTGCTCACCATCCATTAAATATAAGGAAACTTCATGTTGGTGTCCCTGTGTTTAGGATTATTTTTGTTGGTGTCCCACAATTAAGTTTTTTCCTGTTGGTGTCCCTAAGGTTTGGGTTTGTTTGCTTCGTAACCAAACTTTTTCATGTGTGTACCATTCTAGTTCAAATTGATTAAATCCAAGTCTATCATTGTGTTCCTTGCCCTCAAATTAGTAAGATTTAACTCCTAAAATACTCAAATCCATGTCCGAACCATATCGATTTGAATTCTGAAGCAACAACCCATTTCGACCTTAAGAATTCAAATCGGAATGGTTCGAGTATGGATTTGAGTGTTTTAGGAGTCGAATCCTACTAAGTTGAGGTCAATAAACATAGTGATGAGCTTCTATTTGATCAATTTGAACCGAAATGATACGGATATGAAAAATTTCGGTTACAAAGCGAACAAATCAAAACCTTAGGGGTACCAACAGGAAAAAACTTAATCGTGGGACACCAACATGAATAACCCTAAACTCAGGGGTACCAACAGGAATTTCCCTAAATATAATTGTTGTCGAAGCCTTAGAGAGTATCATATATTCCGGTAATTCTTATCTTGATTGTGTCATTTGCCTTGAGCCATTCATTCAAGACATCGTAGTGACACAAATGTCATGCTCTCACTTATTCCATTTTACATGTATCTAATTATGGTTGTAATAAAGTCATACTTGCCCAATCTACCGATGGAAGCTATCTATGGATGTTCCTAATGTCTCGAGTTAATGCGTTTATTCTTTAGTTTGTAGTGAAGTATGTGATTTTGTTTTATTAAATAGGTCAATTAGTTGTATATATGGCTCGCTAAATTCTCAAAACGATATGAAATAGAAACCAAAAAAGTCTCACAAGAAACCGAACTGGTGATCATCTCTATCGTTATTGACAAGTTTTGAAGTCATAGATATACTCATAACAAAAAAAAATTGGTTCTTACCATCATATGTGGTGCTCTCTTTCCCCCAAAAGTTATTGGGTTTGTCTAAAATAAGTATTTGTCAAGAATTCCTATTAGACTTTTTGATTTCCGTTTCATATGATTTTGAGAATTTAGCGAGTAAGCTTTTGTTGAGTTTGAAACTTCGTAAAATCTTACAATTTTTTTATGAGGGAAATAATTATGAGTGTACTTTTTTAGAATTCTCAAAACTAACTAGATTGAGAAAATTCTTAGGCGGAAAGCACCCAATTGCATAAACTCTTCAAATTCACCCAAATTTATTATTATAAATAATTATAATGATCATTCTAGTATTATTAATAGATTATTCTTGCTTTTCTACTCGATGAACCAAGGAATAAGATGGAGGATACTAGAGTTGTTCATCGGTCGCTAGATTTTGGTTTCTGGATTAATCTTAACTAAATTATATTCAATTCGGTTTTCTTTTCGTATGAAAACAATAACTTTTGGTTCAGTTTAGTCAGAATTGATTATTGTATAAATAAACTTAAAACCCTAAATATTTAGATAAAGTAGTTAACCTTTATTTGATTCGGTCTAGTTAACCATCATATTCGTATATATAAGAGGTAGATCAGTCCAGTTCGGTTCAGATCGGCCCAAATTATGTTCGATCTAATTCGATTCGATTTACTAAGACCGATTTCAATACTCTAAATTAATCTAATTTTAAAATATTTGGTTATTTCGGTTTATAACCGAACCAAATCGATAAAAACCTAACCAAACCCAAACCGAGTGTGTTCAGTTTGATTCACTAAAATCCGAAATTTGATTATTGATTCGATTCGGTTCGGTTTATTAGATTCGGTTTTGGACATATGAAGGAGGATAAAGTTAAACAAAAAGGGCTGGGAGGTTTAAATTATCAAAAGTGGAAATTTGGTTTATAATAAGCCGAATCACCGAGCACCGGAGGTCCGGAGCACGGGCGGTGGATCTCCCAACCCCACCTCTCATTTCTCGATGGTGATGTATTTCTGATGCCGCCGCTTTTCCAACTTCATTACCACCTATATATTCCGTCTGGTTCAACTGCAAACTCAGCTCGTTAGTCTAGGCCCTAGGGTTTGCTGAATTTCTCCCCAATTTCAGTTTCGATCAGATATGGCGGGTACTTTTCTCTTCTAGGCTTACTTGTATTCTTGAATTTCACTGGTTCGATTGCTTACGTTTCTGAGTTTGGAAATTGTTTAAGGGGGGCAGCCGGAAAGGGAACACCGAGTCTCTCTCGAACTCTCCGAAGAAATCCTCCAAAGTATGGAAGTCGGCTTGGCTTTTCGTGATTATGTACTTCTTCTAACCTTTTCGTGATCAGATATGGCTTGGCTTTTCGTGGTTATGTACTTCTATCTGGTTCAACTGAAAGTTGATAGTTTTAGCAGAAAAAAAACTTTCTGTTGTTTCTACATCTTTAATTCTCACCTGTCTTCTCTTGCCATGCCAATTACCCAATGCTAATGGACTCTAGGGGAGAAAATAGTGCTGCATAGTTTTATGTCAATTACCTTTCATTCTTAGCTGTGGAGAAATCACTTCCCAAATATGATTGCTTTCAGTCCCTTTTATGGTGAATGTGGTTGGGATTAGACTGTTCTCTTTTAATTGATTGTCTATCACTTGAAGGATTTTTTCTATCTGCTTTTCTGACGTGCTATATAATGGTGGTTAGAGTGGGAGAATAAGCTCAATGGATTTTCATAGGACTTCAAGCTACCTTGTCACAGCTAGTGATGATGAATCTATACGGTTATATGATTACTCCAGTGCAACGTAAGTATATGATCCCCTCTGAATGTAGCGATAGGCTTTTCGTTCTGTTCACCTTGACGCTTCATGTGTATGTCTACCGCTGTGTGTTGAGTGTTGACCAGTTTTTTCAATGTCTCAGATGCTTAAAAACAATCAACAGCAAGAAGTATGGGATCGACCTTGTTTGCTTTACTTCTCATCCTACAACTGTGATCTATTCTTCAAAGAATGGTTGGGATGGTATGCCAAGTTACTTTCCACATGTTTTCATGTATAAAATGTTGAGGGATATCTACTGACTCAAATGACGCTTTCAGAATCCCTGCGGCTTCTCTCATTGAATGATAATAAGTACTTGCGTTATTTTAAAGGTCATCATGATAGGTAAGATGCTCATAGCTTCTCTCTTTTCCGAGTTATTTTGAAAGAATGTGTATTTTGGCTACCAAGTTCTCTAGTTGCATTTGTTTCATCCCAGGGTTGTGTCCCTTAGCTTGTGCTCTCATGAATGCTTCATCTCTGCATCCCTTGATCGAACAGTTTTGCTTTGGGATCAAAGAGCAGACAAGTGTCAGGTGAGTTGTTCATCTCACCGTGATCATGCACTCAAATTTTCTTCTTCCATATTTATACTTAACATTCTCAAACCATTCGACAATCTAGGGTCTTCTACGTGTCCAAGGAAGGCCTGCTGCAGCTTATGACAACCAAGGGCTTGTTTTTGCTGTTGCATTTGGAGGATACATAAGAATGTTTGATGCTCGCAATTATGGAAAGGTTACATAGTGACATTTATGAATTTTGAGCTTTAATTGGATTTAAGCTAAAAATCTACGATTTTATTATTTTTGTGTTTGATTGAGATCAATGCTTTTTATTGCTTATTTGAATTGGTTTGTATAATGTATGATGTTGGTTGTGATAGGAAGGTTTAATTGACATTAAGTGATGGGCATGTCATAGGTTTGAAAGATTCCTTTGGAGGATGCATAAGAATGTTTGGTGTTAAAGGAGGTCCAACATGATATTTTCATTACACTTATGATATGAGCCCAGCAGTTTTTATTAGAGGTAGCAGTTTCCTTTTCTTGCTCACTCACATTCAACTCAATAAACTCTTCAAAGACCCCACCTTTTCTTAGCCCCTCCCTCACATTCTCCACCTTATTGAGTGCTTGATTCAGTAGCTTTCTCACGAAGTAAAATTTTACAGTTGCCACTGCTTTAGTCATTTTCATTAACGTGATTCACATTATTCAGCATATCTATGTTACCAGAAAAGATGAAAGACAACCATGTCTCATTTCCGAAATGGAAACAAGATACGGAATGTCCGGATACTCCTATTTAAGCATCTCTAGAATTGATCAGCTCATTGTAGTGTAACCCAGATGACCATTGACCAGGGATAGATGCCTGCTTTACAAATCTTCTGTTTGAACTAGCAGAACGTGAGCGGGCAATATTATGTGAATTTTGTCTGACACTGGCTTGTTGTGCTCCTTCATAGCCTCATTTTCCAAAGCTGAATCAGTGATGTTGTCTCCATTTGGTGACAGTTTCGTTTTCTCTACCAAGATTTTTTAATGGAAGAGCTTCAGCCTGTGGAGGCAGGCATGGATTCAGTGATTGTCTAATGTGCTTTCCCCTTTTGTATCTGCTTGTTCTTTAGGTCAATTTCCAACTTAGAATCACATCTGTTTGTCAATATTCCCTAAGAAAGCATAAATGTACATGACAATTAATGCTCCTTTTTTTCTAATAAAGACCCGTGTGTACTTTCTGTTTTAGGAAGCTTTATGGTATTATGTATTTAAGGTCAATCAATTCTCTGCTCTTATTCTCATTGTAATTAAACTTTTTCTCAGGGTCCTTTTGACACATTTTCTGTTGGTGGAGATCTGTCTGATCCAAGTGTTGTCAAATTCAGCAATGATGGCAGACTCATGCTTTTGACAACCAGGGATGGTTATGTTCATGTCCTTGATTCCTTTCATGGAATGCCTGTGAGTCCCTATGTCCTTAGCAGTTGGCACTATCTCAGTAACGTAAATTTTATTTGAGAGTTGCCTTTAAAAAAGGATAGTATTTTACCTGTCAATTGGGTTGGATGAGTTGGGTAACTTCAGGTTCAAGGTTGTTGCACATTGGAAGGGTTTCAAACTTTCAATCCTAACCTTAAAATTTCTAGGTTGGGCTGCTGAGTTTGTATGTTAGTTTGGATAGGGGAATTTTGGGTTAAGAGATGAAAGTGCTCAACCCTAAACCCTAAAGCTCTCGGTCAGGCTGTTTAGGTTTTCAGGTGTAGTTGCAAATTGACATGTCTAATTATGTCTTATAGTTACTAAGTTGCTTCACTTCACAGATATCCACATTCAACGTTAAACCGGTTTCTACCAATTCTACCCTGGAGGCATCATTTAGTCCCGAAGGAACATTTGTCATATCAGGTACTTGTGACTAAGCTGGATACAACTAGAAGCATAATACGTGGTTCAGCTCAAGGAGTGGCCCTATTGATTCATGTTCAATATTTTAATGTCTGCAATTCTTATCCAAAAATGAAGTTATATGACCGTAAATGATTTGCTATAACATGTGCAACTGAATGATTTCAACTAGCGTTTCCATACTAAAACATTAAACAGAAGTCTTTGCATTTTAATCTAAAGATCATATAGCACACAGAGTCACTTTGGCTAGCCTCTTGAATGTTTACATATTGACCTCCTCCTTTTGAGAAAAAAAACCTGGGCAGTGGGGAGTATGATATTCCCCCAAGCAACAATGTTACAACTTCAGCTATAAACTTTTGTCTTAGTACTTATCAGTTTTGAATAACTTGTGCCATTGTATGTTTGTGTATGATTCTCAACAGGTTCAGGAGACGGTAGTGTCTATGCATGGAGTGTCCGCACTGGCAAGGAGGTATTAGATATCCTGTTGCCCACTTGTTCTTTGTGTGGCCCTTTGATTATAATATTCTTAGGGATCATCTGGTTATATATAGGGCAGGTAAAGGGAATAATGTGATTTTGGAATAGGAAGTAAGATATGAAGAAAAATGAGAAAATATGGCATTACTTGAATGACCCATCAATCTATTTTTAGAAGTACCTATAGTCTTCAGTTTTATGAAGCTTGACATTCAATCTTAATAGTGCATGCGAGATATGGTTTGTGTTAGCTATTTTTGGCAATGGATATCTATATCAAATGGAAGTTTAACATTGGTATCTCTACTTTTCTCTAATCTGCAATCTATTCTGCTGCCCAGGTGGCAAGCTGGATGAGTACAGAATCTGAACCACCTGTTGTGAAATGGGCTCCAGGAAGTCTTATGTTTGCAACCGGTTCTACTGAATTGTCATTTTGGATTCCCGACTTGTCAAAACTGGGAGCTTATGTAGGAAGAAAATAGTGTAGAAGAGAGAATAATTAAGACAGATGAAGGCTTACTACCATTGATATGTAGCATTTTATACGTCTGGAGATGCAGGAAATTAGCGATGGTGCTTTTAGATGTAGGCAAATTGTGGCTGAGGCTAGATCAGTTCTAGACTCTAGTTATTTATTTCCTTTGCTCGTACAGACGCAGCTGTTGTTGGCCTGTATCACTGTGTGTACTCTTTACTTGTAGAGGTGTAGCAGTTGCTTATATTATCAATTAAATTAGACTCAATCATCGTGTATTTGGCGTCAAAGTTGCAGACTCTTTCGTTGCCTATGCTGTATGTCTCAGTTGAGAAAACAAGTTTGCCATTTGTGACTACAGGTATTGGACAATATGTTGGCTGTGAATGTGATGCATTAGTGAAAACTGAAAAGAGAATTACTGCAGTGGCATATTAAAAAATGAAGCAGATTAGAGAATTTTAATCATATTCAAGAAAATCTTCAGATGCTTTACTTGCTATGTCTTTCTTTCATGTGTTTCACTACTTCACAATTGAATCTATCGCAAGAAAGCACAAACGGTAGCACCCAATATGAAGCAATCCTTCACCTTTAGTTCCTCACAAGATTGTGCTTGAAAAACTTGTGTATATAACTGAATCACAACCCCAATTCCTCCTTCACATTCTCACTTGCATAAAACCATGTCCACAGAAGCAATGAAACCCGGGGAACCAAATGCCGAAGAGACCAACAGGCGGTTGAGCCGAGACGTCATGGACATGATCTCCACCCTCACCCGCCACCTGGCATCCCTTCAGCGGGACCACAAGCCAGCTGGTGGGGACGAGGACGAGCATGGGGTGAGTGTCATCACCCTGGCAGGGAACAACTCCGGAGCCACCCTGAAGAACTCCTTGCAGGCTGACGTGGCTCCTGATCAAGAGGCTGACGTGGCTCCTCTGGAGTGGGCTACTCTTGTCAATAGCAACTTACAAGCCATCAACAACTCGGTCATGCTCGGGACCAAGTACAAGAGCCATGATCCCGGTGTCCACGTGGACATCTCAGAAGGTCTTGAGAGCGACGAGGAGTCATCTGGAGCTGACGATGTTTAGCATCTCCAGGAGAAAACGAACCCTGGAAATGCTGAATCACCCCATCCCTTCACCTGCATCCTATGAATAAGAAACCAGTTTTCAACTTGTTGAAATTTATGATTTCCCTTATTGTTTGTTTCGTACCTCTATTCTGTATGTGAGTAAGTTTTAAAACTTCTCCTCCTTTGGATCTATTATATTTACCATTCAAGTCATGTTATACAATGCATTGTTCTGGAATATATACATCTGAGGTCATAGCAATTCGATATACTATTGACTAAGATGTTAGTTGAGAATAATAATAAGCAGCAAAGCATTCACTCAAGCAAGCCTGGAAATGCTGAATTGATCCAAAGAGTTCTTTTAAGACTACTGTATAAAATGGGTTCCGTATTTTTTTTCATCTCGGACCGTATAAGCTGATTCGATTCGACAAAGAAAGAAAGCAACACTAGTAAGACTTGTTACCAATGGTGCGCGGATATTCATCTTCACTAAGAGGAAGAATCCTTATAGTCAATTCAAATGAGCCAAAAAAGAAAACTATGTGCGTAAACCTTTGATTGGAAAAAGAATCATGGGGGGGCAAAAACAGAAGAGAGATTATTACAGCTTAAGAGCGGCGATAGCTTCGGGTTTGAAATCGACTCTGAGACCCAACACTCTCCTTACCTCGGCAGGGGTGAGCCGCCAAGTCATCGGTCCAGAGTTGTCACCCCAGAAGTCCAAAATCTCCGACACCTTTTCCAGGTTTAGGATGGTTGCCATCTGGGTAAGACGGGCGAACTTGTCTCTCACCGTCCTCTGAGTCATGCTGGAGAAACGGCTCACCAACGCCCTGGCGTCCCTGTCAAGCTGCAGGCCCCCCAGTTGGCTGAACCTCTTCTGCATCATGATCACTTCAAGCCTCTTTGTGAGGAAGTCTATGATGAGGTGGACGAACGAGTCGTAGTTGTTGGCTGTCATCACCGGCTGCAGCCAAGCGGCGTTTGTCTCCACAGCGTGGAGAAGCCTCTGCACCCACGGATCATTCACCTCGTTCTCCGCGTACTCGGCCTCTGAGAGCTCGTAGCTGATGGTTGCAACGCTGTCTAGAACCGGACGGACTCGAGGAGTCACGGTTGATACGAGCTGCTCCAGTCCAGCATTCAGTGCCTGCTTGAAAGCGTTGCTCATCTCACCCAATTCAGATAAGCATGACTTTATTCTTTCTCTGTCAGCTGGTGCAGGGAAAACCTAATGACACAGGCATCAGATTTTCATCAAGGACGGGATCAATTATAAACAAACCCAGGGGTGGTCACAAGGAAGAACCATCGAACTGCAAAGGACAGTAATCCCTCCACAATCTCATGTCAATAAACAATATTCGAGAGGTAAACTATCACTGTAAGGATATGCAATTAACTAGTCAGCAAAATTCATCTGCGGAGAACTGAAATATTAAACTGGGTTACGTAGTCCTATAGTACCAGAAGTTCCTACTAATCAGAGAGAATCTCTATTCTTTACAGCATTCTTACTTCTGTTAATTGAAAATTTGGCAAATGGGAAAAGGGAAACGTAACGGAAATTATAGACTGCAGGTCTACTCTAAATACCAGGCTACCAATACTATTATCAAAATCTGTCAGATTCATAATTATAGACTATACTGTTGTTATTTGCATGAAACATATGAGTTACGAGGTTATCCAATGAATTGCAAACACATTTCCCCCACCTACTAGCTTTTCTGCTGTCCCTTACGGGAAACTCCCTTCCTACATAATTAGACAGCATAAAGCAAAAGCTTCAACCATTTTCCTCATCAGTAACAATTCTTTCATCAAAGGCAATTTTGTCTATGATTCAAGCATAAAACTCGCGCTTTTAAGCTCCAGAAGGACATTTACGTACAGTCCAAATAAAATGCAGTTTGTGTGACATAAAATAATATAGCAACTACTAAAACAACAAGTATACAAAGCTATTATAACCTTTAGATCAAGCACAAGTTGAAATCGATCTATATATGAATCACAAATGTAGATTGTATAGGCGAAAAAAAGAGAGAGAGAGAGAGAGAGAGAGAGAGAGAGAGAGAGAGAGAGAGAGAGAGAGAGAGAGAGAGAGAGAGAGCCATTTACAAGCCTCACCTCTGCACATTGCTCCTCGATCTCATGCCTTAATTTCATGACATATTCGCAACTCACATCCATATTATTCAACGCTGTAGCAATTTCAGTCCCAGTCTTCTGAACACCAACTCCTCCTAGAAACAATTTGGCACCAAGATTTGGCTCTCTGGTTTTCTGTTGCAGGGCTTCCAAATACTCATTACCCAGCAAATTATTTGCTCCACTCAAAGCTGCAAGCACAGAATTAATATTTGATGTAGAAATGGCTCTTCTACAACAACTTTGCAATACATAGAACACATCATCCACCATGGATGTTGTCAAGCTATCTGGCACATGCTCGTCGATCTTGATAGCCTTCCTCACATTCTCCACCATGAAAAACTCCTCTAGAATCACATAAAACCCAGTAATGTCTTGAACAACCCGATTAAAGCTCCCACCCCTAAATGCTTTTGTAGCTTGCGGGCCCACCTCTGGATTGATTGAGCTCAAACCCCTGATCTTTCCGACCATGTACTCGACATAATCCTCCCCCAACTGTGTCAAAGACAAGATCTCCTCCAAGTATAACTCAACTTCTCTGGGGTCAGGACCCTCCACATTTCCAACAGAGAGCAAATTCTTACTATAAGAATTGATCTCAGATGCCAACTTCCCCAACTTCCTATAATCCATATACTTCTTCAGAATCAAAGAACCCCTAGAATCGCACTCTTCTTGGAGCTCGCAGATGGCATACACTATCCCATCCTCCCCACACAAACTCCTCAAGATCTCGTCATTTTCCTCAATTGCCAGCACAATGTCCTTGAACAAATTTGTCAAGCAACCTACAAAATTCAATTGACTACCCGCACCACCGCCTAATCCTGAATCTGAATAACTATTATTAGCACTAGTTTCCATCAATTCAACTAGCTGTTCAAACTCCATCCTAGATCGCATAGCAATCACTTTCTTCAAATAATTAACGTATACCTGCAATCCTTCCTCTTCAATTCCAAGCATAGGGTAAAGCCTGATGAAGCGCAACACGGTCGGATGATCCCGCTGATCAATTGCTGCAGTCAGCTTCCTCTTGACGATCCCTTCCAGCTGCTTCTTAAACCCTAGCAGCTGATCTCTCTCGCTGGATCCGGAACTCTCCCGGAATTTCGAGTCGATCTCCAGATACTTGCTGACGTGCTTGGCGGCCAACTCGTAATCCTCGGAATCTAGGGATTTCTGGACGCCGTCGATACACTGAGATTTGTCAACAATGGCGTCGAGGCGGAAAAGCGTGGAGGAGACGCGGGACTGGGCGAGGTCAAGCTCGCGGACCTTGGCGGATACGGATTCGGCGAGGAGAGAAGTGGACCTGACGGAGGAGAGCATGAGATCGGAGTCGGATCGGACGATGGAGAGGATGTGGGAGGATTTCTGGAGGGAGAGGAGTTGCTTGTCGAGGTCGGAGCGCTGGGAGAGGAGGGAGTCGAGGTTGTCGTCGAGAGATCGCTGGTAGGCGATGCACTGGTGGAGGAGGCGAGTCATGGCGCCGACGTCGGTGAGGGATCGGATCTGAGAGAGGGCTTCGGGAGTGCCGAATTTGACGGAGAATTGGCTAGCGGTGGTTGGGGAGGATGGGCCACCGGCGATCGGCTGGTCTGAGTCGGCGATGGTCGTCGCCATTAGAGGTGATGGGGGAGAAATGAAACCGATCAGCTAATCCAGATCCAAATTCGATGCATCCACGGTTCCACTCACTCCTTCACTCCTCCATTTCCTTTTTATTGTTCTTTTATGTTACATTTTTAAGGAAATTTTACACACCGACCACAACTAACACAATTTGGGACGAAAAAAAGGTTCCTTGAAACAAATAAACTACGCAAACCTCTAGGTTTTTGAGATAAGAGATTAGGAACAACGTTTAGGACATATTTAATGGAGTCTTTTAGAAATGGTCTTTTTGGGGTTTTTGGAAGAATTATTTACTAAAAGACCAATGATATATTAGAAGCTTTTATTAAGGGCTTTTATGAAGGGTTTTTATATTTAGTTTAAATTATAATTATATCATTTTATTTATATTAAATTATTAATATATCTTTTATTATATTAAATTTTAATTATACCTCTTATTATATATTAAATTCAAAAAAAAAATTCAAAAAATCATACATTAAATTTATTAATGTTATTTTAATTTAATTATTTAATTATATTATTTATTTAAAATTAAGACAAACATACATTGATATTAAAATAAATAAAAGCGAAGCGATGCATAAATTTATGAACAACATAAACTAAAGCAAATGTGTGTAGTTCATATTACAAATTTTACTATACCACTATAAAATTTTTATCAATGATTTTAGTTAGTACATATTTATAATTTAAAAGTATCCTAAATAATAATAATATGGTTTATTTGGACTTAATTATATTAAAATTTGTAAAAAAATACATAAACTTTTTAAAATTTATTTACAATGTAATTTTCATATAAAGAAATTAAATTGGTATTTTATTTATTTTAAAACACCAATACTAAAATAAAATAATTTATTTTCACTTAATCATACCTATAATACAAAAAATATTAAAATATACAAAATATATACAAAATGGATGTCTATGAATAGAGAAAAATGTAATTAGAATTATGATAATTTTATTTTATTTTATTTCTGACCGTCCGTTGATTGCCACGTGGCGCGCATCAGCATGCAACAGCGCGCGCCAATCAGCGCACGCCACGTGACAATCTCATTTTCAGCAAATAAAAGGCCACGTTTGGAGAGGCATGCATTACGACGTCGTTTTGGCCCGTGCGGAGGCAAACAAAATTTGCAAGCCAAACAACCCTCTATACTTATTTATATGGGACGGTCCCGTGTAAACCCCAAAAGACGGGACTCCCTTCGGGTCTTTTAGCCAAATTTTATTATTTTAATGAATAAATTCTAAAAGACCCCTATGGGACCTCCGTTAAACTTGCTCTTACAACAATATTATCAAGAATAAGAATATGAGTATATATTACAAATTTAATCACTAATTGGAGAAAAAATAAAATTTATTTTCCCATAAACTTATAACAAAGGATTAGGATTGCGACTGATAGAAATAAAATAAACATAAGAATAGTTGGATCATTTGAAAACTGTTTTAAGATTAATTTTGACGGATCACAAACCTAGTGAAAAATTTATTGTTGAATTTATAAGACGGTTGAGGTTCGCACCACATTTTTTATGCCACGCACCGCACTTTGGGCAAATGTTTATTTTTCCTATGCGTAGACGTAGCGCCCAAAAAGTTAACGTTGGATCCAACTAACGATGACTTTTGTGCGCTACATGTTGCGCCAAAAGTTATTGTGGAATGAACTAGACTATAGCGCTTCTCTTGTGCGCTATATAGACACGCATAAGATTATATTTTTTGGTATTGTGCTCAACTTAATATTATTTTTTGGTCTGTGTGCCACCTGGTTGCGCACAGATAAGACATTTTTTTTGGGATTTTTTTTAACCGGTTGACGGTTTAGCTAAACCGGATTTCTTTAGAAATAAATTGTTCACTCTTGAATTTTTTTATAAAAAATTGAGCGGCACCAGGTTACGCCCAAAATGTGGTACGAGACATAAAAATCGCGATGCGAAAATTCTCCCCAATTTATAATCATAAATTATCGTACACATTAGACAAAAAAAACTATCGTGTATATCCGAAAATATGGGAAAAAACAACTCTTATGAAAGTGACAATTGCTTTAAAAAAAACTTTGATGTAGGAAAAGTGATTAGAATTTGATTAACTTAAAATTAAAGGTGATAATCTTTCAAACAGTAATATGATTTATGTTTTGCACCTTTCATGACATTAGTGATTGTGTTGGTATGAATTGAATAACCCGATATGCGGCCGTAATGAAGCATATATAGGAAGCGGGGGAACAATTTTGGTAGAGAACAAGGATCTTAAACCATTCGTAGTTGTAGAGTAAGAGGTAACTATGGTAGCATGATTTTGTACCATAAAGATTGATGAAATCGACGATGATAGTTCTTCTATGAATCCGATGAACTAACATAACATGAACGATTTAGAGTGGAAAACCCTAATATCAAATAGTACTTAAGGAAAAATCACTACCTCCTAGCTTCCTGCTAGAAGGATTTGAACGATCTACTTCTCTTATTCATTCTCTCTTTTGTTTACAATAAGGACTCATACACTAAGCTCTCTCACAAGAGACTCTCAAAGGTTTGGAGCAATGGAGGCACAAAACCCTAATCGTATGAGAGAATCAATTCCCCCCTCAAGAGAAAGAAGATAAAAGACTTAAATATCTTTCTTAATGGGCCAGAGTATATTAATGGGCTTTTACTTTATTAGCTTATTAGCTCTATTTAATTAAATATCAAAGGGGATCACAAAATCCCTCTTCAATTTGCCCCTCGGATTGTTGGAGCTTGTATTGGTCCGATGATCCGAAGTATAAAGAACTTGGCCCACTCGTCAAACTGGCCCAACTTGGAGCTCGCAACCTCAACATTGAAGAAATTCCCCAAATCACACGGCCTGTGCAAAGAAACACACTACCGTGCGGTCGGTAATTTTCAAGAGATTTCGCTGTGTTCGTTACAACGAGTACTGCACATCCCGTGCGGTAAAACGCACGGCCTGTGCGATTTTTTGCGACTTGTTTGTTGGTGAACTGCGGGGTTTCCGTATGCTATTTGTCTGAGGTTTTCAGCAGGAGAGACCTGAGAGTTCCAGCATTTATGGCTTTGATGTTTCCAGCAAGATACCTTGAGGATTCTGTAAGGCTAAAGTTCGAGGTTTCCAGCAAGTTAAGTTTGAGGATCCCAACGACATTGTAGGCGAGGTTTTCAACAAGCCAAACTTGAGAATTCCAGCGATTAATTGGTGAGGTTTTCAGCAAGCTTGAGAGTTCTAGAAACCTGAGTATAGAAACATTTTTTACAAGCCATGCTTGGTGGCCAAAGCCGTTAGGGGACTGAGGTTTCCAGCAAGTCAAGCTTGAGGATTCCAGCAATAAATTGGTAAGGTTTCCAGCAAGCCAAGCTTGAGAATTCCAGCAACCTGAGTATAAAAACCTTTTTACAAGCCATGCTTGGTAGCCAAAGCCGTTAGGTGATAGGTGTTATTTCATACACCTTTTCTAGCATCTATTAGCATGATTTGGAGGAGTTTTGGATGTGTTTTGGTGTTAAGTCTGCAATCCAGATGTTATGGAGAGAAGTGAAAAAATCCAAGGATTTGCAGCTTAGATGGAGTTTAGAGATGAAGATGGAGCTGCTGGAGTATTTATGGAGAAGGCTACCAACACTTGGTAGTATTTGGAGAGCAGCAGAAGAAGAGAAGAAGACGGGAGCTGAAGTCTGGAGTTCACCGCCCCGCGTCAACAATGTCGCGGCCTGGCGATGACTCCCAGTGAAGGATGGAGCCCGCATGAGAGGAGACCACCGTCCAGCGGTGGAGAGCTGAAGCCCCGCGATGGATCTTCACCGCCCCGCGGTGGATGTGTTTATTGCCTCGCGGCCAGAGTTATTTTATTTTACTTTATTTTCTTTTATGCATTAGTCAGATTTCCTTTATTTTATTATTTCCTTGTAAGATATGGTTTGTGATCTTGGGGATTTAGGTTAACTCTATTTAGCCTCTTTTCCCACAGCCTCCAAATCATCATCAGACGCACTATTGTTTCAGACGTAGTTTTCTAATTAGAGTTTTTCATCCCCTTTGATGGAGAACTAAATTCCCTTTGTTCTGCTAGACGATTGAAGCAGTACCGTTGATGTGTTTGTGAGATTTCTATTCCTTGTTCTTATCCTTATAAATGTTGGATTGATTTTCTTGGTTATATCGAACTTGATTTCTTGTTGTTCTTCTTAGCCTGATCACCTAGGTTGAATGCTTGTTATCAATTGCTAGGATTGCATATAGGGGTTCCGAGTGCATATCTAGTGGCAAATACAATTGTGCGTATAGGGGTTTCGAGCGTACAATTGTGTGTGAGAATCAATTGCATGTTAAGTAGGGGAGTGAGTATTTGTACGTCTTTCTACTTGCATGTATCCTATATCCTTGTGTGCATTGCTATTGCTGTATTGGTGGTAAAGTACGCTGACAACTGTGAGAATCAGTTGTGCTTTATCATTGGCATAGTGATAAGTCTATTGACAACTGTGAGAATCAATAGTACTTACGATCAGGGTGGGAACGACTATAAGGATAGATAAACGAACTTGGACAAAATAGATTTCAGTGATCAAACTCTATCTCTGTATTGTGGATTTCGGTCTAGTGGAACTACTTCCCCTCATCATACTTTCTTCCTACATAAACCAAATTTGTTTACTTTGCTTGTTTGTTCTCTTGATTACAAACCCCCCAATTACTAGTTACTTGTCATTTACGTTTGCATACTACATCATACCTTCTCTGTGGGATTCGACCCTTACTTGTCTGCTATACTCTGTTTAGTAGGTTGGTTAGGATAATTACTTTGATAGGGCTAATCGACGACATTTGCTGTGCATCTTTAGCCTCCGTCAAATTTGGCGCCGTTGCCGGGGAAGGTTTTTGTTTGTTGTGTGTTTTCGTGATTGATTGTTGGTGGAGACCTATCTTATGGTCGACACCCGTAGTACTGACTCTCCCCTTCTAGCTTTGGATCCAGAAATTGAAAGATCCTTTCTTGGAAGCCTGCGCAATCGAATAGGAGAGGAAGAAGAGGTCGAAACCGCTGAGACCGAGGCCGTTGAAACTGCTACCACCCCAGCTGTTGCAATGGCTGGAATTGGAACTCTGAGAGAGCTTACTGTGCCGAACATTGGGGCTCAACCCCTAGCTGTCATCATCCCTGCACTAGGAGAAGGGGTGAACTTCGAATTGAAGTCGGGAGTTGTTGCTTACCTCCCTAAATTCCACGGTCTGAGTGGAGAGGATCCGATTTCTCACCTGGGCAAGTTCCACAATGTCTGCATGACTATGAAGCCCAGGAACGTGACCGAAGACCAAATCAAGATGAGAGCTTTTGGTTTTTCTCTACTCGACTCTGCGAGTGATTGGTACTATCACCTGCCGCCAGGAACCACATATACATGGACGAAGCTGCACAAAGCATTCCTGGGCAAATATTTTCCCACGAAGAAGGCAAATGCTTTGAAAAAGGCAATTGCCAACATCGAGCAGGCTGGTGATGAAACACTTTATGATTATTTGGAGAGGTACAAGAGGCTTTGTTCCAGCTGCCCATTCCACGGGTATGCCAAGCAAGATCTTGTTCTCTATTTGCACAATGGTCTGCTAGATCAAGAAAGAAGAATGGTTGATGCTGCATGCGGTGGAAGTATTCTGAACCTGACACCGGATGACGCCATGAATAGACTCCAGGAGATGAGTGAGAGCACCCGGAATTTCGGGAAGACATACCAGAGGAAAGCGGTCAATGTTATGACCCCTACAGGACCAAGCCCGATGTTGACTGAGTTGGCCGAGTTGAAGGAGATAGTTATGAAGATAGCAAATCAGAATGCCCCTCAACACGCCAGAGCATGCAGTCTTTGCTCTAATCAGGCCCACCACATCGAGGCTTGCCCTCAACTGCAAGAGGACGGTGTTGCCGAAGTCAATGCTGTAGGAGGCTACGGTGCTCCTAGACAACAGTATGGTGGACAACCGAATTACAACCAGAGAGGCCGTGATCACCCAGGATTCAGATGGAGTGACCCTCAGGGCGGTCAGCAGCCGGCACAACAACAATATCAGCCGGCTCAGCAACAACAGTACCAGCAATGAGCTCAGTACCAACAGAGGGCTCAGGGCCAAACTTCTGGAGCCTCTACTGAGGATATGCTGAAGACTTTGACTCAGCACTTTGCTACACATGTGCAGGCTACTGAGTCGAGTATCAAGAACATGGAGAGGCAGATTGGCCAGTTAGCTGATGAGGTGACCAAGATCAACCAGAGGGCCTCAAACTCCCTGCCATCCCAGACCACTGTGAATCCCAAAGAAAACGTGAGTGCTATCACGCTGAGAAGTGGTAAGAAGGTTATTTCTCCCATTGCTGAAGAGGAGAACGAAATTCCCGAGAAAAAGGAAATCACCGACACGCCCCGCGGTGACTCTCGCCGCGACCCGGTGCCTGTGCCCAGTAATGACACCGCGACCCCGCCGCCCCGCGGTAATGATTTACGCCCCGCGGTGGGCTTGCCGTGACCTGATCCTCGAAAGTCTGCCCCTGCTGAAGACACCTATGTTGATAACTACGTTCGTCCAGTGTTCCCTCCTCTAGGTTCAGAGAAGCCCCCAACACCTTTTCCTGAGGCGCTAAAGGCTAGAAGAGTTGTCGACGACAGAGACCTGTTCGAGACATTCCAGAACTGTGAGGTGAACATTCCCCTGCTGAAGCTTATTAAGACTATCCCGCGATACGCCAAGTTCTTAAAGGAGCTATGCACGGTGAAGAAGGCCCAAAGGCAAAAGACTCAGAAGAAGAGTCCAGTGGGTGAACAAGTGTCAGCGGTAGTTCAGAAGCGTCTACCTGCAAAGTACAAGGATCCAGGTATGTTTACTATTCCTATCACTATAGGTGAGCATGTTTTTGAGAAGGCCCTGCTTGATTTGGGTGCCTCAATTAATGTCTTACCTTATTCTTTACTTGAGAAATTGAAATTAGGACCCTTGCGTGAGTCTAACATTGTGATACAACTTGCTGATGGTTCTTGTGTACCCCCTAAGGGTGTTGTAGAAGATGTCCTTGTTAGGATAGGTCCCTTGATTTTCCCTGCTGATTTCTTTGTTATGGATATGGATTATGATGCGCATGTTGCCCCGGTCATGCTAGGGCGACCTTTTATGAAAACTTCCATGACTAAGATTGATGTTGATAGTGGTACTCTGACTATGGAATTTGATGGAATAATTTTTAAACATGACATTCATAATGCCACTTCCATTAAATCACCTCCTCTCTGCATTAATGACTTTGATGATTCAGTGCATGAAAATGTAAAAATTGATGTCGTAGAGACCATAGTTGAGTATTCCACTACTGACGGACCTATTGAATTGCATGATTTGCATGTTGATGATATTTTGTTAGATGACATATGAGACCCCATTTCCTTTGCTTTGGGCACTTGCCCCCCTGCACTAACCATACAAGGCAGCAAGCCTTTATCTAGTGATGTGCAGCATATCCATGTTGAGCCATATCGGCCCCCACATCGTTCTAAGTATGGGGGAGACACTCCAAAGAGAATGAACATGGAGTGGGTGGCGAAGAAGGAACATGGTCTAAGGTTCAAACCTTTCCATGAGAGGTCTCCACAGGAAGAGACGAGTTGGAGGATCCCGAAAGGATCCTATTCGAGATGGTAGTTGATCTGCAGTACGTCGAGCCAACGACGATAACCAAGGCGCTGTCCGGGAGGCAACCCGTGTTAGTTTTTCTTTGATTTTTCTTCTTATTTTATTTTCGTAGTTTATTTTGCTTTATTTCGTTCGCCTGTTACTCACATTTCAGGTACGAAAGTAAACCGAGAAGAGATGAGGTGCCCAACCATTCTCACCGCCCCGCGGCGCCTTCCTACCGCCTCGCGGTGGAGCTCACCGCCCCGCGGTGAAGGTCAGGTATCGATTCTCAACTTTAAAAAAAAAGAAGCAAGAATTATGGGCCCCGAAAAAACCTTAAACGGGTGAGTAAAAGCTTTATTCTTAAGAAGTCACTAAGGTTTTGACGGATTGGGCTTCTTTATGGGCCAAGATTTCTCTTATGGGTCATGGTACATGACCGGCCTATCATCCCTTTCTATTCACCTTACCCTTCCTTGACCTAGCCCCACTTTTCCCCACACTTATAATTCCCAGCCCCCCCTCAAACTCCTATTCTACTTTCCCCTCTCGACCTTGAGCATACTCTAGCCCCAAATCCCCCATTTGGAGTCTAGCCTCACAACCAAGCCTAAACACAACCCCACCGCGCTGCTGTAGTCCCGCCTCGCGCTGCCACCGCTTCGCGTTCCTGTTGCTACCGCCCCGTGTCGTCTCGCCGCGACCCGGTGCCTGTTCTCAATTTCTCACCGCGCCGCCGCCGCCCTGCGCTGAGTCTCTCCAGAACATTGTGTTTGCTTGATTGTGAGTATCCTTTGCTGCCTTTTGATTTGAGCATTTCCATTCTTCACTTATGGCTTCGAAAGGCAAGAAGAAAGCGTCGACGAGTAGGGATGAGAGTGAGTTGTACGACATTGTGAAGGAGAGGAGGGTGGTGGCTTCCAAATTTTTCCACAAGCAGACTCTGGAGCAGATGGGATTGCTTGCTTGTGTGACGCTGTGTTTGACACAGTGTGGGCTGGGGAATTTCATGAACAAGCCAGCCCCCGCATATCCTGAGTTGTGCTTTCAATTCATTGCCTCGTTCAGGTGGTTCATCCGCGAGGAGTCTGATGACAAAATTTTGTGCAAGATCACGTTCACCTACAATGGGCGTGATTACTCTTTGTCGCGGAAGGTGATCCACGAGGCCTTGGGCATTACAAAGAACCCCACCGCTGGGTGGGCGAATGGGATTAATGAGGCCGAGATGATGGATTTCTGGCGGGCTGCCACAGGGAGGACATTCAAGAAGGGTCATGAGGTGAACTCCAAGTTGGTGAATCCGTGTCTGCGGTTGATCCACAAGGTGATGATGAGGGATTTCTTTGGCCATGCTGACGATGGGAAGGTGCCCATGAAGGACTTCCAGTGGTTTATGAGCATCCTGGGGACGGTTGAGCTTACGCCGTGTTGGGCAACTCTTTTCTTGAGTTCCCTGCGGAGGATTCGTGATGGCGAGCCGAGAGATATTTGTGGGGGTGGTCTTATTACACTCCTCTGTGCCAGCGTGATTGATTGCGATCAGATTCCTCGGCCGGTCCCCTGCGCCGTATATGATTTAGCACACATGAGGGTGTGCTCCATGATGAAGCCACTGGGGCAGGATGGCGATTTGGTTTGGGCATCTTATGAGGGCCATATTTTGGTTGTTCCGCGAGAGTTCGCTTACTCGCCTTCATACGCGGGTTGGTGGATTGATAGCGATAGCCGGATGTCAATCGATGATGCCCCTGCCGTTACTCCTTCGGGTCCGTATGGAGAGGGCCCTAGTGGTGGTTTTGCTGTTGATCCTGTAGAGGGGAACGACCCCGGTTCTTCACAGTTTGAGGAGCATTCGTCTGTGTACGGACCTGTCGCACCTTGGCAGGAGATGTACGCTAGATGGGACGCTTTCTCCACGCGCCAGGATCAGTGGACTTCCAGAGTAGAGACCGGTCTGCAGACTTGGCAGACCCAGCTCCACGCAGAGATAGATGAGCGCATGGACACTATGGACGCTCATATGAGGGAATACTTTGGGTTGTACCCACCACCACCTTCCGGTCCATAGTGAGTTTATTTCTTCTTTCCCCTATCATTTGATGTTCTCTTTTCCACATTGAGGACAATGTTCGGTTTAAGTATGAGGGAGGGATATAGACTTGCTTTCTTGCTAGCTAGTGTACATAGCTTTATTTCTGCATTTGTTTCTGCATTGTTGTTTCTGTTCTCAGATTTAAAAAAAAAACTTTAATTAGAAAGCATAGGATAATTACTTGGTTTCCAGCAAGCCAAACTTGAGAATTCCAGCAGTAAATTGGTGAGGTTTCCAGCAAGCCAAACTTGAGAATTCCAGCAACCTGAGTTTAAGAACTTTCAGCGAACCAAAAATAATGCAATTGCCTTACTCGATGAAGGTAGCTAGTGCCCATGCGGCCCGTATGCTAATAGAATAAGATGACGGCAGCTCGTACCCCTGCGTCCATAGACTAATAAAATAAGATGACAACTCGTGCCCCTGTAGCCCGAAGGCTAATAGAATAAGATGACGATAACTCGTGCCTCTACGCCCATAGGCTAACTGAATAGAGATTGATGGCAGCTTGTGCCCCTGCGCCTGTAGGCTAGCTGTTTTGAACCATCTTTGATATGTTTCAAATAATATGATGCTTTATCATGAACGCGAAAGGAATGTCAGAAAACTTAGCTGGCGAGTAAGTTCCAAATCTTGCTTCTACTTCGGTTGAGCTTATTGGTTCGTCTCGATATGCAAATTCCTTGAACAAACTCTGTAGGGCTTGATGTATGCCCTCTTATGTTGATCTTTATTGCTGTTGTTCGATCGTCCCATGCCCCGGACATCAGTCTCAACACTATGATCATCGTCTTTTGATGGCTATTGCTTGAAACTCATGTCCGCTCTCATTAGCGGTTTGCTCCGAGTTCGTACCGACATAACATAGACATGTAATAATTTAAAATAATTAAATTTAACTAACATGGCACATATTAATATAAAAATAATGTAGTTAATTTAAACAAAATACGTTACAGATCAAACACCAACTGCAGTTGTGCAACCCACTTGCATCTTCAACAAATTTTTCTATTAGGCTTGAATTGAACAATTTTCCCATCATTTCAACGCCCATATCTCATTCCTTCCATCTCAAACACGTGCAACAGCAGACAGCGAGCTCACCCGCCACCGTGGCTCTTCAATGGGGCTACGGCCGCTTTGCCCTAGTCGACTGGCGTCGGCGTAGAGATGGGGGATGGAACACGGCAACAATGACCATAGGGTACGACGGCAGCACCACACCTAGCGTCACCGAGAGACTGAATTTACTCTGCAACGAATTGCTTGACGGAGGAGACTTTCCGACGATGGAGACGCTCGAGAGGTTTATGATCCCAAATCCAGAGGACATCGACGGCATCACGCTATCTGTATCGCCGATGAGCGATGAGATGTGCGAAGTAGCGTCGGAAACCACCGGCGGTGACGCAAAATTGATGGTAGTAGAGGGCTTCTCTTGAGATCGATGGCCACCGTCGATTGCTCTAAATCAAAATATCATCGTTGGTTTGATTTTGTGACGTAACCTTCGTCATCAGAGGGTTCGCGATGGTATTCGAAACGTCTTCGTGTTCGCTGGAATGGAAGTTCCTTCATCGTCTTCGTTTACCACATACGGCCCCAAATGTGGTAGCATGATTTTGTACCATAAAGATTGATGAAATCGACGACGATAGATCTTCTATGAATACGATGAACGAACATAACATGAACGATTTAGAGTAAAAAACCCTAATACCAAATAATACTTAAGGAAAATCACTACCTCTTAGCTTCCTGCTAGAAGGATTTGAACGGTCTACTTCTTTTATTCATTCTCTCTTTTGTTTACAATAAAGACTCATACACTAAGCTCTCTCACAAGAGACTCTCAAAAGTTTGGAGCAATGGAGGCACAAAACCCTAATTGTAGGAGAGAATCAATTCCCCCTCAAGAGAAAGAAGATAAAAAACTTAAATACCTTTCTTAATGGGCCAAGTATATTAATGGGCTTTTATTTTATTAGCTTATTAGCTCTATTTAATTAAATATCAAAGGGAATCACAAAATTCCTATTCAGTAACCATCATAGATTAGATTCTAGAGGAAATTTTCCTCATCCTCGCTAGTGATGGGTTATGGAACGTGTTTTTTTGACAAAAAGACACGTAGCGTTGTTTTCGTATCATTGAGGAGATATTGTCGCCATCGTCGATGCCCGAATTGGAAAAGCCTAAGAGGGTGGTTCCAACGGGATCGACACAACATGTTGTGATGACTTGGTTCTTCTTATGGGGCTTGCTCTGCGGCACAAGAATGATAACATTAGTGTTATTGTTCTCAATACACGGAGGAGGAAAAATGTTGTATTGTGTTAGCCTTTTTCTAAATAGAAAACACTTACGCCTCAACCTTTCGCTACCCTACTTCTCCTCATCTTTGTAAGCCACAAGGACCTGAATTTTCACTTTATCATATATTTTGTAGGCTTTAGATATATATACAATAATAGTTAAAGATATCATGATGTGTTCAAGGATCGAAAGGCCACAGTGCAAGAGTTTGCTCGACAAGGCGCCTCGGAACTCAAGAACTCAGGACAGCAAGCTCCCAGCAGGATTCCAGAATTTGTCCTGACTTCAGTCGGGTCGTTCTCATTGATCCTAACTCCAAATTGGATGATTCCGGCGACAGTAGTTAGATAATGAAGTCTAGTTTCTGTCCTCCAAATTTGGGCGCAAATGGATCACTCGATGAAAAGATATGACGATTTTTCTGAGGGGTCACTGGGAGTTTCGAGAAGGAATTTCAGTGAAATGGTTTGTTGTGGATGTGGATGACCGAATGGTGAATGAAGATGGATGTTGTTGGTGATGGATATGTATCTTCCTAAGCCAAGATATGACACACTGGACCAAGGAAGACAAGACAATGAATTCGAGATTTGACTCACTCAAACACACTACCGATCAATTGATGTAACTCACAATTGTAGAAGGAAGAAAAGCAACAATGGTGCAAACTAGTTCTGCTTTTCATTCATGATTTCAACGTCCCTACAAATGGAGTAACTGGAGTTTTTTTAACAGCAACAAAGGAATTAAAATAAATCCTAAAAATAACCTAATTAAGCCCACTACTCTAAGCACTACTCGGCCATTAGTCTAGCACTAATCCGAATTATGCTATTTGTTTCTAGGAAAATAAAAATAACAATAAACACTCATTAAAATGCTGAAAAATATCCCAAAGCAAAAGTCTAAAAAACCCATGGAAATAAGATGTTGTTCGGATGACATTCTTCTAGTTCCGAGTGGAGTTTATAACCCGGATGTAGGGTCTGGCCGGGTTCTCTGATGGCAGGATCAGCCTTATAACCCGGATCTGAGTGGTCTCCGGCTTCTTTAGCTGCTTTACAGCCCGGCTCCAAAATCATACCCGTGCTCTTTGGTGTTGTCCGAAGCAAGGTCTTCTTGGCTTGAATCATCATCTATGCTTGAAGTGTCCTCTTGCTCTTGCTTGGCCACGTCTTGATGGGTTATGAACACATCATATCATGTCTTGCACAATTATACTATTATTATTCTTATTAGCTTCAGTCTTCAACAAATTAAATTACCTAGTAACTAGACTTGCCAACTAAATCTGGCTCGAGTTCAAATTTAGGTCAAATCGGGTTCGGGTCATTAAATTTATCGGATTGATCAGATCAGATCATAACGGGTTTGGTACGGGTTCGGTCCAACCCAACGGGTCAAAATTGTTCATTTTTATGATTATTATAATAATTATTAGGGTTGGGTTCACATGAGAACAACCGCTTATAGACCTATCAAAAATCGGCTCGTCCCAAAATCCCGACCAAACCCGACCCAAAAGTATTGGGTCAAGAAGGATCCAAACACGACGAACTCGAACTCAAAAGACTCGAGCTCGGCATGAACCCGGCGGATCCATTATTTTATTAAATAATTCAATATTATCAATTATTTTAGTAAATCTAAATAATATTATAATATTCATAAACATGGCACTTTTAACTCGTTAGGTCAACCCAAACCCGAGTCAAACTTGTTATGAAACGACCCGATCAACCCGAAAGTTTGACTGACCCGATCAACCCAAACCTAACTTCATCCGAACCTGATATGCCTGACCCAATTGACAAGCCTAGCCGCTTATATGCATACTGAAAACTCACACAAGTCGTCTAGCCCAATAGATCCAACACCCCACTTTTTCAACTGAAAATAGTGGGGGTGGGGTGGGGGGAGGTGGGAAAGAAAATAGTGTACACATTTCTATTATGAAGAAATAAAATTGTACAACACGCACCCGTCCAAAATTTCAGAAGCAAATTACAGAATTCGTCCCCTCCCATTTTCGATTATACAAACACACTAGAGAGAAATTGAGCGGCGATTTTTGTGAGTTTAAGTGTTTTCTTCTAGTTCTTCGATTTCATTCAAATCTCATAAATATATTCTAGATGAATCATCACTAACAGTAAAAAAAAATAACGTACATATGGAGAAGAAGAACTCCAAGAGACTATTTTGCAATTTCTTTTGATATTTGTTACTGGTCTTTTTATTCCCTTCAAATCTAGGAATCTCTTCCATATATTGAACCCTAATTGGTGGTGAGAAAACCCTAATTTATTTGGTGTGTGCATTGAACCCATCAATTTTATACATTAGATCTTATGAGTGTGTTTCAGGATATAAAAATGCATAAGAAACGACTTGTATGTACATTGATACCATCAATTTTGTCCACCTATCTTGTGAGAATATTGACTTGAGACTATGCGTTCATAAAAAAGCACAAACTATAATGATTTAGAATGTTTTAAAAGGATGCACACATAAGTTAGCATAAATGAACACCGCTACAAATATATATGAACACATAGCACAAAACTCATGAAAACATATTATAATAGCACAAACATACATTGACACATATTGTTCTAAAAACAATTACATATAAAGATTATAATAAATGAACACATAGGTAAACATATATGCACACCTAACTCAAAATTTATGAGCACATATCTAACCAAGTATAAATCAAATTGGATCAAACTATTTTAAAATGGACGCACACATAATTAGATAAAATGAACAACCTTGTAAATATATATGAACACGTAGCACAAAAATAACGAACACGTATTATAATAACACAAATTTGTATTGATGACCATTATTCTAAAAACATATGCACAAATAGTTTATGATATATGAACACATATACAAACATATATATATGCACATATAGCTCAAAATTCATGAACACAACTTAAATCAAAATAGATGAATGTGTCCGTATCAATTTGGTCATGTGTCCATATTAGTTTGCTTATTGTTCATATGTTTGACATAGTTTATTATTAATGTGTTCATATAAATGATCATACGTGTGTGCCTATGTGTTCATATTAGTTTGCTTGTGTGTTCATATGTTTGACACGAATGACTTTATTTATGTGTTTATACATGTTTGTCTATGTGTTCATATATGTATGTTAATGTGTTCATACATGCTTGCTATGTGTTCAATGTTTGACATGATTGTGCATTATAACATATTTGTTGATGTGTTCATACTTCGTTGCTTATGTATTAACATATATTAACCAATATACTCATAACTTTTTGTCGAGGTGTTCATATGAAATAACATATGTGTGCTTGTGTTTATACATAAATAACTCATGTGTGCATTTCATCTATGTGTTCATATATCATTAACTTTGTGTTCATATGTTCATATATTCATATATTGTTAGCTATGTGTGCATATATTTTCGTCTGTATTCATATGTTTACAACTATGTTTTATAATAATGTTTCCATGTATTTTTCATTATGTGTCAATATATTTTCAATTGTGTGTTCATAAGATGGGGTAATTGTCATGATACAAGTTTATCATGAAGCTTAAACCTTCATTTGATTAAAATTATAAAATAAACTTAATTTTCTATTTCTTATTCTCATAATTATCATTTGAAGAAATAACACTAATGAAAATAAATTACAATTCCTAAAAATAATGAGGCTGAGATAGTAAAGTAGATGGTGGAGAAAAATAATTTATAAAAATAATGTTAACTAAAACATGGGACATGTGTCAACTCTTTCAAATACTATTAAAAATATTTAAATACAGAACTTTCTCTTAAATTTACATTTCTAACAAGGGATGATAGCTAAATAAGAGAGGCCATGGAGGGGTATAGAGGATGTATTTGGGCTAGGCTTAGTGCACTTTTCTTGATGGCCAACAATTTGAGTCTTTAGTCCAAGAAGAAGCCCAATTCCAAACGTGGCCACTAGCACCGATGATGGATCTCATTCTCCATCTGGTTTGTCAAAAGATTCTTCGAGTGAAAAACAACTCTCACTGAAGTCCGTTTTCATGATTTTAGGAGAGTTTAATAGGTCTAAAATTGTTGTAACAAAATAATTAGTTCTTTTAAGCAGGGGCGGAGTCAGGATTTTAGCCCCCTCTGGGCTAAAATCCTGTGTGATAAAAATATTGTGTGGCTTAAATCCAACGTGACTTAAATCCTATTTTACAGAAAATAATTTTTTTTTTATGAAACTTAAGGTAATTTTCACATGAGATGAGGAAAAAACTTAAGTAATTTATTTTTTAAACTTAAATCTGTTAGGATTGGCTGAAAAAGCATTTTCAGATGAGATGAGGGGGGGACATTTAAGATAATTTCATTTTCATGGCTTAAATTTATTAGGATTGACTGAAATTACATATTCAGATTAAATAAGGATGAAAAAAGCTAAAAAAATTAATTTAATTTTTTGAAAAAAAAGGTTTTTTTTCTTCTTCAACGGGGGCTATAGCCCCCTCTGGACCTCAAGTAGCTCCTCCCCTGCTTTTAAGCCTTAAGTATTTGATGTTAGAACAAAAATCAGGGTAATTTATTTTAGGTCATTTTCAGAAAAAACATCCTTCATCTTTTTTTAAAAGAAATCATCTATTATTTTGATATTATTTCAAGAAACACCCTTTATTTTAGTATGTTTTGAAGTCGTCCCCTTTATTTTTCATTTTAAGGCTTCAATTTTCTTTTCACACCAACGCTACCTTGAGTTAACCTTCGATTTAGGGCATGTTCGGCGCATTGGAAGCATGGGTTGAAACAGCATTAAGTAAGGAATTCAATCAGCTTTAACCCTCCAATACCATATTCGGCAAATTTAGCATCAGGTAGTTGAAGCAGCCAGTTGAAGCAGTCATCTTGTCGAAGTTGAAGCAAAATCGTAATGCTGGGGGGTGGGTGAGAAGTTGAAGCAGTCGGTTGGAGTTTAAGCAAATTGGCCTAGATTACGCAAATTACCCCTGATATCCTTTTTAGTAATTCAACCAACTTCATCTACCCAATACCCTTTTTAGTAATTTTACACCCCAATTTTATCACTTCAACCCCCATAAATTTAGTTTAACGAACACCCCAATTTTCATTTCAACTACCTATCTTCAGCTTCAACTCATACTTTCACTTCAGCTTCCCACTTACCAAACATGTCCTTATACAAAATATTCCTACTTAGGCTTAGAGCATCTTTAATGGAGTCCTATAGGATGGGTCTTATTGAGGGGTTTTGAGAGAATTATTTGCTAAAAAACCCATGGTGTATTTGGGGTTTTATTGGGGTCTCTTAGATGGGTCTTTTTGGTTTAGTTTAAATTACAATTATATTAATTTTTTATATAAAAATTACAGTGTAATTTTCATAAAGCTAAATTAAATTGGTATTTATTTTATTTTAAAATATCAATACTAAAATAAAATGATTTATTTTCACTTAATGATAGCTATAATACAGAAAAAATATTAAAATCAACCAAATATATATACAAAATGGATGTCTATGGATAGATACAAATGTAATTAGAATTATGGTATTTTTTTTAATTTTTTTTAAGCAACCAATTTTTAAATATATGAATTTTAAAAAAAAATTAACGAACGACCAAGAATAAATCATGACCGTCCGTTGATTGTCATGTGGCGTATAACAACGCACGCCAATCAGAGAGTGCCACGTGACACTTTGATGCCAAAAAATTGTGTATGGGACGGTCCCATATTTTACCCCAAATTTGAGACCCTTGATGAGTCTTATAGCCCAATTTGAATATTATATTAAAAAAATTCTATAAGACCCATTTATAGGACCCCATTAAAAATATCCTTGATACAACGAAAGAGGAGATGAGGTTCACATGCTCGACTTCTTTTTTGTTTGGTTTTATTTCTTCAAGTTTTTCGACGTGGCTTCTAATTGTATTCATTTTTCATTCTTCATCGGCTTTGGGATGGTAAACTTTGACAACAACATAACCAAGATGATGAATTAAAGATCACCAACTTGGATGTTCGAATTCGGCGAAGGGGAAAGTGAACCATTTCCTTATAAATCGAAGGTTAATATGATGTTGCGAATTAGAGGTGGTTTTATGAACATGACTACATGAGTTAAAATAAGAAGCGTTTTGCTTAAAAATGAAAATAACAGATGATTTTATGAAAATAACATAAGGTTGGTTGGTGATGGTTTCATGTAAATACCCCTAAAAATTGTTTGGAAATTACAAGTCAATGGTAAGAAAAAGATTTGTATGAACTCAGTATTTTATTATATCATGAGAAAATTTTAAAATATGGAGTAGAGTTGATCCGTGGAACCGCCAAACTGACACATAAAGTGATTCACATCTGATCCGATTACAATTAATTGAGTCTGCTCAACCTTCCTCGGTTTCAACCTCCCCTGTTTTTAAGCCCCTTCTCACTCTCCTAGCATCCAAGATCCAGTTGCTCTTCTTCAGCACTTGTCCAATTCTGCCATTCACAGCCCTAAAAAAATCTCCGCTAATCCAACTACACATGAATTATCATGTTCTGAACCCTGAATTTCTTCCAATATGTAAACCATTTGCTGGGGGCAAATTGGAGGATGGACGCTTCTCTTTGGTACTAGAAGCAAATGGGGATTAGGGTTCCTAGTCTGTTCGGGTATTACAGGTTCTGTACTCGATTTCGGCCTTTTCTCATCTCTTTATTTGCAAGATAATTTAACAATTTGATCGAAAAACAAGCACCTGCTGCTCCGTCATATTCTCAATTCCTTTAGGGTTTGAATTGGAAATTTGGGACTTTGTGTGCTGGATTTGAATTTCTCGCTATGGTTAGTGGATCCAGAAATCCCATGGCCTGCGGAAAGGCCGTGAAATTCCATATGAAATCCTAAATGGCTTGATTCGATCCGCTATGCCCGTTTAGAGTTCGAGTGTAGTTCATGTGGCCAGCTTGAATGCCCACAACACCTTGGTTGCATTCAAGAAGAGTTTGTTGGCTGAGCATTTGAGTATTTGACTGCCCCCGTCTTTAAGGCGCAACAAGCCCTACATTGACCGGATGTTGAGGCAAAACCCAATGAAACAAGATTTGCTTATTTGCCCGGATTTCTTGGTGAGTCGTGCATGGATCTCTTCAAGAGCCTCAGAACCATTGGTGTGTTTGTGCACCAGTGGTGGTGAAACTGCCATCTCAATCAAACTGTCTTAATATGTGGAGGCTTTGTTGTAATAAATAAAACAACCAGTCATGTTAACGTGGCCGATACACAGCTATTAGCTAAGGATGTGAACAGGATACGTAGTTTGTTATGTATCTGACGCTTTGAACTTGTTAATTTATGTGCTATTACTAAGTTAGCTACCCTCAATTTAGTGTATGATTTTTAAGCTGGGTCATAATTTTGTTTCCTTTATTGAATTTCAATTCTATTCATCATTCCTACATACTTTCAGCAGTATTAGCATGGACTCTACTTGTCTTTTGCAAATCAAGTACGCAGTTCAACGAACACAAGCTTGTTAATAGAATGAGAGTTAATTATGCCATCGCACAATCATGTGTTCTTAACAGAGAGCAAGCTATTGTAATGCAAGTACCAAGCCTAAGTATTGAGACACCAACCACAAACTTAAACGGGATAAATTTTTCTATAAAAACAAGATGATACAACACATTTGGAGAAGGCAATGTGCGTAGATTCAAAGAATCTATCTAATGAGATTGATATTAGTATTGTATTTTGCATAGCAAAACAGTGGTTGATCCAAATATCTATCAAAGGCATATCAAAATGTTGGCATATCAAAGGCATTCTATACTACTCCTAGATGAATCAAACGGATCTAATTTGGCAAACCTGAGCAGCAGAAGTAGCCTAATCAAGGCTAACAATACTAAAGCAATGTCAAGATCTAATCCACATTTAACAATAGCAAACACAGTCACGCCACACAAAATAATTGCGGATTATAACTTGGTGCCATGAAAACAAAACATAAAAATGCTAGAAAGAGATTCAAAAACGGATTTCCATATTTCTGTGTCCTCAGAGATGAGAAACGCATCAACATTAAGTTAATGAAAAAGGAAAAGCACATTCTTACTCATTCGACTAAAACAGAGGCTAAAAATCAAAAGCAAGGAAACAGAGACCTGATCAATTCTCCGGAACCTCAACATCACCATCAGTGATCTCTTGCTGCAAATCCTTAGGATCCTTTCCATCGACAGTGCATCCAACAGAGACACAAGTACCGAGAATCTCTTTGACGGAGCCAGACAAATCCTTGGCCATGGAACGGGGCCTCATAACCCTAGCAATTTCGATCACATCATCCATAGATATATTACCGTTGTGCTTGATATTCTTCGTCTTCTTCCTGTCCCTCTCCGGCTCCTTGAGCGCCTTGATCACGAGCGCCGCCGCTGACGGCACGACGGTGACTTTCGCCTGCCGGTTCTGGACGGTGAGCTTGACCGTGACACGGAGGCCCTTCCAGTCTTTGGCAGTCTCCTTGGCAATGTCTTCTCCGATCTTCTTGGGGGAGAGACCGAGCGGACCGATCTTGGGAGCGAGTGAACTCGCCGCTCCGACCTCGCCTCCGGTGACTCGGACGAAGACTTCCACAACCTGTGAAGGATCCAACTTCGGCGGCATGGTGGTGGTGGTGGCGGCGGGGGGGAAGGATTGGAGAGGCTGTAACGGGAAACACAAAGGAAGAGATAGAGTAAAAAGGGTTTCTGAGAAGAGGCTCTAGGGTTCTCAACTACGAGTTTATATATCTGATTTTGGGCCTTTTGTAGTATGGATTGGGCCATAATTGGGCTTTCTTCAGTACTAGGTCACTTTGGGCCCTTTTTATATGTTGAGACAGCTGAACAAAGCCGACAACTTGAAACTCATTCTTTTGTTTGCTCGGACTTCTGGTCCTATGAGTTGTCAAAATATGAGTGAATCCGTTTTATCGATCCGTATATATTCCCGACTCGAGATTGATTGAAATTTTCAGTAGCATGAAATTACCGAACCCGAATCTAACCCAATAATATATGATCCAAACCCGATCCGATTTACGAATAAATGTGGAGTATTAGTGAAGTATTTGCCGAAGCCCGTCAAAGAGATTCTCGACAGTAGGTTCAAATCAAACTCAAGTTTTACTTAAAACATTTTACTGTTAGTAGGTGAGTGAGCTTTCACATTCTGGTTGGTGTTGAACGAATCCATATTGTTAGGTAAAAATTGTTGAAAGAAAACAACAATGCACGTACACATCTTATTTGAGTTTTTATGTTCAACCCTTTATCTGTATATCCTTACAATTTTAATAATATAGATACATTGGATATTTAGGTTAATATGATGATTTGAGTTGCATCTGAATTATGGCGGGTTGCCTACGTACATTCTTAAGAAGGATCAAGTGTTACATAGTTCAGAGTTTTAAACTTGGATTTAGTTTTGAGAATTTGGGGTTTGATTTACACGCATCAGAGGTCGAAGTCTAAACCCACCTTCTAGGAAGGGTTGCCCAAACTTCGAACCAACTATCATATGCATGTGTTTTAGTTATTTTTATGCATCACCGAAATAACATAAACCCACTTTCTAGGAAGGGTTGCTCAAATCACTTCGACTCTCATTTGCATATAATATAATTTTGTATCTAATTTATTTTGTTTTGAGATTGCGATTCAACTCGATGAGCATTTGATTTGTATTGAGTTTCCTACGTACCCTTTGAAAATGGATCAAATCATGTGTAGTTCTAAATTCTAATTTAGTTGAACTTGGTTTTCATTTTAGATTTGCGACTGTACTCGATATATATTATATTTTGATATCGAGTTCATACATAGTCCTTAAAGTCGTCAAGTCTTCACGTAATTCTAAAAATATTTATTTTCATTATAATTTCAAGGTTTGGTTGAAATTTAAGATGTGACTGAATCCAATATATATCTGTGCTTGATATCGAATTTTCTACGTATCCATTTAGTACGAAATTAAGTCTACGTAATTTTAAGGAACCATTATATTTTGATTGATGCACCGATAACAATTGGTGAATGAGCTTAACTTATATTTTAACAAACTCATATTTCTCACTTAGTGTTTCTCGTAATTTAGGCTTTTTGATGGGTTCCTTTTACAATTTGGAGGCATATAGACATTTGGCCGTGTATATATAAGAGTTGGTGTTATTAGGGGTGAGCATCCGGACCGAACCGAAAAAACCGAAATTCCTAAAACACTGAACCGAAAATCGAACCGAATTATATTGGGTCGGTTCGGTTCGGTCCGAACCCGGTTCGGTTCGGTTCGGTCCGAACCCGGTTCGGTTCGGTTCAACTAAAAAACCGAAAAAACCCGATACACATGAAAGTCCTAACTAGCAGTTACACTTCCATTATTTAGTACTCCGTATGAATTTAATTAAATTAAATTCCATAAACCAAAAAGTAGACTAAGTTATGAAGTTTAAAAAAATCAATTTGATTTCGTATATATATATATATATATATATATATATATATATAGAGAGAGAGAGAGAGAGAGAGAGAGAGAGAGAGAGAGAGAGAGAGAGAGAGAGAGAGAGAGAGAGAGAGAGAGAGAGAGAGAGAGAGAGAGACGCTCAGGTAAAACGAGTCTTGTGGTGAAACGAGTGGACAATTTTGGAGCAATTGGATTGAGGATGATAAATGGCTAGATTAGGAGAGAGAAAATAGGGTGTAGTGGGGGTGTGAATCATGGAATAAATATCACCACCAAAATAGGCAGTTAGAAGGAGATTGGAGAGAGAAAACATAGATCCTCCAAAATAGGCAGTTATTCACCACCATCTTCCACGCAGAGCTTTGGTCTAAAAATTTCTAAACCGTTCTGCATATCGACAAAAAAAATCTGCATATCGACACGAAAAAGATGAATATTGTTATATATAATTTGCATATATGTTAATCTTGTTCATGTTCCATCGTATATAATGCATCGACTGAATTGAGATACAATGTGTTAATATCAAAACACATTATCTGAATATCGTTCAAGTATTATTGAATAACTGTTATTCGTGATCATGGTCAGTCGTATATATACTGATATTCAAAAACATTGAACATATATGCACATTGTGGTAATTGATATTCCAATTTAAAACATACAAGTATATTATGCATATCACTGTACAAAAAATGCATATCTCATCCACACAAATGAATATCATATTTACGGCCAGAGAAATAATCCATAATTACAAATTGCATATCATACAAGTATATTCTGCATATCACGGTACAATAAATGCATATCCCATCCACATAATTGCATGGTCGGACTCAGCGAGATCTTCCTTGGCTGCGCCCGCGGCTTCCTTCCCGCGCCCGCAACTTGTTCTTCTCATCTTCTGACGAGAATATCACTCAACGATATCTTCCTTGGTCGCGCCCGCGACTCCCTTTCCGCGCCCATGGCTTATTCTGCATATCAATATATAGAAAAAGCATAACTTATCCACACAAATGAATATCACAATCACAACCAATGAAATAATCTATCATAAAAAATTGCATATCATACAAGTATACTCTGCATATCAATGTATGCAAAATGCATATCATATCCACACAAATGAATATCATATTCACGGCCCAAAAAATAATCTATAATTACAATTTACATATCATACAAGAATATTCTGCATATCACTGTATGAAAAATACATATCCCTTCTGTAATAATTTATTGAAGTTAGACCAGGTGGTAATTATAAACAAGAATTGTAACCAGCCAAAACAAGCATTGTAGTCACCAGGCAACCGATCAATTCAATTTCAATCCCCAACGAAAGATCAAATTCCAAGCCTTTTAGCACAAAAAATAACGATTTAATCATTGACTACAAACCTATATGAATTAGTGCAATTCCAAATTCAATATGCAAAAGCCACGAAAAATTTAATAATCCCACAACTTAATCCTATATAATCTAACTGCAAAAACATCACAATTTCAATACAAAGAACAAAGCAGAGGAAGGGGGTTACGTACCTCCACTTACCGTCACAACATCGGACTTATGTGGAGTGGATTGGAGTTGGGAGAGGGCGGTTTGGCTCAGTTCAGCAGTGGGGAGCGCATATCTGGACAAGACTTCGAGTGGAAGGCTGGGCTCGAAAGCTCGCGAAGAGAGACGGGCACAGAAACGGCTGGTTCTGGGCGCGAGGTGGGTTCGGATCTGGGTTAGGTGTGGATGTTCGCGAGGTCGGTGGAGTCGCCAGGGCGTGGCCATGGATCTGGGTGCGGCTTGGCGACAAGGGGCAAAGGTGGTGTGGTATGGTGGGGAGAGGCGGCTTGGAGGGGAGACGCCGGCAGATCTGGGCTCGGCGAGGTGGTCACCGGTGGAGTCGCCAGGGCACGGCCATGGATCTGGGTGCGGCTCGGCGGCGAGGGGCGAAGGTGGTGTGGTATAGTGGGGAGAGGCGGCTTGGAGGGGAGACGCCGGCAGATCTGGGCTCGGCGAGGTGGTCACCGATGTAGAGAGCAAGGTTGAGGGGGCTGTCACTTTCACCGATGAGCGGGGGAAGAGGAAACCTGGAGGAAAGGAAGACGATGAGCGGTTTTTGGAAGGAGAAAGGGAGAGACAATTTAATGGGGAAGTGAATCTGTAGATTGGAGAGAGATAGTGTAAATTGGGGATAACAAATCCCATAAAATTAGGTAATCTAGTATGAGTGATTCTACCCCCTAATCTTGTACCTTCCTAGATTCAATCTCAGTCATCCATCTTAAACTAATCCAATGCTCTATATTTATCCACTCGTTTCACTATATGAGCTTGTTTTACTAGAGTATAGATCTATATATATATATAGATTTATGCTCTAGTAAAACAACCTATTAGGGTAAAACGAGTGTATTAATTTAGGACGTTGGATGAGAGAATGATGGATGGCTGAGATTGAATCTAGGAAGGTACAAGATTAGGGGGTAGAATCACCCACACTAGATTACCTAATTTTATGAGATTTGTTTTTCCCAATTTACTTCCTCTCTCTCCAATCTACAGATCCATTTTCCCATTAAATCGTCTCTCCCTTTCTCCTTCCAAAAACCGCTCATCGTCTTCCTCTCCTCCAGGTTTCCTCTTCCCCCGCTCACCGGTGAAAGTGACAGCCCCTCAACCTTGCTCTGTACACCGGTGACCACCTCGCCGAGCCCAGATCTGTCGGTGTCTCCCCTCCAAGCCACCTCTCCCCACCATACCATACCACCTTCGCCCCTCGCCGCACCCAGATCCATGGCCGCGCCCTGGCGACTCCGCTGACCTCCTCGCCGGAGAACCCACCTCGCACCTAGAACCAGCCGTGACCACCTCGTCGGAGAGCAAGAAGTCCCCGCCTCACCCAGGACGTCCTCCACTTCATCACCCGCCTCGACCCTGTCCACCAGACCCGCTCGCGAGCCACCAGCCCGGCCTCGCCCCTGCACGACCCTCACGCCCAGATCTTTCTCATCCCGCCGCGATCCACCGCGCCCGTCCCCACTCCCCCTCGGGCCCAGATCTTCCTCATCCATCTTGGATCTCTACGGCTCCCCGTCCCCACTCCCCCTCCGCCCAATGTCTGCCGTCCACTCCCCTCGCCGCCGCCGGATCCACTCCCTCCTCTCCAGCGTCGACCTAATTCCGACCTCCGTAGGTGCGAAGCTCCCGAATGGCGTCCCTCTTTCTTACCTTGGATCGAAACGGCGTGGTTCGGAGCGTCAGCCTCGACGTTGTTTTGAAGGGGAAGAGGAGGGCGACAGTGGTGGTGGGAGTGTCATCGGCGTTCTCGGAAGCATCGACGCCTCCACTGTTAATGGTGGTAAAAACTCCAATCCAGTTTCTTTTACTTCTTTCTCCACTGTTAATGGTGGTAATTTTTTTTTTGACTTTGTTAATTTGGGTAATTACTAATTAATAATTAGATATGTTACTGTTATTCAATTTTATTGGTTTAATTTGCTGATTTTGTGATTCACTCAAATCTTCTAATTTGGGTAGTCAATAGTTTATTCATCTTGTTTTGTAATTTGGGTAGTTAATATATAATTTTGACCATGATCCCGAATTACTCACTTATCTCCATAGATTATTTCACTGGCCATGATTGTATTATTCATTTGTGTGGATGAGATATGCATTTTCCATACATTGATATGCAAAATATACTTGTATGATATGCATTTTTTATGATAGATTATTTCATTGGTCGTGAATGTGATATTCATAAGTGTGACTATATGAAATATAATGAAATACTATAGTACATAAGTGTAACTATATGAAATATAATGAAATACTATAGTACATAAGCGTAACTATATGAAATACAATGAAATACTATAGTACATAAGTGTGACTATATGAAATATAATGAAATATTATAGTATGTAAGTGTAACTATATGAAATATAATGAAATATTATAGTATGTAAGTGTAACTATATGAAATATAATAAAATACTATAGTACATAAGTGTAACTATATGAAATTTAATGAAATACTATAGTACATATGTGTAACTATATGAAATTTAATGAAATACTATAATACATAAGTGTAACTATATGAAATATAATGAAATACTATAGTACATATGTGTAACTATATGAAATTTAATGAAATACTATAGTACATAAGCGTAACTATATGAAATACAATGAAATATTATAGTACATAAGTGTGACTATATGAAATATAATGAAATACTATAGTTTATAAGTCTAAGTATACTAGATTTCATGAAATACTATAGTACATAAGTCTAAGTATATTAGATTTCATGAAATACTATAGTACATAAGTGTGACTATATGAAATATAATGAAATACTATAGTATATAAGTGTAACTATATGAAATATAATGAAATACTATAGTTTATAAGTCTAAGTATACTAGATTTCATGAAATACTATAGTACATAAGTGCAACTATATGAAATATAATGAAATACTATAGTACATAAGTATAACTATATGAAATACAATGAAATACTATAGTACATAAGTGTGACTATATGAAATATTATAGTATATAAGTGTAACTATATGAAATATAATGAAATACTATAGTTTATAAGTCTAAGTATACTAGATTTCATGAAATACTATAGTATATAAGTGTAACTATATGAAATATAATAAAATACTATAGTATATAAGTGTAACTATATGAAATATAATGAAATACTATAGTTTATAAGTGTAACTATATAAAATTTAATGAAATACTATAGTACATAAGTGTAACTATATGAAATATAATGAAATACTATAGTACATATGTATAACTATATGAAATTTAATGAAATACGTACATAAGCGTAACTATATGAAATACAATGAAATACTATAGTACATAAGTGTGACTATATGAAATATAATGAAATACTATAGTATATAAGTGTAACTATATGAAATATAATGAAATACTATAGTTTATAAGTCTAAGTATACTAGATTTCATGAAATACTATAGTACATAAGTGTAACTATATGAAATATAATAAAATACTATAGTATATAAGTGTAACTATATGAAATATAATGAAATACTATAGTTTATAACTGTAACTATATGAAATTTAATGAAATACTATAGTACATAAGTGTAACTATATGAAATATAATAAAATACTATAGTACATATGTGTAACTATATGAAATATAATAAAATACTATAGTACATATGTGTAACTATATGAAATTTAATGAAATACTATAGTACATAAGCGTAACTATATGAAATTTAATGAAATACTAGAATTGAAATTTAATGAAATACTATAGTATATAAGTGTAATTATATGAAATTTAATGAAATACTATAGTATATAAGTCTAAGTATACTAGATTTAATGAAACACTATAATATATAAGTCTAAGTATACTAGATTTAATGAAATACTATAGTACATAAGTGTAACTATATAAAATTTAATGAAATATTATAGTACATAAGTGTAATTATATGAAATTTAATGAAATATTATAGTATATAAGTCTAAGTATACTAGATTTAATGAAACACTATACCATATAAGCGTAACTATATGAAATATAATGAAATACTATAGTACATAAGTTTAATTATATGAAATTTAATAAAATACTATAGTATATAAGTCTAAGTATACTAGATGTAATGAAATACTATGCTATATGCCCGGCACCAAATTGTAAAAAAAATGGATAGGAAGACTTTGTTTTTTGGGCTTTTTGAGGGGCAAACGATGTCCGTTTTGGACGAATTTTATATGTACGGACTCGTATTAAAATTCTCTACATGATTATGGGGCAAAAAAAAGTTTTTTTTTTTTTTTGTATGTGCGTTAAGCCTTAACGCACAGCTACAGTGCCATACATTAAGGCTTAACGCACAGCTACAGTGTCATTCTGGATATTTTTTTCACTTTTATTCCAGTTTTGTCCCTTATACGTTAAGCCTAAACGCACCAGCCTGTACGTTTAGCCTTAACGCACAAAACAGTTTGCATATAGATAGCGTTTCGTTTGCATATAGACTGACCCTAGTTATATCGGACTAATCTCGTTATATTGATAAAAAAAAACGAATATTTTATTTATAACTTTAATCACACGCAAGATTTGTGTGCCGCTGCGTGAAAATCATGCGTGCCTCCATGATTCTTATACATGAATACTAGAATTGAAATTTAAAAACTATCTCATCTACGTGTAACTTTTATCTAGTCAAAATCTTGGATAAAATTCATTATTGTTTGTAGATACAAATCCGAATTCCACACAAATCCAAAATTTAGGATGATATCTGTCGCGACGCGAAAGTGCAAGGACATACGCAACATTTCGTCGTAAGGCGAGAGACAGGCACGTGGGATGACGTTGTGGCAGTGTGGGGGTCAGCTTTGTAGAACATTTTGAATATTTTGTCGTTTCAGTTACGTGGTGCGATATTATTGGCGAGTCTGCTGCTACGCCATTTTCCACTCACCAGTCGCCACGTAAATTAATTTCGTATGAATTCATCTCATCTCTTATTGGAGTACTGGCTTAATTTGTCGTACTCTTGAAGCTTCAATTAAAAATAAATATATAAAAATATGAAAAAGAAAAATAATTAGAGTCTTGTGCTTATCCATTTCGATTGTCCTTCACACTCCACATCTGCTATAAAATCCCCACCAAAACCTACTTTTCATTCCAAACAAATCCCTAATCCCCCAATTCTCCTGACTCAGATGGCTTCAACGAAAAACTACTTCCCCTCTCAATTTCAATTCTCCGATTCCATTGATGACGCCGTCGAATTTCAAGAGTCCGACATCTGGAACTCCGGCGACGGCCGCGGGCGTCTCATCTCTCAGGCCTCGTTGGAATCTCATCTGAAAAACCAGATCCCGGCCCCTCGCTCCTGGAAGAAGTCGTCCGGAAGGAAAATCTCGTCGGTTTCTGGCAGATCTTCCTATTCTAACGCGATACAGGCTCCGTCGTCGATGCCGGTGAACATACCGGACTGGTCAAAGATCCTTGGCGCGGGCGGCGATCAATGGAGGAGAGAGGGCGGCGAGGATCCGGACATTGACTTCGACGGCAGCGACGACGACGATGAGGAGGATTGGATCCCGCCTCATGAGTACGCGGCGAGACAGCTGGCGAAGAGGAGCGGGAAGGTGGTGGCCTTCTCGGTGCAAGAAGGAGCGGGGAGGACACTGAAAGGTAGAGATCTGTACCGTATCAGGAATGCAATCTGGAAGCAAACTGGTTTCGAAGACTGACAAATTCCTTTATTTTTCTGGTACTAGTGAGTGCTTTAGTAGCACATTATCTTGCATTGCTAACATATAAGAAGAAAAAAGATCCACAGATTTTTGGGAGTGGATTTGTTATTTATTACAGTTTAGGATGGAATTGGTTTGGTCCTGAAGTTTTTGAGGGGGATCGAATAGGGGATCTTTAACCTTGGCTATATGAATTATGTGGCTATATGAATTATGATATTAAGTTTCATTGTAACTTATGTTGTAATTGTCTTTTTCTCGAGGCAAGTGTTGTAGTTGGATTATGACGTTTACATGCTGTTTAATGTCATGTAATTTTGGCTGAAAGAATAAGATTTATGATTTTCCTGTTATTTTTGTTGATTTGGCCTGTACAATTTTGCATAGTATTCGGATTTGGGAAGCAAAAAAAAATCAATGAATGGAAGATAGAAAGAAAGAGATTGCGTGTGAATAGAAAGGATACAGTGAAAGGGTTTGGTGAAGAGGAGGTTTGCTGGGAGAGGAAGTATAGTTAAAGGGTTACGCAGTAGCTATCCTTCTACCAACCATTACATTTTTACATTTGTTGAAATTCATATATTGTACTCCGTATGTATTTAAAGGTTGTCTAGATGAAATCCAAAAGAGAGACAGAGAAAGGCAGAAGGAAGGAGATACAGCGAATGAGGCTATGTTGATCTGTTGAGATGACGAGGCAAGCAAATGCTAGCTGATAGTGACGCCGAAGCAAAAATGAGAGTTGATGTGATCTTCACAGGCGTTTAAACCTCACACAAAATGACCAGGGTCCACATTTTAAAGATGAGATCAGTAGCTGAGGACAACCAGCATTTGTTCCTTAATTGCTAAGGCCAAAATCACAAGTGCAGTTCTCCGGTTCTACCTTGACCGTGCAAAGCCGTCAACGACCGAAGTCACCACCTGCTCGATAGCCATTCGTTGTCTGAGTTATTGATATGTGGGTGCTGTTCTTCGTTTTATGAGCAATCCCAGCCATTTGCCTATTCGAAGTAACCCTCCCTCAGCATCGTAGTTGGCCCACAACTTGTGACATCATGCCTTGGGAGATAAATGATAAATCATAAATAGTGTAATAGTTTGTTCTGCAGTTGGTTGGACTTGGAGAGTACGAGGAAGCATATGTTGAAGTAATGATAGAACTAAGCAATTTAAAGATTTGTATAGTGAGGGCCTTGAATTTCTCGAAGCATAGCCAATTAGCCATTCAATGGTCTTAGCAGCTAGTTTCATTTTCCCCGTGTTTTGGTGTGCATAAATACAAGGGATTTTTAATTGTAAACCTTCATTCTTCTCATTTCTCAGGATTAATGACAGCTTTCTCAGTTCTTTGAAAGCAATTTGTGAACCTTCATTCTACCACTGAACAGGACTACAGGAGGCAGCATTTGTTTCAAAGCAGTTTTCAAGAATACTGTACACCCCGCATCGATTATCAGATAGAAAAGCAACCTGAGAAGAGTGTATATATAGGACAAAGAAACACTTGTATAAGCATACCTTTCTCCGCTTTTTGGCTAAGATCAAATGTAGTATCTGTTCTTATCAATTTAATATCTCATATGTGGGCTATTGGTTTATTGTTATATTAAATTATTTTTTTAAGGGGGGAGGGCTAACTAATGTAGCTTGCTGCTTTGCTTCTCGAGCGTCGCCCATGAGTTGCACTATAGCACGGACCGCGCACCCCCACCAAGTCCAGTTTGAATCATTTATCGTCATTGTCACATTGGAACTTGTACGAAAGTGTTATATTGAAGAATTGGTCACTCATTCTTGCAATATACTTGCTAATTAACCTAAAAAATCTTCTGTAATGCATACTAAAAAATATTTTGTACTGCATAGCAACTCTAATATGATTGGTTTTCCTGACTGTTCTCCTGCTTAGAGCTCAGTTGTACATAGAGCACTGTTTCTTCGTTCTCTCCATCTCCGTTGTGATGCCTCTTTAGCTAATGATGGCTCTGCTGCCATTGACTTTGTTTTGTTCGACAATTATGGATCAATGCATGTTCTTGGGAGTAAACACTTAAAACCAAGTACATCTATTAATGCATTGGAGGCTCAGGCCATTTTATGGGGTCTTCTTTGCTCTCTCCAGTTCGGTGCGTCCTCTCTTCTGGTGAGGTCTGACTGTTGGGAGTTATTAAGGCGGTTTCTTTGTCAAGATCATTTTGCAACAAGCAGCTTACTTTAACTCTTGCTTCTTCAGCTTCTTGCCCAGGAAATAGAACAATCAAACTCATGTTGCTGCTCAATATGGTCTCTCTCTACCCCTTTCTTCCTTTGTTTTGTATCATCATATCTCTCAACTGCCAATCTGTTTGGCAAATGTAATGACTCCCTCATATTAATATAGTTTTACTCACCCTTTCCTAAAAAAAAACCTAAAAAATCTATTTGCATTAGATTCACATTCTTTTATTTTTTAATTCGAGGCATTACTCCAAAAAATTTTGGACTCCACACTTTCGCGCATTAGATAAATAAAAATAATAAATAAAGAGGCTAATTCACAATCATGCGAGGCATTATTAACCTCCCTATAAATGTATCGAATTTGAATAGTCGAGTTCCTACAGAAAAGCCTTGGCAAAGGCTCACCAGGTTGAAAAGAGGGTGTCGAGGGTGGATGTGTTGTTGAAGAAGTCCAATTTCAACTGCAAAATCTATTTACATGATAGCTTTCCTTATGCCCACAGACCAAGCCAAATTCAAACCATGATACTTTGCTACTATTGTTAGCCACAAAGCCATTGATCCAGTTTCTTATCTCATCTCTGATATCCCTCCTGCTGTAGTGCAACCTTGGTCCCTCCTAACCGAGCTATCTGTAAGAATTTTAGTGCAAGTTGCCTGAGGTTTGTGAAGGAATTGTGTCCTTTAATCAAAGGTGCAATTACCGAACATGGAATAGGACAATTAATGAAGATTTACAATCCGGGAATTTTAGGGGTCGTAGTTCTTTGCTAGAAGCCAACTACGATCAATGGGCTTAATCGGATTAGGCCCATGGCTATAATAACCGGGTCCTATGAGGTCACACACATAGAGTTATTGGGCTGGATCAAATCGAACCGGAAGCCCATGTGGGACATGGATTTCGGCCCATTGGCTTTAATTGGGAGATAGGTTTTTATTATTAATGGATAAAAGTTACCATTAATAATTATTTAATAAGGAGGTATCTTGTTAGAAGATATATGGAAATAATATAATGATATTATATCCATTAATTATGATAAGATAGTATCTTATATAATTAATTGTTTATGGAAACAAATAAAGTGAACATGTTAATCCTCCTCCAAGGACAGACGTACGGATAGACATGTGAAAGAGTTCACAAGTGCACGGCCGTACCACTCCAATTGAAGCTAAGCGCGCCTTCGTTTGTTTTCCTTCGTTCGTCGTTCTAGCAGACGAGATCAAAGGCGATCCAGATTCCAGACTCGTGTGGACCAATTAGAGAAGCCACACTTGGGGCTTTCGATCTCCGCTGAAATCCTACAAGAACGTTTCAGACTCGCATCAAACGGTATGTAACTCTAACTATACTGGATTCCTATTAGTTCATGCATGAGATCCTTGTTAGATGTTAGGAAATTGTTTCCTGAAATTCCGCTTTAAGCATCTAAATTACCTACAGTAGTATCAGAGCCTCTTGCATGATTTGATAGGATCAATTATTAAAAGAGTTATTTTTGATGCATGCTAATATTCAAACTTCATGTAATATTGATGTATAGGTTAAGTTGCATGATTAAAATTGAGATTTTGATTGATTGGATTTGGAAGTTGAGAACTTTGTTTCTGATATGCATGGAAAAGTTTAGAACTTTTAAACAATTTTTCTCTACTCAAAATTTTGATTCATAAGGCTTGATTATGCTAGAAATATGATTTTTTGCATGTTTAAAGTTTAAACCATTAAGTGAAAATTTTGATTTTCAAAAGGATGAATCAATACCCAAAATATTTTCTTTGAAATCTGATTTTGAAAATTTAAGTTCTGAAAATTCGATTTTTAGAAGAAAAAAACTGAACCGAACCGGATTGGATCCGGTTCGGCACGCACCCCGGCTCGCGCGCAAGGGTCCAGCGGTGTGGACCGCGGCTCAGCACGCGCGACTGGAGCAACCCACAGTGGGTCGCACCACCCAGCAGACCGCGAACTGTTCGCGGGCCTGCGCGGCTTAGCGCGGTGGATCCGGACTGGTCCGGTCCGTGCGTTGGCTCGGGTGTGGTCTGCAGTGGGAGCCATGGTTCGGACTGTACGAACTGGGCTCGGTCTGCGCAGTGGCTGCGCGGCTCAGTGGACACAGGTCGATCCGGGTTTGACTCGGACGCGACTCGGTCCGGTTGGGTAGATTTTGGGTTTTTAGGATATTTTCCTAAAAAGAATAAGATAGGATCTTATTTACCTAATTGGATAATATTTGATATTATCTACAATATTATTTTCTAAAAGTTGTTAGGATAGATTCCCACTTAATTAAGATAAGGATATTTGATATCTTACCTTATTTATGCATATTTTATCCAATGATGCAATTTAATTATTAATATGATTAATTCTATATATGGATATGTTTGAATATCTTGTTACATGTTTTATCATTATAATGTTCCATTATTATTTTGATTAATAATATTTGATATTATGTATGCATGCATGTTTTATAATATTATGATATTATTGTTTGCATGAGGTGACTAGTATGGCCCACTTCTTAGGATAAAATATACGATCTGCGTATCGTTATGTATTTTTGTACACGATCTGCGTATCGTTATGTATTTTTGTAATTTTTAATTTCAGTAATTAGATTATTAGAAATTTTGTATTACAAGAAGATCCCAAGAAGACCAAAAAGATCCATGAAGGGTACCAAGGATGGAGATCCATGGAGTCAAGACCCATGAAGATTAGATCTTTGATTTTTGGTTTTAGGGGCCATACTAGGATCACATTTAATTATTGCATTTTGAATGCCTTATTATTTTAAGCTATGCATGATTGTTTACTTATGCTATTTTGTTCACTAGTAAATAGACAACCATTGCATGCTTAAGTCCCTAAAGAAATATTGAGATAATGCCTTCCCATGTCATAACCCATGATGCCCTAGGAATAAGTTGAATATGTTTTGCCAAAATAAGGTGTCCTTCTTTGACCTTGGGATAGTGAGGGTGGATCTATATAAGGGATTCATAAACCTTGATATGGTTATACTCAACAAGAGACCAAAAGGCAAAGTTTTGGATCTTGAGGCATAAGGATGAGTCCACATAGGATGTGGTCCATCAACCAAGAATTATAAAGAGTTATAATTAGTAAATGTTACTTACCTAGATCACATGAGACTTAGGGCAGTGCCAAAGTACGCTAAGGTCTTATCTGAAATAGGATCTTGGAATCATTTTATTCACTGGGGACAAACTTGTTTGAATAAAATGTGCATTTGCTTAATTTTTGAAACATGTTTAAATTTTAAGCTTTTGCATGTCAAGCATAAACTTATTTGCATGTTACTTCCTTTTGTAGCAATCGTGTCTAGTAACGATAACTTGAAGTTCACCCTGTACTCAAATGTTGAGCAACACAAAACTTTGAAAAAACTCCCTAACATGTTCAAAACGGTTGAGCACAATATCCAAATTGACAATAAGAAAGAAGTTCTTAAGGTCAAAAGGAAAGGATACAAGAAAGAAAAGAATGGAATTGTGAGTTCCACTTTAGGTATTCATGTTATTGAAGTCTTAACAACCAAAGCTACTACTTGGGTATTAGATACCGGATATGGTGCTCACATTATTTCGAATGTGCAAGGACTAAGAAGTAGGAGATAGTTGGAAAAAGGGAGAGATAGACCTACGCGTTGAAAATGGAGCAAGAGTTGTTGGATTAGTTGTAGGAAATTACAATCTATCTTTACCTTCAGGCTTAGTTCTGGAACTGAATAATTGTTATTTCGTTCCTTCAATTACTAAGAACCTTGTTTCGATTTCAGTTTTGTTCCGTGAGGGATTTGAATTTATCATTAAAGATAGAGGTTTGTCTATTTTTAAGAATGATATTTTCTATGCCAAGGCTCCTGAGAGTAATGGACTCTTTGTGTTGGACCTCAAGACAAAATTATATAACATCAATACTAAAAAGCAAAAATCGAATGATTTGAGTGAAGCCTATCTATGGCACTGTCGCTTGGGTCACATTAGCTTGAACCGCATGAAGAGACTCCATAAAGATGGAATTCTCAAATCAATAGATTGTGAATCTTTTGAGACATGCGAGTCATGCCTAATGGGCAAAATGACAAGGTCACCTTTCACGGGGTCAAGTGAAAGAGCTAATGAGCTATTGGCCCTAATATATACAGATGTTTGTGGTCCAATGAGCACAGAAGCTAGAGGAGGCTATCGATACTTCATCACACTTACTGACGACATGAGTAGATATGGGTATATATATTTAATATCGCATAAATCTGAATCTTTTGAAAAGTTCAAAGAGTTTCAAAATGAAGTAGAGACTCAAACTGGCAAGAAGATAAAGACACTTCGATCGGATCATGGTGGTGAATATATGAGCCAAGAGTTCGATCGTCATCTGAGAAGTTGTGGGATCGTAACACAACTAACCCCACCGGGTACACCACAATTGAATGGTGTATCTAAGAGGAGAAACAGAACCTTGTTAGACATTGTTCGCTCAATGATGAGTTTTGCTAACCTTCTAGTATCTTTCTGGGGATATGCACCAACAACAGCTGGGTTCACACTAAACAGGACTCCGTCTAGGACTATAGATAAGACACCATATGAGATATGGACTGGAAGAGTTCCAAGTCTGTCTTTCCTGAAGATCTGGGGATGCGAAGTTTATGTAACGCGTTTACTATCAGATAAGCTTGCACCTAAAATCAGATAAATGCTTCTTTGTAGGGTATCCTAAGGAAACTAAGAGATACTACTTCTACAATCCCATTGAGCACAAAGTGTTTGTTGCAAGAGATAGTGTCTTTTTGGAAAAGGAGTTTATTTCCAAGAAGCCAAGTGGGAGAAATGTTCATCTTGAAGAAGTTCAAGATAAGCAACAAACCCAACAACAAGTCGACATGGACAAAGTCGACGAGGAGACGCTAGTATCTGGAGTCGTCCAGATACCGGAACCAATACCTCAAGAACCAGATTCAAATGAGGTATTGCAAACAGTTGTGGAAACTGCTCCAGTTGTTGAACCCACACGTAGATCAAACAGGCCAAGGGTACAGCCAAGACGATATGATGATTTCATCTTGACTGCAAGCCTTGATGTTCTGCTTTTAGAAAGCGGAGAACCTGCCACCTATGAGCAAGCATCGACGGGTCTAGACTCCGAGAAATGGCTTAGAGCCATGAGATCTGAAATGGATTCTATGTCTGAAAATCAAGTCTGGGACTTGATAGATTTGCCAGATGGGGTAAAACCCATTGGATGCAAATGAGTTTCTAAACTCAAGACATACAAAGATGGAAATATATCTGTTTACAAGGCAAGGCTAGTTGCCAAGGGTTTTAAACAGATTCATGGTACTGACTATGACGAGACATTTTCATCGGTCGTAATGATCAGGTCCATTAGGATACTCCTAGATATTGTCACTTATTATGATTATGAGATTTGGCAAATGGATGTCAATACCGCTTTTCTAAATGGATATTTGGAAGATGATGTGTACATGACACAACCAGAGGGTTTTGAAGATCCAACAGACCCTAGGAAAGTATGCAAGCTTAAGAGGTCCATTCATGGACTTAAGCAAGCATCCAGGAGTTGGAACATTCGATTTGATGAAGCTGTCAAAGAGTTTGACTTCATCAGATGCGAAGAAGAACCTTGTGTTTACAAGAAGTTCAGTGGGAGCAAAGTGGTATTCCTAGTCTTGTATGTGGATGACATATTGCTCATTGGAAATGACATTCCGATGCTAGAGTTCGTTAAGGGATGACTGAAGAAATGTTTTTCAATGAAGGACTTAGGAGAAGCAGAGTACATATTGGGTATCAAGATCTATAGAGATAGATCTAAGAGGCTGCTTGTACTAAGTTAAGGAACTTATATAGATAAGGTTCTTGACAGGTTCAAAATGCAGGAGTCCAAGAAAGGATTTCTACCCAGGCAACATGACATATACCTCAGCAAGAAACAGTGTCCTAAGACTCCTGCTGAGCTAGAGAAGATGAGCAAGGTCCCTTATGCTTTAGCTATAGGATGTATCATGTATTCCATGATATGTACACGCCCTGATGTTGTATTTGCTCTGAGCATGTGTAGCAGATACCAATCGAATCCCGGAGAGGCACATTGGTGTGTAGCCAAGAACATTCTAAAGTACTTGAGAAGGACTAAGGATGACTTCTTGGTATTTGGAGGTGATGATGAGTTAGTCATTCGAGGATACACTGATGCAAATTTTCAAACAGACATAGATGATTTTGAATCTTAGTCTGGATATGTCTTCATTCTGAATGAAGGAGCTGTCAGATGAAAGAGTTCCAAATCCAAACATGTTCTACGAAAGTAACCACATGATGAGACACTATGTTGATAGTGGAGATGTGAGGATGTGCAAGGTGCACACAGATGACAACATTGCAGATCTGTTGACCAAGCCTATGCCTAGGCCCAAGCATGAAAGTCACACTAGGGCTAAAGGCCTCAAGGACATTCGAGAATGGCTTTGAGATTGTATTGTCTTACATTATGAAGTTTGTTTTATGGATGTTAGACACAATTTATGCTTGATTATATGATTATTCATTCTTATTTGATTTTGCTTGGAATTGAATAAAATGTCCAAATAATTCATGATTCGCAAATGGGCTCATCATAAGTGTTATGGTGAATGAAACCCCATTAAGTGAACTGAAGTCATGAGTTACTTAAGGTCCATGGTCTTAGTCATTAACTTGGACATAAATGACCACTATTAAAGACCACATTGTAAGTTGACTGATAGCGCCACGTTTCATGGGCTATAGGGACATTGAGATGTCTAGTCGATTACATAGATATGTATGGATGATACGTATGGGGCTGACCTACTTTAAAGGTTTTCATAAAAGACTTGAAGTATCTTTAAGTTATACCATGATTGGTAGATTCCTCATACATGAGTATGATATGGTTTCTCTTGATGATTGGTATGTATTTAACGCTGTTAAACGCTGACCGTAACAGGCAGTTATAAAGGCAGTGATTGGGATTGCCAAAAGTTGAGTGGGAGCTATAGTCATGCAAGACTGGAGAAGTCCTCCTGTTTCATGTATATTGTGATACATTGGACATGGATGGTGTCTCGGCCACTTGAAGAGCGAGAACTGAAAAATGCATGGCCATGCTCGGATGGATTATATGTAATCATCCGTTATTTGACAGTTCAAACTCGGAGTTCAAGAAACAATTTGATAAGAGATATGAATGTCAGCATATCATCAAATAAGACACTAAGAGACAAAGGAATTTAACATTGCACACTTGTTTTAAGGACAAGTGGGAGATTGAAGGAATTGTGTCCTTTAATCAAAGGTGCAATTACCGAACATGGAATATGACAATTAATGAAGATTTACAATCCGGGAATTTTAGGGGTCGTAGTTCTTTGCTAGAAGCCAACTACGATCAATGGGCTTAATCGGGTTAGGCCCATGGCTATAATAACCGGGTCCTATGAGGTCACACACATAGAGTTATTGGGTTGGATCAAATCGAACCGGAAGCCCATGTGGGACATGGATTTCGGCCCATTGGCTTTAATTGGGAGATAGGCTTTTATTATTAATGGATAAAAGTTACCATTAATAATTACTTGATAATGAGGTATCTTGTTAGAAGATATATGGAAATAATATAATGATATTATATCCATTAATTATGATAAGATAGTATCTTATATAATTAATTGTTTATGGAAACAAATAAAGTGAACATGTTAATCCTCCTCCAAGGACAGACGTACGGATAGACATGTGAAAGAGTTCACAACTGCACGGCCGTACCACTCCAATTGAAGCTAAGCGCGCCTTCGTTTGTTTTCCTTCGTTCGTCGTTCTAGCAGACGAGATCAAAGGCGATCCAGATTCCAGACTCGTGTGGACCAATTAGAGAAGCCATACTTGGGGCTTTCGATCTCCGCTGAAATCATGCAGGAACGTTTCAGACTCGCATCAAACGGTATGTAACTCTAACTTTACTGGATTCCTATTAGTTCATGCATGAGATCCTTGTTAGATGTTAGGAAATAGTTTCATGAAATTCCGCTTTAAGCATCTAAATTCCCTACAGTTTGGTCCACGAAATCCATCCCTCTCTTCTACGGCTGGGCTCTAGAGCATTCGGAGATAGAATAGTATTAGATGAAAAGCACCAGAATGACAAAGGATAAAATTCTGTTATATTTTGACAACTTTACTTAATACTCCCCCGGTTAAGTTTTAATTGAAGTTCTAACAAATTTCAGACAAAATAAGAAACTAATTATTTTTCCAGATTACCCTTATGATTAGTGACTAATTACTTTTTTATTAATGTTCATGAAATCTCACAAAAAAATAAAAGAAAAACTCCTCTTGTTACGTTTCTCCAAGAAAATGGGGAAGCAATGAATAAAAAATTGAGAACCCAAAAAATAAAAATAAAAAGATTACTAAGCATGGAAGTAAATATGGAAAAAAATAGGTGAAAAAGTCTAAAATGACAATTGAAACTTAACAAGGACTTAAGCCTAAAACGTCAATTAAAACATAACGGAGGGAGTATAACATTAATTAAAAAAATTCAAAATTTTGTCAAATATTCCTAATTTAATTGCAAACTAGCATAATGCATGTTACAAGCACGAATTTCAGTTTATAAATATTTCTAATACATTCATATTAATTGCTACATAATATAAAATATATATTAAATATTGAAATGCACCCCAAAAATTACTGCGTGCACCTCTTAATCCCGAAAATATCCTTCTCTCTTCAAATTGGATTTTCATTTTCTATAACAATAACATGGAAAAGTGCTAGCTCACTCATGGTCTAGTCCCGTTAGAAATGTCCGACAAATCAAAGCCTTCGAGCATGAGTTGCCTCTCTCCGTTTTACACTTACTGATGGTGGATGCTGCTGAATTTTTTAAAAATCATTTTGGAATTTATGGTTGCCCTTTGTTATGATTTATTTATTAATTTTTGGATGTTTTTTAGGTCTTCGATTTTGATGTTGAGCAATGAGTATTTTTCTATATTTTGAATCTCGAATATGGGTACAAAGCAAAATATTCTAGAGTGAAGAAGCTAGAGAGCATAAACAAGGATGAGATTTACAAAGGAAAGTATATGAATGTATTGTTTGTAAATTTAATCTAATGGGTAAATCAGTAAAAGTGTGTGAAATTTTGGGTGCGCGAAGTAATTCTGGGGGTGCGTGAAAACTATCCTTTTTTTCTATTTCAGGATTAGATTGTTGTTCATATCAATGAGTGATTGTGATTTTTTAATAATCTTGCTTCAAATTCGGGGTTTTAATTAACTATCACTTATGCAATTCTTTAATGATCATATTGATATTTTCAATCGTTTGCTCTCGTGTAATAGTTGTTTTTAGTACTTTTTTTACGTTGATTCTATTATGTGCTTATTTGTGCACTTTTATTCTCTATTGTGGCAGTTGGTTTGACATTTTAATTTGTTGTTGATGCTCCTTTATCCAATAAAGTAGTGTTGGTCATGTTAATTGTTTTTATTTGATTGACAACTATGTCATTGAAGTTTACCAAGGACAAACAATGGTGATAACAATATTTTCTTGTTTGGGAAAGTTATTTGTGTACTTTTATTCAGTCTTGTGCACTCTCCTTTGTTGTGCAGATGATACATCATCTTTATCTGTTGTTGACGCTCCTTTGTCTAACGAAGTCACTATTGATGGTTTTGATGTTTTTTTCATTGGATCTTGAGTTCGGCAATGGTGATAAATCTGTAATTGAAGTCTCCCAATGACACATAACGACAATAACAATACTTTTTCATTTAGGAAAGTTATGCCAAATGAAATCCAGACTTTTTGAGCTTGTAATGAGAATTGACTATTTTGATTATAACTTTAAATTTTGTAGTAGTTGTGACAGTGGATTACTAGTTTCTAATAAATGGCATGTGTAATCTTAAGAGGTTGATTGCTTGATTTATTGAGATAGTCAAACTCTCAAGTTGTTGGTTTGACAATATGGTTCAAAAAAATTATCCTTTGTGTTCTATTTCATTTATAAAGCTTATTTTTGGTCTAACGTTTAAAAGTTGCAAAATCACTAAATAGCCTATTAGCTTAAAAGGAAGAACAATGTATTTGTTGCACGTGATGTGGATTCGAATCCCACATAGGCTACGAGAATAAAAATCACGTTTGTTCCGTTTCAATAGCCTCCATAATTATAATACTTACATGATTCTTATTTTCATGCCTGGTTTAGAAAAAAAATCATTAATCAATATCATGACTAAGCAAATCTGATTAGTAACATATAAAAGAACATTAATTTTGTGTTTTATTTTTACATTGTAGATGTTTTTGTAATCATGCATGTGAAAAACAATGTAATAGTACCAAAAAATTAAACCTTTTATCTAAATTGGATTGTTGTAGCTTTAATATATTATTGACTATAAAATGAGACATGTGTTGATATTTTTGATATTACTAGATGTTTTGTAGCTTATGAGGGATTCGAAACCACATCCATATATACCAACAAATTCTTCTACCGTTTAACCTAATAGGCTATAGGAAAATAAAAAAATTGAACCACACCACTTTATAAAAAGCACATTATGGAGAGTGTCACTTGTTCTGAATGATCATGTATGAACTTTAAATTATTAAATATGAATTTAATAGCAAGCCAACAATATGCACATCATACACTTAATTATATACTTTTACTAACAAGACATACCCTTTTGTACATTTATTGATGTACTTTTTACACATTCAGACTTTTAGTGATGCACTTTTATGAATGTGGTGTGCACTATTAGGCACTTAGGTATGCAATTTTACTAACAAGACATGCACTTTCTTAATCAATTGACTCGTGTACTTTGAGTGATAAAGACATACATTAAAGTTACTTAGTTATAAACTTTTACTAACAAAACACACACCTTTTGTATTTAGTGATGCCCTTTCTATATATTTAGCGATACACTTTACTTAGAAAACATACATTTTTATACATTTAGTAATGTACTTTTAATAACAAAACATATACCCTTTGGTACTTAGCTATACACTAACTTTTTATAGTGTTGGATTTTCTATTTTAACATGAATCGTAGGAAAACAATTCAACCAATTATAAAAGAATTAAGGTAAATCACACCAGGATCAATCCAAAATTGAAAATCAAAAAGTAAAACATGAACAAAGAAATCTCTATTTCACACAAATAGAAGCATGTTCACCTAAAATTGCATCATATGAATATCAAATCGAAATGAACCCTAAATCTCAACACACAAACCATATATTGCAAGTAAAGATCCCCAAATCACAACATATGAACCCTTAAGGGCAACATCGAATGAACATGAAGTAAAATTTAATTATGAGTGCATTAAAGTTTTTATCATGGTTTTGATTTCCTTTGTCATTAGAAGTACGTACCTTCTTTCCTCTCCATTTTCTTCTTTATTTCTTCCATTCCGAGAGAAGTTCACACGAGTTATGGATCTGGAAGGAGGTCTATATGGAAAGTAAAGCAAGGAAGAGATCTGGAGAAGTGCAAGGATCTGAAGAATTTTTCGATTAAAGTTTGCATGAGGTTTTGGAGGAAGAAGCAATCGAACAATGTCATATATGGAAAGGTGAAAGCGTTTGGATTGCGACAGAATTTTTCTGAATAAAAAGTGTATCTTGTTCCCTTTATTTTAAATGAATTTCAACTTTTAATCGTGACCCTTAAAATGCTCGATCCTACGACCCAAATTGCTACTCACTTTTTAACTCCACCTACTATGTACGTGAACCTCACTCTATATAAAAAGATACATATATAGATGGATAAGTGACGGAGGCTAAAGTCGTATTGCCTTATCAAAATAATCCTAAACAAACCTAAACTAGTAGAATAGGCAAGTAAGGGTTGAATCTCACAGGGAGGAGTTGTATTTCTTTATGTCAATTTGCATGCAATAGTAACAAAGGGGTTTTTTGTTGATTGGTTGTAAACGAGTAAACAAAGGAAACAAAAACAAAGATTTGTAATCAATTTGGGAGAAATACTTAGCCAAACAAATATTCATCATTCATTCGATTGATTGGTCCTAGGTTATCTCTATTCCTTCCTTTGATTATTCATGTCCTTATTCTGAATTAGTTACCAGTTCAGGCAACCCAAACTATTGAACGCATAAGAAACCATCAAGATTTAGAACAATAGTAGCAAGACGCATATGAATTAACTAGGATACATGCAACACCGATTTTTCGCAGCATTTAGCACATACTCCATTCTCTTTCATAATAAACTAGTCCTACCAGTCCTAGAATATCATGGATGCTACAATAGATAAGGAATCTCAACCCGAAATATCCAAACCCTAGCAATAGACAATTACTAATATCAACTAGTTGGCCATGCTAATCAAATCAATAAGAATATGCTCAAGAGAAAATATATAATCCAAAGGAATAGGAAATAGAGTTATAACCTCACAATCATGAATCAAATGAAGGCTTCAATTGTCGGACTAAGCAAATGGTGCTTAGTTCTTCATAGTCTTGAAACACAAAAACTCAAAGGGAAAAGAGTGATTAATGTAAAACAACGATGAAAATTGCATAATGAAAAGCTACTGGGGAAACTAGGTTAAATAACCTAACCCAAAACCTAATGCTAAAAAGATAACAAACAAAGTCTAAAAAGGAAATAAACTAATGTAAACCAAAATAAAGAATTAAAAGAAAAATAAAATAACATAAAAGTAAACTTCGGACGAAACCCTTCCGCCGCGCTGATGCACATTTCCGCGACCGCGGAAAATTCCTTTCCTGGCTCCTTTGCTCTCGACTTATCCGCGACCAGGCTGCTTGCTCGTTCGCGATGGCGGTTTTGTCATTCTTCACTTCTCGCCTTTCGTAGATGTCCGCGACCGCGGTTTTGACTCTGTTGCTCCTCTTCTCTTCGGAACTTCGTCCTCTCTTCGGTCTTCTCAAGTGGTTCTCTCCTCATCTTCTTGATGTCTTCGTTTTAGCTTCTCCAAACCACCATATCTGCATTCCTACTTCTCAACTCCAATCTCCACACTAACGCTCTAAACATCTCCAAATGTGCCCAAAACATCGGTAATAACTCCTAGATATGCACTAAAAAGTAGCATTGATCAAATTCCCCCATGCTTAAACCTTGCTCGTCCTCGAGTAAGCTAAAAGAAACCTACTCCTCCAATCAAATCCCTAAGGTCTCAGGAAGCATAGAAAAACCATCTCCACTAAGAATTGTACCTAAACATGAATCTTCAAGGCACCATACACAATCAACTCAACACCTAACAACACATACCACAACATCAAGCCTAAAGGAAAACAGAGTACTTCCTCCAAGCTTAACCCGAACACCATAAAGTGAATAAAAATCTAATCCTATCCTCCATCTATCTTCTTATACCTCCCAGAGTGACCTACCCGAATCCTCCTTATATCACCTCTTCTTATGTCACCACGCCAGGTAAAATGATGATTCCTACTAATCACTCTTCTTCTTTTCACTCATCTTGCCAAGGCGCCCTTTCGGGTTTTCACCAAGCCACTCATTTCTTTTTTCAATAGATGGGCTCACAATAAACTCACGTCACTCTTGACCAATTATTACCTCATCCTAATGCTGGTCCAAGCCACCTACTTATCACCAAGCCACTCATTTCATTTGAATTTAGAAGGGAAAGTTTATGCATCTTAAAATCAATCAACATTTTATCAAATCATTCTTCAAACAATTAAGTTAATTTAAATCAAATTAATTATTTGTTTTTTTTTGGTCAAAAGGTGGGTTATACCCTTTTATTCATAAAAGGTGGCTTACATACTACCACTGATAATTTGATCATCATCCAAGAACCGAATAAGCCCCTCAGGTGGGATAAAAAAACAAGTATAATTCCCCACACAATAAGAGCTAAATTTGGCTAGCCAATCCACTGCCTTATTGCCAAGACGAGGAATATACTTGAAGGTAATATTCTAGGACGGATCGGTGATGTAGTTTTTTATTTTGAGGATGTAATCCCGGTGGAGCGCTGGCGGTCTATCCGCAGTTGTTATATGCTCCAAAACTTCAATTGAATCCAGTTCGACCTCCACACGAGTAGCACGCACCAGCTTTGCCATCTCAAGCCCATGTAACAGCCCAAGAAGCTCAGCCAAGAAGGGGGACTTGCCACCAGCTTTCACCACAAAACCACGTAAAAAGCTTCTATGGTGGTCACGCAGTAGGCCGCCAGCAAAAATCCAGTCACTTCCTGGACAGTACAAGCCATCACAATTCAGCTTGAGCCAACCTTCCTGTGGCCTGCACCAGGTGGCCACCGTAGCATTTCTACCCCCAATTCTTCTTCCCATCCTCGTGTTGAGTTCCAAATACTCAGCAGCTCTATCCAACACGAATTGATCTCGTGATCCGGAGACCACCAAATTGGTACCGAATACTTTGGCGTTTCTCCAGCGCCATAACCACCAGATACCAAAGACGAATATTGTCGGCCAATCACCAGCCCTGCTAATATTGGAGCCAATCCATTGCTTCAGATCAGAGGCGAAAAATGCCTGCCACCTCGACCTTTGAAGAAGTGCTCGCCAAAGCGCCGTCGCCACCGGACAATCCCGAAGAATATGTATGGTGGTTTTTGGTTGACTCCGACAGCTGCTGCAGTTAGGATCCACTCCACAGTGTCTTCGAACCCGATTTGCATTGCACATGATTGCATCATGGGTCGAGAGCCATAGAAAATTAAGAACTCTCTCAGTCACCGGCACACGCCAAATCTTTCGCCAAACATTATCTTCAACTCCTCCATTCCCTCCACTGATCATATCAACCGCCGAACGTGTTGTGAACCTTCCTGACCCAGTGGCTGTCCAAGAGAAGTTGTCAACGACCCCTTCAGCAGCAATGGTGATATTGCCAATTTTAAGTAAGACCTCAGGTGGCAGCAAGTGAGAGAAGTCATGCCAGTTCCACGTATTGCCATTCCAGTACTCGGCCACAATTTTACCTTGTTCCTCCTCATCAATGGGGCCCGTCACAAGCGTCTCCAAGGCCACCTCCTCAACCCATGGGTGACTCCAGAATAACGTTCTAGTGCCATCCCCAATATGTGTGCACATCCCTTGCATCAAATAATCTTTAGCCTTTACCATTCCGGCCCACAAGTTAGAGGCGCCAGGGGTCTTTCTGAACATGTCCCGATCACATCGCCCTTGACAATACTTTCCCCGCACCACCCGAGACCAAAGAGACTCTAGTTCCGTAAGCGTGCGCCACCCCATCTTGGTCATGAATGCCGAATTTACCTGACGCATGCTCCTCATGCCCAGTCCCCCGACAGCCTTTGATTTATGAATCGTTCCCAATTCAAGAGGTGCATTCGCTTCTTCTCAGGAGTAGAACCCCAGACAAACCCCCTTGTTCTCTTCTCAATTTCATCACAAACATATAGGGGTAACTGAGTAGTCTGCATTGAGTAGTAGGGAACCATAGCCACTGCTGACTTTGCTAAAGTAACCCGCCCAACCATAGAGAGAAGTTTGGACTTCCAGCCTGCCAGTTTGGCATCCACCCGATCAAGTACATGCTGAAATGTGCGTTTAGATATCCTCTTTTTAGACATCGGAATCCCCAAATACTTACCAAGGTCATCCGTAGCAGGTATTCCCCCTTCGCGACTAATCCGCTCAACAACATCAGAAGGTATTGAGTTTGAGAAGCATAGCATGGATTTTCCAAAATTGATTTTAGCTCGTGACGCAGCACAAAATTTTTCAAGACAGTAACGAATGACTTGCGTTATATCGTATAGTTATATCCAATTTGGTTATATCATATCGTTATATCCTATAGTTATATACTTTTGTTATATCCTATATTATATTCTATAGTTATATACTATGGTAATATCATATAGTTATATACTATGATTATATCTTATAGTTATATATTATGGATATATCATATATTATAATTTATAGTTATATCCAATTTGGTTATATTCTATAGTTATATATTATAGTTATATACTATGGTTATATCCTTTAGTTATATACTATGGTTATATCATATAGTTATATACTATGATTATATAGTATATAGTTATTTCTAATTTGGTTATATCATATAGTTATATAACTATAAGATAGATGATAGAATTATAGTATATAACTATAGAATATAACCAAATTGGATATAACTATAAGATATAATCATAGTATATGACTATATGATACAACCATAGTATATAACTTATATACTATGATTATATCTTATAGTTATATCCAATTTGGTTATAACCAAAGGGGGTCTGCACGGACATTGACCAGACGGTTCGACGCTTCATTTGGGCCTCCTCATCGGATCATCGGAAAGTCCACCTCCTGTCTTGGGACACGGTCACCCTTCCTCCTTCGTTGGGTGGATTTGGCATCAGGCCTATGGAGCTTTCCAACCAAGCTAATCTGGCTAAGCTTGGCTGGCGTCTTCTCACCGAACCTGATGCTCTTTGGGCGCGGATCTTGCGGACTAAATATTGTGGTAATAGACATGATATTGACATGATAACAACGCAGACTCGGGCATCCTTTATTTGGCGGGGTATTAACCACGGTGCCAGCATCCTTGCCAAGGGAGCTCGCATATCCATCGGGAACGAAACCCGCTCGCTTTTCTGGATGCACAGATGGGTGGACGACACCCCTCTCATGGACTGCGCTATCTCGACAATTCCTGAAGATATTTTGGGGGCGACTGTTGCTGAGATGTGGACCGGCTCAGATTGGAAGTGGGAGATCTTGAATGACATCCTTCCTGCACCTGTTAAGGAAAAGTTGGGTGCGCTCAAAGTGGTGGACAAAGCGACGTCCCATGATAGAGTTTTTTGGGGGCCGACTCCCTCGGGTTTGTTTTCAAATAAATCTGCGATGGCCATTCTCCGCAATGATCCAACACCGAGTTCCATTTTCAACTGGAAAGTCATTTGGCAGGCCCCAGTTCAGCAACGTATACGTAACTTCCTGCACCTCGCAGCCCACGACGGATTTCTCTGTAATGGTACTCGCTTCAAACGCCATATGACTATCTCTTCGGCCTGTCCTAGGTGTCACTTGGAGGAGTCTTGTCTCCATACGATCCGTGATTGTAAGTTCATAAAAGATGTTTGGCTTATGCTTGGTGGTAAGGCCTATTCCCCGAACTTCTTCTTTTCTCCGATGAAGGACTGGTTGAGGGATAATCTTGCTCCTCGCGACAGGTGGAGCACTACTTTCGGCAATATGATCTGGCTCACATGGAAGCATCGCAACCGTGTGGTTTTTGACCATATACCTGATGATCACGGGGAGCTGCTGAGGCGTGTTCGCAATGCGACCTGGGACTTCGTCTCTGCTTCATCCCGACGATAAGAAATATCCCAGTCTTCCACTTCTCCGCCAGTGCCAAGCCCTTCTCACTGGACTCCCCCTCCGGTGGGCTGGGTAAAACTAAACTCTGACGGGGCTAGCAGCGTTTCCAACAAGGCCGGTGGTGGAGGGATCATTCGAACCCATTCGGGTGCCTTTCTCTGCGCTTACTCGGCCAACTTTGGGTCCTGCTCAGCACTCCGTGCTGAACTGCTTTCAATTCAGCAGGGTTTGGAGATCCTCCATGCCCGTAATCATCGGCTTTTCGTGGTTGAACCCGACTGTAGCGAAGCTGTCAAACTCCTCACCAACGACCTTCCTCTCACCCACCCTGATTACACGCTGCTTGAGGACTGCGAGATGCTTTTAAAGTCCTCGGGTTATGAGTTCAAAGTGCTCCATACTCCCCGTTAGAACAATTGTGTTGCTGACAGGTTGGCCAAAGTGGCTTTAGCACATGACCATGGTGTTATTCTCTATAACTCTCCCCCTCCTAATATTATTGACTTAATGTTTGTAGACTCCGCTGCCTATGAGGGCATTTATTAGTTTTAATAAATTTGGGCGCTAGCCCTCCAACTTACCAAAAAAAAATATAGTTATATAACTATAAGATATATGATATAACCATAGTATATAACTATAAAATATAACCAAATTGGATATAACTATAAGGTATAATCATAGTATATAACTATATAATATAACCATAGTATATAACTATATGATATAACATAGGATATAACCATAGTATATGGCTATGGAATATAACCATAAGATATAATCAAATTGGATATAACTATAAGATATAACCAAATTGAATATAACTATAAGATATAACCATAATTATGTGATTTTCGAGAATAATAATGGATAAGCCTTAATCCTAAGTATATATGGAAAATATATACTAATGGAGAAGAAGAGGAAAGAGAGAAATCAAAGCAACAAATTAAAGAATATATGGTAAATATATACATAGTGTTCGCTTGGGCTCTAAGCCAACAAGATCTATTCCTAGCAAAACGTACAAGATATTCACTAGATCTCTACAAGGATGCATATCTACAAAAGATTGTATTTTATCCAATAGAAAGGTTTGTGCATCTAGGAGGGGAAACATTGCTTAACCTACGTCATGAAATTAAGTAAGAGAGGAAAGAATGCTTCTAAATTTATACATGATTAATTGGGGGCCAAATTGATCACTAGAATAATTACATAATTAAGTTAAAATAACGTGCAAGCTTGATCGGCAAGAACTTATCCAATTCAAAAGTAAGATTAGACGTGAACAATGGCAACTAGGAGAACACAGAAAATTAATTATTATTTATTTATATGGTATTAAGATTGGATTAAAATCACAAACTAGGAATATAAAGCATATCAATTAGATGCTTTTCTCGTATTTAACAAATAATTAATTTATAGTTGATATGAGTCTAAAAACTATCTTCAAGAGAAAATTCTTGTTACAATTGAATGGGTCTTAAACGAGGAAATTGTGATAGAAATCAGCTAAAGCTAAGTACTAAATAACCAAAAAATAAGATTTTGTCAAAGATCTTCAGATATTTTAAAACGCTCTCAATGCTTCCCCCCTGCCCCCGCCTCGAAATCCACCGGAGCTCCTAGCCTCTCCTCGCCGGAGGAGACTGATCTATTGCGCCGATCCACTAAAAAGATGAAGCGAGGGAATACTGAAGCTTTTGACCTAGAGAAGGATCATTTCTCCTCTCTCTCTGAGGGTTGCCGGAATGCTGGGGTCAAGAATCCAAATGGTACTCCAATGGCTTCATACAGAGATACCCTATCAGGGGGTGCTCCACAGCAAAAGGTCACGGAATACAGCAACCCCTTCTGGGAGGAGGAAATCCAAGATGAGGATTTGGTGGATGATGAGCCATTGTCAGCAGATGACCCATCCTGTCCCATGATCCTTCTGACTGCGGAGGACAAGCGTAGAATCAGACAGCCTTGGCGTAACTCGCTGATTGTGAAGGTTTTTGGCCGCAATGTCGGCTTCATCTACTTGCGGAAAACTCTGACCCAAAAATGGAACACTAAGGGAGAGTTTACTCTGGTCGACATAGGCAATGACTACTACGTAGTCAAATTCAGTAGCAGTGAAGACTTTAATCATGTACTGATTGATGGCCCTTGGCTTATTGGAGACAACTATCTAACCATTCAGCAGTGGCGGCCCAATTTTGTCGCTAGTGAGGAGACAATCAGGAACATTACTGCGTGGATTCGGATTCCGAACCTCTCAATGGAATATTTCAATGCCTTGATTCTAACGAAGATTGGGTCTAAAATTGGAAAAGTAATGAAGATAGACAGAACCACCAGTGTTGCTGAACGATGCAAATTCACGAGGCTGAGTGTCGAACTTGATATCACTAAACCTCTGCTATCCTAGTTCAGGCTAAATGGCAGAGTTTGGAAAATCCAATATGAAGGATTAAGGATGATTTGCTTCAAATGTGGAAAAATCGAACACACATTAGACAATTGCTTGGAGAATGGTGCTGACTGCAATGAGGAAACCCGGGGCAAAACTTCAGAAGCTCCAGAGACATATGAACCATATGGTGGCTGGATGCTCCCAGATCACGTGGCGAGGAGGAAGCCAACAGAGACTCATAAGTCACAGTATCAAGCTGCTCCCCATAGACAAACCGACACAAGTGTAATGGCGGAGCAACAAGATGCGAAGGTGGCCGAAGATACGCAGCCGGTTCAGGATGCTCCGGAGTGTGCGCATCGGAACCCGGTTCATAAGGAAAATCAAACTCGTGGTGAACCGGTGCCGAGCTCTCCTTTGAACGAGATGTTGAAAAGGACATTGCGGATAACCTAGAAGATACTCATGTGGCGCCTGTATCAAGCAAATCCGTGGGGCAAAGGAAGGAAGTAACAAGAAAGAAAGTCAATAAGGAGGATAAGAAAGGAAAACATATGGAAAGTAAATCCACGAAAAAAGGATTTACGGGGATTAAGGAAGCTACTCCTAATTTCTCGGCTCCAGCTAAGATAATTGGAAAGAATTTGCAAAAGAATATCAAAACGGATGGAAAAGATATTATGCAGGATATCAGGAAAGATAGCAAGTCAAGTAAGAATACATCCCCGTCTGCAGACTTACGATTGGCTGGCAGATTTTGGAAAGACTCAGAAACAAACACGCACCCAAAAACAACTACCCCTAGTTCCTCGTGTCCACGACCACATCCTGCTTGCAAGGTGGGTGTTCTGGGACATAGGAACATACTCATGTAGAACCTAAACAAGCACACAGGTGACCCCCCTCCTCAGAATGGATGTGGAATGGAATTGGATCCGGACGACCGAGGCTCCGAGGGTAGGACAAATATACCTTTGGACACTCGAATGGATGCTGTAATACAGGACGTCAAGAATAGTCGAGAGAAGCTCGAGGATGATGGCGTATAGGATGGTGATGCCACCATGGAATCGTCGGATGTCTGATATCCTCTCTCAGTGGATGCTTGTGGACTACCCTCTTTCTCAACTATTATCCATGATTGTTCAAACTTGAAAATCATATCCTGGAATACCCAAGGAGCGGGTAGCAAAGGATTTCTCCGTACTCTCAAGGACCTAATCCGAACTTATGACCCGTCTATTCTAGTTTTGCTGGAAACGAGAATCAGTGGAAGCCAAGCTGATAGTGTGTGTAGGCAGATTGGATTCGATGGAATGCTGAGATCTGAGGCTATTGGTTTTTGTGGTGGTATCTGGGTGCTCTGGCGAGGGGATCGCGTTAAGATTGAACATGTGGATGTTCATGCCCAAGTCATCTCATTGAAGGTATCTCGCTCTGGACAGGCGGCGTGGCTGTTATCTGCAATATGTGCTAGCCCTGTTCCTAATACTCGTGAGGAATTATGGGGTCGTCTGCTGAATTTTTGTCAGTCTAATGAACTTCCCTGGCTTCTGTTGGGAGACTTCAATGAAACAAGATCCATGGAGGAAAGAACTGGTACCTCTGATGGAATGCGACGACGTTGTATTAAATTTAATCAATGGGTTGACGATATGTGCCTCCTTGATCTTGGCTTCTCTGGCCAGAAATTTACTTGGAGCCGTGGTGTTGAGGTTGCAACTCGAACTTGTGCCAGATTAGATCGGGGCCTTTGTAATTTGGAATGGCGCAGCTTGTTTGAGGAGGGTGTTATTCGTCACTTGCCGGCACTACACTATGACCATACTCCCTTACTCCTTAGTGTTCGTGGGTTTACCAACTTCCGACCTTTCAATAAACCTTTCAGATTTCAGGCCGCGTGGCTGCTTCATCATGAATTTCAGTCCTTTCTCGCTCACAACTGGAGCCATGGGGCACCACTCACGCAAGCTCTCTCAAACCTAACCCAGAATCTGGATTTGTGGAATAAACAGGTGTTTGGGAACCTCTTTCGCCGTCGAGACAGATTGTGGAGACGGGTGGAAGGCATTCAGAAACAACTTTGTATTAGATCCAATTCAGGTCTGATTCAACTGGAACGTACACTCCGCAGACAATTGGATGCAACCTTGGAGCAAAATCATTTATATTGGATGCAGAAAGCACGGTCTGATGCTCTTCTTGATGGAGACAGAAACACTCGCTTCTTCCATGCATGCTCGGTGATTCGCCGCAAACAAAATAAAGTGGATGGGCTGCGTAATGAGAGCAATGAGTGGATTTGGGACCAGTCTGAGGTTCAACAAATGGTTACAAATCATTTGCAATCGCTGTTCACTGAGGATGCTGATTTTACGGGGCCATTTGATGTCCCTCGTGGTCGTTTCCCGACGCTTACGCAACTGGAGCTTGGACAATTATGCAGACCATTTACTGCTTGTGATGTCAAAGAAGCCATGGATAGTATGGGATCCTTGAAAGCGGCTGGACCCGATGGATATCATGCTATATTCTACCAGGAAAATTGGGAAACAGTTCATGATGAGGTAGAAGCTAGTGTGCTCAGTATTCTTCATGGCAGGGGGGTGCCGGACACCATGAATGAGACTATGATTGTTCTAATCCCGAAGGTAGACAACCCGGAGACTCCAAATCAACTGCGTCCTATAAGCTTGTGTAACATTGCTTTTAAAGTTGCAACAAAGGCAATTGTTATGCGATTAAAACCGATCATGAGGAAAGTTGTGGCTCAGACTCAGGCCAACTTCGTACCAGGGAGACAAATCACAGATAATATTGTCATCACTCAGGAAGTTATGCACTCTATGAGGTCTAAGCATGGCCCCCCAATCATGGCCATCAAAATTGACCTCGAAAAGGCGTATGACAGAATTCGACGGGCCTTTCTCCGAGACACACTTCAAGAACTCCGGTTGCCAACCTTAATTACTAACACTATCATGGACTGTGTGTCATCCTGCAGTATGAGAATCCTATGGAATGGGGAGTTGGGTGAGAAGTTTCAGCCCTCTCGAGGTGTGCGACAAGGTGATCCGATGTCACCTTATTTGTTTGTTTTGTGTATGGAGAGACTAGGGCAAATTATTGAAGAGGCTGTCTCCTCTCAGGCTTGGCGTCCGATCATGCTGTCGGCTAATGGCCCGGGGCTGTCACGTCTTTTTTTCATGGATGACTTAATCCTATTTGCCGAGGCTATACCGGGTCAACCATAGTATATAACTATAGGATATAACCAAATTGGATTAACTATATGATATTACCATAGTATATAGCTATACTATATAACCATAGTATATAACTAAATAATATAACCATAGTATATAGCTATAAGATAAAACCAAATTGGATATAACTATAAGATATAATCATAATATATAATTATAGGATATAACGATATGATATAACCAAATTGGATATAACTACATGATATAACTATAGTATATAGTTATACTATATAACCATAGTATATAACTAAAGAATATAACCATAGTATATAGTTATAGGATATAACCATAAGATATAACTATGAGATATAATCATAATTATCATTATAGGATATAACGATATGATATAACCAAATTGGATATAACTATAAGATATAACCATAGTATATAACCGTAAGATATAACCAAATTGGATATAACTATAACTCTATAAGATATAACCATAGTATATAGCTATACTATATAACCATAGTATATAACTAAAGAATATAACCATAGTATATAGCTATAGGATATAACCATAAGATATAACCAAATTGGATATAACTATAAGATATAATCATAATATATAATTATAGGATATAACGATATGATATAACCAAATTGGATATAACTATAAGATATAACCATAGTATATAACTATAGGACATAACCATATGATATAATCATAGATAACTATAGGATATAACCAAATTGGATATAACTATAAGATATAACCATAGTGTATAATTATAGGATATAACAATAGTATATAACTATAGGATATAAATATAATATATAACTAAAGGATATAACCATAGTATATAACTATATGATATAACCATAATATTACCAAATTGGATATAACTATATGATATTATTATAGTATATAACTAAAGGATATAATCATAGTATATAACTATGGGATATAACCTTAAGATATAATCAAATTGGATATAACAATAAGATATAACCATAGTATATAACTATATGATATAACTATAGGATAAAACCATAGTATAATACTACAGAATATAATCGTAGTATATAACTATAAGATATAACCATAGTTATATGTGATTTTCGAGAATATTAATAACAAACAGTTAATATCAAACGAATTGGTGGAGAAACGTACATGAATAAAAGTATATTGGAACCTCATGATACAAACGAATGTATTTTCATGTAACATTGATTACTTGCTAACGTTTGTTACTAGAGTCAAATGCAGATTTTAAAAAAAATTGTTCATTTGGGGTTGCGCCCAAAAAAAATTTATTATTTAAAAAAAAAATCATGCACAAGAATATTCGCATTTTCGCACTACAATCTTCTAAGCAAGAATATTGCGTAGAAGATATTAGTATAAGATATAACCATAGTATAACTATAAGATATAACGAAATTGGATATAACTATAAGATATAATCATAGTATATAACTATATGATACAACCATAGTATACAACTTATATACTATGATTATATCTTATAGTTATATCCAATTTGGTTATATTCTATAACTATAAGATATATGATATAACCAAATTGGATATAACTATAAGGTATAATCATAGTATATAACTATATAATATAACCATAGTATATAACTATGAAATATAACCATAAGACATAACCAAATTGGATATAACTATATGATATAACCACAGTTATATGTAATTTTCGAGAATAATAATAATAAACAGTTAATATCAAATAAATTAGTGGAGAAATATATTTGAATAAAAGTATATTGAAACCTCATGATACAAAAGAATTTATTGCCATGTAACATTGATTACTTGATAACGTCTATTACTAGAGTCAAATGCATATTTAAAAAAATATGTTGTTCACTTGGTTGTGTCCAGAAGAAAAAAAAATTGCGCCAGGATCTGGCGTACCCAATTTCAAAAAAATCCTTAACTTCCATATCTTCAGCAATCATATTTTAGCTCTACGCAGGTATCTTGCGTACACAAGATACTTGCGTAGAAAAAATTCCTCCTCTACGCAAGATTCTTGCGCAGAGATTTATATTGCGAATGGGCAAAAAACGTAGTGTATATAGTAGCTACCTACAAAAATATGTTATTCACTTGGTTGTGTCCAATTTTTTTTTCTACGCCAGGATCTGGCGTACGAGGAGCCCAATTTCAAACAAAAAACCAACTCCAATATCTCCAACAATCATATTTTAACTCTACACAAATATCTGGCATATGCCAAATACTTGTGTAGAGAAATTTCCTCCCCTACGCAGGTATCTGGCGTACGCCAGGTCTCATGCGTAGAGAAATGTAGTGCAAAAGTTAAAAAAATTACGTAGTGTATATAGGGGAGACGATTTTTTTAAATCTACATTTGACTCTAGTAATAGACGTTATCAAGTAATCAATGTTACATGACAATAAATTCATTTGTATCATGAGGTTTGAATATACTTTTATTCATGTACATTTGTCCACCAATTTGTTTGATATTAACTGTTTGTTATTATTATTCTCGAAAATCACATAATTATGGTTATATCTTATAGTTATATCCAATTTGGTTATATCTTGTGGTTATATTCCATAGTTATATACTATGGTTATATCATATATTATATCATATAGTTATATACTATGGTTATATTATATAGTTATATAATATAGTTATATATTATGGTTATATCATATATCTTATAGTTATATAACTATATGATATAACCAAATTGGATATAACTATAAGATATAATCATAGTATATATAAGTTATATACTATGGTTGTATCATATAGTTATATCCAATTTGGTTATATTCTATAGTTATATACTATGGTTCTATCATCTATCTTATATTTATATAACTATATGATATAACCAAATTGGATATAACTATATACTATATAATCATAGTATATAACTATATGATATAACCATAGTATATAACTAAAGGATATAACCATAGTATATAACTATAGTATATAACTATAGAGTATAACCAAATTGGATATAGGATATAACCATGAGGTTTTTGCAGGAAATCACCCCTTATTTGTCCGAATTTTCACGGAACCACCCTTTATATCGAAAATTATTTTAAACCACCCATTTTTGCTCCTCCGTTAACCAAAAGCCACCCAGAGCCACCTTCTGTTAGATTTCCCGTTAGTTCGTGTGAAATGACTAAAATGCCCTTTGTTCTTTACTGAAAATTACTTGAAATGCCATTGTTTTTTAGCCGTTTGAAGCCATTTTGAAGCCGGTGATTTAACAAAGTTTACCTTCTTCATTCCTCTGGGTGGCTTTTGGTTAACGGAGGAGCAAAAATGGGTGGTTTAAAATAATTTTCGATATAAAGGGTGGTTCCGTGCAAATTCGGACAAATAAGGGGTGGTTTCCTGCAAAAACCTCTATAACCAAAGTATATAACTATAGGATATAACGATATGATATAACCAAATTGGATATAACTATACGATATAACCATAGTATATAACTATAGGATATAACCATAAGATATAACCAAATTGGATATAACTATAAGATATAACAATAATATATAGCTATATTATATACATAGTATATAACTAAATAATATAACCATAGTATATAGTTGTAGGATATAACCATAAGATATAACCAAATTGGATATAACTATAAGATATAATTATAATATATAATTATAGGATATAACGATATAATATAACCAAATTGGATATAACTATATGATATAACCATAGTATATAGTTATACTATATAACCATAGTATATAACTAAAGAATATAATCATAGTATATAGCTATAGGTTATAACCATAAGATATAACCAAATTGGATATAACTATAAGATATCATCATAATATATAATTATAGGATATAATGATATAATATAACCAAATTGGATATAACTCTAAGATATAACCATAGTATATAACTGTAGGATATAATCGTAAGATATAACTATAAGATATAACCATAGTATATAACTATAGGATATAACCATAAGATATAACCAAATTGGATATAACTATAAGATATAACCATAGTATATAGTTATACTATATAACCATAGTATATAACTAAAGAATATAACCATAGTATATAGCTATAGGATATAACCATAATATATAACCAAATTGGGTATAACTATAAGATATAATCATAATATATAATTATAGGATATAACGATATGATATAACCAAATTGGATATAATTATAAGATATAACCATAGTATATAACTATAGGATAGAACCATAGGATATAACTATAGGATGTAACTATAGGATATAACCATAGGATATAACCAAATTGGATATAACTATAAGATATAACCATAGTGTATAATTATAGGATATAACCATAGTATATATAACTATAGGATATAACCATAATATATAACTAAATGATATAACCATAGTATATAACTATAGGATATAACCATAATATTTTCAAATTGGATATAACTATAGTATATAACAATAGTATATAACTAAATGATATAATCATAGTATATAACTATAGGATATAACCATAAGATATAATCAAATTGGATATAACAATAAGATATAACCATAGTATATAACTATAGTATATAACTAAATGATATAATCATAGTATATAACTATAGGATATAACCATAAGATATAATCAAATTGGATATAACAATAAGATATAACCATAGTATATAACTATAGAATATAACCATAGTATATAATTGTAGGATATAACCATAGTATATAACTCTAGAATATAACCATAGTATATAACTACAGAATATAATCTAATATTTAGTTCGGACATTCCTCCGTATATCCGGATTATTTTATTATCCCAAAAATAAAAAGTAATTTTTGTGACTTATGCTCGAATGTAGATGATCCGGACTACTTTTTTTTTTTGATAAAAGAGTATTTTTGTACTAGTGTATATTCCTAGGCTTTAAATCCAACCTTAGTACCCTATACATAAACAATAATTAATTTTCTATGTTGTCCTAGTTGTCGTCGTTCACGTCTAATCTTACTTTTGAATTGAATAAGTTCTTATCGATCAAGGTTGCACGTTATTGTAAATTAATTATGTAATTATCCTAGTGATCAATTTGGCCCCCAATTATTTTTTGGCCCCCAATTAATTAAGGGAGATGTTAATCTTCACACTAAATTAATAAATTTCACACCTTAAAATTACAATAATATCCTTGTCTATAACATGTTACATAATTCCTAAATTTTATCTCTTGGGAACTCACCACTATCGTCGTTCTCAGCCTCACATATCAATTGTACCTCATTTTCGCCGCAGTCCGCAGATCAGCAGTGGACTTATACCCGAGCTCTCCGTCGCAGATCAATGGTACACCGTCGTTCCTCGGCAGCTTCATCACCGTCCTCTTCGCCTCCAAAAAGCCTCCCCGGAATGCTCACTCAATCCCGGCACCGGAAAAGTATTCCCCAAATTGAAGACCCTAAGTTGCGCATGACCGCTCTTCTTACCGCCACCGTCCTCTTCACCTTCACCTTCAAAATCCACTCGAGAGTCCATAATGATTTTGTTTGTTGAATGCCTTTGTTGGAAGGGGTTTGTAGATAGTGGTGGGCCTTCTTTTAGAAGAAAAAAGGAAATAAATTAAAAGGGTTTTATAGTAAAATAAATATAAAAGTGTGAGATTTCCATATATTTTATGTGAATAACAACACTTGTGTTAATTAATCATGTACTTTGTATAAATTTAGGTTAAGCAATGACTACCCTCCTAGATAAATTATTCTTTTGTAGATATTATGGAGGAATAACAGGAAAGTGTGTTTTTATTTGCACGATATATATATATATATATATATATTTTTGGTAGAAATCTATTTGCACGATACTGTTTACATATAAAGAAGGAAATAACAACCAACCAAAGAGATAAAAGCTGTAACTAACTAGAGGAATTACGAAAATAATGGAAAACTAATTATCTCTAATAACAGCTCTTCGTTATTCACCAAAAGATATGTATCCGTTTTGCTTTGCTAGGAAGACATCTTCTTGGCTTAGAGCCCAAGCCAACACTTTGTATATATGGAATCCCAGTTTGTCTCTTTCCTCTTCTTCTCCATTAGTATTGATCCATGTGCGTAGGTGGAGTTTTGTGCAGGGTGTCACGCTCTAAGCATTGGATGAAAATAGTTTGTGCAAGCAAAAGTGTTGACAGAGATTAGCATCATGCATCAACACTTTTGCTATCACAAACTTTGTTGATCTAGTGTTGAGAACATGACGCAAGTTGTGCACTTTAGACAAGTAGTACTAGCTTGGAAGCAACGAAGACGATGAGGACTTTAATTGAAAGGTAGACTAGACTAAGTTTAGAATGAATGGATTGGAAGGGGGTTCTTCAATCTTGACTATATGAATTTAATTATCAAGTTTCATTGTGCCTAAATTGTGTTTGAATTTTCTGGTTTTTGTCATGCTAATAACATGATCTTTAATCTTGACTATATTAGATGTGGGGTGGAGCTGCATGTGCCTTTACAGCAGAAGTTTGATAATGAAGTTGCTTCGGAAACAAGTCTGTTGAGACTTGAGTAATAATCAAAAACTCAGACGTCTGCTTTCTGACTTCAAAATTGAATTGGTTCAGGTTGAGCAATAATCAAAAACTCAAACGTCTGGTTTCTGAAATGAAACTTAAATAGGTTCAGCTTACAGGATAACTACATAACAAAGGCAAGACGCAAGTCTGCTTACCATTCATATATTGTAGATTGAGATTTCACAGTGACTCATATAGAGGCCAATGGAAATCTTTATGATCAGTAAAAATCATTTACGTACTCCGAACAAACAACAGCTTGTTAATGTTAACATCACTTTCCTTGACCGGATATATGCTTCATCAGAGCATTTGCTGATTCCTTGGCAAAATGTCTCTGCCTTAGCTTCACATAGGGATAGCCAATAGCTGATAGCAAGTTTGCAGGCTTAGAGAAAGACACTACTTCATACCAAACTTGATCATTCTCATCCAGCTCCACCGAAAACCGCTCCTCACCCGCCTGTTTATCGTATCAGTACGTTCAATCAGATATCAAAACCAGATCTACTTCAAGCATAATAAATATATGCACTTTTAGTCACTTCCATGTAGAGCTGAAAAAAAAATCATACTAACCAGCAGATGACCCTGCAAAGTGCCACTACCAAAGCCAAAACTGGCCTTGATAACTTCCTTCTTTGCACCTTTTTTCTCATTTACATACAGAATTTGTAGGGGCATCATCAGCCATGGCAACAACTCCTTAACACAAACACAGAATTTCACCCCACTCTTTACTGGAGTAGTTGATTCTACAAACGTCCATGGCATCTGGAAATGCCTGAATGCAAGCGAGTTGATGAGACCAAATAATCAATCAACGCTAAGCAAATTGAAGAAAGTGGTGCTTGCGTACGAAAACAAAATCCACCTCCACGATTGAAGAGCGTTCTTCCCCTTGTCATATGTGTCTGAACCAGAACCGAGCAACACTCGAGAATGGTTCAGCAGGAATCCCTCCTGGGCGAGCTGATTGTCTTCGCGGAGCGAACACTCAGACTTGTTAGTGGCGCCTTTGTAATTGAGATCGTAATTGAAGGAACCGGATCTGAGGATCACAACATACGTAAATTGCTACTTTGAAAAGAAGCACATACGAAAATTGAGGACGAAATGGAGCTTGGAGAAGAAAAAACAGAAATGCTTACTTCTCAATGCAAGCTTTTTGTTGGGAAGGAGATGGACGAGTCCAACTGAAGAAAATCATTTCTTTTTCTGATTGCAAGAATAGGGAATCCAATTTCGAATCACACTGCATACCGATAAACACTTTTTAAGATTAGCAGGGGTGAGCAAGTTAGGCTAAAATCATTTGTTTTCTATTGATTTTGATCGTGAGTGTGAGCAATTTTTTACATCAATTGTAAACAATAAATGTAACTACGATTTTTCTAACCTATGCACTTAGGTTAAGAGTGCATATATAGTAAGATTTTATTAGATTTCAATTATTTAGAATTTTTAATATCTTTTAAAAGGGTTTATCATTTCCTATTTAGGGTTTAGTTTCCTAAATCGGAATCCTTAACCTATGTCCTTAGGGCATAGGTTAGACAAACCGATGTAACTAATTGTAAATAGAACTGAAGTAAGCAAAAGAGGATGGGTGAGCACCTTACGTTGTTGCTTTGGGTCGCCTTCACAGTTGCGCCTATAGTCACCGAAGAGGACTGACTGGTCGAGATGCGAGGATTTTGTTGTTAGAATTAGGTGTATCAGTTTCTATATAGAATTTGAGAAGTTTTTTTTTCTCCTAAAACGTATGAAACAATCATATTGATTGTTAAGCACATTTATCAATATACGCAGCATCCAACATATCGGAGCTTTGTTGCTTAATTAGATACAGGTCCTAAAGTATTACTTGACCAAGGCTAAGCAAAAAAAAGAGAAAGAATCTCAGCATTCCCTTCGGCTCCAACAGAAGCAATCACAGTCCACAAGCAACCAAGCAAAAAGAAAATAGTCATGAAATAGGTCCTCGAAGCAAACCTTATAAGACTAAAGTAATAACGGGTGACTCATGAAGAGTTGTTATCTGAACAGGAAGTCAGATTAATGCTTAATAGAGTAAACCCATTTTAACCCAATTGATGCCAGATAATGATTTTTGCCATTTATAATAACAAGTTATGTCAATTTTCGTAGCTAAGCACTATCATACTTGAAATACAGCGGGGGGAAATGGTTCCATTGTCCAACTCATGGAGTTCTAAAGGTCCAATATACACGCAATGCCTCTTAAGTGGAAATCTAAGTGAATACAGCCACTATGAATTGAACCTCGTCTTATGTTTCCCAAAAAGTTTCATATTGCCTCATAGGATTACTAAAACCATCATCAGTAGTTCAGTTTTAGACTGGATGATTTTGAAAGCAACCACTCCAGAAGATGGCTGCTAAATGACAAGTTCAATAGCTCCAAACTTTTGGATGGGATGGAAGCACTCCAGGTGCTGGACGAAATTACTCGAACAAGTTTATTGAAAAGACCATGTGCTCAGGTCAATTCACAATCTCCCTTCATAACTGTTTATACTAATATAAAAAATGAAGGAGATGGGTTTTATCAAAAGAAGAAAGCACATCAACAGCTCACGCATATAAGAAAATATAAAGTGCTGTTTTTTTTTTTCTCCCAAGGGAAACATGGAAGAGAAAAACTGCGACAATAGGAACAGGGCATTTACGCATGAAGTGATGGACTCTTAAGTTTTAGATTAACCTCTCACTGTAAAATAACGGGCAAGCACCCACTGAAAAGAAACTGCAGAAAAAAATTTACTCAAAATTCAGTTAGAAGAAAACAAATAGGGAAAGCTCGTAAATTTTCACAATCATTTCATCGAACAGCTTGAGTGCATCTCTTATCCATACTAATCATTTTCGAAGGAATTAAACCCTCTCTGACTAACTACGTAGTGCATAAACACAAGTGATTTGAAGCTGTAATTTAGAACATCAAAACCAAAGAATTACACGGACAAGTTTAATGCAAACACATGTGAAACGAAGGCGATCACGTACCTACCTAGTGTTATATTTTGGATTGTGAAGTTATGGTTGCTGGCAGGCGGACAGTTGAAGTCCCAACTTCATTTCTTACGGGGCGAAGCAGAAGCAAGATCTAAAGGGAGATAGCGTCAGGCGGCCATAGTAGAAGTAGACGAAACAAGTGCTCCTGCGGACGACTGATTTTTTCACAGCAAAAGTGCTTTTGGCTATCATGTCATTTTTCAAAGTGACCGATTATTTGTCAATTTATGATTACATTGTATTTAGTATATAATTATAAGAATAATATGATAATAAATTTAATATTACATTACATTTAGTATAATTAATATTTAAATAATGTAATAACAAAATTATAATTATTATTATATTTAGTATAATCGATATAATAGTATAATCAAGTTAGGTAATCATCCCTAAAACAAAGGTAGAGAAAAAAAAAACGGTTAACATAAGATGGGCACGAGACAATATTTCTTTTTTCCTATACCGGATACCTGATGGAGGCATAAGCATGTAATGGGCATAGTGCACGTAATGCACATGCGTGCTTATCCATTGTATATTTAGCAAATATAGAAATCAACGGATTCAAATTAGATATTTGAACATAGAACCTACCACTATAACTATTAGACCAACTTGTAATTGGCTTAAGTCATGTTAATATCTCAATGCATTTTGTTTGAAGTTGGATACTAGGTAATAGGGATGGCAACGAGACAAGTTTAGCGCGAGAAGTACCTTCTTCGTCTATGTCCTCGTTTACTGCCCTATTTCGCGTCCTTGTTCCCAACGTTTGGGGATTAAAATTTGTAATACCCTTGACTTATGTCGGTAGTGTTATATGCGAGTGACCTCAGACTTTAAAGTCCAAAGCCACCATATGCTTGCTTAAATACATTCATAACAAAAGAATTAACATCGAAAGACTTGTGAAACAAATACTTAATCTTTGTTAAAAATTGTTCCCGTAAATTGAGAAAGCTAGTTTTACAAAACAATATGAAATTACAGCAGAAGATTTCATATCAACCCAAATAAATGACTAGGTGATCTAGATATTATAACTTATTACAATTATTAAGAAGATTAAATCAATACTAAACAACTTCAGAATATCACTTTGAAAGACAACTTCAATTGCATGTCTTCTTCTCTGATTCGTTACTTCAAGATAGCCTGAGACAAGCGAATTGGTATGCCATATGGGAAGGATGACATCAGCCAATCATGCAAGGAAATTGAAAGGTTGATTAGTCTAATAAAAGACTATATAAGGACTAGACCTGGTCAAACACGGGCTCGGGTCGGGCCCGTGCCAAAATTTGAGCTCGTTTTTGCGTGCTCAGGCCGGGCCCGTTTGTCGGGCCCAAGGTGGTAACCGTGCCCGCCCGGAAGAGCGTTTTAAAATTATTTTTTAATGTATTTTTTTATTTTTTTCGGTATTTAACGGGTCGGGCCGGCCTGTTAAATTATTTTTTAATGTATTTTTTAGGTTATATTTATTTTTTTAATATATTTTTATATAATTAAAATTTTATACGGGTCACGGGCCGGGCCGAGCGGCCCGTACGGGCTTGACCATGTTACCGGGCCCGGCCCACCAGCCTGAACGGGCCAGGCCAACCGGCCCGTTCGGGTTGAAACCCTTGTTCAGGCCCGTATTGCTTGGCGGGCGGGCCGATTCGCGTTTGCTCAGGTCTAATAAGGACATATACTTATGTGAGGTTTTGTGTAGTTGTATATAGTTACTACTTTTGTTTCTCGAATAATACTCGATAAACGGTATATAACTACTATACTCCAACTGAAATATAGGAAGAGACATGATTGAAGGGAAGACTCCAATGAAACTGAATCTTATGAGAATTTTATGTATTTATATGGGAACATTTACAATTATAACACACCAAGATTTTTAAAACGACTCATTTGACTAATTGAATCATCAATCAACTTCACCGCTTGCGTGTTGTGAAAATTCATATTGGAAATAGGACTAGCTTAGACATGAGCCCAAGTGGTTTCCACGTTGTACTTCTTGTCCGAAGTTTATTAATTATGTATATAAAAACACTTATCTTATTTAATTTCAAAAAGTTCATTTATGTTAAAAGCTTATAAATCCACGCCATCTCGATACGAGAAATATCATGGGATGAATCATGAATAATGACACTAGCTAAGTACACCACCACTTATATTCAAATAAGGGTACAGTCATGATCAAAAGTACTAGGGCAAAATCCTCCTAATACTGCTATAAAGAAACAACTAAACCTCGCAAGGTATATACCGTTCCTACATAACTCGTGCTAAATAAGCATACAAGTTCACACCAATTTTCACACCAAAGTCCAACTAACACCTACAGTAATAATAATATATACACAAGGGTCATCACTAGCAATATACACAACCCAGTATATAATTTATTTATTCCACACCATTATATCAAGCAACAATATAATAATTTATTTAAATACTTTATTTAGTTAAATAGTTTTAATTTAAAATTCAAGCATAAAATCTGAATTAAATAAAATATTTAGTTGTTAATTATTTAGCATGATATATTTAATAATATATCATAGAGATAGATATGGATTTGCAACATATATTTGAAGATGAAGATCGGGGAATTTAAAGGTAAAGTTGTTTTGATTCTTATTAATCATAGTAATAAATAAGCATAAAAACGGCAGATTGAAGTTAAAATTGTATACTTCGATATTCCTACCAAATAGATTAAACTACCTAGATGGATGAATTCCAATATTATTTAATTAATATTTTAAAATATTGAATAAGATTTATTTATAACAAAATAATTGAATGAGATTATGTATGAATTTTCTTAATGTAAATTATACGATAGTTCAATGACAAGTTTTAAGAAATTTGTAGCATATATCGTGAGCATATCTAATTTATAAGTTTAAGAAATTATTATAACTTGATAGATTAGACTTATATTTAATATTTATCAGAAAAGTTGTTAATTGTGATTAGATTTTATTATATTGAATACAATAATAATTTTGTTTTATCCTTTTTACAAGAAAATACGTATTAGTTTATAAAAAAAATAAAGTCAGTAGGGAAAACCATATACCAAAAACAAAAATGTTAATTCGATAAAGTGCTACACAATAAATCTCTACCTTGATTTCAATAATCTATTATCAAGACATCTTTTATTTCGTTAATAATAAAAATTTGACTTTATATAAAAGAAGTTTTTAAAATTTTCTTATGAAAAAATCATTATTCAGTTTTTTCCTATGATACCAAAATACTTCATATGATTTATATTTTGAGTATGACATTTTTATGAGTAATCATGTATAAAAAAATTGTTTAGTTCCCCTAAATATATTTAACTTCGTGAATTTTATTATCATATTATTATGAACATTTAATAAATCAAATCACGTGCACACTATGCTAGTTAATTTTCTATGTTCTCCTAGTTGTCCTCGTTTATGTCTAATCTTACTTTTAAATTGGATAATTTCCTGCCGATCAAGCTTGCACATACATGCATATGTTATAACTTATCTAATTATTCAAGTAATTGATTTGGCCCCAATTAATCATGTATTATGTAGAGTGTGTTTTGAGTACAATTAGCGATTACAATACAATTTGCGAAATGCCATGGACAGTTGAATCAAGTAGATCAATGGTTCGCATTTAAAGGAGTAAAATAAGGGCATGCGTGTCACATTCATCATTTAGTTTGGCAATTTTATAATTATCAGTAAAAAGGGGAAATTTTCATTAAACCAAATAGAACTCTCTCTCCTCTCTATCAGTGTTGTGCGAGATTCAACCCAATTCGATTCAAGGAGACAACCCTAGAAATCTTCAATCTTTCTTCTCAAATCGATAGATCAATCAAAGCTATCAAGTTTGTTTCTCACATAAGGCGAAGATTAAATCTATGCCGCTCCCGATCCACCACAAGTTTGAATCATGTTCGCTCAAAATCTCGTTCGCTCGATGAAATTTGTTCTCCATTCACGCCATGGAGAACTGTGAGGAGTTTCATCAATACCAATTCGTAACAAGGTAAAGAAACATTTTGATGTCTCAATTTTGGATTGGATTTGCTTGTCTATGTGATGAAATTTGGATTTGTTCGGATGAAGTTGGTCTCTTGATAACTTGCCATTTATCTCCGTTGTTTGCTGAAGTTTTTTAGAATTTTTTGATGTTACATTTGCCAATTTGAACTGAAGTTGAGATTCTACTGTTGTTTTCATTTTCACAATTTGGTTGTCATTTGATTTGATTGCGATGTTCATATTTAGTATCTTTGAAATACCCCAAAGGCTATAAAAATGGCAAAATGGTAAATAAAGGATTTAAGGCCTTATAAAAATCTGAATTTGGAATTGGGATATTTAGGATGAAATATATGCTTAGGGTATACTTATCATCAAAATTTGGAATGGGAATTTGAGGGAAATTTGGGAAAGTGGCCAGCAAAGCACTGAAGCTCCCTTTCCATTTCTTCCTCTCTTCCGCTGAACCATACTCCCTCTCGGTGAAGCTCCCTGTTCTCCCGTGCCCAGCTCAGTGGTTCGTCTCCTCCGGCGAGCTCGACCAGCGGCGGCCACCTCTTCCCTTCCCCGGAGGTGAGCTGCGACCCGCTGAGAGCTCCGTTGTTGCTGTGTTATTTCCTGTTGCTGTTGTTCGCTGAAAGGAGACGCCGCCGTTGCTGAGTTCCGGCGACGAGAAGCTCGGTCGCTGTTGTTGCTGCTGTGTGTGTTCGTTGTTGCTGTGCTGTGTTTTCTGCTAGTGTTGCCGCCGTCGTCTCCGGCGTCGAGGAGCATCTCCGGTGGCTACTGAAGGTGGTCGTCGACGGGACAAAGTTCGTTCAAGTGGTTTGGAGACCTCTGGGGTCGTTGTGGTTCGACTTGAGGCAAGAGGATCCTTGCTAACTTATATATTTTTATAAACTGATTATGTTTAATTTTACCGTTGCTTGAGCTATTATTTTAATTGGTTTGTTTGACTATATAATGGCTTGGATGAGATGTGTGATAATGTGTGATGAGGTGTGATAATGTGTTGGATTGAATGTGTGGGTGTGTGTTGGATTGAGTTTGTGTGTGTGTGTGTGTATGTGATTATGTGATATTTGATTGGTTGTCGTATGAAGTGTTTGAATTGGTGTCGGTGTAGTGGTGGAATGTTGTTGGTTGGTGAAAGTCCTTATATTTAGGGCCTCGGTGGGTATGAACCCCCGAAGGTCGAAGGGTCAGGTGATGATAGTCTCACCAAACCGCGTAGGGTGCACGCCTACGTCGTTAAGGGCCAAGGGTTGGATGGTGAAAGTCCCATCCGGAAAGTGTGTGTTGATTGTCTCACCCGGTGATGTGGTGGTGGAGACGGAGGTTGGATTGGAGATGTTGGTGGTTGTGTGTGTTGATTGTCTCACCCGATGATGTGGTGGTGGAGACGGAGGTTGGATTGGAGGTGTTGGTGGTTGTGCGTGTTGATTGTCTCACCCGATGATGTGGTGGTGGAGACGGAGGTTGGATTGGAGGTGTTGGTGGTTGTGCGTGTTGATTGTCTCACCCGGTGATGTGGTGGTGGAGACGGAGGTTGGATTGGAGGTGTTGGTGGTTGTGTGTGTTGATTGTCTCACCCGGTGATGTGGTGGTGGAGACGGAGGTTGGATTGGAGGTGTTGGCGGTTGTCTGTGTTAGTTATATGTTGAATTGGTTGTGTACTTGATTAAGTGGTTATGTGTTGAATATTGGTTGTGTGCTTGGTTATTGATTTTTGTGTTGGATTTGTATAAGTTGGATTGTATGTGTTGACAGGTGTGTGTGTGGACATTTGTATGTGTTTACAGTATTGAGTTATATTATTATTTGGTTACAAGTGGTCGTTGTGATATCTATTATAGTTTAAATGTGGACTGTGTACCTGAATACGTGGTTTTGTGATGGATGTTGATTATGTACTTGTTTAAGTGGTTATGTTAGTAATTTGGTTGTATGTTTGATAATTGGCTTATGTTGGATGTTGATCGTTATTAGTTGTGGTTGTGGGCCATTGTTGGCCATTGGTTGTGTGTGTTGGATTGTGTGGGTTGACAGTTGTGTGTGATTGGCTGTTATGTGTGATTGGTTGTGTGTGTGATTGGCTGTTATGTGTGAATTGATATCTGCGTGTGTTGACAGTTGTGGGCATTGACAGTGGTGTGTGTTGACATTGTGTGTAGTGACAGTAGTGAGTTCGGTATGTTTGGTTAGCCTTGGTTACATGTTGGTAGTAAGATATGTATATATGTTTCGTAAGTTGTTAATTGAGGTATTAATAGTAGAGAAGAAGTTAGATTGGATCGTTCTATTCGTTTATGCTTATTATGAGTTTAAGGTTGAATTGAAAGAGGTTAGTATCGTGCAGAATTGGATAAGAATGGATAATTGATCGGTTATGTGATAGCGTGTTATGTTGTGTCTTGACGTGTGGTTGGTTAGTTGGTTGGTGTGATGATAGTCAAGTGTAGATATGATATATAAGTATATATATAATATGATCTGGTGTTGTTTGGTATTGTCTGATTATCGTGCTAAATCTTTGGATTTCAACTGCTTTGGCTTGGCCAATCTTGCCATAGTCTTTCACGAGACTGAACAACTGCGGTTTACGTGCCGTGGTTGGCTGGGGTATCGGGTCCCTCAGTCAATCAGGCTTTTCAGGTTTAGCGCCAGCAAGGAGGATCCTGATCACCGTCGGTTTTGGAGTCGAAGACTTTATGTTTGCGATTTTGAACCTTGTATGGTTGATTTGGTTTTGGTTTTGGTTTGTGAATTGTTGTATTTCTGTATGTTAAAGTTTGATTATTGTTTCAAACTCTGGACAGGTTTTACAGATTTTCCGCTGTGCGACTTTTGATATATATATAAGGGTTATGTTTTGAAAATTTTCTTTTCACCCGCCTTATAATCCTTCTGGATTATGGCACTGTAGCACCACTGGCCTGGGGGTGTTACAATCTTGATGTTCATGTATATTACGCTAAAGGTCATGTTTTGTGCACCACAGAAAAGACAGGGTTCATGTGTTACATGACCAAACAATTGAATTGACAAAGCCTATTAGCTCAAATGGTAGAGCAATATGTATGTACACATAAATGTGGGTTCGAATCCTTCATAGGCTACATATTGTGGTTGTAAAAAGACTTAGTTCAAATTGAGTTCACGTGTATCATGTTTAAGTTTATATATACTAGTAGACATACTCGTGCTACGCACGAGATATGTTTTGAATTTGGTTACCCTAGTGATGAATTTGTAAATTATTTTCAATATTTATTTTCTTATTTTGGTTTTGGGCTTTAGTTATCTAATTGGGCTTTTACTTGCATAGTAATTCAGTTTAGGTTAGATAAGAGATCTATAAATACTCTCTTTGTCTCCATCCTATTGTATTCTTGACATTATGTTTTTTGCCTCCCTAATTAAATCAGTTCTCCTTTTGTCTATGGTTGTAGCTAACACCCTGTTAGTGAACCACGTAAATTTGTCTTCTTTCTTTGCATTTACTGTTTTTCCTGTCATCTTTCTCACACCCGTCATAACAAACTGGTATTAGAACTTTGGGTTAATTTGGGGTTTGTAATCCGGTGAGAAAGATGCCTGCTTTGAATGTGAAGATCGACAAGTTCACAGGGAAATGTATAATCTCTGTAATAATTCCCTGAGTGAAATAAAATACATTCGACGTATCTTCGGGGCTTAACATATTCATTCGGGTGCAAATATGTTAAAAGGGTACGAATATATTTAACTAGGGGTTAAATTACTTAACCACGAAGCATCCCGGACAAAACAAGGTGAAAAGGCCCAAAAATGGCCTTGACCGCACTTAGCGATGTAGGCCATTTCCTGAGGCGGTCACCGCACCCTGCCGCACTCCGCGGTGCAACAACTTTTTCTGCAACTGCGAGCAAGTTGCAAAACTAGCTTGCGTGAGTCACCTAGCCTACCTTATCTGGTCGGGCCAGCACCTCCTAGCTTGTCACCTGCTTGTGAGCTCCCTGCTTGGCCTTTAAATAGAGAAGAGCGTGGGAAGGAAGGAGCACAGCTAAAGCCTTCATCTTCTTCCTCTGAAAATTTCTTCTTCATTATTGTCTGAGTTTTTGAGCTTCGCCGGAGTGTGATCGGAGTTCCCTTTGAGTGGTAAAGGTGCCCTCAAGTGGTGTTTGAAGGTATAAGGTGTTTGGAGATCAAACCCCAATCGAATCGAGGCCAAACGAATCGAAAGTGATAAGTTTCCTCCATTGTCGTTGAAGCTCCCCTCGCCCCTGTCACCTGACCGCACCCGCGGCAAGCATCACCGCACCCCGCGGTCGAGCCATCGCACCCCGCGGTGAGGCCGGCGCACCCGCGGTGGGCTGTGTCCGTGATGTGTGTTCTTGGGTGTGTGGTCTTGGGCGAGGCTTGGTTCCTTCGATTCCTTTCGTATTCTTTTAGATTCGTATATGTGGATATCGAATCTAACTTAGAGTCTCGTTATGGGTCGTTCCATAGGGATTTATTATCCAGGATCTGTCTCTGCTGCGAACTCGAAATCTAGTTGTCTCTAAGCTTGTCAAGCTTTCGTCAAATCTAAGGCAAGTGACGGTTCGCTCTTGCTCATCATTCCATATTTCTATTAATTATTAATTTCTTAGTTGTTAATTAATTTGGAATGAATATTGTTTTCGTCTGGGAACAGTTTGATAAACTATTTTGGAAATTAAAAGATGATATTATAATAGGTTGTATATTCTGTTAGAAGCAACGCTGTTATATACATATATATATATATTGAGATATATCTATGATGATGGCCATGATGGCTTTGATGTGAATTATTACTGTTCTGAATTGTTTAGCTAGAACGAGTGTTCGTAGGAACGCTATTGTGTATCTCATTGCGAGTATCAGTCGTTTCTTTATAACTTGGTGGATGGGATGTCCAGGCCCCAACACTTTTCTTTGGTCATGACTATCTCCTATCCGAGTATATGGGAGGTGCACAACAGCTGGTGCCACTCTCTGGGATTTATTCCCGATTATAATATCTCAATATCCCGTGAGGATGAGATTCTAAAAGCTGGAAACGTGAATGAACGTTTGGAATTAAATAAGATAAGTGCCGTTGTTGCACATGATTAATATACCCTTGGGCGAGTAGTGCAACTAGGCAATAGTACAGCTAGGAAAACTCATCTCGACTTTGATCAGAGTACCGTTCTCTTTCCAATCTGGATTCACATTATGCGGTGAGGTTGGTCATGAACCGAAACATCAAGTCAGTTTTTAAACACTTGCGTGGTATTATAATGTTCGAGACATTGTCATACTTCCGATAAGACTCAATCTCTTGGAGTCTTCTATTGATTGTTTTCCCATAAGACTCATGTCCGTTGGAGTCTTCTCTTGAACATACTTTTTATATTCCAGTAGAAGTATGATGGTTGACTATCGTTATCGGTTTTGATTCGAGAAACGATGAGTCTAACCTAATATGACTAATTCGAACCACTCTGCTTTGTGCCCATGCATAGTCTTTCATTAGACTAACCAACCGGAATTGTTCTCTGCATGGTTGGCTGGTGTCATCCGTTCGATTCGGCACATCAGAGAAGTTGCAGTTCCGCGAAGGCTAGAACGACTATGGAGACAGATGATGTTTTCGACAAGTTTATCCATGTTGAGATCCTTGGCGTTGATCGCAATGATCAAGACTTGTTATTTATTTTATAAGACTTCCGCTGAAAACTGATTACTCTGTATTTCATCCTATTTGGGATTGGGATGTAATCCCAAGACTTATGTTTCAATTGAAGGTTGTGATGTTTTGCACCACAGTTGTTGTTTTATGATTTATATAACTGATAAAGCCTTGGGTGACTTCGGATGTGGAATCTGAGGTCACTGGCAGTAATACCTTTCGAATGAAATATTTGGCGGTGTTACAGCTTAAATATTATATTTTTAAATAATTGTGTCAAATGTTAAAAAATGACAAGGATTATTGATCATAGGTGTAAGTTACACCTATGTAACATCTATTTTTGAGTTACACCTATGTTACACCGTGTAACATCTATTTTTGAGTTTAATGTTACTTAGCTCATTTAATATTACTAGTGTAGTATCCGTGCCTTGCACGAGATTTGTTTATTTTTTCTTACATTTAAAAGAATAGTATATAAAAATTATATATTTAATTGATATAGAAATATGTAGGTAGTGACTATTATAAAAGTAGATGAATGCTAATGTAAAAAAAGACTAATTGAATACAAAATTTTGAAGAGATTAACAAAATACATTATCGAAAGAGATACGAAACTCTCCATAACTTTATTAGTAGTAAAATTGGCTAAGTAGTTTTGAAACGTGGATAGTCACAACATCTATACTACTAAAACGATATTTTTTTGTTTTTGCCCCATATCAAAATCTTCAAACCTTGATGATGCAAACATAAAACTGACCATAAGTGAAAACAGGGCGGGAAAGATACAAACCGACATTTATAAGAGATTGACTCTGGCTATTGTTTATCGTCACAACAAAATAAACACTCAAGAGAATTTGTCTTCGTTGAAACTTGAACGGGTATGAAGTGTCTGACTGTGACATGAGCATGCGAGGATTCAAAACTGCATGTCTAATATATTAGTTAAAATATTTTTTTCTTGTACGACATGATTGTCGAGCTGCGTGGTTAGGGTTTAGGGTTTCAAGCAATTTGTGGACTTGATCGTAAGAAAATTATATAGCTTCAATATGTAGACAAATTATAGAGAAGATTTGTAAAAACAATAAGTGTTTTAAGATGATATAGCAAGATTAGTTAATATATATTTATTTACACCATCAAATAAGATATATGAAAAATAGACTTTCTAATCTATTCAAGATTACTTATGAAAATAATAGGTTAAAACCTCCATATGCATATAAATTGAGATTCTATAATAAAAACTTATCTTATTGATTGTGATTACTTACTATAATCAAAATTTATCTTATTCTATACATGGAAAACAATTTTTTATTTTTTTTCGTATCTTTACTTCTTGCAGCTTTTTTAGTTGATAATCCTTTTTTTCCTAATAGTTGGATGATGTAGTGGATGATGGTTAGATGAGTGATGACATGTATGCAAATCAAACGTGGTGACGACACATAAGATTTTGGTTTAGTAAATATATAGTAGATTATACTTCACGCTTTGAACTATTAAAAAATGATTATGCATACCAATAATATATTTCATAAAAATATATAGACATGGTCATAAACCATTATATTTATAGCACGTTTTTACCTTTATTTTGTATAAAGTTTACTTTTAGCGATTCTAACTTTTGGATCCTAGTCTTATATTTTCGAAATGTTAGAATACATTCATAGAAACATATTTTCATGGTAACTAAATTGAAATATTCTCCATTGTATATTTCCAAATGTAGTTGATAATCCCTCATTAAACTACTTATTGGTGGTGCCTATAATTTTTTGCCTTTTTTATTTAGTATTTTTAATTATGGAAATATAATAATATATAAAAACTATATGCTTTTGATTGTGATGTTTAGTTTTGGAAATAGAATAATATTATATATAATTATTATATTAAATTTTGAAAAAAAGGATTTTTGAAGATTGTTATTGTGATTGACATGTTTAGTTTAGAATATATGAGATCTGATATATATTTATTATATTAAATTTGAAAAATTGAGAAAATGTCATGTGACAAAAAAAAAAGGAGGATGTAAGAATATGGGGATGTCATGTGGTATAATGATGAAATGTGCTAATAGGGGGATGTCATGTGACATAGAGGAGTCTTGGTTTAGTAGATAAATATTAGATTTTTAGTTTATAATTAAATATATCAAAACAAAGTAAAAAAATGAGAGGATGACACATGACAAATGAAGGTGATTTGATTAGGGAGAGTCATGTGATTTAGTTAGATTTTAGTTTAGTGTATACATAGTAGATTGTTGTGGAAGTTTTGTATTCGTAATCTTTGTTATTGATTTGTGTGATTCTTTTGTGTGTAAATTAGGAAGTGATTAGTTTATTTATATGATTGATTTGTATCTAAATTATAAAAATTGTATATAAATTAGGAAGTAATTATTTTGATTAATTTGTATCTAAATTAGGAATTAGTTAAGGTGTAAGATATAATTTTTTCTATATAAATTTTGATTTTACAAAAAAAAATGAAATTCTCAAAAAAATAGCATGTGACATTTTTATTTTGAGGGTGCAATGTGGTATATTGAAGTTTTATTTTAATAGACATATAGTAGATTATTTATAATATAATACTTTGACTAAAAAATGTAATTGCATTTATGATTATATCTCTTATATAAATTAGATATATGTTTTTATGCGTCCTTTCCCAGACCATGACCATATAAAATAGATATAATAAATAATATTTTTCAAAAATAGGTTTATGAAATTAATGTTAGTACACTTATAGCTCAATATTGAAAACTACCTTTAATAAAAAAAATCGTACTAAACTAATAAGTAGAAATTTAACATTACTAAGTAATAATATATATCTTATTTCATTTAAGTATAGAGTATGTAATAATGTATCCTTATAAAATATTTTTTTCTAAGATTCAGCATAATGTTTTTTTATTGCAAATATTTACAGTTTTACAGTGCAAATAAAAAGTGCACATAATTGACCTATTATAAGCTACTAATTAATCACTTACTAACTACATAGTATGAACATTTAGGAAATGAATGTACAATTTAAGGTCCTAATAAGATCAATATAAGATTATTAAAAATGAAAAAATGTTATATAATTATGGAAATTTATTTTATTGATTTTTTTGGGTCCAAGTGTATTGTTTATATAAGATTAGCTTATGATGGAAAGATTTAAAAAATTAGGTGGATTATTGTTAAGATTACAAATTTCCTTATTGGAAAGAATTAAGATATATATTGATTTTTAAAATAAGACTTTTATTACTTGAAAAATTGAGATGATGATAAGGGGAATATAATGGCATGGTTTATTCTTAGAGTGACACGGGGCATAGGAAATTTTGGATTTGTTTATCCCTCTTCCTAATTTAAATTCAAATTAAACACAAAGATTACAAATTCATTTATTTTCCGATTATATATAGATTCAGAATTTTCTAATTATATACAAATCCAAAATTTCTTAATTATATGGACGATTAATATATAAAATTATGATCATGATATGATTTTGATATTAATATTATGTAGATCTATTTTTGTAAATATAAAGATTAATTTTAATAATTATTAATATATTTTATTCAACATATATGACATAAAAACCCGTCTGGCACGAGAATTTCGATAGTTAAATACTAAATTTACAAACTTCCCTGAGAATTGCCACTGATGCATATTTGTATGTAATCGGAGGTGTCTGTTTACTCAATTAAAGTAGATAAAATATTACATAATTAAAATGCTAATTAATTCGTAATTAACCAGTAGTATAGTAATATAAAAATCAAATATAAACACGTGCACTATATAATCCTCTGAGTCATCCTCCATATTCTTATGTCATTGATTTGTAAGCAAATCTATAGGTTCAGTTTTGAAAACAAATTATTTGTTTGGTACAAATTTATTATTGTACTACACGTGTATTGGATATTTTGTGGTTCATTTTAAATAGAATTAATGTTAAAAATATTACAAATTTATTTTCCTAAATTCATATAAACATCACGTGATTTTGGAGTTGATCATAGATGAAGAGAGTTGATATATAGCAAAGTAATAAATACAATCAAAATGTAAACAAAAACATCGTAACTAAGCTAGATTAAATATAGGGTCAATTACCGAAAATCACCCGTTCAATAGGTCATATTGCCTAAAACCACCCCTTTAATTCGATATTACCGAAAACCACCCGTGTATCACACGCCGTTAAACACTCGCCACACACCCTTGACTTCCGTTTAAAATCCGTTTAAATCTGGTCCCACGTCCCTATTTTTGGTTTTTTTAAGTAAAATAAGAAAGGAAAATTAAAAAAAAAAAAATTAAACCCTTTCCCCAAATTTTTTTACATGGCCATCAAATCAATACCATTTTTCCCAAATTAAACACATAAACTTGATACAATGAAAATCTGATTAAGCCTTGTTATCAGTGTGATCTTGTAAATGGAGCTTCTGATCCTGTTCTTGTTATCCCTTTGGCGAGTGCCAAGAGCAATTTGGGGCTTATGATCTTGTTCTTGTTCTCCCTATCAAAACCCTACGCTACATTTCCATCAAAGTAACACTGAGACAAGCTCTAGCTTCTGTTCGCTCAGATCAAAAACAGATCAGTACAAAATTACCAAAATATCCCAAAGCAGTAGCAGCAGAAGGCCTAATCGAATCAAAGAGCAAGCTTAAATCACTGAAAAATGTCCAAAATAAGCACAAATACAACAAACATTGATACCATTTCCACCTTATTTGGATCGAAGTCCTCCTTTGGCGGCCGATCTGCTTCCCAAGCGACTTCAACGCTAATTCAACTCAAATCCACAGATTGCACGACTATGGAAACAACTTTTCACAAGCAAAGCCTTGCAGCTACACCGAATCTCCTTCTGTACCCCAAATCTGACCAAAAGCGGGATAGTTTCGCCTATCTAGTCTATTGTTCTCCCCCAACTTCAAACTGCATGGAGGGGACTTGAATGACCCTAGATCTATAGATCAAACTCAACGGGGACATGAATCACGAGGTTTGGTGTCGATGAACCCATCTTCAGGTAGAAACTCCCACTCCTCCAAATCCATCCAATCTGAAAATTGAATTATTCTTTCCTCCTTTGTTAATGGAAGGCTTTGGAGAACTGGAGGGAGTGAAGAAGTGAAGACTGAATTCATCATGTGAGCTAGGGAGGAGTCACCGACGTGTCAGAAGGAGCCGGTGGGGAAAGGAATTGGAAGGCTGAGGAAGATGATGATTTTGGGGAAGAAGCTGACTAGTGATTTCGAGGGAAGGGTTAATTTTATTTTATTTTTAATTTTCCCATTTTTATTTTACTTAAAAAAACAAAAATAGGGACGTGAGACCAGATTTAAACGGATTTTAAACGGAAGTCAAGGGTGGGTGGCGAGTGTTTAACGGCGTGCGATACACGGGTGGTTTTCGGTAATATCGAACTAAAGAGGTGGTTTTGGACAATATGGCCTATTGAACGGGTGGTTTCCGATAATTGACCCTTAAATATATAGAGAAATTTGAAAAATATACCTACAAAATCTGGAAAAAATACTACTCTCTCCGATTTAATTTGACGGTTTTTGCATTTCATTTTTTATCAAAATTATTTGTCGTCCAACCCCTCTTAATTACTATTTTTATTTTCCGATTACTTTGATGGGTGTTTATTTTGATATCTAAACCAGTTGTTGTTTATTACTCTTCTTTAATTAATGAGGAAACAATATGTGTACGCGTCTGATCTGATATCTTCCAAATTGAATTTAATGCAAAATTAAGTGCATCTGGATTTATTGCTTAATGGATGCATTTAAAGAAACAATAAATTATTTTTTAATTTAAGTGTAATAGGATAAAACGTCAATTGACTATTGAGTAACAAAACAAAAGCCTAAAAAGGCAAATTAAAAAAGATTTTTGGTGGTCCATTTTGGAAAGAATTAATGTTAAAAATATTACAGATCTATTTTCGTATAGTGCAAAAATAAATATTACAAAATATTCAGTGGTCAATATTGGAAAAGAGAATCAAATATTACAGAATATTTTGTTGTACATTTTGGAAAGATTTTATTGTGAATAATATTCGTATGGCAAATATAGGATTTTATTACTAAAGATTTTTTATTTTTAAAATAAATCTAAAAAACCACAGGCTGTCACATATCCAATTCAATACCGTGACGCTACGTGACAACGTAAATTCAAGCTCATTCTGGGGGCGTCACGTGGCATAGTGAGTATTATGCTTCAGTATATATATGTAGTAGATTATACTTCTAATACAAGTCTATACATTTTTAAAGGGAGATGTTAGTTACGCTCAAATTTTTTTACTAAATAAGCTCAACTGCTCACGCGTATAGAAAGCGGGAGCGGGATCTAAGTCTTGGCAACGCGAAGCGGGAGCGAGACCCAATGAACGGATATCCGTATCAAAAGTGACAATGCGGGTGCGTGACTCCCTTCTATTTTCCCCACTGCATATTCACCTCCCAAAGCAACATCAATGGCTAGGCCAAGCTATCCAAATTTAAAAAATAAAATGCGCTGATATATACAAGCCAAAGGGATGGAAGAAGTTCAATGTAGAGGCCACCGTACAATAATGGCGGCATCTTCCTCCTCTTCCTCAACGCGAGACCCGCAATTCAGGAAGGACCTAATAAACAACAAGTTGGTGATATTCTCGCCCGCCCGATCGAAGCGTCCTTCGGATCTCAAATCCAAATCCCCAACAACCAACCACCAAATCCACGAGTGCCCCTTCTACGTCGGCCACGAGCATGAGTGCGCGCCCGAAATCTTCCGTGTCCCGCCCCGTTCCAAATCCGACTGGAAAAAAAAATGGCTAGCCCTGTTTTCCGGCCCAAAAAAAATGGCTTGCACCAAAGCTAGCAAAACCCATTATTTTCTCCATCTGGTTCCGATCTTGCCAAGGACCCAGAAGAAATCATCTTTCTTTCATGACCATTACTGGCAAAGTGAAAAAGAAAGATAGAAAGAAAGAGATGAAAAAATCAGTCAAATGTTACTTGCAAATTTTTACAAAGAGAGAAGAAAAAGAGGAGGAATGGGGTGAACCGATTGAAGAAATTGAGGGTTAGAGGTGGTTTTGGTGGTGGGTTTTGATTCAATGGTCTTGTACTGCACAAGTGCAACTACTGGTGTGTCGGGGGTTTGAATTGAAAAGAGGGAGAAAGAAAAAGAAGAAAGAGAGAGAAAGAGAAGTGCAATTAATGGGGGTAGAGCAAAGTAGAGGAAGGTGTATTAAATGGAGGGAGGTGTATTAAATGGGGAGAAGTAAATGCAAATTGATGTTTTCAACTTTTCATGCCTGGATTTCTGCACACATGGCACCATCTTCTTCAGCCCCCACCCATTTCTCCCTCTCAATTTAAACCCAATTTACACTACTCGTATTTCCTTTACATTTAGTGAAGACTCCCGCTCCCGTATTGCGGGTGCGGGACTGTTTGTCACATAATGTTTTGTTCCGCTCCCGCTTTGCGGGTGCGTGATATTATGTATTTATCCAACATAAAAAAATCGGATATCCTTAATTTTAATTAGGGGTGTCAATCGGGCGGGTCGGGTCGGGTTCGGGTCGGGTCATTTCGGATTCGGGTCAGTTCGAATTCGGGCCAATGTCTGATATTATAACAAGTCGGACCATATCGGGTCGGGTCGGATCGGATATTCATTTATCGGGTGAGATCGGGTATTCGGGTCAATTTCGGTCGGGTTAATTTGGATTTCGGACAAACTTAGGGCTGTCAATCGGGCAAATCAGATCGGTTTCGGGTCGGGTCATTTTGGTTTCGGATTAATCCGGATCTCGGCTAATGACGTATTCACGTGTATTTTGACAACTCGATCCAATTCGGGTCGGTCGGGTCACTTGTTCATTTTATCGGGAGAAGTTGGATATTCAGACCAATTTCGATGAGTTATTTCAGATTATGACTGAATTAGATTTTGTGTAAATCATATTTCGGTTGACTCGGAATTCGGATGAATATGAGTTTGAATGAATAAGATTTCGTTTACGATCTCAAAAGAATCGCATTTCGTATAAATCGAAATGTGGTTGAAATGTATTTCGATGGAACCGGTTTTCGATTGAAGGCAAACATAATTACAATAAATATATATATTCACTATAAAATCTCCTATCATTAGAGTTCTATATTTAAGGCTTTTGGTAAGGATAATTCTTACGGTAAATAGTGAGGATAAACCTAGACCTTTGAGTTTATGATTTAACAATAAAGAAAGTTTATGATTTAACGATAAGGAATATTTAAGATCAAGTGGCATTGATTTTTCCAGTGATTTCGGGCTATCGAGTTTGGGTTTTCATGTGATTTCAAATCAGTCAACTTTGGGTTTTCGGGTGATTTCGGATCGGACAACTTCGAGTTTTCGGATGATTTCAGATCGGATAACTTCGGGGTTTCGGGTGATATCAGATCGGGCAACTTCGGATTTTCGGGTGATTTCGGGTGATTTCGGGTCGGGTTACTTCAGGTACCGGGTTGATAACGGGCTAGTTCGTTCGGGTTATTTTTGGGTTCAGGCTAGTCGTTTGGGTCGGGTCGGGTTCGGATATACAATATTTTAATTCTTTTCGGATAACGAACGGGTTCGATTTCAGGCGGGTCATTCGGATCGGGTCAAGTTTTGACAGCCCTAATTTTAATACGCTTCCGTTTTCCGTGTGCGTGAGTTCAATCTCGCTCCCGCTTTTCGTGAGCGTGAGTCTTTTGAGCGTAAACAGAAGAAAAAATTGAGCGTATCTAGCGGTCGCGTTTTTAAATTATCTTTTAAAAATTATACTAAAAAGATATGAATACAAATTTCTTGCACACAAACAATATGCAATATGCAAATATATTATTCTGTATGCATAAAAACGAATTTCATGTAACATAAATATACTTTAAATATAAATCTATACATTTTTAAATTATATTTTAAAAATTATACTAAAGAGATATGAACATTATATAGATTGAAATTGATATTAGATTATTGAATATTTGTTATCTAACTAAATTATCTTTTAAAAGTTAGGATATATATTTTTTTATTAATATTAATATTTAAATAGGATACGTATTTTTTTTTCCATAAGATATTTTTTTATCAAAGAAGTATTATAACAAAATCTTCTCAATAAGGAAAAGGAATATAATGCCTATTCAAGAATTGCCGACACGTAAGATTTAGGCTTTCGTTTTAGTATATATATATATATATAATATAGATAGTTAGTAGATTGATTTGTAATCTTTTAAATTGATTTTTTATTTAAATAAGGAAAGATTTATTATATGTTTAGTATATGAATTTTTAATATATAAGTTTGTAATCTTTCTAATTGATTTGTATTTAAATAAAAAAAGATTAGTTATATGTTTAGTATATAAATCTTTAATATATAAGTTAATTTATTTAGAATAACTAAAAAATAGAGAAAATGACAAATGGCGAAATCAACCTGTAAGCGCTATGTGGCTAAATTAACGTGGAAGCGACATGTAGCGTAATTTTATTCGACTTTAGTAATTATATAGTAGATAGTAGATTTTTGTACATGATTAATTGATGTAACACTAAGGTTTTGTTTAGCTAAATATATTTATTATTTATAAACAATTTTTTTTTAAAAACCTACTTTTATATGTTTTCATAAACGTGTAAATTTTTTATTACTACTCATACTTTTGTAATAAATTACACATATTTTCATAGAAATGACATTTTTATCAAATATTTTTTTTATACAATTTTTTATATTAAATATTTATAAATAGAAAATTCTTTATAAACCCATTTTCCTACCAAACCCTACATTGGTCCATGTATTAATGCAAAATGAGCTCTTCGCTATAATGGTTTTTTGAGTTTAAATATCATACTACGGAGTAATCCAAGTTCCCACCCAATTAATTTAACATTAATCACGTGTATGAGTTGAGAAATCGTCCTTTGTGTTGTTTGGGGATGATTAGGGATATTTAGAAAATCTATAGTTTTAATTGGTGGCTATCCAATCTTTTATCATATGAAATTAGTATAAATAAATATTCACGTTTAAGGAAACTGTATCTGATAAATATTCATGTTATCAATTATGCAAATATACTGACATATCTTCGATTTAAGGGAAAAAAAATCAGTAATTCTAAAATGAAGGATTGATTGACATGTGTCCAATTTGCTATTATAGTGTCACGTGACAAAAATGAAATGATGCATTCTTAGAGTGCTATGTGACTTAGTAGAGATTTGCTATCCTACAGCTATCTCAAGGAGAAAGAAGAGATGGTCGATTCCCGGTCGTTCAATCCGCCCTCTCAAAGTGAAAAAATGAGTCAAAAAGAGACGATGATCGTCTTCCCTCCGCCATCTCATTGTTTCGTCTTGTCTCCCACCATGATCGTTGCCTGCCAATGCCATTGACCAAATATTTTGTTTTTTAATGTAATGTTGCGCTGCTTCACGTTTCGAATTAGGACTTGGTATTGTGTTGCTTCGTATCAAGGCTTGGACGAAAATATTTCTCTAGGATTTGTTATCCTAGAGAAATATTAAGAGAGGGAGTGGGAGAGACAACTTTTCAATAATTGAGAAAATTATACCTATCAAGTTATAAGAGCATATTAAGAGAGGGAGTGGGAGAGGAATGTCATTTCATCAAAGCCATTATCCCTTCCAGCTAATTTGGTGCATGCAGCTGACTTTATATTACATATTTCTTTGACTACTAAGCTTCTGTTCTAATGTTTTTTAAAATGTTGCCCATTTGCATCCAAGAAGAGATGTCATATCATCAGATTCTTATAAATTGGATGCCAGAGAGTCCAATAAGATGCAACAAATTTAAAAGTTCGGATCTTTAACCATGACAACATCCTTCTTGTACGTCAAACCAATTACTTCCAGCACAAATTCTACACACACAAAGACCATAAAAAGACATGACTTAAGGATTCAGAATACCTCAGAATACCACTCCCCAAAATTATCATCCTTCTTGTAAGTCAAACCAAGACCAGTCTCCTTCTTCACCTCTTTCTTTTTCCCTCCTGAACTCAAAACACGCCAATCAAAAAGATCAAATCAGAAGAAAGCCATTTCTGAACCAAATCTGCAGAACAAACAGCAGATTAACATCAAATTAACATCTCGACTCCAAAATTCAAATCACCGGCGACAGGAGCAGAACTTGAGCAAAACCGAGAAACGCAAATTGGTCAAACTACATAGAAGTTCAGATCTAGCCCTAATCAGAATCGGATGGTGCTGTGTAGCCTGCAGCTTAAAAAACAAGTAAGAGGAGTGAATTGAAAAGAGATTACCTTGTGTGAGAGGAAAATAAAAATTGGGAGAGCGAACGCGTTGAAAAGGATGGAGGCGGCGGCGGTGAGGGCGGAGGGCGTCGAGATCTTCGACCACGTCCAGCGTCTCCCACAGGCGAGGGTGGCGACTCAACGAGGGCGGAGACTCCGACGAGGTCTGAGGCGGAGCCAGCTGCAGAGATGAAAATCGAGAGGAGAAAGAGACAGAGAGGACTGTGGAACCTTTTCAAGAAATTAGGGCCGACTCACTTGGCTGGTAGGGAAAAATACATAAAATTTATTTATTTTTTTTGAAAATTTCAGTGGGGCCTACAGTCCTCCTACTGGGCCTCACCTGTGTCCGCCCCAGCCAATAATCAATGTTATAAACTCAAAGGAGAAAAAGAAGGAAAGCGCTACCGCCGATTTCGGAGAAAACAATGAACTGATGAGAGAAACCTTGACTCTGCCAACAAATAAATTTAGGTTACCGCCTAGTGATGAACTCTTAAATTTTATATTAACCTCTCACTGTAAAATAACGGGCAAGCACCCTAAAAAGAAACTGCAGAAAAAAATTACTCAAAATTCAGTTGGAAGAAAACACATAGGGAAAGCTCATAAACTCTCGCAATCATTTCATCGAACAGCTTGAGTGCATCTCTTATCCATAATAATTATTTTTGAAGGAATTAAACCCTCTCTGACTAACTACGTAGTGTATAAACACAAGTGATTTGAAGCTGTAATTTAGAACATCAAAACCAAAGAATTACACGGACAAGTTTAATGCCAACACATGTGAAACAAAGGCGATCACGTACCTAGATAGTGTTATATTTAGATTGCGAAGTTATGGTTGCTGGCAGGCGGACAGTTGGAGTCCCAAGTTCGTTTCTTACGGGGCAAAGCAGAAGCAAGATCTAAAGGGAGATGGCGTCAGGCGGCCGTAGTAGAAGTAGAAGAAACAAGGGAAATTCCTGTTGGTGCCCCTGAGTTTAGGGTTATTCCTATTGGTGTCCCACGATTAAGTTTTTTCCTGTTGGTACCCCTAAGGTTTTGGTTTGTTCGCTTTGTAACCGAAATTTTTCATATCCGTATCATTTCGGTTCAAATTGATCAAATAGAAGCTCATCACTATGTTTATTGACATCAACTTAGTAGGATTCGACTCTTAAAACACTCAAATCCATACTCGAACCATTCCGATTTGAATTCTTAAGGTCGAAACGGGTTGTTACTTTGGAATTCAAATCGACATGGTTCGGACATGGATTTGGGTATTTTAGGAGTCAAATCTTACTAATTTGAGGGCGAGGAACACAATGGTAGATTTGGATTTAATCAATTTGAACTAGAATGGTACACACATGAAAAAGTTTGGTTACGAAACAAACAAACCCAAACCTTAGGGACACCAACAGAAAAAAACTTAATCGTGGGACACCAACAGAAATAACCCTAAATACAGGGGCACCAACAGGAATTTCCCAAGAAACAAGTGCTCTTGCGGACGACTGAATTTTTCACAGCAAAAGTGCTTTTGACTATTGATAATTTTCAGGTCCGGTCTCCGGTCCAGGGATTTTCGAAATTTCGGGTCCGGTCCAACCCGATTTTTTTTTTAATATTTTAGGGTTTAAGGTTTTTATATTTGAGGTTTAGGGTTTAGAGTTTAGGGTAAATTATATTTAAGAGTAAATTATATTTAAATTTGAGGGTTTTTTTTATGTTTAAATGTAAATAATTATATTTAAATTTAATAAAATTCTAAACCGGTCCAAATAGGATAGGACCGGTCCGGACCAGATATTTCCGATCCGGATTCCGGTCCACCATTTTTGGTGTTCCGGGTTCCAGTCCGGTCCGGACCGGGTTTGGACCGATGCTCAACCCTAGTTACAATATATATTAGAGAGAAACTTATCCTCTAAATTATACAAGTATATCTAAATGAAAAGATAGAATATATCAATAAAAATATATAATTTTTAATTATCTTCTTCAAGTTGGAGTATAGAGATCAATAATGTTCAACTTGTCAAGAATGTGCATAAATTGTTGTTTGCCAATGGCCTTAGTAAATAGATCAGCTGGCTGATTGGAGGTCTGTATGTGAGCGGTAAGAATCACACCAGAGTGTATAAGATCCCCCACGAAATGACAATCAATCTCGATATACTTCGTGCATTCGAGGAATACCGGATTAGAAGCAATGTGTATAGCAACTTGACTATCACAATATAGGCGCATAGGACGAGAGTGAGACATACCGAGAGAATGGAGGAGAGATTTGAGCCATAATAGCTCACTGCAGGCGGCAACCATCGCCATGTACTCGGCCTCAGCAGACGATCTCGAGACCGTGGGTTGTTTCTTCGTCTTCCAAGAAATAGGAGAGTTTCCTAGAAGGATGAAGTAGCTCGTTACAGATCGACGAGTGAATGGGTAGGAGGCCTAGTCAGAGTCACAGAACACAGTCACCTGAAGGGAACTCGAAGTGGAGAGCATGAGACCCTGACCTGGATGTCCTTTGAGATAGTGAAGGACTCGGAGAGCGGCGTCCCAGTGGTCATTGTTGGGAGACTGCATAAACTGAGCCACGATATGTACAACAAAGCATATTTCTGGACGAGTGATAGTCAAGTAAATGAGACGACCTATGAGGCGCCGATAGCGATCTGGGAAATCAAGAAGCGGACTAGCAGAGGATGCTAGTTGATGATGTTGCTCCATTGGAAAATCGCTTGGCTTAGAACCCAGTAGACCTGCTTCAGACAGAATATCGATAGTATATTTCCTTTGAGAGAGAAAACTACATGTAGGACTGCGGGCAATTTCAATACCAAGGAAATACTTCAAAAGACCCAAGTCCTTCATGTAAAAACATGTGCTCAAGTACTGCTTGAAAGGAGCTATGGTTGTGGGCTCGTTCCCTACAATGCTAAGATCGTCGACGTACACCAGAACATGTAGAGTGACATTCTGGCGACGTAAAGAAAAGAGCTAGTAGTCCGCCCTACTCTGTTGGAAGCTATAGTTACACAGAGTAGTTGCAAAGTCTCTCGGTAAGAGTGGCAACACATTGCAAGTCCATAGTTAACTTAGCCAACGAGATTAAATTACGCTGTAAGCATGGGATATAAAGCACATCAGTAAGTAAAACATCAGTAAATCTCAGTCCCAACATGGACAACAATAGAGAGGTTTCCATCAGGCAGCAAAATAGAAACTGAAGGAATGGGTTGAAGACCCGTAAGAAGCACCTTTTCCTCCGTCATGTGGTAGGAGGCGCCAATATCTAGTATCCAAGGCGAAGACAACTTACTGGATAGCTTGTCATGAGAGGAAGAAGTGCCAACATTTTGCAGCATATTTAGGACTTGGTTCCACTGATCGTGTGTGATCATTGGGCCAAGCGCTTGACAGTCTTGATCAGTGTAAGTGCGGTTACCTGGGCAATAGATGGTGGCTACACAACATACGGCAAGGTGACGTCTAAAGTGTCACGTTTGGGGTCGATCATCGTCAAGAAGAACGATGATGACAGCAGCAGAAGCGTGAAAAGATGCAACGACGGCTGCTAGAGAAGAGGAAACAAAATTGGTTGTGTTTAGGCTAGGCTAGATTGCTCTGACCATGATAATTTGAGAGAGGCAGATAGAGTTGGAAAAGATTTCCTTGTGTTAATAGGGTAGAAGAGGTTACATTATATACTAGAAAGGAAATTATCCTCCAAGCTATACAAGTATATCTATATGGAAAGATAGAATATAACAATAAAAACATATAATCTCGGATAACTATCATGTCATTTTTCAAGTACCAGCTTAGCATTAGATTGTCAAGTCACAATAGAAAGTGAAGCTATCTCCCTAATTACTTGACGTTGCCTTTAAAATTAGTCTTAAGCCTATGCATCCCAAAGTAGTCCATCTCTACACCTTCCATACTCCCCTTTATAACCCTGTGAGCCAGGATCCTCCCTATCACTCGACACATCTTGAACCCATGGTTCGAGAACCCACCCGCAACCACCACATCTTTCTCAATCACCGCACCTAGGAAATCTATCATCTGGAGTCATCAAGTACATGCATGATTGCACCATCACCGACCTCTCCCACTCGACCTGACCCACAAACGTCTCTCGGATCTAGCCCCCTATTATCTCCGCGGAGGTACCGAGCTCGCATGGCTTGCCCGTGTGGAGCCCCACTTTGATCAGGCCCGGTTACTCCAACGAGGGCATCCCGAAAACATGTGGGTTCCCGTAGCTGCTGAAGGTAGGGAATCCCGCCTTCATTGTGAAATCTCCCTCATACCCCTCCTTGATCTTCCAATACACGACGCTTGTTTCCAAGGGATGAATCAGAATTTCCTCCTTCATAACTGCATAAACCAACTTCCGCATCCAAGGCCCAACCGTTGTATATAACACACTTCTTACCCTTGAAGACGCGGTTGTTGGATGAGAAGACGATAATACCCCCGTCTCTCCTCTCGATCCCTGTCACCTCCACATTGTCCATCAAAACGGCACCGTATCAGAGAGCGAGGGGTAATCATATAAAATTGAATATTTGAAAATATGTTATATATAGGATAAAGATCATAATGAAGAGAGTGAAGAATACCTATGAAAAAATAAAAAAATAAAAAAGGTCAAATATTAAATAACATATATATGAAGGATGAACAAGTAATGAATTAATTTTTTCTCACTTATCATAACGAAATGGGTATGACACGTATGACAAATATGTATTAAGACAAAACAAACATAATTTTATTAAAGAACAAACAAGAGCATTTATATAGAAAGAAAGACTATTGATCTTGGACTAGCGGCCCACAACATGTAGCGCAACACGCCCAAGCTTATCTACTAAATATCCTCAAAACACTAATAATGGAAATAATATCAAGATAACATAGAAATAACCTCAAAATACAGCAAGGCACACAACACAATGACATTGGGGCGCACAACACAAGGAAAAGAACGCGTCACTGGAGCGCAAAGATGGAAAATAACGCATCCCTGGAGTGCAAAGATGGAGCGCTAGGGATCGCGTCACTGAAGCATGAAGATGGAGTGCCAGGGAATGAGTCACTGAAGCGCCAAGTGAGCACGTCGCGGGAGCACGATGGTAGACAAGGCACTGGAGAGCGGTGGCGCTGGCGTTGCCATGCGTGGGCGATTGCGCGCGTTGTAGCGCAGATGATGGCTGGCGCTGGCGGGGGCTGACGACTACGTGACCTCAAGAGTAGAGGCATGGATGACATCATGCATCTGCTCAAAATAGCCTAACTCATAGCATTATCAAGCAAATACGTCATCTTTAACTCCCGAGCTATCCTTCACGAATCACACTCTAGCACAAGCCTTAGAAGACGACATGAAATTCTTGGGATAAACCTTGTTGTCTTGCACGAACTCTTCGTAGGCAATCCAATATAATCTCACACTTTATGAGACTAGTTGGTGTGATAGATTGGCGAGATCTCAAATGCTATTGAGGTTCATTTAATGTAGATCAACATGATGATTTATGGTAGAGAAGACTAACGTGGTTGTCTTTGTTTAACGAACAAGATAGTCACTTGAGGGGTGATGCATGTGGCCTAACCAAGGAGATAACCTCAACTTTGAAAATAAGATAAAAACAAACATAATTTTATTAAAGAACAAACAAGTGTATTTATAGAGAAACAAAGACTGATGAGATTGGACTAGCGGCCCACAACATGTGGCGTGCCATGCCCAAGCTTATATACTAAAATATCCTCAAAACACTAATTATGGAAATAGTGTAACGATAACATAGAAATAACCAAAAAAATAATATAATATCGAAAACATGGATAAGTGACTGCAATGCGGGTTGCGCTTCCTATGCAGCACGACAATAATGCCATGAGAGAAGGGGGCGCCACTAGGGCGCGACACTGAAGGTTCAGGGAGCGCATCACTAGAACGCGATGAAGCACATCGCTAGAGCGCGATGATGGAAAATAACACGTCGCTGGAGCGCGACAATGGAAAAGAACGTGTCGCTGGAATGCGACGATGGAGGGCCAGGGAGCGCGTCACTAAAGTGTGAAGTTGGAGCACGTCATTGGAACACGAGGAAGCGCGTCACTAGAGCGCAATGACAGGCGAGGCGCCCACAAGCAGGGGCGCGTGCGCTGCCACACGTGGGCGATGATGCACATTGTAGTGCAGACAATGGTTGGTGCTGGCGACTACGTGACCTCAAGAGCAGAGACATGGATGGCATAATTTCAGCTTCGTCCTAGGGTAGGGTAGGAATCCATCATAATCTTAAAGGTATGTAAAACGTAATGGTGGAATATATATTAGTAAAAACTATAAATGGAGAGAAAAATTAAAAAATGTAAATTTATTTAGTAATTCACCTTTTTGTTCTTAATAACAAGAAAGTAATTATAGATGAAAAAAGAAAATGTAGTGTCTAATAAAGGTTATACACGCGATTTTTTTTAAAATCATCTGTTATAGACGTAATTATTTAAAATCACCCAATAAAAGCATTCCGTTCACCCATGATAATTTTCTGTTAGCTTGACTGTTAAAAACGTAGAAATTACTATTTTACCCTTGATTTTTGAAAAAATACGGATCAAATTGGTAGAGTCTCATTCCCAACTGCAATGCTTTACCCTTGAATTGTATATGTTTAAACAAACATTTTTTATTAAGAAAACCCCCTAAAGTAATTGGGGGAGGAATTAACCAGATCTGGACATAGGGTTTATAATTTGAAGAAACAAATGATCCAAAAAGTCAAAATATAAAATGCCCACATAATTGTTATCAGGTAAAATCTTCTACGCATTACAAATTATTATGAGATTTCAATTCATAGGTACCCAATTGAAGAGCCTCTTCGTCCCAACCGACATGGCAATAACGATTTAAGTCCATGGTTGAGGAATCCTCCACCATCGTTGACCCAGGTTCCTCGCCTTAGTTTCTTGATGAACATATGTATGGGATTTACTGAGAAGGTCGTATAGAAAGAGATTCAACATATATCGATATTTCGGGAATAGGGTTTGCGAAATCGAAATGATTTTGGGCTTATTGGGAGAATCGGTAGAATTAAGACATAAATTATTTTGGAATTTGTGCTTTTTGGTGCTCTTGGGTTTAATTGCCCAAAATAAGGCTAAATTTGGGGCTTGTCTAGATGAAGGTACTGGAGAACGGTGGTCATGGCAATGGTGGCATTATGAATGAGGTAGATCTCTTAAAAATTAGTGGTGTTGATGGGGGAAGCAGTGGAAGGCATCGATGGCGAGGCGGAGCAGGAGAAAGTATATGAGGTTGGAAGTAGAAGTGACGATGGGAGGCGCCGATGGCGTAGGGAGCAGGAGGAAGTGGATTCCGGCCCGGTGTTTACGGTAGAGACATTGGGTTTCTTGAGGGCGGGAGGTTTGTTGTTGGCTTTTTCGTCATGGTTGTTGTTATCTATGTCGTCTTGTTGGAGGCCATGGGTGTTGTCGGAGAAGCCATTAAAGCTCCCATCCACTAGTGTTGTAGAGGATTTTTCAAAGTCAAAGCTAGAAGATAAGTGCACCGGTTTAATATGATCTATTAGCAATGATAATTTTATTTTTGATTTTTCTTTGTAATTGGGTGGAGGATGAAGAGCATGGGCAATTTGTTCAATTACGGATATATATGTTTTTAAAACCAAGGGAAAAATGGTATTTTCATCGTTTTTAGCGGTTAAGCTAACAGATTTTGCTCATGGGTGGTTCATCGCTAACAGAATACTTTTATTCGGTGGTTTTAGATAATTACGTCTATAATTGGTGATTTTACTAAAAATCGCGTGTATAACGGGTGATTTTTCACAATTTTCTATATATTATATTAGTTGAGTGTTCGTGCCAAACACGAGAATAAATTAATTAAATTTTTTTATAATATGACTTTAAAATCCACAAAGTCAAATATGTTTCGTGATACTATAAAAAAATGTCAAACTATAAAAAGACAAATAATCGAAAATGTTAGCATATTTGTCCAAGCTAAATTGGGATGTTTAAACATCATATTATATGTTAGAAAAAATTTTGAATAATGATTTTTGAATATAATATTTTTCATATTCTATGACCAGATTTAAAATATGATGACTATAACACCCTATATTTGAGATTGATTTATAAGTATAAAATTGATACAAATGTCAACAAGAGCTCTTCCTCGTAAGAGTTCAAGTAACGACAAAGAACTTTGAGATAAAGTGTGTTCGGATAAGAACGATACTAGGATGAGTGACCTCCTGAAAAGTCCCCGTCTTGACATGAGTTGACGCTTCTATGGTCTCATTCCTAACAAAGATACTAATAACAATGTCTCATGTATCATGAATGTGAATAACAAAGCTAACAACATTAACAAATTTATATAAAAAACAACAAATTAATTAAACAAAAATTTAAAAAAATGTATTTTGGTTATAATTAATGGGTAGGGGTATAAAGTTGATAATTTTAAAATTTTTAGATTTAGGTTGGACATATAATTAAATGAGTTAATAAAGGCTAGAAATATTGTTACTCTAAAAATAACATTTGCGAAATAGAAGTAAACAATTAAGGTAAAATATTTAGGTTATGTTTTTTTAAATATGAAATTATAGATTCATTATTAATAAATTCTATATAATTATAACAAGGAATTTTATTTTATAAATGGTAAATTTGTAGTAAGTCAGGACTTGACTTACTATTTGAATAATTTAAAGGCTTGATTATGTGTAATTATCAAGATGTTGACACGTAGGCCAAATAAACAAGAGGCCGACTTCTGAGAAAGACACTTCTTTGATCGATATGTAGATATATAGATTAGGATGGATAGGTTTCCGGTTTTGTTTATCAAGACCAACCTCAGTAAAAGTCTCATTAAAACTTCTTAAAATAAAAATGACCATATATCTATATTTAATAAGCTTAAAATTAGAATAATTTCAAATACGTCTTGTAGGTCAATCTAATCCTTTTAGGTGAGAATGTTGGGTCTCAGACAATTCTGCAACTTCTTCAAAGAAAATGTGTTCCTAAAAAATATAATTTTATCAACACTTGGTTAAGAACTTCTATGAAAGCATGAGTGATTTGTATGGTCATGAACGATTTTAAATTACATATAGTATTGCAGGGATGACCATCTCGATGACCAAAAGAAGCTTTAAATACCTTTAACTAAATTGTTGAATCGAGTTGTGTTAGTCACGAAACGACAAGACTATTCCCTAGGCTTCAGACAAGTAACGATAACACAGATTCTTAGAGAGGAAACTCAATCAACCAAATAGTTATCTTGAGAAAAATCTCTACCTCTAGGTTTTAGCCTAGCAGGAATTCAAATATCTACTTGTATTATTAATCAAGTTATACACTCATGCAAGTCTTCTCTCCACATAGTCTCACACATATCGTAGACTTCAAACTTCAATTGAAACAACCTAATAATCACAAGAAAGCGAGAAACTCTTACATAGTATTTCACACACAGTTCGCACCTTGTATCTCTCTATCATAATCACCTTGGAATGCTCTTCGTTGTTTTACCTTCTCTAAGGTATACTACATGAACATATATTGTCATAAGATTGATACATCAATTAGCTTATCAACCCACAAAGTGCTATCTAAGCTAACTAAAAAGATCTTACCTAATCTTATACACAATCAAATAATCACTTTTTTCAACTATAAAATATCTCAAGATATGCTAAATATATTCTCTTTCTTCATGCCTTGCAACTTTAGAAATCGTCATTATCTTCTTTCCAAATTTAGCAATCTTTTTGAAATTCATAGCGCGTTCATCTCTGCGTAATCGCGTCGTTCCTCTTGCGTTGTTCTCTTTCTTCTTTTCTCTTCACAACATGCGTATCAACACTCTTTTTTGCTTAGCGTCATTGTTCCACTGTTAACTCATCGTTCCTTCACTTCTCTGTTTTGCTTCTTCTCTTGGTTTTATTCTTCCCTAATTCTTTCATTCACTTGAAACTCATAGGGAAAATATACACAAAAAAACCTAATGGTGTTTATCATCATCAAAACTAGAGAGAAAGTCATCATTCCAATAATTTCCCCCCTTTTGGTGATGACAAACTCATTCTAAATTGTTTGATAAAAAAAACAGATAAGTAATAAGTCAATCAACATCAGTCAATATGCATCTAAGTTCAAATGTCAAGCAAAGTTCTCTCTGAAATAGATGAATGCATATCATACCTTTCAAGTTGCTTCATCGTTCCCCCTTAGCACTAGCATTGTTAAAAAAACATAAAGAATTAGGAACAATTAAACTGTTACCTCTTTTCATGGATTTCATCTCACAATTTTCCATACTTTCCCCTTATATCAAAAGTAAACACATGAACATCCATGCTAAGTTGCAAATCAAGATCAAAATTGTAATTCATTAAAGTCTGCAGGGAATTGATTAAAGTCAACTAGGAACTTCGCAAACAAACACAAAAGATCAAAAGACAACTAAGACAATCATAAAAACATAAAAATAAGAAAAGACAAAGTAGATGTGGCTAGGGTAGTAACATGGTTCACTAATGCCTCAGAATCCTCCTTCCGTTCCTCATCCTTGTTCAAGTGATGGTCAAACAACAACTTCAACATCATTTTCACTTCTCTCAACTTAGCCAAAATGTGGCTCTAAATTGAACCACCCCTTGAGGAAACTTCACCATGTTCCTTCTCAGCAAGCATAAATGGAGGCAATGTTCCATTGTCGTGTCCTTGATACTTCATTTTTTAAACATTGACCTTCTCCAACTCAGTGGTTAATGGCACATCGCCTTTAACCTTTTACGTGCCTTCTTGCATTAATAGCAACTTCACCAAACCGAGATAAGGAAGAGAGCGTGTCTTACCAGTGCATTTAGCCATATGTTGAAGAATAACCCTTGATAGGTCAATCTTCTCCTTCTGAATGAAGCGATCAAGAAAAAGCAAACCGGTAATGATGACGGTGTTCCTCCTTTCCTGTAGAGGAACAATAGGCTTCATAATAACTTGATGAACAATTCGTTGGACCAACGTCAATTGTGACGTGTTGTTCCTAGTCCTCGCTGACTTTAAAAGCCTCGTAGCACCGCACCCCTTATCCTTTTTCTGAGCATCAATCAACTTCTCACTAGGGATGTCATAGAAGCCCTCAACATGGATACCAACAGACGTGACTATTAACTTGCCATTGAACGACAATTCCTCTCCATTGACAGATGATGTTCCCACTAGAGTCGGAGAATGGGTAAGCTCAAAATAGTGGAAAAATTCACGAATTTGGTTCTGGTTGACCATCACGCGGCTCGAGCACAACCGTTTCAATCCTTGGAACTTCAAATTCTCAAGAACTTCCTTGAACCCGTTCTCAATAAAGAATTGATCTTAAATGAAAAGTTAAGGGATAATCTTCTTACCCTTAAAGAAACCATGAACATATAATTGTTCCTCTTCTTTAGCCCTTTTCTTGTCTGCTTTTTTTGCTGACCTTAACCTTGCCTTCAACGTTCTTGGAGCAGTCTTATTGGCAACGAACTTGGTTGGTGTAGAGAACTCAGTAGATGCATGTCATTACCAAGTGACGACCAAATTAGTGTCCTTATCGCTTTCCTCTGAGATGGGGGCAGCTTTGTGTTTGCAAGTTGAAGGAAGTGGAACAGACTCCAGTGGTTGAACACCAAGCTCCTCTTCAAGAGCCTCCATGGAAGCCTCCTCATCAACAACTTTCTCCTTTGGAGGAGGGCTGACTTTCTCGTCTGCCATCAGTGCCACCACAAGTTCCCTAGACCTCATCGGCGACCTTTCCTTGGTCGTCGAAGCTTGATATTCGAGAGACACAACAGGTTCCAGAGGTTGTTCCTCCCTTAAATCAACAACAGAGGCAACAACGACTTGGGCAATCTCTACGACATTAGGAGTTGTCGTAGAAGGAGGTTTGGAAGTGGGGTGAGGACAACTGTCATGGCTTGAACGTGGGCAACGAAGAGCTTCAGTTGCTCAAGGGTCATGTCATTTATGCTTATGGTAGGGACGGATGTGTTGCTTGAAGATGCCATGAGATTTGGGTGAGTAAAGGTGAGAGCTTTAGAGCTAATGGTGAAAGAGAGTGAGAAAGGTTTGGAGATTTGAGAGAGAGAGAGAGAGAGAGAGAGAGAGAGAGAGAGAGAGAGAGAGAGAGAGAGAGAGAGAGAGAGAGAGAGAGAGAGAGAGAGAGAGAGAGAGATTAAGCATGATAACAAGTGGGTTTGGATTTGGGAAGGGATAAGTATATATAGAGATAAAGGCTAACTGGTAAAGATAAGTAAAAGATTTTCGATAAAAACTTACCAAAATATCCCAACTGAATGTCCATCCAATTCATCATAACAAATATTTTCTCGCACCTCTGGCAATAGTTAGAAAATCTATTTTTTCTCTCTTTCTTGTATTAGTCGTTTCTTTCTTGTAGAGCTATCAAATCAACATTTAACTCGTTCTTAGACATTAAGCAATGTTAATCTACAAATATCTCAATGTTTCACCCTATGTGCCCATATTCAATGTTCCATACTCTGTCCTCCCTTATTCAGTGCTTCCTTGTTCCAATTTCGAAGGCCATGAATGAACTTGTGAGGCTGGTTTGGATATTAATGGGTTCACACAAAAATAATATATATATATATATATATTCAAACAAGTAACATGGTAGGGAACAAGAAGATCCAGATATTTATACCCAATAAAGAGGCAAACAAAGAAGGATTATAGGGAACGTTCACCTAGATCACAACTTAGGTAGACTAGCAACCAATTATCATGTAAGCTTATAATGAGGATTCAAATATCAAATTGGTTTCATTAGCAAGATAGAAGATGTAATAATGCAGTGCTAAGTAACTTAAAATCAAGAGAGAAGTTGTAAGAATTCATGATATCATGTAACACAAAGCGTGTAGCAAAAAATCACAAATTAGAATTTATCAAGTAGTAAGGTACAAAGTAGATGTTCTCTGTTTAAAAGTGATCGATCTAGACAATCATCGAGGGAATATCGAACATGGAATTCCTCAATTTAAAGAGATCATGCCAAGAAGCATCCTTAGATGTTCAAAAGGCTTTCTATCTATTGCTTTGCTGAAGATATCAGCAACTTGATCCCCAGTCCTACAATGATCCATTCTAATAAAACTTTTCTCAACATTATCACGAACATGGGCTTTGTTTGGACGTAGTGATTTTTTGTGAATAAGTAAAAGTTATTAGAACATAAGCCGTTGGATTGTTTTTAATCAATGATTTCGATTGAAATTTTATCAGAAGGGTCGTGTACCAAGCACATACTTATTTAAAAGTGGCATTTTCCTAAACAAAAGAACCTTCTTCATTAAAACGGCATATGTGTCACTTTGTGTGTGTATATGTATCATTGTGCATGGTGAATGTGTATCATAGTGCATGGTGAATGTGTATCACAATGTATACAGAATGTGTATCACAATGCATAGAGAATGTGCATGCTTCATTAAAAAGACTTAGTTTTTGGAGCATGTGTATCACAATGTGTGTGTATGTATCACATTGCATGGAGAATGTGCATAACTTCATTATAAAGACTTTGTTTTTGGGGAAACTGTATTATTATGTATTCTGTGTGACTGTATGCATCCATAGAGAATGTATATCACAATGTAGAAATATTGGGCATTGCTTTATTAAAAAGACTAAGTTTTTGGAGCATGTGATCACAATGCATAAAGAATGTCTATTACAGTACATATAGAATTTGCATCGCTTCATTAAAAATAATAGTTTTTGGATCATGTGTATCACTGTTTGTGTATGTGTATCATAATGCACAGAGAATGTGTATGACAATGTATAGAGAATTGCATCACTTCATTAAAAATACTTAGTTTTTGGAGTACATGTTTCACAACGTATAGAGAATGTGTATCATAGATCATAGAAAATGTGCATCGCTTCATCAATGTGTATCATTTTATTACAATGATCGGTCAACGTTGGTAAACACTGGTGAACATGTTCGCACAGTTCGAATGCGAAGTGTTGTTCATAGTTGATCAATTGTATATATATGTTTATCGTACATTAAGTTAAAAAAACATTATAAATATTAGATTTCACGAAAGTACTAATATTATCAAGATAAGTTAGAATAATAAATAGCTAGAAGAATTGAGATATAAATCTCGATTTTATTGATATGTGATGATATACAAGTGTTATTGTCTACCTTTAAATTATTGTCATATACGATTAATATGTACATGAATGAAAAATTGAAATGTGTATAGCTTATATATCAGTTCTGTACTTAAATAGTACAATATAGAGTCACTTTTATATGATTGTAGGAATTGGTTTTATGGTCGTCAGAATCGTATGTAGGATCAGAATCATATACAAGATTCTACTAATTTTATTTTGATCAATTAAGATCCTACCTCTGATAAGATCGTTATGTCTTTCTATGATCGTTAGAATCGCAGATTCGGATCGGGATTTCAATAACCTTACACTTAAGGGTTTATTTGTTAATCATATTTATCAAGACCTTTTTTGCAAAAACAAAAAATACTTTGGTATAATGGTGTTGGGTGATGAAGTATTTTTTTCTAAAGAGAGAAAATGAGAGGTTGAGATTTTTGGGGTAATAAATTGGACATATTTCACAAATGCCAGGACCACTATTTTTCCCTTTTTGTAGTCTTCGATAAGGTGATCCGATTGCCCCATATATCTTCATTCTTGCAACTGAATTTCTTTCCAGGACATTAATACAAGAAGAGGAAGGTCACCAGCGTAGAGTAGGAATACAACTTACTAGGAACGAAACTTGTATCCCATTTCTCCTTTGATGATGACACGCTCATTTTTGACAATGCCACTACACCTAATATCCTCTTTATTACAGACATACTTCACAAATTTAGTCTTACCTCAGGCCTCTACGTCAACTGTCATAAAAGTCCACTCCAAACCTCATCCAACATATCTGCTTTCGAAACAGCAGCTTTAGCTTCTTTACTCCAGATCCCTATAACTACGTCATTAGAGCACTATCTTGGCATTCCTTTGTTCAAGGTAGAGTTAAGAAAGAACTCTTTGATACTTATCTCCAACGGATGAAAAAACAGCTATATAAATGGAAAGCTAACTCTTTATCCCAAGCAGGTCGGTTAGTTTTAATCCAATCTAACCTGTTCTCAACAGTAAACTATTTAATGCAAAGTTTCCTTCTACCCATTGGAATCTGCAATGCTATTGACAAAATTCTCAAGAACTTCTTATGGAATTAAACTAATCCAGCCTTTCGTCCTTTGATAAGTTGGGATTCTATTTGCAAACCCTAAGCCGCAGGTGGCCTTGGCCTTTACAAAGCAGTTGACTTAAACAAATCCTTACAAATGAAACTTCTTTGGAAATTACTAACGGAGTCTGATAACCTATGGTGTAAAATTATTCACCAAAAATATATTCGTCGTCTGACCTCTTTACATACCAGAAAACATCTAAGCAATCCTAGCAATTTTCCCGGCTCCTTCATCTTCGATAAGAATTTAGAAATGGCCTTGGATGGGAAATTGGAAATGGGCGCACAACTAAGTTCTGGTCCGACTCCTGGATCCCGGGATGTAGTTTATTCCCTTACTATAACAACAATATAGACCCCTTAATCACAATATCAAATTTCATTACCCCAAACTTTCAATGGGATCTCTCAAAATTACAACCACTTCTACCCCCGCATATTATTATTAAAATTATATCCGTCCATATTCCTCGATCAGACACTGTCGATTAAACTCCTAATTCTAATGTCTCCTTCTCTGTTAAATCTTCCCGTAAAATCACACAACGCATCACGACTGTTCCTCAAACAGATTCTCTTATATGGCTCCGGAAACTAAAACTACCACCAAAATCCAAAACTTCATCTGGAAATGTTTGGTTGATGCCCTACCAACTTCCGAACGTCTCAACCGTTATTATTCCATAGTCCCATCACACATCGCCCTCTGCCATCATATAATGAGGACCGAAAGCACCTTTTCTTCACCTATCCTTATACTACATCCATGATTCATATACTCGAATCCAAATTGAACCTTTCTTACTCAATTTCCCCATTTTGATAATTTCGTCCATAACTTTGAACTATACTGACAATCTAACCCTCAGCCAACTCCCCTTCTTTTCCTCTGGTGTCTATTTGGAACTACCGGAACTCTCTTATTTTCCAACCTCAAAACATTCTCCCCACAAATTGCCCTGCCACTCTGGCTTTTTACCACCACCAAGACTGGCTGACCTTATCTGTCTGCCTGCCCCAACTCTTCTACGCCGCACTTGGAAGAAACCGCTTCCCCAATGGTACAAGTTGAATTTCGATGGATAAACGAGATGCCAGTTCCCATATTGGACACCTAATATGTGATAATTGTGGTAAATTAATCTCCTTTCATAATCAAAACATCCCACCTACCTCTGTCCTTAGAACCGAGGCTCTTGCTGCTCTTTCTGCGATTCAGCAAGCGGCTAGCATGCATATCTCTCACCTTATTGTTGAGGAGGATAATCTAGTGATTATTAATTCTATCAGAGGTATATGGAAAATACCACGGGAAATCAATACCATCATTCAGGATATTATTACGCTTCTGTCGTATTTCGTTTCCTTTCAGGTACATCATATCTTCCGGGAAGCAAACCGTGCAGATGACTTCCTCGCTGACCATACCCTTCCTCCAACCGTCCTCCACCAGTTCCAACGACTTCTTCTCCCGACTCCACGTCAACCATCTTCATCCCTTCCACATGACATTAGATATGAGTTCATAAACTTGAACTCTAGCTTTGATTTTTTTGGTTAAGAATTTATAAAGATTATCAATTCGAATGATTTAGGACTACCATCTAGTTAGACGAGTCCTAAAATTTTGATGTAATAAAAAAATAGACACAAAATATTAGATTTTTTCGAAATAAGTGACATTATCATTAGAAAGCACACTATAATGTCTTGGGCCAAACAAACCTTAAACTACCGGCCATGAGAATTGAAATAATTATTTTTGATATTCTTATTGACAATTCACCAAAAGTCGTATTTTCCATATTTTTGAGAGTTTAATTTTGTGGCTAATTTCATTGCTAACACCATTAATAATTTCTTAATTAAAATTTAAAACGAATTCAAAAACAAAGACTCACGAAATTAAATAAAATAAAAGATAATTAACTCTACGAAAAGGAGTTCTATATTAGGGTTTGTTTGATAAGGTATTTATAAAGAGTTTTTTTTATTGATAAGTAGTTAAAAAATATGATTTTGTAAAAAAGTATGTTTGGTAGAAAAAATACTCCCTCCGTCCCTTTATGATATTCTCATTTGGCTTTTATACACTATTTATAGTTGAAGAAAATCTTTAAGATTTCTTTTAATATATACAAAAATATAATCATGTTGGGTCTTGTTTGATACGAGTACTTTGATAATATCAAAATGTTATAATTTTTATTAATATATAATTAGAGATATTAATGATACAAAACCCGCCTCGACAAGTGTATCCGGTCAAAATGGGATATAATTAAGGACGGAGGGAGTAGTTTTTATGGATATATGTATATTTTATTAGAAAAGTGTGAGTGATAGTAAAAAAATGAAATAATTTTATTATACGTTTATCGAAACTAATAAATGTATGTTTTTAAAATAAAATATTTATAAAAATAAAATTAGTTTGAACATGCAAGGCCTTAATTTGGTTTTGATTACTTCACCAAGGCAGTTTTTGTGTGTGGAAACTTCTCCAAACAATTTGATTGACGACAAAGGTATCATATTCGACCTCAGCTCTTCGATATCTCATATTGTCAGCAGTGATGATCAATAAACTACTCATCAGTCATCCCCGTAAATTTCCTGCAAGTTTACTTTAGTTGCTTAGCGTACGTGGATTATTACCTAACTCGGTTAGTTGGGATTAACATAATCTATAAAGCCTTGAATTTAATTGGATCTGTTGATTTGAAGTCTATGTTGGGCTCACCTACACTAGGATGATTTGTGCAATATATTAATAAAGAGTTGTATGATTTTTCTCAATACAATAAATATTTACAAATCGATTTTGAGCAATCGATCTTATGAGTTGTGTGGTTAAAGGAATAATGAAAATCAGTAACTATAGAGGAAAATGATTGGTAAACTTTATTTAAAAAATTGAGTATATTAATATATAATTTAGTTCTGATAAAACAACCATTTAGAGTAAAACGAGAGTACAAATATGAGTCTTTAGACTAGAATCAAATCAATGGCCCATATTGAATATAAGAGGGTGTACATGAGGGAGAATAGGATGCACACATCTGATTCACCCAAATTAGGGATTTGATTTATCCAAATATTCACTTTCCAAAATCAAATTTATACGATATGATTACTCTCTCCAAATTCGTTTTCAACCTCTCGCTTGGTCTCTTCGTCATCCTCTTTGCCGTCTCTTGAACCCCACCCACTCTCTCTCGTCCACCAGGCCGCCAAATTCCTCTTCTACGTATCTGACGCCCCCGATTTGGCCGTGTCATACACGTGCGTCGGTGGAGAAATTAAGCCGATTGTCGATTTGGCTACATGCATAGGCTTCTCTCCGAAACGGTCCATGAATCGACCAATATGAAGGTCGTCTTCAACTATAAGTTCGCCGTCAATGATTGGGTTGATCAGATTCTCAAGCTTCTCGCGAGCGATGTGGTGAATTGTCTATCTTGCACTTTTTCGCTTTGGCTGTTTTGAAATTTGTTTTGTTTATGATACCGCTAGTTCAAGTTTGAGCTCTTTCCGCAATGTTTTAGGGATTTTATGTTTAATTGATCTTCCTTATGAAAACGCACCAATTTTAACTTGAAAGATCGCAAATTGACAAATGCAATTGATGGTAGGATTTGTAGTGTTATAAGGGCCTAGAGTGAACGGTTTGCCACATTACTTTTGGGTTGTTTAAGTGGACTAAGTTATAGTGCAGAGAAATAGTGCATTCCTATTTCTATGCAGTTGTTTGAGATGAAAAAGAAAGAGCTATGTGGAATGTACGAGATTTGACCATAATGATGGACGATATTGAAAAACTTTGTTAGTGTTGTTTGAACTATTTGCAATTGATTCTCAAATTGACGTGATATTCATACAACTGCTTTTGATATTCATGTTGGATTTAGGTTTTATGCTTTGAGTAGTTTATATTCATGTTGTGTAATGTGATATTTGTGTCAATGTTGTTGATATTCATGTTGGATTAGTTTTTGGTATTTTGGGTATGTTGTTTGTACTGCTTGCAATTAATATTCAAATTTTTTGATGTGATATTCATGTCCGATCAGTTTTGGTGCTTTTATTTATGTTGAATCAGTTTTATGTGATATTCAAATTGTTTAATGTGATATTCAAATTGTTTAATGAATATCACTACGTTTCACCGTGAATATCATTCAAATTGTTTAATGTTGTTGGTATTCAAATTGTTTGATGTGATATTCAAAATATTTGATGTGATATTCATTCAAAATGCTTTTGATGTTCGTGTTTGATGTAGGTTTCATGCTCTGAGTAGTTGATATTCAAATTTTACAATTTGATATTCACTATAATGTCATTGATATTCATGTTGGATCAATTTTGGTGTTTTATTGGTGTTGTTTGTACTATTTACAATTGATATTCAAATTGTTTGATGTAATATTCATACAAATGCTTTTGATATTCATGTTGGATGTAGAGTTCATGCGCTGAGTAGTTGATATTCAATTCTATTATGTGATATTCATTATCATGCCATTGATATTCATGTTGGATCAATTTTGGTATTTTGTTAGTGTTGTTTGTACTGTTTGCAATTAATATTCAAATTCATTGATGTGATATTCATGCAAATGATTTAGGATTTATAAGTTTAGGGTTTTAGGGTTCATGGTTTAGGGTTTATGGTTTAGGGTGTTAGGTTTAGGGTTTATGGTTTAGGGTTTAGGACTTTGGGTTTAGGGTTTAAGGCTTATGGTTTTAGGTTAGGGTTTATGGCTTAAGGCTTAGGATTTAGGGGTTATGTGACCTTCATGATAACAATGTTAATATTCATATTGTATGAGATTTCATTTTTTGATGGTATTGTATGATTTGTTGATCATTGATATCCATTTTGTATTATGTGACATTCATGTTGTTGATAAAGATAATCATGGTGGAACAATTGGTGTCTTTTTGCTATTGTTTGTATCTTGACGTAGGTATGTGTCCATATGCAACACTATAAAAATTCCGAAACTAATCCAATGTGAATATCAACATTATTTAAATTCTTCAAAGCATATGATTTCATTGAGGACAATGTATTCCCACACATGAACGAAAACCTTATTGATGATAATATAATCGAGTGAGTTGATGTTCAATCCATATCGGGTGGGACTGTTGCACCGACAATGAGACGGTTGAAGCTGCATGCTCATTTTAAAAAGGCACAAGACATTACGTAATAGTTATATTCATGTTTTTTATTCTTAATATTCATGTAATCAATATTGATGTTCATGTACAACATTTAGCTATATAGAATGATATTCACGGTGAAACGTAGTGATATTCATACCAATATAGAATGATATTCATGCTTATCGATGAAACAATTTAGCTGTAAGCTACAACTTACTCCAATGAATAACTAGTCAAATAGCACAAATCTCTTCATATCCTTACAAGTTTTAATACCAAATTACACACAGACTGAATGAATATGACTTGTAAAAAAGATTAGAAATATACCACAAATCCCTTCACATCCTTACAAAAATTACGAATTATGTAATGCATAGCATGAATAGTTGGTCGAAGAACATGGATATCTACAAGTGGAATTCGAATATCAATGTATCACAAAAAAAATAGGGTTTTGCTGGAAAATCAAAATACAAACCTCGATTCATTATAATACGAGTCGATTAGCCCAAAAGTAGATTGCTCGATGATGGATCTTTCACGTTTCGAGGAGGGATATTCAAAGTAATCGAACAAAGACGCTTGCTTGATGATGAGAACGTAAGGATATTCTTCTGGTGAGGAGAACGCACAAGCAACTTTAATGGAGAGGAGAATGCATGGTAGAATCTTCCTAACGTAGCTGGTAACTGTTTGTGAAAGGATTTTAGATTTTCTCTCTCTTCTAACAATATCCTTAATTATTTTATTTTAATTTAAAAATCTAGTAACTGCCTTATTAGAGAATATATGGTGGTTACACCCATACCATATCAATCATAAGACTTAATCATCCATCCGTCCATCAACCTCCATCCAACGTCATAGATTAATCCATTGGTTTTACCACAATTCCCATTTTACTAGAACGTTCCTCTATTAATATAATTCTAACCAATACTCCAAAAGTCGCCAGGTGGAGTTGTGATGTGAGGGTGTTAGGCGGAGGCCTAGGCGAATTAAAAATTAATGCCCAATTCATGTGATTGTTTCACTATATATTTTCTCCAAAATCCATCAAAGTATATAAAACTATATTGGATTGTGTTTGATATTTTATTATGTGCCTTAATTTACTAAGCCTAACCCAAACTTATGTTTTCTACATCTGTCATCTTCTAAGATGATGTCACTTCCATAACATTTTAGGCTTCTTGTATCTTAGGTGGCCTAGGTGGGGGATGATCGCCTAGCACCTAGGCGGGGCCTACGCGACCTTGGGTAGGGATTTTTAAGACACTGATTCTAGCAGATACTTACACAATGTGCATTTACATAAAATTCCCAAAATCATTACCAGTTTGTAAAGATGGCCTCTTTTTAAGCAATGCCAATAGTAGTTTAATTGAAATATGGTTATGTTTGGCAAAAGTTTTTTGAGATTAACGAAATTTGATTTTAGTTTTAATCTACTTGATGAATGTTTGGTAAAAAAATGTCAATCTAAGGAGCTTGTGGTAGATTAATGTAGCTTAGTATTGCCAAATTTTTAATGTGACTCCCAAGATTGTTGAAGAATAACAAGCCGAATTTTACTTTTCACCTATTTCAGCTTATAATACCGAACACTAGTTATATTTCTTAAATAACTATGCTAATAAATCCAACTCCAACTCCAACTAATTATTCAGCTCCATCTTTAGTTCCATCTACTCATTAAGCTTAAGCTTCTATTTCAGTTGGATATACCAAATGAAGCTTATATATGTTAAAAAAAGGGCAAATACTATTTGCACCGGGCCACAATGCCCTGACACACACCTGCAGGTACGACAGTGGGTTCCGCGCGGCGGTGGGTTCCGACGGTGGCCGGTGGTGGGTGTTGGCGGTGAATGTCGGAGGTGGCCGGCGGTGGATCGATTGAGTCGTACAAATTTTTTGATTTAGTTCGGGTCGGGTTTAGGTCGAGTCAGGTTCTTCTTCGATATTTAAAAAATATTGAATTTTAAAATTATATCGAGTCTTCAAAAATATCGAGTCAGGTTCTGGTTGAGTCGGGTTCTTAAAATTCACCGAAAAATTGTGATTGAAATCCACCGAAAGTAATTTTATTCACGACGCAACAGTAATTCTGATTGAAATCCACCAAATATTCTACCCTAAATCCTAAACCATAAACCCTAAACTCTAATCTCCAACCCTAAACCCTAAAACCATCACCGACGAGATCGAACTCCCAATACCACCACCGCGCGGCGGCGCCAGATTGAATTCCCTCCACGCGATGTCCAGGGCACGCGAATTCCACCGGCATCCACCGCCGGCACCCACCGCCGACACCCACCGTTGGCACCCACCGCCAGCGCCCACCAGCGCTGGCTGCCGGCTGACACTTACTGCCGCGCGACAGTGAGTGCCGTGCATCACTGCCGCACATACTCTTTTGTCTACATATCTAATGATGATGAATTACATAATGAAAGGAAAAGGTAATCTTGATTAGTGAACTTGGGACGTTTTACTTTGGGAGTTCCCTCCAAAAAAAGTGGGATGACTTTTTTACTTATATTATTGACAAAAAGGTGATTTTATATACACATACTGTTTGTATACATACATACTTATTGATGCGTCAGGGACAGATGAACGCCACCCTAAGACGCTTAAGTAAATACAGATACACAAAAGTATAATTTTTGTATTGTTAGGTAAAAGTGTATGCCGAGGCCATTCACACCAATTTTTCTTGATGTGGTGCGCCAAAGACAAGCGAATGCCTGAACCTGGCACACCAAATTAAGTTAAGAGGCATGCGTAGAAGACCCCCATAGACGAAGATCATAGATTGAAGCCGAGGACCCCATACAAAGCCAAGCCAAGCACAAAGATCACATGTGCCAGAAGTGAAGCCAGAACTCATAGATCTCGATCCACGCAAAACACAAAGCCATTAAGTTGCAGAGGACATCCCTGAACAAATAAATCCCAAAAACATCCGGGCCAAGGGTGTATTGACCTTTGGAACTTTCACGGATGTTGAACCGGAATTCAACACTGGAGCCGACCGTGGGGACGTCCTCGCGCAGCTATGGTCGATTGACAAGCAAAAGGAAATGGCCGCGGTACGTGAAGACCCACCAACAGGAGTCGATGAGGAGATTCAGTCACCTCACCTGACGCCTAGCACTCACACACGAAAGGTGCTCCTAAACGAAGAGGAGTGGGAGAAGTTTTGCTAGTTCCAAATATGGCAGAAAGCCCGCCAAGAGCACCCGCCACAAGCACCCACTCGGCCGCATCACCAACCCGAGCGTGCTCCTCAGGAGCCTCGCTTTGCGGAGGGGCATCACAAAGGATACGGGGAGCAGTTCCAGGCGGATCAAATTTCGATCACCTATGAGCCTCCCCGATACATGTCGCGAAGAGAATTGCATCAAAGGCCCTATACGGACTATACATATCAGTACTACCCGGGGTACGCGACTCCAGAAGTCCCGTTGGCGCTTTTCGTGTCCACAGCCTTTGCGGACCATATACTGCTGGCGCCTTGATACGGGGGTTAGCCGTGTAGAAGATGGATCTAGGCAACGGATCTCAAAACAAAAGAAAACACAAGATTAGAACAATAGCGGAAGGGAAACTAATGGATAGGATAATAGATAGAACCAATAGAAACGACGAGAAAACCCGCTTGCTTGATAGCAAGGAACCTTGTCGAACGATCTACCAACCCGATCTCTACAACGCCACACAACCAAGAATCGCTGACGAACTTGGAGCACGGAGAGGATTGCTTATGAAGTACGAAATCACCAACTCCAGAGGGACTTGACAAAGACGAAAACAACTAAGCAGGAAAGAACAATCGATTGAGACTCTCACGGGGAGCCGAGTTTTCAAAGCAAAAACCAAGCTCTGTTTTTGTGTTTTAACAATGTGAGGAATCTGCCTAATGAAGAAGACAAGGGAGCCTTAAATACCCATAGAGGGCCGGCCCTAGCTTCCCAAAAACGTCTAAAGCTAATTTTCTATTATCCGGAAATAGAAGGCTTAAAACAATTAAATAATAATCCTAAAATAACCAATGCAGAAATTAATAAGATTATTAAACATAGGTAACATTGACCAATAAAGTCAACGCCTTGACTTTGGACTTGTCCTCTTCGTCATGTGATACATCATGTGCCATAAACGTCTCCAACTCTTGACGTAGTTCCTTCAATCTTGACCTAGTAATCGGTCCATCAAAGGTTGGCACTAATGGCGGGGATGATTCCTCATCACGCCTCCTCCCCCAGACTTCAAAATTCCAACATTCAAGGAGTATACATGGGAGGATGATCCCAGCGATCACTTATCCTGATACCACTACGTGATGCTCGCGAGCAAGGCTGACGAGCCTACCATGTGCAAGTGCTTCCCCAACACTCTCGCAGGGCCGGATTTAACGTGGATGATAAGCCTCCTCGCGAAGAGCATCGATGGCTTCCAACAGCTCGCCGACTCCTTCATGGCCCACTTTGCGTGCTCCTAGAAAAGAAAGCTCAGCATGCTGGAGGTCCTGAACGTACGACAATGCGAAGGAGAGTCCCTTGCATCCTTCGCGAAGAGATTCACTACAGAGGTAGTCCAGGCACATGATTTCGATGAAAGGTCGCATGGATGGGCTTCATTCAGGGACTCAGGAATGGGCCCTTTAAACTCCACGTGTGCAAGATGTGATACCCCGTATTTTTAAGGGTATTTTTGGAATTTTCCCAAACACCCGTTTTGTACGTCGAATTAATTTCGGAGACAGAAAGACATTCTGTAATGTTCTCAATCTCAGTAATATTTTTCTAAGTGGAATAGAATACATACATTCGACGTATTTTGGGACTTAATACTCGTTCGTGTACGATTATTGTTATCCCTGGCTAAGGCCAAGCTAATCCAAAGCTTAAACGGATGAAAAATGGCCTTGGCGGCGACCGCCTTAAAGCAAGCGGCGACCGCCGCCAACTAGCCGACGTCATCACCTAGGCAAGTGGGCTAAAAGCGACGACCGCTACCAGAAAGCGGCGACCGCTGCCAGACACAGATATGGGCGGTGACCTCTTGCCGACGGCGGCGATCGCCGCCACTGTTGCAGGCGTAGGTGCAGTGGCTTTCCGGCGACCGGGGAGACGCCCGATCTTGGCCCTCCATGTTGCATGGCTTGCCATTTCTTGTCCCCTGACTTTGGCTATAAAAGGGGAAGGGTTTGGGATCAGATTGAGCACAAATTGAACTCCCAATCACCCATAAGACACTCGCCGGATAATTCGAGCTTTCGTCGGAGAATTTGATATCGATCGTCGGAGCTCCATTGGTGTTCATTCCAGTTGCAAAGTGAAACTTTGGAGGCCCTTAGAAGCTTAGAATCCAAAGCAAGGCAAATGAGAAGCAAAACAATCGTCGCCGGTGAGTTTTGTGCTTCTCGTATTTTTTCTGATGTTCGTAGCGGCGCCCGCCGTAAGGCAGGCGGCGACCGCCGCCACGAACAGCGGTGCCTGCCGTAAGGCAGGCGGCGACCGCCGCTCAGACACCCTTGGACAGTTTCGGCCTTGGCTTCTGTGGTTTCGATCGGGCTTCGTTCCTTTCGATTTCTTTCGTTATTCTTTAGATTCGTACTCGTTATCGTCGAATCTAACTTAGGTTTTATTTATGGGTTGATCCGAAGGAATCTGTGTTGCCAGATCTGTCCCTGCTTCGAGACCGAAAACTCGTCGTACCTAGCTTCGTCAAGCTTTTGAAAATCTAAGGCAAGTGGCGGTTCGCTCTTGCTCATCATTCCATGTTTCCATTAATTATCAGTTGCTTAATTGAGTAATTAATTTGGAATGATTATTATGTTCGTCTGGGAATGGTTTTGATAAAACTGTTTTGGAAACTAAAATATGATATTATAATAGGTTGTATATCTGTTAGAACAACGCTATTATAGATATATATTTATGATCGCCTTGAGGGCATTTATATGGATTTATTGTGGACTATTATTGTGCTCAAACTGTTTAGTTAGAACTAGTAGTTAGAGACGTTACTAGGACCCTGCAAGGTCCAGTCGTTTCTTTATAACCTGGTAGAGAGGTGGCTAGACCCCACCTAATACCATTTGGACGATCATGACCCAACCTCTGATACACGAAGTATAGAGGTGGTGCACTTAGCCGGTGTCACAAATCTCGGGATTTAGTAGAGAGGTGGCTAAACCCCACCTAATACTATATGTGCGTCACTCAAGACGAAACGCATACTCATGATGTATAGGTTCCGTTGGGGATATATACATTTAAAAGCTTATAACGTGATGCGCATTTTGGAATATAATAAGATAAGTGCTCTTGACGCACATAATTAATATACCCTTGGGCGAGTAGTGCAGCTAGGAAAGCTCGTCTTAACTTTTAAATCGCTCGAATGCGATACTGTGATTCTTTAAATGTTCCAGACTTTGTCATACTTCGTTAAAGACTCAATCTTTTGGAGTCTTCTCTTGGATGTTCCGATAAGATTCACTTCAGTTGGAATCTTCTCTTGATCATGCCTTTTTGATATTTCAGTAGAAGTATAGTGGTTGACTATCGCTATCGGTTATTATTCGAGGAGCGATGAGTCTAACCTAATACAACTACTTTGAACCACTCTGCTTTGTACCCTTGCATAGTCTATTCAGTAGACTAACCAACCGATTATTCCCTTGCATGGTTGGCTGGTGTCATCCGTTCGATTCGGCACATCAGATAAATTGCAGATACGAGGAGACTAGAATGACTATGAAGACGACGATGGTTTTTGGATGTTTTAATCAGGTTAAGATCCTTGGGCAGGTGATCATTAAGATCACAACCCTTTTTGTAATATTTTAAGAAAGACTTCCGCTGTAACCTATTTACTCTGTTATTTGTTTAATTCTGTATTTTGACTTCCGTTGTATTTTGTTTAAACTCTGTATGTTTGTCCTATTCGGGATTGGGATGTAATCCCGGGACTCAAGTTTTAATTGAATATTATTATGATTTTGTATCACATGTGTTTCATGATTGTATTTAAACGGTAAAGCCTGGGGTGACTTCGGGGAGGAAAACCGAGGTCACTGGCGGTAATACCTTTCCAAATGGGTTAAGATTTGGGGGTGTTACAGTTGTGGTATCAGAGCCTAAGTTTTTAAAATGGGTTGGGTATTTGAAAACCATTTACTCGTTTTCAATTGAAAAGTGTTTTCAAAGGACTCTGAATTTTCAAAATGAAAAGAATTTGAAAATAAAACACCGTTCATAGTCATGTCTTCTATATATAGTCTGATGTAATAAGTTTGCTTCTATGTCTAGAAAGACTAATTCCTTCCTCGTTACCCTATAAGATATGGGTGCATGTCTCTCTCAGAAGAAAGGGTCGAAAGATGCCGAGATAGATTCACCATCTCCAAGAAGGCTCGACTTCCCGATACCCCCGAGGTGCTTTGAGGTTGGAGAACCAAGCAGCCCACCTGAGGAGATTAAGTATGTACTTCCAGAATCGGTAGTCCTTACGCCTAGGGATACCATAGTTCCTGTGGCAGCACCAGTTGGGCCACCAAGAGAGGAAGCAATGCAAGAGGATGAATTGTCTAGGTACGCGAAAGGGTACTACAATGACGATTTCCTGATCGAGATGGTCCCGGAAGGGGACGAAGAAGAGGACGAAGACGAGGAAGAAGAGCAAGACGAAGAAGAAGAAGAGGAGGAAATGCTCGAGGTCGATCTCGATGAGGAAGAGGACCCCATCGAGGATGATCCCGAGGAGGACCCCGAGATGGACGTCGACGAGCAGAACGAGGAGTTCCTGTACCCTAAGACGGATGGATTGAAGGTAACCGAGCTTGCGACCAAGTTCAATCATCTGTTACAGTACGTTGGACCTGAGATATCCAGTGAGGCACAAAAAATATGGTATTTCCACGAGTGGATGAGCCCAGATATCAAGCCAATGATGGTGCATCACACATGCTCTACTCTGGAGCAGTATGTGAATGCGGCCTATAAGTTAGAGGTGACTCTGGAGGAGTCGACCAAAAGACGTAATCGATAGAGGTCGATATAGAATCAAGGGAGTGGATTCAAGCGACCTGCGCCACCGTCTAACTTTGCCAAGTCTGGTCAAGTAAAGACGGACACGACTCAAGGAGGGTCAACGCAGTAGACGGGTCAAAGCAAGAATCCAGTCCAGTGCTATAATTGTGGTGCTACTGGGCACAAGAGCATTGTGTGCCCAAAGGAAAAGAAGTTATGCTTTGAGTGTAGTCGTGGAGGCCATATGCAGAAGTTCTGTCGGAAGGGAAAGCAGAATGGAATGGAGTCGTGACAAGGGTCAGTTAATCAGAATAACCGGCCTAGGTTCAAGCCAGCTGAGACTCCTAGCCCGTCAATGCAGACAACTGCCCAGAATAAGGGGAAAGCCCTAACTGTTTTTGGAGGTCAGGGGCAACGCCTTTACGAGATGCGTGAGGCGGATGGACCTAACGCTCCAATTGCTCAAGATACTTTATACCTTCATTCTACTTCAGTGTGCATTCTGTTTGATTCGGGTGCTATGATAAGTGCTATTTTGTAGCACATATCTAAGGGTTATTACCAGGTTTGAGGCGCCATTTGGTTGAATTTATGCACAATTAGAGATTATGGAGTAGGAGCGGAGAAGTGTGGTTTTGGTGGTCTGGAGGAGCTAATTAGGAACATCCAGAGAAAGAGGAGTTGACCACCTGAGAAGATGTTGAAAATCTATGAAGGAACCACATTGGAGTGTCACCGCCCCGCGGTGAGAAGTGCCGCCCCGCGGCCATCTGCTAGGCGAAATCAGCGTATTAATTAGTTAGCCCGCGTGCGTGAATGCTGGAATGAAAAAGGAATTTGGGCCAAGTTGAAGAAGATAGGCCCACGAACTTCGGCCCATATGAAGAATCGAAGACGCGTCAAATTGAATCAGGAAGAAAGCTGAAGCGGACGATGACGGCATGATGAAGTCAGCGTGGATGGGTGCTGATGCTGCTTTTGAAGTGGGCCGTTGCTGAATGGGCTGTGTTGGGCCGCGAGAGAGCTGCAATGGAGTTGTGCCGTGAAGAAGCATGAACGAGACAAGCAAGCAGCTGCTTGCACGAGGCCGAGCGTGATTCCGGGGTTAATTTCCCGAGATTTGATTAGTTTACTTTTGGTTACTATATTATTATTATTGCTTTTTATTATTTTTATTACTTTTAGATTTAGGTTAAATACTCTTTTGTTAACCTAGTTGCCACAAGTTACAATTCTCCTTCGGGAGACTAAGTTCGTTCTTTCATTCCCAACTCTAGGGTTTGAACGAATGAAGAGCTAAACACCTTTGTTCTGCTAGATGTTTGAAGCAATACAGTTGATTCAGTTGTGAGATTTCTATTCCTTGTTCTGATTCTTATGTGTGTTGGTTTGATTCTCTTGGTTATATTGATTATTGATTTATCGTTGTTCTTCATAGTCTGGCTAGCTAGGTTGAGTAATATTTATTAATTGCTAGGATTTGCATATAGGGGTTCCGAGTGCTTATCTAGTGGCAAACACGATTGTGCGTATAGGGGTTCCGAGCGCGCAATCGTGAGTGAGAATCAGTTGCATGCGAGTATTAATACGTCTTTCTATTTGCATGTATCCTATATCCTTGTATGCATTGCTATTGCTTTGTTGGTGGTAAAGTATACCGACAACTGTGAGAATCAGAGGTATTTTACCATTGGCATAGTAATAAGTCTATCGACAACTGTGAGAATCGATAGTACTTAAGATCAGGGTGGGAACAACCATAAGAATAGTAAAAGAACTTGGATTGAATAGATTTCAGTGATCAACTTATATCTCTGTATTGTGGATCTCGTTCTAGTGGAACTACTTTCCCCATTCATATTCTCAAGCCAACTTAACCTTGTTACTCTGTGAACAACCAAAACCCCCCTTTCTTGTTACTTTGCATGCTGATTAACATTTAGAAAGATCACTTCCTCCCTGTGGGATCGACCCTTGCTTGCCTCTACTACTTGTTTAGGTTTATTAGGATTATTTTGTTTAGGTGTCACGACAACGCCTTATCAAGTTGGCGCCATTGCCGGGGAGGCAAGTTTTGATTTTTCTGTGTGTTTGTTCGTGTGTGTGTTACTTTGGTGTGGACCTATCTTACGGTCCACGCCCGTGCTACTGACTTTTGTTTTCCCTTTTTGATTCTTGTTACAGATATGGATTTCTGGGGAGAGCCACAATATGACCCATACTCCTACGCATACACTCTAGGGTGGAGAGATCACCCCAATTTGAGTTATGGATACCATCAATACCATCCATATGGTTATGACCACCAGGAGTTCTACCCAGAGCCACAGTCATTCTATCAGCAAGGTGCTCCATAACAGTATAATCCGGCATACGAGCATAGCCCACCAATGTCCAATCCAAATTTGTCAACTGAAGAGATGCTCAGGACCTTGACTCAGCACTTTGCCATTCGTGCTCAAACCAGGGAGTCAAGCATCAAGAATATAGAAAGGCTGGTGGACCTCGTCCAAGCTTCTTCTCAGACTACTGAGTCAAGTGTCAAGAATATAGTCAGGCAGGTAGACCAGATGGTGGAGGCGATTATACGGATCGAGGCAAAGAGGTCGGGAAATCTACCATCTCAAACGGTAGTAAACCCGAGGGAAAACGTTCCTCCTAGTGCTGAATAGGAGGACGAATATGAGATGGAGAACATCACCCACCGCCCCGCGTCACCTCTTACCGCGACTCGGCGTGAAGTCCCAGTTATCTCACCGCCCCGCGGCGAGACTGACCGCGACCCGACGGCGAGCCTCAGTAACTCCACCGCGACCTCACCGCCCCGCGGCAATGACCACCGCCCCGCGGTGGACGGAGTGCTTTCCTGTGAGATTTTGCCGCGACCCAACGTCCAAAATTCCATTTTTGCTGATGAGGTTTGGGTAGATCCTTACGGGGTTGAATGGCCGGTAATTTCGGAAGAGGAGTACTTTTTGAGATATGAGGAGGAGTGGAGCGACGATGAGGAGGAGAGCCACGATCACGGAAATACTCCTGAGACAACCATTTCTCTCGAAAATACCCCGGCAGTCCCCGATCCTCTGGAGGCTACCTATGATGAGTTTGTGCGTCTCAACTCCTTCCCGCTCGTCGCACTGAAACCCGTTACACCCTCCCATGAGGCTCCGAAGGACACCCAAAAGGTGGGGAGCGACAAAGGCTTATTTGACACCTTCAGTAGTTACAAGGCAACCACCCCTTTGGTCCATCTGGCAGACAGCACCCCTCGCTGCAAGGAAATGTTAAAGGTGCTGGGCTTGATCAAAAAGAAACCGAAGGGGAAGCACAAAAAGGAGGCCTTGATTCAAGCGGTGAATTTCTATATGCTGGATACGGGGCAGGACATACATGTAGCCTCTGAGATGTTGGGTAGGCCATTTCTGAAGATGGCAAGTGTGTTCATGGGTATGCACAACGGTCCACCCACAAAGAAGTGCAGAAGATTGGGGGTCACGCTCAACATAGAGCATACAAAGAGGCACCCCCCAGATCCAGATCCCAGGAGTTTAGTTGCTATGAGCAACCCAAGTTGAGGAGTTGGAGTAGTATGTCAAGCCATGACAATAACTAAGACGCTGTCCGGGAGGCAACCCGAGATATGTTTTACTTTCTATGTTTTTCTTTCTTTATTTCTTGCATTAGTTTTGTGTGTTTTTGCTTTGTTTTTGTTCTTGTTTTTTTGTTTCCGACTAACCTGTAGGGAAGAGACCCATGCCTATTGAAGAAGGTGTTTCCACACCAATGTAAGTCTTCCTTCCCTACACTAAGTCACCACCCGAAAAAACCTTAAACGGGGGGCAAAAAAAAAAAATCGAAAAAAAAAGTTTTACCGAAGGCCAGCTGCAGAGTTCCCTATGAGATGGTGCGCATCATGTTGCTAACAGAGGCAACCATTCACCTTACATTTGTTTGGCAACGATGATGACACTACAATTGACAACTGAGGAGGAGGAATACTAGAGCCAACATCATGATTACATCTGGGATCCACCATGTGTTCCTAGAAGGCCGTGCAACCCCGACATCTTTGCTATACCACTATTCACCAAAGTGGTTCCCTTATGGTTGCACGGTAAGCGAAGATTATAGAGTTGATGAAGACACCCGCCCAACACCAGAGACATGGGCATTTATTGAGAAGACCGGTAGCGACACCTTCAGTGTCCAAGCAGCTTGGCGACGTTTGTGAGTTATTTTTTGCTTTTCCCTATGCTCTTATTCTTTTGTCTTTCATTACATTGAGGACAATGCAATGTTTAAGCATGGGGGAGGGTTTTATACTTGCTACGTCGATGAGGAGAAAAATGAATATAAAGAGAAAAAGCCAAAAAATTGAAAAAAGGCATACATTTGAAAATCCTGGGATAGGTCGAAAACCCGAAAGAGCGGCCTAGGTAATAAGCAGGTGGCTTGGACCAGCATTAGGCTGGGGTAATATGTGGTCAAGAGTGACGTGAGCTTATGTGAGTACATCTATTGTAAAATGAAATGAGTGGCTTGGTGAAAACCTGAAAGGGTGCCTTGGCAAAATGAGTGAAAAGAAGAAGAGTGAACTTTAGGAATCCTCATTTTTCCTGGCGTGGCGACATAAGAAGAGGTGATATAAGGAGGATTCGGGTAGGTCACTCTGGGAGGTATAAGAAGATAGATGGGATATATGATTAGAATTTATTCACTCTATGGTGTTTGGGATAAGCTTGGGGGAAGTACTCTACTTTCCTTTTGGCTTGATTGTGTAGGGTGTTGAGATTTTTGATTGGATGTTGTAGTTTATTGTCATGGACTTATTTGTATGGTTGCCTGGAGTTTATTGTTTGGTATGATTCTTGGAGGTTGAATTTTCTATGCTTCCTGAAGCCTTGGGGATTGATTGGAGGAGTAGGTTGACTTTAGCTTACTCGAGGACGAGCAAGGTTTAAGCATGGGGGATTTGATAAGTGCTACTTTGTAGCACATATCTAAGGGTTATTACCAGGTTTGAGGCGCCATTTGGTTGAATTTATGCACAATTGGAGATTATGGAGTTGGAGCGGAGAAGTGTGGTTTTGGTGGTCTGGAGGAGCTAATTAGGAACATCCAGAGGAAGAGGAGTTGACCACCTGAGAAGATGTTGAAAATCTATGAAGGAACCACATTGGAGTGTCACCGCCCCGCGGTGAGAAGTGCCGCCCCGCGGCCATCTGCTAGGCGAAAGCAGCGTAATTAATTAGTTAGCCCGCGTGCGTGAATGCTGGAATGAAAAGGGAATTTGGGCCAAGTTGAAGAAGATAGGCCCACGAACTTCGGCCCATATGAAGAATCGAAGATGCGTCAAATTGAAGCAGGAAGAAAGCTGAAGCGGATGATGACGGCATGATGAAGTCAGCGTGGATGGGTGTTGATGCTGCTTTTGAAGTGGGCCATTGCTGAATGGGCTGTGTTGGGCCGCGAGAGAGCTGCAATGGAGTTGGGCCGTGAAGAAGCATGAACGAGACAAGCAATCAGCTGCTTGCACGAGGCCGAGTGTGATTCCGGGGTTAATTTCCCGAGATTTGATTAGTTTACTTTTGGTTACTATATTATTATTATTGCTTTTTATTATTTTTATTACTTTTAGATTTAGGTTAAATACTCTTTTGTTAACCTAGTTGCCACAAGTTACAATTCTCCTTCGGGAGACTAAGTTCGTTCTTTCATTCCCAACTCTAGGGTTTGAACGAATGGAGAGCTAAACACCTTTGTTCTGCTAGACGTTTGAAGCAATACAGTTGATTCGGTTGTGAGATTTCTATTCCTTGTTCTTATTCTTATGTGTGTTGGTTTGATTCTCTTGGTTATATTGATTATTGATTTATCGTTGTTCTTCATAGTCTGGCTAGCTAGGTTGAGTAATATTTATTAATTGCTAGGATTTGCATATAGGGGTTCCGAGTGCTTATCTAGTGGCAAACACGATTGTGCGTATAGGGGTTTCGAGCGCGCAATCGTGAGTGAGAATCAGTTGCATGCGAGTATTAATACGTCTTTCTATTTGCTTGTATCCTATATCCTTGTGTGCATTGCTATTGCTTTGTTGGTGGTAAAGTATACCGACAACTGTGAGAATCAGAGGTATTTTACCATTGGCATAGTAATAAGTCTATCGACAATTGTGAGAATCGATAGTACTTAAGATCAGGATGGGAACAACCATAAGAATAGTAAAAGAACTTGGATTGAATAGATTTCAGTGATCAACTTATATCTCTGTATTGTGGATCTCGTTCTAGTGGAACTACTTTCCCCATTCATATTCTCAAGCCAACTTAACCTTGTTACTCTGTGAACAACCAAAACCCCCCTTTCTTATTACTTTGCATGCTGATTAATATTTAGAAAGATCACTTCCTCCCTGTGGGATCGACCCTTGCTTGCCTCTACTACTTGTTTAGGTTTGTTAGGATTATTTTGTTTAGGTGTCACGACAACGCCTTATCATGCTACCCATTCCTTTATTTCGGATAGTTGTGTTAGCAAGTTAGGGTTAGTGTGCAATGAAACTTGCGAGCCTTTCATTCTAAATCTTCCTAATGGTGATCGTCTGGTTGGGACCAAGCATCTGTCTGAATTTCCTATTACCATTCAGGGTATGAAATTCGAGGCAGATTTGATTTGTATAGCCATGGCTCTATACGACATTATTCTCGGTATGGATTGGCTAACGCGTCATGGGGCGGTGATCGACTTTAGTTCAAGGACTGTGACGGTGTCATCTGGGGGCCAGTATGTGTGCAAGTTTAAGGGTCAGAATGATGCGGATAACGATAGGCTTATCAATGCGATGGCTGCGTTTAAGCTACTACGACAAGGTTGTGTCGGGTACCTTTGCTACCTGGATTCGTCCGCGAAAGATGGACCTTCAGTTCTTGATATTCCTGTGGTTAGAGAATTTTCGGATGTCTTTTCGGAAGAAATTCCTGGATTACCCCCAAATCGTGACGTGGAATTTACAATTGATCTTGAGCCTGGTACGGTGCCGATTTCTAAATCACCGTATCGGATGGCTCCTGCTGAGATGCAAGAGTTGAAGAATCAACTTGAGGATCTTCTTGACAAAGGGTATATCAGGCCGAGTGCATCGCCTTGGGGTACTCCGGTATTATTTGTCAAGAAGAAGGATGGATCGTTCCGACTTTGTATCGACTATCGAGAGTTGAATAAAGTCACGATCAAGAATAGATACCCATTACCGAGGATTGATGATCTGTTAGATCAGCTGCAAAGAGCAAAAGTTTTCTCCAAGATTGACCTGAGATCTGGTTATCATCAACTCAGAATTCGTAAGGAAGACATTCCTAGAACCGCGTTCCGGGCCAGATATGGTCACTACGAGTTCGTAGTTATGCCTTTTGGACTTACGAATTTTCCAGCAGTCTTCATGGATCTGATGAATCGATGTTTTCACTAGTACTTGGACAAGTTCGTGGTGGTCTTCATCGATGACATTCTGATCTATTCTCCGAATGAAGAGGTTCACGAGGAACATCTGCGGATTACTTTATCAGCCCTTAGACAAAATGAGCTGTATGCTAAATTGTCTAAGTGTGACTTCTGGATGAGAGAAGTGGCTTTCTTAGGCCATGTGATTAATGAGAATGGGGTTATGGTTGATCCCCAGAAGATTGAAGCGATGGCTAATTGGAAGCAACCCCAGAATGTGAAGGAAGTGCGAAGTTTTCTTGGACTTGACGGGTATTACAGACGGTTCGTAGAAGGATTTTCAAAGATCGCTCTACCTATGACCAATCTACTCCGCAAGGTTCACAAGAAGTTTGTCTGGAATGACAAGTGCGAGGCCAGTTTTCAAGAATTGAAACGACGTTTGACCTCGACACTAGTGTTAGCACCACCAGAAGGAAACGACGATTATGTGGTGTATAGTGATGCTTCGAAAAGTGGGTTGGGATGTATATTGATGCAGAGAGGCATAGTTATTGCATACGCATCCAGACAACTCAAGACTTATGAAGAAAACTATTCGACACATGATCTTGAGTTAGCAGCGATAGTTTTTGCACTGATGATTTGGAGGCATTATCTCTATGGTGTGAAATGCCAAGTCTTCACCGATCACAAGAGTCTCAAGTACGTGTTCACTCAGAAGGAGTTGAATATGAGACAACGCCGCTGGCTAGAGTTGCTCAAGGACTATGACATCGAGTTGCTGTATCATCCGGGCAAGGCTAATGTAGTAGCCGATGCACTGAGCCAGAAGACAACGCACGAGACAGTAGTTGCTCTACTTACTGCTCAGACCAAGCTAAACCAAGTGTCATGCGAAGTTGAAGTCCTGTATGATCAACGTAGAGGGTACCTGACTATGCTGGAAATTCAGGCTACGCTACTAGATCAAATCAGAGAAAATCAAGTCGATGACATAATCTTGGTAAAGTTAAGCAGTGAAGTGATGGACGAGAAGGCTCCCGGTTTTGTGATTCAGGATGATGGATCGCTCTGGTTTTAAGATTGGATTTGTGTACCTGACACAGAAGGTCTTCGCCATTTAGTAATGAGAGAAGCCCATTCTTCAGCTTATTCTGTACATCCTGACTCTAGAAAGATGTACAAGGATCTTCGGAAGAAGTTTTGGTAGCCAAACATGAAGTGGGATATAGCAGACTTTGTGGCAAAATGCTTAACTTGCCAGAAGGTCAAGATCGAACACCGTAGACCAGGTGGTGAGTTGCTACCTCTCCCAGTGCCAGAATGGAAATGGGAGGACATCGCTATGGACTTCGTCACTGGGCTACCAAAGACTCGAAGTCAGAAAGATGCTATATGGGTAATTGTGGACAGGCTTACGAAGAGTGCTCATTTCATAGCCATCAAGTCCACATGGAAAACCCAGAAGTTAGCAGAAGTTTACCACCATGAGATTGTCCATTTACATGGTATTCCCAAGACCATTGTATCGGATCGAGATGGCCAATTCATGTCAAGATTTTGGCAAGAACTTCACAAAGCCATGGGAACTGAATTGAGATTCAGTACAACATTTCATCCTCAGACGGATGGACAGTCTGAAAGGACCATCCAAACCCTGGAGGATATGCTAAGAGCATGTGTACTCGATCGTCCGACTAGCTGGAAAGACGGCCTGAGTCTGATTGAGTTCACATACAATAATAGCTGGCATGCTACTATCAAGATGGCTCCGTTCGAAGCTTTGTATGGTCGCAGATGCAGATCTCCGATTTGTTAGGATGATAACGCCGACAAGATTCTGCTTGGGCCAGAGTTGGTCGAAATGACAGCTTCGGACATTGCTTTGATTAGACAAAGAATGTTGACCTCCCAGAGTCGACAGAAGTCTTACGCGGATCAGAAGCGTAGAAATGTCGAGTTTGAGGTCGGTGACAAAGTATTTGTCATAGTATCGCCATCCAAGGGTGTTTTCAGGTTTGGAAAGCGTGGGAAGCTTAACCCTCGCTACGTGGGACCATTTGAGATTCTTGATAGAGTGGGATCTCTAGCATACCGCTTGGCATTGCCGCCATCGACACACCCAATGCATAATGTGTTCCACATATCCTTGTTAAGGAAATACGTGCCAGATGAGTCTCATGTGCTGAACTATGGGGACATCGAGATTCAAGCAAATGGTACCTACGAAGAGATGCCAGTGCGCATTCTAGAGCGTCGTGAGAAGCAACTGCGCAACAAGATCGTACCGTTGGTATGAATTCTGTGGTCCAAGTCTGGATCAGAAGAAGTTACTTGGGAAACATGGGAAACCGAAGCAGATATGCTCAGACGTTTTCCCGAGTTAATTACGACCTAAGTTTCGGGGTCGAAACTTCTTTTAAGGGGGAGGTGATGTGATACCCCGTATTTTTAAGGGTATTTTTGGAATTTTCCCAAACACCCGTTTTGTACGTCGAATTAATTTCGGAGACAGAAATACATTCTGTAATGTTCTCAATCTCTGTAATATTTTTCTAAGTCGAATAGAATACATTCGACATATTTTGGGACTTAATACTCGTTCGTGTACGATTATTTTTATCCTTAGCTAAGGCCAAGCTAATCCAAAGCTTAAACGGATGAAAAATGGCCTTGGCGGCGACCGCCGCCAACTAGCCGACGTCATCGTCATCACCTAGGCAAGTGGGCTAGAAAGCGGCGACCGCTGCCAAAAAGCGGCGACCGTTGCCAGACACAGATATGGGCGGCGACCTCTTACCGACGGCGGCGACCGCCGCCACTATTGCAGGCGTAGGTGCAGTGGCTTGTCAGCGACCGGGGAGACGCCCGATCTTGGCCCTCCACGTTGCATGGCTTGCCATTTCTTGTCCCCTGACTTTGGCTATAAAAGGGGAAGGGTTTGGGATCAGATTGAGCACAAATCGAACTCCCAATCACCCATAAGACACTCGCCGGATAATTCGAGCTTTCGTCGGAGAATTTGATATCGATCGTCGGAGCTCCATTGGTGTTCATTCCAGTTGCAAAGTGAAGCTTTGGAGGCCCTTAGAAGCTTAGAATCCAAAGCAAGGCAAAGGAGAAGCAAAACAATCGTCGCCGGTGAGTTTTGTGCTTCTCGTATTTTTTCTGATGTTCGTAGCGGCGCCCGCCGTAAGGCAGGCGGCGACCGCCGCCACGAACAGCGGCGCCCGCCGTAAGGCAGGCGATGACCGCCGCCCAGACACCCTTGGCCAGTTTCGGCCTTGGCTTCTGTGGTTTCGATCGGGCTTCGTTCCTTTCGATTTCTTTCGTTATTCTTTAGATTCGTACTCATTATCGTCGAATCTAACTTAGGGTTTCTTTATGGGTCGATCTGAAAGAATCTGTGTTGCCAGATCTGTCCCTGCTTCGATCCCGGAAACTCGTCGTACCTAGCTTCGTCAAGCTTTTGAAAATCTAAGGCAAGTGGCGGTTCGCTCTTGCTCATCATTCCATGTTTCCATTAATTATCAGTTGCTTAATTGAGTAATTAATTTGAAATGATTATTATGTTCCTCTGGGAACGGTTTTGATAAAACTGTTTTGGAAACTAAAATATGATATTATAATAGGTTGTATATCTGTTAGAACAACACTATTATAGATATATATTTATGATCGCCTTGAGGGCATTTATATGGATTTATTGTGGACTATTGTTGTGCTTGAACTGTTTAGTTAGCACTAGTAGTTAGGGACGTTACTAGGACCCTGCAAGGTCCAGTCGTTTCTTTATAACCTGGTAGAGAGGTGGCTAGACCCTACCTAATACCATTTGGACGGTCATGACCCAACCTCTGATACACGAAGTATATAGGTGGTGCACTTAGCCGGTGTCACAAATCTCGGGATTTAGTAGAGAGGTGGCTAGACCCCACCTAATACTATATGTGCGTCACTCAAGACGAAATGCATACTCAGGATGTATAGGTTCCGTTGGGGATATATACATTTAAAAGCTTGTAACGTGATGCGCGTTTTGGAATATAATAAGATAAGTGCTCTTGACGCACATAATTAATATACCCTTGGGCGAGTAGTGCAGCTAAGCGATAGTGTAGCTAGGAAAGCTCGTCTTAACTTTTAAATCGCTCGAATGCGATACTGTGATTCTTTAAATGTTCCAGACTTTGTCATACTTCGTTAAAGACTCAATCTTTTGGAGTCTTCTCTTGGATGTTCCGATAAGATTCACTTCAGTTGGAATCTTCTCTTGATCATGCCTTTTTGATATTTCAGTAGAAGTATGGTGGTTGACTATCGCTATCGGTTATTATTCGAGGAGCGATGAGTCTAACCTAATACGACTACTTCGAACCACTCTGCTTTGTACCCTTGCATAGTCTATTCAGTAGACTAACCAACCGATTATTCCCTTGCATGGTTGGCTTGTGTCATCCGTTCGATTCGGCATATTAGATAAATTGCAGATACGAGGAGACTAGAATGACTATGAAGACGATGATGGTTTTTGGATGTTTTAATATTTTAATCAGGTTAAGATCCTTGGGCAGGTGATCATTAAGATCACAACCCTTTTTGTAATATTTTAAGAAAGACTTCTGCTATAACCTATTTACTCTGTTATTTGTTTAATTCTGTATTTCGACTTCCGCTGTATTTTGTTTAAACTCTGTATGTTTGTCCTATTCGGGATTGTGATGTAATCCCGGGACTCAAGTTTTAATTGAATATTATTATGATTTTGTATCACATGTGTTTCATGATTGTATTTAAACGGTAAAGCCTGGGGTGGCTTCGGTGAGGAAAACCGAGGTCATTGGCGGTAATACCTTTCCAAATGGGTTAAGATTTGGGGGTGTTACACAAGAAGCCTCATACCTCGTACAAGAAGCTGCTCGAAAAGGCCAACCAGCATATAGTTGCAGTAGAGTTAGCCCGGAGGGATCGTCCGCGAATTCTCCCCCCGCGAATAGTGGGCAGAGGCATGACGAGAACAAAAGGGAGACATGCACATAGGAGCCCCATCGTCATCAGGCCAATGATCGAGGGATGGCCCAGAGAAGGAACTGGTCGCGGTAGAGATGAATGACCGAAAGATGGCGGGAACACACCCAAAGAGACATCAATCCAAGCCCCCCTTCCGCGAACGAACATGCCACCACCACCACCACCACCCCTTGTAAGGCCAGGGGGGAAATTCTATTCTTACCATCAATCCACCACACATGACGGACAAGAGTGTCACGGGTACGGTGCTCCGCAAAGAAAAAACACACCAAGGCCAGGCCCTAGCCCACAAAGACCGCCTCATAACCGGCCCGTACCTAACCCGCAGACTGGACAAGATTTCCCGTGACTAGACGAAAAGGTGGGAACCATTACGGGGGACACAAGCCTAGGGGCCCGAGCAGATGTGAAGGCAGGAGGATTGCCAATGCACCTCCTCTGTTGGGGCGGCCAGTTAGGAGTATATCTAATCCCTTGCGCCAGGAGCACAAGCTGACGTTTAGTACGAAGGACCTCGCAGAGACCGCAATCCCCAGTACTGACCCATTAGTGCTTCATGTGCAGATGGGGACAAAGATAGTGAAAAGGGTGATGGTCGACATAGGAAGCTCCGCGGACATCCTACATTGGGAGGTTTCCAGAAGATTGGCCTGGGTCCCGCGAGCTTGGTGCCCACTGATTGTACACTGGTAGGATTTGCGGGGGAGCGAGTGAAGCTGATTGGGGTGATAATCCTAGACTTGATCCTAGGGGATAAGGACGGTCCACAGAGGTGTGAAAAAGTTGAGTTTTTTGTGCTCCAATACCCATCCACGTATAACGCCATTCTGGGCAGGATCTCCCTTTGTAAGTTCCAAGGTGTAATCTCTATATATCATTTTGCTTTACAATTCCCTATACAGGTGGGAGTTTGGATAGCAAGGGGCAACATGCGGAGAGTCGTACATGTTACCTAACAACCCTTAGCGAGAAGCGTCTCCCGGTTTTGGCTGTGGAAGATGGAAGCACTGGCCTCGTATGATCAACCTCCGTAGAAGAAGAGGCTGAGCTAGAGGTAAGGAACCGAATGGAAACTTGTAACACCCCCCAAATATATAACCTTAAAAGGTATTACCGCCAGTGACCCTAGATTCCACATTCGAAGCCACTCAGGCTTAACCAATTGATATAACTCATAAAACAACAGTTATAATACAAAATATCATAACTTTTAATTAAAATAAATATCCTGGAATTACATCCAAAATCCCGAAATACATAATCAGGTACATTACAGCGGAAGTCTTTTAATACATAGCAGCGGGAGTCTTTTCAATAAAGAACACAAGTGTCTTGATCACAGCGATCACCGCCAATGATCTCAACCTGATAAAACTCTTCAAAATTCCATCTGCCTTCATAGTCGCTTCTAACCTTCATGGAACGGACGTTTATCTGATGTGTCATATGAGATGGATGACACCAGCCAACCATGCATTGGAATAATCGGTTGGTTAGTCTAATGAAAGACTATGCAAGGGAAAATCAGATAGGTTCTAAGTAGTCGTATTAGGTTAGACTCATCGTTTCTCGAATAAAAGTCGATGACGATAGTCAACCACCATACTCCTACTGAAATATATGAAAAGGCATGATCAAGAGAAGACTCTGAAAGAATGAGTCTTAAGAAAACATATGAAGAGAAGACTCCAACGAATTGAGTCTTATCGGAAAGTATGACAAGTACTTGGGAACATTAATTTCACACAAGCGCTTTAAAATTGACTTAGGTGTTTCGATTCACGACCAACCTCACCGCACAATGCGAATTTAGATTGGAAAGAGAACTTTACTCTGACCAAAGTCTAGACAAGCTTTCCTAGCTGCACTACTTTCCTAGCTGCACTACTCGCCAAAGGGTATATTAATTATGTGCACAACGGCACTTATCTTATTAAATTCCAAAATGAAAATTCACGTTATAAGCTTTTAAGATCTCTTCACAAGAGATATCGAATCTCCTCACAAGAGAAATCACGGGGAATAAATCCCAAATGGCTGCACCAGCTGCGTGCACGTACCCTGAACAAGGGTATGGTCATGACCGGAAAAGTACTAGAGGAATAATCCTCCTAGCACCTAGTTATAAAGAAACCACTAAATCTCGCAAGGTACATAGTGTTCCTACGAATACTCATGCTAACTAAACAATTCAACACAGTAATAATTCACATCAAAGCCACCAGGGCCAAACACAGATAAAATAGCGTTGTTCTATCAATATATACAACCTATCATAATATCCGTATTTAATCATATATATATATATATTTATAATAGCGTTGTTCTAGCAATATACAACCTATTATAATATCTCTTTTAAATCACATATAGTTATCAAAACTGTTCCCAGAGGAAAACAACAACTCATCCCAAATTAATTAACAATTAAACAATTGATAATCAATATAAGTATGGAATGATAAGCAAGAGAAAACCGCCACTTGCCTTAGATTTGTACGAAGCTCACAAAGCTTAGAAACGTCAGATTTCTGGGTCCACAACGAGGAAGAACTCGGATTATGATTTCCTATGGAACGACCCATAACGAAATCCTAAGTTAGATTCGACATTAAATAGTACGAATCTAAAGAAAAACGAACGAAATCGAAGGAACAAAAATCTCAAACGAGATCACAAAGCCCAAGCCACAACCACACTGCCCAGGCTCACCGCGGGTGCGGCGGGGCAATAGGGGCGAGACTTCGACATCAACTCACCGGGGAAGACGATGGGGGCTCGACTCGTGGTGGATCCGACTTCCAAACTCCTTTGATGTGACCCTGCCTTCCATGACGGCCCAAGACGAGGAAGAAGCCATGAGCTTACGCTCATAAGGCCCAGTGACAAGGTCCAGATCCAAGGCCATCGCCGCCGCCGTCGCGTCTCTCATTGCACGCGCCGCCGCCAGCCAAGGAATCACAGAGACCAACCCCAGACTCGTCGTCCTCGCCACCATCGGAATTTCTAAAGAAGGTGAAAGAACGCGTTCCTTTGAAGACTGTGACACTTCGTCGTTTCACGCGATGATCTCGTCAAAGCCTTCAACGCGCCTATGAGTTTAACGCGTTCTTTTTATAAGACGATATCTATATTTGGTATTTTCAGCTTTTCTAGATAGTTTCCTTATTTGCAACGTTTTAGATAGTTTCCTTATCTTTAGCATTTAAGATAGTTTCCTTTTATATTTTAGGGTTTGTGCCTTTTTGCATGCTTGCATGGGCTAGCCCTTAGGGTAGACTCGACCCAAGCCCATTAAGGTTTGATCGAGACCCTCCCCTATTTATACCTTACTTTGTACTCTTTATTTCTTACATTCAATTTAAAGTTTAAGGTTTTTAAGTCGAGTGTTTATCCTCCTTCCCTTGATCGGACGTCAAAACCCTCTATCTTCGCATCCCCCTTCCTCCGCCGCCGACGCTATGGCACCGCTTGATCTTCTCAAGCAAAGTCTTCCTTTGCATCTCCCTTCATCCGCAGTCGACGCTACGACCCCCCAACGGCTTGTCTTTTCAAGTCTTATATCCTTCACCAAACCGCTTCCGCCATCGCTATCACCTTTCCATCAACTCGCTTCCACCACACCGCCACCGCCAGAATCATCGCGTTCTGCCGATCGCGATCTTCCCTAGTATCCAGACGAGTTCAGGCGTGACTTCCCAACCAGGACTAGATCCCACAAGCATGCCATCGGAGGCGAGGACACATCAACTGGTATCAGAGCTCAGCAGTCTTATAAGTCACAAACTCAAATCTCAATTTTGTTCACGATTTTTCTTGACCCCCATCGTTTGCTTTCCTAAAAGATCACGAAAAAACAAATTTTTGCTCACCCTTCGGTTTCTACAAGGTCCCACCTTGGCCGAATTTTTTTTCTTGCTCCCTAAGTTTTGGTGTGTTAGGTAATTTGTTATCTTGCATGCTAGAATATTTTGTTTCCATATTTCATGCGTGGATAGAGTTTCCTTGTTTGCTTGATTTTACTTTTTAGTTAAGTTTACCAATTTCTTATAAGATAACATCAAATCTTATCTTCTCTCTCTTATCTCTAATCACCTTGTGATATTTTTGTTACTTAGACCTTTTTTATTTTGTTTCTTTTTGCAATTCCGAAAAGATCAAAGATACGATCTCGGGTCAAAAAAAAAAAAAAACGATATCACAAGATATCCAAAAAAAAAGTTTCAAAAAGTTAGGGAAAGGCAAAATAAGGCAACCCTAACCCACTCAGGTCTAAGCTCATCTTCTCAATCTCTCCACCGTCTAGGTCAAGCTTCCTAGAAGGTAATTTCTTGCTAATTGGGTTGCTTTGTTTACATTTGTTTTAGGGTTTCAATTTGTTCTTGTTTGTTTGATTGCATCTTGCTTGATACACCAACTCTTCTCAAGCCAAGCCGCCCTCAAGGCAAACCCAATACGCCCTACCTACGTGAACGTTGTGACTTGAATCGTGATTTGCTTGCTTGTTGTTCTTTGTTGTCTTTTGGTTCGTTTTACTCCGATGTCTGTCCCAATTGTTATAGGTTCCATGGCAGTTGGCCACACTGGAGACCAACGCGTCGAAGACGACCCTAACAAGCCATAGCTGCCGTTGGTACCACAGGACCAACCACCACTGGCCCCAGGTCAACAAGACCCAATCTTGGAGTTGTCCGAGGAGCAACGAATCATCCAAGCTCTTTGCCAAGAGGTTGCCGCCTTCAAGGCCAGCGAGCGTGAACGCGCTGCACAAATCGTGCCAATTCCAGCCCCATTGAGTACCATGATCGCGCCGGCTCAGCTGAACGCCACCGACGCGAGACCTTCCAACACTAGAGTGGACAAAAGCAAAGGAATTATGCCGTCCACCTCTCAGCATCAGCCAAACCTCAGCAGAATGCAGAGTGTCATCGAAAGTCGCCAAGGCTTCGTGCCCCACACGGACCGCTACGTCCCAAGAGCCACCCCGACTGGCTACGACGGCGGGTCTGACTCCGAGCGCGAATCAGACGATGATCGAGGTGAGTACTCTAAACCTTACAATTTTAATGACAGGTATGCCTCAAGGAAAACGAAGCGCCGTGTGCAAGCCTCTACACAGCGCGATGGTCGGCGTCGTCAATCTGCTCACGCCGACGCGACGCCGAGCAGACCACGCCAACGTGATCTTGGAGCTGCACGTCGCGATACACAATTAAGGACACCCGTGACTCAACAACGCAACCATGATATACGCGATCATCTACGACACCAAAGTGTTCGGACACCGCATTACGACGATGGCTACGCGTCGATCACACCCAATGTCCAAGATGACTTCGACGAGTATGATGACGAAGAGATCGAGGACTCAGGTATGGTCAATCCTAACTTTTTCCATCCCCCTCTGGGTGATCCTATTGAATTGCAGGATCATCCTTCGGATTATATGCCTTCACCGCGTCTCCGCCCTAGAGGAGAACGCGTTCGAGACATTGGCGGCGAGCGCCGCGATGTTCAACAGCGAGACAATCATCGCGACACATTAGATCCCCAGCCACGACGACATCAACACGATGACGCCTACGCTCCCAGGGATGAGTTTATCCGCGACGATCATGAACCACGCGATAGACACCAGGTTGGACGTGATAGACCACATGGCTTGCGCGCCATCAACAACCCTCTTTATGACGCTGCACCACACAACGCGTTCAACCAAGACCCCCAACAGCCTCGTTACCAGTGACCACACGTCAAGGTAAAAATTGAGCATTTTTATGGTGAATACAACCCCTTTGTGTTTCTTGAATGGGTGCAGGCTACAGAGTACACTCTCCGCTATAATCGAGTGCCACCTGAGGACCATGTCGACGCCGCGACGCTCAACTTTCGAGGAGCAGCTCGCGTCTGGTGGCATATGTTTGAAGATGACTATATTCGACGACACAGAGCGCGGGCCACAGAATGACATCAATTGGTCTACATCATGACTAGGAAATACGTGCCTCCAGACTACAGGAATCAAATGCGACTGGACATTGCCATGGCTCGCCAGGGTTCGATGACCCCACTCGAGTTCTTTTCCAAGCTTGAAGACATGTATTACAAGGCCAACATCTCTGTTGCACCCTCAGCTTTGAGGACAAAATTCTTGAGTGGCTAGAACGCCAACATACGTGATCAACTGGAGATCTTGCCAATCAAGGATTTGAACACTCTTACCCACACGGCGATGCAACTTCATGCTCAATTATCTCGCCGGAAGTCTTACACATATTCCAATGGCCAACAAAGGTATTCTTCTAACACTAGTGGTTTACCTTATACTAATGTTCGCCCAAGTGCCTCTACCACAATTGCTTCTGGACAAGCCCCCAAGGCAAAGACCGCGACACCACCCACAGCGCCATGACAAACTGCTCCAAGATAGGCTCTAGTGCCCAATGATCGCGCGTGATATTGAGTGCTACAAATGTGGTAGACGAGTCCATTACAAGAAAGATTGCCCCAATGCTTGTAAGGTGTTGTTCTCAACAGCCGCCGCCGGCTACGAGTCTTGTGAAGACGAGGAGGGCACACTTGACGCGATACCAGAGGACAATGAAGAGGAAGGTACCGACGCGTATGACTGCGAACCCGCTTCTCTAAGCGCGGGGACACCACTGAGCTTGGTGATGCGTCGTCTCCTCACTGTCAAAGAAGCCAACCTAGGAGATCAAAGAGAGAACTTGTTCCACACAAGAGCTCTCATGCAAACCGCTTCCTTGAGTGTCATTATTGATGGAGGATCTTGTGCAAATATTGTGAATGAGAAGGTTGTCAACCACTTTAAATTGCCTATGACACCTCATCCACAACCTTATGCCCTCCAATGGATTTCTTCAAGTCCAGGTAACACAGTATCTCGCCAATGTCTAATTTCTTTTTCCATAGGGCAATACTGTGATTCCATTATTTGTGATGTCATTGCAATGGACGCCACCCATATTTTTCTTGGGCGCCCATGGCAATTTGACAGGCGCGTGCTCCATGATGGCTATTTGAACACTTATGTGTTCAATTACCACGGGAAGCGCGTCACTTTGCATCCAATGTCTCCCCATGAGATCTTGCACGACCAGGTTGAACGCGATCGCCAGAAAGCCATTGAGGCCGCGTCATCTCGGTCACAAGAGTGCCCAGACGGACTGCGCCAACACCCCTCCAAATCTGGTACCACTTCGCCGTCTGCATGCCCTGGCAAGAAAAAGCAGAATGCCACAACTGGGACACCCAGTGCCCCACCCCCATCGTTGCCCTCAGCGCGCCCCTTGCAAGGCACCTGTGAGCAATGCGTTCTTTTGGCTAGGCCCAGCGACCTCACTGCATGTGTCACTGGCAAATCTTCGTGTTTTCTACTTGTGCCAACTCCGTGCATTCTAGAAATGTCGAAGAACGCGATCTTACCATCCTTGATTGCGCAGTTGCTTGATGAGTTCCAAGACATTTTCCCAGATGAGTTGCCACAAGGATTACCTCCCCTGAGAGGCATTGAGCACCAGATTGATCTCATTCCAGGTGCTTCTTTGCCAAGTCGTGCTGCATACAGAGCTGGTCCAGAAGAGACCAATGAGCTACAACGCCAAGTCCAGGAATTGCTAGATCGCGGGTACGTGAGGGAATCTCTTTCCCCTTGTGTTGTGCCTGTGATCCTTGTGCCCAAGAAAGATGGCACATGGAGAATGTGTGTTGATTGTCGTGCAATAAACCAAATCACAGTCAAGTATAGGCACCCTATTCTCGCCTTGATGATATGCTTGATGAACTTCATGGCGCGACACTCTTCTCCAAGATTGATTTAAAGAGTGGTTATCACCAGATCAGAATGAAAGAAGGTGATGAATGGAAGACTGCATTCAAGACCAAGTATGGTGATAGGTGCAATTTAGTGCACCTTAACTAGCGACTATTGACACGTTTTAGATGGAGTTTTGGTATAAGAATAGGCTAAGTCTGTAATCCCGGAGAAGAGTTGAAGAAGTACAGATATGAAGGTTTTACAGCTTAGTGAAGAAGATAGTGGATTGATGGAGAAGTCTGCTCAAAACTAAAGGAGAAAGCTACCTCACTTGGTAGTAGTTGGGAGCAGATGAAGGATGAAGAGGCTGGCCAGTGCCGCCCCGCGCCACTGCCACCGCGACCCGGCGAAGATCCTCAGAGAATGGCTCAGAGAAGAAGCCACCGCCTAGCGGTGGAACATTACCGCCTCGCGGTGGGAGTGAAGACCGCGCGGCTGACGTGTTTTATTAATATTCCTATTTTAGACATTATTACTTTAGTATATTTTATTTCCTTATTTTGTTTGCTAGGTTAAACTTCTGAGAACCTATTTAAGATCTTTTTAATAGTTCGTAGAAGGAGTCCCTCTCTCTTTTTAACAATACAATTTCTAGGTTTTTGAACAATGGATAGCTAAACACTTTTGTTTCGCTAGACAATTGAAGCACTACAATGAATTGGTTGTGAGATTTCTATGCCTTGTTCTATATCTTATTAAGTTGGATTGATTCTCTTGTTTGAACTGTCTATTGATTTATGTTGATTCTTCTAGCGTCGCTAACTAGGTTTTTCGACATCTATCATATTGCTAGGATTGCATATAGGGGTTCCGAGTGCATATCTAGTGGCAAACACAATTGTGCGTATAGGGGTTCCGAGCGTTCAATTGTGTGTGAGAATCAATTGCATGTTAAGTAGGAGAGTGAGTACTTGTACGTCTTTCTACTTGCATGTATCCTATATCCTTGTGTGCATTGCTATTGCTGTATTAGTGCTAGAGTACGCTGACAACTGTGAGAATCAGTTGTACTTTATCATTGGTACCGTAATAAGTCTATCGACATCTGTGAGAATCAATAGTATTCACGATCAGGGTGGGAACAATAATAAGATAGTAAAAGAATTTGGAAAGATAGTTTTCAGTGATCAACCGATTGCATTGTGGTGTGGATATTTGTCTGGTGGAATACTTTCCCTCATTATATTTCATTTCTTGTCAGTAATTACATCTTTGGTTACATTACGATTATGCCAAACAACCCCCTGTTACTTGTTAGTCACACGTTATTGCACACAGATAACCGACTCCCTGTGGGATCGACCCTGACTTACTTACTATACTCTTTAGTAGGTGAATTGGGATTATTTTGACAGGAAAACGACACCGGTTTCCGGACCTGTCAAATTTGGCGCCGTTGCCGGGGAGTCAAATTTTCTGTTTGTGATTATTTGTGATTGACTGCCGTGTGGATCTATCTTACGATCCACACTTTTGCTTCTGATTCGCTACTTGTTGAAGTTCATACAGAGACAAGTATGAATGGCGCAGACACTCCGACAATTGACGGAATCAACCTTGATACAGCAGTCATTGGCTGTAATCATTCCACCCCTTGCTGATGGGGTAACTTTTGAGCTCAAATTAGGAGTAATACGGTTACTCCCGAGATTTTTTGGACGAAGTGGAGAGGATCCCATTCTTCATTTGAACAAATTCCACAACATCCTTATGAGCATTAAGCCAGCCGATGTCACTGAGGAACAACTTAAAATGAGAGCCTTCGGGTTCACTCTTAAAGACGAGGCTGAAGACTGGTATTATCATCTGCTTGGAGGGAGCATAGATTCCTGGACTAAGATGCATAAGGTCTTCCTTGCACGCTATTTTCCAGCTCAGATGGCAAACGCCTTGAAAAGGGAAATCACCAACATCGAACAAGGTGAGGATGAGACCCTCTATGACTATTGTGAGCGGTTCGAGCGACTCTGCACTAGTTGCCCGTTCCATGGTTTTGATAAGAAATCTCTAGTGCTCTATATTTACAACGGGCTGATGGACGATGAACGAAGAATGATTGATGCTACATGTGGTGGTAGTATCCTAAATATGACTCCCGATGTTGCCATGACCACACTTCACGATATGGCTGAAGGTACAAGGGATTTTAATGAACCCCCAAGGACCAGATTAGTGAGTGCTATTATCTCCAGCGAGTCACATGTATCGCAAGAAATTGCTTCTTTGAAGGAAGTCATTGTGGGGATAGGTAAGCAACTGCAGGATACCACTATTACTGAAGTTCATGCTGCTGAAGGCTATGGGCCTGTTATAACGCAACAACCTTGCTTTGATAACCCACCAACTGTTAGCAACCCCTCTTCAACCGAAGCAATGCTCAATGTCCTAACAATGCATTTTACAACGCATGTGCGCGAGACTGCGGCTGACATAAAGAGCATAAAGGAGTCCGTGAGCAGCCTAGTCGATGAGGTTGCTGGGTTGAGAAAAGAGTCCAGGAAAGAAACTTCACATGCAGTAACCCTACGGAGTGGCAAGGAATTACAAGTCGCTCCTACTGCTGAAGAGGACGACAACGCTGAGATCGATATTGCCAATAAGCCATTATCACCGCCCCGCGGCGATTCTTACCGCAACCTGGTGACAGCTCCCAGTAATCCTATGCCATCACCACCGCCCCGCGGTGATCCACACCGCCCCACGTTGAACTCACCGCCGCGCGGTGAGAGTCCAGAACTCGCAGATTTCTCTGACGAGGAGGAGGATCCCTATGTTCGCCCCAACTTTCCTCCCCTTGGATCTGAGAAACCACCTGCCCCATTCCCAGAGGCACTCAAGGAAAGGAGAGTCATTGATGACAAGGATCTCTTTGACACTTTCAGTAAGTGTGAGGTGAACATCCCACTCCTCAAACTCGTCAAGAGTGTACCAAGGTACGCTAAGTTTCTAAAGGAGCTGTGCACTGTAAAAAGAAACCAGAAGCTGAAGGGAAAGGAAAAAGTCAAGATCAGCGAAAGCGTATCTGCTGTATTTCAGAGGCGCATGCCAAAGAAGTGCGGAGACCCAGGTATGTGGAGCATTCCTTGTATTATCGGAGACACTAAATTTGAAAAACCTATGCTCGACCTTGGTGCCTCCATTAATGTGCTGCCCTATTCTCTCTATGAATCCCTTGGACTTGGACCTCTGTAGGAAACAGGTATTGTAATTCAATTAGCTGATAGGTCTAGTGTCTATCCTAGGGGAGTAATAGAAGATGTCCTTGTTATGGTCGATAAATTGATATTCCCTGCATATTTTTATGTCTTAGATATGGAAACAGATACAAAGGCAACTCCTATACTGTAGGTAGGCCATTTTTGAAAACTGCTAAGACCAAACTTGATTTGCAAAGTGGGACACTTTCTATGGAATTTGATGGGGAGAAGGTGGAATATAGTATTTATGAAGCCATGAAATACCCCAAGGAAGACCATTCTTTGTGTTCCATTGATGTGATCGATTCTATTGCACAGGATGTCTTTGATATTTCTGGTTCTGACGAGTTGATGTCTATTGTTGAAAATAATTTGGATGCGTCCTATGAGGAATACTCTTTACCCTCTAACATGCAGGAAGCCATCGCTCAGCTGGATACTCATGGTAAGTATTCTACAGATCCTTTGGGCATTGGCCCCATCTTACTAAGCCCGAGCGAAAGGCTCGTTCCTTCTGTTGAACATGCTCCAGAGATCGAATTGAAGCCGCTGCCGGACCATCTCAAATACGCTTTTCTTGGAGCCAAAGACACTTTGCCAGTCATTGTGTCTAGTACGCTTTCTGCAGATCAAGAAATGAAGCTGTTAGACGTGCTCAGGGAGCACACAACCGCAATTGGATGGACCATTGCAGACATAAAAGGGATAAGCCTCTCCACTTGTATGCATCGGATTCTGCTCGAGGACGGAGCTAAATCGTCTAGGCAACCACAGAGAAGGCTGAACCCTCCAATGATGGAAGTGGTAAAGAAAGAGGTGCTTAAACTCCTCAAGGCTGATATGATCTTCCCTATTTCGGACAGCCAATGGGTAAGTCCAACCCAGGTTGTCCCTAAGAAAGGAGGAATTACCATAGTGGAGAATCAACACGGATATTTAGTTCCCACCAGGACCACCACAGGATGGAGGGTGTGCATCGATTACCGTAAGCTGAATGCGGTAACTCAGAAAGACCACTTTCCCCTGCCCTTTATTGATCAAATGCTAGAACGCCTTGCTGGGCGGCCCTACTACTATTTTCTCGATGGATATTCAGGATACTTCCAGGTAGCCATCGCACTAGAGGACCAAGAGAAAACCACTTTTACATGTCCCTTTGGCACTTTTGCATACCGCAGAATGCCATTCGGATTGTGTAACGCACCCGGTACATTTCAACGATGTATGGTTAGTATCTTCTCTGACTATGTTGAGAAATTCATTGAGGTCTTTATGGATGACTTTACGGTACATGGAACTAGCTTTGATTCATGTTTAGACCATTTGGCACTTGTACTTAAAAGATGTGTTGAAACCAATTTGGTTTTAAATTATGAAAAGTGTCATTTCATGGTGGAACAGGGGATAGTCCTGGGTCATCTTGTCTCTGCTAGGGGTATTGAGGTCGATAAGGCAAAGATTGATGTAATTCAGTCTCTGCCTTATCCTACTAACGTGCGTGAAGTACGTTCCTTTTTAGGTCATGCAGGTTTCCACCGAAGATTTATCAAGGATTTCTCAAAAATTTCTTCACCCCTATGCGAGCTCTTGAAGAAGGAAGTGACCTACGTATTCACGGATGAATGCAAGAAAGCATTTGATTGCCTGAGAGAACGCCTGACAAGTGCACCCATTATTCAGGCACCTGACTGGTCTCGCCCATTTGAGATCATGTGTGACGCCAGCGATTATGCAGTTGGAGCAGTTCTAGAACATAAAGTGGGACGGGCATCCCACGTGATTCATTACGCCTCCATGACTCTGAATGGAGCCCAGAGGAACTACTCCACCACTGAGAAAGAAATGCTGGCAGTTGTCTTTGCCTTGGAAAAGTTTAGGCAATACCTCTTGGGAGTCAAGGTGATTATCTACACAGATCACGCAGCTCTTCATTACCTGATGACGAAGAAAGAAGCAAAGCCAAGATTAATCCGATGGGTTCTCCTTCTCACTGAATTTGATGTGGAAATCCGTGATAAGAAGTGAGCAGAGAACCTCGTAGCGGATCACCTGAGTAGGCTCGTCCATGAGGAAGATAAACCCGGAGAGCAGAGCCCCATACATGGCACCTTCCCAGATGACACATTTTTTACACTCGAGGGCAGCACAAAGAACACTCACCGCCCCGCGGTCACCACCACCGCGACCCGGCGAGTTGTAGCCAGTATGAAGTTGGAGATACCACCGCCCCGCGGCGATGACGGCCGCGACCCGGCGGTTGGATTACTTGAGAACCAGGAAAGCTCACCGCGACCCCCAAAGACATCACCGCCCCGCGGTCACATCTCTGGAATCACACTTTGCCCTGGAGATATTTCTGACTCTCCTTTTCGTATAGCCATGGACCTCTTCGGAATCCAGTCTTACAAACCATGGTATGCAGACATAGTCAACTATCTGGTTCGAGAGGAATTTCCCCCAGGCTACACCAGAGCCCAGAAAGCAAAGGTGCACAAAGAAGCTCGCCACTATGTTTGGGATGATCCCTACCTATGGAAGCATTGCGTCGATCAGGTAGTCCGCCGATGTCTCCCAGACAATGAGGTACAATCCGTCCTTAACTTCTGTCATTCTGAAGCATGTGGGGGTCATTTTGGAGCAAATAGGACTGCTAGGAAAGTATTGGAAGCAGGATTTTATTGGCCACACCTCTTTAGGGATGCTTACATTTTTTGTAAATCCTGCGACCGATGCCAACGGGTTGGCAACATCACCAGAAGGAATGAAATGCCGCAATCATCATTGATCTTCTATGAGGTATTTGATGTTTGGGGCATGGATTTTATGGGACCCTTTCCTAACTCTCATGGGAATCTTTATATATTACTTGCGGTGGACTACGTTTCCAAGTGGGTGGAAGCGAAGGCCATCAGGACTGATGACTCTAAAGTTGTGGCAGGTTTCCTCAAAGAGAACATTTTCTCAAGATTTGGAATACCCAAAGCTTTAATTAGTGACAGGGGAACCCATTTCTGCAACAAAACAGTGACTGCCCTGCTGAAGAAGTATCACGTCACTCAGAGAATCTCCACGGCCTACCATCCTCAGACTAATGGGCAGGCCAAGAACTCCAACAGAGTGATTAAAGCTATACTGGAGAAGACAGTAGCAGCCAACCGGAGGGATTGGAGCATCAAGCTCAATGATGCGCTGTGGGCATACCGTACAACTTTCAAAACTCCGATAGGGACGTCTCCGTTCCGGCTGGTATTTGGAAAAGCTTGTCACCTCCCCATCGAACTTGAACATAAGGCGTGGTGGGCAATAAAGAAATGCAACTTGCAACTGGATGAAGCAGGCGAACTCCACAAGCTACAAATGCAAGAAATGGAGGAATTACGCCTTGACGCCTACGAGAACTCAGTTAACTACAAGGCAAAGACCAAGCAGTGGCATGACAAGCATATTTTGCGAAAGGATTTCAAGCCAGGAGATAAAGTTCTTCTATTCCAATCTCGGCTCAAGCTCTTTGCTGGAAAGCTGAAATCCAAGTGGTCAGGCCCGTATGAAATCGCTGAGGTGCATCCCCATGGAGCCATAGACCTGATTAATCCCAAGACCGGCACCACCTTCAAGGTGAACGACCACAGATGCAAGCCTTACCATGAGGGGTTCGATCCAAACCAGGACGAGACACTACTCCTTGAACAACCTGACACTGAAGTAGGATGATCCACAACTCACGTCGAGCTAACGACGTTAACCAAGGCGCTGTCCGGGAGGCAACCCGGGTTAGTTCTTTTCTTTTCCCTAGATTATTTTCGTAGTTTATTTTTTCTTTGTTTCGTTCACCTGTTACTCACATTTCATGTACGAAAGTAAATCCGAGAAAAGACGTGGTACTCAGCGTAACCCACCGCCCCGCGGCGACTCTCACCACCCAGCGGTGGAATTCACCGCCCCGCGGTGGATCTCTGGTATAATTTCTCTACTCTAAAAAAAAAAAAAACAAGAAATAAAAAGCCCCGAAAAAACCTTAAACGGGTGAGTAATTTTTTTTATTTCTTGAGTTAGATACGAAGGAATTGACGGTGTCAGTTGAAAACCGCGGCTCGGTACCTCCCTTCTTCACTTATTACCCCATTAGCTCTCCTGCCAAACCCTAATCCCCTTTTTCTTCCCCGTCTCTCTCTCCGCCATGCCCTAATCCACGATCTCCAAAACCTTAGCCCACAACCCTCTCCACCGAAATCGGCCTCTCCCCTCACCTTGGTAGTGGAAGCCCTTAACCCAACCTTGTTTCTTCTCTACCCAGACCTTCCTTTGTGGCGATTTCCGACCCCCCCTGTGGTGGTTCGTAGTTGAAGGGGGGTGACCTTTTGCTTGTTGGTGTGATCAGTACCAAATTGGGTGCTCTTCCGGTGGTTTGGTGGTGTTTGAGGAGGAATCGCACAGTGACCGCCTCGCGGCGTAGTATCGCCGCCTCGCACGAGTCAGATTTTTGAATTTGGAGACGAAGGTGAACAGTCGCCGCCTCGCGTCAACATCGCCGCGGCCCGGCTGCTGTGCTCAGAAATCATCGCCGCCCCGCGGTGACCCTCATAGTCTGTCTTTGGCCGATTGTAAGTGCCCTTTTCCTAGCCTTTTGTCTCAAGAACTTCATTTCTTACTCAATGCCGAGGGCTAGGAAAGTTGGGATGACTGAGGAGGAGTTGAAAATATACGATGTGGTGTCGGCTAGACATGTACAGCCGACTCATTTCCTTGATAAGGGATCACTCGCTGAGTTGGGTTTGCTCGACATGACTCAGCAATGTCTGGACAAGTTGGGATTGGGGGGCTTCCTAGACAAATGTGCCCCCTTTTTCCCTGAACTTTTCTGCCAATTTATCGCCACTATGACTAAGAGCTACATGCGTCGTGTCGTTAACGGCAAAGAGCAGAAATTCATTACGGGTATCACCTTCAAGTATGAGGGTTGGAGTTATGGTTTTCCTATCGAGGAAGTTAGGGCGTTGCTAGGTGTTTCGAGACCGTCTACTGGTGGGTGGAGACATGGTCCCGACAAGGCGGCCATGAAGGAATTTTGGATCAGTGCATCGGGTATGCATGAATATCAGAAGAAGGAAAAGTCCAGTGACAAGATTGTCCATCCCTGCCTCCGCTTGGTATACACTGTGCTGCTTAGGACATTTTGTGGGTGAGTGGAGGAGGGAAAGGTTTCCCTGAAACGTCTTGGTCTTTTCTCCGCGATGATTGATCCATTAGATGAGGTGACCCCTGGATGGGTTGTGATTTGGCTGTATGGGCTGCAGCAGCTCCGTAAGGGCGCTGCGCAAGATATTGTTCAGGGAGGGTTGATTACCTTGATTGCCGCGGACAGGATTTCATTGGATACTATGCCGCAGTCGCTCTTCCCTATTCGCTATAATATCCCTTATATGCGGCGATGTGGTATGTTGAGCGGATCTCCGGGGCAGTATATGTGGTGCTCTTATGGCGGTCATCTTTTACGTCTCCCTCGTCCTTTAGCTTATCCGAGAGATTTCACTGGTTGGTACATCCCTTCCGACGCTGAGATTATCCCTTCAGACGAGGAGACTGAGCCACAGGCTGCTTTGCCCATGACCATGGATGTCGATTCACCTGCTCTCGACGTGGCCTCCACTTCTGCACCGCCCCCTGAGTTCTCCTGGGACAAGATGTTCGTCCATTTTGACGCTTTCACGCAGCATCAAGAGGCTGTGAACGACGCGACATTGGCTCGGTTGCAGGCCATACAGGCCGAGATTACACGGGACATCACCGACCAGCTGAGTGTAGCCGAGGTTTTTATTCAGGAGCAGTACTTTAGGAGGCACCCACCTCCGCCGCGCCATCCGTAGTGTGCACCTTTCCTGTGAGTTTATTTTCTCTCTTCCCTATTTCCTTGTCTTCGTCTCTACATTGAGGACAATGTGTATTTCAAGTGTGGGGAGGGATTTAGACTCATTGTCTATCATAGCTAGTGTACAGATTTATTTCATGCATTTCGAACTTGCATTTTCGATATTCAAAAAAAAAAAGCCACAAAAATTTGAAAAGGCAATCAAAATCCTGGGATGAGCTGAAAACCCGTAAGGGCGGCTCAAGCAAGAAGCAGGTAGTCCAACTGGTATAGACCAGGGCAAAAGTGGACTAGAGTGATGTGAGAACATGTGAGACGTCTAGTAAAATGAAATGAGTGGCTTGGTGAAAACCCGAAAGGGCGCCTTGGCAAGATGAGCGGAAAAGAAAAAGAGTGATTCTAGGATTTCTCTTTACCTATTGGCGAGGCGTCATAAGAAGAGTCGGTATAAGGAGTTCGGGTAGGCCACTTTGGAGCAATAAGGATCTATACATGAGTTAGGATTAGAGTTCTCTCGCATTATTCGTTTTGGTTGTTTGAGGGCTAATTGTTGAGCTGTTGTAGTCTTTAGTATCCTATGTTGTCACACTTCTTGAGGCCTTGCTATTTGATATAGAGGAGTATGTTTGAGCTGATTTACTCGGGACGAGTAAAGGTCTAAGTGTGGGGATATTTGATAGGTGCAATTTAGTGCACCTTAACTAGCGACTATTGACACGTTTTAGATGGAGTTTTGGTATAAGAAGAGGCTAAGTCTATAATCCAGGAGAAGAGTTGAAGAAGTACAGATATGAAGGTTTTACAGCTTAGTGAAGAAGATAGAGGATTGATGGAGAAGTCTGCTCAAAACTAAAGGAGAAAGCTACCTCACTTGGTAGTACTTGGAAGCAGATGAAGGATGAAGAGGCTGGCCAGTGCCGCCCCGTGCCACTTCCACCGCGACCCGGCGAAGATCCTCAGAGAATGGCTCAGAGAAGAAGCCACCGCCTCGCGGTGGAGCATTACCGCCTCGCGGTGGGAGTGAAGACCGCGCGGCTGACGTGTTTTATTAATATTCCTATTTTAGACATTATTACTTTAGTATATTTTATTTCCTTATTTTGTTTGCTAGGTTAAACTTCTGAGAACCTATTTAAGATCTTTTTAATAGTTCGTAGAAGGAGTCCCTCTCTCTTTTTAACAATACAATTTCTAGGTTTTTGAACAATGGATAGCTAAACACTTTTGTTTTGCTAGACAATTGAAGCACTACAATGAATTGGTTGTGAGATTTCTATGCCTTATTCTATATCTTATTAAGTTAGATTGATTCTCTTGTTTGAACTGTCTATTGATTTATGTTGATTCTTCTAGCGTAGCTAACTAGGTTTTTCGGCATCTATCATATTGCTAGGATTGCATATAGGGGTTCCGAGTGCATATCTAGTGGCAAACACAATTGTGCGTATAGGGGTTCCGAGCGTACAATTGTGTGTGAGAATCAATTGCATGTTAAGTAGGGGAGTGAGTACTTGTACGTCTTTCTACTTGCATGTATCCTATATCCTTGTGTGCATTGCTATTGCTGTATTGGTGCTAGAGTACGCTGACAACTGTGAGAATCAGTTGTACTTTATCATTGGTACCGTAATAAGTCTATCGACATCTGTGAGAATCGATAGTATTCACGATCAGGGTGGGAACAATAATAAGATAGTAAAAGAATTTGGAAAGATAGTTTTCAGTGATCAACCGATTGCATTGTGGTGTGGATATTTGTCTGGTGGAATACTTTCCCTCATTATATTTCATTTCTTGTCAGTAATTACATCTTTGGTTACATTGCGATTATTCCAAACAACCCCCTGTTACTTGTTAGTCACACGTTATTGCACACAGATAACCGACTCCCTGTGGGATCGACCCTGACTTACTTACTATACTCTTTAGTAGGTGAATTGGGATTATTTTGACAGGAAAACGACACCGGTTTCCGGACCTGTCAAATTTGGCGCCGTTGCCGGGGAGTCAAATTTTCTGTTTGTGATTATTTGTGATTGACTGCCGTGTGGATCTATCTTACGATCCACACTTTTGCTTCTGATTTGCTACTTGTTGAAGTTCATACAGAGACAGGTATGAATGGCACAGACACTCCGACAATTGACGGAATCAACCTTGATACAGCAGTCATTGGCTGTAATCATTCCACCCCTTGCTGATGGGGTAACTTTTGAGCTCAGATCAGGAGTAATACGGTTACTCCCGAGATTTTATGGACGAAGTGGAGAGGATCCCATTCTTCATTTGAACAAATTCCACAGCATCCTTATGAGCATTAAGCCAGCCGATGTCACTGAGGAACAACTTAAAATGAGAGCCTTCGGGTTCACTCTTAAAGACGAGGCTGAAGACTGGTATTATCATCTGCCTGGAGGGAGCATAGATTCCTGGACTAAGATGCATAAGGTCTTCCTTGCACGCTATTTTCCAGCTCAGATGGCAAACACCTTGAAAAGGGAAATCACCAGCATCGAACAAGGTGAGGATGAGACCCTCTATGACTATTGTGAGCGGTTCGAGCGACTCTGCACTAGTTGCCCATTCCATGGTTTTGATAAGAAATCTCTGGTGCTCTATATTTACAACATGCTGATGGACGATGAACGAAGAATGATTGATGCTACATGTGGTGGTAGTATCCTAAATATGACTCCCTCATTATATTTCGTTTCTTGTCAGTAATTACATCTTTGGTTACATTGCGATTATTCCAAACAACCCCCTATTACTTGTTAGTCACACGTTATTGCACACAGATAACCGACTTCCTGTGGGATCGACCCTGACTTACTTACTATACTCTTTAGTATGTGAATTGAGATTATTTTGACAGGAAAACGACACCGGTTTCCGGACCTGTCATATGGCCTTTACGAGTGGCTTGTCATGCCATTTGGGCTCACGAACGCGCCCAGCACCTTCATGCGCGTGATGAACCACGTTTTGAGATCTTTCATTGGCAAGTTTGTTGTCGTTTATTTCGATGACATACTTGTGTATTCACGAAGCCTGGAAGACCACATCGACCACCTTCGACAAGTGCTAGAGTGCCTACGACGCGAGACATTGTTCGCCAACTTGGCCAAGTTCTCGTTTTGTTCCGCGTCAACCAACTTTCTGGGCTACGTTGTCAGTAGTGATGGATTACGCGTTGATGAAGAAAAGATCGCAGCAATAAAAAATTGGCCAACACCTACTACTCCAACATAGGTTCGAAGCTTTCTCGGCCTCGTAGGATTTTATAGGCGTTTTGTACGCGACTTCTCTTCTATTGCCGCGCCACTTCACGAGCTCACCAAGAAAGGAAGCACGGTTTTGTGGCTTGAGCCCCATGACCGCACATTCTCAGCTTTAAAGAACGCGTTGTGTCAGGCCCCTCTTCTCCAACTTCCAGATTTCACAAAACACTTCGAAGTGGAATGTGATGCCTCTGACATAGGCATTGGTGGAGTGCTACACCAAGACAAAAGGCCGATTGCCTACTTCAGTGAGAAGCTCACAGGAGCCACTCTCAATTATCCCACCTACGACAAGGAGTTGTATGCCTTAGTACGCGTGCTGAAGACCTGGCAACACTATCTCTGGCCGCGTGAATTTGTCATCCACAGTGATCATGCCGCGCTGAGCTACCTGAAGAGCCAAGCTCACCTCAATCGCCGCCATGCTCGCTGGGTAGAGTTTCTGGAGACCTTTCCTTATGTCGTTGTGCATAAGAAAGGAAAAGACAACGTCGTTGCTGACGCGTTGTCTCGCAGGTACGTTCTCTTGACTCATGTGCAGACTAAAATTCTGGGTTTTGCTTTGATTAAAGATTTATATGCTAGTGACCCATTCTTTGCCCCCATTCTTGAGCACTGTCAAAGAACGCGTGAATTTGAGACGTTTTACCTATTTGAGGGTTATTTGTACAAGGCCAGTCGTCTATGCATTCCTAGATCCTCCATTAGGCTCCTATTGATTGAGGAAGCACACACAAGTCGTGGACACTTTGGGATTAGGAAGACCTTAGACGCCTTACGCGATCATTTCTTTTGGCATAAGATGACCCACTAAGTGACTAGGTTTTGTAGAAGTTGTGTGACTTGCCAGAGAGCCAAAGCTAAGTCTAGTCCTCACGGCCTCTACACCCCTTTGCCCATCCTGAGTGCCCCCTGGGAGAATTTGTCTATGGATTTCATCACGGGTTTGCCCCTCTCTAGACGAGGTAAAGACTCTATTTTTGTGGTCGTAGATAGATTCTCTAAGATGACACATTTTATAGCTTGTAAGACCACCCATAGTGCTAGTGAGATTGCTGATTTATTCTTTGAGCATGTGGTGCGTCTTCATGGAGTCCCGCATACCATTGTTAGTGATAAGGATTCTAAGTTTGTTGGACATTTTTGGAGAACACTTTGGGGAAAGCTAGGTACCAAACTCCTATTCTCTACTAGCTACCATCACTAGACCGATGGCCAAACTGAGGTCATAAATAGAACTCTAGGAGCCCTCCTTCGCACCATGCTCAAAGCCAACCCTAAGCGTTGGGAGGACTTACTTTCAATTGTCGAGTTTTGTTACAATAGATGCAGGCACACAGCGACCAAGATGACACCTTTTGAGGTGGTGTATGGACTCAACCCCTTGACACCACTGGATTTGTCGACACGCCCTCTCCGCGATCCAGTACACATTTCAGCATCACATCGCACTGAGCAGGTACAAGAGCTTCATCGCAAAACCAAGGAGCAGCTAGAAAGGAGAGCCGCGCAATATGCCTCATAGAAGAATTCAGGCCGCCTCCGTATCGTTTTTGCCCCCGGAGACCTTGTCTGGGTGCATCTTCGAAAAGAAAGGTTTCCCTCGCGGCGAAAGCACAAATTGGCACCGCGTGAAGATGGTCCCTTCCGCATGATCAAAGCCATAGGGGACAATGCTTATCAACTCGAGCTCCCGCCAGATTTTGGAGTCCACGCGTCCTTCAACGTGGCCGATTTGACTCCATTTGTTGAGCCAGAGTTTGATGATGGTGAAGCGGGGACGCTTCACAGCCAAGTGGGGGAGGGTGATGTGACCCTGCCTCCCATGACGGCCCAAGACGAGAAAGAAGCCATGAGCTTACGCTCACAAGGCCCAGTGACAAGGTCCAGATCCAAGGCCATCGCCGCCGCCGTCGCGTCTCTCATTGCACGCACCACCGCCAGCCAAGGAAGCCCAGAGACCAACCCCAGACTCATCGTCCTCGCCACCATCGGAAGTTCTGAATAAGGTGAAAGAACGCGTTCCTTTGAAGACTGTGACACTTTGTCGTTTCACGCGATGATCTCGTCAAAGCCTTCAACGCGCCTATGAGTTTAACGCGTTCTTTTTAAAGACGATATCTATATTTGGTATTTTCAGCTTTTCTAGATAGTTTCTGACAGGGCCGGAAACCGGTGTCGTTTTCCTATCAAAGAAATCCTAATTCACCTACTAAAGAGTATAGCAAGTAAGTTAGGGTCGATCCCACAGGGAGTCGGTTATCTGCATGCAATAACGTGTGACTAACAAGTAACGAGGGGGGTTTTGGAATAATCGCAGGATTAACAAAAGTGCAAGTAATAACATAAGAAGAATTATAATGAGAGAAAGTATTCCACCAGATAGGTATCCACACCACAAATGCAATAGGTTGATCACTGAAAACTATATTTCCAAGTTCTTTTACTATCTTATAATTGTTCTCACCCTGATCTTAAGTACTATCGATTCTCACAGTTGTCGATAGACTTATTACTATGCCAATGATAAAATACCACTGATTCTCACAGTTGTTAGCGTACCCTAGCACCAACACAACAATAGCAATGCACACAGGGATATATGATACATGTAAGTAGAAAGACGTATAAGTACTCACTCCCCTACTCACATGCAACTGATTCTCACTCACAATTGTACGCTCGGAACCCCTATACGCACAATTGTGTTTACCACTAGATATGCACTCGGAACCCCTATATACAATCCTAGCAATATGATAGATGTCGAAAAACCTAGTTAGCTATGCCAGAAGAATCAACATAAATCAATAGACAGTTTAATCAAGAAAATCAATCCAACTTAATAAGATATAGAACACGGAATAGAAATCTCACAACCAATTCATTGTAGTGCTTCAATTGTCTAGCGAAACAAGAGTGTTTAGCTATCCATTGTTCAAAAACCTAGAAGTTGAATAATCAAAAGAGAGAGGACCGAACTCCTCTCAAAATTAACGAAAAAGATCTTAAATAGGTTCGTAGAAAGTTAACCTAGCAAATAAAATAAGGAAATAAAATATAATAAGACATAAAATCCAAATATACTAAAATGGAAACAAATGACACGCTGGCCGCACACCCTTCTCTTCCACCGCAAGGCGGTGGCCTTGCGTTGCACTTCTCTGAGGATCACCGTCGGGTCGCGGTGGCTTCAGGCGTGGGGCGGTATTGGCCAGCTTCTTCATCCTTGTGTCTGCTCTTCTGTACTACCAAGTGAGGTAGCTTTCTTCATTAGTTCTGGGTAGATCTTCTCCTTCATCTTCTTTCCTCTTCACTAAGCTGTAAAACCTTCAAATTTGTACTGCTTCAACTCTTTCCCTGGGTTACAGACTTAGCCTAATTCTACACCGAAACTTCATCTAAATTGTGTCAATAATCACTAGTTAAGATGCATGAAATGACACCTATCAAATATCCCCATACTTAGACCTTTACTCGTCCCGAGTAAATTAAATCAACCATACTCCACTCATCAAATATCAAGGCCTCAAGAAGTGTGACAACAGATGATACCAATGACTATAACAACTCAACAATCAGCCTCAGACAACCAAAACACATGATGCGCGCTGAATCTATTCCTAACTCCTGTCTAGCTTCTTATTGCTCCAAATTGGCCTACCCGAGTCCTCCTTATGGCTCCCCTTCTTATGACGCCTCGCCAAGAAATATAGAGAAATCCTAGAATCACTCTTCTTCTTTTACGCTTATCTTGCCTAGGCGCCCTTTCGGGTTTTCACCTAGCCACTCATTTCATTTTGCTAGATATCTCACATATACTCGCATCACTCCAGTCCAATTTTGCCCTGGTCTATACCAGCCGGACTACCTGCTTTTTACCTGGACCGCCTTTTCGGGTTTTCAGTCCATTCCAGGATTTTGGTTGCCTTTTTACCTGTTTTTGGCTTCTTTTTTTTAATAGAAATACGAAATGCAAGAATAAAATCTGTACACTAGCTATGATAAGTAGTGAGTCTAAATCCCAATATCCCCACACTTAAAACACACATTGTCCTCAATGTAAAGACGAAAACAAAGCAAAATAGGGAGAAAAGAACAAAGACTCACTGGAAAGGTGGATACGATGGAAAGCTCGATGGAGGTGGATGCCGCCCAAAGTACTGCTCCTGCATGAAGGCCTCAGCTGCACTCAACTGGTCCGTAATATCGCGTGTAGTGTCAGCCTGTATGTTCCGCAGTCGAGCCAGCATCGCCTCATTCGCAGTCTCCTGACGCAGCGTGAAGGCATCAAAACGGATGAACATGTCATCCCAGGAAAACTCAGAAGGCGATGCGGATGTGGGGGCAGCGTTAGAAGCAGGGGGATCGACATCCATAATCATGGAAATAGCAGCCGGCGGATCAGCCTCATCATCGAAAGGAATAATCTCAGCATCAGACGGAATGTACCATCCTGTGAAGACTCGCGGGTAGGCCAGGGGACGGGGGAGACGCAAAAGGTGACCTCCGTAGGAGCACCACAAATACTGCCCCTGGGATATGGTCAGCATACCACACCGTTGCAGATATGGAATGTCGTAGCGAATAGGCATGAGTGGCTGAGGAATGGTGTCCATCGAAATCCTGGCCGCAGCAACCAAGGTGATCAGCCCACCCTGAACAATATCTCGCGCGGCGCCCTCACGAATCTGCTGCAGCTCATGCAGCCATATGACAATCCATGTAGGGGTCTCCTCATCTAAAGGATCGATCATTGGGGAGAAGAGACCAAGGTGCCTCAGAGAAACCTTTCTTTCCTCCATACACCCATAAAATGTCCGAAGCACCACTGTGTAGACTAAGCGGAAGCAGGGGTGGACAAGTTTGTTACTATTCTCCAACTGCTTTTGATATTCAGCCGTGCCCGTTGCGGTGGTCCAGAATTCCTTAAGGTCCGCCTTGTTGGGACCCTGCCTCCACTTCTCAGTAGCTTGCCTTGACACACCCAGCAGCACCCTAATTTCCTCAATAGGGATACCATAACTCCGACCCTCATATTTGAAGGTGATCCCAGCGATGAATTTTTGCTCCCTACCATCGATGATGCATCGCGTGTGGCTTCGAGATACAGTGGCTATAAACTGGTAGCATAGTTCAGGGAATGTGGGCGCATTTGTCTAGGAATCCCCCCAATCCCATCCTGCCCAGACATTATTGAGTCATCTCCAACAAACCCAACTCAGCTAGTGATCCCCTATCAAAGAAGCGAGTCGGCTGGACATGTCTTGCTGACACCACATCATACATTCGACACTCCTCCTCGGTCATCCCAACCTTCCTAGCTCTCGACATTGTATAATGAAGTAAGTGCTCGAAGCGAAAGAACTAGGCAAGGAAGACTTACAACCCACTGAAGAATGACCACGAGTGTCACCGCGGGGCGGTGGTGATTACTGAGCGTAGTAGCCGGGTCGTGGTGAAGTAGGCGCGGGGCGGCGACTATTCACCTTCTTCTCCAAATTCAAAATCCGACTTGCGCGAGGCGGTGAGACTGCAACGCGAGGCGGTCACTGTGCGAATCCTTCTCCAACACCACCGATCAATCGGAGGATCACCCAGATTGTGCCGATCACACCACCAAAGCAAAATATCACCCTCTGCAACTACGAACCACCACGGGGACGTTCGGAAATCATTGCAAAGGGAGGTCTGGGTAAAGGGGATCAAAGTGGGGTGAAAGGTTGCTACTACTAAGGCTAGGAACAAGGGTGATTGGGGCGGGGAAAGCTTGGAGTTAAGGGTTAAACTTGGAATGGGGTTACGGCGGAGAGAGAGACGGGGAAGAGAAAGAAAAGGGGATTAGGGTTTGGCGGGAGTGTTTATGGGGTGATGAGTGTACAAGTAAATACCGGATCACGGGGCGATCCAACTGACACCGTCAAATCCTTCGTATCAAACTCAATAACAAAAATATTACTCCCCGTTTAAGGTTTTTTCGGGGCCCTTTATTTCTTCTATATTTTTTTTCCGTTCGTTTTTTTTTTAGTTGAGAAATCATACCAGACCTCCACCGCGGGGCGGTGAGATCCACCGCGGGGCGGTGGGGTTACAATGCGAGGCGGTGGACGCGAGCTGGGTACATGTCTCGTCTCGGATTTACTTTCGTACCTGAAATGTGAGTAACAGGCGGACGAAACAAAGCAAAAATAAACTACGAAAATAATCTAATGAAAGGGAAATATCAAATAACTAACCCGGGTTGCCTCCCGGACAGCGCCTTGGTTAACGTCGTTGGCTCGACGTAGGCTATGGCTCACCCTGTTTCAGCCTCAGGGCTTCCGAAACTTATTGCATCAACATGGGTTAGATCAAAGCCTTCATAATAGGGTTTCAGCCTGTGGCCATTGACTGTGAAGATGTTGCCTGTCTTGGGGTTTATCAGTCCAATGGCACCATAGGGGTGAACCTCAGCAACTTCATACGGACCCGTCCATTTGGACCTCAGTTTCCCAGCAAAGAGCTTGAGCCGGGATTGAAATAGGAGGACCTTATCTCCTGGCTTAAAATCTTTCCGCAGAATATGCTTGTCATGCCATTGCTTGGTCTTCGCTTTGTAGTTAACTGAGTTCTCATAGGCTTCAAGGCATAGTTCCTCCAATTCTTGCAGCTGCAGCTTACGGAATTCCCCCACTTCATCCAGTTGCATATTGCATTTCTTTATTGCCCACCACGCTTTATGCTCAAGCTCTATGGGGAGGTGGCAAGCTTTTCCAAAAACCAGCCGGAAATGGGACATTCCTATCGGAGTCTTGAAAGCTGTACGGTATGCCCACAGCGCATCATTGAGCTTGGTGCTCCAATCCCTCCGATGAGCTGCTATTGTCTTCTCCAGTATAGATTTAATCACTCTGTTGGAGTTCTCGGCCTGCCCATTAGTTTGAGGATGGTAGGCTGTAGAGATTCTCTGGGTGACGTGATACTTCTTCAGCAGGGCAGTTACTGTCTTGTTGCAGAAATGGGTCCCCCTGTCACTAATTAAAGCTTTGGGTATTCCAAATCTTGAGAAAATATTTTCCTTGAGAAAACCTGCCACAACCGGTCTTAGTGGCCTTTGCTTCCACCCACTTGGAAACGTAGTCCACCGCAAGCAATATATATAGATTCCCATGAGAGCTAGGAAAGGGTCCCATAAAATCCATGCCCCAAACATCAAAGACCTCACAAAAGATTAATGATGATTGCGGCATTTCATTCCTTCTAGTGACGTTTCCAACCCATTGGCATCGATCACAGGATTTGCAGAAGGCATAAGCATCCCTAAAGATGTGTGGCCAATAAAATCATGCCTCCAATACTTTCCTAGCAGTCCTATTCGCTCCAAAATGACCCCCACAAGCCTCAGAGTGACAAAAGTTAAGGACAGATTGGACCTCATTGTCTGGGAGGCATCGGTGCACTACCTGATCGACACAATGCTTCCACAGGTAAGGATCATCCCACACATAGTGGCGAGCTTCTCTCCGTATCTTCGCCTTTTGAGCTCTGGTGTAATCCGGGGGTATTTCTTCTCGAACCAGATAGTTGACGATATCTGCATACCAAGGTCTGAAAGAACGGATTCCGAAGACGTCCATGGCTATGTGAGAGGGAAGGGCAGAAGTATCTCCAGAGCACAGTGTGACTCCAGAGATGTGACCGCGGGGCGGTCCTATCGCTGCGGGTCGCGGTGAGCTCTCCTGGTTGTCACACAAATCTACCGCCGGGTCGCGGTGGTGGCCACCGCGGGGCGGTGACATCTCCAACTTCATACTGGCTACGACTCGCCGGGTCGCGGCGGTGGGCAACGCGAGGCGGTGCTTGTTTTCTGAACTTCCTTCTATTATAAAAAGTGTGTCATCCGGAAAGGTGTCGTGAATGGGGCTCTGTTCTCCGGGCCTATCTTCCTCATGGACGAGCCTACTTAGGTGATCTGCGACTAGGTTCTCTGCTCCCTTCTTATCACGGATCTCCACATCAAATTCAGTGAGAAGGAGAACCCATCGGATTAGTCTTGGCTTTGCTTCTTTCTTTGTCATCAGGTAACGAAGAGCAGCGTGATCTGTGTAGATAATCACTTTGACTCCCAAAAGATATTGCCTAAACTTTTCCAAGGCAAAGACAACTGCCAGCATTTCCTTCTCAGTAGTGGAGTAGTTCCTCTGGGCTCCATTCAGAGTCATGGAGGCATAATGAATCACATGGGATGCCCGTCCCACTTTCTGTCCTAGAACTGCTCCAACTGCATAATCGCTGGCGTCACACATGATCTCAAATGGGCGAGACCAGTCAGGTGCCTGAATGATAGGTGCACTTGTCAGGCGTTCTCTCATGCAATCAAACGCTTCCTTGCACTCATTAGTGAATGCGTAAGTCACTTCCTTCTTTAGTAGCTCGCATAGGGGTGAGGAGATTTTTGAGAAGTCCTTGATAAATCTTCGGTAGAAACCTGCATGACCTAAAAAGGAGCGCACTTCACGCACATTAGTAGGATAAGGCAAAGACTGAATTACATCAATCTTTGCCTTATCGATCTCAATACCTCTAGCATAGACAATATGACCCAGTACTATTCCTTGTTCTACCATAAAATGACACTTTTCATAATTTAAAACCAAATTGGTATCAACGCATCGCTTTAGTACGAGAGCCAAATGGGTTAAACATGAATCAAAGCTAGTCCCATGCACTGTAAAGTCATCCATAAATACTTCAATGAATTTCTCAACATATTCAGAGAAGATACTAACCATACATCGTTGAAATGTACCGGGTGCGTTACACAATCCGAATGACATTCTGCGGTATGCAAAGGTGCCAAAGGGACATGTAAAAGTGGTTTTCTCTTGGTCTTCTGGTGCAATGGCCACCTGGAAATATCCTGAATATCCGTCGAGGAAACAGTAGTAGGGTCGCCCAGCAAGGCGTTCTAGCATTTGATCAATAAAGGACAGGGGGAAATGGTCTTCCGAGTTACCGCATTCAGCTTACGGTAATCGATGCACACTCTCCATCCTGTGGTGGTCCTGGTGGGAATTAACTCTCCTTGTTGGTTCTCCACTATAGTAATACCTCCTTTCTTAGGGACCACCTGGGTTGGACTTACCCATTGGCTATCCAAAATAGGGAAGATCATATCAGCCTTGAGGAGTTTTAGCACTTCTTTCTTCACCACTTCCATCATCGGAGGATTGAGCCTTCTCTGTGGCTGCCTGGATGGTCTAGCTCCGTCTTCAAGGAGAATCCGATGCATACAAGTCGAGGGACTTATCCCTTTTATGTCTGTAATGGTCCATCTAATCGCGGTTTTATGCTCCCTGAGCACGCCTAATAGCTTCATTTCCTGGTCCGCAGTCAGCTTGTTAGATACAATGACTGGCAGGGTGTCGTTGGCTCTAAGAAAAGCGAACTTGAGATGGTCTGGCAGCGGCTTCAATTCGATCTCAGGAGCCTGTTCAACAGAAGGAATGAGCCTTTCGCTCGGGTTTAGTAGAATGGGGCCAACGCCCAAAGGATCTGCAGAGTACTTACCATGGGCATCCAGCTGAGCGATGGCTTCCTGCATGTTAGAGGGTAAAGAGTATTCCTCATAGGACAAGTCCAAATTATTTTCAACAATGGTCATCAACTCATCAGGACCAGAAATATCAAAGACATCCTGTGCAATAGAATCGATCACATCAATGGAGCATAGAGAATGGTCTTCAGTGGGGTGTTTCATGACTTCATAAATGTTATATTCTACCTTCTTCCCGTCAAATTCCATCGAAAGTGTCCCACTTTGCAAATCAAATTTAGTCTTAGCAGTTTTTAAAAACGGCCTACCTAATAGTATAGGAGTTGCCTTCGTATCTGTTTCCATATCTAAGACATAAAAATCAGCAGGAAATATCAATTTATCAACCATAACAAGGACATCCTCTATTACTCCCCTAGGGTAGACACTAGACCTATCAGCCAATTGAATTACAATTCCTGTTTCCTGCAGAGGTCCAAGTCCAAGAGATTCGTAGAGAGAATAGGGTAACACATTAATGGAGGCACCAAGATCAAGCATAGCTTTTTCAAACTTAGTGTCTCCAATAATACAAGGAATGCTCCACATACCTAGGTCTCCGCACTTCTTTGGCATACGCCTATGGAATACAGCAGATACGCGTTCGCTAACCTTGACTTTTTCCTTTCCCTTCAGCTTCTGGTTTCTTTTTATAGTGCACAGCTCCTTTAGAAACTTAGCGTACCTTGGTACACTCTTGACAAGCTTGAGGAGTGGGATATTTACCTCACACTTACTGAAAGTGTCGAAGAGATCCTTGTCATCAATTACTCTCCTTTCCTTTAATGCCTCGGGGAAGGGGGCATGTGGCTTCTCAGATCCAACGGGAGGGAAGTTGGGACGTACGTAGGGATCCTCTTCATCCTCAGGTAAATCTACGAGCTCTGGGCTTTCACCGCGGGGCGGTGGCAATGGCGTGGGATTACTGGGGGCTGTCGCCGGGTCGCGGTGGGAATCACCGCAGGGCGGTGGAATTTGCTCATCATCAATTTCGATTTCAGCATTGTCGTCCGTTTTAGCTGTAGGGGCGACTTGTAATTCCTTGCCACTTCGGAGGGTTACTGCGTTTGAAATCTCTTTAGTGCCCTCTTTTCTCCACCCAGCAAACTCATCGGATAATTGGAACACGGCCTCCTTTATGCTCTTTATGTTGGCCTCAGTAGATTGCACATGCGTTGTGAAGTGCATTGTTAGGACCTTGAGCATTTCTTCGGTTGAAGAGGGGCTGCCAGTCGTTGGTGGGTCAACAGAGCGTGGTTGTTGCGATGGCTGGTTTGGTTGCTGCGGTGGCGGTTGATCATATTGAGGTGTAACAGGCCCGTGACCTTCAGCTTCGTACACTTCAGCAATAGTGGTATCCTGTAGTTGGGGGCAGGCGTTGGTGTTGTGAAATGGACCAGCGCAAACTCCACAGCTAGCGTGTTGTTGAGGCTCTTCCTGCTTGCCCATCCCCACAATGACCTCCTTCAAAGAAGCAATTTCTTGCGATACATGTGACTCGTAGGCGATAACAGCACCAACAAATCTGGCCCTTGGGGGTTCATCAAAATCCCTAGTACCCTCAGCCATATCATGAAGTGTGGTCATGGCTGCGTTGGGGGTCATATTCAGGATACTACCACCACATGTAGCATCAATAATTCTTCTTTCATCATCCATCAGCCCGTTGTAAACATAGAGCACCAGTGATTTCTTATCAAAGCCATGGAACGGGCAACTAGCGCAGAGTCGCTCGAACCGTTCACAATAGTCATAGATGGTCTCCTCCTCACCTTGTTCAATGCTGGTAATTTCCCTTTTCAAGGCATTTGCCATTTTGGTTGGAAAGTAGCGTGCGAGGAAAACCTTATGCAACTTAGCCCATGAATCTATGCTTCCGCTAGGGAGATGATAATACCAGTCTTCAGCATCGTCTTTAAGAGTGAACCCGAAGGCTCTCATTTTAATCTGATCCTCAGTGACGTTGGCTGGTTTGATGCTCATAATGACGTTGTGGAATTTATTCAAATGAAGAATGGGGTCCTCGCCACTTCGTCCATAATATCTCGGGAGTAATCGTATCACTCCTGTTCTGAGCTCAAATGTTACACCATCAGCAAGTGGTGGAATGCTTACAGCCAACGGCTGCTGTATCAGATCTGGTGCAGTCAATTGTCGGAGTGTCTGAGCCATTCGTACCTGTCTCTATATGAACTTCAACAAGTAGCGAATCAGTAGAAAAGGTGCGGATCGTAAGATAGATCCACACCGTAGTCAATCACAAATAATCACAAACAGAATGTTTGACTCCCCCGCAACGGCGCCAAATTTGACAGGGCCGGAAACCGGTGTCGTTTTCCTGTCAAAGAAATCCTAATTCACCTACTAAAGAGTATAACAAGTAAGTCAGGGTCGATCCCACAGGGAGTCGGTTATCTGCATGCAATAACGTGTGACTAATAAGTAACGAGGGGGGTTTTGGAATAATCGCAGGATTAACAAAAGTGCAAGTAATAACAGAAGAAGAAATATAATGAGAGAAAGTATTCCACCAGACAGGTATCCACACCACAAATGCAATAGGTTGATCACTGAAAACTATATTTCCAAGTTCTTTTACTATCTTATAATTGTTCCCACCCTGATCTTAAGTACTATCGATTCTCACAGTTGTCGATAGACTTATTACTATGCCAATGATACAATACCACTGATTCTCACAGTTGTCAGCGTACCCTAGCACCAACACAGTAATAGCAATGCACACAGGGATATAGGATACATGCAAGTAGAAAGACGTACAAGTACTCACTCCCCTACTCACATGCAACTGATTCTCACTCACAATTGTACGCTCGGAACCCCTATACGCACAATTGTGTTTACCACTAGATATGCACTCGGAACCCCTATATGCAATCCTAGCAATATGATAGATGTCGAAAAACCTAGTTAGCTACGCCAGAAGAATCAACATAAATCAATAGACAGTTTAATCAAGAAAATCAATCCAACTTAATAAGATATAGAACACGGAATAGAAATCTCACAACCAATTCATTGTAGTGCTTCAATTGTCTAGCGAAACAAGAGTGTTTAGCTATCCATTGTTCAAAAACCTAGAAGTTGAATAATCAAAAGAGAGAGGACCGAACTCCTCTCAAAATTAACGAAAAAGATCTTAAATAGGTTCGTAGAAAGTTAACCTAGAAAATAAAATAAGGAAATAAAATATAATAAGACATAAAATCCAAATATACTAAAATGGAAACAAATGACACGCTGGCCGCGCACCCTTCTCTTCCACCGCGAGGCAGTAATATCCCACCGCGAGGCGGTGGCCTTGCGTTGCACTTCTCTGAGGATCACCGCCGGGTCGCGGTGGCTTCAGGCGTGGGGCGGTATTGGCCAGCTTCTTCATCCTTGTGTCTGCTCTCCTGTACTACCAAGTGAGGTAGCTTTCTTCATTAGTTCTGGGCAGATCTTCTCCTTCATCTTCTTTCCTCTTCACTAAGCTGTAAAACCTTCAAATTTGTACTGCTTCAACTCTTTCCCTGGGTTACAGACTTAGCCTAATTCTACACCGAAACTTCATCTAAATTGTGTCAATAATCACTAGTTAAGGTGTATGAAATGACACCTAGCAGTTTCCTTATTTGCAATGTTTTAGATAGTTTCCTTATCTTTAGCATTTAAGATAGTTTCCTTTTATCTTTTAGGGTTTCTGCCTTTTTGCATGCTTGCATGGGCTGGCCCTTAGGGTAGACTTGACCCAAGCCCATTAGGGTTTGATCGAGACCCTCCCCTATTTATACCCTACTTCCTCCGCCGCCGACGCTACGGCACCGCTTGATCTTCTCAAGCAAAGTCTTCCTTCGCATCTCCCTTCATCCGCAGTCGACGCTACGACACCCCAACGGCTTGTCTTTTCAAGTCTTATATCCTTCACCAAACCGCTTCCGCCATCACTATCATCTTTCCATCAACTCGCTTCCACCACACCGCCACCGCCAGAATCATCGCGTTCTGCCGATCGCGATCTTCCCCAGTATCCAGACAAGTTCAGGCGTGACTTCCCAACCAGGACTAGATCCCACAAGCTTGCCATCGGAGGCAAGGACACATCATCCTTGGACCACTAACCACCACCTTGAGGCACCTCCTCTTCCTTTGGCAACTCCGGCGACGACCTTGAAGAACTCCGACGAAGCTTGAAATCCGGCGACAATGGCAGCTTTGGGAGAAAAATAGATTTGAGGGATGGAGAGAGAGAGAGAGCTTAGGCTGGCATCTCCTCCAACCTCCTCCTTATATAGGCCACCAAGGAGCCAGTTGAAGCTAACTGGCCTCCATTCCACCGCCTCCAAGCCGGCGACAAGCAGCACAGACGACGAACGGCGGAGCAGAGAGCCATCATCACACCGCGGGGTGCGGTGGGTATGGCCGCAGGGTGAGGTGGCGCCCAGGTCCTGACCGCGGGGTGCGGTGGGCCTTGCCGCGGGTGCGGTCAAGGATAAATTTGAGCCTTTTTCCCATTTTTTACCGGGAAGCCCATTTTTCACCGAGAGGAATCTTGATTATGGGTTTTAACCCCGGTTAAATATATTCGTACCCGAACAAATATTATAAACCCCCAAAATACGTCGAATGTATTTTATTCCACTCAGAGAATTATTACAACGATCAAGTATTTAACAGAATGTCTGAATACTTCTGAAAATAATTCGACTACATTACGAGAGTTAGAAATTACGAAAATACTCTTTACTAAAATGAGGGGTATTACAAAACTGTGGTTCCAGAGGAGGAAAAGATAAGCATTTTGCCATTCCCTCAAAAGGAAGAAAAGCTATATATAGGCCAGGCCCTTGGGACAAAAGTACAAAGTGAAATCAGAGAATTGCTAGGTGTGTTGCGAGATGTCTTTGCGTGGACCCCTAAGGACATAAAGGGGATCCCCGCAAGTCTCATGACTTACTCACTCAACATAAGTCCTGAAGCGAAGCCGCGTAGGCAAAAAAAGAGGAAACAAGCAGGACACAGGGCCCAAGGGGCCAGAGAGGAGGTTGATAAACTGCTGAAAGCTGGATTCATATGTGAGGTACAGTATCCCCGCTGGCTCGCGAACGTTGTGATGGTGAGAAAGGCCAATAGAAAATGGAGTATGTGCATGGATTTCACAGACTTTAACAAGGCGTGCCCCAAAGACGATCAACTGGTGGACTCGACCATGGGGCACAAAGCATTGAGCTTCTTGGACACCTACTCGGGCTATAACCAAGTTAAGATGAACCTCGTGGACAAAGAGCAAACAACCTTCATCACATAAAGAGGGACCTATTGCTACACCGTCATGCCATTTGGGCTTAAAAATGCCGAGGCGAGCTTCCAAAGGTTAGTTGACCTAATCTTCTATCATCAAATCGGCTCAACTGTTAAGGCGTACGTGGATGATATTGTAGTGAAAAAAATGAGAAGCTGATCACGATATGAGTTTGAATCCAGAAAAATGCGTCTTTGGAGTCAAGGCAAAAAAGATTTTGGGTTTCTTGATCAGTTCACGTGAGATCGATGTGAATCCTGAGAAGGTGGAAGCAGTGCTACAGATGACACCCCCACAGAATGTCAAGGAGGTACATAGGTTTACCGGGTTCGTGAACTACCTGGGGCGCTTTTGTTCAAAGCTCGCGAAGAGGGGGCTTTCATTCTTTGCTATACCAAGAGACCCCCAGAATTTTAAATGGTCTCTAGAGTGTGAAGCAGCCTTTGTGGAGCTGAAAAAGCATATGGCCAGGCTCCCTACCTTAGCATCTCATGTCTCGGGTAAAGAGTTACAGCTTTATCTTGCAGCAGGTTCGCAGGCAATCAGTGCAGTTCTAGTACGCGAACACAAAATACCTGTCTATTTCGTGAGCAGAGCTCTCATACCCACCGAGACCATGTACCCGCCAGTAGAAAAAGTTTCTCTAGCACTGGTTATGGCCGTGAGGAAGCTACGCCCCTACTTTTAAGCCCATCCCATTCGGGTGTTATTGGACCTCTCCTTACGAAGTTTATTCCCCAAGCCCACTATGTCAGTTAGGCTCACGAAATGGGTGATCGAATTATCGAAGTTCTACATGGACTATAAGCCTAGGCCCGCAATCAAAGCACAATCACTCACAGACTTTCTCGTGGAAACAAGTTCCCGCGAAGTGAGCACAAAGGGGCTGGTAGAAATTGTAACACCCCCAAAACTTAACCATTTTGGAAAGGTATTACCGCCAGTGACCCCAGTGTTCCTTACCGAGATCACCCAAGGCTTTACCATTTAAATACAATTTGTGAAATACAAATGATACATAATGATCAAAGCATTCAATCCCAAAACATAACATTGTCAAAGAAACATGAGTTACGGGATTACAACCCAATCCCGAATAGGCTAACACAGAGTTTAAACCCAAATACAACGGAAGTCTTATAAAGTAGGGTACAGCAGAAGTCTTATAAAACACATTACAACCAAAGTCATTGCCCAAAAGATCTCAACCTGATTAAAGAAATAACTAAAACGTTCAAAAACCACCGTCGACTCCATAGTCCTTCTATTCTTCTGAGCTACTTTCTATCTGATGTGCCGAATCGAACGGATGACACCAGCCCACATGCAGAGAACAATGTTCGTGGGTTAGTCTACTGAATAGACTAGCAAGGGTACAAAGCAGAAGGTTCGAAGTAGTTGTATTAGGTTAGAGTCATCGTTTATCGAATAATAACCGATAACGATAATCAACCTTCATACTTCTACTGAAATGTCAACAATAGATATGAACAAGAGAAGATTCCAACTGAAGTGAATCTTATCGGAAAGAATGACAAAGTCTGGAACTTTTAATAAACACAGTATCGCCTTCGAGCGACTTAAAAGATAAGACGAGCTTTCCTAGCTGCACTATCGCTTAGCTGCACTACTCGCCAAAGGTTTATTAATTATGTGCGTCGAGTAGCACTTATCTGATTTATGTTTCAAAAACACGCAACACGTTATTAGACTTTTACATGTATACCCCACCATTGGGACGACACATCTTAGTATACGTTTCGTCGAGAGTGACGCACACCGGAAGGTTTGTGACACCAGCTAAGTGTCCTACCTCTACACACTTGTGAAAGAGACAGGTCATGACCTTAAAATGGTATTGGATGGGTACGAGTCACCCCTCTACCTGATTATAAAGAAACGACTGGACAGAGTCCGAGTAACGTTCCTATCTAATAGTGCTAACTAAACAGTTCCAGCACAACAATAGTTCAGGATACATCCATATAAATGCCCGCCAGGCGATCATAAATAATAACATTTTTCTAACAGATATACAACCTATTATAATATCAATATTTTGTTTTCCAAAACAGTTTACCAAAACCATTTCCAAACAAACAGAGTGATCATTCCAAATTAATTACTCAGATAAACTACTGATAATTAATGTAAATATGGAACGAATGAGCAAGAGCGAACCGCCACTTGCCTTAATCCGCTGAATTGGAACAAGCCTAACGACGACGAGATTCCGGGCTCGACACGGGTATAGCTCTGACAGCACAACAACCTTCGAGTCGACCCATAAAGAAACCCTAAGTTAGATCCGACATAACAACAGTACGAATCTAAAGGAAGACGAAAGGAACGACGCCCGAACAACGACCACCCAGGTCCGAGGCCAAAAGAAGCCACGACCTTCTGACGGCGGTCGCCGGGTTCATCACGGCGGGCGCCGCGTTCATCACGGCGGTCGTCGCGGTGAGCCCAGAACAGAACGGCGAGGGCAGAAAACTCACCAAACACACGCGAAACGCTCCCCTTTGGCCTTGCTTGGGTTCTGACCTTCAAAGGCAACCAAGAGGCTTCTCAAGGGATACTGGAACATAGCAACAACACCCCCGACGATCACCACTAAACTCCGGCGAAGCAAGCTTTTCCGGCGAGAAGAGATTTGAGAGATTTAGGCTGAGATTTGTGCCCAGTCTGACACAAAACCTCCTCAATTTATAGCCAAAGCACAAGGGGACACCATGATGGTCTACAATGAGGCGGAGCAGGGCTAAATCGGTGCGTCAGAGGCTCGCCGGGGACTTCTAGGTTTTACCCGCTAGCTAGCTCACGGCAGGCGCCGCCATCCACCTGGTCGCCGCCTCACAAAACCACTACGGCGGGCAACTTACGGCGGTCGCCGCCCTTAATGCGGCGGTCGCCGTTTTCTGGTCTTCGCGCCCAGCTAGAAGACGATGGCACTGTTGCCTCGAGCCCTTCGCGGCGGTCGTCGCCTTAATTACGGCGGTCGCCGCCACCGTGGCTTTGCCCTTCTCAGCTTTTGGACGATATTGACTTAACTCGGGATAAAAATAATCGTACACGAACGAGTATTAACATCCAAAGCACGTCGTCTGTATATTATTTCACTGAGAAAAATATTATAGATAGAGAGAACATTACAGAATGTCTTAAACTCTCTGAATTAAATCCGACGTACAAAACGGGTACTCGGGAAAAAATCCCAAAACTCCAAAAATAGCTTACAAAAATACGGGATATCACATCTCCTCCGCCTTAAAAGAAGTTTCGACCCCGAAACTTAGGTCAAGAATAACTCGGGAAAACGCTTGAGCATATCTGACTCGGTTTCCCATGTTTCCCAAGTAACTTCTTCTGATCCGGACTTCGACCACAAAATTCATACCAACGGTACGACCTTGTTGCGAAGCTGCTTCTCATGACGTTCCAGAATGCGCACCGACATCTCTTCATAGGTACCATTCGCCTGAATCTCGATGTCCTCATAGCTCAGCACATGAGACTCATCTGGTACGTACTTCCTGAGCAAAGAGACATGGAACACATTATGCACTGGGTGACCGATGGTGGCAACGCCAAGCGGTACGCTAGAGATCCCACTCTATCCAGAATCTCGAATGGTCCCACGTAGCGAGGGTTAAGCTTCCCACGCTTACCAAACCTGAAAACTCCCTTCGAGGGCGACACCTTGACAAACACCTTGTCACCGACCTCGAACTCGACATTCCTACGCTTCTTGTCTGCATACGACTTCTGTCGACTCTGAGCGGTCAACATCCTTTGTCTAATCAAAGCAATGTCCGAAGTTGTCCTCTCGACTAACTCTGGCCCAAGCAGAATCTTGTCGGCGTTATCATCCTAACAAATCGGAGATCTGCATCTGCGACCATACAAAGCTTCGAATGGAGCCATCTTGATTGTAGCATGCCAGCTATTGTTGTACGTGAACTCAATCAGACTCAAGCTGTCCTCCCAGCTAGTCGGACGATCGAGTATACAAGCTCTAAGCATATCCTCCAGGGTCTGGATGGTCCTTTCAGACTGACCATCTGTCCGAGGATGAAACGCGGTGTTGAACCTCAACTCGGTTCCCATAGCCTTATGAAGTTCCTGCCAGAATCTTGACATGAAATGGCCATCCCGATCCGATACAATGGTTTTAGGGATACCATGTAAATGGACAATCTCCTTGTGGTAAACTTCTGCTAACTTCTGGGTTTCCCATGTGGTCTTGATGGCTATGAAATGAGCACTCTTCATAAGCCTGTCCCCAATTACCCAGATAGCATCTTTCTGACTTCGAGCTTTTGGTAGCCTAGTGACGAAGTCCATGGAAATGTCCTCCCATTTCCATTCTGGTACTGGGAGAGGTAGCAACTCACCACCTGGTCTGCGGTGTTCGATCTTGACCTTTTGGCAAGTTAAGCACCTTGCCACAAAGTCTGCTACATCCCACTTCATGTTTGGCCATCAAAACTTCTTCCGAAGATCCTTGTACATCTTGCTGGAGCCAGGATGTACAGAATAAGCTGAAGAATGAGCTTCTCTCATCACCAACTGACGAAGACCCTCTGTGTCGGGCACACAGATCCGGTCTTGAAACCAAAGTGATCCATCATCCTGAATCACAAAACTGGGAGCTTTCCCGTCCATCACTTCACTGCTTAGCTTTACCAAGACAATGTCATCGACTTGCTTTTCTTTGATTTGATCCAGTAGCATAGCCTTAATTTCCAGCATACTCAGGAAACCTTTACGCTGATCATACAGAACTTCAATGTCGCATGACTCTCGGTTCAGCTTGGTCTGTGCAGTAAGTAGAGCAACTACAGTCTCGTGCGTTGTCTTCCGGCTCAGTGCATCAGCTATTACATTAGCCTTGCCCGGATGATACAGCAACTCCATGTCATAGTCTTTGAGTAACTCTAGCCAGCGGCGTTGTCTCATATTCAACTCCTTCTGAGTAAATATATACTTGAGACTCTTGTGATCGGTGAAGACTTGGCATCTTATACCGTAGAATTAATGCCTCCAAATCTTCAGCGCAAAAACTACCGCTGCTAACTCAAGATCATGGGTCGGATAGTTTTCTTCGTAAGTCTTGAGTTGTCTAGATGCGTAAGCAATAACTCTGCCTCTCTGCATCAGTACACAACCCAAACCACACTTTGAAGCATCACTATAGACCACATAATCGTCATTCTCTTCTGGAAGTGCTAACACTGGTGGAGAGGTTAGACGTCGTTTTAATTCTTGAAAACTGGCCTCGCATTTGTCATTCCAGACGAACTTCTTGTGAACCTTGCAGAGTAGATTGGTCATAGGTAGAGCGGTCTTTGAAAAACCTTCCATAAACCGTCTGTAATACTCGGCAAATCCAAGAAAACTTCGCACTTCCTTCACATTCTGGGGCTGTTTCCAATTAGCCATTGCTTCAATTTTCTGGGGATCAACCATAACCCCATTCTCATTGATCACATGGCCTAAGAAAGCCACTTCTTTCATCCAGAATTCACACTTAGACAATTTAGCGTACAACTCATTTTTTCTAAGGACTGATAAAGAAATCCGTAGATGTTCCTCGTGAACCTCTTTATTCGGAGAATAGATCAGAATGTCATCGATGAAGACCACCATGAACTTGTCCAAGTACTGGTGAAAACATCGATTCATTAGATCCATAAAGACTGCTGGAGCATTCGTAAGCCCAAAAGGCATCACTACGAACTCGTAATGACCATATCTGGTCCTGAACGCAGTTCTAGGAATGTCCTGCTCACGAATTCTGAGTTGATGATATCCAGATCTCAAGTCGATCTTGGAGAAAACTCTCGCTCCTTGCAACTGATCCAACATGTCATCAATCCTTGGCAACGGATACTTGTTCTTGATCGTTACTTTGTTCAACTCTCGGTAGTCGATACAAAGTCTAAATGATCCGTCCTTCTTTTTGACAAACAAAACCGGAGCACCCCAAGGCGATGCACTCGGCCTGACATAACCTTTGTCAAGAACATCTTCAAGTTGCTTTTTCAACTCTTGCATCTCTGCAGGTGCCATCCGATATGGTGCCTTAGAAATTGGTACAGTACCAGGCTCGAGATCAATCGAAAACTCCACGTCACGATTCGGTGGTAATCCAGGAATCTCTTCTGGAAAGATATCCGGAAATTCTCTAACCACAGGAATATCAAGAATCGCAGGTCCATCTTTCGCGGGCAAATCCAAGTAGCAAAGGAAACCGACACATCCTTGTCGTAGTAGCTTAAACGCAGCCATCGCATTGATCAGCTTGCCGTTATCAGCGTCATTCCGACCCTTGAACTTGCACACGAACTGGCCCCCAGATGACACCGTCACCGTTCTTGAACTGAAATCGATTACTGCCTTGTGACGTGTCAGCCAATCCATACCGAGGATAATGTCGTATGGAGCCATGGCTATACAGATTAGATCTGCCTCGAATTCCTTACCCTGAATGGTAATCGGAAAGTCGGACAGATGCTTGGTTCCCACCAAACGTTCACCATTAGGAAGACTAACAACAAAAGGATCGCACGATTCTTTGCACACTAAGCCTAACTTGCTAACACAGCTATCCGAAATAAAGGAATGCGTAGTACCAGAATCAAACATAATGCATATTGAGGTAGAGTGAAGGTATAAAGTACCTTGAGCAATCGGAGAGTTAGTTCCATCCGCCTCACGCATCTCGTACAGGCGTTGACCCTAACCTCCTGAAGCAGCTGGGGCTTTCCCCTTATTCTGAGCAGTTGTTTGCATCGAAGGACTAGGAGTCTCAACTGGCTTGAACCTGGGCCGGTTATTCTGATTAACTGACCCCTGTTGTGACTCTACTCCCTTCTGCTTCCCCTGCTTACAGAACTTCTGCAAATGCCCCTCACGTCCACATCCAAAGCACGACCTCTTCTCCTTTGGACACTCAGTGCTCTTGTGCCCAGCAGCACCACAGTTGTAACACTAGAATGAACCCTTGCTCTGACCTGACTGCTGCGTTGACCCTCCTTGAGTCATGTCCGTCTTTGCTCGTCCAGACTTGGCAAATTTAGACGGTGGCGTAGGTCGCTTGAATCCACTCCCTTGATTCTGCATTGACCTTTGTCGGTTGCGTCTCTTAACTGACTCCTCCAGAGTCACCTCCAGCTTGTAGGCTGCATCCACATACTGCTCCAAAGTAGAGCATGTGTGGTGCACCATCAAAGGCTTGATATCTGGACTCATCCACTCGTGGAAGTACCAGATCTTTTGTGCCTCGCTGGATATCTCAGGTCCAGCATACTGCAAGAGGTGGTTGAATTTGGTTGCCAGCTCGGTCACCTTCAAACCATCAGTGTTGGGGTACAGAAACTCCTTGTGTTTCTCCTCTCTCATAGCTCGAGAGAAGAAACGGTCAGTCATCTTGGTCTTAAACATTGACCAGGTCAACACAAGGCTATCCGCTAAGCCTGTACTCTCCCACCACTCACTGGCCTCATCCTTCAACTGCAAGGAAGCTATGTGGACCTTCTCAGCCTCGGTACACATCACATTGCGGAACAGCCTCTCCATATGAGAAAACCAATGGGTCACCCTGACGGGTTCCCCTTTTCCGTTGTAGTTGTCAAGCCTCATAGAACTGATGGTCTTCAGAGCACGATCATAGTTGTCCCTAGTCCTGACTGCATTCTCCTGGACAACATGGTTTTCTGGCTCCTCAAACCTTGGAACCGGTGGGGGATTCTGCACACCTTGCGCTTGAGGTGCATTAGGTCGCATAGCATCAGCGATAGCCTGCATGACAATTCCCCAAATTGTCTCAATTGCTGCAACATCAAACACTACTGGTGCATTACTCGGATCCTGACCATTGCCCCTGGATTGATTATGGGATTCAGATACATGCTCATCTTGTGCAACATCTCTTATGATTGGTCTGGGCTCCTGACTAATCCCAACACCAGCTCGCCTTGTGTTCCTTGTGTTCACCATCTGTTTACCGATCAAATTCCAAGTATTTCATACATTAATATTTATTCCATAAACTTAATGTAGCAAAATTACTCGGAATAGATCAACTGGGTATTTTATAGATGAATTGGAACTATTTTACAAGCTACACACAAGTCGATCTTCCGAGCGCTAGGACAAAATTGCTCGAAGATAAAGTATTTTACAGAGTACTTGCCGCAATACTGAAATATTACACAAAGTACATACTGGAATACTAAGAAAGGAAACTACTACGATAGGCAACGTCGATCCTCATCAAGGCGTTCCAAAACGTCTTCTGTAAGACATGCTTCTAGTGCAGGGTCTCTTCAGGCTCGGCTCACCATCTAGCTCTGGCGACGGGCTTTGCACCCTGCTCGGCCCTGGATCACATGGCTCTGGTGATCCTGACCCATTCTTAGTCATGGAGAAGTAGGGATCGTTCATGAGTGGTCCTCTTATCCCAACCCTCCTCTGAGTGCTAGCGATCATCTCGTCCATCCGTCGCTGCTGCTCCATATGAGAGATCATCTCGCTCTGGCGAAGGATCTCCCTCAACTCAGCCTCTGATCTCCTCCTCCTTCGAGGCGGAGTAGGCGGATAGTCCTCGTAGATCATGGTCGGGCCACTCCTCCCAATACCGTACTCAGTGTACAGTGCCTCCCAATCAGCATCAGTCATGAGTGCATAAACCGGCACTGGTGACAACTCTACCACACGCGGCAAATCTGAACCTGGCTCCTGATCCTGCCTCTCAAGGTCCATCTCAGGGTCCTCCTCTGGATCATCCTCTATGGGATCCTCATCCTCGGGATCATCCTCAATGGGATCCTCATCCTCGGGATCATCCTCAATCATATCCTCGTCCTTGACAGGATCTATCTCAAGCATCTCATCTTCCTCATACTCGATCTCTTCTGGGATTGGTCCAAGCAGGAAGTCATCGTTATAGTACCCTTGCTCGTACCTTGACAATTCCTCTTCTTCCTGCTCTGCCTCCTGTACTTTCTCAACTCTTGGAGGCTCTACAGGTGCAGCTATTGTGACCACAACATCCCTAGGTGCCAGAACAACAGACTCGGGAATAACATACTTGATGTCCTCGGGCGGGCTACTCGGGCCTCCAACCTCGAAGCATCGCTGGGGAATCGGAAAATCTAGCCTGCTTGGAGACGGCGGGTCCGTCTTGGCTTCCTCCGACCCCGATCTGAGAGAGAGACATGCACCCATCCTACATGACAACGAGGAATCGATTTAGTCTTTCTAGACATAGAAGCAAGCTTACTACATCAGACTATCCAGAAGACATGACTATGAACGGTTTTTTCAAATTCTTTTCACTTTGAAAATTCAGAGTTCTTTTTAAAGCATTTTCAAAAACGGATAAATGGTTTATAAAAATACCAAACCCATTTTAAAACCTCGCTTTGATACCACAATTGTAACACCCCCAAAACTTAATCCTTTTGGAAAGGTATTACCGCCAGTGACCTCAGTGTTCCTTACCGAGATCACCCAAGGCTTTACCATTTAAATACAATTTATGAAATACAAATGATACATAATGATCAAAGCATTCAATCCCAAAACATAACATTGTCAAAGAAACATGAGTTACGGGATTACAACCCAATCCCGAATAGGCTAACACAGAGTTTAAACCCAAATACAACAGAAGTCTTATAAAGTAGGGTACAACGGAAGTCTTATAAAACACATTACAACCAAAGTCATTGCCCAAAAGATCTTAACCTGATTAAAGAAATAACTAAAACGTTCAAAAACCACCGTCGACTCCATAGTCCTTCTATTCTTCTGAGCTACTTTCTATCTGATGTGCCGAATCGAACGGATGACACCAGCCCACATGCAGAGAACAATGTTCGTGGGTTAGTCTACTGAATAGACTAGTAAGGGTACAAAGCAGAAGGTTCGAAGTAGTTGTATTAGGTTAGACTCATCGTTTCTCGAATAATAACCGATAACGATAATCAACCTTCATACTTCTACTGAAATGTCAACAATAGATATGAACAAGAGAAGATTCCAACTGAAGTGAATCTTATCGGAAAGAATGACAAAGTCTAGAACTTTTAGTAAACACAGTATCGCCTTCGAGCGACTTAAAAGATAAGACGAGCTTTCCTAGCTGCACTATCGCTTAGCTGCACTACTCGCCAAAGGTTTATTAATTATGTGCGTCGAGTAACACTTATCTGATTTATGTTTCAAAAACACGCAACACGTTATTAGACTTTTACATGTGTACCCCACCATTGGGACGACACATCTTAGTATACGTTTCGTCGAGAGTGACGCACACCGGAAGGTTTGTGACACCAGCTAAGTGTCCTGCCTCTACACACTTGTGAAAGAGACCGGTCATGACCTTAAAATGGTATTGGATGGGTACGAGCCACCCCTCTACCTGATTATAAAGAAACGACTGGACAGAGTCCGAGTAACGTTCATATCTAACAGTGCTAACTAAACAGTTTCAGCACAACAATAGTTCAGGATACATCCACATAAATGCCCGCCAGGCGATAATAAATAATAGCATTTTTCTAACAGATATACAACCTATTATAATATCAATATTTTGTTTTCCAAAACAGTTTACCAAAACCATTTCCAGACAAACAGAGTATTCATTCCAAATTAATTACTCAGATAAACTATTGATAATTAATGTAAATATGGAACGAATGAGCAAGAGCGAACCGCCACTTGTCTTAATCCGCTGAATTGGAACAAGCCTAACGACGACGGGATTCCGGGCTCGACACGGGTATAGCTCCGACAGCACAACAACCTTCGAGTCGACCCATAAAGAAACCCTAAGTTAGATCCGACATAACAACAGTACGAATCTAAAGGAAGACGAAAGGAACGACGCCCGAACAACGACCACCCAGGGCCGAGGCCAAAAGAAGCCACGACCTTCTGACGGCGGTCGCCGGGTTCATCACGGCGGGCGCCGCGTTCATCACGGCGGTCTCCGCGTTCATCACGGCGGTCGCCACCGAGAACACGGCGGTCGCCGCGGTGAGCCCAGAACAGAACGACGAGGGCAGAAAACTCACCAAACACACGCGAAACGCTCCCCTTTGGCCTTGCTTGGGTTCTGACCTTCAAAGGAAACCAAGAGGCTTCTCAAGGGCTACTGGAACACAGCAACAACACCCCCGGCGATCACCACTAAACTCCGGCGAAGCAAGCTTTTTCGGCGAGAAGAGATTTGAGAGATTTAGGCTGAGATTTGTGCCCAATCTGACACAAAACCTCCTCAATTTATAGCCAAAGCACAAGGGGACACCATGATGGCCTACAACGAGGCGGAGCATGGCTAAATCGGCGCGTCAGAGGCTCGCCGGGGACTTCTGGGTTTTACCCGCTAGCTAGCTCGCGGCGGGCGCCGCCATCCACTGATCGCCGCCTCACAAAACCACTACGACGGGCAACTTATGGCGGTCGCCGCCCTTAATGTGGCGGTTGCCGTTTTCTGGTCTTCGCGCCCAGCTAGAAGACGAGGGCACTGTTGCCTCGAGCCCTTCGCGGCGGTCGCCGCCTTAATTACGGCGGTCGCCGCCACCGTGGCTTTGCCCTTCTCAGCTTTTGGACGATATCGACTTAACTCGGGACAAAAATAATCGTACACGAACGAGTATTAACATCCAAAGCACGTCGTATGTATATTATTTCACTGAGAAAAATATTATAGATAGAGAGAACATTACAGAATGTCTTAAACTCTCTGAATTAAATCCGACGTACAAAACGGGTACTCGGGAAAAATCCTGAAACTCCAAAAATAGCTTACAAAAATACGGGGTATCACAGAAATACAAGCCATCAGTGCCCCCTGTCCCTTCGCGAGATGGGGGGTGGATCTTCTCGGGCCTTTCCCCCGAGCTCCATGTCATTTATAGTTTATACTGGTTGCTATAGATTACTTCACTAAATGGGTTGAAGCAGTGCCGCTAGCAACCACGATAGTAGAACATGTGATGGGGGAGAAGGAGGGTTATACGCGAACAAAATAGAAGGAAGGAAGACAAAAGAAAAGACCCTAAAGCCCGGCAGCACGGAGGCTGTGAGCGCGGAACCCTGGCGGTGGTGCTCCCTGAGTGTATATATGCACAGGCCCTACCCTCCCTAGCCTGGTGATGCAAACAGTATCATAGTTGGTCTTCACCTCACAGAGACGGCGACCACTGGCCTCTGGCCTTGGGAAGTAGAACATCCGACCCACCCTGAGTCTAACCGCGTCGGGAAAAATGCAAGCACACATAACTTCTAGGTCAAACTCTCCGACTTCCTCTCCCACGTCATCCATGTCCATGGTCCGGAGGAAACTGCCATCATAGCGATGGACAAAGGCCACCTGGCGGTCGCCACACTAGCAAATAAACCGACACTTATAGTGAACCACGATCATTAGCCTAACCATCTCAATGGAATCGAAAGCACAAGAGGAGACAAGAGAGAGAGCAAAGAACAGAGTAAGAAAAAGGAAGCAGAGAAAGATGGCGGAAAAAAACAAACGACAAACAGACGGTATTTATAAAGGAGCAGAGAGAGAGAGAGGAAGGAGAAAGTCATTAATTACCCTTAAGTAGCAGTTATGAGAAAGAAGAAAGAGAAAAATTGGAAACTGCAATGAAGGATAAGTTGAAACGACATGCAGTTAATGAGTAGGGAAAGTCAAACCCTATGTAAAGGAAATCTACCAATAGGTGTAATAATTACATTTACTGGTAAAGAACCAGTCAAATCGCATTCAAAACAAAGCACAACAAAGCAACGTATACAAACAACTCACGCGAGGAAATAAGGAAAATCCAAAACTATGCAAGAAAAGTTAAGGCAAGAAACAAAAATCCATAACAATGTAACGCGTTCGCGAGGGGACATTGTTTAAACAACCGAACCACATATATAAGTCCATAAGGACAATGAGAAGAAAGATAAAACATTACATGCGAGCAAAGCAATGAAAGCCAAACTAGGAGTGGATGGTGGTAGCGCTTGGGGGCTCCCTTCGCGGGGATTCCTCCTGAGAACGCTTAAGTCCTGAGGCAGAAGTTGATACACCTGGGGCTGCCTCCTTTATGAGGGATTGCCTTCTTTTGTGGTCCTCACTATCCAAGCTTCTAGGACCCCATCATGATCTTCCTTGACCACCCCAATGGGAGGGATCGGGTAGGGAGGTCTCTCTTTGTAAGTCACCCCTTGAGTAGCTCTGGGAGAAAACTGAATGGGAGCAACCTTGTAATGATCGGCCATCTGCTTGATGCCCACTTTTCTGCCAAAATAGTACTCCGCATCAGCATGATAGTTGTAGCGCGCCTTGAAACAATAACCACCCGTGTACTCTTCCATGCCTTCTTTCTTGGCTTTCTTGCAATCTTTAGTCAGAGTAAGCACTCTCCCTCTCAGCTCCTCATTTTCCTTAGCAAGACCCCGAAGACCGCGAAGCTCTTCAATCTCCTTGAGCAGTGTTTTTTCCTTCTCCGCGAAGGAAGCTCTCTCCTTCGCAAAGGAAGCTCTCTCCTCGATGAAGGAGGCTCTCTCCTACTTCACCCGCAAATTTTCCTTCTGGATAACAACTATCTCCTTCCTGCATGACCTAAGTTCTTGCCTTTCTCTGCTCACATCCTCAACGTGTCTATCAATCACAACTAAAGCTTTGTGATAGCACTTACCAATCTAAAAGAGAAAATAAGGAAATTAGAGCAAAGGCAAAAGAACCACTTAAAACAAGAATAAGAAGGAAGGCGAAGCATACAATATTCAAGCTGTCGGACGCGAGTCCCAAAGGACTCGTTGGGGCCCTAGCAGGGACTTTATTTTTTTCACCCGCGAAGTTTTCTTCTTCATAGAGGCTAAAGTGCACTTGGGCATGTCGCCTATGTCTACGACAAAAGCTTTTGTCCTTTTGGAAACTGCATCGGTAGTTTCCAAAAGCTTTTGTCCTCGAGATCCTGCAGATTCATTGGTCTCTAGAACGAGGGGAGAACCTTGCCGAGCTCCACCATGCTCTTGGTCCATATAGCTTTCAAGATTCTCCTCTTCGGCGTTCACCAAGTCGTCCAGGTCATCCAAGTAGTCGAGCATCTTCGCGGAGAAAGAATCCGAGGAGTAAAGCAAAAACAAGTTAGCAACAAACAAAGGCAAGAAAAGAAACAAGTATGGGTGTGCCTCCGCGTAGAGGTCATGAGGCACATCTACGCGATATCGGCCATGAGCTGATAAGAATTGCTCACCCCCGCATGGGTGAGGGGAACTCAATACAAGCTCCTCGAGCCTTGATCATTCTCGTAGTGTTGTGTTTGATCGAACCTAGCTAGCAAAGCCTTTTTTTTCCGTTGTTGGTCCTTTTTCGTGGGGCCAAATGCAAGGCATGAGAAATAAAGTGCCCTCCCAGGGCGAGTATTGACCCCAAAAGAGCCCGGGATCCTGAGCAAGAACCATTCATTCTTCCATGAGCCTAGGTTAGTAGGCTTAGTGACCTTTTGTGTGTACTCGGTCTTCCATGACCAATATCCATCGGAAATATCACGCGTGGAAATCAGTGCCTTTACCACCTCCAACGCCGGCTCCATTTTTAATTCGCGACAGTGAAGAAATAAGCAGCAGAAGTTCCTCCAAGAATTTGGATGCAGTTGGATAGGGATGGTGCCTTGAGCATTTAATATCTTCTTGAAGAGCGGATGGATGGGTACGCGAAACCCAGCCGCTAAAGCCGGAAGGCACACATCCATAAAGTTAGGGTAATGATGCAGTGTTCGCGAGCCCTGTTCGAGAAGCGCTAGTATGGATCCTTTAGGGAAGGGATAAGATCTCGCTATCCTTTCCAAATATTTGAAAGTAAGAACGAATTCATCCTTTCGGAAGACAACATCTTCAGAGAGAGGTAATCGCCTCACCCGCTTTTTCAGAATCCAAGGTCATGGTAATTTTGGCATAATTCGCAATGGGGATGGCGATGGTGAATCTTCTTCATGAGGGTTGCCCTCGTTAGATGGCGAAGGGGAAGATTCGTCGCGAGGGTTGTCCTCATTGCACGAAGATGCTCTATCATGTCTGGCTTTGTAACAAGCCTCGGGGAGGACAAGTCTTTTTCTAGGGCGAGTTTCTAGCGAAGGCGATTGGGTTCGCTCACTTGAACTCTCTGACACTTGGTGTTTAAAGTTCATCTCTTCTTTTTTGCAACGAGCCAGGATCTGAACAAAACAAAACAAAGAAGACAAAGTGACAAATGATTAGCGTCGCTTTGGGGCTAAAAGAGGATCGAAAAGCAAACAGTTGACAAAACGAGAAAAAGTGTATGCAGTAAGAGAAGAGCAAGTTAGGGAGTTTTTTGCCCCCACTGCAAGACCTAGAATACTAGATAATTGGCAGAATGCATCAAACCTACGATTGAAGCAAAATTGAGCAACTGCCTTAGGAAATCACACAAGGAACGTCAGAAGGAGTATCTTAATTGAGGGATACAACTAGAAGTATTCGAAGATCACGCCGGAATCCTCACCGGGCGAGCAAAAGTCTTCTAATAATACTGCACCACGCAACATCCTCTCGGTAGAAGGAAATTAAAAGAAAGCAAAACGAAAAATAAAGAAGAGCGAAAGAGAGCCTCTACCTATCGAAGAATACCAGTCGCCGGAGATACGAGATTGGAAGGAGAAAGCCATCAGGTATCTCCTTAGTGAGAATTTCTGAAAATCGCCGGCAAAGAGAAGCATGATGACGATAATGAAGGACGAGTTACAAGGAGGGACATTTATAGACCTAGGGAGTTATAGCGGGAGCCGAAACGCCGTCCTATGGTTCCACGTGGCAAGCGCCAAACGTGATGCACAGAAAAGGATAAACCAAGGGGAAAATTTTGAAATTCAAAAAGGCTCGGGAGAAAAGACAACTTGTAAATAGAATGTTGCAAGAGAAGCTCGGGGGTAAACGTCGCGTAAAAGGTTCCACGTGTAACTGCTTCATTAAAAAAATCATGGCCATACTAGTAATCCAAGCCTTTGCTCATACTTCACGAAGAACTTGGGGGGATGGCTGTGGGAGCAAGAATTGAATAGGTGTTTCTCTCGTGTAAGATCAGCTGTAATCTGGGAATCAGTCTCAAACGAGCGACATATACACAAAGAGCCAGCTGCCAATCGCCGAGCTCTGCCATAACCTTGGGTCGTGTTGGGTGAAAGGAAGGCCCATTGGACGGTGACAAAGGCCCATGAAGAAGGCAAGAAAGGCCAACTGTAGAGGGGACACATGGCAACAAGGGAGGGGGAGGACCACCTCTATAAAAGCCATGGAATTTGGAGAGAGAATAGATCTTATGCAATTCGGTTAGAGGAGAGAAAAAACGAGTGAGTGTGCTCCATTACGGCTCCCTCTTTCTTCTTCTTCTTCTCCAAGCAATAAAAAAACCATAGAGAAATTGTGAGAGATCCGAATCAGAGAGAGCTTTGTTTCTTCTTTTCCTTTGATGTCTTTTACAATTCCTTCTCATTCGTGAACTCTTAGAAAAAATTTAGCTTAATTTTCTCTCTCAAATCCCCCTTCATCCAAACAAAAGAAAAAACATAAAATCCCTCCCTTCTACTAAGGTCCTCTCCCTTTCCTTCCCTTTCTTAATTTTTTATATTTTTTCTCCCTTTCCTTTCTACCCATTATTTTGTTGCCAAACAGACTGTTACTCTCGAGAATTCAAAAGCTCTGGTTTAACGAAGAAGATGCTTGGGTCATCCTCATCCTATGTCTTTGCGAGGGCGGTTGGTGGTGCAACATCCCGATGACTTGGTGGGAGCTTTCTTGGCGTGGTGGCCCTAGGATCTGGTGGTGGCGTGTCAGAGTCGGCGTGGGTTCCATTCACCTGCTCTTTTACTCTTTTCTGGATCTGGTGCTCGATGTACTCTGGAGGAGTAGAACAGTTCTTTTACGAACTTTGAACAGGTGGTATCTCTCCTTCCCTCTAAAATTTTTTCTGACTTGTTTGGGTTTTCCCTTTACTCGTGTTGCACTTTGCTGTTGTTTGCTCTTTCGGTTTTCTCTAACACCTCTTGTACGTTACTCTTTCTACTTCGAACATGCTATGACTCTCTTACCCACTGCTAATTCTGACCAAACTGTTAATGAGGTCGAGGAGACCAATACTCGCTGTGGTGATTCTAGACCCAAAATTACCACCTTCTCTACTTGTCCTAATATCTTGTGGAATGGCTTCCTGAATTTTATCATTTCAAATTACCTTTACTAGAATATTTAATATATGAAAATTAAGAATGACCACAATTGGATTTCTAAACCTTACCCTACAAGCTTCTTGGGTGTTTATTTTTTGACTGATGATTCCAATCATTTTATGCATGTTGTCTATTGCATCAGAAAGTCTAAGACGATGGGTTGTATCTTCCTGATTCTTCTTGCTTTTATTATGAATACTTGAAATGCTAAGTGGCTCTGTGTTAGCCATTTGTTGCATCAACATGGGAAATCTCAGAACATTTTTTTGTTATGCTTTCCCTTCTACAACGAGATGGGTTGTCGCTACCCTAAGGTGAGAAACCAGAACTGTTACAATCATTTCAAGTTGAATAATTTCCTTTGGGTGTTATACCCTAAGATCCTTAGAACTCTCCTGTTGTTGAACAATCCGACTTTGAATCCTGGGTGGTTTAGTGTTGGTAAATCTTTCTTTGTATTTACTATTTACTTACCCACACCATTCATATTATGAATACTGATTGCTACTTTGAAATTGGATATTTGCTTATCTTCCTGATTCTTCTTGCCTTTATTAGAAAGCTTACTTACAGTTATTTGATTTGTGTAACCCACACTTGGCTTAACAATCTTTTAAAGCTCATGATGAACCACCTCTGGAAAGCATATTACAGATCCTTAGAATCTAAAAATGAGGTTATACCCTTCATTTGTTACTTTGACTACTTCTAATATATTTCTAACTTGAGCTTTGAAAAATATACAGGAATATACAATCTGAATGTTGTGGTGATAAATCAAAACCTGAATTCTGGAGTTGGTTCCTATACCAATACACCTGCGAAATGTGAACCTAGGGAAAATCTCCCAGCACTAGACAACTATCCCATGAACTATCATCTTTGGAGATACTTGAACAAACGACTTTGGAGATTTACCTCTATGGACAAATTCTTTTTGAACAATGATGGGGACCTACTATTTGTTGGTTTCTTGTTCTTTGAAGTGTCTGTAATTATTATGAGACATTGTGTTGTACATGATTTTTTCCTGTATTATTGTATCTCTGTTTGGTTATCAAAGCTTTGTTATCTTTTTGATAAGAAAACCCTTGATAACTTTACCGGAACAATTACAATTACACTAGTACACCTGAAAAAATTTGGATGACCAGAAGGATTTTAGAAATGTTGTTAAACAAGCTTGAAGAACTAAGTATCATAGATCTAGATTGTATAATCTTGGATCAAAAACAAAATTACTTAAGAAACATGCCAAGATCTGGAATAAAAGTACATTTGGTAATGCATTTACTCAATTACAAACTATAAAAAAACAACTTTTTAAAATCCAAACTGAGATCTGTACTCACCCTACAAACGATCTCGTTAAAAAACAAATAAGAATCAAAGAAAAAAAACTTCTTTGCTTTCAGAAATTTTACTGGAGCAAAGATCTAAAGTTAAACACATCAAATTTACTGATACAAATCCTAAACCCTAAACCTTAAATCCTAAGCCCCAAAATCCTAAACCCTAAACCTCTAAACTCTAAACCCTAAGCCTTAAACATAAATCCTGAATCCTACACCTAAATCCTAAATCCCTAAGTCCTTAAGCCTAACAACATTTTTAGGGTTTAAGTTTATTTTTGTAAACAATTAAACCATTTTTTATGACATTTTTTTGGAAAATTGAAACCCTAAACCTAAACCCACTCATTCTGTAATCAGCATTGTTTTGGGAAATTTTATTTATTTATAGTTTAGGATTTAGTGTTTTAGGATTTAGGGTGGAGGTAGAATGACATTTTTTGAAAATTTGATATATTTACAAGGGTATTTTGGTCTTTTTACATTTTTTAACGGATAAGTTAACAGAATCAGCTTGTGGGTGGCTCCTTGTTATCAGAGGGCCATTTATGGTTGGTTTAAAATAAACATCAATATAACGGGTGATTTAATGCAAAATCGACCATATAACAGGTGGTTTGGCGCAAAAACCCCTTTTTATTGTTATAAGAATATTAAATTTATTATTTCATAAATTATGTGCATAATACGGAGACTACGCTATCTATATACCAATACTAAAGCCGTAATTATCTCTCCTATGTATCGTTCATCTAAGTATGTCACGTAATCAAATAATTATGTATATTTACCTATTCACCCTTATTCTATTTATAATTTATTTTATCTTTTATTTATACAAATTTCCTAAATTACCATCGCAAAATATTTCTCATTGTACGTGATAATTCTGCACTTACCAAAAACATTATTATCATATTTAATTAGTGTCCATAATATAATAGGTATATTAATAGTCCGTAAACTCCATTATAAAGATATACAGTTAATGATCCATAATACATTATATTATATATAGATGGTCCGTAAAACATTATGTATAAAGCCGCAAACATTCATTATTCATGACTTTTATAAGTGACGCTTATAGCTTAGAATATTACGTACTCAAATGTTTATGTTGTATGTCGAGAATATAAATCGGAATTCTTTGTTTCGTTTGGGTTTCTTATCGACTTTACCTAAATTTTATATTACTAAGAAAAATGATAATTTGATTAAAATAAAAATTAGTATCGCAACAAAAAAATAGTAATATGTTTAAAATTTCAAATAAATAATATTTATTTTTTTGATAACAATTATAAAGATAGTTATAGATTATAAACCCAAAATTATATTTTCTCATTAAATATTATAAATATTATTTTTTATCTATTTTAATTTTAATATAGTTAAAAAATGTTATTAAATATCTTTGCTTATCTATGTTATATAATGGTTGATCTATATATTCCTAAAATTTATATAACCTAGATAGTCGAATACTTTGAATATAATTCACCATACATAACTCATAACATCATATTTTTAAATAAACATACTTTTATGATAAGATTGTCATTATAGCAACCAAATACTATAAAAATTAAATTATAATTGTCTTAACATTTTTCTTGATTGTAAATATCAAGCCGGACAATTTTCAACCCGGTATAATTATAATGCAATTACTTTTACTTGATTTAAAAAGTGGTTGGGCATGTTTTGATTAAAAAGGGGATATATAAATCAAAAGTTAGTAAAAAACTAATAAAAAAATCACCACAAATTTGTTTCCAATTCTAGAATAATTTTACTCTAAAACTATAAACAATTATGATTTATAATTTTATATGTATTTTTGACAACTAATATACAATATATGAAGTTCATATTTTTTGACAACTAATATAAAATATATAAAGTTCATATAATTTTTATTGATATACAATAGTTTATATGATTTATATATATTTTTCTAATATCAATGAATTAAAATAGATAAATAACTCATACGTAAAAATAAATAAAAATTATTAAAAAAGTCTCGTGTAAGGCACGGATAAATCAACTAGATATTAATTTATTATATATGGTAAAAAATGTTACTTTCTCGAATGAAGAATAATGTGCATTAAGTGGGGGAAAGAATGTAAAACAAGATCAGCTCTGTACAGAGTATTTTAGAAAATATCATTAGTATACAAGATTTAGACAATTATTGCTAAAGATCATGCGTGTACACAAATATATTAGACGATGATCTTTGAAGAATGATACCGACTGAGTTGAAATATAGTTTCTCACATTTAATATTGGGATAGTTTACTTAAATATGTAAATTTGATGATTTTTTTTTTATTGTCAATTAATTTTTAATTAAAACCACACTGAATTTATGTACTAATCTATTTGTGTTTATGCGCTCGTGTCCATACGACTTTCGGTCAATGAGCACACAGACTTTCACAGATAGTGAACATTCTTCGTGTATATATATGAATCTGCATTCGAGTTCATATTAAACAGATCGATCCTAATTTATACGTGAACTAACAAACAAAGCAATCCAATCAAAGAGACATGGCAACACTGCGGGAAAACACAATCATCGTGGTACTCATATGCTCGATTTTCGTGTCCATGGCCGTGGATTTGGCCACCTCCATCGGTATATATACGACTTAGCTTTGCTACATTTTAATTACAGTAGTTCTCCTCCCCAGTTTCTCATGATTCAGAGTCTACATTTTAATTACAGTAGTTTTCTTACCCAGTTTCTCATGATTGAGAGTCCAAACCATAGAAGATTATAACCATACATATACGTACATATAAACATGTGAAATAAGTGTTTAATTGTATTCATTTTACTTGATTGATTAATAGTGGTTATGTTTGATGTGGCTAGATGATATAGTAGTCTATATAGATAAAATTAATTAGTTACTATCTAATATATAACTGATATAAGTTAATATTTTAGGGCCAAATGAACAACCCAGAGGTAAGGATATATGTTAGTTTTACGGTTTTTCTAGTATATAACTGATATAGTAGTCTAACAAATTAAATTAGAAAATTGTATTCAAAATATTTCATAGAAAAAAATGGAAAAACCCTTAGTAAAAAAAGTTCAACTAATGATTTGTGCAACTTCAACCCAGTTTCTCATGATCTCTGCCATGACGTACCAGCCCCCCCATTTATGAAAAAGTTGGCTACTGTGTACTTTGATATGGTTGAGAAGAAGTTGGTAAGTCTGTACAACCCTAGTGCTCGAGAAAAGGCTATCCTCATTAGCAACCAGTCAGCGCACTCTTTGGATTTCTTGAGAGCAATCCCAATCGAAGGGCTGGGACATACAATGCACCCAAGGCAGTTCAGGTGTGTTTTATGCTATCGCCTTGCGATCCCTATGTATCCTGTTGACTTTACTTGTCCTTGTTGCTCTACAAAAATCATGGATAGTTTTGGGGATCATGCGGTACATTGTGGCAATGATATAGGCCTTAAATTCCGACATAACTTGGTCCGTGATGTGTTGAGCGACATCTGCACTCAGGCGGGTGTTGTTGTGCAAAAGGAGGTGCCCCTTGGGTTCTTGTCTGAGGAGGGGAAAGATCTCCGACCGGCGGATCTTCTTGTTTATGGTTGGGATAAAGGAAAAAATGTTTGTTTGGATGTTACAGGTGTTTCTCCTTTCACGGGTGCTGGAGTTGTTGCTTTTGTCCCTGGAGCTGCTGTTTCTAATGCGGTTGTCAAGAAGAAGAAAAAGTACGAGTCCAAGTGTACAGACAACGGGTACAGTTTTATCACTTTTGCTTTCTCCACTTTTGGAGAATTGGGGAGTGACGCCCTCGAGTTTTTGTCCAGAGTCACACGGGCTGCCCAAAGCCACGCTTCCAATGCTAATGTTCGGTCTTTTATTTTTCAGAGGTTGTGCTTTGCTTTGAACAAGGGTGTCGGATCCCGGTTAGTTGCTAGGCTCCCATCCAATTTTGTGTAGTTACTAAAAAAAAAACTAATGATTAAAAAAATTATTATTAAAAATAAAATTTTATTGCTAAAAATAAGTTATTATAGTGTGTTCTTAGAAAAAACCTTAGTCTTAATAGGTTAAATTGGTTTGTTGTAAGTGTTGATGTAACAAAGACGAGAAAAGAATGCATAAGGACGTGTGGTCAAGGGTGCAAGCAGCTTCCACCCGGTATCAAAAGCAATGTTTGTCACTCGAGTTGTGACCTATCGTGTGGTCAGCTTCCTCCCGGTATGAAACGCAATATTTGTCGATCGAATTGTATTTCCGATTGGCGTCTTGCGGATAACTCCGCTACAAGTATGTTTATATATATATATATATGGGTCCGGTTCAGGTGAGAACCAGTTAGTAGGAGAGAACGGAGAACAATTGTGAGGCTGCCACGTAGCAAACCCTAAAAAACAAGCGCGCTCCTCCGCCTCCTTCCTTCCTTCCGCCTCCTCCCTCTAATCAGATCTATGCTCACCTCCTCCTCCTCCACCGTTCTTCCTCTAACTTCCTCCTCCGTCGTTCCTCCTCTGGCGGTTCCGACGTTCCTCCTCCGGCGGTTCCGGCGGTGAGGATGATCAAGGATGACGGTGTGCAGATTCGGTTGATGATGATGTTGATTCGATCGATGCGATCAGTGGTAATGATCGATGAGATCTGATGATGAATGATTGATGATCGGACGACGGTGATGGAAGATGATGATGAAGATCTGATGAGGAATCGACCCCGCCATTAGTGCCAACCTTTGATGGACCGATCACTAGGTCAAGGTTGAAGGAACTGCGTCAAGAGCTGGAGACGTTTATGCCACATGCACTATCACATGACGAAGAGGACAAGTCCAAAGTCAAGGCGTTGACTTTAATGGTCAACGTTACCTATGTTTAATAGTCTTATTAATTTCCGCATTGGATATTTTTAGGATTATTATTTAATTGTGTTAAGCCTTCTATTTTCGGATATTTCGGAAATAATTGTAGCCTTTTGGGAAGTATAGGGCCGGCCACCTTAGGGTATTAAAAGGCTTCCTTGTCTTCTTCCTGAGGCAGATTCCTCCTATTTGTTAAACACAAAACAGAGCTTTGTTTGCTTTGAACCTTGCTCCCCGTGAGAGTCTCAATCGATTGTTACTTCTTCGCTTAGTTGTTTTCGTCTTTGTCAAGTTCCTCTGGAGTTGGTGATTTCGTACATCTTAAGCATCCTCTCCATGCTCCAAGTTCGTTAGCGATTCTTGGTTGTGTGGCGTTGTAGAGATCGAGTCGGTAGATCGTTCGACAAGGTTCCTTGCACCCGACGCAAGAGGGTTTTCTCGTCGTTTCTATTGGTTCTTTCTTATCATTCCTTCATTTGTTCCACTTCCGCCATATTCTAATTCTTCTTGTTTTTCATTGTTTTGAGATTCGTTGCCTAGATCCATCCCGACGCGGCTAATCCCCGTATCAATTGGTATCAAGAGCTTTGCGGCTTCGGATCGCCTTTGACGGTTACCAGATTCATCATCATGAAAATTGAATCTTCATGTTTCTCAATCGTCAATTGAATTTTTTTGTTTGAGTCACATTAGTGAATTGATTAGTCTGACTGATTGTTTACTTTTGTTTGTCTTGGAAATGAGTTCGTTGTGGTTGATTGTGACTACGAGGATCCACAAAACAAAACAAAACAAAAACCGTACCAAAACCACAATTTTTTTTTTCGGCCCCCACCCAACATTGTTGTGCGTCCCCAAGCTTGGCGAGCAAGGCAACCACGGCGTCCAGGTTCATGCTAGCGCAAGAGATCAGGTTGTTACAATTTTTTGGAAGTTTTCAAGATATTTGCTTAATTTTCCAGCGATTTAATTTTCTTTTAATGGTGTAATATCCCAGGAAAAAGAAGTTGCCTAAAAGAAATACAAAAACAAAAAAAACAAAAAACAAAAGAAGTTGCCGAAAGAAAATCCAAGAAAAAAAAGAAAAGAAAAAGGAAGGCATCTGGGATTCTACTGATTTAATTTTTATCTCTGAAAATATTGTTACGATTGCAAAATACGATTGTAACAGCAAAAAAGGTTCAAAATCAAAAACAATTTTCGACCTCGTCCCTGCCGCTGCACCATCTCACCGCCGCCGGTTTCCTTTCATTGGCCACCGCCTCGCACGCCTCCCCATCACCTTGTCGTCGCCGGATTCCTCTCGGCGCCCGATCGACCGCCTCGCCCTCGCAACCAGCACACCACTTCGCCCAGATCTGCACAGCCCAGAAACCCTCCGCCACCGCCGCCGTTTCTTCTACGACCCAGTTTTGCAGAGCCCCGGCGTGCGTTCTCCCTCGCGCCCCGGTGTCGCCGTTGACTTCGCCCTCCCAGCCCGGATCTGCAGAAGCACCACCGCCGTCGACTTCGCCCTCCCAGCCCTCTTGTCCGAACCCTTTCTACCCTTCTGCCCCCCTCTGGTCACTCTCGGCTCCGACTGGCTTCATTCCGAGTCGACAAAGGTACGTCTTTTTGACTTGCAATTCGCATTTCTTGAGTTCGAAACACATTTATAGCCCCATCTCTGGTTACAATTCATTCTTGTAGCTATAGTAGTGTCGCTTTCTTGTTGAGTCGCTCTTTAGTCTCGCTTTTGTTTGAGTCATTTTCGTCGTTCGTCTACTTGTCTGGTCTACTACATCACTGCTTGACCTTGAATTGTTGCGTATGGTGAGCACACCGAGGACTTGTCTTTTACGAGCCTAACTTCGCAGGTTGTTCAATCGCCGAGTGCAAACACTTGAGCGTTTTGGTTTTACTAACTTTAACGTCTTTCTGTGTTCGTCTAAGTGGTGATCATGACAGGTTCCGGTGATGAACAGGTTGCCGCGACTGGCCCCCTTGTCGATATGCAAGCCATGATGCAACAGTTGGCCTCTACAGTCGCACAGTTGTCTTCGAAGTTTGACTCCTTGGAGAATCGCTCCAACCAAGCACCGCCTGCGCATGGGCATATTGGTCCATCAAATGCCGCACCATTCCCGGCCACCGAACCCCTAGTCGACCAAGCCGAGGCCTACCAAGCAGCTATGGACGCGCACCAGCTACCGAGAGCAAATGGCACCAATCGCACACGTCCTATGGCCGCCCGTCGGAATCCGCCACCCGCGCCTCGTGGTAGGTTTGATTCACCTCCTTCGTCTCCTCGTTCTAGTTTATGGGGTGATGATGATATGCAGGACTATGAGCGCGATGAGCGTAATGAGTGGCGTCCTTACCGCCCACGGCATGACCGCGAGCAACCTCGGCGACGTGACGCCGAGCAAGACGGCATTGGACGGATCAAAGTGAAGATCCCGGCTTTTGATGGCAAGTGTGACCCGGACGTCTACCTTGAGTGGGAGACGAAGATTGAGCAGATTTGGAGTTGTCATAATTTTCCCGAAGATAAAAAGGTACAACTCACTGCTCTTGAATTTGTTGGTTATGCTTTGGTTTGGTGGGATTCTGTTGTGAAGGCTCGAAGACAAGCCATGGACCCTCCGGTCGCCACATGGAACCAGATGCGAGCTTTGATGAGGACCCGCTTCGTGCCTCGTCACCACAATAGAGTTCTCCGCAACCGTTTGGAGAATATGAGGCAAGGCGCCTTAGGTGTTGAAGAGGTATACAACAATATACAGATAGCCATGGCCCGCGGCAACGTCGTCGAGGATGAAGAAGCCACGATGTCCAGGTATCTTCGTATTTTGCATCCTCATTTAGCTGACACTATAGAATTGTATCCCTATTCTACCATGACAGACTTGCTACACCAAGAATTAAAGTGGAGAGACAATTCAAGTCCAGCTACAACCAGCAACACCGACCCGTGCCACAACGTCAATCATGGCGTCCCGACCAGCAGCAGGGCCGCACCAGCCACCAGCGAAACCGCCCCGCCGCCGGTCAGCCTCGCGGCAACGAGCCCAATTCTCGTGGCGCGTACCCTTCTACCTCCACCGCACCACAGCAGCCCACACGACCAGCCCCTACAGCTTCACGCGGTAATCCTACTGATCCTACACCTAGAGCTAGAGATATCACTTGCTTTAAATGTCAAGGAAAGGGTCATTACATGAAGGATTGTCCTAATAGTCGTGTCTTGATGATTAATCATTTGGGTGAGTATGAGTCTGAATCTGACAATGAGCATGATAATTTAGTTGCTAGCAATGATATGAATGAGCATGCCGATGATGATGATTTGGATTTTATTGAATATGAGCATGGTGATTCATTAATTGTTAGGAGGACTTTGCATGTTACTCAAGCTCCTTGTGATGATAATCAGCGTGAGAATTTATTTCATACCAGATGTCTTGTTAAAGGGAAAGTGTGCAACATGATTATTGATGGTGGTAGTTGTTGTAATATTGCTAGTGTTGAATTAGTTAATAAACTACAACTCCCTACTTTTTTGCATCCTCGACCTTATAGACTTCATTGGATGAATGACTGTGGTGAACTCAAGGTGAATAAGCAGGTTAAAATTACTCTTAAGCTAGGAACCTATGAGGATCAAATTTTATGTGATGTTGTTCCTATGCAAGCTTGTCATATCTTGTTGGGTCGTCCTTGGCAATTTGATAGAAATGTTATTCATAATGGACGTACTAACCAGCATACCTTTGAGTTTCGTGGTAGGAAAGTGGTGTTGAAACCGATGACGCCGCTTCAAGTGGCTAAGGCTTATGATAAGAAAAGAGAGGCCGACCGTAAGGGTAAGTCCCCAGCCGACCCTTCCCCTGGCACACCACGGCCCGACCTCACCCTCGCCTCCTCTCCTGCCATTAGCCCAAGCCACGGCCGAGTGCTCCTAGCCTCCAGCCGAGCCCACCTGGTAGATTACCTTCCCCCGGTCGTCGCCCTCATGTCCCTTTGTCAGGCCTATACCCTGTTAGGTGACGACGACCGAGCTACACTCCCAGCTACTATCCCGACCCTTTTAGATGAGTTCCTTGATGTATTCCCGGATGAGGTACCCCCTGGCCTACCCCCTATTAGAGGCATTGAGCACCAGATAGACCTGATCCCCGGTGCTACCCTACCCAACCGGCCTGCCTATAGGATGAACCCTACTGAGACCCAGGAAATCCAGAACCAAGTCCAGGACCTTCTGGATAAAGGGTATGTTAGAGAGAGCCATTCCCAGTGTGCTGTGCCTGTCTTACTCGTCCCCAAAAAGGACAATACTTGGCGTATGTGTGTTGATTGCAGGGCTATTAATAATATTACGATCAAGTACATGCACCCAATTCCGAGGCTCGATGATATGTTGGATGAGCTCCATGGCGCCTCCACCTTCTCTAAGATAGATCTACGCAGTGGCTACCATCAAATCCGGATGAAGGAAGGAGACGAGTGGAAGACTGCATTCAAGACGAAGTTTGGTTTGTATGAGTGGCTTGTTATGCCTTTCGGTTTGACTAACGCCCCCTCTACTTTTATGCGTCTTATGAATCATGTCTTGAGATCATTTATTGGTAGATTTGTTGTAGTTTACTTTGATGATATTCTGATTTACAGCAAATCTTTGGAAGCTCATGCCGAGCACCTCAGGAAAGTTTTATCCACTCTCAGAGCTGTACAGTTGTATGGGAATCTGAAGAAGTGTGATTTTTGCACTGACAAAGTTGTGTTTCTTGGTTTTGTAGTGAGTGATCATGGACTGCAAGTCGATCAGGAGAAGGTGCAAGCCATCTGTGACTGGCCGACCCCGAAGAACTTAGGTGACGTGCGCAGTTTCCACGGCCTGGCTGGCTTCTACAGGCGGTTCGTTAGAGATTTTAGCACCCTTGCAGCCCCGCTGACGGAAATCACTAAGAAGAATACTCCATTCCGGTGGGGTGAACCTCAAGAAACGGCGTTCCAGACTCTCAAGGATCGTTTGACACACGCGCCATTGCTGGTTCTGCCTGACTTCACTCGTCCCTTTGAAGTGGAGTGTGACGCCTCTGGAATTGGTATTAGAGGAGTCCTCATGCAGGAAGGTAAGCCTATTGCCTTCTTTTCTGAAAAGTTGAAAGGTGCGTGCTTGAATTATTCTACTTATGATAGGGAATTATATGCCTTGTTTAGAGTGCTGAAAACTTGGCAACACTACCTATGGCCTAGAGAATTTGTGCTTAAAACTGATCATGAGTCCTTAAAGCATTTTAGGAGTCAAGATAAGTTGGATAGGAGGCATGGTAGGTGGATGAAATTCATAGAAACATTTCCCTATGTGATTAAGTATAAGAAAGGAAAAGATAATGTAGTAGCTGATGCCCTTTCTAGGAGACATACACTGTTGACCACTTTGGATGCTCGAGTCCTTGGATTCGTGTATATTAAGGAGTTGTATGATATGGATGCTGATTTTGGTGTGATTTATAAGCATTGTGTGGAAAAGGGTTCATTTGATAAGTTCTTCTTGTTTGATGGATTCTTGTTTCGAGTTGATAAAGTGTGCATTCCTGTTTGTTCTCTACGTTTATTACTTGTTGATGAGTCCCATAGGGGTGGATTGATGGGTCATTTTGGTAGAGATAACACTTATAACATGTTGCATACTCATTTCTTTTGGCCCCACATGCTTAGGGATGTCGAGAATTTTATCAAACGCTGTGTTGAATGCTTACAGGCTAAATCTAAAGTGAAACCGCATGGCCTTTATACTCCTTTACCTATTCCTTGCTATCCTTGGGTTGATATTAGTATGGATTTTATTGTTGGATTGCCTAGGACTAAGAAGGGGAGAGATTCTATATTTGTGGTTGTTGATAGGTTCTCTAAGATGGCTCACTTTATTGCATGCCATAAAACTGACGATGCTAGGAATGTTGCTGATTTGTTCTTCAGAGAGATTGTTCGGTTGCATGGTGTCCCTCGAACTATTGTTAGTGATAGGGATGTTAAATTTCTGAGTTACTTTTGGAAGACCTTGTGGGGTAAACTTGGTACTAAATTGTTGTTCTCTACTGCTAGTCACCCCCAAACAGATGGTCAAACTGAGGTAACTAACCAGACATTAGGTACTATCCTTAGGACTGTTATTAAATCTAATCTGAAAAGTTGGGAAGATGCCTTACCACATGTTGAGTTTGCTTATAATCGGACTATTCATTCGTCTACTCAGATGTCCCCTTTTGAGTGTGTGTATGGTTTGAATCCCCTAACCCCTTTGGATCTTAAGCCGTTGCCTTTACCGGAACGAGCAGACTTTGATGCTGATAGACAGGTTGAGTTCATGAAGGAGCTGCACGAGCGGACTAAGGCTCGTTTGGAGGCTACTGCAGAGAAGAGCGCCACCCGAGCTAATCACGGACGGCGTCAAGTGTTGTTCGAGCCCGACGACTTGGTGTGGCTACACCTGCGCAAGGAACGGTTCCCGGAGCAGAGGAAGTCAAAGCTGTCTCCAAGAGGTGATGGACCGTTCAAGGTGCTGATGAGAGTAGGCGACAATGCCTATGTGTTGGAGCTGCCCGACGACTATGGAGTGAGCCCGATATTCAATGTCGGGGACCTTACTCCTTATGCAGCCGCTGATGTTGATGACTCGAGGACGGGTCCTTTTCAAGAAGGGGAGAATGATGAGGAATCGACCCCGCCATTAGTGCCAACCTTTGATGGACCGATCACTAGGTCAAGGTTGAAGGAACTGCGTCAAGAGCTGGAGACGTTTATGGCACATGCACTATCACATGACGAAGAGGACAAGTCCAAAGTCAAGGCGTTGACTTTAATGGTCAACGTTACCTATGTTTAATAGTCTTATTAATTTCCGCATTGGATATTTTTAGGATTATTATTTAATTGTGTTATGCCTTCTATTTTCAGAAATAATTGTAGCCTTTTGGGAAGTATAGGGCCGGCCACCTTAGGGTATTAAAAGGCTTCCTTGTCTTCTTCCTGAGGCAGATTCCTCCTATTTGTTAAACACAAAACAGAGCTTTGTTTGCTTTGAACCTTGCTCCCCGTGAGAGTCTCAATCGATTGTTACTTCTTCGCTTAGTTGTTTTCGTCTTTGTCAAGTTCCTCTGGAGTTGGTGATTTCGTACATCTTAAGCATCCTCTCCGTGCTCCAAGTTCGTTAGCGATTCTTGGTTGTGTGGCGTTGTAGAGATCGGGTCGGTAGATCGTTCGACAAGGTTCCTTGCACCCGACGCAAGAGGGTTTTCTCGTCGTTTCTATTGGTTCTTTCTTATCATTCCTTCATTTGTTCCACTTCCGCCATATTCTAATTCTTCTTGTTTTTCATTGTTTTGAGATTCGTTGCCTAGATCCATCCCGACGCGGCTAATCCCCGTATCAAGATCGGTGATGAAGATGAACGGCGGTGATGTCGAAGATGATGATGAACAGTGATGATGATGAACAGTGAACAATACCATGAACAGTTCTGATCAATGCCATGAACTAGTTTTTTCAAGGCCAAGTGATGAGGAATCATCCCCGCCATTAGTGCCAACCTTTGATGGACCGATTACTAGGTCAAGATTGAAGGAACTACGTCAAGAGCTGGAGACGTTTATGGCATATGATGTATCACATGACGAGATCCGTTGCCTAGATCCATCTTCTACACGGCTAACCCCGTATCACCAAGAACAAATATGTAAACTGCCATGAACGTCAATGTTCATCGCCATGAACGAACCTGTAAACTGCCTTGAACATTCCTGGAAATTGCCTTGAACATTCCTGAAAATTGGCTTGAACATTCCTGAAATATGCCTTGAATATTCCTGAAAATTGCCATGAACGGACTTGTAAACTGCCTTGAATAAACCTGTAAACTGTAATAAAATTCTTTGTTGATTGCCTTGAACATTCCTGAAAATTACCATGAACGTCAATGTTCATCGCCATGAACGTCCATGTTCATGGTCATGGCTTGAAACATCAGTGTTCATGGTCCTGGATGCAAGTGTTCAAGGCGTTGTTCAATGACAGCGAACAAAAAAAGTGCCCAGCAAAAAAATAAGCCAAAATCACAGGTGTTCAAGGCTTGAAACATCAGTGTTCATGGTCCTGGATGCAAGTGTTCAAGGCGTTGAACATAATTGTTCAATGCCAGCGAACAAAAAAAGTGCCCAGCAAAAAAACAAGCCAAAACGCGAATAATACGGTCGAAAAATTCGGTAAAAATTCGGCACGCCCGAATTATACGGCTTTTAATGAAAGTCTAATATGGGCCCTTGATTCACCTCCGATCCAACGGCCCCCTTTTATTCTCCATTCTCTCCTATTTTCTTATTCTCATTTGATGCTTTTTCTATATATATATATGATAGGATCATACTAAATATATTCCATTCTATGTACGTATTTGATTGACTAAGTTATTATGTTGTACGTAACCTATTTTTTGTCATTAATTAATTTCTGATAAGGCTATATATTATGTTTATGGATCAATTGGATAAAGCTACTACATCCACGCAACCAACAGAGACATCACAAGAATGCAACAAGAGATGTGTAAGGATGTGCGGACAACCAGATATCGAAACCCTGCCATGTTTGATACCTTGTTGGAGAGCATGTCACCCTCACCCTTAAAACACTCGTGCGGAGCTAGTTATCATCAAATACTACTTTATTGTTATATAAATCTCAATAATATATGGGTTTGCCATTTGCAAGAATATCGGTTTGACTTTTTGTTTGCATATATATATCATTTGATGTATTTTTGTAAAATATTAAATAATTTTTTAATTCAAAAAATAAATTAAATCAATGAAATTAGAGAAAGAAAAAAGAAAATAAAAAAGAAAAAAAGAAAAAAATATTATTAATTATTATTTCTCTTTTAAAATTTTCTCTCAAAATTCCCTCTCAAATACATAACTTTTCTCTCCTAAATTTCTCTCCTAAATCCAAGCTGACTCAATTTCATTTACTTTTCTAGATTTTCCAAGACTTATAACAAATTAACTCAAAACCATCTAACTCAAAACTTATCTCTAGAAATACGTACCCCAAGCTTCTTAGATTACCAGTGAATTCGAAATCAAAATCGCTGAGAGAAGGTAAATCACACCAAGCTATTTGTTCGATGAATACATTTGATTTCTCAAACAATTTGTTCCTAGATTTTGGTTCCTTGACCTCGATCAGTCGTCCAAGCTTTGGAAGTTGTTGCCCAATTCAAAAACACCGTCGTCGCCACTGAGTCAAAGCACCCTCGATTCGTCTCTTCCTCCGCCTTCGGTGATGCCTCCTCAAATCTTTATAAGCAGTAGCTTCATAAATCTTGTTTGGGTAAATTAAACTATGTGACTATGCTGCACAAGTGCCCAACCCTTCACTTTGCAGATCCGTTGCCCACCTCCCATGTCCTCCCCCCATGTGACAATGATAATCCTTCCTACATCACCAGTGACCGATATGATGCCGATCTCTAACGAATCGGTGAATTGAACATGGTCAAATCTGAGGAAGGGAAGAATAGAGAAAGCAATGACGTCCCAAGCCTCCGCCGGTGTTGATATCCACAAGATCGGCGAATTGGACGTCTTGGAGACGACAATCATTTGAGAACAGGGGAGATCAAAGCTTGTTTAAACTATACATCAAGAAACTGGTTATGGGTTAAACTAGAGGCTCTGTATTTGAATCATTTTTATATCAGAACAAATGGGTTTTGTTTTAAGGAAGAAATCGAACCTAGAAGGAAAGCAACATCTTGACGCATCTGTGCCCAAGAAAAGCTGCATTTTATCAATTCAAACTGTGAGCCCTTTTTACATGATAGCCACACACTACCTTACACAAGTGGTGAGTTTGTTATGATCAGTTCAAACTCACCAATTGTAGTTATATAAAAGACACATTTTGTGATGAACTAATCCTAGGTCTTGAATAATGTGGCACCTCCTCCTCCCACAATACTTACATCTTCAGATCCGAGTCTTCAACAAATTCACCACTGCATGTGAATATGGGTGACATTCTTTCAGTCATTTTGCGATTTATTATAGTGGTGCATGGAATATAGCAAACGAGTTTATAACAAAAAAAACACAAAGTAAGCAATGACTTGCCTATACTTGTCGAGGATTCCTATTTTCCAATTGTATACACGCCTTAAGTTGCATCAGATGCAAGTAGCAAGTCACATAACAATTTACATTCTTATCTAGACCTTCAACAATACCTAAAAATATTACTCAGACAGTTGATACTTACTCCGTTGGAAGAGGTCCAAGGCGCCAATGGTTATTAATAACACTCAGTAACAAGACCAGATTGATCATAATTCATACATATTGATAGGAATGCAAGTCAAATAAGAGCAAGAGAGATAGGAACAAAATACTGCCTGGGAATGATAGTTGGATTATAAGACTGTGCCCCGCTTTCTTTATTAATAGTATTAAATAATTAGTTTGGAGAATAAAAAATATTTTAAAATTTTAAAATATACTTGAGAATGATCAATCGGGCCGCCCGACCGGCCTAGAATTACGGATGGGTTCAGTTAAGGATTCTGGCCCAATTAACAGACCGGGCCCGGATCTGGCCCGCTTAAACGGGCCGTAAAAATGGGTCCGGCCCAAACCCGTGTTTGATCAGGTCTAGTGAACAACAGACTTTGAGGTAGTTCATAGCACCGAATTTAGAGCAATAACCGCTTGCTGTGCAGTTTTCTGAGTTGGCTAATGATGTGAATTTTGAGTTGAAATCTCGGTTAATTCATTTGCTACCCCACTTCCATGGGATGAATGGCGAAGACCCCAACAAGCACTTATTTAAATTTCACGCGGTCTACACTAGCATGAAGCTGAGCGGAGTGACAGAAGACCAAATCAAGCTGATGGCCTTTTCTTTTTCTTTGAAGGATTCGGCCAATGACTAGTTCTACTATCTAGCTCCGAGAAGTATTGATACATGGACAAAGATGAAAAAAGCCATTCTAGAGAAGTACTAACCTGTAACAAAGCTCAATAGCCTGAAGAAGAACATTAACAACATTGAACAACATGCTACTGAGACTTTGTATGAGTACTATGCGAGATTCAAACGGCTAATATCAAGTTGTTCGTACCACGGTTATTCTGATCAAGATGTCATTCTATATTTGTATGGCGGACTTCTTGATGATGAGCGCAGAATGGTGAACACAGCCTGTGGCTGTAATATTCTAAATAAAACTTCTACAAAAGTATTTGAGATGTTTTATGAGCTATCTGAAGGCTCAAGGCAATTCATCAAGAGAGCAAGCTCTCACACAGCCAAAGTAGCCGACTCTCATCCATCATCTACACTACAATCTGATGTGAATGAGTTGAAGAAGGTCATGAAGCGTTTTATGGTGAAAGGTAACACGCAACAAGTTAAGGCTTGCAGAATCTGCTATGACACGCTCCATCCTACGAATGCATGTCCGACACTTCAAGACCCGTCTACTGAAGTGAATGTTGTGGGAGGTTTTGGACGTCCGAGACCAAGATATGACCCATACTCCAACACCTATAATCCTGGGTGGAGAGATCACTCCAATTTGAGATATGAGAACCCACAAAACCAGCAATTCCAGCAGCAACATCAATTTCAGCAGCCTGGAGGTCACTAACAATTCAGACCCCTATATAATCCTAGACCGTAGGGGCAGAATCCGAGTTCATCTATGTCTGCAGAGGATATGATCAAGGCCCTTACGCAGAATGTGACTACGATACAGAGTAACCTGGTTCAATTTCAGCATGATACCAAGTCTAGTATTCAGAACTTGGAGACTCAGGTTGGGCAAATTTCTCAAGCCTTAAGCAAATTGGAAGCTAAGGATTCGGGTAAACTACCATCTCAGACGGATTTGAACCCGAGGCAGAATATTAATGCAATCATGCTGAGAAGTGGGAGGAAGTTGGACAACATAATTAAGAGCAGTGTTCCCTTAATTGAAAGGGATGAACCAGTTGCAAATCCAGAAGTTGAGGAAAAAGACGTTGTAGCAGAAGACGAGTTTTAGGTAAAGCCGTGGTCGCTGTCTGAAAACCGCAATCGCGGCCTTGCCCTAGCAGCTGAAAATTCGTATAGTAGGCCGGATTTTCCTCCACTAGGCTCCCAAAAGCCAAGTCCGCCATTCCGTGAGGCGCTGAAAGACACAAGGAGGCTGGAGAACGACAAGGAGATTTTCGAAACCTTCAGTAAATGTGAGATAAATATTCCCTTGCTCAAATTGATTAAAAGTGTGCTTCACTATCCAAAGTTTCTTAAGGAATTGTGTATAATTAAAAGGAACCAAAAATTAAAAGGGAAGAAAAAGGTCAAGGTGAGTGAGCATGTGTTTGCTGTGTTTCAAAGGCGAATGCCTAAGAAGTGTGGCGATCCTGGCATGTTTAACATTCCTTGTGTGATAAGTGACACCAAGTTTGAAAGAGCCATGTTAGATTTAGGTGCTTCTATTAATGTGTTGCCTTACTCTTTATATAAATCTTTGGGGCTTGGACCATTGCATGAAACTGGGGTAGTGATTCAATTAGCCGATCGTTCCAATGTATATCCAAAAGGAGTAGTAGAAGACGTTCTTGTGATGGTTGACAAGCTTATTTTTTCTGTTGATTTCTTTGTGTTGAATATGGAACATGACAAGCATGCAACCCCTATTTTGTTAGGTAGGCCATTCCTTAAAACCGCCAACACAAAAATTGATGTGAGTAGTGGTGCACTTACTATGAAATTTGATGGTGAAAGGGTAGATTATAATATTTATGATGCCATGAAACACCCTTCTGATGATCATTCTTTGTGCTCTATTGATGTAATTGAACCACTTGTGCAAAATGTGTTTGATGTGAGTAGTTTGGATGATGTGCAAGCTTTGATAGAGAATGCTATAGTAGATACCAATTTGGAATTTGTTTTATCTACTAACTTGCAGGAAGTCGTGGCTGAATTGGACGTTCACTATAACCTTCATCTCTCACCATCGGGCTCCAAGCCCTTGCCACTAACCTTGCCTAGCGAGAAGCTTTTGCCCTCTATTGTATAGGCATCGGTGGTAGAGCTGAAGCAACTCCCGGACCACCTTAAGTATGCCTTCCTTGGAGAGGATGACACATTATCAGTAATCATCTCAAACAAGCTCACTAAGGGTCAAGAAGAGAAGCTAGTGACCGTGCTAAAGGAGCACAAGATGGCTGTAGGGTGGACGATTGCAGACATTAAGGGAATCAACCCGACGACATGTATGCACAGGATCCTATTGGAAGGAGAAGCCAAACCTTCCAGGCAGCCACAGAGAAGGCTGAATCCGCCCATGATGGAGGTAGTGAAGAAAGAAGTTCTAAAGCTTTTGTAAGCTGGTATGATGTATCCTATCTTTGAGAGCAAGTGGGTAAATCCTATATAGGTTATCCCTAAGAAGGGAGGCATTACAGTTGTCGAAAATCAGCAAGGTGAGTTGGTCCCAACCCGGGTGCAAACCGGGTGATGAGTCTGCATCGATTACCATAAGCGGAATGCAGTAACCAGGAAGGATCATTTCCCTCTACCTTTTATTGATCAGATGCTTGAGCGACTGGCTGGTCGTTCATACTACTGTTTTCTAAATGGATACTCATGTTATTTTCAGGTAGTCATTGCGCTAGAGGACCAGGAGAAGATGACATTTGCATGTCCTTTTGGCACATTTACATATCGCATAATGCCATTGGGGTTGTGTAATGCGCCTGGGACATTCCAAAGGTATATGGTGAGCATTTTCTCTGAGTATGTTGAGCATTTCATTGAGGTTTTTATGGATGATTTCACAGGTCATAGAGATAGTTTTGATGCATACCTAGACCATTTGTCACTTGTTCTTAAAACATGTGTAGAGACTAACTTGGTTCTCAATTCTGAAAAATGTCATTTCATGGTCGAACAGGACATAGTGCTAGGACATATAGTGTCTTCTAAAGGTATTGAGGTCGATAAGGCGAAGATTGATGTCATTCTGTCTTTGCCTTATCCTACTAATGTTGTGAAGTGTGTTCTTTTTCTAGGCCATGCAGGTTTCTATCGCATGTTTATTAAAGACTTTTCCAAGACTTCATCACCTTTATGCGAGTTGTTGAATAAGGAGGTGTCTTTGAGCTTAATGAAGAGTGCAGGAAGGCGTTTGATGAGTTGAAGGCACGCCTTACAAGTTCCCCGATTATTCAAGCACCAGGCTGGTCTCTCCCTTTCGAGAATATGTGTGATGCCAGCGACTATGATGTAGGTGTTGTCCTCGATCAGAAGGAGGCATGAGCTCCCCATGTGATTCACTACGCATCTATGACTCTGAATGGTGCGCGAAGAAATTACTCCACAACCGAGAAGGAGCTGCTAGCCGTAGTTTTTGCTCTGGCGAAGTTCCGATCTTATATGCTCGGCACAAAGGTGATCGCTTATACAAACTATGCAGCACTTTGTTATTTACTGATGAAGAAAGAGGCCAAGCCGAGACTAATTAGATGGATCCTGCTGCTGAGTGAGTTTGACATTGAGATAAGAGACAAGAAAGGGGCTGCAAATTTGGTAGTTGACCACCTTAGTAGGCTCATTCATGATGAAAACATACCACAAGCTCAGCTGCAGATCCAGGGGACATTTTTTGATGATACGTTGTTCGAAATTTAGGCTCTTCAGCCGTGGTATGCACACTTGGTGAATTTTATGGTTTCTAGTGAGTTTCCTCCACACTTTACAAAGGCCCAAAGAGACAAGTTACGCAGTGATGCGAGATTCTATGTGTGGGATGACCCTTATCTTTGGAAGCATTGCTCTGATCAGGTAATCCGTAGATGTCTTCCAGACAATGATGTAACTTTTGTTTTAGCTTTTTGTCATTCTCATGCGTGTGGTGGTCACTTTGGGGCGAAAAAGACAGTTAAGAAGGTGTTAGATGCAGGATTTTATCGGCCTCACATATTTAGGGATGCATATGGTTTTCGTAAATCCTATGATCGATGCGAAGTTGGGAATATGTACCAAAGGAATGAAATGCCTCAATCACCTTTAATATTTTGTGAGATATTTGATGTTTTGGGTATAGACTTTATGAGACCATTTCCTAATTCTTTTGGGAACACTTATATCTTACTTGTGGTGGACTACGTTTCCAAGTGGGTGGAAGTGAAGGCCACCAGGACTGATGATTCTAAAGTTGTGGCAGGTTTCTTGAAGGAAAATATTTTTGCCAAGTTCGGCATTCCTACAGCTCTAATCAGTGACAGAGGAACTCACTTCTACAACAAGACAATGAGTGCGTTATTGAAGAAATATCATGTCACGCAGAGAGTCTCCACTTCATACCATCTGTAGATAAATGGAAAAGCTGAGGTATCCAATAGAGAGATCAAAACCATTCTGGAGAAGACCGTGGCTCCGAATAAGAAGGATTGGAGTCTGATATTAGATGATGCACTATGGGCGTATCGTATAGCTTACAAGACGCCCATCGGTATGTCGCCTTACAGATTGGTGTTTATGAAAGCTTGTCACCTTCCAGTGGAGCTCGAGCACAAGGCTTTCTGGGCTGTCAAGAATTGCAACATGCGGGTTGATGAGGTTGGAGAATTCCGCAAGTTACAACTGCAAGAATTGGAGGAACTACGGAGAGAATCTTATGACAATGCAGTCAACTACAAGGAAAAGAAAAAGGCTTGGCATGACAAGAACATTTTGAGGAAGGACTTTAAAGCTGGAGATAAAGTCCTACTATTTCAGTCTCGCCTACGTCTTTTCCCGGGTAAACTTTGATCCCGTTGGACAACCCCATATGTTGTTGCTCAAGTGTTTCCACATGGTGTGGTGGAGCTTTATGAGACTGCTACGCACAAGGTTTTTAAAGTGAATGACCAACGGTTGAAACCATACCTTGAAGGGTTCGACAAAGGAGTCATAGATACTGTAGACAATACTTCTTTATATCTCTGGGTCTTCCATCTTTTTTGAGCTCTCTATTTCAATATTGAGACCTTGAAATGTTTCCTTTGTTGTCGAAATCTCCTTGTTCTTGGATATTACAATTTTGAATTTCTCTCGTAATTTTTTTATAAGGCAAATCAAAGTAACTATCTTTATGTTAAGTCACCGTATGAAGTTATTTATATATAAAACTCTTGAAACTTCTTAGCATCATATAGAGAACATTCTACTTCTTGCTTTTGCACTTGCTCTAGCTTTTCAATGTTCTCTGATCTTGTACTTTAAAGTGAAGATTCTAAATGCTTGTTTTTTTCCCAATAGCTCATTGTTCTTGGATAATATGACATACAACATGACTTTAAAAATTTTGATACACATTTTGATCCTCTTCTTACACACGTGACACTAACTCTCTTTGTTTCGGAGAACATGTGATACACTTTGTATACAAAGCTTCTCAAACTTCATCCATCATATATGAAAGACCATCTTAATCATGCTTTAGCTCTTCTATCTTCTTTGAACTCTCAACTTCAATGTTGTAATTCGAAATGTTTCCTTTATGCCTGAATTTTCCTTGTGGTAGCCATTTAACCTTCTTAGCATTAGATATCGAACATTGTACATCTTGCCCTTGCTCTAGCTCTTCCATCTCATTCGAGCTCTCAACTTTCATGTTAAGATTACAAAATGCTTCATGTTTGCTTGAAAACCCCTTGTTCTTAAATGCTTTGATATGCATATTAAGTATCTCCTCACCTTCTGACATCAATTCTCTTTGGATCTGACTCAACATATGAAACAATGTGTATATGAAGTCCTTGAAACTTCTTTGCTTCAGATAAAAGACAATGTAATAATTACTCTCGTCCTAGTTGTTGCATCTTCTTTGAGCTCACGACTCTAATGTTAAGAATCTAAAATGAACTTGTAATGCACGAAAGCTTCTTATGCTTTGATTATATGTCTTTCAATTCCTCTTGCAATATATTGAAATGGAAATTACGCCTTTCATCACACCTTGTGGCATGGACTCTCTTTATTCGACCTCAACAAATCAAGCACTTTGTATATAAAGCTCATCAAACTTCTTTGCACCAAATATAGAAGATTGTACATCTGGATCTTACTCTAACTCTTCCATATCGTCTAACTCTGAACTTCAATGCATCTTCTTTGTACCTGAAAGCTCCTTGTGCTTGGCTAGTATCACATGCAATTTCACTTGCAATGTTTTCATATGCAAATTGAGACTCTCCTCACCTTGTGACAACGAATCTCTTTGTTTCTTACTCAATAAATGAAGCACAATGTATATGATATTTCTCAAAGTTCTTGGCTTTAGATACTGAAGCATGTACTACTTGCACTCACCCTAGCTCTTCCATTTTCTTTGAGATCTCTAATTCAATGTTGAGATTCTTAAATGTTTTTTTAGAGCTTGAAAGTGTAATACCCCTCATTTTGAGAAAGGGTATTTTGGTAATTTTTCCAACTCCCGTAATACAAATCAGAATTTATTTCAGAGAAGTTTAGACATTTTATAAGATGTTTGATCTCTGTAATATTTTTCTGAGCAATATAAAATACAATTGACGCATTTTTGGGGTTAAATAGTCGTTTGTGTACGAATATATTTAACCCGGGGTTAAGATAATTAACCCAAAAGTAAACCGGATAAAAGAGGGGAAAAAGGCCCAGAAATGGCCTTGACCGCACCCGCGGTGAGGACCATTTCTGAGGCGGCTAAGTGAGGCGGTGACAGCACCCCGCCGCACCCTGCCGCACCCCGCGGTGGTCGTCAGCGTCGTCGTCATCGCGATAAGATTTCTGCAAATTTTATCCTTTGGCCGAGCAACTTGGCACGTCTGATCCCCTAGCCCGTCCCCTGGTCGAGGGCTTGTCTCCTCCTTGTCTTGTGCTCCTAGCTGGGCCTATAAAAGGGAGAGAAAGTTGAAGAGGAGAGGGCACATCTGATCTTCTTCTTCCTCTGAAAAACTCCATTGTTGTCTGAGTTTTGGAGCTTCGCCGGAGTTGTCGCCGGAGTCCCTTTGAGTGGTAAAGGTGCCCTCAAGTGTTGTTTGAAGGTGTAAGGCATTTGGATATAGAACCCCAATCGAATTGAAGCCAAACAAATTGGTTTGGGTAAGTTCTCCATGGAAGCTGTCGAAGAAGCTCTCGCCCCTGTCATCCCGCCGCACCCGCGGCAGAGGCTCCATCGCACCCGCGGTGAGCTTGTCCGGGTTGTGTGTTCTTGGGTGTTTGGCTTTGGGCGAGGCTTGACTCCTTTGATTCTTTTCCTATTCTTTTAGATTCATATATGTAGATAATGAATCTAACTTAGGGTCTCGTTATGGGTCGTTCCATAAGGATTTGTTATCCAGGATTTGTCCTTGCTTCTGACCCAGGAACCCGTTGTCTCTAAGCTTTGTTCAAGCTTTCGTCGAATCTAAGGCAAGTGGCGGTTCAATCTTGCTCATCATTCCATATTTCAATTAATTATCAATTGTTTAGTTGTTAATTAATTTGGGATGATTTATTGTTTCGTTGGGAACAGTTTTGTTAAATAATATAATTAAAATATGATATTATAATAGGTTGTATATTCTGCTAGAATCAACGCTATTATATATGTGTGTATAGATTGAGATATATTATGATGATGGCCATGATGGCTTTGATGTGGATTATTACTGCGTTTGTAACTGTTTAGTTAGAACGAGTATTCGTAGGAACGTTTGGACTCTGCGAGGTCCAGTCGTTTCTTGATAATTAAATGGTGGAACGGGCATTTGAGACCCTAATACCATTGGTGGGTCATGACTAACTTCTATACTCGGGAGTGGGTATAGGAGTGGTGCACTTAGCCAGTGTCACATATCTCGGGAGCAAATCTCGGGAGTTGCTCCTAAGAGCCGTTGTAGCGCACATAATTAGTATACCCTTGGACGAGTAGTACAGCTAGGTAATAGTGTAGCTAGGAAAGCTCATCTTGACTTTGATCAGAGTAAAGTTCTCTTTCCAATCTGGATTCGCCTTGGGCGGTGAGGTTGGTCATGAGCTGAAACATCAAGTCGTTTTTGAACGCTTGTATGAGTTATTTATGTTCCCAACATTTGTCATATTTCCGATAAGACTCAATTCGTTGGAGTCTTCTTTTGGGATTGATTGCTGTGAGACTCGGTCTCCAGAATCTTCTCTTGATCATGCCTTTTCATATATTCCAGTAGGAGTATGGTGGTTGACTATCGTCATCGGTTTTGATTCGAGAAACGATGAGTCTAACCTAATACGACTACTTCGAACCACTCTGCTTTGTACCCTTGCATAGTCTTTCAGTAAGACTAACCAACCGATAATTCCTTTGCATGGTTGGTTGGTGTCATCCGTTCGATTCGGCACATCAGATAAATTGCAGATCCGAGGAGGCTAGAACGACTATGAAGACAAACGGTGTTTTGACAAGTTTATTTATGTCGATATCCTTGGCGGGTGATCATTGCGATCAAGACCCTTTTGTTGTTATTTCAAAGACTTACGCTGTGTTAATTGTGTTTTATATTTAAAAGAGACTTCCGATGTGTTAAACATGTTTTGTGGTAAGACTTCTGCTGTAATTCTGATGTATTTGGAATTAAGTTGCAATTCCGAGACTATGGTTTAAATGAAAGTTATGATATTTTGTATCATAATTGTTATTTGATGATTTATATCAACTGGTAAAGCCTTGGGTGACATCGGACAGAACGTCTGAGGTCACTGGCGGTAATGTCTTTCAAGGGAATATTTGGGGGGTGTTACAGAAAGTTCCTTGTTCTTTGATATTATGAGTTTCCTTTTCTTTTGCAATGTTTTGTTATAAGAATTACATCAACTCTTTTTGTTTTGAAGTCAAAATGTGAAGCACTTTATTAATCTCCAATTCTTTTTTAAAATCAAATACCAAAGGTTGTACATTCATTTTGTTGTCACTCTCGTCATTCCTTGTTCTTTAAGGTATCTACTTTAACATTAATATTATTAAATGCTCCATTTCTGCTTGCAAGATCCCTATACTTGGATAATGTGACTTGCAATTACTCTTGCAATGTTATGATATGCAAACTGAACCTCTCCTTGAGATTCTCGGATGTGATTTATTGTGAAAACGTGTGTGTTCTTCTCCATGATGACAATATGCCCTTTAAGTGAACCTTTCATGAGGGACATTGTGAAAATGTGCGTGTTCTTCTCCTTGAGATTATTGGATGTAGGTTTAGGGATGATAACATGGTTAATTCAGATCCCTTTTTGTCTAACATATGTTGATAGTTTTTTTTTCAAACTACATTCATGACTTGCTTAAAAATGGATGTGATTATGAATTAGTTTAATGAAGTAGTTGTCTAATTAACATTATGTGAAATTACAAATTTCTTGAATTTTACTAATTATTGGATTCTATGTCCTTTTAGCTCGCAACTTTAATGTCGAGATTCTAAAATGCTTTGTTTATGCCTGGAAGACCTTCTGCTTTGATATTGTAACTTCAATTTATCTTGAACTATTTTATTATGCAAAACAATTAAGCAGATCACCACCTTGAGAAATCACATATACTTGATTCCGAGTTCGCATGTGCAGCTCTTCCATCTTGGTTATGGTTTGTACTTAATTCTTGATTGGGTCCTTTCATAAAGGAAGGAGAATTGGCATGTTAAATATAGTGATAGCACTCTGAATATTTTTGGGAACATGCATTTTTATTCCTTGTTGCGCACAATGTTAATTAGGCTCCCAAAATACCATCATTGTTCCGCTTATTAAATAGTAGATAAAATGTCTCTAACAGAAGCTATAATTTTTTCAGACAATGACTTTTTACAAAAAAATGAAATTATTTATAAGATAATATCATATTTTAACTTGTTAGCATGTTTTCATGTACACACTAGAAAAACCATTCATTTACTAATTAGTATGTATTTTATTAAGGATGTGTTGTTGTTTGAAGATTTGTTTATAATTTTTTTGGGTAATTTTGTTTGCGCCCTAACATCTTTCGTTTGTCTTGTGCACAATATTGTCAAATCTATATTAATTCTAAAATAAAATTAGTATATTCACCCCAATTATTAGGACTGAGCAAAAGTAGTTTTGGACAAACGTTTTGGATTGGACCGGGTTGAATCGCTTTTTTTAATGAGGAAAGAATTCGAGTTACCCGACATAACAACGTCGGATGAATCGAGAGGCCGGTAAATCGACACTGGTCAAAATCGGACAATAAGAATAATAGACCAAGCATGAAAATTACACCAAAGCAATTATAGAGCTTAACGACCTAGAGCGAGTGTGAGCAAAGCACGATCAGACGAAAGCGCCACCAGAAGACGAGTCAGACAAGCAATCTTGCAGAAGTGTTAAATGAACTACCATGACGTTGCCCTCTCTTCAAAGAGGGATCTTCAGGAGCCTCAACCATGACGGTACCCCCGTATAAGAGGGATCTTCATTGAGCCACATACACAACCACGACCACAACCAGACACTCAGGCATCACCCTAGTTCAACTCCATAAATACATCGAAGAATTTGACATCCAAACTCGATACAAACGGATCCGCAATACAAAGTGATAATTGATGTGAAATTGGAATACCAATTAGTCTTGCTATTTGATAATAGTGATTGTATTGTTTTGTTAAGGAAGTTCAATATATGTTTATATTTGGCATGAGTAATTGGTGAATGATTTCGGTCCATTTTTTTGTAAAGTTTTTATTGTTAGAACAAATAACAACTATACATAAAAGTGGACTTAAAACCTTAAGAATGTGTAATTTTAGTGTTGTTATAATCGGATAATGGTAATGGTCTTGTTAGAACAAATGCAATTTTGTGTGTTTAAGGCTATGTTTTAGACAGTGTTCTCGGCCCCAGGTAGGGGCGGAGCTACTTGAGGCCCAAAGGGGCTATAACTGAAAAAATATTGAAAAAAAATTAAGCTTTTTCTACCCTTATTTAATCTGAAAAGGTAATTTCAATCAGCCCTAATAAAGTTAAGTCATGAAAATGAAATTACCTTAAATTTTGCCCCCTCATCTCATCTGAAAATGCAATTTCAGCCAATCCTAACAAATTTAAGTGAAAATAAAATAAAATTACTTAAGCTTTTCCCCTCATTTCATGTGAAAATTACCTTAAGTTTCATAAAAAAATTAAAATTGATTTTTTGCAAAATAGAATTTAAGTTACATTGAATTTAAGCCACACAATATTTTTATCAAGCAGGATTTTAGCCCCATCTAGGGTAAAATCCTGGTTACGCCCCTGGCCCTAGGCCCATATTTGTTCTAGTGTGCACATGATAAGAAAAGTACATAAGTGGGATTTGGACCTCAGTGAAAACATGAGTTTCCCATATGTCGTTTGACTTTGACATTTGTTGTTAATAGTTACATCATACAAAGAGTACCATAAGGAGGAGAGGGAACCTAGATATGAATGCCAAACCTTATCATAGTACACATAATTATATGAGGGGTATATACAGAAGTGTAGATTCCAATTTATCATAAGTAAGACAATGCAATTAGTAGTGTCCCTGTTACAAGGATTTTTAATGGTAATGTGCATAATCCGAGTCTTGTAAAGTGAGTATGCACTACTGTAAGTAGAATTGGACAGAAAAGACGAGTGATAATTGGTTTTGTCAACTTCAGCCAGCAAGACATGGACAAAGGCTTTAGTGGGTGGCCTAGGCATCAGAAGTTGGCAACCACAGCCAATTGTCACCAAAGGGGGCCACCTTGGAGGAGGATGATCAAATAGAGTTGCAGGCCCAAAGGAGCGCAAGAGTGCTGGCGCAAAGTTATCTAGCTCCCACAGCGCCGCTCACCCACGTTCGGGCGCCCGAGCATTGGCTAAGGTTAATCAAGGCCACCTCAGCACTTCACAAGCCAAAGGTGTCATCATGACCTAAGCTAGGCGAATCCAAGAAGGCACTCAAAGGGGACTTATGAGCATTGGAGCACCGAGCCAAGTTCCAAATGGCTTGGTGATGACACTCATCCAGAAACGCTCTCCGACGCCGAGAATTGGCCAAGAGGGAAAGCAACGGCAATCACCAAGCCACGGAGCTCCAAATGAGGCCTAACTTCTACCATCCCCTTTCCACATCCCTACAAGCCATTGGACCTCAAGAGTGGTGGAGAGTTTGAAGGTCTGCCCGAAGATGGCATTGGGTGTCAAGAAGTCCCTGACACCGGCATTGTCAAGGCACTGAGGCAAGGCTAACTTCCAATTGACTCATGCCTTTTGATGTGTTTCGGTCTCCCAAAACACAAGTCAGAGCGGATCTAGGTAGAAGGAGGACGAAACAAATCCTGCTCGTTGAAGAATCAAACGAAAACTGAACTTCAGATGTTGTCTAGGGGATTTCCGCGGGTGCAGAAAAGCTTTCCGCGGTCGCGAAAAACTTGCTGGAAGTCGCGTCTGCAATTCAATCGTGGTTCGAATGAAGGGGAATCTTGGCACGGCCGAGGGCCACGTTTGGGGGTGGGGTTCGTATTCAATGGATGTAGGTTCGGTGGTGGATCGAGCATGGGTTAGAGCATCGGTTAGGGAGGTTCGGTGAAGGCTTAGTTGAAGGAGCTAGACCTAGGGGGCGGGAGCTTGGCTCAACGGTAGTGCTATGCTTTAACTTTCAATTCAACTTGTTCATTAATTAGGTTAATGCTGACTTATATAGCGGCCCAAAACAAGGTTCTTGCCCTAATGAGCCTAAAACATAAATGGATCGGCCCTCTTGTCACAAGAGAGGCCCGACATCCAAAAATAGAAACTTTCTAAAAACGACAATATCTAAAAATAGTAAATACTAAAAAGGGAAACTGTGAAATACCATAAAACTACTAAAAATAGAAAGTGTCTCAGAATGTCTCAAATAACTTAGATGGCACTCGTAGTACCGAGTGAAGTCGTGATCGGGATCACATAACCCTCCCCCACTTGGCTGCGAAATGTCCCGTTTCGCTAATGTCAAGGTTTGGGGGCTTGTGTGGGGTTAAGCCGTCGTGGTTGAAAGAGTCTCGAGGGCGGTCCGTGGTCAGTTGATGTGCGGTAGTCCTCGTGTACCCATCCATTGCTGCTGTGTGCCTTCCGGGTCCAACACGGTCTACATGTCCGTGTATCCGCTTCGTATTCGGGTACCGGTCCAATGCCTGGTCAACGCGGGAAGTGGGTGGAGGCTCATCCAGGGGTACATCATCAAATACCTGCAATAGGGGGAGCACAACAGGGGATAAGGCAAAGGGGTTCTCCAATAAAGAAAGACACGTAGTAGTAGTAATAGGAGAACGTCCCTGAAAAGAAGTAGTAGACGCGCGTGATGGAGTCAGCAAAGAGCGGTACATGACTCGGTCCGGGAATGAGGGTAAGAGAGAGGTCGCGTCTGTATCAATGTACAATGGCAAATCCGCGGTCGCGGGTATGGAGGCCGCGGTCACGGAATGTTTTGCGCAAGCGGGGTCATACAAAGAATTTTCCGTGGGCGCAGAGTGGGTTGCCGCGATCACGGATGTGGTCGCAGAAGTTGCAGTCTTCAGGAGCGAAACCGCGGGCATGGTTGAATGTGCCGCGGTCGCAGTGGCTGCGTCTGTGGTTACGGTCTGGACAAGTTCAAGACGCTGCTCGTCTTCTTTCTTTGCATGGTTCCTCTTCACGTGGTCGTGCAAAATTTCCTAAGGCATCATAGGGAGAAGACTGGCTCACCTTCCGCCATGAATGAAGGCGTAAGTGTTGAGGAACCCGTCATGTACCGTCTCCCTATCATACTGCCATGGTCTACCGAGAAGAAGATGAGTAGCATTCATAGACACAATATCACATAAAACACTATCATGGTATTGACCCATTTGAAAAGGGATGCAGCATTGCCTGTGTACCACATCGCCATTACCTGCAGAAACCATTGAAGACCATATGACTTGGGGTGTGGCTGCGTCGGTAATTGAAGGCGTTGGACAACCTTCTCACTCACAATGTTGTAGCACGACCCACTATCAATGATGACGCTTAGGGAGGCATCTTGGACCAGACATCGGGTGTGGAATATGGTCTCTCTCTGGTCCATCAGGGGCACCTCCATCACAATAAGCGCACGTTGTGCGTAAAGGCTCAGTGGTGTATCGACAGTTACGTTAGATGGCAAGCAAGTGTACCCATCATCTTGTGGTGCCTGATCTATCTCCTTGTCGGGCTCGTCCACACAGGACTCATATCCGACGACCTGGTTGAAAAGGACCTTCTTTGGGTTGGGACAGTCGTGTTGGATGTGTCCACGACCGCCACAACGATAACAGGCCTAGTCGCGTGTCCTCTCAGTGTTGCACGGGACCTCTCGAGTCGGTGCAGGGGCTGCGGTGGTGTGTGAAGCCTCATGTTCACGACCTGGGGGCTGTACCTGTCTAGTCTGCACGGAAGAGGACACATCAGTAGAAACATAAGGACTAGGGGTAGTGTCATGCCTGCGAGACTGAGTCTGTGACTAGGGAGTCTGTCTGCGATGGTGATTCTGCTGGTGGATCATCATCGCCGTATGAGTGAGCTGGTTTAGGTCCCATATAGGTAAAATCTCCAGCTGATCACGGATGTTGGGATTCAACTCACTCAAAAACCTGGTCCTCAGAGTTGCAGGACTAATGCTCATGCCCGCCTTGTAATACAGATCCTCGAGTTTGGCGAAGAACTCGATTGGCGTCTAGGTGCCCTGGCAAGCGAGCGCTATCTCCATCCTCATGTGGGCCTGTAAGTCATCTGGAACATATTTGCGGCGCATAATGAACGCCAGCTGGTGCCATTGATCAATTTGTTCCATTCCTCGTCGTTCCCTATCAGTGCAGAAACGATGCAACCAAGAGAGGGCTACACCGTGAAACTATAGTGTAGCGACATCAACTTTCTCGAACTTCTCATACTTACAGTGTCGCAGGGCGTGCTCTGTAGCCTGCAACCAATCTAAAAACACAGCAGGAACATAATTACCATGAAAATGTTCGATAGTTACCTTGATCTCGCCACGACTAGCATAGGGGTTCGGGGCGTGTCTGCGGTCAGGTAAACCTCGAACTGTAGGAATCTGCCCAAGGTATGGCTCGTCCAGGTCATCATCATAATGATCAAAGTCATCCTAGATGGGGTGCGGGCGACGCTGGCGACGACGGTCATGATCGTCGGCGTGGGGCTGTGGTCTCTCACACACGGGTCGCCTTGGAGGTGTCAGAATCCGTGATGGAATGTAATCCATTGGGTAGAGTTGGCTCTCTACTGGGTCACCCAATGGTGGATGAAAATTTCCTGGGTTGGGAACACCGACAACCTTAAAACCCTTCTCATCATACCCAGTAAAAGGAATAGGAGGTACATACCTAGAAGGTGCAGTACGGGGTTAAGTCCCTGGATCACGACTGGTAGTGGGACGGGTCGACGCCGTCTGTGGTGCCCGACCGCTTGTGTGGCCATGAGCTGTATCTCGTCGTCTCTCAAACAAGGCATCTTGGCGTGCCTCATCTCGCTGCATGGTTGGGAAACGCTTACGCCAGTCAGTGGTGTCGATGTAGGGGTGGAGACCCAAGTCTGTGGCGGGGGTCTCATTCTCGGTGGAGTCGTAGACGAAGTCATCCGCTGGCGAGCACATGGACTCGTATCTGTTGAAGCCATGGTCCTCCTGTTGGGACTCAATGATGGAGTCTAAGCGACGAAGACCCGGCTGGAGCTGCAAAGTGGAGGGTATCAGACCCTTGCCCTTGTCGAGGCGTCTCGTGTTGTCGGAAGTGAGCGCTGGAGCCAACAAGGGATCAACCGGTGCAGTGTTAGTAGGAACGGGAAGAACCGCGGGCACAATGTGTTGTACCGCGGGCGCGGTTTGCGTCTCAGCGGTCGTGGCTAGTGCAGCCACGGTCGCGGCTACGACCGCGTTGTTCTTCTCCATTTCGGCGAGCTTTGCAAGGATCGCCTCTAGAGTCCGGGCTTGAGCATCGTCAGCGGCCTGGCGAGGGGCGAATATGTCATCCATGTCTGTCCCTGTAGACACAATGACAAGCGCAAAAAGAGCAGATCAGACACAAAAGGTAACGGAAACAAAGGACAAAAGAGATCACATCAAGCCCACAAAGTCTCACGTGGGTCACTAATCTTGTAACATCCCCAAATCCTCTTGAAAGTATTACTGCCAGTGACCTCAGATATTACATCCCGAAGTCACCCCAGGCTTTTCCAATTGATATAAACCATCAAACCACAGTTATAATACCAAATATTACAACTTTTATTAAAACCAAAGTCTCAGAAATACCACATGATTCTGAATACTACAAAATATAATATCAGAATTATTACAGCGGAAGTCTTAAAACATATGAGTATAGCACAACGGAAGTCTTTTAAACAAAACAACACAAATAACTTGTAAAAACACCGTCATCTTCATAGTCGCTCTAGCCTTCTCGGATCCTCAATTTATCTGATGTGCTGAATCGAACGGATGACACCAGCCAAAAATGCAGATAACAAATGCGGTTGATTAGTCTATATGAATAGACCATGTAAGGGCACAAAGCAGAGTGGTTCGAAGTAGTCGTATTAGGTTAGACTCATCGTCGCTCGAATAATAGTCGAGTACGCTAGTCAACCACCATACTTCTACTGGAATACATGAAAAGGTATGATTAAGAGAAGATTCTGGAAGACCGAGTCTTACATAAATCATTCCCAAAAGAAGACTCCAAAGAATTGAGTCTTACAGAAAATATGACAAATGTTGGGAACATAAATAATAACACAATCACGGTATCGCATACGAGCGATTTAAAAACTAAGACGAGTTTTCCTAGCTGCACTAACGCCTAGCTGCACTACTCCCCGAAAGTATATTAATTATGTGCGACAAAGGCACTTATCTGATTTAATTCCAAAACCTTACCACATCACATTATAAGCTTTTAAATATCCACATCACGATTATAACCACATCCGTTGGTGTTAGGGGCTCCAAAGCCCTTTAACCAAACCACATCCGTTGGTGTCAGGGGATCCAAGGCCCTTTAACCAATAGTTATTAAGAAACGACTAGACCGCACATAGAGCCCAACGTTTCTACGAATACTCGTGCTAACTAAACAGTTCAACACAACAATGAATCACATCAAATCCATCAAGGCCTACATCTACACAATATATATATATATATAATAGCGTTGATTCTAGCAGAAATACAACCTATTATAATATCATATTTTAGTCATGTTTATTAACAAAACTGTTCCCAACTTAAGCAGGTGAATCATCCCAAATTAATTAACAACAAAACAATTGATAATTATTGGAAGTATGGAATGATGAGCAAGAGCGAATCGCCACTTGCCTTAGATTTGTAGAGCTCGAACAAAGATTTAGAACAACGGGTTCCTGAGTCTGAACTGGAACAAATCCTGGATAATAAATCCCTATGGAACGACCCATAACGAGACCCTAAGTTAGATTCAACATCCACATAATTGAATCTAAAAGAATAGGAAAAGAATCAAAGGAATCAAGCCTCGCCCAAAGCCAAACACCCTAGAACACACACTCGGACAAGGCTCGCCGCGGGTGCGGTGGGAGGCTTGCCGCGGGTGCGGTGGGATCACAGTGGCAGGGGCTCGACAGAAAGTTCAGCAAACTCACCCAAATCAATTCGTTTCGACTTTGATTTGTTCTTGGTTTGATTTCCCAACACCTTAGGCCTTCTAATACCACTTAGGAGTATCTTTTCCACCACTCAAAGGGATCCGAACACCTTCACAACAAAGCTCAAAGCTTGGTGCTTTAATGGAGAAAACAGAGGGGAGGAAGGTGAAGTGCCTTTGACTTCTGATTTCAACCCCTTTTATAGCCCAAGAATGAGCCTCCTCTGAGGGAACAAGCAAGGAGACCAGGGGGCAAGGCTAGGTGCCACTTGGGCGGCCTAGGCCTGACATCCCCAACAAAGTCAGCCAAGCCTTATCGCGTTGACGAAGAAGATGACGTCCACCGCGGGGTACGGCAAGGGTGCGGCAGGGTGTGGTGACGCCCAGTGACCGACTCTCCTGTTTGGCTTTCGGCGCGGGTGCAGCTACTTGACCACGGGGTGCGGTCAATGCCATTTTCACCCTTTTGTCCGTTTTGACTTTGGGTTAATTTTCCTTAACCCCGGGTTAAATATATTTGTACACGATCGACAAATTAACCCCGAAAATACGTCAACTATATTTTATATTACTCAGAAAAATATTACAGAGCTCAAACCATTTATAGAATGTCCGAAACTCTCTAAAACTAATCCGACTAGTAATACGGGAGTTGGAAAAATTCCAAAATATCCTCATAAAATGAGGGATATTACATTACCTCCCCCTTAAAAGAAGTTTCGACCCCGAAACTTGGTTATTCTAGGCCAAATTCAACACAGGAAACCGTCTAAGCATATCCTCCTCAGTCTCCCAGGTTTCCCAAGTAACCTCTTCGGTTCCTGACTTGGACCACAAAATTCGTACCAACGGTACTACCTTGTTGCGTAGCTGCTTTTCACGGCATTCGAGAATACGCACAGATATTTACTCATAAGTACCATTCGCCTGAATCTCGATGTCTTCATAGCTCAGCACATGAGATTCATCTGGGACATACTTCCTTAACAAGGACACGTGGAACACGTTGTGCACTGGATGTGCCGATGGCGGCAATGCCAAACGGTACGCTAGAGATCCTACCCTGTCAAGGATCTCGAATGGTCCCACGTAACGAGGGTTAAGCTTCCCACGCTTACCAAATCTGAATACACCTTTGGATGGCGATATTTTGACAAACAGTTTATCACCCACTTCAAACTCAACATTCCTATGCTTCGGATTAGCGTAAGACTTTTGTCGACTCTGAGCTGTCAACATCCTTTGTCTTATCAAAGCAATTTCTGAGACAGTCCTTTCGACTAGCTCTGGTCCGAGCAGAATCTTGTCGGCATTCTCATCCCAACAAATCGGAGATCTGCACTTTCGACCGTACAATGCCTCGAATGGAGCCATCTTGATAGTAGCATGCCAACTATTGTTGTATGTGAACTCGATTAGACTCAGGTTGTCCTCCCAGCTAGTTGAACGATCGAGTACACAAGCTCTCAACAAATCCTCCAAGGTCTGGATGGTCCTCTCAGACTGTCCATCCGTTTGAGGATGAAACGCAGTACTGAACCTTAACTCGGTTCCCATGGCCTTGTGCAATTCCTTCCATAATCTTGACATGAATCGGCCATCACGATCCGATACAATGGTCTTGGGAGCACCATGCAAACGGATAACCTCGTGTAAAAACACTTCCGACAGCTTTTGGGTTCCCCACGTTGTCTTGATAGCCACAAAGTGAGCACTCTTCGTGAGCCTGTCAACGATAACCCAAATAGCATCTTTCTGACTTCGAGTCTTGGGCAGCCCTGTGACGAAATCCATTGCAATGTCTTCCCACTTCCATTCTGGAACTGGAAGAGGTAGCAATTCTCCACCGGGTCTTTGGTGTTCTATCTTGACCTTCTGGCAAGTCAAGCACAAGAGAGCCTAAAACATAAATGGATCGGCCCTCTTGGCACAAGAGAGGCCCGACATCCAAAAATAGAAACTTTCTAAAAACGACAATATCTAAAAATAGTAAATACTAAGAAGGGAAACTGCGAAATACCATAAAACTACTAAAAATAGAAAGTGTATCATAATGTCTCAAATAACGTAGATGGAACTCGTAGTGCCGAGTGAAGTCGTGATCGGGATCACATCACCCTCCCCCACTTGGCTGCGAAACGTCCCCGTTTCGATAATGTCAAGGTTTGGGGGCTTGTGTGGGCGTAAGCCGTCGTGGTTGAAAGAGTCTCGAGGGCGGTCCGTGGTCAGCTGATGTGCGGTAGTCCTCGTGTACCCATCCATTGATGCTGTGCGCCTTCCGGGTCCAACACGGTCTACATGTCCATGTATCCGCTTCGTATTCGGGTACCGGTCCAATGCCTGGTCAATGCGGGAAGTGGGTGGAGGCTCATCCAGGGGTACATCATCAAATACCTGCAATAGGGGGAGCACAACAGGGGATAAGGCAAAGGGGTTCTCCAATAAAGAAAGACACGTAGTAGTAGTAATAGGAGAACGTCCCTGAAAAGAAGTAGTAGACGCGCGTGATGGAGTCAGCAAAGAGCGGTACGTGACTCCGTCCGGGAATGAGGGTAAGAGAGAGGTCGAGTCTATATCAATGCACAGTGGCAAATCCGCGGTTGCGGGTATGGAGGCCGCGGTCACGGAATGTTTTGCGCAAGCGGGGTCATACAGAGAATTTTCCGCGGGCGCAGAGTGGGTTGCCGCGATCGCGGATGTGGTCGCAGAAGTTGCGGTCTTCAGGAGCGAAACCGCGGGCGCGGTTGAATGTGCCGCGGTCGCGGTGACTGTGTCTGTGGTTGCGGTCTGGACAAGTTCGAGACGCTGCTCGTCTTCTTTCTTTACACGGTTCCTCTTCACGTGGTCGTGCAAAATTTCCTAAGGCATCATAGGGAGAAGACTGGCTCACCTTCCGCCATGAATGAAGGCGTAAGTGTTGAGGAACCCGTCATGTACCGTCTCCCTATCATACTGCCATGGTCTACCAAGAAGAAGATGAGTAGCATTCATAGACACAACATCACATAAAACACTATCATGGTATTGACCCATTTGAAAAGGGATGCAGCATTGCATGTGTACCACATCGCCATTACCTGTAGAAACTATTGAAGACCATATGACTTGGGGTGTGGCTGTGTCGGTAATTGAAGGCGTTGGACAACCTTCTCACTCACAATGTTGTAGCACGACCCACTATCAATGATGAAGCTGAGGGAGGCATCTTGGACTATGGTCTCTCTCTGGTCCATCAGGGGCACCTCCATCACAGTAAGCGCACGCTGTGCGTAAAGGCTCAGTGGTGTATCGACAGTTACGTTAGATGGAAAGCAAGTGTACCCATCATCTTGTGGTGCCTGATCTATCTCCTTGTCGGGCTCGTCCACACATGACTCATATCCGATGACCTGGTTGAAAATGACCTTCTTTGGGTTGGGACAGTCGTGTTGGATGTGTCCACGACCGCCACAACGATAACAGGCCTAGTCGCGTGTCCTCTCAGTGTTGCGCTAGACCTCTCGAGTCGGTGCAGGGGCTGCGGTGGTGTGTGAAGCCTCATGTCCATGACCTGGGGGCTGTACCTGTCTAGTCTGCACGAAAGAGGACACATCAGTAGAAACAGAAGGACTAGGGGTAGTGTCATGCCTGCGGGACTGAGTCTGTGACCAGGGAGTCTGTCTGCGACGGTGATTCTGCTGATGGATCATCATCGTCGTATGAGTGAGCTGGTTCAGGTCCCATATAGGTAAAATCTCCAGCTGGTCACGGATGTTGGGATTCAACTCACTCAAAAACCTGGTCCTCAGAGTAGCAGGACCAATGCTCATGCCCGCCTTGTAATACAGATCATCGAGTTTGGCGAAGAACTCGATTGGCGTCTAGGTGCCTTGGCAAGCGAGCGCTATCTCCATCCTCATGTGGGCCTGGAAGTCATCTGGAACATATTTGCGACGCATAATGAACGCCAGCTGGTGCCATTGATCAATTTGTTCCATTCTTCGTCGTTCACTATCAGTGCAGAAACGATGCAACCAAGAGAGGGCTGCGCCGCGAAACTGCAGTGTAGCGACATCAACTTTCTCGAACTTCTCATACTGACCGTGACGCCCAGTGACTGACTCTCCTGTTTGGCTTTCGGCGCGGGTGCGGCTACTTGACCGCGGGGTGCGATCAAGGCCATTTTTCACCCTTTTGTCCGTTTTGACTTTGGGTTAATTTTCCTTAACCCCGGGTTAAATATATTTGTACACGATCGACAAATTAACCCCGAAAATACGTCGACTGTATTTTATATTACTCAGAAAAATATTATAGAGCTCAAACCATTTACAGAATGTCTGAAACTCTCTAAAATTAATCTGACTAGTAATACGGGAGTTGGAAAAAATCAAAAATATCCTCATAAAATGAGGGATATTACATTACCTCCCCCTTAAAAGAAGTTTCGACCCCGAAACTTGGTTATTCTAGGCCAAATTCAACACAGGAAACCGTCTAAGCATATCCTCCTCAGTCTCCCAGGTTTCCCAAGTAACCTCTTCGGTTCCTGACTTGGACCACAAAATTCGTACCAACGGTACTACCTTGTTTCGTAGCTGCTTTTCACGGCGTTCGAGAATACGCATAGGTATTTCCTCATAAGTACCATTCGCCTGAATCTCGATGTCTTCATAGCTCAGCACATGAGATTCATCTGGGACATACTTCCTTAACAAGGACACGTGGAACACGTTGTGCACTGGATGTGCGGATGGTGGCAATGCCAAACGGTACGCTAGAGATCCTACCGTGTCAAGGATCTCGAATGGTCCCACGTAGCGAGGGTTAAGCTTCCCACGCTTATCAAATATGAATACACCTTTGGATGGCGATATTTTGACAAACACTTTATCACCCACTTCAAACTCAACATTCCTATGCTTCGGATCAGCATAAGACTTTTGTCGACTCTGAGCTATCAACAATTTTTGTCTTATCAAAGCAATTTCTGAGGCAGTCCTTTCGACTAGCTCTGGTCCGAGCAGAATCTTATCGGCATTCTCATCCCAACAAATCGGAGATCTGCACTTTCGACCGTACAATGCCTCGAATGGAGCCATCTTGATAGTAGCATGCCAACTATTGTTGTATGTGAACTCGATTAGACTCAGGCTGTCCTCCCAGCTAGTTGAACGATCGAGTACACAAGCTCTCAACAAATCCTCCAAGGTCTGGATGGTCCTCTCAGACTGTCCATCCGTTTAAGGATGAAACGCAGTACTGAACCTTAACTCGGTTCCCATGGCCTTATGCAATTCCTTCCAGAATCTTGACATGAATCGGCCATCACGATCCGATACAATGGTCTTGGGAGCACCATGCAAACGGATAACCTCGTGTAAAAACACTTCCGACAGCTTCTGGGTTCCCCACGTTGTCTTGATAGCCACAAAGTGATCACTCTTCATGAGCCTTCCAATGATAACCCAAATAGCATCTTTCTGACTTCGAGTCTTGGGCAACCCTGTGATGAAATCCATTGCAATGTCTTCCCACTTCCATTCTGGAACTGGAAGAGGTAGCAATTCTCCACCGGGTCTTCGGTGTTCTATCTTGACCTTCTGGCAAGTCAAGCATTTCGCCACGAACTCTGCCATATCCCACTTTATATTGGGCCACCAGAACTTCATTATGAGGTCCTTGTACATCTTGCTAGAACCAGGATGTACATAATAGGCGGACGAATGGGCTTCCCTCATCACCAATTGGAGAAGACCAGCAATGTCAGGCACACATATCCGATCCCGAAACCAGGACCTTTTCCATCCATCACTTCGCTACACAGCTTTACCAAGATCACATCATCAACATGCTTCTCTCTGATCTGATCAAGAAGCGTAGCTTGAATCTCAAGCATACTCAGGTATCCACGACGTTGATCGTACAAGACTTCGATCTCGCACAATTCTTGGTTCAGCTTGGTCTGAGCAACAAGCAAAGCCACTATTGTCTCGTGCGGCATTTTCCGACTCAATGCATCAGCTACTACATTAGCCTTGCCTGGATGATACAGCAATTCGATGTCGTAGTCCTTGAGTAGCTCCAACCAGCGACGTTGTCTCATATTTAGCTCCTTCTGAGTAAAGATGTATTTGAGACTCTTGTGATCCGTGAAGACTTGGCATCTCACACCGTAGAGATAGTGTCTCCAAATCTTCAGTGCAAACACTACTGTTGCTAATTCCAGATCATGCGTCAGATAGTTTTCTTCATAGGTTTTCAGCTGTCTTGATGCGTAAGCAATCACCTTACCTCTCTGCATCAACACACATCCCAACCCATTTTTCGAAGCATCACTATAAACCGCATAATCATCAATTCCTTCTGGCAGCGTTAATACTGGTGCGGAGGTCAGACATTGTTTCAGCCTTTGAAAACTGGCCTCGCACTTGTCACTCCAGACAAACGTCTTGTGGACCTTGCGGAGCAGACCGGTCATAGGTAGGGCGATCTTTGAAAATCCCTCCATGAACCGTCTGTAATATCCAGCGAGTCCAAGAAAAGTGCGCACCTCCTTCACATTCTGAGGCCGCTTCCAATTGGCTACTGCTTCAATTTTCTGGGGATCAACCATCACCCCATTCTCATTGATCACATGGCCTAAGAAAGCCACTTCCTTGATCCAAAAGTCACACTTAGACAACTTCGCATATAGCTGATTTTGTCTAAGGACTGATAAAATAATCCGCAGATGTTCATCATGAGCTTCCATGCTCGGTGAATAAATCAAAATGTCGTCAATGAAGACCACCACGAACTTATCCAAGTACTGGTGAAAACATCGGTTCATTAGGTCCATGAAAACCGTTGGAGCATTCGTAAGTCCGAATGGCTTGACTACGAACTCGTAGTGACCATACCTCATCCGGAATGTCGTCCTCGGAATATCTTCCTCACGAATTCTGAGCTGATGACCAGATCTTAGATCGATTTGGGAAAAGACTTTTGCTCCTTGCAGTTGATCCAACATGTCATCAATCCTTGGCAAAGGATATTTATTCTTGATTGTGACTTTATTCAGCTCACGATAGTCGATACAAAGTCGGAACGATCCATCCTTCTTTTTGACAAATAAAACCAGAGCGCCCCAAGGTGATGCACTCGGCCTTATATAACCCTTGTCGAAAAGATCCTCGAGTTGCTTCTTCAACTCTTTCATCTCTGCAGAAGCCATCCGGTACGGAGCTTTAGAAATCGGTGCGGTACCAGACTCGAGATCAATAGAAAATTCCACCTCACGCTTCGGGGGTAATCCAAGAATCTTTTCCGGAAAAACATCAGGAAACTCATTAATCACAGGAATATCAAGAATCGTTGGTCCATCTTTCATGGGCGAATCCAGGTAGCAAAGGTACCCGACACAACCTTGCCGAAGTAGCTTAAACGCAGTCATCGCATTGATAAGCCTATCGTTATCAGCGTCATTCCAACCCTTGAACTTGCACACACACTGGCCCCCAGATGACACCATTACAATCCTTGAACTAAAGTCGATCACCGCCCCATAAAGCGTCAGCCAATGCATACCGAGAATGATGTCGTATGGAGCCATGGCGATACAAATCAAATCTGCCTCAAACTTCTTACCCTGAATGGTAACCGGAAATTTTGACAGACGCTTGGTGCCCACTAAATGGTAACCATTAGGAAGATTTACAATGAAGGGTTCACAAACCTCGTTGCAGACTAATCCTAACTTACTAACGCAATTCTCCGAAATAAAAGAAATGGGTAGCATCCGAATCAAACAGTATGCACACTGAACTAGAATGAAGGTATAGAGTACCTTGAGCAACTGGAGCGTTAGGTCCATCAGCCTCACGCATCTCGTACAGGCGTTGACCTTGACCTCCTGAAGCAGCTGGGGCTTTGCCTTTGTTCTGTGCAGTTGTCTGCATCGAAGGACTGGGAGTCTCTGTCGGTTTGAACCTAGGTCGGTTGTTCTGATTAACAGACCCCTATTGTGACTTTGCTCCTCTCTGCTTTCCCTGATGACAGAACCTCTGCATATGCTCTTCCTTCCCACAACCAAAACATGTCTTCTTTTCCTTCTGACACGTAATGTTTTTGTGCCCGGCGGCACCACAATTGTGACACTGGATCAGACCCTTGCTCTGACCCGATTGTTGTATTGACCCTCCTTGAGTCATTTCTGTCCTCGCCTTACCAGACTTGTCAAAGTTGGACGGCGGCACAGGACGTTTAAATCCACTAGCCTGAGATTGATTTTGCATCGACCTCTGGCGATTCCGTCGTTTGGTCGACTCTTCCAAGGTCACCTCCAACTTATACGTTGCATCCACGTATTGCTCCAGAGTAGAGCATCTGTGATGCAACATCATTGGTTTAATGTCTGGGCTCATCCACTCATGGAAATGCCAAATCTTCTGTTCTTCACTGGACACAACAGACCTAGCATACTGCAATAAATGATTGAACTTGGCTGCTAGCTCAGTCACTTTCAATCCATCATTCTTGGGATAGAGGAATTCCTTGTGTTTCTCATCCCGCATGGCTTGGGAAAAGAAACGATCATTCATCTTTGTTTTGAACATCACCTAGTTCAAATCAGCACGATCAGCTAGCCCAGTGTTCTCCCACCATTCGCTGGCATCTCCCTTCAACTGAAGAGAAGCTATATGCACCTTCTCAGCCTCGGTGCATTCGATATTGCGGAACAACCGCTCCATATGGGAAAACCAATGAGCCACCCTGACCGGCTCTCCTTTTCCGTCATAACTGTCCGGCCTCATAGAGTTAATGGTCTTCAGTGCTCGACCATAATCACCCCTATTCTTGGCCGCCTCATCTCGGTGTACATGGACATTAGGTTCCTCGAACCTAGGAACTTCTGGCGGAATTGGCACACCTGGCGCCTGTGGTGCATTTGGTCGCATAACATCTGTGAATGCTTGCATAAATATTCCCCGAATAGCTACAACAGCTGCTGTATCAAAGACCATTGGAGCGTTGGCCTGATCTTGGTCATTGCCTCCAGGGTTATTGTTAGAAGCAATCTCATGTTCATCTGCAAGGTCTGCATCATTCCTTACGTTTGGTCTGGGGTCATTTCTTGGCCCAGCACCAACACGAATAGTATTCCTCGTGTTCACCATCTGCTTACCGATCAGAATCCAAGTATTTTATACATTAATATTCTTCCAAAATACTTAATGTAATAAAAGTCAACTCAGAGTAGATCAACTTGGTAATTTATATAGATGAACTTTTAACAGAGCTACATATTGTACAAGAGGGATCTCCCGAGCTTTCGGACAAAATTGCTCGGAGATTTTCGTACTATGCCGTATATACATCAAAACATAAGAAAAAAGGAAACTACTACAGTCAACGTCAATCCTTTACATGGCGCCTCGAAAACGTTTCCTGTAAGGCAAACTCCCTAGACACGGTTTCTTCGAGCGGGGTTTATCGTCGGAATCCGGTGACGGACTCCTGACCCTACTCGGTCCTGGAACACACGGTTCGTCCCTTGGCTCTGGAGTTCTCGGCCTTGCCCTTCTTCCTGCATGATCTGTTATCTCGTCCATTAGCCGATTCTCCTCGAAAGAGATCTCCTGACTTTGACGAAGTATCTCGCGCAATTCAAGGCTTGACTTTCTCCATCTCAACCTTCTTGGAGCAGGAATAGGCTGCAAGTCATTCCTCTCTCTAATGCCGTACTCGACATAGAGGGCTTCCCAATCGGCTTCAGTCATTGGTGCGTAAACTGGCTCGGGTGGCAGACTCGGGTAGAGGAATTGCATCCCCGTATCCTCATCAGCTACCAACAAGTGCCTCAACTCATCGGGCTCTTGTTCCTGCTCCTCCGCAGGATCTTATTCGAGATCCTCCTCAGGAACCACTTCAAGCATCTCTTCTTCATCTAGGTTTTCCTCCGAATTCTCTTCGGAATCTATTTCGGGGACCGACTCATACTCAAGGCCGTCGTCAAGGTACCGATCAGATACATCTTCTTCTCCTTCTTCTTCACCCTCTTTAGGGATCAATTCTATCGTATAATCGTTGTCGTAGTAGCCTAGAGCGTACCTCGACGGCTCATCTGGTGGTACAACCGGTGCTACTACAATGTTGGATCTAAGCACTACTGACTCCGGGAGTACGTGCTTCACATCCCCGGGACAACAAGAAGAGAATTAGTCTTTCTAGACATAGAAGTGAACTTCTATATCAGACTTAAGAAAAGGCGCGACTATGAACGGTTAAAAAAATTCATTTGAAAATTCAGAGCCTTCGAAAATATTTCAAACGAGTGATCGGTCTGCAAAAGTTTTGTTCCCGTAAAACATTTTAAAACCCGACCCGTAAGAAAAACAAATATTCGGCTCTGATACCACCTCTGTAACACCCCCAAATCCTCTTGAAAGTATTACTGCCAGTGACCTCGGATATTACATCCCGAAGTCACCCCAGGCTTTTCCAATTGATATAAACCATCAAACCACAGTTATAATACCAAAAATTACAACTTTTATTAAAACCAAAGTCTCGGAAATACCACATGATTCCGAATACTACAAAATATAATATCAGAATTATTACAGCGGAAGTCTTAAAACATATGAATATAGCACATCGGAAGTCTTTTAAACAAAACAACACAAATAACTTGTAAAAATACCGTCATCTTCATAGTCGCTCTAGCCTTCTCGGATCCTCAATTTATCTGATGTGCCGAATCAAACGGATGACACCAGCCAACAATGCAGATAACAAATGCGATTGATTAGTCTAAATGAATAGACCATGCAAGGGCACAAAGCAGAGTGGTTTGAAGTAGTCGTATTAGGTTAGACTCATCGTCGCTCGAATAATAGTCGAGTACGCTAGTCAACCACCATACTTCTACTGGAATACATGAAAAGGCATGATTAAGAGAAGATTCTGGAAGACCGAGTCTTACATAAATCATTCCCAAAAGAAGACTCCAAAGAATTGAGTCTTACGGAAAATATGACAAATGTTGGGAACATAAATAATAACACAATCACGGTATCGCATACGAGCAATTTAAAAACTAAGACGAGTTTTCCTAGCTGCACTAACGCCTGGCTGCACTACTCGCCGAAAGTATATTAATTATGTGCGACAAAGGCACTTATCTGATTTAATTCCAAAACCTTACCACATCACGTTATAAGCTTTTAAATATCCACATCACGATTATAACCACATCCGTTGGTGTCAGGGGCTCCAAGGCCCTTTAACCAAACCACATCCGTTGGTGTCAGGGGCTCCAAGGCCCTTTAACCAATAGTTATTAAGAAATGACTGGACCGCACATAGAGCCCAACGTTCCTACGAATACTCGTGCTAACTAAACAGTTCAACACATCAATGAATCACATCAAAGCCATCAAGGCCTACATCTACACAATATATATATAATAGCGTTGATTCTAGGAGAAATACAACCTATTATAATATCATATTTTAGTCATGTTTATTAACAAAATTGTTCCCAACTTAAGCAGGTGAATCATCCCAAATTAATTAACAATAAAACAATTGATAATTAATGGAAGTATGGAATGATGAGCAAGAGCGAACCGCTTGCCTTAGATTACGAACAAAGCTTTAGAACAACGGGTTCCTGAGTCTGAACTAGGACAAATCCTGGATAATAAATCCTTATGGAACGACCCATAACGAGACCCTAATTGAATCTAAAAGAATAGGAAAAAAATCAAAGGAATCAAGCCTCGCCCAAATCCAAACACCCTAGAACACACACTCGGACAAGGCTCGCCGCGGGTGCGGTGGGAGGCTTGCCGCGGGTGCGGTGGGATCACAGTGGCAGGGGCTCGACAGAAAGTTCAGCAAACTCACCCAAATCAATTCGTTTCGACTTTGATTTGTTCTTGGTTTGATTTCCCAACACCTTAGGCCTTCTAATACCACTTAGGAGTATCTTTTCCAACACTCAAAGGGATCCGAACACCTTCACAACAAAGCTCAAAGCTTGGTGCTTTAATGGAGAAAACAGAGAAGAGGAAGGTGAAGTGCCTTTGAATTCTGATTTCAACCCCTTTTATAGCCCAAGAACGAGCCTCCTCTGAGGGAACAAGCAAGGAGACCAGGGGGCAAGGCTAGGTGCCACTTGGGCGGCCTAGGCCTGAAATCCCCAACAAAGTCAGCCAAGCCTTATCGCGTTGACAAAGAAGATGACGTCCACCGCGGGGTATGGCAAGGGTGCGGCAGGGTGCGGTGACGCCCAGTGACCGACTCTCCTGTTTGGCTTTCGGCGCGGGTGCGGCTACTTGACCGCGGGGTGCGGTCAAGGCCATTTTTCACCCTTTTGTCCGTTTTGACTTTGGGTTAATTTTCCTTAACCCCGGGTTAAATATATTTGTACACGATCGACAAATTAACCCCGAAAATACGTCAACTGTATTTTATATTACTCAGAAAAATATAATAGAGCTCAAACCATTTACAGAATGTCTGAAACTCTCTAAAATTAATCCGACTAGTAATACGGGAGTTGGAAAAATTCCAAAATATCCTCATAAAATGAGGGATATTACATTACCTCCTTCTTAAAAGAAGTTTCGACCCCGAAACTTGGTTATTCTAGGCCAAATTCAACTCAGGAAAGCGTCTAAGCATATCCTCCTCAGTCTCCCAGGTTTCCCAAGTAACCTCTTCGGTTCTTGACTTGGACCACAAAATTCGTACCAACGGTACTACCTTGTTGCGTAGCTGCTTTTCACGGCGTTCGAGAATACGCACATGTATTTCCTCATAAGTACCATTCGCCTGAATCTCGATGTCTTCATAGCTCAGCACATGAGATTCATCTGGGACATACTTCCTTAACAAGGACACGTGGAACACGTTGTGCACTAGATGTGCCGATGGCGGCAATGCCAAACGGTACGCTAGAGATCCTACCCTGTCAAGGATCTCGAATGGTCCCACGTAGCGAGAGTTAAGCTTCCCACGCTTACCAAATCTGAATACACCTTTGGATGGCGATATTTTGACAAACAGTTTATCACCCACTTCAAACTCAACATTCCTATGCTTCGGATTAGCGTAAGACTTTTGTCGACTCTGAGCTGTCAACATCCTTTGTCTTATCAAAGCAATTTCCGAGGCAGTCCTTTCGACTAGATAAAATTCTAACAATAACCACAAACTTTAGCAAACCAAATATGCAAGATTAATATGATTTAGGGCAAGCAAAGTCCACAACTAGGGTTAGGGTTTCTCATAAAAATCTCTTCTCTATTTTTTTTATGTGTCACTCAGTCTTGAACAAGGGCGTAGGAAGCCACAAATTCAACCTAGGGTAGGGGATTGTTGGGGGCAACCAACAACAACAACAAAAACTGAAACAAACGAAAGCGGAAGCAAGGGAAAGACTAAATTTTTTAACGTGAGCATAAAGCAAGAAAGAAAAGACCTGTAACACCCCCAAATATCTCCTTGAAAGTATTACCGCCAGTGACCTCAGATTCCACATCCGAAGCCACCCAAGGCTTAACCAATTTATACAAATCATAAAACAACATTTATAATATGAAATATCATAATATTTGATTAAACCAACGTTTCAGAGTTACATCCTTGATTCCAAATACAAACAAAATACATAATATGTTTCAATACAACGTAAGTCTTTTTTAAATAAACAACACAAGGGTCTTGATCGAAGCGATCACCCGCCAAGGATCGTCAACCTGGATAAAACTCCATCTGCCTTCATAGTCGCTTCTAGCCTTCACAAAACGACAATTTACCTAATGTGCCGTATGAGACGGATGACACCAGCCAACCATTTAAGGGAAAATAACCAGTTGGTTAGTCTAATTAAAGACTATGCAAGGGTAAAACAGAAAGGTTCTAAGTAGTCGTATCAGGTTAGACCCACCGCTTCTCGAATGAAAGCCGATGACGATAGTCAACCTCGATACTTCTACTGGAATGTACGAAACAGAATGATCAAGAGAAGACTCTGAAAGATTGAGTCTTATGGGAACATACGAAGAGAAGACTCCAAAGAGATTGAGTCTTATCGGAAAGTATGACAAGTGTTTGGGAACATTATAATTTCACACAAGCGTTTAAAACGACTTGGCCATTTAGGTTCACGACCAACCTCACTGCACAATGCGAATTCAGATTGGAAAGAGAACTGTACTCTGACCGAAGTCCAGGCGAGTTTCCACGTTGTACTAATCGCCTGTAGTATTATTAGCTATGTGCATAATCGCACCTATTTTATTTAGTGGAAAATCACACATTTTACGTTATAAGCTTTTAGAATAACCATCTCATCCCGCAGGATTCAGAGATATATCGGTGGGAATAAATCCAAAAAGGCGGCACCAGCTGTTGTGCACCTCCCCTATATTCAAATAGGGGAATGTCATGACCAGAGAAGGGTGTTAGGGCTTGGTCATCCTATCCACCACGGTTATAAAGAAACGACTAGACCTCACAAGGTACATAACGTTCCTACAAATACTCGTTCTAGCTAAATAGTTAAAATATATAAATAATCATGGCGATCATCATAAATATATAAAATAGCGTTATTTCTAGCAGTATATACAACCTATTATAATATCCTTTTTAAAACCATATACGTTTATCAAAATGATTCCCAGACAAAAACAACATTCATCCCAAAATTAATTAACAATTAAACACAATTGATAATTAATGAAAATATGGAATGCTAAGCAAGAGCGAACCGCCACTTGCCTTAATCTAGACGAACGATTGCTCAACGATGACGGATTACTGGGTCCGGAATGGGGATAGAACTTGGATTATAGATTCCTACGGAATGACCCATAACGAAACCCTAAGTTAGATTCGACAATAAATAGTATGAATCTAAAGAAGAACGAACGAAAACGAAAGAACGGAAGTCCCAATCGAGACCGCAAAGCCAAACGCCACGATTGCGAGTGCCCAGGCACACCGCGGTGGCTCTGCCGCGGTCGCGGTCGTCAAGGATGAGTGTTCGCGATACACTGTGACAGAGTCCGCGAGAGCGGGCGACAATGTCACAACCGCGATCGCGGTGTTCATGTCCGCGATCGCGGACGATGAACTCCAGCGACTCGCGAGGAAGAAAACCTCACCGGCGATGACTCCTTGGGCTCGATTCGTGGTGGCTCCGACTTCTGGGCACCTTGCGCCTCCAATGGACCACCTTGTGAGCACCACCACTTCTAACGAGAGCTCCGACGACGATTTGAAGGATTTCGGCGAAAGCTTCGAATTTTCCGGCGAGAGAGATTTGAGAGCTTTGATCAGATGTGATCCCAATCCTCCCCAGATCCACTCCTTTTATAGAGCCCCAGCAAGTAGGCACCTACAACAACCAGATGGGACGTCTCCACAGGCGGCTACGGCGACGCGGCGGTCGAGGTCCGGCGGAGCAGAAAAAGCCTGTCGTGCTTGAGCTTTTCCGCGATCGCGGAACCTGAACCGCGATCGCGGAAAAAGCCACTTGACAACTTTTAATGATGCCCTTTTCAGCGATCGCGGTGACCTTACCGCGGTCGCGGAAAATCCCTTTCTGCGTCCATTTGCCCGAGAAAAGGTATGGGCATGGGTTTTAAACCCCGGGTGAAATATATTCGTACCCGAACGAATATTCTAAGTCCCGAAAATACGTCGAATGTATTTTATTCCACTCACGGAATTATTACAGAGATCAAGCATATTAGAGAATGTCTGAACTTCTCTGAAATTAATTCGACTACAATACGAGAGTTTGGGAAAATTACTAAAATGCCCTTACAAAAATGAGGGGTATTACATCACCTCCCCCTTAAAAGAAGTTTCGACCCCGAAACTTGGCCGAATAACCAAAAAAACGAGGCGTTACATCACAACCTCCTTAAAACGTTTTTGACCCCGAAACTAGTTCGAAAACAACTCGGAAAAGCGTCTAAGCATATCCTCCTCAGTCTCCCAAGTTTCCCAAGTAACCTCTTCAGCTCCTGACTTGGACCAAAGAATTCGTACCAACGGTACTACCTTGTTCCGTAACTGCTTCTCACGGCGCTCGAGAATATGCACCGGTATCTCCTCGTAGGTACCATTTTCCTGAATCTCGGTGTCTTCATAACTTAGCACATGAGACTCATCTGGCACGTACTTCCTTAACAAGGATACGTGGAACACGTTGTGTACTGGATGCGCAGACGGTGGCAATGCCAAACGATACGCTAGAGACCCTACCCTGTCAAGGATCTCAAACGGTCCCACGTAGCGATGGTTAAGCTTCTCACGCTTGCCGAATCTGAACACTCCCTTGGATGGCGACACCCTGACAAACACCTTGTCACTAACCTCAAACTCGACAGTTTTACGCTTCAAATCCGCATAAGATTTTTGTCGACTCTGAGCTGTCAACATCCTTTGTCTTATCAAAGCAATGTCTAAGGCAGTCCTTTCGACTAACTCCGGTCCGATCAGAATCTTGTCGGCATTTTCATCCCAACAAATCGGAGATCTGCACCTTCGACCGTACAAAGCCTTGAATGGAGCCATCTTAATGGTAGTATGCCAACTGTTGTTGTATGTGAACTCAATCAGACTCAGGCTGGTCTCCCAACTAGTCGGACGATCGAGTACACAAGCTCTCAGCATATCTTCCAATGTCTGGATGGTCTTTTCAGACTGTCCATCCGTCTGAGGATGAAATGCAGTACTGAACTTCAACTCGGTTCCCATGGCCTTGTGGAGTTCTTTCCATAATCTCGACATGAATCGGCCATCACGATCTGATACAACAGTCTTTGGAGTACCATGCAAACGGACAATATCGTGTAGGAACACTTCCGATAGCTTCTGGGTTCCCCATGTTGACTTGATAGCCACGAAGTGAGCACTCTTCGTGAGCCTGTCAATGATTACCCATATAGCATCCTTTTGAGTATGAGTCTTTGGCAATCCTGTGATGAAATCCATAGCGATATCCTCCCATTTCCACTCTGGCACTGGAAGAGGTAGCAACTCACCACCTGGTCTGCGGTGTTCTATCTTGACTTTCTGACAAGTCAAGCATTTCGCCACAAACTCTACTACATTCCACTTCATGTTTGGCCACCAAAATTTCTTCCTGAGGTCTTTGTACATCTTGCTAGAGCTTGGATGTACAGAATAAGCTGATGAATGGGCCTCCTTCATCACCAACTGGCGAAGACCATCAACGCCAGGCACACAAATCCGGTCCTGAAACCAGAGTGATCCATCCTCTTGAATCACGAATCTGGGAGCTTTCCCGTCCATTACTTCACTGCTTAACTTCACCAAGACTACATCATCAATCTCCTTCTCCCTGATTTGATCAAGTAGTATAGCTTGAATCTCAAGCATACTCAGGTATCCTCGAGGTTGATCGTACAAGACTTCAATCTCGCACAACCCTTGGTTCAGCTTGGTCTGAGTAGTGAGTAGATCCACTACAATCTCGTGCGGCGTCTTCTGGCTTAGTGCATCGGCTACTACATTAGCCTTGCCCGGATGATACAACAACTCGATGTCGTAGTCTTTGAGTAGCTCTAACCAGCGACGTTGTCTCATATTCAACTCCTTCTGAGTGAACACATACTTGAGACTCTTGTGATCGGTGAAGACTTGGCATCTCACACTATAGAGATAGTGCCTCCAAATCTTCAATGCAAACACCACAGCTGCTAACTCCAGATCATGCGTCGGATAGTTTGCTTCATAGGTTTTCAACTGTCGAGATGCGTATGCAATAACTTTGCCTTTCTGCATCAGCACACATCCCAAACCACTCTTCGAAGCATCACTATAGACCACATAGCCATCATTCCCTTCCGGTAACGCTAACACTGGTGCGAAGGTCAGACACTGCTTCAGCTTCTGAAAACTGGCCTCGCACTTGTCATCCCAGACAAATTTCTTATGGACCTTGCGGAGCAAATCGGTCATAGGTAGAGTGATCTTAGAAAATCCATCCACGAACCGTCTATAATATCCAACAAGTCCTAGGAAACTGCGCACCTCCTTTACATTATGAGGCCGCTTTTAATTGGCTACCGCTTCAATCTTCTGGGGATCAACCATAACCCCATTTTCATTGATCACATGGCCTAAGAAAGCCACTTCTCTGATCCATAAGTCATACTTAGACAACTTCGCATACAGCTGATTTTGTCTAAGGACTGACAAAGTGATCCGAAGATGTTCCTCGTGAGCTTCCTCACTCGGGGAATAGATCAAAATATTATCGATGAAGACCACCACGAACTTCTCTAGGTATTGGTGGAAACATCGATGCATCGAGTCCATGAAGACCGCTGGAGCATTGGTAAGTCCAAATGGCATGACTACGAACTCGTAGTGACCATATCTCGTCCGAAAAGCAGTCCTCGGAATATCTTCCTCACGAATCCTGAGCTGATGGTAACCATATCTCATATCAATCTCGGAAAAGACTTTGGATCCCTGCAGTTGATCCAACAGATTATCAATCCTTGGCAACGAATACTTGTTCTTGATCGTGACTTTATTCAACTCTCGATAGTCGATACAAAGTCGGAATGATCCATCCTTCTTCTTGACGAACAAGACCGGCGCGCCCCAAGGTGATGCACTCGGTCTTATATAACCCTTCTCAAGAAGATCCTCGAGTTGCTTCTTCAACTCTTGCATCTCTGCTAAAGCCATCCGGTACGGTGCCTTAGAGATCGGTGCGGTACCAGGCTCGAGATCAATGGTAAACTCCACGTCACGATTCGGGGGTAATCCGGGAATTTCTTTCCGAAATTCACAAATAATCGGGATATCAAGAACTGAAGGCTCATCATGTTTGAGTATTTTTAGGATCAATGGTAAACTCCACGTCAACGGTGCTCCATGTTTGAGTATTTTTAGGTACATGGTGCCACTTGTAGTGCTGGTGCTGGTGATTTCAAAAGCGTGACTTTTTAAATTGTTATTGTGACATACTATTTATACTATTTTTATAGTGTAATAATGTATGATTGACAAATGTGACCGTATTCAGACTGATTTACTTCGCAGAGATCTTACTTTATGGAGATAGTAATGGCACTTCATCTACCCCATCTCATTGGAGTGTGTGTTGTTTGACTATCCTAACTGTACATACTTCCAGTCCTACTCTCTCTTTGTTTCACTTCATCTTACCCATCTCTTTCTACTCTTCATCTCTTTCCTCTCCTTAGAGCAGCTCGTGTGGTTGTGTTCTTTTCTTGTGGACTCACAAACTTCTGTTGGATTTTAATTGAGTGGCAAATAGGTATGGACGATGAATACTCCACTATTGGAGACAAGGGAGAGGTTGGCTTCATCGATGTTCCTTCAGTCACAACTTCCACTCCAACTGAGGAGGGTCCTGTCATGGTGTCTGTGCCGTTTCCATTTGCTGGAGGAAAGCCTCAATCGGTTCCTGTGAATGAGGTTGTCGTGGCGTCATTCACCATAGAAAACACCACAGATGAATATATTTTACTTTGGGGTGTGAAGATTTATGCTTCAATTCCTGAAGATTCATTTCTGTTGTCATTGATGAAACCTCCATCTGGCCAGCCAGATGACATACCCGAGGAAGATTTTGTCCCTTGTTTTGATATGGAGGAACGAAATTTGAACTCACATGGTAGCCTGACTATATGGATGTCTTGTGTGCCCAAGGAGATTGGCCTTTTCACATCTATACTGCATATCCAAACTGATATTGTGACTATTGAACGACTTGTCTTCCTCTTGGCTGAAGATGAGGTATCCAAAGCTTTGGCACCTCAGAGACCATATAACATACCAACACAGATCAAAAAAGCGTCAGACTTTGAGGAAATCCCTGAAGTGGTCTTACAAGGCTTAACATAGGAAAATTATGTGTCGTATTTCAATGAGTTGTTAGGGATGGAGGAACTTCTGATTATGGTAAGTGTTATGTTTTCTATGTATGGGGGTTGGGGGACTGAGGGGATAGCTAAATGGCATCATTCTCTCATAGTACCATCCTGTCAGGATGAATTTTTTTTATATTTGTTTACAGGAGTATGTCAAAGGTTATAATATGAAGTTTTTTACTTTGAGACAAAGGTATAATGTCAGGCTTGTATCAGTTAAAGTGCCAGGACTAGGTGAAAGAAGGCCCTCAGTTGTCAGTGGAGATGTGGTGAATGTTTATGGAGAATATTCTCTCCATCAGGTATGTGAATAATGTTAGGTATCTTATGCTTTTTGTCAAGTGTGTTATACTCTATTGTCGGTATGAATTATGAAATTGCACGAATTATCGTTGTCAATGTTATGTTCTCATGTTGAACTTGCTAATGTTTTTTGAACAGGGCTCGATCGACCGTGTTGAGGCTGATGAATTATTATTGCAATTTAATGATGAATTTTACCAAAGGCATATAGATAGCAATGTGTATGAAATCTGTTTTGTGTTCAACGGGACAAATTTCCGTAAGCTTCATGAAGCCATTCTATCTGCAGAGGCATTACATGAAAACTTCCTCTTTCCCCATGAGTATCAATCAAAATGGAGGATTACAACCAACAATTTTGTGCCTATCTCACTTCTTCTTGATGAGGACCAAAAAAATGTTGTTCTCTTAATTTTAGGCTGCAGAAGAGGAGATCCTTATGTGATTTATGGACCCCCGGGAACAGGAAAGACAAAAACACTGGTGGAGGTGATCCTACAACTCTATACAACTAGACGAATTCTCATATACTGGTATGTGCTTCTTCAAATTGCGCAGCATATCACATATTAGAGAAAATCATTTGTGAGGGGATGGAACTTAGGGAGGAAGATATTTATAGGTTGAATGTGTAACACCCCCAAAACTTAACCCTTTTGGAAAGGTATTACCGCCAGTGACCCCAGTGTTCCTTACCGAGATCACCCAAGGCTTTACCGTTTAAATACAATTTATGAAATACAAATGATGCATAATGATCAAAGCATTCAATTCCAAAACATAACATTGTCAAGGAACAAGAGTTACGGGATTACAACCCAATCCCGAATAGGATAATACAGAGTTTAAACCAAACACAGCGGAAGTCTTAGAAAGTACATTACAATCAAAGTTATTGTCCAAAAGATCTCAATCTGATTAAAGAAATAATTAAAACGTTCAAAAACCACCGTCGACTCCATAGTCCTTCTAATCTTCTGAGCTACTGTCGATCTGATGTGCCGAATCGAACGGATGACACCAGCCAACCATGCAAGGGAAAATATTGGTTGGTTAGTCTAAATGAATAGACTAGCAAGGGTACAAAGCAGAATGGTTCGAAGCAGTCGTATTAGGTTAGACTCCTCGTCCCTCGAATAATAATCGAGTACGCTTGTCAACCACCATACTCCTACTGGAATAAACAAGAGGTATGCACAAGAGAAGATTCTGGAAGACTAAATCTTCACAGAAATTGACTCGAAAAGAGACTCCAAGAGATTGATTCTTTAAGGAAATATGACAAATCTGGAATGTTTACAGAATCATACAACAATGATTTAAAAGTTGACTGAGATGCTTCGGTTCACGACCAACCTCATCGCATACATCGAATTCAGATTGGAAAGAGAACGTACTATGATCAAAGTCGAGACGAGTTTTCCTAGATGCACTATAACTTAGCTGCACTACTCGCCCAAGGCTTATTAATTATGTGCGTCGAGTAGCACTTATCTGATTTATGTTTAAAAAACACACACCATGTTATTAGACTTTTACATGTGTACCCCATCATTGGGACGACACATCTTAGTATATGTTTCGTCGAGAGTGACGTACACCGGAAGCTTTGTGACACCAGCTAAGTGTCATGTCTCTACACACTTGTGAAAGAGACCGATCATGATCTTAGAATAGTACCAGATGGAGACGAGCCACCCCGATACCAGATTATAAAGAAACGACTGGACGGAGTCCGAGTAACGTTCCTATCTAACAGTGCTAACTAAACAGTTACAGCACAACAACAGTTACAGGATAAATCCACATAAAGGCCCGAAAGGCGATCACAGATAATAGCGTTGTTCTAACAGATATACAACCTATTATATGATTTTCAAAACAGTTTATCAAAACCGTTTCCAGACAAATAGAGTATTCATTCCAAATTAATTACTCAGATAAACTACTGATAATTAATGTAAATATGGAACGAACGAGCAAGAGCGAACCGCCACTTGCCTTAATCCGCAGAATAGCCTAACGACGATAACTGGATTCCGGGCTCGACACGGGTATAGCTCCGACAGCACAACAACCTTCGAGTCGACCCATAAAAGGAACACTAAGTTAGATCCGACATAACCACAATACAAATCTAAAACGACGAAAGAGAACGAAAGGAAAGACGCCACAACCACAACCAACCAAGCCAAAGCCACGAAGGCATTCTGGGCACTGGCGGCGGTCGCTGTTCTTGGCGGCGGTCACCGCAGTTCATCACGGCGGGCGCCGTGAAGAACACGGCGGTCGCCGTGAAGAATAGCGACCGCCGCCAGGACCTCAGACGACAGAATGGCGAGAAAACTCACCCCAAAACACGATCGACTCGGCCTCCTTCGACTTGTTTGGGTTCTGACCTCCAAAGGCAACCACAAGCTTCTCGAAGGGCTAATGGAACAACACCAAAGGCCACCGGCGAAAGCTTCAGAATTCCGGCGAGAGGCACAAACTCCAGCGAGAGGAAGATTTGAGGATTTCAGCTTGATTTGTGCATGAATCTGATCCCAATCCTCTCCGTTTTATAGCCACAGATCATGTGGACACCGCGATGGTCTAAACGAGACGTGGCGAGGCTAAATCGGCGCCTTGTCAGACGTCTCCGGTGACCAACGGATAATGACCCCTGGGTAATCACGGAGGGCGCCGCAATTTTGCCTATGGCGGGCACGCGGCGGGCGCCGTAATTACGGCGGTCGCCGTTCTTCGGGTCTTCGCGCCCAGCTGGAAGGCGAGGGCACTGTTGCCTCGAGCCTTTCGCGGTGGTCACCGCCTTACCTACGGCGGTCGCCGCCACTGTGGCGTTGTCCTTCTCAGCTATTTGGATGACAACAACTTTAACCCGGGATAAAAATTATCGTACGCGAACGCGTATAAACATTCGAAGCACGCCGTCTGTATTTTATTTCACTGAGAAAAATATTACAGATACAGAGCACATTACAGAATGTCTCAGGCTACCTGAATTAAATCCGACGTACTAAACGGGTACTCGGGAAAATTCCAAAATTCCCAAAATAGCCTTACAAAAAATACGGGGTATCACATCTCCTCCCCCTTAAAAGAAGTTTCGACCCCGAAACTTAGGTCGAGAATAACTCGGGAAAATGCCTGAGCATATCTAACTCGGTTTCCCACGTCTCCCAAGTGACTTCTTCGGTCCCTGACTTGGACCACTGAATCCGTACCAACGGTACGATCTTGCTACGCAAATGCTTCTCCCGACGCTCCAAAATGCGCACGGGCATCTCCTCATAAGTACCATTAGCTTGAATCTTGATGTCCTCATAACTAAGCACATGAGACTTATCTGGCACATACTTTCTGAGCAAAGATACGTGGAACACGTTATGCACCGGGTGAGCCGATGGCGGCAACGCCAAGCGGTACGCTAGAGATCCTACTCTATCCAGAATCTCGAATGGTCCCACGTAGCGAGGGTTAAGCTTCCCACGCTTACCAAATCTGAAAACTCCTTTGGATGGCGATACCTTGACAAAAACCTTGTCACCGACCTCGAACTCGACAGTCCTGCGCTTCCGATCTGCGTAGGACTTTTGTCGACTCTGAGCGGTCAACATCCTTTGTCTGATCAAAGCAATGTCTGAAGCCGTCCTTTCGACCAACTCTGGTCCAAGCAGAATTTTGTCGGCATTATCATCCCAACAAATCGGAGATCTGCATCTGCGACCATACAAAGCTTTAAACGGAGCCATCTTGATTGTAGCATGCCAGCTATTGTTGTACGTGAACTCAATCAGACTCAAGTTGTCCTCCCAGCTAGTAGGACGATCGAGTACACAAGCTCTAAGCATATCCTCCAGGGTCTGGATGGTCCTTTCAGACTGGCCATCTGTTTGAGGATGAAATGTTGTGCTGAACCTCAACTCGGTTCCCATAGCCTTATGAAGTTCCTGCCAGAACCTTGACATGAAACGGCCATCTCGGTCCGATACAATGGTCTTAGGAATGCCATGTAAGCGAATAATCTCCTTCTGGTAGACTTCTGCTAACTTCTGGGTTTCCCATGTGGTCTTGATGGCTATGAAATGAGCACTCTTTGTAAGCCTATCCACAATTACCCAGATAGCATCCCTCTGACTTCGAGTCTTTGGTAGCCCAGTGACGAAGTCCATGGCGATGTCCTCCCATTTCCATTCTGGCACTGGGAGAGGTAGCAACTCACCACCTGGCCTGGGGTATTCGATCTTGACCTTCTGGCAAGTTAAACACTTTGCCACAAAGTCTGCTACGTCCCACTTCATGTTTGGCCACCAAAACTTCTTCCTGAGGTCCTTGTACATCTTGCTAGAGCCAGGATGCACAGAATAAGCAGATGAATGAGCTTCTCTCATCACCAACTGACGAAGACCTTCTGTGTTAGGCACACAGATCCGATCCTGAAACCAAAGTGATCCATCATCCTGAACCACAAAACTGGGAGCTTTCCCATCCATCACTTCACTGCTTAACTTTACCAAGATGATGTCATCGACTTGCTTTTCTTTGATCTGATCCAGCAGTGTAGCCTGAATTTCCATCATACTCAGGTACCCTCTACGTTGGTCATACAAGACTTCAATGTCGCATGACTCTTGGTTTAGCTTGGTCTGAGCAGTAAGTAGAGCAACTACAGTCTCATGCGTTGTCTTCCGGCTTAGTGCATCAGCTACTACATTAGCCTTGCCCGGATGATACAGCAACTCCATGTCGTAGTCTTTGAGCAACTCTAGCCAACGGCGTTGTATCATATTTAGCTCATTCTGAGTAAATATATACTTGAGACTTTTGTGGTCAGTGAAGACTTGGCATCTTATACCGTAGAGGTAATGCCTCCAAATCTTTAGCGTAAAGACAACCGCTGCTAACTCAAGATCATGGGTCGAATAGTTTTCTTTGTAAGTCTTGAGTTGTCTAGATGCGTAAGCAATAACTCTGCCTTTCTGCATCAGTACATAACCCAAACCACACTTTGAAGCATCACTATAGACCACATAATTGCCATTCCCTTCTGGGAGTGCTAACACGGGTGCCGAGGTCAGCCATCGCTTCAACTCCTGGAAACTGGCCTCGCACTTGTCATTCCAGACAAACTTCTTGTGGACCTTGCGGAGTAGATTGGTCATAGGTAGAGCGATCTTTGAAAATCCTTCTACGAACCTTCTATAATACCCGGCAAATCCAAGAAAACTGCGCACCTCCTTCACGTTCTGGGGCTGTTTCCATTTAGCCACCGCTTTAATCTTTTGGGGATCAACCATAACCCCATTTTTATTGATTACGTGGCCTAAGAAAGCCACTTCCTTTATCCAGAATTCACATTTAGACAATTTAGCAAAAAGCTGATGTTGTCTAAGGATTGACAAGGCAATCCGCAGATGTTCCTCATGGACTTCTTCATTCGGAGAATAGATCAGAATGTCGTCGATGAAGACCATCACGAACTTATCCAAGTACTGGTGAAAACATCGGTTCATCAAATCCATAAAGACAACTGGAGCATTTGTAAGCCCAAAAGGCATCACTACGAACTCGTAATGACCATATCTGGTCCTAAACGCAGTTCTAGGAATGTCCTGCTCACGAATCCTGAGTTGGTGATATCCAGATCTCAAGTCGATCTTGGAGAAAACCTTTGCTCCCTGCAACTGGTCCAACAAGTCATCAATCCTAGGCAAAGGATACTTGTTCTTGATCGTCACCTTGTTCAACTCTCGGTAGTCGATACAAAGTCGGAACGATTCGTCCTTCTTTTTGACGAATAATACCGGAGCACCCCACGGCGATGCACTCGGCCTGACATAACCTTTGTCAAGGAGATCTTCAAGTTGATTCTTCAACTCTTGCATCTCAGTTGGAGCCATCCGATACGGTGATTTAGAAATCGGCGCCGTACCAGGCTCAAGATCAATTGAAAACTCTACGTCACGGTTCGGGGGTAATCCAGGAATTTCTTCCGGAAAGACATCCGAAAACTCCCTAACTATAGGAATATCAAAAACCTCAGGTCCATTCTTCGCAGGCGAATCCAAGTAGCAAAGGTACCCGACACATCCTTGTCGTAGTAGCTTAAACGCAGCCATCGCATTGATCAGCTTGCCGTTATCAGCGTCATTTCAACCTTTGAACGTGCACACGAACTGGCCCCCAGATGACACCGTCACTGTTCATGAACTGAAGTCGATCACCGCCTTGTCACGCGTCAGCCAATCCATACCGAGAATAATGTCGTATGGAGCCATGGCTATGCAGATTAAATCTGCCTCGAATTCCTTACCCTGAATGGTAATCGGAAAGTCAGACAAATGCTTGGTTCCCACCAAACGTTCTCCATTAGGAAGATTAACGACAAAAGGGTCGCACGAATCGTTGCACACTAAGTCTAACTTGCTAACACAGCTATCCGAAATAAAGGAATGCGTAGCACCAGAATCAAACAGAATGCACACTGAAGTAGAGTGAAGGTATAGAGTACCTTGAGCAATCAGAGCGTTGGGTCCATCTGCTTCACGCATCTCGTACAAGCGTTGGCCCTGACTTCCAGAAATAGCTGGGGCCTTTCCCCTGTTCTGAGCAGTCGTCTGCATTGAAGGGCTAGGAGTCTCGGCAGGCTTAAACCTAGGTCGGTTGCTCTGATGAACTGACCCTTGATGCGACTCTACTCCCTTCTGCTTCCCCTGCTTGCATAACTTTTGCAGATGACCATCACGTCCATACCCAAAGCACGACCTCTTCTCCTTCTGACACTCATTACTCTTGTGCCCAGCCGTACCACAGTTATAGCACTGTACTGAACTCCGGGTCTGCCCTGACTGCTGAGTCGATCCTCCTTGCGTCATCTTTGTCTTAGCTCGGCCGGACTTGGCAAAGTTAGACGGTGGCACAGGGCGTTTAAAACCACCTCCCTGGTTCTGGTTCTGCATCGACTTCTGTCGGTTGCGCCTCTTGGTCGACTCCTCAAGAGTTACCTCCAGCTTATAGGCACAATCCACATACTGCTTCAAGGTAGAGCATGTGTGGTGCACCATTAACGGCTTGATATCCGGGCTCATCCACTCGTGGAAGTACCAGATCTTTTGGGCCTCGCTGGTGATCTTGGCAGTGGCATACTGTAAAAGGTGATTGAACTTAGACGCCAACTCGGTCACTTTCAGACCATCCGTCTTTGGGTACAAAAACTCTTTATGCTTCTCCTCTCTCATAGCACGAGAGAAAAAGCGATCAACCATCTTGGTTTTGAACATCGACCAAGTCAACACTGGGCTTTCAGCCAAACCTGTGTTCTCCCACCACTCGCTAGCCTCCTCCTTCAGCTGAAGAGAAGCGATATGGACCTTCTCTGCCTCAGTACACTCCACGTTCCGAAACAGCCTCTCCATATGGGAGAACCAATGAGTCACTGCGACTGGCTCCCTTTCCCGTTATAGCAATCGGGCCTCATGGAAGTGATGGTCTTAAGAGCACGACCATAGCTGTCTCTAGCCCTGATGGCATTCTCTTGAACCACAGGGTTTATGGGCTCCACAACATCAGGAACCGCTGGGTGAGTAGGCACTTCTTGCGTTTGAGGCGCACTGGGCCTCAATACGTCTGCAATTGCTTGCCTCACAATCTCGCGAATTGCCTCAACAGCTGTGGCATCAAACAGTGCCGGCGCTTGGGTCTGATCTTGACCTTCACGCCTCTGCTGGACGCGAGACTCTGACTCGTGCTCATTCTGAACACCTCTTCCTGCTGGCCTGGGATCTTGGCTAGTCCTAGCACCGGCTCGAATCGAGTTTCTCGTGCTTCTTGGGTTCACCATCTGTTTACCGATCCAATTCCAAGCATTCAATACATTAATATTATGCAATATACCTATGCAATATACCAACGTAAAGGAATTACTCAGAATAGATCAACTTGGCATTTTATAGATGAACCTTCGAACTGTTACACGAGCTACACATAAGTCTATTATTCGAGCGCTAGGACAACATTGCTCGAAGATAAAAGTGTTTCTCAGAGTACTTGCCGCAATACTGAAATATTACACATAGTACAACTTGGAATACTAAGAAATGAAACTACTGCGATAGGCAACGCCAATCCTCCTCAAGGCGTTCCAACATGTCTCCCATAAGACTGGCTACTCATGCACGGTCTCTTCGGACTAGGCTCACCATCGAGCTCTGGCGATGGGTTTCGCACCCGACTTGACCCTGAAGAACATGGTCCTATCTCAGTCATGGTAAGGTATGGGTCGTCCATGACTGGTCCTCCTATCCCAGCCCTTCTCTGAGTACTGGTGATCAGCTCATCCCATACACGCTGCTGTTCTGCAGAGATTACCTCGCTCTGGCGGAGGATCTCCTGCAGCTCAGATTCTGACCTCCTTCTTCTTGGAGTAGGGATAGGCTGAGATTCCCTGTCACTTCTCCTAATATCGTACTCGGTATACAGTGCCTCCCAATCAGCTTCTGACATGGGTGCGTACTCTAGCACTGGTGGCAACTCTTGCATAGGTGGTAACTCTGTACTGCGGTGAATAAATTGTATCCCCGTTTCCTGACTATCCACCAGCAAGTGCCTCAAGTCATCGGACTCCTGGTTTTGTCCGCTGAGGTCCATCTCGGTATCCTCCTCGGGATCATCTTCGATGGGGTCCTCTTCCTCTTCTTCCTCTTCGGGGTCATCCTCTATGGGGTCCTCTTCTTCATCTTCCTTCTCGCTCCCTTCAATAACCATATCCATCAGGTAATCGTCATGGTAGTACCCTCTCGCATACCTTGACGATTCATCTCCTTGCATTGCTTCCTCCCTTGGTGGCTCCACTGGTGCTGTCACAGGAACTACAGCATTCCTTGACACCAGGACTACCGACTCAGGAAGCACATGCTTGATCTCCTCAAATGGGCTGCTCGGGCCTCCAACCTCGAAGCACCTCTGGGGTATAGGGAAGTCTAGCCTCTCGGTAGATGGTGAATCCATCTCGGCATCTTCCGACCCCTTCTTTAGAGATATACATGCACCCATCTCCTATAGGATAACGATGAAGGAATTAGTCTTTCTAGACATAGAAGCAAGCTTACTATATCAGACTATCCAAAAGACATGACTATGAACGGTGTTTTTAAATTCTTTTTACTTTGAAAATTCAGAGCCCTTTTTAAAGCTTTTTTTTAACGGATAAATGATATAAAAATCTCAAACCCGTTTTAAAACCTTTGGCGCTGATACCACAACCGTAACACCCCCAAAACTTAACCCTTTTGGAAAGGTATTACCGCCAGTGACCCCAGTGTTCCTTACCGAGATCACCCAAGGCTTTACCGTTTAAATACAATTTATGAAATACAAATGATGCATAATGATCAAAGCATTCAATTCCAAAACATAACATTGTCAAGGAACAAGAGTTACGGGATTACAACCCAATCCCGAATAGGATAATACAGAGTTTAAACCAAACACAACGGAAGTCTTAGAAAGTACATTACAATCAAAGTTATTGTCCAAAAGATCTCAATCTGATTAAAGAAATAATTAAAACGTTCAAAAACCACCGTCGACTCCATAGTCCTTCTAATCTTCTGAGCTACTGTCGATCTGATGTGCCGAATCGAACGGATGACACCAGCCAACCATGCAAGGGAAAATATTGGTTGGTTAGTCTAAATGAATAGACTAGCAAGGGTACAAAGCAGAATGGTTCGAAGCAGTCGTATTAGGTTAGACTCATCGTCCCTCAAATAATAATCGAGTACGCTTGTCAACCACCATACTCCTACTGGAATAAACAAGAGGTATGCACAAGAGAAGACTCTGGAAGACTGAATCTTCACATAAATTGACTCGAAAAGAGACTCCAAGAGATTGAGTCTTTAAGGAAATATGACAAATCTGGAATGTTTACAGAATCATACAACAATGATTTAAAAGTTGACTGAGATGCTTCGGTTCACGACCAACCTCATCGCATACAGCGAATTCAGATTGGAAAGAGAACGTACTATGATCAAAGTCGAGACAAGTTTTCCTAGCTGCACTATAACTTAGCTGCACTACTCGCCCAAGGCTTATTAATTATGTGCGTCGAGTAGCACTTATCTGATTTATGTTTCAAAAACACACACCACGTTATTAGACTTTTACATGTGTACCCCATCATTAGGACGACACATCTTAGTATACGTTTCGTCGAGAGTGACGTACACCGGAAGGTTTGTGACACCAGCTAAGTGTCCTGTCTCTACACACTTGTGAAAGAGACCGATCATGATCTTAGAATAGTACCAGATGGAGACGAGCCACCCCGATACCAGATTATAAAGAAACGACTGGACGGAGTCCGAGTAACGTTCCTATCTAACAGTGCTAACTAAACAGTTACAGCACAACAACAGTTACAGGATAAATCCACATAAAGGCCCGAAAGGCGATCATAGATAATAGCGTTGTTCTAACAGATATACAACCTATTATATGATTTTCAAAATAGTTTATCAAAACCGTTTCCAGAAAAACAGAGTATTCATTCCAAATTAATTACTCAGATAAACTACTGATAATTAATATAAATATGGAACGAACGAGCAAGAGCGAACCGCCACTTGCCTTAATCCGCAGAATAGCCTAACGGCGACAACTGGATTCCAGGCTCGACACGGGTATAGCTCCGACAGCACAACAACCTTCGAGTCGACCCATAAAAGGAACCCTAAGTTAGATCCGACATAACCACAGTATGAATCTAAAATGACGAAAGAGAACGAAAGGAAAGACGCCACGACCACAACCAACCAAGTCAAAGCCACGAAGGCATTCTGGGCACTGGCGGCGGTCGCTGTTCTTGGCGGCGGTCGCCGCAGTTCATCACGGCAGGCGCCGTGAAGAACACGGCGGTCGCCGTGAAGAACTCAGACGACAGAATGGCGAATAAAACTCACCCCAAAACACGATCGACTCGGCCTCCTTCGACTTGTTTGGGTTCTGACCTCCAAAGGCAACCACAAGCTTCTCGAAGGGCTACTGGAACAACACCAAAGGCCACCGGTGAAAGCTTTAGAATTCTGGCGAGAGGAAGATTTGAGGATTTCAGCTTGATTTGTGCATGAATCTGATCCCAATCCTCTCCCTTTTATAGCCACAGATCATGTGGACACCGCGATTGTCTAAACGAGACATGGCGAGGCTAAATCGGCGCCTTGTCAGACGTCTCCGGTGACCAACGGATAATGACCCCTGGGTAATCACGGCGGGCGCCGCAATTTTGCCTACGGCGGGCGCCGTAATTACGGCGGTCGCCGTTCTTCGGGTCTTCGTGCCCAGCTGGAAAGCGAGAGCAATGTTGCCTCGAGCCTTTCGCGGCGGTCGCCGCCTTACCTACGGCGGTCGCCGCCACTGTGGCGTTGTCCTTCTCAGCTATTTGGATGACAACAACTTTAACCCAGGATAAAAATTATCGTACGCGAACGCGTATAAACATTCGAAGCATGTCGTCTGTATTTTATTTCACTGAGAAACATATTACAGATACAGAGCACATTACAGAATGTCTCAGGCTACCTGAATTAAATCCGACGTACTAAACGGGTACTCGGGAAAATTCCAAAATTCCCAAAATAGCCTTACAAAAAATACGGGGTATCACAAGTTCAATTGCAAGAAGGATCTTAAGGATCGTTTATCCTTGATGGCATTACAGAGGCGCTTCCAGATGCACATCCATAAGTCTGATAAGAAGTTATATGTGGTAAGGTGCATTGATCCTAGTTGCACATTTTTTTGTCGTGGGACCGCTCTTGGCAGCACAGGATTGTTTCATGTAAGGAAGTATTGTGGACAACATACATGTGGCATGAAGCTAAAGCATAATTACCACAGACATGCAAGTTCAAGCGTAATTGCTGACCATATTATGTGAAGGTAAGTAAACAATCATGTCAGTATGATCATATATATATATATATATGAGCATGTATATGAACTAACTTTAGCATGTTACATATACAATCCTGTTACAGATTTAACACAGCCATTACATATCCCGGACCTCGTGCTGCCGAAATTCAAGACAACATAAAGAAAATGGGAGTGGCAGTTGGTTACGACAAGGCAAACAGAGCACGTTTAACCGCCATTGACAGGATAAGAGGCAAAACTGAAGAAAGCTACAATAGGATTCATGGATACATGTACATGCTCGAAAGGATGAATACAGGGACAGTCATACATGTTGAAGTAGACTCTAATCTTTGATTCAAGTATTGTTTCATCAGCTTGGGTGCTTGGCGCAATGGAATGCAGTTTTTAAGAAAGGTATATTTCCGTTTTGTCACGTTCCACGATTCTATTGTCAAATTGATACATGACATTGTAGAGCTGATTGAAAACTACTGCAGGTCATAACTGTGGATGGTACCCATCTAGGATCAAAGTACAGAGGCACACTTCTAGTTGCAATGGAACAAGACGGAAACAGACAAATATATCCAGTGGCTTTTGCTGTTGTTGACAGCGAGAATGACAGTTCATGGTCGTATTTCTTCCGACACCTACGCTCTGTTGTTGCCGACGATCATCACCTCGTATTTGTGTCTGACCGTCATGGAAGTATATACAAAGGTTTAAGAGAGTGCTATATCTTCGCAAAGCATGGTTGTTGCACACTTCACCTATGGGGTAACGTGAAGACGAGGTTTAAAAGAAATGACTTGTGGATTCTGTACCAAAAGGCAAATCAAGCGTACACCAAACAAGACTTTAATCGTGAATTTGCAAGACTTTACAACCAGTCTCCGGAAGTCGGTACGTACCTCAAGGGTGTTGGATTTGAAGCGTGGACAAGGTCGCATATGCCCATAAATAGATTCAACATTATGACGTCCAATAACGCAGAATCCGTGAATAGTCGCTTAGTGGGCCCGTGTCGAATGTCGTTGATTGGGTTGCTTGATGGTATACTGAATGTCATGAGTCAGTGGTTTTGTGACAGGCGATTTAAGGGAGAGCGACATTCGGAAATTCTGACCCCGATAGTTTGTCGTGAGCTAGAAGGTAATTATTTGAAATCGTTGGCAATGGTTGTGAGTAGGCTAAATCAATATGAGTTTCAAGTGCATGCCAATAGAACTACACTCTTGGTAAATCTGCATGCTTGAACCTGCTACTGCAACATCTTCCACGTTGACCAAATTCCTTGTGCGCATGCAATAGCGGCTGCGAAGGATTGTGGTGTGGATCCTGTCATTCTTGTTCATCCCCTCTTTACTGCTGAAATGTGGAAGAAAGTGTACAAGGAAACTATATATCTGGTTCCTGCATTTGAGCATTGGGAAGTTCCTGACACAGTCTTGAATAGAGCATGTTTACCCCCCAGATGTTAGGAGGAAATCAGGAAGACCAAGAAAGAAAAGGATCCCGTCACGGGGAGAATACAGGGGCCCGAAGAGAAGGTGTGGAAGTTGTGGCACTGTCGGCCATAACTCACGAAACTGTCCTAACCCCTCAGTCGGCCCATGATGCAGGTCATAATTGTGCTACCTCTTCAATTATCTATTTTGTTAATATACAAGCAACCCGTGTTATCTCTTGAATTATGTCTTTTGTTAAATATGTATATTCAGAGATCCAAACTCTTGGATCTCTTACCACTCATATTACTCTTCGTATAAATGATATGTATTTTGTTAATATGCGGTAAGTTAATGTAATATTATCCTGTCATGACTATATTTATGTTCTAACTACTTTTGGTTACATCCTGTTGTGAGTGAACTGGTGTTGATTGTGGTTGAACTCTCTCCAAATGGGGTCAATTTGATTTCGGTTGTTCAATCAAATTAACATAATTGTTAAACCAGTCGAAATTGGCCCAACTTGAAATAAATGAAATGATGTCAAGGAACCGATTAGACTATTGTATATATAATGGCATTATAGCTCCAAGGAACCGCTCAGAAATTGGGTCGAATATGGCCTTTTTATATCCTGTCATATTAACTGTTTTGGACTGTCACTTTCATGTATTAAAGTACTATTTCATGCGACATTACCATAACATACTATATTATATAAAACTGAATTACATAATATGCTTGACATTACAAAATCACTATATGACATAATAAAGTTCCTACTTGACATTACATAATATGCTTCATTTGGCAATCTGACACTTATATGACAATATATAGTCACTATATAACATAGTAAGGTTCCTACTTGACATTACAAAATCATAAAATATCTTTGCCTTCATAACCTACTAAATACTACACTAAATATTACATGTCACACTGCTGCGGAGGAGACAGATGAAACTGCATCATCGCGCTGCGGAAGTTCGTCAACAACATATCCCGTGATGATATATATGTTTATGAAGGCCACGGTTCTACCTTGGGCGGCAAGGACGGCCGCGTCACCGCGGTTCTGTAAAGCCCTCAAGGTACGAGGGCTGCCATCGGAGGGCACAACTTCGAAGAAGTACACAGTGTCCTGTTCATAATTGTTAAAGTGATACAGTTGGGTGATCAGCCACCAAACATCCTGTACTATCTCAGCCAACGGACTCCAGTGTTGCGTCGTCCCGCCTTGGTAGTAATGGGTCAAAATCCTGGCATGTGCTCCCCTTGAAGGGATGATTCTCCCTCCGGTATGGACAGTTGCAAACACCCTGTGATCGTTAGGCTGATCATCAGCCATGGAAACGAAAGATGAGAAGGAATTTGGTGTTGTTTTAAGGGTAAGGTGGAAGATATTTTGGAGCGAATTGTGGATGAGGAAATATGACTTCGTATGAGGGGGTATATAAAGAGGTTTTTGGGTTGGTGGCAGTTAGGGTTACATTTTTGACGCTACTTAATTTAATTACTTGGGTTAATATCCTGTCGTCACTTCTTCTTGTCTAATTAGTGTAAATTGGAGTTGGTGGGCAGTTAATGACAATTTTATGACGGTTGACGAGTTTTTTATTGTCAGTCAATGCCGTTTGAAGGGTAAGGTGGAAGATGTTTTTAAGCGGATTGTGGATGAGGAAATATGACTTCGTATGAGGGGGTATATAAAGAGGTTTTTGGGTTGGTGGCAGTTAGGGTTACATTTATGACGGTGCTTAATTTAATTACTTGGGTTAGTATCCTATCTTGTCACTGATATTCAGGAGTTGGTGGGCAGTTGGTGGGCAGGTAATGATAATTTCATGACGATTGATGAGATTTTTATTGTCAGTCAATGCCGTTTTAAGTGCCATATAACCTACACGCACATAACTGCCATTGTATGCAATCTAAACAAGTTGTCATAACATTGTACGTAATCCAAATATCCAATCCAAATAACATTGTATGTAATCTAAACGATGCAATTCCTTAGGCTCGACCTCCAGACCCCGTCAAACACGCTGTGAGCCATGTCGCTCCTGAAGCCGTCAATAAATTTGTCTGCCACAACGTCTAGATTTTTCCAACCAGCACTGAGCAACTCCATGTGTTTCAAAGTGTATATCCCACAGTCATGACTACGAACACAATATGCACTTTGTTACTCAGTTGAAGTATGTAATAAAATTTGTAAGGGGATTGATATTTCGACTTACCCACGCTTGTTCTGCTTCAGTCCTTGAATTCTCTCAAATTTAATCTCTTAAGTACCCCGATGTTCAAATTTCTTGGCAAGCGGGGGGTACTGTGTCATGAAGTGAGGAAGAAACCGACAAATCCCATGCACGCAGGTCTCTACGGCCAAGCTAGGGTTCAAATCCACATTACAATCATATACATTTGCCTGCCATTGCTGCAGATCGATCTCAACAGCCACCCAATGCATGTTGAGGGGGAAATAAATGAAGTCCAGATCATCCCAACTGGACCCATAAGGTTTAGGCCGATCTCCCCTAAAGTATGCGAGTGCACGTTCAGATGCAGGTGGAACAGTGCAGTCATTTTGGATATAGTATCTATATGCATCCGTATAATCAGCAGGCCAGAAAACGTCCAATATTGTGGCCTTGCTTTTAACTTCGGACTCCAAAAGCGCCTTATGGATATAACAACAAACTTCATCGATTTGCTTCAAAAAAAATATAATTCATCCTGTTAGGCATTGCAACAAATCCCAACAGTAAACTAAGTTGACATCATAATTAAATAGCTTACACCATCTTCCAGCCAAGCTTTTGGTTCCAGTAGTAGGCCAAACCAGTTCTTGTCCATCTCTTCACCACACAGTCCAACTATTGGCTTAGAGCTGAAAAACAAAGAAGGCGTAATTAAATCCATGAAAGATAGTTGAACATTATTAAATCCATGAGATACTAACCTTTCATCATTCATCCATTTCAGCAAAGCATTCATCTCCTTCACCTGTGAATTCTTGGTTATCTTCTTCACAATTTCCCCATTTTTCTCATCTGTGTAAGGTGTTAGTTTTTTGGAGGATGGCTTCACCATACGACTAGGAAGAACCCTCCTCGGTTGGAGATGCTGCTCTCGTTTATTTCTGGGTTTCGCCTTGTTGGATGAAGCAACCACAACGGCTAGCACTGAAAGAGGTTCCTCTCTTTCCTCTACCTCAGCTTGGATAGCCTCCGGTGCTCCTTCAATGTCGTTAGTAAAATCCTGCTCCTGGTCCTTTTCACCAATGCCAACATTTTCATTTATGTCTTTGACAATGGCCATAACACCATACGCATCCTCAACATCATTGTTAGCCTCAATGGAATTATCAAAATCCTACAATCATAATAACCATGTCATGCATGCGTACAAATCCTGTCACCATGCCAGCCTTTTCTTGTAAAACATAAAAACTCACACACTAGAAATCTTGTCACTTCGTACAAACAATAATGTCATAGTAGTGATGATAATTTGATAATTTCCATACCTCTTTTCCTTCAGCCTTTACCTTCTCCACCTCAGCCTCCTGAACCTCAGCCTCTACCTTCTCCACCGCAGCCTCCTTAACTTCAGCCCCCTGACCCTCAGCCTCTACCTTCTCCACCTCAGCCTCCTTAACTTCCTCACCATCACTCTCATTATCACCAACTTCCTCACCATCAGTCTCATTATCCTCATCACAAACTTCCTCCTCATCAGAAACATCTACCTTGTCATCCTCCTTCGGTTTGTCACCACCCTTTCGAAGTTCTTCATTGTCATTACCCTCATCACCATCACCAAATTCAGCATCATCATCATCATCATCATTATCCTCACTCTCAACCTCATCACTCTCAGATAAAACACCCTCAACCTCCTTATCCTCCACCTCATCATCCTTATAAACTTCCTCCTCTTCCTCATCAGACTCACCATAGGATTCATCCTCATCCGAATAATTCTTTGATTTCCCATTACTCTTGAGCTTAGGCACCTCCTCCCTTGATACCCTATTTTCCAGCCTTCTCATCCTGTCAAGCACTCCTTTTTCCATCCTCTTCATCATTCTTAACATCTGACTTAGCACCTCTGATGACTGCACAAATGCATTACTCGGGCTCGCTCCATCTTTTCCTTGCTTCCCCTTCCCCTTCTTTTTCAAACCCTTCATTGCTTCCTTCACAATTTTATCAAAATGCAGGTCATCATTTTCAACAACATAGTAGCAGTCGGACAGCTTATCTACCTCATCCTCATCGGGAATAAGAATGGGCTTAACCACATGTGTAGGATCAGCCAAAGACAACTCCAACACTCCATGTTCAGGGGCTTCATCTGAAAACCAACGAATACCTCGAGGCATTGCAGATTCACTCAACTTTGATGCAAATTGGACACCAAATGTTGGCACAGCTTCCCATACACATATCTACAATAACAAGCAGTTTGAGAATTAACAAATCAATATACATTATTTCATTTTATCCTGTCAACCTATAATTTAGATCAGGTCACCCTAAAACAATATGGAATGCAATTTAAAGTATGTTGGAAAACTACTATGTAGTGTCAATCAAACAAGAAAAACTTCCTGCATATTCACCACGATCCTGTCACCCTGTACTCAAATATCCTGTCATAGTATAGCATAAAGTAATTAATATTTGAAGCAATAAAACTACCTGAAACACAACTGGCATGCCTTGAATGGAATATGGAATTCTTGGTGCTTTGGAGAGTAGTTTTGCCTTCTCTACTGTTTGCATCCTTTTGGCGAATGTTGTGGTCAATGACTTGTGAGGCTCTTCATAAGCAACCCTTCCCCATGGATAATCCCAAAAGTTATCCATATTCTCCAGCAGCCTAACATGCAGCGGCTTCACTAGCCTCTTCTTATCCCCTCCCAGCAACAGACCCTCAACTATCAACAACAGTGCCATCTTGAGTTTGTAGTTGTCCAATTCACGATGTTCTTTAAATTTGTTGTAAACATCTTGTATGGTCGTCTTAGGACCACCAGGACTACCAAAAAAATGCTTCATTACTAGCCCGTCTGCTTTAGTATCCACAAATGGAAGTTCACCACAATTCAGTCCAATTATGAGAGAGAACTCCTTAATCGAAAACCTCAACTCTTTCCCTGACACCTCATACCAAGACTCCCACTTCTTTTTTGTTTCAAGTTGCTTAAATAGAACTGCATGCAATGACTGTGAAGAAAATGATACCTGCTGTAACATTTTCAAAACTTTTCCAAACGGGCCATCCAAAACCCGTTGCCAATCCACATGTGTCAACTTGTTTTCAATCTCACGAACAAAGTGCACCCTACAGTTGATGTTAATTCTTTCGTAGAAAGTTTCACCTCTGAAATAACTGTACCTAATCTGCAAGCCAAATGAAAATAACCATAAATAAACGAAATCGAACCATTTCAGAAGCCTCAGACGATAGATGAAAAAACAAAAAAAAACCTAAAAAAACACTCCTGATACATAGTAAACCATTTCAGATGGGTGACAGGACAATTGAAAAATTACGCTAAGCCATAAACAAAAAAATGTAGACAACTTACATCCTCTTTAAAGATAAGGGTTTATTCCCCTCTACTGGTTTCGCTTTTGGCCTCGACCTGCCCTTCCCGGCTTTTTTTCCTATGGAACTGTTAGAAGTTTTTCCGCCTTTCGCATGCACTACGTCTCTCTGCTTCTTCTTCTTTCGAACTTGTATGTCGTCTTCTTTTCTCTTCCTTTTCTCTCCAATCTTCTTTGGGCTCGATTCTTTACGGTCTCTAAGCACTGCCATTTTCTAGGGTTCTTTTGTAACGCGCTTCAGAGTGAAGGAAAAGTTCAGGGAGGGGCGAGTAAGTAACAGCGTAGTTGCAGAGTCACGTTAATGGAGAAAGATGGAGGAGGGAGTAAGTAAGAAAAGGTGGAGATGGAATTCAAGAGTAAGCAAAAATCGAGTCTACCGTCAATAGAGAAAGATGGAGGAGTTGAAGAGTCGCCTTCTGGGGAAGAAGAAAATGTCTGATAACAATGATGGATGTTTGCAGAGTCGCCTTCTTGGGAAGAAAAAAGAAGAAATGTGTAGGGAATTTTGGAAGGTAAACACGGAGGGCCTTTTGGGAGCATTCGAACTTCGAAGAAAGGTAAATAGGGTTATGTATTACCCTTTTTATTCTAAATAAATATTATTAAAATGGTCAAATCGGTGAACAAATAATGTTAAAAAAAAAGAAACTTTACTGGCAGGAATTATGACCAACACTGACAGGAAGTATGCATCTACAACGAAGTAGCAATTACCCTAGATTTCCAAAACAACACTGACAGGAATTATGAACAACACTGGCAGGAATTATGAACAAGAAATGCACCAACCAATTTTGCTAGATTTCCAAAACAATTTCAACACAAGTTATTGTCAACAATACAAGTCAATTCTAGCGAAAACCACCCAACAAGGAATCATACAACACTAGCACTATCCCAACTACAGTGAAGCTTACATGAAAGTGAATAAGATATCCTCCACTAGTCAAACCAGTTCATATCGAAAATACTAACGGCTATCCTTTTTCTGTACTCATCCACAAATTTGTCACCCACGTTCACGATGTTTTGACGTCCGAAACTTAGCATTTCTATGTACTTGATCGTGAAGACGCCATAATCGCCCCTGCACACAAGTAAAAAATGTAGTTGGTTTGCTGATATTATAACCAATTTCACACAAACAAATGAACAATTTATGTAAACAACTTACCCTCTCTTGTTTCTCTCCAATGTAGGAACATGAGTCACATTTAGGGGATTTCCCCCCCTATCTTCATAAATTGTTGCCAAAGGCTCATATTGTGCTATCATGACAGGAAGAATATATGTCAACTCTGCAAGGAGCCTATGGACTTCCGCCAATTTGAACAAATTAACGTCGGGATCGTATACAGTGACACACCATTTACTTAGTTGTATCTCCAGAGCTACCCAATGTTTGTCCTTGAAATTGAAGGGGAGGTATATACGATCCACATCCTTCCAATCCTTTCCATAAATTGCAGGTAGTTCCCCACGTAGGTATCTCATCTTAGATCCATCAGCAATATAACTTTGCTTATCTGAAAACCATCTATTCATTTCCTTGTCCAAATTACGCTGAAACCAGGTGTCCAATATTGCCACTGGTTTGTCACGCACACGACAGCCAAGATAATACATACATTCGTCCAAGTGCTACAAACCAACAATATAAGTCATACCAGAAATTTTCTACATGCCACGATAATTTATATAAATAATGAAAGGGGCTTACCTGAGAACTAAGCCACGCCTTTGGTTGCAACAATTTCTCAAAAAACTTCCTCTGTAGATGTTCTCCAGTTGGAGAATCAATTTCCTCAATGCATCATAACATGGTTTAATTAACATCTCAAACACGCGTTCATATCATAAAGACAGGTTCAGATCATCAAAACAGGAGGGACAACTTCCTAACCTTTCCTTCGAGTGTAACCAACGGCACAATTTATTCATGTTTGGAATTCCTTTGGGCGTTGAAACCTTGCATCGTTTGGGATTATCGGCTTCTCTGGACAATCCTCTCTTCCTGACAGGATGGTCCTTTAGTTAACCAGTTGTATTAATTGTTTTTTTTTTAGCTTCTTTTTCTTGTTGAGAGTTCAATTGATTCTTTGGTAGACTCTCCTTCCACCTCAGCTTGTTTTAGCGTCTGCAAATAAGTTTTTTCATAAATAAGATGTTGGTGATCTGAGGGACCATCCTGCCTGTCAGGAACATTTATTGATGCATACGTCAACTCCTTTTGTCCTCCCTTTTTTATTTTTCCCCTCATTATGAACTGTGCCATCTTTATCACCCATCTTCTTTTCTGAGCGAGTCTTCCTTGTAAATACTTTTCCTTCCTTGCCAATACTTTTCCCCTCATCCTGTATTGCACCCTCAACATCATCTCTCTGAACTGCACCACATTTATCGTCCTTCTTCTTTTTTGAACGAGTCTTCCTTGCAACTTGCTTTCCTTCTTTCTTATCGTCTTCTTCTTTTGTCATCGTTTCTCCATTTTTCCCCTCATCTTCTACTGCACCCTCAACATCATCTCTCTGAACTGCACCATCTTCATCATCCTTTTGCTCTCGATAAACAACCATATATCTTAAATTGCCATTGTCGACTTTAGTGGCACCTTCATCATCGTCATCCTGTAGGGGATTTGAATCAGACCCCCCCCCCCCCCCCCCCCCCCCATTCTATCCATTTTGACATCCTCATCACGACCATGTACAACATTCTGCTTCAATAAATTACAATTTAGATTTAACTCAAAAGAATAATAAGTAAGTGCACCATTCTATAATGTTTGTCAAAAACAGAGCTTTATGCATCCATCCAACTTATAAAACTACCTTTTTCCTATTAACTAACTATGACATTCCTGTTATAATGTCTGTAAAAAAAAAGGCTTAAACTGACAACAAATATAAGCAACTGTCAATCTCAAGTTTAAAACAGTGACATTTTGCCTTTTCAAATTGACATTACTATTCTACACAAGTACAAATGTTTGAGCTTCCACGAAATATATATCTAAGTTCCCAAACATAACTTAATAACGATTGTTGACAGTTATCTTACCTCCCCTTCCTCTTGTTCATCATTTGTTGAACCTGACTTGTTGAATACCCTCTCCTTGATCATCTGTTCCATTATGCCCAAGGTTTTATTCATAGCACAAAACCCTGCATCCACTTGGTTTTCCAAATTAATCATACGCTCATGAAGCTCTTTCATAGCGCACATCACATGTCTTGCATCCAGGCCTGAGGACTTTGTAGCAGGGGCAGAGTCCGAATCACTCTTTCCTTTTCTTCTACCATTGATAGACCTCTTACTACTTAGCTCGAATTTCTCAATTGCATTGTCAAAGTAAGTGTCCTTCACTTCTCCATCAAATTTGCATTCTTTTAAGACCTCTACCTCAGCTTCTTCCTCTATCAACACCACATTTGGAATAAAACGGGATGTGGCCTTCCCTAAGAAAGACTCCACAGCCGTCGCATCAGGTTGTGAATCTGATGACCATCGTAGACCACGTGGGTAGGCCTCCTTATCCACCAAATGTGCAAACGCTGAAGCAATTGGTTTAACAGCTTCAAACAGCCAAACCATCAATATATTGTAACTACAATACCAATTTCAAAACAATATACATTACATCCTGTCATGTTACCTGAAAGGCCATTGGCAACCCCTTGAGTTTGTAACCCAACCTTGCACTTGAGTCTCTGCTTGTTTCAACCGTTTCCAATCTATTCTTCACCGTTGAACTCAATCCCTGGTGAGTTTCAATGTAGCTAACCCTGCCCTATGGGAATTTCGTGAATCGATCGATATCAGTCAATAATTTGACATGACCTGTGCTTATGCGAACTTTTTTCTCAACCCCAAGAATGACGCCCTCTAATATAATCAATAATGCCATCTTATATTTCAAAGGGCTATCAAGCTGTGTACGCATAAATAAAGACTCGAGCTCACCCAACGTCAAATTCTGTACATCAAATAACTCTTTCACGGCATTTTTATCCGGGTTCAGCTCATTATCATTCATTCTGTGACAACATAACCCCGTCACAAGTGCAAATTCCTTCATTGAAAAATGCAACAGCTGTCCTTACAGGTCATACCACGTCTCCCATAACTTCCTCGTTTCTACTTGACGGAATAAAACGTAATGTACAAGCTGAAATGAAAAGGTTTGTCGACGAACCATCTTCACAGTAGGTCCAAATGGACCATCTATTATCCTCTGCCAGTCCACAGGGGAGAGGCATTTCTCAATAAGTTTCAGCAATTCACGCCGACAGTTTTGGTTGACTCTGCCGATGAATTTTTTTCCCTTCAAATCTCAATAAATGACCCTAAAAAATACAAATTCTACAAGGTCAATAAATACAAAACGAACATATACTTAAACACAACATGACAGGATGTCAACTATGGAAAACTACACACAATGAGCTAACCAAAATTTACCTTTTTACCCATTTTAATTTCCTCCGTTTCAATATGGAGAACTACACCACTTCAGCTGCACTGGGGGAGATAAACAAACAACAAAAAATATCAACATTTAAGCTTTTTCTAAGCACCTAACTCAACATACTCAGATGTAGAGATCACACGAGAAGACAAGGAAGTTGCAAGAGTAAGAGAGCTATAATGTCAGGAAAATAAAAACATTAGAATTTCAAAACACAACAATGTTTGACAAACCTGACAATCCAATTGATCTTTTCAACAATAACACTATACGATGTGACAAATATTTCATCAACGCTGACATTAAATGTTCAAACAATGGTAATTCCTGCACTTGTGACAAAAACAAACATAATCTGACATTCTCATTTTACAAACACGGATTTCACAGGTTGATAGCATTCAACCTCACTTCCTCACTTCATTTTAGCTCAAACAACAGTGAATCAACCCTAAAAACCAAATGAACAGCAAAGGAGCAACCCTAAAATGGCGTTAAATGACTTGAACTCTGAAAAACTTGACATACGGCTCGAAGGAGATAGACAGAAGAGGAAGCTGAATCGGAATCGCGACCGAATCGGGACGTCGGTCCAAGACCTACACTTTGTCACGCTTCTTCCGCAAGAACCCGTTTGCCACAAGAAGGGTTTAAGCGAAATAGCAAGGGCCTTAATCGAAGCTCAAGCGGCGATGAAGGGCTCCGTCTAGAAAACCTGCAAAACCCGTTCGACACGAGAAGGGTTTAAGCTACCTCGAACGGTGAAGAAGGGTTTCAAGCAAACAAACCTGGAAGAGAAACCTTCACGCCGGAATCGATGAAATTCGCCGGAAAAAACAAACCTAGATTCCGCCGGAGAAGATGGAGACTCTGGGAGAGAAAACTAGACATGCGAGGTTTTTTTACCTGTAGCAAATTTTTCACATTTCATTTTGGAATTCAAACTGATTTATGTTTATTTATTTTTTGCATTAAAAGAGTGACATGTCATATTTTATTTTGCAAAAGAAAAAGAAAAGTCAGATTTTAATTTACCTTTTTATTTGTGGGGTATTTTTGCAAAAAACAAGGGAAAAAAAGTCAATCGTGTAGTTTTGCAAAAAACAAAAGGGGTAGGGTAGATTTGCAAATGCATTAGTGATTTGGGGTATTGGGTGCTATTTCTCTATATTTAACCCGGGGTTAAAATAATTAACCCAAAAGGTAAACCGGACAAAAGAGAGAAAAAGGCCCAGAAATGGCCTTGACCGCACCCTGCCGCACCTTGCCACACCCGCGGTGGAGACCATTTCTGAGGCGGCTAAGTGAGGCGGTGACCGAACCCTGCCGCACCCCGCGGTGGTCGTCAGCGTCGTCGTCATCGCGATAAGATTTCTGCAACTCTATCCCTTTGGCCGAGCAACTTGGCACGTCTTGTCCCCTCTGATCCCATCTGGTCGAGGGCTTGTCCCCTCCTTGCTTGGGCCTATAAAAGGGAGAGAAATCCAAGGATGAGAGTGCCCATCTGAAATCATTCCTCCTCTGAAAATTCTCCCAAAAACTCCATTGTTGTCTGAGCTTGTAAGCTTCGCCGGAGTGTCGCCGGAGTTCCCTTTGAGTGGTAAAGGTGCTCTCAAGTGGTGTTTGATAGTACAAGGTGTTTGGAGATCAAACCCCAATCGAGTCGAGGCCAAACGAATCAAAAGTGGTGAGTTTCCTCCATTTTTGCTGAAGCTCCCCTCGCCTCTGTCATCTGACCGCACCTGCGGCAAGCGCCCCACCGCACCCGCGGTGAGCTGGGTTTGTGGTGTGTTCTTGGGTGTTGTGGTCTTGGGCGAGGCTTGGCTCCTTCGATTCCTTTTGTATTCTTTTAGATTCATATATGTGGATATTGAATCTAACTTAGGGTCTCGTTATGGGTCGTTCCATAGGGATTTATTATCCAGGATCTGTCCCAGTTTCAGACCCAGGAACCCGTTGTCTTTAAGCTTTCGTCGGATTTAAGGCAAGTGGTGGTTCTCTCTTGCTTAATCATTCCATGTTTCCATTAATTATCAATTATTTAATTGTTAATTAAATTGGAGTGAAGTGTTGTTTTCATTTGGGAACTAAATTTATAAATAATGTGATTAAGATGTGAAGTTATAATAGGTGGTATATATTGTTAGAACAACGCTATTATACTTGTTAATTACCGTGATGGTATTGTTGTGAATTTAATGTTAACTTTAATGCTAGTTTAGCAAGAATATTCATAGGAACGCTAATTCCGGTTAAGGATTAGTCGTTTCTTTATAACTTGGTACTCATCGGAATAATTTCCGAATTAATTTTAAAGGTCATGATCTATGCTTCCTATCCACCGTTAAGGATCTGAAGTGTTAAGCACCTTGCTAGTGCAATTTGGGTGGACGTAATGTCACCCTGTGTATTAAGCACCTTGCTAGTGCAATCTGGGTGGACGTAATGTCACCCTGTGTCTTAAACTTCCGTTGTTACTCAGAATAATATTAAAAGTCTTAACAGTAGTGTGCGTGTTATAATTTAATAAGATAAGTGCAATTAAGCACATAATTAATGGGCCTTGAACGTTGTACTAATTTGGGTGGACATAATTGTCACCCTGAGGTTTAAAGCTTCGTAGCTGCTAATAATATTAAAAGTCTTAACGTTAATGTGAGTTTTGTAAATAAGTTAAGTGCCGTTGTCGCACATAATTAATATATCTTCAGACGAGTAGTGCAGCTAGGCTGTAGTGCAGCTAGGAAAACTCGTCTTGGCGTTAATCAGAGTAAAGTTATTTTAAAAGCTCGTGTGAAACTTTAAACGTTCCCAAACTGTTGTCATGCTTCCGATAAGACTCAATTCGTTAGAGTCTTCTCTTGGTTGATTTCTGTAAGACTCGGTCTTCCAGAATCTTCTTTTGATCATGCCTTTTGATATATTCCAGTAGGAGTATGGTGGTTAACTATCATCATCGGTTTTGATTCGAGAAATGATGAGTCTAACCTAATTCGACTACTTCGAACCACTCTGCTTGTACCCTTGCATAGTCTTTCATTAGACTAACCAACCGTAATTGTTCTCTGAATGGTTGGCTGGTGTCATCCGTTCGATTCGGCACATTAGTGGTTGGTACCGAATTCAAAGTAACATGTTGAAGGATAAGAGGCTTGCAGACGAAGATTTAAGTGTCAGTGTTTTAAGTTGTTAAGTGTTTTATGTTGTTAAGATTCTTAAAAGTCTTCCGCTGTATTATTACTTTGTTGTAAAATCATCTCCTCGTTTGAAGAGAGATCTTTTAATAAAAGATTGAGTTTCATTTGTATTATGTCTTCCGCTGTTTAATCTTTCATTTAATATGTTTATGTATTTAAGTTTAATTGTTCCGACCAAGCCTAGGGTGATATCGGACAGCAACGTCTGAGGTCACTGGCATGTGGCACTACCGAAGTATAAATCGGGGGTGTTACATATATGGTATCAGAGCAATGGTTTTAAAGTTCTTGGCCTATTGTTAGGTTTGAGAATTTTCGAAAACTAATTTCGAAACTATTTTCAACCTATGTTCTATTAAAAAGAACTTTAAAGATTTAACTGTTAAACTTAAGAGTTTTCTTTACTCCTTGGAATTTAAAATAGTGATTTAGCTATTTGAATTTCAAAAGCTATATATAATTGGTTTATAAAAGGCGTATGATACGCAGTTAAAATAAGTTCATGGTTGTAACTTTAAAGGTGTGATTTTGGTCTCGGTACAAGTTTTGTGATAATATAAAGTATAAAGTTTGAAAGTAAGAGGTTATTAATAAAGTGGTTTTCAAACTTTTGCAAGCTTCAAGTGTTACTTATTCCTTAGATCCATTCTTAGGGATATTGTCTCTTCTTAGGGTCAATGTCATTTAAAGGTTGACATTTCCCCTAGGATACTCATTCTAAGTAAGCAGAAGAAGGTCATTTCTGAAGTTAACAGTAAAGGGTTAGTCAGACTAATATAAAGTTATTAGTTCGGACCCTTACAATCTTTATCATAACGTATTTGACTAAAGTGTCATGATCAAGTTGGAAAAGTTCTAAAGTAACGTTATGATTCACCAACAGATGGTGAACACGAGAAACACATCCCATGCTGGTGCTGAACCAAGTAATGACCCAAGGTTGAATCTGAGGAGCGCCGTTAATCAAGGGGAAGAGCGTGAGTCTGTCTCTCACAATAACCCCGCAGGCGTTGGCCAAGATCAGGCTAATTCTCCGGTAGTGTTGAATGACGCTATTAAAGAAGCCATTCGTGAAATTGTTGTGCAGACAATTATCGACGTAATTCGGTCAAATGCACCACAAGCACAAGGTGTCCCGGTTCCTCAGGCTATTCCTGAAGTTGAGGAGCCAGTGGAGTATTTACCTCAAGTCAATGTTGTCAGGGACAAAGGAAATTATGGTCAAGCGTTGAAAGCCGTGAGTTCAATGAGGCCTGACAGCTACGACGGTACTAGAGAACCGGTCAGAGTGACATATTGGTTCTCGCATATGGAACGGTTATTCCGGAACGTAAATTGCACTGAGCCTGAGAAAGTGCACATCGCCTCCCTTCAACTCAAGGATGTGGCTAGCGAATGGTGGGAGATCACTGGTCTAGCTAATCATCCCGAGTTGAATTGGAGCAGGTTTAAAACAAAGATGACTGACCGTTTCTTTTCCCGTGCTATGAGGGACGAGAAGCATAAGGAATTTTTGTACCCTAAGACTGATGGGTTAAAAGTGACTGAGCTTGCAGCTAAGTTCAATCACTTGTTGCAATATGCTGGGCCAGAGGTGTCGAGTGAAGAACAAAAGATCTGGTACTTCCATGGATGGATGAACCCAGAAGTCAAACCTCTAATGGTGCGTCATGGTTGTTCTACGTCGGAGCAATATGTGGATGCAGCCTATAAGATAGAGGTTACGTTGGAAGAATCCGCCCAAGAGCGGGAGAAACAGGTTAAGGGAAAAGGTGGGCAACAGGATCGCCAGGTTGGTTCATTCAAACGACCGGCATCGCCTACCAAGTTCGAGAAGTCTGGTCGTGCTAAGACCGAGACGACTCAGTCTGACTCCGCTAGAGGCTCAGGTTGGAGTAGCAGAGTGATTCAGTGCCACAACTGTGGTGAAGTTGGGCATACAAGTTTTAATTATCAAAAGGATAGGCGAGTATGCTATAATTGTGGAAAGGAAGGCCACATGAAAACATACTGTAGATGGAAGGGTCAAGGACCAACGCCGTCTTATCAAGCCTCAAATGTTGGTAGTGGGCAGAACCCAAAGCCAGAGGTATCTGCTCTTGAGCAGTCTATGGCTCGAAATAAAGGCAAGGCGCCTATGGGGTCTTCAGGCCAGGGGCAACGACTCTTCGTAATGAGTCAAGCCAATGGGAAAGAACCTTGATCGATTAAGTTGTATTTGTGTTAAGCTTTTCTTAAGATTAAGGAGTAACGACGTGTGTCGATAATCTTCGTAGTATCGTAATCTGTCTGTTCGACTTTTGTCAGTGCTTTAATGTAATGTTCGAATGATAAAGAAGTGTTTCCTTGTTTCGGAAAAATTTCTGAATTCAATGTCATTACAAATTAATTGTTCATATAAAACCCCGTAAGTGCCGAAAACAGTATATGCCAAGTAAGGATAAAGATTGTCGGACTTATGGTGGAAAAGGTATCTTATGTGACTTAGATGTTCGTTCCCTACGTGGTTAACCCCAGGGTCGACTCTATTGCTTAAATCTAAATCCATTCCTAAGATTCTTCTTCATACCTGGAGTATGTCATCTATAAGGCTTGCGGTGCAGCTCTTTGAAGAAGATTAAGTTGTAAAGTTATTGTGTTAAGAGGTGACCACTTAAATAGAAAGGTTACAGTTTAAGGATAGGAGATGTTGATGTAATAAAGGTTCAGTAAAGAGAATTGTCTATGTACGCCTAAGGAGTATAGTGGAAAGCGTTATCTCATACGCTGGGTTCTTCTGAGATTTCTTAAGGTATAGGAATGAATGTGTGGAGTTAATGTTCTAATAGATTAAGTGTTATCTCTCTTATGTGAGTTCGTGTTATAAGCATTGAGGTGGATGAATCATTTTCAGAATGATATCTTGAGGAATTAAGAGTAATATCTCATGTGATCCGTTTCGAGGAATATAAAGTGTGGTGATTATGTTTGGAGAAAATTAAGGAATCTTAAAGGTTTAAGTTATAAAGTGATTAAGGGAATAGGTTAAGTCATTACCGAAAGGATCCCAAGTTAGAATTTGGCATAAGGGACAAACCTGATGATAACAAGTAATGGAATTATGGGAAGTATCTTTAAGGAAATTAAGGTCATAAGATTCGAGGTTATTAAGGTTTGATATCTGGTTATAAGAAGTTAATGTGTGCGCTTGGGGATTGTTTATATAAGGAAATGGGAAATGTGTGTTCCCTTATATAAAGGTACATTAGTGTCGTTATGATGATTTTGGGAGACCATTATTCTAAGATAGTCATGATCTGGTGGACATAGTAAAAGTTACTACATGGTACAATTTACGGAGATAAAGTTTGTGAAATGATGTCATGATTGAGGAAGCAGATTGACTTTTCTAGAAGTAATTTCGAGGATGAAATGATTAAGGATATTAAGTTCAGATAGTAAGATTGGTAGTGAGACAGATTCCTCACTGGTTTAATCAAGTTTCGGGGTCGAAACTTTTCTTAAGGGGGTAGTAATGTAATACCCCTCATTTTTTAGAAAGGGGCATTTTGGAAATTTTCCAACTCCCGTATTACAAAGTCGGATTTATTTTAGAGAAGTTCAGACATTCGGTAATATGTTTGATCTCTGTAATATTTTTCTAAGTAGTATAAAATACAGTTGATGTATTTTCGAGGTTAAATAGTCGTTCGTGTACGAATATATTTAACCCGGGGTTAAAATAATTAACCCAAAAGGTAAACCGGACAAAAGAGAGAAAAAGGCCCAGAAATGGCCTTGACCGCACCCTACCGCACCCGCGGTGGAGACCATTTCTGAGGCAGCTAAGTGAGGCGGTGACCGCACCCCGCCGCACCCCGCGGTGGTCGTCGTCGTCATCGCGATAAGATTTCTGCAACTCTATCCCTTTGGCCGGGCAACTTGGCACGTCTTGTCCCCTCTGATCCCATCTGGTCGAGGGCTTGTCCCCTCCTTGCTTGGGCCTATAAAAGGGAGAGAAATCCAAGGAGGAGAGTGCCCATCTGAACTCCTTCTTCCTCCTCTGAAAATTCTCCCAAAAACTCCATTGTTGTCTGAGCTTATAAGCTTCGTCGGAGTGTCGCCGGAGTTCCCTTTGAGTGGTAAAGGTGCTCTCAAGTGGTGTTTGATAGTACAAGGTGTTTGGAGATCAAACCCCAATCGAGTCGAGGCCAAACGAATCGAAAGTGGTGAGTTTCCTCCATTTTTGCTGAAGCTCCCTCGCCTCTGTCACCTGACCGCACCCGCGGCAAGCGCCCCACCGCACCCGCGGTGAGCTGGGTTTGTGGTGTGTTGTTGGGTGTTGTGGTCTTGGGCGAGGCTTAGCTCCTTTGATTACTTTCGTATTCTTTTAGATTCATATATGTGGATATTGAATCTAACTTAGGGTCTCGTTATGGGTCGTTTCATAGGGATTTATTATCCAGGATCTGTCCCAGTTTCAGACCTAGGAACCTGTCGTCTTTAAGGTTTGTTCAAGCTTTCGTCGGATCTAAGGCAAGTGGTGGTTCGCTCTTGCTTAATCATTCCATGTTTCCATTAATTATCAATTGTTTAATTGTTAATTAAATTGGAGTGAACTGTTGTTTTCGTTTGGGAACTAAATTTATAAATAACGTGATTAAGATGTGAAGTTATAATAGGTTGTATATATTGTTAGAACAACGCTATTATACTTGTTAATTACCGTGATGGTATTGTTGTGAATTTAATGTTAACTTTAATGCTAGTTTAGCAAGAATATTCGTAGGAACGCTAATTCCGGTTAAGGATTAGTCGTTTCTTTATAACTTGGTACTCATCGGAATAATTTCCGAATTAATTTTAAGGGTCATGATCTATGTTTCCTATCCACCGTTAAGGATCTGAAGTGTTAAGCACATTGCTAGTGCAATTTGGGTCGACGTAATGTCACCATGTGTATTAGGCACCTTGCTAGTGCAATCTGGGTGGACGTAATGTCACCCTGTGTCTTAAACTTCCATTGTTACTTGGAATAATATTAAAAGTCTTAACAGTAGTGTGCGTGTTGTAATTTAATAAGATAAGTACAGTTAAGCACATAATTAATGAGCCTTGAACGTTGTACTAATTTGGGTGGACATAATTATCACCCTGAGGTTTAAAGCTTCGTAGCTGCTAATAATATTAAAAGTCTTAACGTTAATGTGAGTTTTGTAAATAAGTTAAGTGTCGTTGTCGCACATAATTAATATATCTTCAGACGAATAGTGTAGCTAGGAAAACTCGTCTTGGCGTTAATCAGAGTAAAGTTATTTTAAAAGCTCGTGTGAAACTTTAAATGTTCCCAAACTGTTGTCATGCTTCCGATAAGACTCAATTCGTTGGAGTCTTCTCTTGGTTGATTGCTGTAAGACTCGGTCTTCCAGAATCTTCTTTTGATCATGCATTTTGATATATTCCAGTAGGAGTATGGTGGTTGACTATCGTCATCGGTTTTGATTCGAGAAACGATGAGTCTAACTTAATACGACTACTTCGAACCACTCTACTTGTACCCTTACATAGTCTTTCATTAGACTAACCAACCGTAATTGTTCTCTGTATGGTTGGCTAGTGTCATCCGTTCGATTCGGCACATCAGTGGTTGGTACCGAATTCAAATTAACATGTTGAAGGATAAGAGGCTTGCAGACGAAGATTTAAGTGTCAGTGTTTTATGTTGTTAAGTGTTTTATGTTGTTAAGATTCTTAAAAGTCTTCCGCTGTATTATTACTTTGTTGTAAAATCATCTCCTCGTTTGAAGAGAGATCTTTTAATAAAAGATTGAGTTTCATTTGTATTATGTCTTCCGCTGTTTAATCTTTCATTTAATATGTTTATGTATTTAAGTTTAATTGTTCCGACCAAGCCTAGGGTGACATCGGACAGCAACGTCTGAGGTCACTGGCATGTGGCACTACCGAAGTATAAATCGGGGGTGTTACAGATATGGTATCAGAGCAATGGTTTTAAAATTCTTGGCCTATTGTTAGGTTTGAGAATTTTCGAAAACTAATTTCGAAACTATTTTCAACCTATGTTCTATTAAAAAGAACTTTAAAGATTTAACTGTTAAACTTAAGAGTTTTCTTTACTCCTTGGAATTTAAAATAGTGATTTAGCTATTTGAATTTCAAAAGCTATATATAATTGGTTTATAAAAGGCGTATGATACGCAGTTAAAATAAGTTCATGGTTGTAACTTTAAAGGTGTGATTTTGGTCTCGGTACAAGTTTTGTGATAATATAAAGTATAAAGTTTGAAAGTAAGAGGTTATTAATAAAGTGGTTTTCAAACTTCTGCAAGCTTCAAGTGTTACTTATTCCTTAGATCCATTCTTAGGGATATTGTCTCTTCTTAGGGTCAATGTCATTTAAAGGTTGACATTTCCCCTAGGATACTCATTCTTAAGTAAGCAGAAGAAGTTCATTTCTGCAGTTAACAGTAAAGGGTTAGTCAGACTATTATAAAGTTATTAGTTCGGACCCTTACAATCTGTATCATAACGTATTTGACTAAAGTGTCATGATCAAGTTGGAAAAGTTCTAAAGTAACGTTATGATTCACCAACAGATGGTGAACACGAGAAACACATCCCATGCTGGTGCTGAACCAAGTAATGACCCAAGGTTGAATCTGAGGAGCGCCGCTAATCATGGTGCCCTGAAACATTTCTTGTAATCACAACCCTTCATACACGGCTTCTTCGAACGGTGTTCACCATCGGAATCTGGCGATGTACTTCTCACCTTGCTCGGCCCTGGAGCACACGGCTCATCCCTCGGTCCTGGTGCCCTCGGCCTTACTATAATATCCCTCATTTTATTAGGATATTTTGGAATTTTTCCAACTCCTGTACTACAATCGGATTTATTTCAGAGAGGTTTGGACGTTCTGTAATATGTTTGACCTCTGTAATATTTTTTTGAGTAATATAAAATACAGTTGAAGTATTTTTGAGGTTAAATTGTCGTTCGTGTACAAATATATTTAACCCGGGGTTAAGATAATTAACCCAAAATTAAAACGGACGAAAAGGGTAAAAAATGGCCTTGGCCGCACCCCGCGGTCAAGCTGCCGCACCCGCGGTGAAGGCCAAATCGGTGAGGCGGTCACAGGAGACCACCGCACCCTATCGCACCCCGCGGGGGGATATTTTCTCTGACAACGTTATCCTCTTCCCCTCTGACTGCAAGTGGCTCGCCAAGTTGAAGGCTTTGGTCGCCTGCCTTCCCATCTGGTCGGGGGCTTGTCCTCTCTGGGGGAGCTCCTGGGTTGGCTATAAAAGGAGGCGAAATCAGATGGGAATGAACATCATCTTCCTCCTCTGTTTTCTCCTCTGAAATTCTCCATTAAAGCCAAGCTTGTGAGCTTTATTTGTGAAGGTGATCGAACCCCTTTGAGTGTTTACAAAGGTACCCTCAAGTGTTATTTGAAGGTGTAAGGAGTATTAAGATCAAACCCCAAATGAATCGAGGTTGAACGAATCGATTTGGTGAGTTTTCTGATTTTTTGTTGAAGCACCTCTACCTCTGTGACCCCACCGCACCTGCGGCAAGCCTCCACCGCACCCGCGGCAAGCCTCCACCGCACCCGCGGTGAGCTTGTCCGAGTTGTGTGTTCTTGGGTGTTTGGCTTTGAGCGAGGCTTGACTCCTTTGATTCTTTTCCTATTCTTTTAGATTCATATATGTGGATATTGAATCTAACTTAGGGTCTCGTTATTGGTCGTTTCTTAGGGATTTATTATCCAAGATCTGCCCCAGTTTCAGAACCAAGAACCCGACATTTCTAAGCTTGTTCAAGCTCTCTTCAAATCTAAGGCAAGTGGCGGTTCGCTCTTGCTCATCATTCCATACTTCCATTAATTATCAATTGTTTAGTTGTTAATTAATTTGGGATGATTTATTGTTTCGTTGGGAACAGTTTTGTTAAATAAAAAGATGATTAAAATATGATATTATAATAGGTTGTATATCTGCTAGAATCAACGCTATTATAGATATATATTTAGGATGTGGGCCTTGATGGCTTTGAAGTGAATTATTACTGTGTTGAACTGTTTAGTTAGCACGAGTATTCGTAGGAACTTTGAGCTCTATCTGAGGTCCAGTCGTTTCTTGATAATTAATGGTGGAGAGGGCGGCAAAACCCCTAACACTAGTTTTACGGTCATGACCAAACCTCTATCCGAGTATAGAGGTGGTGCACTTCGCTAGTGTCACAAACCTTGGGTTTTATCCCCTTCGATATATGTCACTCATGGCGAAACATATGTTTAAAAGCTTATAACGTGATGCGTGTTTTGGAATTTAATAAGATAAGTGTCGTTGTCGCACATAATTAAAATACCCTTTGGGCGAGTAGTGCAGCTAGGTAATAGTGCATCTAGGAAAACTCGTCTTGATTATTTTTAAATACGTTTGTGTGAACTTTAATGTTTCCCAACATTTGTCATACTTCCGATAAGACTCAATTCATTGGAGTCTTCTTTTGGGATTGATTGCTGTGAGACTTGGCCTCCAGAATCGTCTCTTGATCATGCCTTTTCATATTTTTTCTGTAGAAGTATGGTGGTTGACTATCGTCATCGGTTGTTATTCGAGAAACGATGAGTCTAACTGACGTGGCCGAAATATGCAATGCAAATATCGTTGAATGGCCTAATCAAAGTAAAAGTCCTAACAAACCTACTAAAGAGATGTATAGCAAGCAAGTAAGGGTCGAACCCACAGGGAGGAAGTGATCTTTCTAAGTGTTGATTAGCATGCAAAAGACGTGTAACCGACAAGTAACAAGTAAGGGAGTTTTGGTTATCAAACAAAGTAAAGTAAACGGCTTAAGTTGATTTGAGAATATGTTTGGGGAAAGTAGTTCTACTAGAACGAGATCCACAATACAGAGATAAAAGTCGATCACTAAAATGTTATAAATCCAAGTTTTTTAACTATTCTTATGGTTGTTCCCACCCTGATCATAATTAACTACCAATTCAGACAGTTATTGATAGTCCTTACTACAATATCAATGGAAGAAAACCTTACCACTAATAAAGCAATAGCATTCACGCAAGGATATAAGATACATGCAAATAGAAGAAAACCTTACTATTCAACATGCAAATAATTCTCACTCACAATTAAACACTCGTATTCCACTATATGTCTAATCATGTATGCTACTAGATCCGCACTCGCATTCCTCTATATGCAAAATCCTAGCAATTTGATAAATATTACTCAACCTAGTTGGCCGGGCTATGAAGAATAACGATAAATCAATACTCAATATAACCAAGAGAATTAAACCAACACATATAAGAATAAGAACAAGGAATAGAAATCTCACAAATGAATCAAGTGTATTGCTTCAAACGTCTAGTAGAATAAGGGAAATTAGTGCTCCATTGACTTGCGAATGAAACCCTAATTGAGAAAAGAAAACTACGATGATAATAAAAGTGTCTACTCAAGACCTGGAAAGAGATCTTAAATAGGCTAGGGAAAGTAAGCTAAACCTAGGAATAATAATAAAGGAAATAAGATAATAAAACTAGGAAATCCGAAATTGCAAAATAGGAAATAATATCTCGCTGGCCGCGAGGCGTCAAGTTACACCGCGGGGCGGCGGCATTCTTCTGGCGCGACCAACTTCTGCGACACTTCCGTAAAAATGCCATAACGTTTGATTCCCAACTCGGATTGCGCTCATATTTTGAGGACTTGCAGTAGACTTCAAGATCTAACTCCTAGAATGGAAATCACTTCATTTGGACATCTGAGTAGAGAGAACGAACCATTTTAATTCAGCACATTGATCTTCTACTCTTCAATATACTTTAAACCTCTATAAATCCCATGATTTCTTCATTTCTCCACTCTAACTCCATAATCCACGATTGTGCTCTAAATCCATCCAAATGGCGCCTCAAACCTGGTAATAACCCCCAGATATGCACTATAAAATAGTGCCGATCAAATCCTTCATGCTTAAACCTTGCTCGTCCTCGAGTAAGCTAAAGTCAACCTAGTCCTCCAATTCAATCCCCAAGGTTTCAGGAAGCATAGAAAACTCAACCTCCAAGATTCATAACCAACAATAAACTCCAGGCAGCCAATACAATATAAGCCCAGCACAATAAACTATAACATCAAATCAAAAATCTCAACACCTCACACAATCACAATCAAGCCAAAAGGAAAGCAGAGTACTTCCCCCAAGCTTATCCCAAACACCATAGAGTGAATACAATTCTAATCCTATCTCCCATCTATCTTCTTATCGCTCCAGAGTGACTTACTTGAATCCTCCTTATAACTCCTCTTCTTATGCCACCACGCCAAAATGAGGGTTCCTAAAATTCACTCTTCTTCTTTTCACTCATTTTGCCAAGGCGCCCTTTCGGGTTTTCACCAAGCCACTCATTTCATTTTTCAATAGATGGGCTCACAATATGCTCACATCACTCTTGACCAATTATTACCCCAACCTAATGCTGGTCCAAGCCACCTGCTTATTGCCTAGGCCGCCCTTTCGGGTTTTCGACCTATCCCAGGATTTCAATTTTAGCCTTTTTTCAATTTTTGGCTCTTTTCTCTTTTTATTCTTTTTCTCCTCAGTGACGTAGCAAGTATAGAACTCTCCCACATGCTTAAACATTGCATTGTCCTCAATGTAATGAAAGACAAAAGAATAAAGCACAGGGAAAAGCAAAAAAATAACTCACAGACGCCGCCAAGCTGCTTGGACACTTCCGTTGTTGCTGGCGGTGTACTCCATATATGCCCATGTCTGTGGTGTTGGGCGGGTGTCTTCGTCAACTCCACCTTCTACTCCTACCGTGCAACCAAAAGGAACCACTTTGGTGAGGAGTGGTATAGCAAGAATGGTGGGGTTGCACGGCCTTCAATGACCACAAAAAATAGGCCCAGACATGATCGTGGTGTGGGCCACTGGTGGTCCTCCTCCTCAACTGCCAATTGTAGGGCCATCATCGTTGTCAAATAAAGTGTAGGGCAATATATCCTCCTTGACAACATGATGCACACCATCTCCATGGGGAACTCCGGACAGCTGGCCTACGGTAAGGTTTTTTTTTTCCGTTTAAGGTTTTTTCGGGGGGTGACTTAGTGCAGGGAAGGAAGAGACTTACATCGGTGTGGGAACACCTTCTTCAATTCGCATATGGTCTCCTCCCTGTAGGTTAGTCGAAAACAAAGAAAAACAAAAACAAAGCAAAAACACACTAAAGAAAATGCAAAAACAAAGAAAGAAAAACAAGGAAAAAGAAATACATACCTCGGGTTGCCTCTCGGACAGCGCCTTAGTTATTGTCATGGCTTGACATCCTACTCACTTCCTCAACTCGGGTTGCTCACAACAACTGATCTCTTGAGATCAATATCAGGGGATGTCTCTTTGTATACTCCATGTTGAGTCTTTTCTCCATTCTCCTGCACTTCATGATGGGTGGACCGCTGTGTACATCCATGATTGTACTTGCCATCTTCAGAAATGGCCTACCCAACATCTCAGGGGCTGCATGTTTGTCCTGCCCCGTATCCAGCGTGTAGAAATCCGCCATTTGTACCAAGGCCGCCTTCTTGTGCTTCCCCTTCGGTTTCTTTTTGATATATCCCAGCGCCCTTAAAAATTCTGTGTAGCGAGGGATGCTATTTTCCAGTGTGACCGAAGGAACGGTTTCTGCGCAGTTACTGAAGGCCTCATAGATTTCATTATTGTTCTTCAGCCTTCGAGTAACATGTAATGCCTCAGGGAAGGGTGTGACGGAGTGCAGCGCAACAAGCAGGGGGGTGTTTAGATGCACATACTCATCATATGCAGCCTCGAGAGAATCGGGGGCTACATGGGTGTTTTCGAGGGGAACGGGCGTCTCTGGAGTATTTCCACATTCACGGCTCTCCTCCTCATCGTCGCTGAATTCCTCCAGTCCCAAAAAGTACTCCTCTTCTGAAAGCACCTCTGGGAAGACCGGACGAACATATGTATCAACGCAAACCTCATCAGCAGAACTGGAATTTTGGACGCCGGGTCGCGCTGGTCTCACCGCGGAGCGCGGCGAAATCTCGCTAGGAGGCACTCCGTCCACCGTGGGGCGGCGGTCATCACTGCGGGGCGGTGGTTGTGAGGAAGGGAAACTGAGCCTTGCTGTCGGGTCGCGGTCAGAAGCACCGCGGGGCGTTAGGAGTCGCCCATCTTCAATTTCAGCTTTGTCATCCTTTTCAGCAGTAGGAGCGATTTGCAGTTGCTCACCACTTCGGAGGGTTACAGCACTTACACTTTCTTGCGAGACCCTTTTTTCCAACCTAGTGACAACATCCGTTACCTGACCCACAAGCTTTTCTATGTTCTTGATGCTTGCCTCCTTAGTTTGAACACTAGTGCTGAAATGTTTAGTCAAAGCTTGGAGCATATCTTCAGTTGACATGGAGGAACTTGGATTGGACACTGGCGGGCTATCCTCATAGGCCGGATTGTACTGCCGTGGAGTACCATGCTGGTAGAACGATTGTGGCTCCGGGTAGAACTTCTGGTAGTCATAACCATATGGATGGTATTGCTGGTACCCATAACTCGAATTGGGGTGATCTCTCCACCCTGGAGTGTATGAGTAGGAGTATGGGTCATATCGCGGTTCTCCCCAGAAATCCATATCTGTAACAAAAATCAAAAAGGAAAAACAAAAGTCAGTAGCACGGGTGTGGACCGTAAGATAGGTCCACACCAAAGTAACACGCACACAAACAAACACACACAAAGATCAAATCTTGCCTCCCCGGCAACGGCGCCAAATTTGACGTGGCCGAAATATGCAATGCAAATATCGTTGAATGGCCTAATCAAAGTAAAAGTCCTAACAAACCTACTAAAGAGATGTATAGCAAGCAAGTAAGGGTCGAACCCATAGGGAGGAAGTGATCTTTCTAAGTGTTGATTAGCATGGAAAAGACGTGTAACCGACAAGTAACAAGTAAGGGGGTTTTGGTTATCAAACAAAGTAAAGTAAACGGCTTAAGTTGATTTGAGAATATATTTGGGGAAAGTAGTTCCACTAGAACGAGATCCACAATACAGACATAAAAGTCGATCACTGAAATCTTATAAATCCAAGTTCTTTAACTATTCTTATGGTTGTTCCCACCCTGATCGTAATTAACTACCAATTCAGACAGTTGTTGATAGTACTTACTACAATATCAATGGAAGAAAACCTTACCACTAATAAAGCAATAGCATTCATGCAAGGATATAAGATACATGCAAATAGAAGAAAACCTTACTATTCAACATGCAAATAATTCTCACTCACAATTAAACACTCGTATTCCACTATATGTCTAATCATGTATTCTACTAGATCCGCACTCGCATTCCGCTATATGCAAAATCCTAGCAATTTGATAAATATTACTCAACCTAGTTGGCCAGGCTATGAAGAATAACGATAAATCAATACTCAATATAACCAAGAGAATTAAACCAACACATATAAGAATAAGAACAAGGAATAGAAATCTCACAAACGAATCAACTGTATTGCTTCAAACGTCTAGTAGAACAAGGGAAATTAGTGCTCCATTGACTTGCGAATGAAACCCTAATTGAGAAAAGAAAACTACGATGATAATAAAAGTGTCTACTCAAGACTTGGAAAGAGATCTTAAATAGGCTAGGGAAAGTAAGCTAAACCTAGGAAGAATAATAAAGGAAATAAGCTAATAAAACTAGGAAATCCGAAATTGCAAAATAGGAAATAATATCTCGCTGGCCGCGAGGCGTCAAGTTACACCGCGGGGTTACCGCGGGGCGGCGGCATTCTTCTGGCGCGACCAGCTTCTGCAACACTTCTGTAAAAATGCCATAACGTTTGATTCCCAACTCGGATTGCGCTCATATTTTGAGGACTTGCAGTAGACTTCAATATCTAACTCCTCGAATTGGAATCACTTCATTTGGACATCTGAGTAGAGAGAACGAACCATTTGAATTCAGCACATTGTTCTTCTACTCTTCAATATACTTCAAACCTCTATAAATCCCATGATTTCTTCATTTCTCCACTCTAACTCCATAATCCATGATTGTGCTCTAAATCCATCCAAATGGCGCCTCAAACCTGGTAATAACCCCCAGATATGCACTATAAAATAGTGCCGATCACTAACCTAATACGACTACTCGAACCACTCTGCTTTGTACCCTTGCATGGTCTTTCATTAGACTAACCAACCAATTATTCCCTTGCATGGTTGGCTGGTGTCATCCGTTCGATTCGGCACATCAGATAAATTGCAGATCCGAGGAGTCTAGAATGATTATGAAGACAACGGTGGTTTTTAGATGTTTTTTTTTTTAATCAGGTTAAGATCCTTGGGCAGGTGATCATTACGATCACAACCATTTTTGTGATATTTTAAGAAAGACTTCCGATGTAACCTGTTTACTCTATTAATTGTTAAATTCTGTATTTCGATTTCCACTGTATTATGTTTAAACTCTGTATGATGTCCTATTCGGGATTGGGATGTAATCCTGGGACTCAAGTTTTAATTGAATGTTATTATGATTTTGCATCATATATGTTTCATGATTGTATTTAAACGGTAAAGCCTGGGGTGGCTTCGGTGAGGAAAATTGAGGTCACTGGCGGTAATACATTTCCAAATGGGTTAAGATTTAGGGGTGTTACACTTACCCTAGGTACGGAAACACTCTGACCAACCTCATCTGACTCCTCTGGCCTTGCCCTTCTTCGAGCACGCTCAACTGCCTCATCCACCTGGCGACGAGCGTCAGAGAAAGCCATCTGACTCTGGCGAAATACCTCTCGCGAGTCAGGACTCGGCACCAGTCTCCTCTGAACGGGAATAGGCTGTGAGTCCTCAGATGCATCTCGTGGACCACTCTTTCTTCTGATGCCAACCTCAGCATAAAGTGCCTCCCAAGCGGCAGGAGACAATGGCGAGTACTCCCGCTCAGGTGGCGACACCGGACTCGGATAAATGAACTCCATTCCCGGGTCCTCGCTGCCCACCAATAAGCGTTCCAAGCCATCAGACTCGTAGCCCTGTCCCTCGAGGTCTTCCTCAGGGTCCTCCTCTGGATCCTCTTCTGGATCCTCCTCAGGAATTGACTCGATCATGAAGTCGTCGTCGAAGTACCCTCCTGCGTACTCAGATGGCTCTTCTTCATCCTCAGTGTCCTCCGTTGGCTCCTCTTCGGGCTCTGCCACAAGAACCACGGTCTTGTCGGACACTAGCACTATCGTCTCCTCGAGCATGGTCTTCAGCACCTCGGGTGGACTAGTAGGCTCTCCGATCTCAAAGCATGGCGGGGGAACCGGGAACTCAAGCCTGTCTGGAGATGGCGGAGCCATCTCGGCTTCTTCTGGGTCCCTCTGAAGAGAAAAGAATGCACTCATATCCTGCGGGGCGACGAGAAGAGAATTAGTCTTTCTAATAATAGAAGCGAACTTACTATATCAGACTAAAGAGAAGGCACGACTAGAACGGCAGAATTTTTCAAGCGATACGTTTTTAGTCAACTAAAATTTTATTTGAAAATTTAAATCTTTCGAAATCATTTTTCAGTTCAAAACAGGTAAATGGTTTATAAGATCTTGTTTTTAGTAAAACGTTTTAAAATACCCAACCCGTTTAAAAAAAAATAATTCGGCTCTGATACCAAATCTGTAACATCCCCAAATATCTCCTTGAAAGTATTACCGCCAATGACCTCAGATTCCACATCCGAAGTCACCCAAGGCTTAACCAATTTATACAAATCATAAAACAACATTTATAATACGAAATATCATAATATTTGATTAAACCAACGTTTCGGAATTACATCCTTGATTCCAAATACAAACAAAATACATAATATGTTTCAATACAGCGGAAGTCTTGTTTAAATAAACAACACAAGGGTCTTGATCGAAGCGATCACCCGTCAAGGATCCTCAACCTGGATAAAACTCTTTAAAACTCCATCTGCCTTCATAGTCGCTTCTAGCTTTCACGGAACGACAATTTACCTGATGTGCCGTATGAGACGGATGACACCAGCCAACCATGCAAGGGAAAATAACCGGTTGGTTAGTCTAATAAAAGACTATGCAAGGGTAAAACATAAAGGTTCTAAGTAGTCGTATCAGGTTAGACCCATCGCTTCTCGAATGAAAGCCGATGATGATAGTCAACCTCGATACTTCTACTGGAATGTATGAAACGGAATGATCAAGAGAAGACTCTGAAAGATCGAGTCTTATGGGAACATACGAAGAGAAGACTCCAAAGAGATTGAGTCTTATCGGAAAGTATGACAAGTGTTTGGGAACATTATAATTTCACACAAGCGTTTAAAATGACTTGGCCATTTAGGTTCACGACCAACCTCACCGCACAATGCGAATTCAGATTGGAAAGAGAACTGTACTCTGACCGAAGTCCAAACGAGTTTCCACGTTGTACTAATCGCCTGTAGTATTATTAGCTATGTGCATAATCGCACCTATCTTATTTAGTGGCAAAGCACACATTTTATGTTATAAGCTTTTAGAATAATCATCTCATCCCGCAGAATTCAAAGATATATCGGTGGGAATAAATCCCAAAAGGCGGCACCAGCTGTTGTGCACCTCCCCTATATTCGAATAGGGGACAGTCATGACCAGAGAAGGGTGTTAGGGCTTGGTCATCCTATCCACCACGGTTATAAAGAAACGACTAGACCTCGCAAGGTACATAGCGTTCCTACAAATACTCGTTCTAACTAAACAGTTAAAACATATAAATAATCCACATCAATGCCATCATGGCGATCATCATAAATATATATAATAGCGTTGTTTCTAGCAGTATATACTACCTATTGAAATATCCTTTTTAAAACCACATACGTTTATCAAAATGATTCCCAGACGAAAACAACATTCATCCCAAATTAATTAACAATTAAACACAATTGATAATTAATGGAAATATGGAATGATAAGCAAGAGCGAACCGCCACTTGCCTTAATCTAGATGAACGATTGCTCAACGATGACGGATTACTGGGTCCGGAACGGAGACAGAACTTGGATTACAGATTCCTACGGAACGACCCATAACAAAACCCTAAGTTAGATTTGACAATAAATAGTACGAATCTAAAGAAGAACGAACGAAAACGAATGAACGGAAGTCCCGATCGAGACCGCAAAGCCAAACGCCACGATCGCGAGTGCCCAGGCACACCGCGATCACGGTGGCTCTGCCGCGGTCACGGTCGTCGAGGACGAGTGTCCGCGAGACACTGTGACAGAGTCCGTGAGCGCGGGCGACAATGTCACAGCCGCGATCGCGGTGTTCATGTCCGCGATCGCGGACGATGAACTCCGGCGACTCGCGAGGAAGAAAACCTCACCGACGACGACTCCTTGGGCTCGATTCATGGTGGCTCCGACTTCTGGGCACCTTGCGCCTCCAATGGACCACCTTGTGAGCACCACCACTTCTAACGAGAGCTCCGGTGACGATTTGAAGGATTTTGGCGAGAGCTTCGAATTTTCCAGCGAGAGAGATTTGAGAGCTTTGATCAGATGTGCTCCCAATCCTCCCCAGATCCACTCCTTTTATACCAGATGGGACGTCTCCACAGACGGCTACGGCGATGCGGCGGTTGAGGTCCGGTGGAGCAGAAAAAGCTTTCTGCGGGCGCGGAAAGCTTTTTCTGGGGGATTGCCGCGGGTGCGGAAAACTTGCTTGAAGTCGTGTCTGCGATTCGATCGTGGTTCGAACAAAGGGGAATCTCGACACGTCCGACGGCCACGTTTGGGGGTGGGGTTCATATTCAATGGATGTAGGTTCGGTGGTGGATCGAGTATGGGTTAGGGGGTCGGTTAGGGAGGTTCGGTGAAGGCTTAATTGAAGGATCTAGACCTAGGGGGCGAGAGCTTGGCTCAACGGCAGCGCTAGGCTTTAACTCTCAATTCAACTTGTTCATTAATTAGGTTAAGACTGACTTATATAGCAGGCCAAAACAAGGTTCTTGCCCTAATGGGCCTAAAACATAAATGGATCGGTCCTCTTGGAACAAGAGAGGCCCGACATCCAAAAATAGAAACTTTTTAAAAATGACAATATCTAAAAATAGTAAATACTAAAAACGATAACTTTCCAAACTTAGAAACATTCTATGAATGGAAACTACTAAGAAAGGAAACTGCGAAATACCAATAAACTACTAAAAATAGAAAGTGTCTTAGAATGTCTAAAATAACTCAGATGGCACTCGTAGTGCCGATTGAAGTCGTGACCGGGATCACGTCACCTTTGCCCTTAAGTTTGGTGGTGACGTGGCACATTGGATTCTTCATTTTTGTCCAAAATTGAAGACAAATGGCACTGAGATTTGACTAGCCCATTTAGAGCACCACTTTATGATATTTCATTAAATGTGTTTAAGACAATTTAGGTATTTCTTTGTGTTTATAAGCTGGCTTGCAGATAACACTGTTTCTCACGCTAAAATTGAATATATCTTGAGCTTTTGAGCACAAAAAGCCTTTGAGAGCCTTTCAGTTTTGCGTCATTGGTTGGTGTGTTCATCCAAACCTAGTAGAGCAATTTTAGGTGCGATTATCCTTGATCCAATCTATGATCCTCCTAGCGTTATTTGGTGCATTTATCCAAGGATTACCAGTAGTTATACTTCCATAAAAAATTGCCTCCAAATATTTCCAATAGCTCGGCCAACTTTGCTTGTCAAGCAAATCCACCACCGGCGTCGCAAGGACATTGGCTTGGGGTTTTGGTGTCGAAATTTCCTTGAAGCTTGAGATCCTCACAAGGGACACATCAAAATATTAGGCTAAAGTTTTTTTTATTAAAATTTGTTTTTGTTGGTACTTAAATATTTGCTTTTTAGTATAGTAAATCTTTCTAAAAGTTCAACAAATCAAGATGTTAAACTTAAATACTGACGTGGTGTACAAATTTCATATATAACTTTCATATCTTTTAGTAATTTGAATCTTTACACTAAACAAAATTGAGATTTTTAGGATGGTCTTTAAATTTATTACTTCTAAATAAACTGGAAAAAAAAAAGAGCTATTAGGGAGGTTAATCTTTGGACAAAAGGGGAGGAATATGTTGGGAATACATGGAAGCTATATTTATTGTATTAGTGGAATCAAGTTTTTACAATATCCAATCTATGACAATTGAAGATTTTTTTAAAAGGGTTTGCTAATTTCTTGATGTATTTAGGATTAGGATATAGGGTGGTTTTTAAAATATATATTTTTAATAAATTAGCATTTGATATGTTGAGTTAAAATCAATATTTGTCAAGGTTTTTCTACTTTTTAAAATATTTAACTGAATTTTATAATTAATACACAATTTAAATAAAATAAAAGATATAATATGTTATTATCTTTATTTTTATAAATGTTTATAAAATATCCAAGTCTATACTATACTATTTGGAATATTATAAAATGCAAAAAATTAAATAACTTACATATTGTTTTTGACAAAAAGAACAATTATTACATATAACTTTTTACTTGTTAACAATTGGTAAGATATTGTGTGACAATATGCCCCAAAAAATTGTTATGGATATGTACAAATCAATCCATATAATATAAACTTGATATACCCCCCAAAGTAAAGCACTTCATATGAAAGGTAAGCAAAAAATGGAATAGCAACTAAAGAGAACTTTAAGGCACATCCTTGCCCCCTAGAATGCATCATGTGCAATCACTTAGTGGAGAATCTAACACATATATTATTTAAAATCCCCCACATCCAACAAACACTTCGAAACATTGACCCACAAATACACTAATTAATCAACAACATGGATATAGACAATAAAAATGCTACACAATTACTAAATGAAGTAAAAGACAAATCCAATATGAAAATAATGGAAATACTATCCATATTGTTGAATCGTTAGTGTGTTAAACAGAAAACGGTGTGACTGTTTCCTGTGTAGCGGAAATAAACAAAGATTCAAAGTAACAACAAAGTTTCCAAACGTCTACTTGTATTATTAAGAATTGTACAATCTCACAAGTCTTCTCTCCACCTATACCCTAGGTTAAAGACCTTGAGTGCAATCAACTCTCAATGACACAAGAACAAAACAAGACCCTTAGCAAGAACTACCCGTACCTTGCCTTAGACCTTCGATCTCAATTCTCATAAGAGTTCCTTGGTATGCTTGATGATTATAGTTAAGATACCTTTCCCCAAGGCAATCTCATCTATATAGTGTCTAATAAAATCCTATTTTAAATATCTAACAATCGACATATATGGTAATAGTGAACAATTTCGTTACCAAATAAGCTATTCAAATTATAAACACATGGTTTTCTTCTATAAACTTTCCTAAGACTCATTATCTTCTTCTTCTTCTCCAAGTAAGACTCAAAATCTCGTTTCCTTATATAATGGAGTCTATTTGGGAACAGTTGGCAATTCTCTGCGTTCCACATCGTTCCATAGACGTTGTTTCCATATATAGAAGTTTCCTTGTATAGGAACCACGTGCTTCAGATTTCTAATTTTCTTCTCGCGTAACTGTTCCTTGTTTCCACATGTTCCATTGCACTCCTCTGATTTCTCTTCTTCAATTGTTTTCCATTGTTCCATGTTTCTTTCATAAGACCTGAAATGCATAGGAACAAAAAGAAAACATAAAACCTAATGGTGTTTATCATCATCAAAACCAGAGGAAACGTCAAGGTTTTAACAATTTCCCCCTTTTTGGTAATGACAAACCCATTCAAAAATTGTTCGATTAAAACAAAGTAATAAGCAAAGCAATATGAATCAACATGTATCTCAGTTTAAATGTATAAGCAAAATTTTATGTCAAATGAATAATTGCAATTCATACCTTCAAGTTGCATCATTGTTCCCCCTTAGCACTAGCATCGTCCAGAAATTCATAAAGAATTAGGAATAATTAAACTGTTACCTCCTTTAACTGAGTTATTGCACAATTTCCACACTTCCCCCTTTTGGCATCATCAAAAGACCAAAAATAAACAGTGGAACAACACAACTAAGGCAGCAGTCAAGTGCAAAGGAAAAGTTCATATATCAAGCAGGAAATTGATTACAAAACATCATAAACAACTTGACAAACAAACACAAAAAGATCAAAGTGCAAATACTTAAATAAGATAACATATTAAAAGGCAAAGAGAAGAGGGTAAGACGGGCTGGATAAGAGAAGGTGTCCACTCAAGACTCAGAGTTTTCCTTTCGTTCCTTGTCCTTGCTGAGAAAGTGTTCAAGAAGCAGTGACATGATGTTCTTAATTTCACACAGTTCAGACAATATCTGGCTTTGCACAGAACTGTTCCTTGAAGTTCCTTCACCAGGTTCGCGTTTGAGCAGTTCGAAAGGTGGCAACGTTCCCTTATCATCCCCTTGATACTTCATTTTGCTTATGTTCACCATGTCAAGCTCAGTGACCATGGGAACCTCCTCTTCTTCTCTGTAGAACTTTTCAGCTTGCAGAATCAACTTGATCACATGCGGATAGGCCAGCGAGTGAGTCTTAGCGGTGCATTTGGCCATGTGCTGCAGAATTACTCTTGGGAAGTCAATTTTCTCCATATACCAGAACTTGTCTAGCAGCACCAGATCCGTGTTGGTGATCGCGTTCCTTTTCTCCTGCATGGGAACAACCATCTTCATAATGATGTGGTGTGCGATGCGTTGAGGCAAAGTGTGGACTGAAACATGTGTTACTCCAGCATTTCCCTCAAACAGGCATTCAGCGCTCGCCCTCCGTGTCTCCTTTTGCTCTTCAGTGGCTTTGTCACTTGGGAGATCATAGAAGCCTTCGGCGGTGATACCCAGCTGGCGGGCAAGCTTGGTAGCAGTGAAAGACAGATCTTCACCGGCCACGGTTGTTGTTCCCAGCATAGTGTTTGACAGGTTTAGGTGGTAGGAACTGTAGAATTCACAAACCTGATCAGGATTGAACTGGATGCGGATGTTGACAAGATGTTCTCAGCCTTGGAACCTCAATCTCTCTAGTACTTCTTCAAACCCATTCTCAGAGAGGAAGCCGTCGGGGATCATTAGTTGTGGAAGAATTTTCTTTCCACCAACAAGGGAGGGAGTAGAGGACTTAACCACTTCTTTTCCCTTCTTTTTGCGAAGCCGATCCTTGAGAGTGCCTGGAGTTGACTCACCGGCGGCTGACTTGGCGGGGGTGGAGAAGCTAGTGGTGGCGTGCCGTTCCCCAGTGCACTGAACCTCAAGTTCCTCCTCATCAGTAGCAGAGCTAATGGTGTGTTTGAGTTTCTTGGTGGGGCGGACTGTTTCCAGCGGGAGAACATCCAGTTTCGCTTCCACTTGGGCCATTTCCTCCTTTTCGTCGCCTTTGAGAGGGGAGGAGGCGACTTGCTCAAGCGCCAGCGCCATGTCTTGTGAAGGAACCTGGGGCTCAGAGAGTGGTGTCGCCGCCGTTCCTTGGGGCTGATCTTCCTTAGCAGAGTCCTCATGTAGAGCAGCTACAGAGGAAGAGATCTCCTTGGCGATGTCGGCTACGGCAGAGATTGAGGTAGGTATTTTGGGTTAGGGAGAGCGAGCCGCTAGTTGCTCTCCAAGGGATTTTTGAAGAGCAGCCAGTTGCTCATCATTCATGGCGGAGATGTCAATGGAGGGAACAGAGGTGGAGCTTGTGGTGTTCATGGATTTGGGTTGAAAAGGTGAGAGAAGGAAGGGAGAAAGTAAATAGGCAAAGAGAAAGGTAACGGCTTTAAACAGAGGTGAGTTGGGTGAAAAGGCAAGAGATAAATATATAAGAGAGGTGCAATTTGGAAAGGAAGTTTGAAAATCGGCTTACCAAAATTAACTCGCCCAGAAGATCACCCAAATCGCCTCAGAGATCTTTCTCTTTCCTCTGGTAACAGTGCTTTCGTTCTTGGTTCACGCAAAAGTAGCCATTCTGTTTGCAGAGCAATCACATCATGCATTCAATTTTTGCTTATCAGCGAAGCCACTTCCCCTTGTATTTCTTAATGTTCTTCTCAACGTTCCCAACACTGACGTTCTTATTCACTGTTCCCCCTCATGCCAAGTCCCATCTAGAAGATTCCGAGACAGTTGAGTGGATGGAATGGCCGGTTTGGATATTTTATGGGGTTCACACAAAAATCGAAGATATATCCAAACAAAAATAGGTAGGGAACAATGACGATCCAAATAATAATTCCCAGTAAAATGTGGCAAATGAAGAGAGGTGCATAAGGAACGTTTACTTGGATCCAAGCTTGGGACGGTTGTGCAACCAATTATCATTTTGGCTTGTAATAAGGGTGCAGATAATCAAATCGGTTGCTTTGGGCTTGAAAGAAGATGTTATCATGTAAGAATTAAGCACATATGATCAAGAATAGAAGTTGCAAGAAATTTTTGATATAGTGTAACACAAAGCACATATCAAGAATAAAAAACAAGCCATTTGCAAATAACATGCCACATAGAAGATGTTCCCTAGTTTATAATTGATCGATCTAGCCAATCACTGAGGGAATAGTGGAGGTGGAGTTTCTCAGTTTAGTGAGATCATCCCAAGGAGCATTCATAAATACTCAAAGGGTTTTCTATCCAGTGTTTTGGTGAAGATATATGCAACTTGATCCTCTGTCCTGCAATGATCCATTCTAATGAAAATTTTCTCAACATTATCACGAAGACATTGATGACGAATATCAATATGCTTAGTACGTAAGTGATGAACATGATTTTTGGAAATGTTGATAGCACTAGTATTATCACACATAATGGGAACGGTGGCAAAAGACATACCAAAATCCTCCAATTGTTGTTTGAGCCATAATACATGGGCACAACAAGAGGTAGCAGCTACATACTCAGCTTCGGCGGTTGAAAGGGCAACATAATTTTGTTTCTTTAATGCCCAAGAGATAAGACATGGGCCAAGGAACTGTGCCGTCCCTGATGTGCTTTTGCGATCCTCTAGGTGACCGGCGAAGTCATCGTCAGTGAAGCCCACAAGTTCAAACCCACTGTTCCTTGGATACCAAAGGCATAGGTTGTCATTCTCTTTCAAGTATCACAAGATCCTCTTGACTTCAGTTAGGTGTGACTCCTTAGGATTTGCTTGAAACCTAGCACAAGGACACACACTAAACATAATATCTAGCCTACTTACCGTTTGGCATTGCCGCCATCGGCACATCCAGTGCATAATGTGTTCCATGTATCCTTGTTAAGGAAGTATGTGTCCGGTGAGTCTCATTTGTTGAGTTATGAAGACATCGAGATCCAGGCAAATGGTACCTACGAGGAAAGACCTGTGCGTATTCTCGAGCGCCGTGAGAAGAAATTACGCAACAAGATGGTACCGTTGGTATGAATTTTATGGTCCAAGTCAGGAACCGAAGAGGTTACTTGGGAGACTGAGGAGGATATGCTTAGACGCTTTTCCGAGTTGTTTTCGGCCTAGAATAACCAAGTTTCGGGATCGAAACTTCTTTTAAGGGGGAGGTAATGTAATATCCCTCATTTTTTTAAGGTATTTTGGAATTTTTCCAACACCCGTACTACAAATTGGATTTATTTCAGAGAAGTTCGGACACTCTGTAATACGTATTTTTAGGGTTAAATAGTCGCTCGTGTACGAATATATTTAACCTGGGGTTAAGATAATTAAACAAAAGGTAAACCGGTCAAAAGAGGGAAAAAATGGCCTTGACCGCACCTTGGCCGCACCCTGCCGCACCCGCAGTGAAGGCCAAATCGGTGAGGCGGTCAGAGGAGGCCATCGCACCCTGCCGCACCCCGCGGTGGGATCTTTTTCTGCAACGTTATCTTCTTCCCTCTGCTCCTGTCAGTGGCGCCGATTGTCAGCAAGTGGCGGTTCCCTCTTGGTCGAGGGCTTGTCCCCTGCTTGTTCCCCTCCTTAGTTGGCCTATAAAAGGGAGTGAATTGTAGAGGAAGATGCACAGATGAAACTTCATCTTCCTCCTCTGAAAATTCTTCCTCCATTGTTGCCGGATTTTCCAAGCTTTCGCCGGAGTATCGCCGGAGTCCCCTTTGAGTGACAAAGGTCCTCCCAAGTGGTGTTAGAAGGTTTAAGGTGTTTGGAGATCAAACCCCAATCGAATCAAGGCCAAACGAAGCGGACTTGGTGAGTTTTCTGAAGTTTCTCTGTCAAGCCCCTCGCCTCTGTCTCCTGACCGCACCCGTGGCAGACCACCACCGCACCCAGTGGTGAGGCCGGCGCACCCGCGGTGGCCTGTGTCCGGGTTGTGTGTTCTTAGGAGATGTGGTCTTGGGCGAGGTTTGGCTCCTTCGATTCCTTTCGTATTCTTTTAGATTCATTTATGTGGATATTGAATCTAACTTAGGGTCTCGTTATGGGTCGTTTCATAGGGATTTATTATACGAGATATGTCGAATTTTTTTCCAAACTGTGCACTTTTTTAAAACTTATACCGAATATACGCTCGGATTCAAACTTATTACGAGAATAGGCTGGCTCATGAGGTTTGGGGTAAGTCGTTGTACGGACAAATGACTTAACTAAATAAAGTCGTTGTACGGACAAGCGATTATATCCGAACCACAACTTTAATTTTTTTTTAAAAAAAAAAGGTAGAGTCGCTTGGCCAGCGACTTTGTTTTAATTTTTTTTTTTTTTACTTTTCGATATTAGAGAGTAAAAAAAAAAAAATTGCAAAGTCGCTGGGCTAGACAGCGACTTTGCTTTAAAAAAAAATTTATATACTTTTCAATATCAGAGAGTAAAAAAAAAAAAATTAAAGTTGTGGTTCGGATAGAATCGCTTGTCCATACAGCGACTTTATTTTGGTAAGTCGCTTGTCCGTACAGCGACTTACCCCAAACCTCCATGAGCCAGCCTATTCTCGTAATAAGTTTGAATCCGAACGTATATTCGGTATAAGTTTTAAAAAAGTGCACAGTTTGGAAAAAATTGAGATATGTCCCTGCTTCTGACCCAAGAACCCGTCGTTTCTAAGCTTTGTTCAAGCTCGACTAATCTAAGGCAAGTGGCGGTTCGCTCTTGCTTATCATTCCATGTTTCAATTAATTATCAATTGCTTAATTGTTAATTAGTTTGGGATGATTTATTATTTCGTTGGGAACAGTTTTGTTAAATAAAATGATTAAAATATGATATTATAATAGGTTGTATATCTGTTAGAACAACGCTATTATAGATATATATTATGATGTTGGCCATGATGGCTTTGTTGTGAATTATTACTGCGTTTGTAATTGTTTAGTTAGAACGAGTATTCGTAGGAACGTTTGGACTCTGCGAGGTCCAGTCGTTTCTTGATAATTAAATGGTGGAGAGGGTATTTGAGACCCTAATACCATTTGCGGGTCATGACTAACTTCTATACTCGGGGGTGGGTATAGGAGTGGAGCACTTAGCTAGTGCCACAAATCTCGGGATTTAATCCCTTCGACATACGTCACTCTAGACGAAACGTATACTCGAAATATATGTCCGGCTTGGCGGGACATATATTTAAAAGCTTATAACGTGATGCGCGTTTTGGAATTAAATAAGATAAGTTCTCTTGACGCACATAATTAATATACCCTTTGGCGAGTAGTGCAGCTAGGCAATAGTGCAACTAGGAAATCTCGTCTTGACTTTGATCAGAGTAACGTTCTCTTTCCAATCTGGATTCGCCGTGAGCGGTGAGGTTGGTTGTGAACCGAAACATCAAGTCATTTTTGAACGCTTGTATGAATTATTTATGTTTCTCAACATTTGTCATATTTCCGATAAGACTCAATTCGTTGGAGTCTTCTTTTGGGTTGATTGCTGTAAGACTCGGTCTTCCAGAATCTTCTCTTGATCATGCCTTTTCATATATTCTAATAGGAGTATGGTGGTTGACTATCGTTATCGACTTTTATTCGAGAGGCGATGAGTCTAACCTAATACGACTACTTCGAACCACTCTGCTTTGTACCCTTGCATAGTCTATTTAGTAGACTAACCAACCGATTATTCCCTTGCATGGTTGGCTGGTGTCATCCGTTCGATTTGGCACATCAGATAAATTGCAGATCCAAGAAGGCTAGAACGACTATGAAGACAAACGGTGTTTTGACAAGTTTATTTATGTCGATATCCTTGGTGGGTGATCATTGCGATCAAGACCCTTTTGTTGTTATTTCAAAGACTTCCGTTGTAATGATTCTGATTATGTATTTTGATGTATTCGGAATTATGTTGTAATTCCGAGACGATGGTTTTAATGAAAGTTATGATATGTTATATTATAACTGTTGTTTTGATGATTTATATCAACTGATAAAGCCTTGGGTGACATCGGACAGAACGTCTGAGGTCATTGGCGGTAATGCCTTTCGAGGGAATATTTGGGGGGCGTTACAATCAGTTCCAGAGGACGAGAGGTGGTAACATCCGATTTGCTCTTGAAAGAGGAATGTGTTTGCTTCCCTCTTACACAGGCTTCACAGACTCCATGAATATCAGGTTTGACATTTGGAAGCCCTCTAACCAATTCCTTGTTGTGGAGTTTGTGAATGAGTTGTAAATTTGCATGTCCAAGCCTTCTGTGCCACAGTTCCATTTCTTCAGCTAGAGATGCAAAGCACAAAGTCTTGAAGGCTTGAATGTTGTGTCAACAGCGTACACATCGTTGAACCTGACACCTTTCAATACGATCTCCTTGGTTTTTCTATTCCTTACGTAGAAATCTTTGGTTGTGAACACAGTCTCGTTGTCTCCTTGATCACAAAGTTGAGCTACACTTACAAATTAAAACCAAGTTGATGAACCAGACTAACCTCTTTATTTTGATGCTTGAGTTCAAGGTAGCTTCTCATATTCCCACTATCTCTCTGCATCGTTTATCTCCAAGGGAAACGATTCCCTTAGAGTGTTGTTAAAGTGAGGTAAGGTGATCTTTATTTTCTGTCATATGGCATGAGCATGCGCTATCAATGAACTACATGTTGTTCCCCCTCACTTCATCCTGCATTAAGAGAGTTAGTGTTTAGCGACCTAGGCAAGATTGGCTTTACCTGGTCGTTTAGAGACAAAATGATATTCTCTAGGCTTAGCACTGCACATGTCAGGAGATGCATCATAATCATTCAAATCAACATTATTATTTCTATTGTTCCTTCGTTGAGTGTGTTCTTCAGTGAAATTTTGTTTCTTAGCACAGTTTCACACAACATGACTGTTGTTCCCACAATGCCAGCAAATCTTGTAATAGTCCCCCAAGGTGTACTTATGGTTTGGGACAGACATTCTACGTTGCTTGGCTCTAATTGGGTCAGGTGTACTAGGCAAATTTATCTAGGATTGGATGAGATACATCTTATGGGCAGGTTGACCTTAATACCATGATTGATTTTCACTCAACCCACTCTCCAGAGTCTTCACACGCTCTTCTAGGTAAGAGTTCATATCCTTAGTACTCTGAAGTTCCCTATCTTTTAGCTCTCTAAGCTCAGGTATGGTTGCCTCATGTTCCTCACTCTCTTGTTTTTCTCCTTTGTACCCCAAACCATACTTGGGCTCAACAAAGATATTTTTTTTCTTCCTTAAGCTTTTGCTCAATTAAGATAGAGTGGATTTTATCAATCTGAGCTTTCATCTGAGACAGTTCCCTAACAGTGCTAAAGGAACTAGGATCACTGTAAGTAGCATCACTTCTAGCACAAGGAACAACAGAGGAACTAGCAATTTTAGATAAAGATTCATTCAATTCAATGCATTTATCCTCATCATCACTTAACTCATTTTGGGTTTTAAGATTCTCATTATACATGCTTTTGATAAGAGAGATCAAGGACTTTTTATCAAAATTGACAAGAGATTCAAAGAATGTTTCAAGATCTACCTCTTGTTCTTCATTTGATGACTTCAGAGTCATTGCACACATTCTGTTGTTCCCCCATGACTCTGGCTCGTCATCATCAGATTTGGCACAATCATCTCCCTAGACGGCAACGAAAGCCTTCTTTTTATCGTTCCCAGAATGTCCACCATTGTTGTCTGAGTTGTTCCCTTTAGGGCACTTATTGGCATAGTGAACCTTTTCCTTGCAGTTGAAGCAAGTGACATCCTTGATGTCTCGTTTCTCACCATTTTTTCCATCATTCCTGAATAATCGACCCTTGCGATAGGGAGTTCGCATGGCTTTGGTGAGAAGAGCAGTTTCTGGATCTACACCATCCAAGCTGTCATCTTTGTTGTTTTCTATCATCTCGAAAGCTTTTTCAACCATCAAGGCAATGCCTTTAGGTTTAACATATTTGTCTTCTTCATCATATTTTTTAATTTTTCCAAATACTTCATGAAATGTGAGTTTGAGAGCATTAGGATTCTCCTTGAGAATTGCTTTAGTCATCTTATGCCTTGGAGGAAGTCCATCAATAATGATAAAAGTTTTCTCCTTGGGAAGAATTTCCTTTTCATCGACATCGTGAGCAGCAAGTCTAGTGGTAATTTTCTCAAATCTGGATTGATAAGAGGAAACAGTATCACCATCGATCATAGCAAAGTTATAGAAGTCTTTCTTTGCTTGGAAACGATCAAGCTCTCTAAGATCATAACTTCCCATGTACATCTGTTCCAAGACTGCCCACATATCTTTTGCAGTTGCACAAGAGTGTAATTTGCATGTTAATCAACAATGCTGATAGCGTTGTTGATTAACATGCGAGCCTTAGAGTTTTTCTCCATGATTCTGAAATCATCTTGGCTCCAAGGTTTTGTTCCTTTGATTACATCTTCAGTAACCTTTTCTTCACCAACCTCAATGACTCTCCAGCATTGGTAGTCATTACTCTTCATCCAGTCTGTGAAGAGGTCCTTCCAGTGTTGGAACTTTCCACCGATAGGCAGAAACGGTGGTTTGTTATTCCCAAGCCCAACTTCATGAGTGGAAGACATTGTTACATGTGAATCTGAAAGAACACACAATCTAGAGCAAACCCGCTTTGATACTAATTGTTGAATCGTTAGTGTGTTAAACAGGGAACGGTGTGATTGTTCCCTAGGCAGCGGAAATAAACAAAGATTCAAAGTAACAACAAAGTTCCCAAACATCTACTTGTATTATTAAGAATTGTACAATCCCACAAGTCTTCTCTCCACCTATACCCTAGGTTAAAGACCTTGAGTGCAATCAACTCTCAATGACACAAGAACAAAACAAGACCCTTAGCAAGAACTACCCGTACCTTGCCCTAGACCTTCGATCTCAGTTCTTACAAGAGCTCCTTGGTATGCTTGATGATTATAGCTGAGATACATTTCCCCAAGGCAATCTCATCTATATATAGTGTCTAACAAAATCCTATTTCCAAATATCTAACAATCGACATATATGGTAACAGTGAACAATTTTGTTACCAAATAAGGTATTCAGATTATAAACACATGGTTTCCTTCTATAAACTTTCCTAAGACTCATTATCTTCTTCTTCTTCTCCAAGTAAGACTCAAAATCTCGTTTCCTTGTATGATGGAGTCTGTTTGGGAACATCTGGCAAATTCCTTGCGTTCCACATCGTTCCACAGACGTTGTTTCCATATATAGAAGTTTCCAAGTATAGGAACCACGCTCTTCAGATTTCCAATTTGCTTCTCGCGTAACTGTTCCTTGTTTCCACACATTCCATTGCACTCCTCTGCTTTCTCTTCCTCAAATGTTTTCCATTGTTTCCTAATTCTTTCATAAGACCTGAAACGCATAGGAACAACAAGAAAACATAAAACCTAATGGTGTTTATCATCATCAAAAGCAGAGGAAACGTCAAGGTTCCAATACATATGCTAGTGGAGCATCTGGTACCAAAGAAACTTTAAAACCTTTGAAGACCAAAACAGGAACACAATACCCAACCTCACTAGCTTTATCCAGAAACAACAACAAGATTGGAAACAAGCCAAAATGGAAAAAAGATACTAAGTAGATAACTAAAACCATGAGGCAAGCAACCAGAAGAAAAAGAAGAAACATTCACTGAGCGAAGCTGTCCACCAATGTTTACAAATTTAATTTAGATGCATCCAAAAACACTATCGGACCCACTACATTTGGTTACATTATTCGGGACCATTGTTAGAAAACCAATTTCCATGGCAAATGGTGCCTTGGGGAACATTTCCCCGCTACTAGCTGAAGTTATCTCAATGCGTCATGGCATCCGAGATGCAATTCAGTTAGGGATCTTAGATATCGAGATCGCAGACGACAACTTCTGCTTTATTAATACACTAAACAGCAAATGGAACTGCCCGTGGAAAATCAAACTCATCATTTCTGATATCTTGCTTGATTTGTGAAACTTCTCTTCATGTCGCATTTCCCATATTTTTCGAGAAATTAATATTATGACCGACTTTATTGTAAAACTCTACCACATATCAATTTCACTAGACGATGCAGCCATTTCAGATCTTAGAGATCTCATCCGCAAGGATGCTCTAAGGCAGCCCACCTCGAGATAGAGGAGTCCCCTAATTCCTTTCCTAATAAAAAAATTCATATAATATATAAAGTTACATATAACGTATATTGACTTATTAACAAATTTAAATTACTTTGTATATTGATTTCATATTTTATTCTACCAGAAAGTAGTTTTTAAGTAACTCGTACATTGTTATAAATATATTCAAGTAATAAAATTTTATTAAATTGACAACCAAGATGCCTAGAATATTAAAGTAGAATTTTAAGTTAAGTAATTTATAAATTAATATTGGATATGTTGAGTGTAAAACTATAGGTTTTGCTTATAATGTTGTGAGTTTTCAGTTTTATATCCAGAATTTTTTTATAGAAATAATTTATATTCATGTAAAAAGTAACGATTGTAAATATTTGTATTTCTTGGTACAAATCTTATTTAAGTCTTTTTAATTTAAAATTTATTGATTATTTAATATAATAATAAATAAAATAATTGAAAAATAACATCTTTACTACTTAGCCTAAAAACACTCTTAAAATAAGTTAGCTTTAATCTACTATATAATATTGATTGCATCACGTGGTGCCCACAGAATGAGCTCGAAATTTACGCTGCCATGTGGCGCCTCTGTATTCAATTTGCCACGTGTCGCCCTCATATTTTTTCGGCAGATATGTCAAAAAACTAATAAAATCAAACAAATCTACTATATAATTACTAAACTAGAATACTGATTGTGCCATGTGGCGCCCACAGAATGAGCCCGAAGTTTACGCTGCCATGTGGTGCCTCTGTATTCAATTTGCCAAGTGTCGTCCTCATATTTTTTGACATATATGTCAAAAAAACTAATAAAAGCAAACAAAATAAAATTACTACCTATAATAGTCGGATTTGCACACGCTCTCCAATTATTTTGATCTACTTTTTTCCATAAATATTTTGAAAATATAATTTTACCTTTTAAAATATAAAAATATATAACAAATATTTGATCATTTCCTAATATATTATACACATTGGTTGGTGATCTTATAAAGATCAAGATCGTGACTTCTGAAAATGGAGTGAATCAAAATCTTGATTTTTTTTCCTTACATAGATTATGAAGGGATCAAATAAATCGCACAATTTTCTTCCATAAATACCTTGAAGATATAATTTATCTTTTTAAGCATCTAAACAATAATCCGATAAACAAATTCCATGATAAACCAATTCGTGCAGAACACGAGAATTAAACTAGTATCTATCTATATATAATATAAAATAGAGTCTTTGAGCAACTAATGACCCATGTCATTAATTCATCTTCTTTTACCTAGGAATTCACATTCAAAATGTTACAATAAAAAATTAAAATAGAAAACCAATTCATGAAACCCACTTTGAATTTATCTTCTATATTATATCTATTGGAAAAATACTCTTACATTTTTACCATTGATCACAAAATAATATATAGTCCAATACTTTCAAACACAGTGTAGTGCTATATTTATTTGACTCAGTGAAAAAAACTATTTTTCAATAATAAAAACGAGAATAATATTATATATGATGCATGTGAAAACATAACACTTGCATATTATTTTTTTAACATATAGAGTAGAGTTTTCTAATCAATACCCATCATATATCAACATATATGTACTATAAGAGATTACACATATAAGGTTTAGGACAGTCAATGCACCAACTCATCTGTTATAAACTTAGAAGTACACCTATAAATTCAAAATGTTTTTTTAAAGCAAAACTCAAAATGATTGATTTTTATTTTAATATAAAACAAATAAATATATTAGAAAAATTAATTTTTAATAGTTTTAGAATAACCAACTGTCATTATTGAATTTAACCAATCATTTATTGTGTAATATACTTTTGAGTTTTGTGACAATTCTAATGCATTTAAAATGTTTAAATATAGACAAATGAAATATGGTAACATTTAACATATTTTAACGTGTAACTCCTATATAGTAATAGTCACCAACATATTTAGTATGAATTGAATCCATTAATAAATCAAAGCGTAATAATCTACTAAAATCTCTATTCAAAAGTGTAACTCCTATTTGTCATGTTCAAGTGAAACTCCTAAATAATTACCTTATTAAGCTTATTATATGTATATATAAGACCTTATTTAGCTTATAGAGATTCAAAATGTGCTACCCTTTTGTGGTCTTTGTTCCTTTATCCCTCTATATTTTGCTGAATTTGATTATTTATTATGGTTGCTTTAAATTACAGTTTTTAATTTATGCCATATATAATGTGAGATTCAAAATGTGCTACCCTTTTATGGTCTTTGTTCCTTTATCCCTCTATATTTTGCTGAATTTGATTATTTATTATGGTTGCTTTAAATTACAGTTTTTAATTTATGCCATATATAATGTTAAAGCTCTTGATACTAAAGCTTGGTTCATGTTGATGGATTGCATGACGAGGATAAGATATAAGTATTTTGATTAAGTGGTGGCCTACATTGAATGGATGAACTGTGTAAGAATTAAAATGAAATTTTGAAAGTTGCATTTTTTATTGATACTTTCATTCATATTTTGATAAGTTTACATTTATTTTGTGTCTTCACATTCTATAACTTTTTCTTTGCAAATTATTTCAACGAGATCATGTCCATTTTTTTTGTAATACATCAAACTATAAGTCTTATGTTAACAAAATAAATAATATAAAAGTCTTATGCTTTTTGAAAATGTTAGACATGAATATTATTGTAAAATAACCATGTATATCATATGATATAATAGTGATTTATAAGAAATAATATATGTATGTAAAAAATAGTACTTTTCATTAAAAAAGTTTATTTCTATACAACATGGAAAAAATATTACGTAATTGTATAAGATGAAATATACAATATATTGTCTCATACTTCTATTGCATCTATATAAACTATTGCATCTATATAAACCATATTTTAAAAGTTAAAATTTTAAACTACATAGTTACTAAAACAATATTTTATAGAAATCAAATTATTATTTTAAAATAACGTAAAAAGAGGAATAAATATATCTCATTATACTATATATCAAGCTTTAACTACTTCAAAACATACTATTTTTATTGATTTTGTAAGTTTCAAAGAGCAATTCATACCTAGATATAATTATACATTTAGATAATAAGTAACAAAAATAGTAAAAAATATGTAATATATGAAAAATGTAAGGCAATGAGGTATTACATGAATGGAATTGTTCATTTATTAAAAGTGAAAAAATCAAACTATCTTTTGAACTCTTGACCTTATACTACAAAAATGATATTATATATTGTATTATTGTTAATTAAACTAATCAGCTTAAATTGTTACAAAACAAAATATTTATATAAAAAACACCAAATCATCTACTAGAAACATCAAATTGATCGTACACAATTATTACTAAAAATCACATTACATATTATTTTGAATGTTTTTTTAATGCTCAAATTTGATTTATGATAGTAATAACTTCTTCATTGTGAATATATTTGCTTGTTGTAATTATATTATATCAACAAAAGTAAAAAAAATATAAAATAAAGTTATCAACTTAAAATCAAAGATAATCATTTGAATTTCTGACCAAAAGGGTAATTAATTAAATTTAAAAACAAAAGTTGGATTAAATAAATTAAAGATAATTATAGGCTTAAAGTATATGATTGAAAATCCTCAACTTATAAAAATTTCTTGAAATATGATTAGATAAAATAAAATTTGTGTTACATCCAACTCTTTAAATTGTCCATAATTTTTTATTAGGTAGAAACTTCAGTTTCAAAACCGCCACTACTCATATTAACTCAATACACAATGAAAATTAATTTGAATAGAAATTGAAATTTAAAGAAATTGAAATTTAAAGCTAAATATTTAGTCAAAGTTCTCTCAGTTAAACTAAAACAAATGCAAAGAAAAAAAAATCAGCGAAAAAAAAATCTACAATTGTTGTATGAAGATTTGCATAACTTGAAGAGAAATTCGTTAAAAACCCAATAAGATACTCAAGCACGACAGAGAAGTATATTGGGTCCACTAACACGCATGGGAAATCTTTAAAGAACTTTTGAGACTTGCAAACCAATTTCAAAGATCGATAGTGTTCAATTTCACTTTAATTTGAAAATAGAAAAAAATAGTAGTTTTTAACACATTATTGATACCGTAAAATTGAGTTATGCAAAGAATTTTATCATAATTTTATTTGTTTCAAATGAAGTATGTATTAATGAATTTTTAGATAATATTTGAAAAGGTATGTGAAGTATGTAATATCTCGAGGTATACACTACTGTCTACTTATGAAAACTGTAATGAACGAAGTAAATGATACTAAAATGTACTATAAGTTAAATATATTTCAATTGATGAAAATGAATGACCGTTTTATTTTCTTAGGAATTCTATAACACAAAAGAGAAGTAGAAGAAAATATTATAAGAAATACAACAAAATAATATAAAAAGAAAAAAAAAAGTATGTTCATGAGAGAATTGCTATTATATTGAAAAGCTCTAAATAAAAAATGGTCATGGATTAGAGCTTTATCTATGAATGATATTAAAAGAACAGTTTAAAACACTTACAATCATAAGTAGAAAATTACGTCCATTGCTTTTTTGAAAATTAGATATATAGAAACCACAACCAATTAATATAATAAAAAACACAAACTAAACTAAGATTTTTTAACTACTTATATCCTAAAAAAAATACATAAAAAATATGTTCTCTCGTGCATAGCACGGACATCACCACTAATATATAATAATTATAGTCATATAGATTCTTGTCAAGATTTCACCATAGCTTTGAACAACCATGACTTATATTTTTGTTATTGATTGTAGAACTTGCACCAACTCCATTCACCAACCCTCCTGGAGCATGATCATCCTTGGCCGTCTTATTTTGACCCAAGAATATCCAATCTAGAAGATTAACTTTTTCCTACCGCAGCAAACCCATAAATCTTAAAGAAGATGAAATGTCTTAGAATTTTCGGGAGAAAATATTATTATTTATTGAAGGACAATAAATCTGATATGTTCAAATGATATTAAGTATTAACTCCAACCTACCAAAACCAAATTGTAGAATATAAATCTTAGTCGACCATACTATCGCAATTATTTAAAGGCTCATTTGCAAATCTATACCACTTTGGTGTTAAAATTTGCAAAGTAGTACTTTTTTTAAAAGATATTACAATAATATCCTAAAGTAACTTTTTTGGATTTTCTTTAATCTTTTTTTTTAATCAAAAAATCTGAAATTAAATTTATTTTCTATAAATAAAAAGATAAAATAAAATTAAAAATATTATAATAATCAATAAAATTTTAAACTAATTTATCATTAATCTACTAATCATTTCATCACTAAAATTTGATAGTTTAAAATTTGATAATTTTAAACTAATTTATCATTAACCTACAAACCCTAACATTTTGCACACCCCCAAATTCCAGATTCATCTTCATGTTCATCTTCTCCGACCTCGCTCTCGGTCGTCTTCTCCGACCTCGCTCTCCGGTCATCTTCCCTCTCGACTCCCTCTCGGTCGTCTTCTCCGACCTCGCTCCGTTTACCATCTCCATCCTCTTTCCAGATCCAGATCTGGTTCCATCTCCATCCTCTTTCCAGCCCCCCGCCTCCCCCACCTCCTCACCCTCCGCCTCGAGTCCAATGCCTTCTCCGGCCAGATCCAGATCCAGATCCAAACTTAAATCGAAACCCCGATCGCTCTCCGGCTCTCCCAGATCCAGATCCTCGATCTCTCCCAGATCTCTCTGTCTCCGCCTCTTCTCGCCTCATCGGCCAAATCTCGACCTCGCTCCCCCCGCCGTCAACCGCCTCCCCCACTGCCTCCCCACCTCCTCACCTTCCACCTTCAAACCCTAAACCTAAATCGAAGGGTTGAACTCCATCTCCCACAACTCGCCGGCGACCTCCCCCGGCAACCTCCCTCTGCCCCCGACGACCTCCATCCTCGAATTGCAGTTTCCAGCTGCCCCCGGCGACCTCCCTCTACCCCCGCCTCGAGTTCTCCCCCTGGCGAACTCCATCTCCCACAAATCGAAATTGCAGTTTCCTCACCCTCCGCCTCGAGTTCTCCTCCCTCTCCCCCCGCCTCGATCTCTCCCAGATCCTCGATCGCCTCGAACCCTAACCCAGCGAACCCTAACCCTAACCCAGATCTCTCCCAGATCTCTCTCACATCTCTCCCAAACCTAAGAAAATATAAATTCATAAATTAATTTATATATTTTAAAGTATAAGAGAATCTAAAGAAAAGATAAATTCAGAAATTAATTTACCTTTTTTTTAAAATTTCGAAATTGGATAATTTTATCAAAACACCCTTATTTGGGTATATTTTTGGATATTGCATTCATATCCAAAAAAAGAATACCTACTTTGTAATTTTGGGCACCAAAATGGGTATTTCTTGACATTGTTTCTTATTTAAACCCCGGCGTACACTCCAAATTAAATAAACCCAATTTAAAATATAAAAAATTCTGTTTCGATCAATGGGAGATCCACTGCAATGGGGGGCAGCAGCAGATGGTATGAAGGGGAGCCACGTGGAGGAGGTGATGAGGATGGTGGAGGAGTCCCGGAGGCCGGTGGTGAGGCTCGGCAGCGGAGAGACCCTCACCGTGGGCCAGGTGGCGGCCGTGGCTGCGGGAGGGAGAGTGAGGGTGGAGCTCTCAGAGGCGGCCAAACAAGGGGTGGAGGCGAGCAGTGCTTGGGTGAGGGAGAGCGCCAGCAACCCCTCCACTCATAGCAACGGCGTCACCGCCGGTTTCGGTGCCTCCTCCCATAGGACCACTCACCAACCCGCATCTCTTCAAACCGAGCTTATAAGGTGACTTCAATTCTACAACCGCATCTTCAATTTTTTTCCCTAAATTTATTTTTTGTATCAATTCTTATTGTAATTTTTCATTTTTTCGGTCGAAAATTTCATTCTTTCATAAGATAAACATTAAACTCTTATTTAGATAAAGAACAGGTTTTAAAACATATGATTTTTATAAAAATTAATATTGAATTATATGGAAGGAGACTAGAACTATTAATTATAATATTTAAATTATTGAAATGTTTGTACACATTCTTATATCAATTAATCTTTGAAATTACTGTTTTATATTTAATTTTCTTACTTGGTTTTCTTTTGTCTTAAGCTTCTTTTTATTCTCACTTTTATCAAATTCTTCTCTTCAATGATCCAATTTCAAAAAAAAAAAAAAAAAATTCCTAGTCGACGGAAGGATGATGAATGTAAATCTTTATATAAATAATTGATATAACGGTCAATTTATATTTATTCGAATATGGTAATGATAAGAGTTGTTAGAAAATAGTCGCGTTACTAACAGTTGGTTTAATGGTTTGACGTTAGATTTTTTAAGTGTTATATCCAAATCTCGAGTTCGATTTCTACTGAAGATATTTGAATATAGAGCGATTCCGATCGGTCGAATCATGCGATTAAACTAGACCTAAAAAAAGAAAACATTCGCATTTTATCGACATAACTTACTCATATTTAGATTTGACCTGAACTGGACCTAAAAATTTAATGATCCGATATTGACATGAGAACATGTGACCCGAATCTCTTCAATTAACAAGTGAAGTATTACTTCTAAAATATTAGTTAAAATATATACAATAAATAAAATATAAATAGTTTATTATATTTAACTACCCTAAAAAAGATCACAATTAGACTTTTACTCTCTTTCAAATTCATCAATTTATAAGTTAATATAAATTATAAATAAAATATAATTTTAGTGTACTAATTAATTTCGATTATACAAATAAATAAATAAAATTCAAATAATTTTGATTTTTTGATATAATTATACATGGTTGTTATTTAAGGCTCACCCTATATTTTTTCATAGCGCCCACTTTACGACTATGAATTGACCACGGAGGAACTGCATCCGCCCGTGGTCAATTCACCGACGAAATGCGTTCCTCTGTGGTCAACTCACCGATGGATGCAGTTCATCCGTGGTCAGCTCACGGAGGAATCGCGTTCATCCATCACGAATGAACGTGTTTCATCCGTGACGGTGGAACGCCATCTTTTTCCTCAGAAAACGCGGTTGTTCGTTCGTCTCAAGAAATTAACCCGATAGCAACAAGAAATCAACCCGAAATCTATCTAAATCATATTCATTATACATTTTATTCATCTATAGACTTAAAACTTTGAATTTATAAGACAAATTAGGTCAATAATACACAAAATTCAATCTTGAAATTTTGTTTAAACTCTAACTAGCTACGAATTTTCAAAATTAGTTGATAAACTTATATTTTCTTGGAGATGGTTGGTTAATTTTTAAGTGTGGCACCTCCTTGATTCAAATTGATGGTAATTTAGTGGCTAAGTGAGGAAGAAATGGCTGATTTTTGATGGCTTGTGAGATGGGAAATGGAAGAAAAAAAGAGAGGTGGGAGATGAGAAATGAAAGTGAGGAAGAAAATGAGGGTGATAGGGTTGTAATTTTAGAACAAACTTTTTATATATGTGTAGAGGGGGCTCTATTTAAAAAAAATAGAGTAGACTCTATTTAGCAATGGCCTAATTATATAGTAAACGGATAATTAAAACAATGACGCTCTTGACCTATTGGACCAAAACTGAACCACCAGTTGACAAGTAATAATCCAAGCCAACTTGACCTATAAACTAACTTGACCATACTCATACTCAACCTGGATAGGAAATGACCGAACTCGACTTGATTGACATGTTTAGTAATAATTGATCATTATCAATGATCAAAATATAACTAACATATATTAAACATGAGTATTATGATTTACCAATCAATTAATTAATAAACTTCATATACTTTTTGTGGTTAATAGTACATGACTTTAGTTTATGTAACAAAATGGATCATATACGAACCATTAGTTAGGTTAGAACTAAAATTGATTTATGGTTGTCCAGATCTGAGAAATAATTCGCTCGGATCAGAGTTTTATTAAAAAGGCAAAAAAAATGCATGGCCGAATTTTTGTCGTATTATACGTGTTTTTTTTTGTGAGGGGGGGGGGGGAATCCGTGCATGTGCTCCTTGCTATGAACATAATTTCGATGTTCATCACTTTTGTACTTAGATGTTCACCACTATCATGCACATGTGTTCACCACTTATGTACATAGATGTTCATCAGTTATTTATACATGTATGCTCATCGTTTTTCTCTTATATGCTCATCATTTTTCGTTGTGAAAATATTTTCGATGTTCATCACTTATGTCCTTAAATGTTCATCAGTTTTATACCAAGATGTTCATCCCATTTTTATGGATGCATGTTCATCGATTTTCTCTCCAATACGTTCACCATTTTTTGTTGTGAACATGTTTTCAATGTTCATCATTTTTGTTCTTAGATGTTCACCAATTTTGTACCTAGATGTTCACATTTTTTTATGCAAGCACGATCATCATTTTTCTCTTGTACGTTCATCACTTTTCGTTGTGAACATGTTTTCAATGTTCATCACTTTTGTCCTTAGATGTTCACCACTTTTTTATACAAACACATCATTTTTCTCCTATACGTTCATCACTTTTGGTTGTGAACATGTCTTAGATGTTCATTACTTTTTTGCATAGACGTCACCACTTCTATGTTAGAGATTCATCATCTCTATGCCTAGAAGTTAATCACGTTTTATGTTTGTATGTTCATCATATTTTTTCTATATGTTCATTCTCTTACGGCTATATGTTCATCACTTTTTAAGCCTATACATGCATCACTTATTTAGGCACATGCCCATATATGCATCACAAATGCTTCCAAGAAAAACCTTTCTTTTTACTTTGATTCCACATCAAATATTATTAATTTTTGTCTTATAAACATGCAATAAATATTAAATGGTCATTTTTATAAGATTTAATAGTTTAAAAAACACAAACACAAACATAGAAACACTATTAATTTTGTTTATATATTTATAAGGTAGTGAATATTTCTTATATATTATAATGAATATCTATTAACAAATACGGTAAACATCTAATATGACAACACAAAAACGCCTCAAATGCATTTTGAGCTTATTGTTTCGAACCACCCCTATAAACCTAAAATTATTACAAACTTGCCCGTTATATTCAATCAAACTCCCATGTATTCATTCATGATCCAATATCATCTCTCTCTATATATATATATTCTGCAGATTTTTGAACGCCGGCATATTTGGCGTGGATGAAGACGGGCATCACACGCTCCCTCGATCAGCCACCAGGGCCGCCATGGTCGTCTCTATCAACTCCCTCCTCCAGGGCTACTCCGGAATCGGCTTCGACGTGGTGGCCGCGCTGGCTGCCTTCCTCGACAGCAACACCACCCCCCGCATCCCTCTCCGCGGAAGCGTGGGCGACCTCGTCCCGCTTTCCTACGTGGCCGGCCTCCTCAGCGGGCGTCCAAACTCCTCGGCCACCTCCCCCTCCGGGGAGCTCCTCACCGCCCAGGAGGCGTTCCTCTCCGCCGGCATCACCACCGGCTTCTTGGAGCTCCAAGCGAAGGAGGGGATGGCTCTCTCCAATGGCACCGCGGTGGGGTCCGGCCTGGCGGCGGCAGTCCTCTTTGACGCCAACCTCCTCGGCCTCTTCTCGGAGGTGCTGTCGGCGGTGTTCGCGGAGGTGATGCACGGGAAGCCGGAGTTCACGGACCACCTGATTCACAAGCTGAAGCATCACCCGGGGCAGATGGAGTCGGCCGCCATAATGGAGCATATCCTGGTGGGCAGCTCCTACGTGGAGTCCGACGTGCTGGAGAAGCCCATGTATGCCTTGAGAACCTCACCGCAGTGGTTGGGGCCGCAGATCGAAGTCATCCGATTTGCGACCAAATCCATCGAGAGGGAGATTAATTCCGTGAGTGATAACCCGCTCATTGATGTCTCAAGAAATAAGGCCTTACACGGTGGTAATTTCCAGGGCACTTCCATCGGGGTTTCCATGGACAAAACCCGGCTTGCGCTAACTGCCATTGGGAAGCTCATGTTCGCCCAATTCACGGAGCTTGTGAATGACATGCACAGCAACGGGCTGCCCTCCGACCTCACCGCCGGCAGAGACCCCAGCCTGGACTACGGCTTCAAAGGCGCTGAAATCGCCATGGCGGCCTACTGCTCGGAGCTCCAGTATTTGGGGAATCCGGTGAGTAGCCACGTGCAGAGCGCGGAGCAACACAACCAGAGTGTCAACTCCCTGGGCCTCGTCTCCTCGCGCAAAACAGCCGAGGCGGTCGACATCCTCAAGCTCATGTGCTCCACCTACACGGTGGCGTTGTGCCAGGCCATCGATCTTAGGCATCTGGGGGACAACCTGAAGCACGCGGTCAGGGCAAGCGTGAGCCAGCTGGCCGATCGAGAGCCTTTCCGACCTTGCAAGGCGGAGCTCCTCCGAGTGGTCGACAAGGAGCGGGTGTTTTCCTACGCAGATGACCCGTGTAGCCTAATGTACCCTTTGATGCCGAAGCTGAGGCATGTGCTGGTGGACCATGCCCTATCGGATGGAGGCGGAGAAGGGAATTTGGATGTGATGGCCTCGTTCGAGGAGGAGCTCAGGGCGCGGCTGCCGACGGAGGTGGAGAATGCAAGGGCGGCATACGAGGCGGGGAGTCCGCAGGTCCCGAACCGGATCGAGGGGTGTAGGTCCTACCCGCTGTACAGGTTCGTGAGGGCGGAGCTGGGCACGGGGCTGCTGACAGGGGAGAAGACAAGGTCGCCTGGGGAGGATTTCGAGAGGGTGTTCGCCGCCTTGACCCAAGGGAAGCTCATTGATCCCTTCTTCGATTGTCTCAAGCTATGGAATGGCGCTCCTCTCCCCATATGCTAAAATTATATAACCCACATACCTCCTTTCTACGTCTTTTCTTCTTCGTTTTTTAAGTAGAATATTATCGTCCTGATCGAATAGTACGTATGCTATTTCAAGTGAAAAGCTTGTAAGAATATAAACATAGCCTTTAATTCGAAGGTGCTATATATATATCCAAATAAAGTACGTCTAAGATTAACACACCTTCTACCCCGAATTGCCTTCTTTAGATCTTCACTCTTCAAGGACGCACTCCGCAGCTAGATCGGGTTCTTCTTCCCACGTTGCTCGAGCAGCTGCTTTGTCTAGCAGCTTGTAATATCCCTAATTTTTAGTAAGAATATTTGGGTAATTTTCTTAACCTTCGTTTAGTAATTATTTCGCTTTCAGAGAAATTCGGATTTTCTGTAACATCCTTGATCTCTGTAATAATTCCTTTAGTGGTATAAAATACATTCGACGTATTTTTGGGGCTTAGAATATTTGTTCAGATACAAATATAATTAACTCGGGGTTTAAAACCCATGCCCAACCTTTTCCCGGGCAAAAAGACGCGAAATGGCCTTCACCGCCATCGCGGAAAATCTCAGGCGCCGCACGACAAACTTTTTCTTCTCCGCCGGACCTCGAAGGCCGGGTCGCCGTTTTTCGTCTACAACGGTCCCATCTGGTCGGGGTGACACTCCTGCTTGTTTGGACTATAAAAGGAGGAAGACCTGGAGGGTTGAAGGACACCCCAACCCGGAATCTCTCTCTCCCTCTCGATTCTCTTGCTTGCCGGAAGATTCAAGCCTCGCCGGATTTTCGAGGAGTCGCCAGAGCTTCCGCCTTTGGTTGTAGCAGTCCCGGAGTTGTGCTTGGGAGGTGCAAGGCAGCCCTCGTCCGAGATGTCGTCACCGTCGTCGTGAGGAGTCGAAGTCTTCGCCGTTGGGGCCTCGTCGAGTCGTCGCCGGAGCTTGCGAGCCTCGCCGGAGTTCTTGGTCGCCGCCGTGTGCAGCCGGGAGGAGGGTGGTGCTGCGCAGGTGTCCGGGAGCGAGAACCTGAGCTCCTCGCCGTCATCGCCGGTCTCCGCCATCGGGGTCGAGCTCGGTGCCGCTCGCGTTTTGGCTTGGCTGTTCGCGGGAGGAAGAAGAAGGGGGGGGGGGGCCTTGCCAGCTCTTGTTGGGCCGAGAAGCCCATTAGTCATTTCTGTCCAGATTTAACCCCGAGTTCGATCGAGCGCCTGGCTAGAGCTATCGGAAGCATAAGCCATATCCTCGGAAATGATATCATCAATAGTCGTCTCGTCTAGATTCATCGCCGAATCTACTTAAGGCAAGTGGCGGTTCGCTCTTGCTTAATCATTCCATGTTCCATTAATTATCAATTGCTTTTAATTGTTAATTAAATCGGAGTGAACTGTTGTTTTCGTTTGGGAACAGATTTTATAAATAATGTGATTAAAATGTGATATTATGATAGGTTGTATATATTGCTAGAAACAACGTTATTATACTTGTTAATTACCGTAATGGTTTTGTTGTGGATTTAAATGTAAACTTTAATGCTAGATTAGCACGAGTATTTGTAGGAACGCTAATTCCGGATAAGGATTAGTCGTTTCTTTATAACTTGGTACTAGTAGGAATAATTTCCTAATACTTTTAAAGTTCGTGACCCATTGCTTCCTATCCACTCGTTAAGGTTAGGAGGTGTTAAACACCTTGCTAGTGCAATTTGGGTGGACGTAATGTCACCTTGTGTATTAAAGGTTCGTAGTTACTCGAGATAATATTAAAAGCCTTAACATTAATATACGTTTTGTAATTAAATAAGATAAGTGCAGTTAGGTACATAATTAATGAACCTTGGGCCAGAAGTACAACGTGGAAACTCGTCTGGGCTTCGATTAGAGTAAGTCCTCCTTCCAAATCTGAATTCGCATTACGCGGTGAGGTTGGTCGTGGACCCAAATAGTCAAGTCGCTTTTAAACGCTTGTGTGAAACTATAATGTTCCCAAATATTCGTCATACTTTCCCCGTAAGACTCAATTCCTTTGGAGTCTTCTCTTCAGTTCATATCTAAATATTAATCATTCCGTGAAAGTTTCGGGTTATATATCGTTCCTTCGGTTATTATTCGAGAAACAATGATAGTAAACGGTTACGATCACTAGAACCATTCTGTTTTCACCATTGCATAGTCTTTCATTAGACTAACCAACCGGGTTTTATTCCTTGCATGGTTGGCTGGTGTCATCCGTCCTATACGGCACATCAGTGGTTGGTTCCCGAAGTCGAAGTATCCAGTTGAAGAAGAAGAGACTTGCAGACGAAGATTTAAGTGTCAGTGTTTTAAGTTGTTAAATATTACTTTAATATATCTTTATAACCTAGCGATGTTATAGGTTGATTCTTAAAAGTCTTCCGCTATGTAATTTAAAGTCTTCCGCTAAAATTTTACTCTGTTGTATAAACGCTACTCTCGTTTGATGAGAGATCTTTAATATAAATGATTGAGTTTCATTTAAAAATGTCTTCCGCTGTTTAACCTTTCGTTAATTGTTATGTTTATTTAAGATTAATTGTTCCGATTAAAGCCTTGGGTGACATCGGACAGCAACGTCTGAGGTCACTGGCGTGTGACAATTCCGATGTAAATCGGGGATGTTATACCGCTATAGCGCGTAGAAGGTTTTTTTCTCCGTCCTCGATCGTCTTCCTCGTGCTCCGATTGCTCTCCCTGTGGATATCAGTCACCTAAAACAACCCCCGGAGATGGTGCCTTTGAGGACAGGTCCTCCGATGCTCAAGTCAGCAAAGATTCACCAAAATTTTAGACGAAAAGGGAAGAAGAAACAAAGAAATCAATCAATGGATGTTCTTGATCTGGGTTTTTGGGGTGTTTTTTGCTTGAGGAAGAGAAGAAGAGGAGTTGCAGCCAAGTGAGTGTGCTTGTCTCTCTCTCTCTCCTCTAACCGTTTATCTGCCAAAAGTGACAAAAAGATCCATTTTCCTACATTAGATTGGAGTATTTATAGAAGAGGTGTGACCCCTTCCTTACGTGGCCGCCTACCACTCTTCATAGGCTAATGGGCCTTTTTCAATCATTCCATCCCAAGACTCTAATTAGCCCATGTTAAATCCGACTCCCACAACCATCCCTCCAAGCTCTTCGCGAAGTGAAGCGTGAGCGCGGGCTTGGTTTATCTCGTTATGGCGGATCTCAAAGGTTTCTTCATGGAGGAGTATCACGGGCCGTCTCTACTAGTCTTTGTCGCATGTTTTGACTCGGAGATTTTTCGTGATGGGATTTGGAGCGACGTTTCAACCTCATGAATTTGAATTTTGAATTTTTTGAATTTCTTTTTCCTCTAGTGTTTGCGCGCCACTCTTGATCTGTTGGCCACGTGGCGGGCTAGGGTGACGCCTCGTCTCCGGTGTTTTTTCGGTTTTTTATATAAGCCCCTTTTCGTTTCCTTTCCTCCCTCATTTCCTTTCTTCGTTGCTTCACCGGACTTACTAATCCTCTGTCAGAGTTCTCGGTGGCATCATCCCGTCTTTCCTGCATTTTCGGTGGTTTGAGTCCTGTCAAAGGTAACCTTTTCTTTCTCCTTTATTTATTTGGCTCTTCTTCTTCCTCATTTTTCGAAAGAGCATTTTGCGCGGGGTAACACCAGAAGGTCTTCGTCTGGTATGAAAATACAACACGACCTAGGGCATCGCCGATGACACCTTACAGTGGAGGTACCTCTTTTTGTTCTTCTTTGTTCTCGTTCCGAAGTCGATTAATTTTTCCTTTCTTTGCTTGGTGTTCTTGTTGTCTCATTATATCCTAGTGTTTGTGGGGAGACAAAAGCTCTCTCGCTCTTCCCCTTTTTTTATTTTTCTATGGACAACACCCCAAATCTCCCGGTGTAATCCTTTGCTGATCTTTTTTTCTTTCTCTATGCCAGGTAGCGATAGGCGAGTACTTTCTTCTCTTGAATGAATTTCAAGAACAGAGTGATGAGCAAATTAAATTAGAGAATTCAACGGGATCGCCTCGTACCCCGCACCCATAACCGCGCTCTAAGTTTCTATACGATCATCCTCCAGAAAGGAATGATAACGGTTCTCAGGCTGAAGAGGCTACATCATCAGACTCTCCTTCACGGACCTCGTCAAGCGTTCTGAGGCCTCAAATTCTGGAAATGTTGATAAGGCGCCTCTTCTTCTCGAAGATCACTGTGTACCAGGAGGATCACGGGGACGACATCTATTTGACTCTTGAGGGTCTGATGGATATAGTGGGGAACTACCCATTCCCGGATGGTTGGCTCTCCCCGAGGAACGTTCCTGTTCTTTGCATCACTTCCCGAATTTTATGGTTGTGAGCCTACCAGCTCTAGAAGCGGGTTTTTGCATGCCAGTACACCCGTTTTTTCAAAACATCTTGAACGCTTTTGGTGCTAGCCCATACAAATTCATCCTAATGCGTGGAGGAGCTTGTGTTGCCTTTATTATCACTGCCTCAAGCTAAAGGTGAAGCCTACTCTGGATGTCGTGAAGACTCTACTCTTCGTGCGTTGCCTACCTAATGGGTATTGGTCTTGGAAAGTTGGGTACTCGCAGAAGATTAGTAAGCCATCCAACTTGGGCACATGGAAGAACAAGTGATTTCTGCTCAGGATAGTAGGTCACTATAAGGTGAACATACTCCCTCGTTCGAGTACCCATGTTTCGTGTGTTGCCTCTGGTGCGAAGAAGCAGAGAGAGAAAAAGGCTATGGTGTCAAAATTTGAGCAGAGGTGAATCCTTGATTTCGACGAAGTTATTACCCACGTGAAGCTTGAGGAGATGGGCCTGAGCGCTCCTCATCCACTTGGTGGTGAGAAATCCTTTCGCTTTGTGAAAGGGCTTCGCTTATGGCGTTTGAGAAAGGCTTAACCTTCTCGACCACGAGCCATGAGGCTTTCAGGGTTGTAATTTTGCTTCTCGATTTCTTGCTTTGCTAACCACTTGTTTGTTTCTCTTTCTGTCTTTTCAGATCCTTCCTTCGCCAAGATGATGAGGACCCTAGCCGATCTTGATGATCTCGTACTTATTGGTGACATACTTATTGGTGACGAGTACCCTGAGGGTTTCGAGGATCAAGTGGTGGATCAAGCTGCACCCGGCTCATTAGCCCCCATGGATGAGGATGTGCGACCAACGAGCACCGCGAAGGATGTAGGCGAGGGTGTTGGGGAACATGAGCTGGCGAGCGGTGGGCAGGAGTTTACAGATTTCTTCGACTTGGAGGGGTCATCAGAGCTGCGTCTCGCTCATTTGAGGACAAGTGCCCCGCGTGCCAAACAATCTAAGATTCCCGATGTGATCTCATCGAGTCACTTGAGTTCTGTTTATCGTGATTTAAACCTGGTATGCTCTCGTCACTGTCTTCGTTATCATCATTTCATCTCTCAATTTTTACTTGCCACTAACATTCTTCGCGTGACTGGGGGATTGCTCTTTTCAGATGATTCAACACAACTGCCGTGCTCGTGTTTGTTGGAGGGTTTTTGTCTCAACTGGTTCAGGGCAAACTCATTGAAGAATGCGTGAGGGCTGGTAACTATGTTGCCAATGTTCTCATCCAAAGGCCATGATGCTCTTATTAACCAGAGAAGCCAAACTACGTGCAAGCCATCCTTATGAATCTTTGCTTTTTGTTTTTCATTTTTTATACAACTTTGTGTTACCTGCATGGGCTTTCACATTGGGCAAGCGTTAATAACTTAGCCTAAGGGTTAGCCTATGTAATATGAGTTAATTGCTTATTTCCTGAATGGGATTTGAAATATATATGTACGTTGTTGCACAACAAAGCAGATTTGTGTAACCACAATCTTTGGTGCACGTACTAGTCATGGAAGACGACTGAATTTTTGTGTGTTGTATAATATAATCCTTTGTTATAATATACCATCCTTGGATTGAATGAGATAAGAGTATTGGGCGTCTGATGACTCATGAGTTTGGAATCACTAAGAGTTGCAGTTAGCAATTATGATACATTTAGTTGAAAATCTGTCAGAATAATACGATAACATCCCATAATAGCATTTTGAGGGAAAAAATGTACAATAGAAATGGAAGCGCCTACTATATATGGTTTCTGTCATGTAAGCACATGCATAAATTCAGTTTGTTTGTTTGTTTTTTTCCCGAGAGGGGAGTAGAAGAGACTTGGCCAAGTGTCTCTTCAAGTTCAAATTATTTAAAAACAGGGGCTGCCATATTACGTACAGAAGATCAATTTTCATCCTGGAGAAACTGCTCATTCTCATTGAAGGAAGTGTCAACATGAAGAGTAGACGAGTTGCGAGTTGCGAGTTGCGAGTTGCTTAACAGTAACTTACGTGTTTGGTTAATCATAAGGGCAGGAATGAGGGAAATTTTGAGAGTAAAGAGAAGTAAAATTATAGGAAAGAAGATGGAAAATGGAGATGACTTTTAAATAATTTTTTAACTAGTGTAGTACCCGCACCCTGTACGGGTGAACGTATTTAAGTAGTTTTAAGAAAAATATATCTTATTCATATTGTTTAAAAATTATATAAATGAAAGATTGAAATAACAATAAATTTGTTGTTTAAAAATAATATGTTCAACAATTTATTATTAATTATATAACTCGTATAAATATATAATATTTCATTCATACATATTCTCATACTTGTTAATTATATTGGTAAAGTGTTATCAACTCACAAAATAACAAATGTGATATTGTTTAATCAATAAAATGTGATACAAAATAATTTTGATGAAGATTAAATAAAGATAATTTTCAATTTAATGACTATAAGCCATTAATTCATCAATGAGTCATTTACAAACTTATTTGGAACAAAAAGTATTGACTCCTTATGTATATCAGCTTCATCTATACTATTATATTTTCTCTCATTTCCATATTTTTGATTCTCATCATCAATCAAGTTGGACGAAACAATATATATAGAGAGAATGCAATGCAATTTGCTTCAAAAATTCAAATTTTAATTAATGAGTATAATTCATACTATTTATCTAGTCACATTGGTGATAAGCTATTTATCTAGACGAATTAGATAGATGGATAGATAGTTATATTTAAATGAAAGTATTAATGGAATAACTATTTAATTGAAAGTCTTAAGCAAACAACAATTAGTGAGAAAATAAATTAATAAAGTAAAAAATAAAGTCCGATCTGACCAAATAACATCTTAACAAAAAAAATTATGTTATAAAAAGTAAATATTTAATAGGTAATAACTAAGAAAATGCAAAAAAATTACGATCAAATTTAGTTAGTTCAACTACAAAAAATGATTTACTTAGATATAATGAAAATTTAATATTGTAATAATAACTCTTAACAATTTTTTTTAAATTTCTATTATTTCTAAAAAGTCGGCTAATGAAATCATAAAAATATTTAACAACATAATTAATTTTTTTAAAATTTAATATCTATATTCAAGCTTAATAGGTTGTATAAAAGTAAAATTTTCACAATCCCTAATTTCACCTTCAAATTTGTGTCGTAGCCAATATATAAGTTCTACCTTCCCAACAAACAAAAATAAAATTACATAAGGAAAAAAGGATTCCTAGATTTTATCACTTTAACAATTTTTAGATATATCTATATGTTTGTGAGTATACTTAATATTAATATTATTCCAAAGAAAACCAACGTTTGAATAATTTGATTTTAACTTTTAATTGTATATTTCTAAAAATTAATGATTAAAAGGTTGTTTGAATAATTATTAATTTAATAGTGGCTGATCTATATAGATATTAATTTATAGTTGTAAATTAACGTGAATGCAAGAATTACATGGATTTATTCTTTTTTTTTTAGCATCACGTGTGTTTATTTTAGGTTTAATAAACACTTCAAAATCATATCTAGAATCTAGTTCAAGTTTATTGTGTAAAATCTAAAATTACATAGGTGAAAATGAAAGATTAATAATTTAGATTTTAAAGCAAATAAAAATTGTAAAATAAATAAATAAATAAATAAGAATTTATCACAAAATAACACATCAACATTGTGGGGCCAGAATCATTCTGGTGGTTTGAAAGGGGAGAGTTTTAATATATATATATATATATATGTATAGATAGATAGATATATTATATATAGATAGATATTATAATGGATTTGGATAAATGATTTACGATTTAATAGAAAAAAGAAAGAAAGGTAATATTGATGATGAATGATGAGATTTGATCGATGAAGATAATATAGTATTTAGAAAATTAAAAACATAAATATGTCAATGTAAATAGTTGGTGTCACAATCTCAACGACCAATCAACCCATGGGGTTCGGTGATATGATCTTGACGCGTCATGGTCCGATTTCTGATACAGGGTTTATTTTTTGTATTTTAAAATTCATTTAGCTTTTTGGTAACAGTTATATCGCACGAAAATGTTCAAACCTGTAGGTATTTTGCAAATTATGAAAAACCTCGAGTGTAAAAGGCGAAATTTCCTTTACTAATTTAATAGAGAGTATAGATCAATAGAGACAAAAAAGGAGAGGTTTGCCAAAAAAAGGACCCACAGATATCCTTTCATCTTCCAGATTATTTATAAAACGTGGGACACCCAACAACCGCTATAGATATAACCCTGGTAGTCATAAAGAAAACATTACTGTATCACGCCAGGTAGTGAGCCATCACAGTGCCCTTCAAAAAAAACAGCATGATCAATTGCCCTCCTGATGTTTATGCCATTAAACAGGGCACTCCATTCAAGCTGCACAAACAACGGAACGTAAACTACTAAACACTCACGCACAGAACACCAAAGGAATAGGATTACCTCTTGCAGCTTCACTTGAATCTGCCTTAGCTGTTCAGGATTCTTAGCGGCAGAGGCATTCAGCAAACCAACTTCTCGCCTCAGCCTCGATGTCTCATGCGCAAGCTCATCCAACTTCATGTCTCTAGCAACGATCTCCTTCATATAATACATCTACATTTCGTGGCTCATCTTCTTGCCTACAATGTCCAAAAAGCGAATCAAAACCAGTTTAGCAAAGGACCATACTGGACTATACAACGTGCACAAAATGATGCTCAATCTCCCTAGGGATACTCAGCTTCTCTTGCAATTTTCAGCAAGCCAAACAATTCTTCATACACTGCAGTCTGGAAGCGGTGTTTCGGCCATCGTGTCCTACAATCTAACACAATGCACATTACACATGTCAACCGTGCAAAGATGGAAACATATTTAGTATTAACCATGCTTTACAACTAAACATGACTTCATCAAGAAGCCAGAATACCAACTGCCACTATCTAAAACACAGCAATTGTTCCTAAAGATAAGCAAGGGAAACCAAGTAGTCAAACAACTGCAACAACTATGCCATACTAATGATCGGCCGGGAATTAAAACCCACTTAATCAACAAGACTGAGGCACAAGACACCGGTGACAATAAATAAAAGACAACATACTACAAAATAAAAATGTCAGGATATTGATACTAATATAACACACAAATAACCGTCTACACTATCCTCAAAGTGTATGAGCACTCCAACGAAGAAGCACATATACAAGCTAAAGGAAATAAGTGCAAAAGAAAACAACTTACTGCTTTTCCCACAATGAACAAAACAGGAACAACTACTCAATACAAACCGCAAATTATCGACTCCATTCCATATTGCGTATGAAAGGAAGAACAAGTGCACACAACACAGTACACTACGAAAACAAACGTACCAAATTACATCAGGTCAACCTTCCTAGTATTTTAATAAGTTTGTATGCATCTTGATTAATGTCTGCTAGACTTTGCATCTTATTTAATTATCGAAAGTAGAGGTGTCATATGGATTAGATCGAGGTCTGATTCACATTAATTCACAGACTTAAATTTAATTAACTCTTAGCAGACATTCTTATTGTACCCTTAAATAAAATGATTTGGAATTCACGTTTAATTCATGTATACATGCATGCATGTTTTTTATTGGTTAGAAAAGTACTCGTATTAAAATTTTCCAAGTCCAAATATTTGAATTACTTACCGGAAATAGGTTCCTAGCTAGACACATTGTACGTAGTTGAAACGGTCAAAAATGTAAATCGATATATAGAAGCCAGGAAATTAAAAGCCATCGATCGCAGGGCGGAGTGTTTTTTACGAGAAAAGGGAAAAAGAGAGAATTATGCAGAAGGTTGTGGTGTTTGTGGGTCTAGCATTAATGTGGTCGACGACGACGACGACGATCCAAGGGCAAGGGCAAGCGTTGGAAGGCGAGAAGGACTTGGACTACATAAGAGGGAGCGCGAGGGGGCCGGAGAGGTGGGGCTATCTTCACAAAGAGTGGGCGGCTTGCAACAACGGGACGCTTCAATCGCCCATCGACTTGTCGGATCCGGGAGTCCGAGTGGTTCCCCCGACCCACAAGCTTGATTTCTTGTATTCTCCTGCTCCAGCTACCATCAGGAACCGAGGTCATGACATTGAGGTGCGTACACCTACCGACCTACTTAATTCTAGTAGAAGATCAAATCTGTCTTAATTATAACGCCAAGTACTAGTACAGTAACGACCCTTAAACATACAAATCTCATTCAATAATAGAGTCTATAAATAGGCTACAACAGAAATAGAAAATTAAAGAAATTAGACATAATTAATATCCCACTAACAATTAAGACATATTCGGTCAAATTCAATTCCCTAGTCTTTCTTAACCCATTAAATTTCAGATCAAGTCTTAACCTTAAAAAATAGGAGCCGAATTGATTTTTTATCACATCCCATTTTACATGTACAAGTTGTACATACGTAGTATGACTAATAGACCCCCAGGTCAATATCTGATTCTTAATTTTAACCCCAAAACAAAGGCTCACGGCCATGGAAGTTGATATTAACACTAGGGTGTGTTTCTTATGTCATATGGGAGATAGTAAGGGAGTTAAATAGAGTTATAATTAAACATTTTTTTTAACCTCGTTTTTTTTAATACAAGGCAAACATTAAAACCGATTCAATAATAAAAGTAGTCCTAAATCATCCTACAAAATGATCTTATCCTCGACCCTTAAAAATAAGCAAAATAGGGAGTAAAAATGGGAGTGTATATAATTTCATCCATTTTCACTCAATATAACCGAAGGCACCCTAAGCCATCAATCCCCCACGAACATTTGGTGTAAATAGGGTTGTGTACGTAATAAATTAACTTTCCTTTTGTATTTGGAACTATATATTGATCGCTAGGTTCTACATAAATACAACTCTCAACTAAAAAGATATGGTCTAACCCCATCGATAGCTATTTTATTTTTAAATTAATTAGATGGTATTTCTAAGGAATGGTTTATCTAAGTCATCGTGACGAAAGCTATTTGATATTGAAATACATAAATTGTTACACTTTTTGAAGGGCTTGTCCGTAGGTGGGTCTTTTTCAAAAGGTGTGTTTGGTTAGAAAAAATGGATGTTCAACTACTTAATTAAGTACGTACACCTGACTTAATTGCACAGATCAAGAAACCAAAATTTATACTAATCTACGTATCTACGTTGTAATAGATTGATTGGGAATTGATATGTATTTGGTGGAATTACATTGTAGTTGAAATGGGCGGAAGAAGGAAGCAAAATACGAATCAACAAGACAGAGTACGTGCTCCGGCAGTGCCACTGGCATTCTCCTTCCGAGCACACCATCAACGGAACAAGGTTTCTTAATTATAATCAGTTGTCTTAGTTAATCAATAGAGCTAGCAAATTGGTTGTAATTAATATGTACTCGTATATAGGTATGACATGGAGCTCCATTTGTTTCATCAGAATGCCAAGAACCAAATTGCTGTCATTGGACTTCTCTACAACCTTGGCAAGCCAGACATGTTTCTCTCTAAAGTACGCACGCAGCTCAATTTTAAATTAATTAGTTAAATTCACCTTAATGATAAACCATATTACACATGCAGATACGGGAAACATCAACGAAATAGACATATAGTTACCATAGTTTTATGTAGGAAGTGTGAGGGAGTGTGATTATATGTGAACGAATTGATTTTTTATTCTAGGTCATTTTGTTGAATTAAATTTAATTTTACTTTTTTTTTTGAAAGGAAAATTTAATTTTACTTAGGAGTTAGGATTATTGTTTAAATTGATTTTGGTTGAATTGAGTTATTCTCGTGTAGGAGTATAGACAAATTTACTATTCACTAAAAGACAATAGTTTTAAGTATTGGGTCTTCATAAAAAAATCATGAAAATTCAAATATTGAAAGCAATGTTCATGTTAGTGTTTATAATACGTATTACCGAATCCGAGTTAGTGAATCAACTATTATAATCCTCGAATTGTTAAGTAATCTCACCCCTCTCGAAAATTCCTGGGTCCGCAGTACCTGAACCCGCAGCATTGCAATACAGATACAGATAAATGTAAAAGTTTGTAGGCATCAAAATCGGAAATCCAACGAAATTAGTTATTGAGTGCAAATTTCGAACACGAAACCGGATACGCTGTCCTTTTAGAGTTTCCTAGCTAGTAACCTACATAGATTATAAATATAACTTGTTTGTGGTACGGTGTGCAGCTGAGTGGGCAAATAAGAGCAGTTTGGAACAGGTCAGAAGAGATAGAAGCAGGGGTTATAAATCCAGCAGAGGTAGTGATGGGGAGAGAAATGAGCTACTTCAGGTACATGGGTTCCCTCACTACTCCTCCCTGCACTCAAGGCATTATTTGGACGGTCCACACCAAGGCAAGGGCTTTTGCTTAAAATTTAGTCTAATATATTCTGCCTTTGTAACATTCATACTTAAATTTCATTCTTAATTGCTTTAATTATGCCTTTGTACATGCATGCTTAATTAGGCTAGGCTGTAATTAGTTTCTTATTCTGGATGTGCATGCAGATAGGGACAGTCTCACACCAACAAATCGAGTTACTCCGTGCAGGGGTTCATGATGTACGTACTGCATCTCAATATATAGCTAGCTTGATAATTAATTAATTAATTTTGAGGTTACTGCATACGTGTATAAAATTCATTAATTAACTAATTTGGTGAGTTGCAGAATGCGAAGGAAAATGCAAGGCCAGTGCAGCCTCGGAATGGGAGGAAGATCCAACTCTTTAAATCCCCAAACTCCTACGTCAAACCCCACTAGCTACTGCCTAGCTACTAGCTACACACACTTTCACTATCAACTGTACACCGTGCGTTGCCTGCATTTTTCATACTGCCTTATCAACATTAAAATTGCACACATTGAACAAAGAGAGCTAGAGAGATATTGCTTATTTCAGATGTTTAGATTGCACACATGCATCTTTTAAATATTTGATGGGTATTTATCAAATTTAGACAATGGGCCGTGGGTCAATCCGGGGGCGTGTGATATGTATGGCGTAACTTGCGCGTATGAGCCTAGCATATAAGTCCAATGGGGTTCCATCATAAAACTAATTGGCAATAGGAAGAGTACTAGCCCATCAATTTTATATACTAGACAAATTATGTCCCAAGTTCCGATGTGGGACATTTATATTCCAACGGTATTAAATTTGTTTTCACTTTCCAATGTGTTGTTTACTAGTTCATATAATTGACCGTTAAATTCTTATTTAAAGCTAATTAAGATTATATTAGTTAATAGAGGGGCGCACGACGCTCGCCTTGGTCTTGCGTTTTGGTCACACGACTTGAATTCTTGACCGAAGACAGACGCACGACTAGAAAATGTGGTCGGGCGCTTAGGAGGTGCACACAGTTGCATGGGCGTAAGGTAGACGGTTCACGATTCTCAATGCGATCGTGTGTTTGAGTCAGACAACAAATAACCTTTATTGAGTGTTGCCACACGCCCGTGCGTGCACGACATACAACTTTACAAAGAATTACCACATGTGACATGACCGTGTGTTTTTCGTGCATGACCCATGCTTTTACTGAGAACTACCATGCATTTTGTACGCACAACTTGTTCTCTATCTGTGTGGATCCTTCTTGGCTCGTGCAATTAGTATATCCTCATTTAAGTGGTTTGAAGACTTCGAGCAAATCACGTTTACAATCAGAGACTGAATAACTAAGCTGAACATCCTAATGGCCGGTTTGGTTATATTTGATAGACTTGACAACCTTGGCGATTATGGTCATGAGTGACGAATTTGGCCACTTGAGCGGTCTTGATCATAAGCGCAAATTTGGCCACTTGGGCGATTTTGGTCATAAGTGAAGAATTGGCCACCTGTGCGAATTTGATCATAAGTGATGAATTTGAGCACTTGGGCAATCTTGGTCAGAAGTGACAAATGTGGCCACTTAAGCGATTTCGGTTGTAAGTAACGGATTCTTAGCAATAGTTGTCTGTACAATAAGAAGGTCAATTGCTAGAATAAATTGTATGTTCATTGCATTCATTCCTGACAAGAATGGGAAAAATAAAAAAAAGGGGGTCGTTAAAACCTCTTCGCCTGAAAACACGGTGGAAAAATACTGCACGAAGAGAAGAAATAGTACCCACATGCATTGTTCATGCTCAAGTGTAAAATTTCCTAAGGTTGGAAGCATTCTATGTGCGTGGAAAAGGCTTCCCACCCATGTCCCCAAGCTTGTAAAGTTGTCTTGGTTGCCATCAGATATGATCCCTCCTAGTTAGGATAAAGCCTGCTATTAGCTGGATCTTTTGTGTTAGTGATTACTTTCTCGAGTAAATAATCTCCAACTCCAAAGTTTGTGACCGAATGTGCTTCCTATAAGCAGGGCCGGTTAATGGATTTTCGAGGCCCTGTTTAAAAACTAAATTGAGGCCTTATTGTAATATAAATTTTTAAAGAAATCTAGTTATAAGAATAGAAATTTGTCAGAATAAGCAAAGTATATTTCACAAATATATATTAAGGTTTAATCTATATGCAATTGCCTAAAACCTTTACTATGTTTTAATTACCAAATGCATTATATTTGCTCGTACAGTTTCATTCGAAAGTCAAGGAGTATCATAAAAACTCCTTTTCACAACTAATACTTTTTAGAAAATTATAGAGTTTAGAAATGGACTACTCACTCATAGTCATAGAGAGTGAATTCAGAAACCGACGGGAGGAGGTGGACAATCAATTCAAGGGACCACAAATTTTGATTTCATTGTAACTCAACATACCTTGTTTCAAAATTTTGAATTTAGTGGAGGAAGCGCAAGGCAATTTCAATTATAAAGGGAACGAAATACTGCTCTTATTTGCCCACTCAGCTGGAAAAAATTTTGAATTCGAAAATCAAGGAGGAAGCGCAAGGCAATTTCGATTATAAAAGATAAAATATGCAAGAAATGATAATATATTGACATGTAATTATATTAGATTTTTTCCAAATATATACATACTAATTATAGAAAAAAAGTTATTAAATTTATATATATAAATATTATAGAATAAAAAATTCACTCTAAATATATATAAAAATTACGATTGTACATGTAGCTTAACCAATTCTCAAGAACATTTTATTTTTGTATATTTAGAGTGAAATAGTATCCGAGATTGAAGTTATGAATCAAAATATACTATTTTTTTCTTCAATTTAATAGGTTAGTACGATGTTATTTGTCAATCTTCCAACAATATGTTACTAATGATATGTGTAGATCTATATTCTTTTTAAAACTTCTTAAGTATGTTGATAGAATATTACTTTTGTTAGTTTTTTTTTTTTTTTTATACCTTTTGTAATATTCAATTCAGGTTTTAGAGATTGAGATGATGTTATCTAAAATAAAATCATATTAATTTTACTCATTATTTTATTATTATATATATGTTGGACACTTATATTTATTAGTAATTATTAATGTACTAAATTAACTCAATTGGAGAATCAAATAAAACCCAATTGAATTATATTTCAAATAGTATATTGACATTTTCATACATATTTTTAGGGGTGTTCAAAAATGGCCCGGACTGGAAAACCGGACCGGACTAGAAAAGACCGGACCGGTGAAATTACGGTCCGATCTCCAGTCCATGTTTTCCCCTTAATCCGGGTCCGGTCCGGTCCAAACCCGAAAAAAACCCGGTCCGGACCGGTGGACCGTTTTTTTTTAAATAAAAATAAATAAGTAGTGTAAATATTTTTTATAGATATTTTTCTTAATTTAATAAGTTAGGAGTCTAAATATTTTTTGTATATTTTTTTAGGTATTTTTTTAGATATTAAATAAGAATTTAAATTATTTTTCAAAATCCGGACCGGATGAACACCCCTACATATTTGATATTTTTTTATTCATCATCAATCATTTCAAGTTCATAAATAATTTATAATTAAATCTTGAAAATGTGAAATCTATCAAGTGAAGATTTTATTGCTATCAAATTTACGTGGGTTTATTTTAAATTTCAAAATGTGAATGCATTGTAAGTAAATAAAAAAATTATTAAAAATATATGCTATCTAAAGGTTGTTACTAATAAAAAATCATTACGTTAACATTTATTGCAAAAATAAGTTAGTTTGATGAGATTTTGGTCAAGATTTGATAAGATTTTAAAATTTAGAGCTATTTAATTTGCAAATCTTGTTAAGGTCTTTTTATTAATTTGTATTTTGCTGATTATTTAATATAATAATAAATAAATAAAGGGAAAAAACTAAAAAATAAACCTTAACAACTCGGGTCTAAAAATACTCTGGTGGCTTAAGAAGAGCCGACTTTAATATAGATATATTGATTGGTGGTTAAATTTATTTACAATGTTATTTGTCACTTTAAAGTTTGGTTGGTTTTAGAAGTAATTGTAATCTAGCATGCCTCCCCGTGCCTTGCACGGATATGACCATATATTTTAAGATTGAATTTAAATTTATTTATAGTATGTAAAATATAAAAAAGAATTATATAAGAAAATTAACATGATGTATTTGAACGATAATTTATTGATTAGAATAATTTATAAGGTGAAAGATAAGATGAAAATTGAAGGTAGATGTGTGAATTTATATTAATAGAAGAAAATATAAATTATGAATTTTATATAATTATTAAAAATAAAAATGAACTAAAATAAAACTGCATATTGTATTCTTTATAATGGAGTTTACGGACAATTTATTCACCCTTTTTAAAACATGAACACTAATTAAGTATGACAATAATGTATTTGGTAAGTACATATTATATGTATGTTGGTGGATGAACCGTATAACGTTAACTATTTAAGGATCATCTATCTATATACATATATTTATAATGGAGTTTACGGACAATTAACGTACATATTATATTATGGACACTAATTAAGTATGATACTTATGTTTTTGGTAAGTGTAGAATTATCGCGTACAATGAGAAATATTTTTGGATGGTAATTTAGGAAATTTGTATAAATAAAAGATAAAATAAATGGTAAATAAAATAAGAGTGAATAGATAAATGTATATAATTATTATTTGATGACGTGACATACTTAGATTAACGATTCGTAAAAGAGATAATTGTGGCTTTAGTAGTAGTATATAGAATATATATAGATAGAATATAGATATAGATTAGTTCAAGCCTCTGGCACGCAAACAATTATGAAGCTTTCCAAGTCTGCTATCTCTCAATACACATATAACATTATAATTTATAACCATTAATCTTTCACTTAATGAAGATATCTTTTGATTAAAAAAGATATGCTTAATCTACGTAAATATTTTAACGAACAATATACTCTTCATTTGCATAGTCTTCGGTTATCTAATGAAGATCTTGGCTATTTGTTAGTGACAGAATTAATATTATCTTTCTATCTCATATCTATATAAATTGGTATTGAAAATTTGATACAAAAATATTTATTCATGTCTTATGCATCAAATCTATTATATATATTAAGGTTTTTTCTAGTGTGTGTCCATGGGCACACTCTAAGAACTCCTTTTTTGGCAATTATTTGGTTAGCCACTAGTTTAATCTTGTTTGCTAAGGGTTTATCAATTCTCTATTAGAGAATATTTTGAAGATAAATTTCATATTTAAGCTTGTTAGCATGTGCCCATGAGCACACACTAGAAAAACCGATATATTAAAGCTCGGTGTTTATCTAAAGTGAAATAAAAAAATAGAATGAAAAAATAACACGTAGATATGATGGGTCCAGAAGCGTTTCAAGAGCTCAAAAAGAGAGAGCTTTAATATATAGATATAGATTGTTGTGTTTGCTTGATTAATAAAAGAACATATATAGTTTTAGGTTTTTTCTAGTGTGTGACCATGGACACACTCTAAAAACTCATTTTTTGGCAATTATTTAGTTAGCCACTAGTTTAATCTTGTTTGCTAAGGGTTTATCAATTCTCTATTAGAGAATATTTTGAAGATAAATTTTCTATTTAAGCTTGTTAGCATGTGTCCATGGGCACACACTAAAAAAATCGATAATTTTAATGTTTAAAAACAAATAATAAGTTTGCAGGTGTATGATTGAAAAAAATCTACCTATGTGAGGTACATAATTATTCCCCGTATAAGCTTAGTTGGTAATATTGGGGCTATTAAGGTACGTAATTATTCCCCGTATAAGAAAATATCCCGGATATTACCTAGTTGGTAAACGCTTGGGTTGTATGCCCATGCATATCTCCATGTGAATATATATGTGATACTTAAGTATATATCGGGCGTATATATATGCACTAATGCTATGTTTCTTTATATTTTTAGAATAAAACAAAATTATATAAGTCCGACTTATCATCAATGCGATATCGATTTCCTAGTCACAAATTGTAAACCCTAGAAAAGCCTTTTGTTTGCTCCTCCATTGAAGCTCTAATGTGCTCAATTTTATTCTTTAGTTTCGATGAAGCTCATGTTCGTCCTTTCTATCCCTAATTGGTGCTCAATTTCTTCTACTTCATTTTTGTAAAACCCTAGGAATTCATCAATTATATCCCTAAGAGTTGTTTCTCAGATGAACTTGACTTTGACGTCCTCTTAAACTCTTCATGCTACCTGCAAAGACTTTCTATACAAAAGACCCTCTTGTGATACCCAAAACCTTGATGACATCAACATGAGTTGTCAGTCCGCTCTTCTATGAGATTGAACTCTGTATTTTCTTAAGTAGTAAAATATTGGACCCATTCAACTTGGGGCTTCATTTACACAAGCAACCATGTTTGCTCAATTCGATGATTGATGACACCTGGGTGGCTAGTGCATTAGCTTCCATGTTCTAGTCTTAGGGTATCTGATGCATTATAAACTCCTGAAAATTAGCTAACAAGTTCTCACCATACACCCCCATCACTTGATATCATAATTAGTTGGGATTCCTAACATCGCACCAACTCAATAGCCCCTTAACTTTGAGTCGTCAACCCAAGAATCGGTCCTCGTATTCAAACACGAGGACCGATTGAATGATCTCTCCCATAGGCGGCATTCAGTACCACACTTGTCGTAACAGTCATTTTTGTAATATCCCTCATTTTGTAGGGGTATTTTTGAAATTTTCTAAACCCGTACTGCAAGTCGGATTAAATTCAGAGAAGTTCGGACATCCTGTAAAATGTTTGATCTCTGTAATATTTTTTCTGAGTAGTATAAAATACAGTTGACGCATTTTCGAGGTTAAATAGTCGTTCGTGTACGAATATATTTAACCCGGGGTTAAAATAATTAACCAAAAAGCAAACCGGACAAAAGGGGGCAAAAATGGCCTTGACCGCACCCATGCTGCACCCTGCCGCACCCGCGGTGAAGGCCAATTCCTGAGGCGGTCACAGAGTCGGCCACCGCACCCCGCGGCGAAGCCACCGCACCCCGCGGTGAGCCGCTGTCGCCTTGGCAAGTTGGCCTGCAACCCCGAACAGCAGCAGAAGTAGGCCGTGTGAGTCACCTAGGCTACGTCTGTTGGTCGGGCCACCTCTTGCTTGTTGTCTCCTACTTGTGAGCTACTTGTTTAGCCTATAAAAGGAGGGAGGAAGCTGAGGAGAAGAGCCATAGCTGAACATCAACTTCATCTTCTTCCTCAAGAATTCTCCATTGTTGTCCAAGATTTGAGCTTCGTTGGGAAAGGGATCGAAAATACTTTGAGTGATAAAAAGGTGCTCTTGAGTGGTATTCAAAGGCCTAAGAAGATTGGAGATTGAACCATAATCGAATCGAAGGCGAACGAATCGATTTGGGTAAATTTTCTCCATGGACGCTGTCAAAACTCTCGCCACTGTCGCCTGACCGCACCCGCGGCAAGACCATCGCACCCCGCGGCCAAGCCACCGCACCCCGCGGTGAGGCCTGCCGCACCCGCGGTGAGCTGTGTCCGTGGTGTGTGTTCTTGGGTGTGTGGTCTTGGGCGAGGTTTGTGTAACACCCCCAAATCTTAACCCATTTGGAAATGTATTACCGCCAGTGATCTCAGTGTTCCTTACCGAGATCACCCAAGGCTTTACCGTTTGAATACAAATCATGAAATACAATGATACAAAATGATAACTTTATTCATATAAAACATGAGTCCCGGGATTACATCCCAATCCCGAATAGGACAAATACAGAGTTGAAACAAAGTACAACGGAAGTCTTTTTAAATATATAATAGAGTAAATAAGTTACTGTTGGATCGTTAGAGTTACGTCTGAGGGAACAAAAGTTTTGTTCCCACAGAAGATGCAGCGGATTAAAAATAGCAAGAAAGATAACGAACGAACTCACGATGTATAGTGGAAACCCTGATCAGCAAAACTAGCTTCTCAAGGAAAAACCACTACCTTCAAGCTTCCGCTTGAGAGGATTTTGAAGCGTGTACTTGTCTTATTGATTTCTTGCTCGATTACACTTGTATCATGGACTTCGGCCTCTAAACAACCAGCTAGACTCGAAGACACTTCTACAACGATGAATCGAACTCAACCCTTGAGGACTTACACACACCTCACTTCTTTTCTTTCTCCTTTTCGTTCTCTCTGTTTTCCGTCGTCGTGGTTACATAGAAATGAATCCATACTTCTATTAAATACAACACGGCAAAACCCTAATCGTAACACGATAAGATCTTTCCAAATAAGGTTATAGGAAGATAGGGTTTGCTGGAGGAATAATATCCCAACCGTCTATTTTAATCAAGGAAGGAATTCCCAAAATTAATATAATCGGATGAGATATGATTCTTCTCTCTCCAATTCACTTATCTAAGGAAAGATTCCCTAAGATAAGGAATCGGGCTTCTTCTCTCTCCATATCTTCTCGATCCGGCTTGATCCTTGGAGCCGAAGACTTCAATCCTTTACCGCGGCGTTTCATGATTTTGTTTCCATAATTCAGCACGCTGGATTTCTTCTTTCCATTCGCAGCTTCGATCTCGTTCGTCACTTCAGTTCCTTGGGGGGTAACAAAGCACATGAACATAGTTTTGTTCCCTCTGCGATCCTTCGCTGCAATGGTTCCCTGAGACAACTGTCTTTTTTCCTGGAGCACTTAGTACCCAGATTAGTTGAATGTTTGTTACCATCAAAACCTAAGGAATTCAACAAATTCCCCCTTTTTGATGGTGACAAACATCCTTGACAATAAAGAATATACATATGATATAAAGACAGTTATGGAGAGAAAGGTTTCCCACTTAGGCAATATTAGTTCCCCCTTAGTTCAGCAACATATGAAACCATGTTCTGTTCCCCCTCAACCAAAGCTACCTGTCATTTCTCCCTTTTGGCATCATCAAAAACATAAGTAAAGAGATAGAGAGAAAAAGACAACATCTAGATAAGCAACATTCCCTTTTGCATTAGATTAAAACGCACAAACATAGACTGCACGGAGATACAACAACAATGTAAGCAAGAATAACATACATGATCAACATGCCAGTCAATGCAAGCACATGAAGCAGGATCAAAGAAGTTCGAAGAGTAAGGGATAGATGTGCTAGGGAACAAAAGAGGGGTTGGTTAGCGGAAAAAGACGAATTATGCGCCACTGGAGCCAACAGAGGGAGCCGAAATATGAATAGCAATTTAAGCATGCACTTACTTTGCAAGACGCCTTTGTTGTTCTCCCAACTGAGATGTTGTGTGAGACAAATTCCTCACGGCCCTTCGCAGATAAGTTCATCTTTTGTTCCTTTTGAGAGTCTGCTCTTCCTTACGGCTCTTCCTCAGATGCATTAGTCCTCTCTTTGTGTACCTTGTGATGTTCCAAATTTTTTTTTTTGAACAACACAATCTTCGGCTTTCCTTATTTGACCAAAGATCACACCCAAGAGGATATTTTCCAGAAATAAATCTTGTAAAAGATTCTGTCCAAATCCATCAAAGCCCACAAAATCTCAAGCACAACATCCATCACGCAGCTACCACATCATCTTTTATGAACACTTCTCAAGCAGTTGCAAGCCGTCATCACACATCATATCTGTCAAATCCCAGCCACAGACCACATAGGCGACAATTCGTATTCTCGACTTTCCGAAAAAGTAAAAGAGTGTGATGCGGGGGTAATGTTACCAGAGAGGGTACAAAGAACATCACACAAGAGCATATGCGAGAATTTTTAATAATGGTTAATCATGAATGAGAGGCTCCCAGATGTGGATGATTAGAGGGGCTCATAGGAAGCATCAAACATGATGGCTAGGGTAGGCTGTAGAGTCAACAATCATTTGGGCTTATAATGAGGGATCAATGCATCAAGTTGACTCTTTTAGGCCGAAAGAAGGATGAATCATGTATTAACAAGATAGCATAGAGAATCATTAATGAAATTTTGCACATTAGTGAAGTATTAGCATGAGTCTAAGCAAGGCGTTCAACAAATGATCAAGAGAATGAATGCAGATCAAGACATGATGATTAACCTTCCACACTTTACCATGTAATTTAGCTAATCATCGATGGAACACAACAAATATGCATTTAGTTTAGAGAAATCATACCTAGTTCCATACGGAACTGTTCGAAGGGTTCCCTGTTTAGAGCTTTGGTGAAGATGTCGGTAATTTGATCCTTAGTTCCACAGAAGTCCATTGTCACCAACCCTTTCTCCACACAGTCACGCAAGAAGTGGTGTCTTATCTCGATGTGCTTGGTACGTGAGTGTTGCACCGGATTCTTGGAGATATTTATGGCATTGGTATTGTCACAGAGAATAGGAATAGAGTTAAGAAGAATACCGTAGTCGCTGAGTTGTTGTTTAAGCCATAGGAGTTGTGTGCAACAAGCAGCGGCGACTATGTATTCAACTTCTGCAGTGGATAGAGCGACGGAGTTCTGCTTCTTTGACCCCCAGGAAACTAAACACGGCCCAAGGAACTGAGCCATTCCTAATGTTGATTTTATATCCACTTTGTTCCCTGCGAAGTCAGCATCTGTGTATCCGACTAGATCGAGGCTTCCTCCCCTTGGATACCACAGACATAGATCATCTGTTCCCTTCAAGTATCTCAGAATCCTCTTCACTGCTTTGAGATGTGTTTCTTTGGGATCGGCCTGAAAACGAGCACAAAGACATACATTGTACATAATATCAGGTCTACTAGCAGTGAGATAGAGAAGCGAACCTATGATTCCTCGATAGAGAGATGGATCAATTCCCTGTTCATGTTCGTCTTTTCCCATTGGGTTGTTTGGAGAGATGGGAGTGGTGAAGGGTTTTGCGTCAGACATTCCAAACTTTTTGACACATTTCCTTAGATACTTCTGTTGATGCACTTTGGTTCCCTCATCCCCCTGAGAGACTTGAAGACCTAAGAAGAACTTGAGTTCTCCAACCATGCTCATCTCGAATTCACTGGCCATCAGCTTAGAGAATTTCTGAACCAGTTTATCATCTGTAGACCCAAAGATGATATCATCCACGTAGACTTGTACCACCAGAATATGCTTCCCTTCCTTCAGAAGGAACAATGTCTTGTCGACCTTTCCACGAACGTATCCGTGCGTCAGAAGGAACTGTGAGAGCCTTTCATACCAGGCCCTCGGGGCTTGCTTGAGACCGTACAAAGCTTTGTCTAGAATATAGACATGGTCAGGTTTGGTGGTATCCTCAAAGCCGGGAGTTTGCTCCACATAGACTTCCTCCTTGAGAACTCCATTCAAGAAGGCGGTCTTGACATCCATCTGTTGCAGCTTGAATCCATGGAAAGAGGAATAGGCAATTCGGAGTCTTATTGCTTCTAACCTGGCAACTGGAGCAAAGGTCTCATCATAGTCGATGCCTTCCTGCTGGTTGTAACCTTTCACCACCAACCTTGCTTTGTTCCTTGTGACTTGATCATCCAGCTTGTTCCTGAACACCCATTTGGTTCCTATCACTGTTCTGTTCCTTGGACGAGGAACTAACCGCCAAACCTTGTTCCTTTCGAACTGATGAAGTTCTTCTTGCATGGCGTTAATCTAGTCAGGATCCTTCAATGCTTCTCCTATGGTTTTAGGTTATTGTAAAGAGAGAAAAGCGTTGAAGGCACAAAAGTTATGTAGGGAAGAGCGAGTGCTTTGAGGTGCTTCCTTTCTATAGTCTATGACGATTAACTTGACTGGATGAGCCCACTTTTGCTGGTAGTTTGGAACTTGGAGATTGTTGATGTCGAACTCCTCTGAATTAGCGTTGCCAGTGTTTGAGCTTTCACCAGCAGTTTCATCAGTATTAGGACTGACATCTCCAGTTCTGTCAGCAGTAGAGCTGTCCCCAGAGGGCTCCGCTATGCCGTGACTTGGGCTCTGTTCCCCCTGAGGTGCCTGAGGTGTTTCTGGTGAGTGAGCATTTTCTTCATTTCTATCTGAGTTGGCGGAGTTGGGAGTTCTCGGTGTTGAAGGATCATTCTGAGTTTCTTGATCTTGAGAGGTCCCATCACCGACATTGCTTTCTACAAGCTGAAAGAAATCATCTTCGGATAGCTCGGTATTGGAGGGAACACTGCCTGATTGTTCATGCACATTGTTACCAACCATAACTGATTCATCAAACACTACATGAATGCTTTCCTCTACCTTTCTGGTTCTCTTGTTGAATACTTTATAAGCCTTGCTTTGCTGAGAGTATCCTACAAAAGTTCCTTCATCACTCATGGGATCGAACTTCCCAAGAGAATCTTTCCCGTTGTTGTGGACGAAGCACTTGCAACCAAATGTGCGCAAGTGAGACACATTAGGTTTCCTTCCCTTAAGAAGCTCATAGGCAGTTTTGTTCAGGAGAGGACGAATGGTTGCTCTATTCAGAACGTAACAAGCAGCATTCAGAGCTTCGGCCCAAAAACTCCTAGGAAGACCACTTGATATGAGGAGGGTACGCGTCATGTCTTCCAGAGTCCTGTTCTTCCTTTCCACAACCCCGTTTTGCTGTGGGGTCCTGGGAGCAGAGAAGTTGTGGTTAATACCTCTGTTCCTATAGAGGGATATGAACTGAGAGTTCTCGAATTCTGTTCCATGTCCAGTGCTCCTTTTAGCTGCCTTAAGCCAGGACTCAAACTCAACGAACACTTCATCCTTTGATGAGATAAATAGAGTCTATGTGTACCTGGAATAGTCATCAACAATAACAAAGACATATGCATTTCCCCCACAGCTCTTCGTTCACATTGGCCCACAAAGATCCATGTGGACTAATTCCAGAGGACGAGTAGTACTTACATCCCTTTTTGACTTGAAAGAGGATCTGACTTGTTTTCCTTTGATGCATGCATCACACACACCATTTCTCAAAGCTTCAACCTTAGGAAGACCGTTCACCAGCTCTTGTTTGTGAAGTTTGGAAAGGAGTTGAAGGCTAGCATGTCCAAAGCGTTTGTGCCACAAGTCTGTTGTCCCAGCAATAGACGACAGACAAAGGTCCTTGTCAGGGATGAAAGCAGGGTCGACCTTGTAAACGTTGTTGTCGCAGATTCCTTTGAGTAAGATTTTCCCTGTACTTAGACACTCAACATGACAATCATCAGTGATAAAGACTACTTTATTTTTTCTGTTTTGGCATAGTTGAGCCACACTAAACAGGTCAAATTTGAGATTATTCACTAGATTTACGTTATTCATAGTGATGTGTTTAGAGAGTCTTACTTTACCGATACCACAAACCTCACCCTTAATTTTGTTTCCAAAAGTTATCGATGCCCCTGAGGCTGGTTGAAGAGAGGTGAACCACTCACTGTTCCCTGTCATGTGACTTGAGCACGCGCTGTCAAGGTGCCAAGAGCCTTTTCTTACTTCCTCCTTGGATTTATGAGCACCATCTTCTGATATGTTGTGATCTTTTGAGCTCATCAAACATATATCCTTTGAGAGAGGATATGCTTCATCATCTGAGTTGTAGTCACCCCACTTCGCACCCTTTGCTTGTTCCTCTTTCCGGGTCTGAGGAGAACCTGCCGCTTTGTTGAGACAGTTTTTGGCGAAGTGTCCGTTGTCATAACAGTGGAAGCAGACAACCTCCTTCATGTCATTGTGAACCATGACCGAACCCTTAATGCCTTTGCTTCGAGACCATATCTTCTTCATGGCTTGAGTGATGAGAACCACATCTACATCACCTTCTCGAGAGTCTCCATCCAAGGCATTTCCTGACGACATCTTTCCTGCAAAACCAGTAACTAAAAACGAACAATCTAGAGCACCAGGCTCTGATACCAATTGTTGGATCGTTATAGTTACGTCTGAGGGAACAAAAGCTTTGTTCCCACATAAGATGCAGTGGATTAAAAACAGCAAGAAAGATAACGAATGAACTCACGATGTATAGTGGAAACCCTGATCAGCAAAACTAGCTTCTCAAGGAAAAACCACTACCTTCAAGCTTCCGCTTGAGAGGATTTTGAAGCGTGTACTTGTCTTATTGATTTCTTGCTCGATTACACGTGTATCCTGGACTTCGACCTCTAAACAACCAGTTAGACTCGAAGACACTTCTACAACGATGAATCGAACTCAACCCTTGAGGACTTACACACACCTCACTTCTTTTCTTTCTCCTTTTCGTTCTCTCTGTTTTCCGTCGTCGTGGTTACATAGAAATGAATCCATACTTCTATTAAATACAACACGGCAAAACCCTAATTGTAACATGATAAGATCTTTCCAAATAAGGTTATAGGAAGATAGGGTTTGCTGGAGGAATAATATCCCAACCGTCTATTTTAATCAAGGAAGGAATTCCCGAAATTAATATAATCGGATGAGATATGATTCTTCTCTCTCCAATTCACTTATCTAAGGAAAGATTCCCTAAGATAAGGAATCGGGCTTCTTCTCTCTCCATATCTTCTCGATCCGGCTTGATCCTTGGAGCCGAAGACTTCAATCCTTTACCGCGGCGTTTCATGATTTTGTTTCAATAATTCAGCACGCTGGATTTCTTCTTTCCATTCGCAGCTTCGATCTCGTTCATCACTTCAGTTCCTTGGGGGGTAACAAAGCACATGAACATAGCTTTGTTCCCTCTGCGATCCTTCGCTGCAATGGTTCCCTGAGACAACTGTCTTTGTTCCTGGAGCACTTAGTACCCAGATTAGTTGAATTTTTGTTACCATCAAAACCTAAGGAATTCAACAGTTACAGCGGAAGTCTTTCTTGAAATATTACAAAAAGGGTTGTGATCGTAATGATCACCTGCCCAAGGATCTCAACCTGATTAAAAGATAATTATTAAAACATCCAAAAATCACCGTCGTCTTCATAGTCATTCTAGTCTCCTCATATCTTCGCTCTATCTGATGTGCCGAATCGAACGGATGACACCAGCCAACCATGCAGAGAACAATTGCGGTTGGTTAGTCTACTGAATAGACTATACAAGGGTACAAAGCAGAAGGTTCAAAGTAGTCGTATTAGGTTAGACTCATCGTCTGTCGAATAAAAGTCGAGTACGTTAGTCAACCACCATACTATACTTGAATAAGACAAAAGGCATGCACAAGAGAAGATTCTGGAAGACTGAATCTTCACAGAAATTGACCCGAAAGAAGACTCCAACGGAAGCGAGTCTTAAGGAAATATGACAAGATCTGGAACGTTTAAGAATCAGACATCAATGATTTAAAAGCTGACTTAGATGTTTCGGTTCACGACCAACCTTACTGCTTACAGCGAATCCAGATTGGAAAGAGAACGTACTCTAATCAAGAGTTGAGACGAGCTTTCCTAGCTGCACTATTTACTTAGCTGCACTACTCGCCAAAGGTATATTAATTATGTGCACTTGGGCACATTATCTTATTTAATTTCAAAGCCCACATCACGTTATAATCTTTTTAGATCCCTCGGGAACTAAATCCCTAAGGCGGAGTTGACTCGGGAACTAAATCCCCAAAGTCGAGTCTATTCAGGAACTAAATCCCTAGGGAACTAAATCCCTACACGCGGAGTTGACTCGGGAGCTAAATCCCAAGAGTCGAATCGGGAACTAAATCCCGCGGGAACTATATCCCTAACGCGGAATCAGGAACTAAATCCTTTCAACGGCACTAAAGAAGAATGGTAGGAACTAAATCCTAACCACCAGGTTATCAAGAAACGACTAGCACTCGTACTGAGATACACAGTAGCGTTCCTACGAATACTCGTTCTAACTAAACAGTTACAAATGCAGCAATAATTCATCAGATTGCCCTCATGGCCAGTTAAAGATAAAATAGCGTTGTTCTAACAATATACAACCTATAATAATATCTGTATTAATTCACATATATATATATATAATAGCGTTGTTCTAGCAGATATACAACCTATTATAATATCATATTTTAGTTTCCAAAACAGTTAACAAAACCGTTTCCAGATGAACACAATAATCATTCCAAATTAATTAGCAACTAAGCAATTGATAATTAATGTAAATATGGAACGATGAGCAAGAGCGAACCACCACTTGCCTTAATCCGCAGAGTTTGACGAAGCCTAACGACGGGATTCCGGGCTCGATATAGGGATAGCTCTGGTAACACAGATTCCTTCGGATCGACCCATACAGAAACCCTTAGTTAGATTCGACATGAACGGACAGAATAACGAAAGAAATTGAAAGGAACGACGTTCGAACGACGACTACCAAAGCCGAGGCCAAACTAGGCCATCAACCTTCTGGCGGCGGTCGTCGGCGGCCTTACGGCGGGCGCCACTGTTCATCACGGCGGTCGCCGCCATGAACACGGCGGTCGCCGCCATGAACACGGCGGGCGCCGTGATGAACCCAGAAAACAGAAACGACGAGAACACTCACCAATTGGTACGCGTTTCGACCCCCCTTTGCCTTGCTTTGGGTTTTGACCTTCAAAGGCAACCAAAAGGCTTCACAAAGGCCACTGGAAACACACCAAACAACACCCCGGCGATTGCTTCAGAAATCCGGCGAGGGCACAAAACTCCGGCGAGAGAGATTTTGAGATTGAGCTTCTGATTGTGTGCCAAATCCGCTCACCAAAGGCTCCAATTTATAGCCAAAGCCCAGGAGAACACAATGATGGCCTAAATGGAGGCGTGGCGGGGCTAGTTCGGCGTCGTCAGACGTCGCCGACGACTCGCAGGCCTACGCCCCCGCTAGCTTGCGGCGGGCGCCGCGTCTCAGCCTGGTCGCCGCTGAACAAAACAACTGCGGCGGGCAACTGGCGGCGGTCGCCGCATAGTACGGCGGTCGCCATTTTCCAGTCTTCTCGCCCAGTCAGAAGACGAGGGCACTGTTGCCTCGAGCCTTTAACGGCGATCGACGCCATAATTGCGGCGGTCGACGCCAGGCTATCTTTGACCAATTGGCTCAAGGACGAAATCATCTTAACCCGGGATAAAAATAATCGTACACGAACGAGTATTAACATCCAAAGTATGTCGTCTGTATTTTATTTCACTGAGAAAAATATTACAGATATAGAGATCATTACAGAATGTCTTAAACTCTCTGAATTAAATCCGACGTACAAAACGGGTGTTCGGGAAAATTTCCAAAATTCCCAAATTAACCTTACAAAATTATGGGGTATCACATCTCCTCCCCCTTAAAAGAAGTTTCGACCCCGAAACTTAGATCGCAAATAACTCGGGAAAACGCCTGAGCATATCTGCTTCGGTTTCCCACATTTCCCAAGTAACTTCTTCTGTCCCAGACTTGGACCACAGAATTCGTGCCAAAGGTACGATCTTGTTGCGCAGTTGCTTCTCCCGACGCTCTAGAATGCACACTGGCATCTCTTCATAAGCACCATTTGCCTTATGGATGGCCCATTTAATTTTTGGCCCTAAAGCTCATTGCCAACTCAGGCCTCTAGTTTCCACGAAACAAGATCACCATAAAAGACATCAGTCATTGTATGTCTAACCCTTATATTGCTTCTCTAAAGGAAGCCTCATAACGGATCTCAAAATGAAACTTCGAATAGGTCTTCCAGAATAATACCTATGACTTTGTACACTTGGCTTTTCAAAAGCAAATCTTAACCATGGGTTCTACACTGGTCGTAATAGAGGAAACAAGTTCCCTATGAACTATCCCTCTTATACATTTCCCTTCTTAGCAGGAACCATCCGGTATGGTGCCTTCGAGGTCGGTGCGATACCCGACTCGAGATTAATTATAAACTTCACGTCACACTACGGGGGTAAACCAGGAATATCTTCTGAAAAGACATTCGAAATTTCACAACGATCGAAATATCAAGAACTGAAGGTTCATCTTTCATGGGCGGATCCAAGTAGCAAAGGTACCCGACACAACCTTGTCGAAGTAGCTTAAACACAGTCATCACCTTGATAAACCTGCCGTTATTAGCGTCATTCAGACCCTTAAATTTGCATACATACTGGCCCCCTGATGACACCATCACTGTCTTCGAACTAAATGGTAATTGAAAATTATCGTATGTAACCATGGCTATCCAGATCGAATTCTCTTCGAATTTCTTACCCTAAATGGTAATTGAAAATTCCGACAGACGATTGGTTCTCAACCAAACATTTATATTAGAAAGAATATTTACAACAAAGGGTTTATAAACCTTTTTGCATACTTAAACTTACTAACATAACTTATCCAAAACAAAAGACTGGGTAACACCCAAATCCACAACATACCAACAGAAGTAGTACAAAATACTTTAAGCAATTGGAACATCGGGTCCATTCGCCTCACGCATCACGTATAGGCGTTGACCTTGGCTTCCTGAAGCCACTGGGGCTTTCCCCTTGTTTTGCACATTTGTCTGCATTGAAGGACTAGGGGCTTCCACCAGACTGAACCTGGGTCGGCCGTTCTGATTAACAGACCCCTGCTATGACTCAACTCCTTTCTGCCTCCTCTGCGGACAAAATGACTGCAAGTGTCCTTCCTTTCCACAGGCAAAGCACATTTTCTTCTCCTTCGGACACACATTACTCTTGTGCCCGTAGGTACCACAGTTGTAGCACTGGATCGGATTTGTACCCTGACCCGAACGTTGTGTATACCCATCCTGAGTCATATTCATTTTTTCTCGGCCCGATTTGAAAAAATCAGATGGTGGAGCAGGACGTTTAAACCCACTTGCCTTAGGCCGGTTCTCCACTTGCCTCTAGCTATCACGCATCTTGGTCGACTATTCCAGAGTCACCTCTAACTTGTAGGCTGCATCCACGTACTGCTCCAAAGTCGAGCATCCGTAACGCACCATCAGTGGCTTAATATCTGGGCCCATCCACTCATGGAAGTACCAGATCTTCTGTGCCTCACTGGATATATCTCTGGTTCGGCATACTGCAGAAGATGATTAAACTTAGTGGCAAGCTTGGTCACCTTCAATCCATCCGTCTTAGGATACAAGAACTCCTTGTGTTTCTCCTCCCTCATAGCTCGAGAGAAGAAACGATCTGTCATCTTGGTCTTAAACATTGACCAGTTCAGAACAGGGCTATCAGCTAACCCGGTACTCTCCCACCATTCACTGGCTTCCTCCTTCAACTGTAGAGAAGCGATGTGAACCTTCTCCGCTTCGGTGCACTCCACATTACGGAAAAATCGCTCCATGTGGGAAAACCAATGAGCCACTCTGACTGACTCTCCCTTTCCATCGTAGTTGTCGGGTCTCATAGAGTTAATGGTCTTCAGTTCTCGGCCATAGTCACCTCTATTCCTGACTGCTTCTCCTCAGTGTTCATAAACATTAGGTTCCTCGAACCTATGAACTACTGGCGGAATTGGCACACCTTGTGCCTGTGGTGCGGCAGGTTGCCTAGCATCGGCGATTGCTTGCATCACAATTCCCCGAATAGCTGCAACAGCTGCTGCATCAAACACTATTGGAGCGTCGGCCTGAGCTTGGCCATTGCCTCCAGGGTTATTGTTGAAGACAGACTCACACTCTCCTGTTGGGTCTGCAGCATTCCTCGCATTTGGTCTGGGGTCATTACTCGGCCCAGCACCAGCACGGATAACGTTCCTCGTGTTCACTATCTGTTTAACGATCAAATTCCAAGGATTTTATCACATTAATATCATTCTGATATATCTAATGTAATAAAATCAACTTAGAATAGATCAAACTTGGAAATTTTTATTGATGAACTTAAACTGAGTAACTGAGTTCTACAACCTCAACTCAAAGCGAGAGAACTGGAAATTCAAGCCTTATTGGGTATGGAGACACCACCTAGGCTTCTCCCGGGTTCCTCTGAAGAGAACAGAATACACCCATATCTTACGGGGCAACGGGGAAGGAATTAGTCTTTCTAGACATAGGAGCAAGATTACTATATCAGACTGTATAGAAGACATGACTATGAGCGGTTGAAAATGAAAACACCGTTTTTATTTTTAAACTCAGAGCCTTATGAAAATACCTTTCAATCTAAAACGAGTAAATGGTTTTCAAATACCCAACCCGTTTTAAAAAAAAAACTTTGGCTCTGATACCACAACTGTAACACCCCCAAATCTTAACCCATTTGGAAAGGTATTACCGCCAGTGACCTCAGTGTTCCTTACCGAGATCACCCAAGGCTTTACCGTTTGAATACAAATCATGAAATACAATGATACAAAATGATAACTTTATTCATATAAAACATGAGTCCCGGGATTACATCCCAATCCCGAATAGGACAAATACAGAGTTGAAACAAAGTACAGCGGAAGTCTTTTTAAATATATAACAGAGTAAATAAGTTACAGCGGAAGTCTTTCTTGAAATATTACAAAAAGGGTTGTGATCGTAAAGATCACCTGCCCAAGGATCTCAACCTGATTAAAAGATAATTATTAAAACATCCAAAAATCACCGTCGTCTTCATAGTCATTCTAGTCTCCTCATATCTTCGCTCTATCTGATGTGCCGAATCGAACGGTTGACACCAGCCAACCATGCAGAGAACAATTGCGGTTGGTTAGTCTACTGAATAGACTATGCAGGGGTATAAAGCAGAAGGTTCAAAGTAGTCGTATTAGGTTAGACTCCTCGTCTCTTGAATAAAAGTCGAGTACGTTAGTCAACCACCATACTATACTTGAATAAGACAAAAGGCATGCACAAGAGAAGATTCTGGAAGACTGAATCTTCACAAAAATCGATCGGAAAGAAGACTCCAACGGAAGTGAATCTTAAGGAAATATGACAAGATCTGGAACGTTTAAGAATCAGACATCAGTGATTTAAAAGCTGACTTAGATGTTTCGGTTCACGACCAACCTCACTGCTTACATCGAATCCAGATTGGAAAGAGAACGTACTCTGATCAAGAGTCGAGACGAGCTTTCCTAGCTGCACTATTTACTTAGCTGCACTACTCGCCAAAGGTATATTAATTATGTGCACTCAGGCACATTATCTTATTTAATTTCAAAACCCACATCACGTTATAATCTTTTTAGATCCCTCAGGAACTAAATCCCTAAGGCGGAGTTGACTCGGGAACTAAATCCCCAAAGTCGAGTCTATTCAGGAACTAAATCCCTAGGGAACTAAATCCCTCGGAGTCGAGTCGGGAACTAAATCCCTACACGCGGAGTTGACTTGGGAGCTAAATCCCAATAGTCGAATCGGGAACTAAATCCCGCGGGAACTATATCCCTAAGGCAGAATCAGGAACTAAATCCTTTCAACGACACTAAAGAAGAATGGTAGGAACTAAATCCTAACCACCAGGTTATCAAGAAACGACTAGCACTTGTACTGAGATACACAGTAGCGTTCCTACGAATACTCGTTCTAACTAAACAGTTACAAATGCAGCAATAATTCATCTCAATGCCCTCATGGCCAGTTAAAGATAAAATAGCGTTGTTCTAACAATATACAACCTATAATAATATCTGTATTAATTCACATATATATAATAGCGTTGTTCTAGCAGATATACAACCTATTATAATATCATATTTTAGTTTCCAAAACAGTTAACAAAACCGTTTCCAGACGAACACAATAATCATTCCAAATTAATTAACAACTAAGCAATTGATAATTAGTGTAAATATGGAACGATGAGCAAGAGCGAACCGCCACTTGCCTTAATCCGCAGAGTTTGACGAAGCCTAACGACGGGATTCCGGGCTCGATATAGGGATAGCTCTGGTAACACAGATTCCTTCGGATCAACCCATACAGAAACCCTTAGTTAGATTCGACATGAACGGACAGAATAACGAAAGAAATCGAAAGGAACGACGTCCGAACGACGACTACCAAAGCCGAGGCCAAACTAGGCCATCAGCCTTCTGGCGGCGGTCTTCGGCGGCCTTACGGCGGGCGCCGCTGTTCATCACGGCGGTCGCCGCCATGAACACGGCAGGCGCCGCGATGAACCCAGAAAACAGAAACGGCGAGAACACTCACCAATTGGTATGCGTTTCGACCCCCCTTTTCCTTGCTTTGGGTTTTGACCTTCAAAGGCAACCAAAAGGCTTCACAAAGGCCACTGGAAACACACCAAACAACACCCCGGCGATTGCTTCAGAATTCCGGCGAGGGCACAAAACTCCGGCGAGAGAGATTTTGAGATTGGGCTTCTGATTGTGTGCCAAATCCGCTCACCAAAGGCTCCAATTTATAGCCAAAGCCCAGGAGAACACAATGATGGCCTAAATGGAGGCGTGGTGGGGCTAGTTCGGCGTCGTCAGACGTCGCCGACGACTCGCAGGCCTACGCCCCCGCTAACTTGCGGCGGGCGCCGCGTCTCAGCCTGGTTGCCGCTGAACAAAACAACTGCGGCGGGCAACTGGCGGCGGTCGCCGCATAGTACGGCGATCGCCGTTTTCCAGTCTTCTCGCCCAGCTAGAAGACGAGGGCACTGTTGCCTCGAGCCTTTAACGGCGGTCGCCGCCATAATTGCGGCGGTCGCCGCCAGGCTATCTTTGACCAATTGGCTCAAGGACGAAATCTTCTTAACCCGGGATAAAAATAATCGTACAAGAACGAGTATTAACATCCAAAGTACGTCGTCTGTATTTTATTTCACTAAAAAAAATATTACAGATACAGAGATCATTACAGAATGTCTTAAACTCTCTGAATTAAATCCGACGTACAAAACGGGTGTTCGGGAAAATTCCCAAAATTCCCAAATTAACCTTACAAAATTATGAGGTATCACAGTTTGACTCCTTCGATTCCTTTCGTATTCTTTTAGATTCGTATATGTGGATATCGAATCTAACTCAGGGTCTTGTTATGGGTCGTTCCATAGGGATTTGTTATCCAGGATCTGTCCCAGTTTCAGACCCAGAAACCATCGTTTCTAAGCTTGTTTAAGCTTCGTCAAATCTAAGGAAAGTGGCGGTTCGCTCTTGCTCATCATTCCATATTTCAATTAATTATCAATTGCTTAGTTGTTAATTAATTTGGAATGAATATTGTTTTTGTCTGGGAACAGTTTGATAAACTGTTTTGGAAATTAAAAGATGATATTATAATAGGTTGTATATTCTGCTAGAATCAATGCTATTATATATGTATATAGATTGAGATTTATCTATGATGTTGGCCAGGATGGCTTTGATGTGAATTAATATTGGTCTAAACTGTTTAGTTAGAACGAGTATTCGTAGGAACGCTACTGTGTATCTCATTGCGAGTCCTAGTCGTTTCTTTATAACCTGGTGGTTAGGATTTAGTTCCTACCATCCTTCTCTGGTCTTGACCATACCCTTACTTAGGGTTTGTGCACGCAGCTGGTGCCACTTTTAGGGATTTAGTTCCCGATTCGACTTTAGGGATCTAGTTCCCGAGTCAACTCCGCCTTAGGGATTTAGTTCCCGACTTTGTATCTCAATATCCTGAGGGATGAGATGATTTAAAAGCTTATAACGTGATGCGCGTTTTGGAGTTAAAATGAGATAAGTGCTTTAGTGCACATAATTAATATACCTTGGGCGAGTAGTGCAGCTAGGCAATAGTGCAGCTAGGAAAACTCGTCTTGACTTTGATTAGAGTAAAGTTCTCTTTCCAATCTAGATTCACACTGTGCGGTGAGGTTGGTCATGAACCGAAACATCAAGTCAGTTTTAACGCTTGTGTGTATAAATATAATGTTCCAGACATTTGTCATGTTTCCGATAAGACTCAATTCATTGGAGTCTTCTGCTGGGTTGATTGCTGTGAGACGTGGTCTTTCAGAATCTTCTCTTGTTCATGCCTTTTCGTATATTCTAGTAGGAGTATGGTGGTTGACTATCGTCATCGGTTGTTATTCGAGAAACGACGAGTCTAACCTAATACGACTACTTCGAACCACTCTACTTTGTACCCTTGCATAGTCTTTCATTAGACTAACCAACCGGAATTGTTCTCTGCATGGTTGGCTGGTGTCATCCGTTCGATTCGGCACATCAGATAAGTTGCCGTCCCGTGAAGGCTAGAGCGACTATGGATGCAAATGGTGTTTTTAACAAGTTTATTCAGGTTGAGATCCTTGGCGTTGATCGCAGTGATCAAGACTTGTTTTGTATTTTAAAAAGACTTCCGCTGTATTTCTGATGTATTTTGGGATTATGTTGTAATTCCGAAACAATGATTTAAATGCAAGTTATGATATTTGTATCATAATTGTTATGTTCATGATTTGTATAAACCGGTAAAGCCTGGGGTGACTTCGGATTGGAGTCTGAGGTCACTGACGGTAATACCTTTCCAAGGTTAAGTATTTGGGGGTGTTACAATTTTGCTATGTGAACTATCAATATGCATCTCCGATATTTGTTGCTTGTTTAGTTGCAACTGCCAAACTTTCTACTCCAGCTAAGGTTCCTGATGTCATCTTATACAAGCCACTTAGAGATGTACAAGGAAAAAGGCCAAGACCGCCAAAGATGAGGCTCGAGACATAAAATTTTTGGATTTTCATATGTTCTTGTCAAGTTTAGATAGTGTTTAGTAAAACGGTCATAACTTTGTTTAGAAAATTTTCTCATGCTGATTTAAGATATATTGGAAAGCTGACTCGAAGACTTAGAACACTATAGTTTACGTCAAGTCGAAATCCAATGAGATGATGTAAACAACGAGTTTTATTGAGAGTTGTACAATAACTTACGGGAATTGATATGTGTCCTCAAATAATTTATCTTATGTTTTTATTTTAGCTTTTTTCTTCATATTATTAGAAAATCTTGTAAGTGACAACTTTTTTCATATTCTTATGGATATAATTATCACTAAATATGTTATTTTTTTATTTCCTTGTTGCTTTATTTTTCTTTAACAACTTGTGAATTTATCGAAAAAATTAGTTGAGAGTTTAAGAAAATACGTTATTCTCTTTGTCTTCTCTCCTCCCAAGGGAAAGACTAGTTCCCAAGATTCCACCAATAAAGAAAAAAACAAGCAATAATACTAGAAGATTCAATCCGAGATCAAGGAGTGGAAGGATTGCTTATTTGACACCTTATAATGTAGGTTCTCATGGTTAATTGTTTCAATTCGATTGGAGAGTTTAAAAGAGAATTATTGAGTAATTCAACTCAGATTTCGTGCATTGAATGATCATTTTTCTTTCTTGAGATTTGAAGAAAATATAGAAAAGACGCGTTGAAGATCCGGACAACAATTAAATGAGAATCAACTCTCGTTATGACCTATCAGATCCTAAATAAAGCGCTACCATAAAATCAGCCAAAACATGTGATTTTACTTTTGTTCATGGCACAAACAAATTTCATATTGGCCTAATTCCACGGAACATGTAGTAACTCTACCAAATAGATAAAATTTACCAAGGAGTGCCTTAAGTGTAAAGATGGTCATAAATGCGATAACACGGAGGGGGGGATATTGGTGATATTAGTGTCATCGGCCATTTAGTGTCATTAGGGTTCACTCAAGACCTATGGAGGCTCGGTTAGCTTAACATGGGCTTGGGAGGTGCGGGGTGTGCACCCCTATGCACAGACTGGAACCCAAAGATACTAATGTCACACTACGCAGATTAGAACGACGACCCCGCTTGAAATTTTTAATGGTGGGAACCCTAATTCCCCTCTAATACAACATTATAGATTGGATTCGATGTAGAAAGCCTACACTTAGGGATTGGAGCACATGTTCATATCATCCCTATGTATGTGCTCGGTCATGCAAGAAAAGGTTTAGGTTTAAGTTTATCTATCTAATCGATATAATGGAAAAATGAATTTGCAGGTGCATGATTGAAAAAAATCTACTTATGTGAGTGTGAAGTGATGCCGCTTCAAGAAGATCGGGCTTGGCTCACTAGTACAAAAATCACATTTTACCCTGTGGTAAAATAGCCCATACCTGTTATATTCGGCCTAATAAGTGGTTATACACTAAGAAATGATAAATGTTTGTTTTTGACAAGAAAATAGCCCATATATATTGCGACAAGCCTTAATTATTATAACACAAAGTACTTTGAGCTATGAGATAATAGCTTGGGCGTGTTTTTGTTGGTAATATTGGGGCTATTAAGGTACGTAATTATTCCTCGTATAAGAAAATATCCTGAATATTACCTAGTTGGTAAAGGCTCAGGTTGTATGCTCATGCGTTTCTCCATGTGAATACGTGATACATAAGTATATATCCTACGTATATATATGCACCCGTGCTAAGTTTCTTTATATTTTTAGCAGAAAACAAAATTATATAAGTCCGAATTATCATCAACACGATATCGTTTTCCTAGTCATAAATTGTAAAACCTAGAAAAGCCTTTTGTTTGCTCCTCCACTGAAGCTCTAATATGCTGGATTTTATGCTTTAGTTTCGATGAAGCTCATGTTCGTCATTTCTATCCCTAATTGGTGCTCAATTTCTTCTGCTTCATTTTCGTAAACCCTAAGCATTCATCAATTCTATCCCTAAGAGTTGTTTCTCAAATGAACTGGACTTTCATGCCCTCTTGAACTCCTTGTGCTACCTGCAATGACTTTCTATACAAAAGTCCCTCTTGTGATACCCAAAACCTTGATGACATCAACCTGAGTTGTCAGTCTGCTCTTCTATCAGATTTAACTCTGTATTTCCTTAAGTAGTCAAATATTGGATACATTCAACTTGGGGCTTCATTTACACAAGCAACCATGTGTGGTCCAATCGATGATTGGCTTATGTAGCATATCAAACTATACTACATGGTTGTTGGCCTCTGAGCTTGATGACGCACGGATGGCTAGTGCATTAGCTACCATGTTCTAGTCTTGGGGAATCTGATGCATTATAAACTCCTAAAAATTACCTAACAAGTTCTCACCATACTCTTCCATCACTTGATATCTTAATTAGTTGGGATTCCTGACATCACACCAACTCAATAGCCCCTTAATTTTGAGTCGTCAACCCAAGAATCGGTACTCGTATTCAAACACTTCATTATTTTCGACAACCCCAACTTAAACTTTTTTGAATGATCTCTCCCATAGGCGGTATTCAGTACCACACTTGTTGTAAAACTTGTTGTACAACTCGTTGTTTACCATCTTCTCGTTGTTTACCATCTTCTCTCGGGCTTGGCTCACTAGAACACAAATCACTTTTTACCCTGTGGTAAAATAGACCATAACTTTTATATCGGCCTAATAAGTGGTTATACACTATGAAATGATAAATTTTCGTTTTTGACAAGAAAATAGCCCACATATATTGCGACAAGCCTTAATTATTATAACACAGAGTATTTTAAGCTATGAGATAATAGCCTGGGCGTGTTTTTATTGGTAATATTGGGGATGTTAAGGTACGTAATTATTCCCCATATAAGCAAATATCTCGGATATTACCTAGTTGGTAAATGCTTGGGTTGTATGCTCATGTGTATCTCCATGTGAATACGTGATACATAAGTATAAATATGACGTATATATATGCATCCATGCTAAGTTTCTTTATATTTTTAGCATAAAACAAAATTATATAAGTCCAAATTATCATCAACACGATATCGTTTTCCTAGTCATAAATTGTAAAACCTAGAAAAGCCTTTTGTTTGCTCCTCCACTGAAGCTCTAATATGCTGGATTTTATGCTTTAGTTTCGATGAAGCTCATGTTCGTCATTTCTATCCCTAATTGGTGCTCATTTCTATCCCTAATTGGTGCTCAATTTCTTCTGCTTCATTTTCTTAAACCCTAAGAATTCATCAATTCTATCCCTAAGAGTTGTTTCTCAAATGAACTGGACTTTCATGCCCTCTTGAACTCCTTGTGCTACCTGCAATGACTTTCTATACAAAAGTCCCTCTTGTGATACCCAAAACCTTGATGACATCAACCTGAGTTGTCAGTCTGCTCTTCTATCAGATTTAACTCTGTATTTCCTTAAGTAGTCGAATTTTGGATACATTCAACTTGGGGCTTCATTTACACAAGCAACCATGTGCGGTCCAATCGATGATTGGCTTGTGTAGCATATCAAACTATACTACATGGTTGTTGGCCTATGAGCTTGATGACACATGTGTGGCTAGTGCATTAGCTACCATGTTCTAGTCTTGGTGAATCTGATGCATTATAAACTCCTAAAAATTAGCTAACAAGTTCTCACCATACTCCCCCATCACTTGATATCTTAATTAGTTGGGATTCCTGACATCGCCCCAACTCAATAGCCCTTTAATTTTGAGTCGTCAACCCAAGAATCAGTCCTCGTATTCAAACACTTCATTATTTTTGACAACCCCAACTTAAACTTTTTTGAATGATCTCTCCCATAGGCGGCATTCAGTACCACACTTGTCGTAAAACTCGTTGTACAACTCGTTGTTTACCATCTTCTCGTTGTTTACCATCTTCTCTCGGGCTTGGCTCACTAGAACACAAAACACTTTTTACCCTGTGGTAAAATAGACCATAAGTGTATATTCGGCCTAATAAGTGGTTATACACTAAGAAATGATAAATTTTCTTTTTTGACAAGAAAATAGCCCACATATATTGCGACAAGCCTTAATTATCATAACACAGAGTATTTTAAGCTATGAGATAATAGCCTGGGCGTGTTTTTGTTGGTAATATTGGGGATGTTAAGGTACGTAATTTTTCCCCGTATAAGCAAATATCTCGGATATTACCTAGTTGGTAAACGCTCGGGTTGTATGCTCATGTGTATCTCCATGTGAATACGTGATACATAAGTATATATATGACGTATATATATGCACCCGTGCTAAGTTTCTTTATATTTTTAGCATAAAACAAAATTATATAAGTCCGAATTATCATCAACATGATATCGTTTTCCTAGTCACAAATTGTAAACCCTAGAAAAGCCTTTTGTTTGCTCAACCATTGAAGCTCTAATGTGCTCGATTTTATGCTTCAGTTTCTATGAAGCTCATGTTCGTCCTTTCTATCCCTAATTGATGCTCTATTTCTTTTGCTTTATTTTCGTAAACCCTAGGAATTCATCAATTCTATCCCTAAGAATTGTTTCTCAAATGTACTGGACTTTCATGTCCTCTTAAACTCTCCGTGCTACCTGCAATGACTTTCTATACAAAAGTCCATCTTCTGATACCCAAAACCATAATGACATCAACCTGAGTTGTCAGTCCACTCTTCTATCAGATTTAACTCTGTATTTTCTTAAGTAGTCGAATATTGGATCCATTCAACTTGGGGCTTCATTTACACAAGCAACCATATGTGGTCAATTCGATGATTGGCTTGTGTAGCATATCTAACTATACTACATGGTTGTTGGCCTCTGAGCTTGATGACGCCTGGGTGGCTAGTGCATTAGCTACCATGTTTTGTCTTGGGGAATCTAATGCATTATAAACTCCTAAAATTGATATCATAATTAATAGGGATTCCTAGGACCGCACCAACTCAATAGCCAATTAATTTTGAGTCGTCTACCCGATAATCGGTCTTTGTATTCAAACACTTCATTATTTTCAACAACCCCAACTTAAACTTTTCTGAATGATCTCTTCCATATGCGGCATTCAGTACCACACTTGTTGTAACAATCTTTTTGCTATGTGAATTGTCAATATGCAACTCCGATATTTGTTGGTTGTTTAGTTGCAACTGCCAAACTTTCTACTCCAGCTAAGGATCTTGATGTCATCTTATACAAGCCACTTAGAGCTATACAAGGAAAATGGCCAAGACCACCAAAGAAGAGGCTCGAGACATGAAAATTTTGGATTTTCATATGTTCCTGTCAAGTTTAGATAGTGTTTAGTAAAACGGTCATAACTTTGTTTAGAAAATTTTTCTCATGCTAATTTAAGATGGATTGGAAAGTTGACTCGAAGACATACAACGTTATAGTTTACGTCAAGTCGAAAATCTAATTCGCAGATGGTAAAAAATGAGTTTTACTAAGAGTTGTACAATATCTTACGGGAATTGATATGTGTCCTCAAATAGTTTATCTTATGTTTTTATTTTAGCATTTTTCTTCTTCATATTATTAGAAAATCTTGTAAGTGACACTGTTTTCATATTCTTGTGGATATAATTATCACTAAGTATGTTATTTTGTTTTATTTCCATGTTGCTTTATTCTTCTTTAACACCTTGTCAATTTATTAAAAAAATTAGTTCGGAGTTTAAGAAAATACGTTATTCTCTTTGTCTTCTCTCCTCCCAAGGGAAAGCGTAGTTCCCAAGATTCCACAATAAAGAAAAAACAAGGAATAATACTAGAACATTCAATCCGAGATCAAGGAGTGGAAGGATTGCTTGTTTGACACCTTATAATGTAAGTTCTCATGGTTGCTTGTTTCAATTCGATTTGAGAGTTTAAAAGAAAATTATTGAGTAATTCAACTAAGATTTTGTGCATTGAATGATCGTTTTTGTTTCTTGAGATTCGAAGAAAATATAGAAAAGACGCGTTGAAGATCCAGACAACAATTAAACAAGCATCAACTCTCGTTATCACGTATGAGATCCTGAATAAAGCCATAAAATCAACCAAAACATGTGCCTTTACTTTTGTTTATGGAACAAACCAAATTTCATATTGGCCTAACTCCACGAAACATGTAGTGACTCTACCAAATAGATAAAAACTACCAAGGAGTCCCTTGAGTGTAAATGCGGTCATAAATGCGATAACACAGAGGGGGGGGGGTTATGATATTAGTGTCATCGGCCATTTAGTGTCATTAGGGTTCACTCAAGACCTATGGAGGCTCGGTTAGCTCAACATGTGCTTGGGAGGTGTGGGGTGTGCACCCCTATGCACAAACTGGAACCCAGGGATACTAATGTCACACTACACAGATTAGAATGACGACCCCGCTTTAAATCTTTAATGGTGGGATTCCTAATTCCCCTCTAATACAACATTAGACAAGATTTGATGTGGAAAGCCTACACTTAGCGTTTGGAGCACATTTTCATATCATCCCTATATATGTGCTCGGTCATGCAAGTAAAGGTTTAGGTTTAAGTTTATCTTTCTAATCGAAAATCCAATGAGAAGATGGTAAACAACGAGTTTTACTGAGAGTTGTACAATATCTTACGGGAATTGATATGTGTCCTCAAATAGTTTATCTTATGTTTTTATTTTAGCATTTTTCTTCTTCTACATATTATTAGAAAATCTTGTAAGTGACAACTTTTTTCATATTCTTGTGGATATAATTATCACTAAATATGTTATTTTGTTTTATTTCCATGTTGCTTTATTCTTCTTTAACACTTTGTCAATTTATCAAAAAAAATAGTTAGGAGTTTAAGAAAATACGTTATTCTCTTTGTCTTCTCTCCTCCCAAGGGAAAGCCTAGTTCCCAAGATTCCACAATAAAGAAAAAAAAAAGGAATAATACTAGAACATTCAATCCGAGATCAAGGAGTGGAAGGATTGTTTGTTTGACACCTTATAATGTAGGTTCTCATGGTTGCTTGTTTCAATTCGATTTGAGAGTTTAAAAGAAAATTATTGAGCAATTCAACTCAGATTTCGTGCATTGAATGATCGTTTTTGTTTCTCAAAATTCAAAGAAAATATAGAAAAGACACGTTAAAGATCCGGACAATAATTAAATTGGCATCAACTCTTGTTATCACGAATCAGATCCCGAATAAAGTGCTACCATAAAATCTGCCAAACGATGTTCCTTTACTTTTGTTCATGGCATAAATCAAATTTCATATTGGCCTAACTCCAAGGACCATGTAGTGACTCTACCAAATAGATAAAAACTACCTAGGAGTGCCTTGAGTGTAAAGGCGGTCATAAATGCTATAACACGGAGGGGGGGGGAGGGGGGGGAATGTTGGTGATTTTAGTGTCATCGGCCATTTTGTGTCATTAGGGTTCACTCAAGACCTATGGAGGCTCGGTTAGCTCAACATGGGCTTGGGAGGTATAGGGTGTGCACCCCTATGTACAGACTGGAACCCATGGATACTAATGTCATACTACACATATTAGAACGACGACCCCACTTGAAATCTTTAATGGTGGGACATTAGAGACTGGATTCGATGTGGAAAGCCTACACTTAGAGATTGGGGCACATGTTCATATCATCCCAATGTATGTGCTCGGTCATGCAAGAAAAGGGTTATGTTTAAGTTTATCTTTCTAATCGATATATTGGAAAAATGAATTTGCAGGTGCATGATTGAAAAAAATCTACCTATGTGAATGTGAAGTGATGTCGCTTCAAGAAGCTCGGGCTTGGCTCACTAGTACACAAATCACTTTTTACCCCGCGGTAAAATAGTCCATACCTCTTATATTCGACCTAATAAGTGGTTATAAACTAAGAAATGATAAATTTTCATTTTTGACAAGAAAAAAGCCGACATATATTGCGACAAGCCTTAATTATTATAACACAAAGTACTTTGAGCTATGAGATAATAGCATGGGCGTGTTTTTGTTGGTAATATTAGGGCTATTAAGGTGCGTAATTATTCCCCGTCTAAGCAAATATCCCGGATATTACCTAGTTGGTAAACGCTTGGGTTGTATGCTCATGCGTATCTCCATGTGAATATGTGATACATAAGTATATATCCGGCGTATATATATATGCACTCATGCTAAGTTTCTTTATATTTTTAGCATAAAACAAAATTATGTAAGTCCGACTTATCATCAACGCGGTATCGATTTCCTAGTCATAAATTGTAAACCCTAGAAAAGCCTTTTGTTTGCTCCTCCATTGAAGCTCTAGTGTGCTCGATTTTATGCTTTAGTTTCTATGAAGCTCATTTTCGTCCTTTCTATCCCTAATTGGTGCTCAATTTCTCATGCTTCATTTTCGTAAACCCTAGGAATTCATCAATTTTATCCATAAGAGTTGTTTCTCAAATGAACTGGACTTTCACATCCTCTTAAACTCTCCGTGCTACCTGTAATGACTTTCTATACAAAAGTCCATCTTGTGATACCCAAAACCTTGATGACATCAACCTAAGTAGTCAGTCCTCTCTTCTGTCAGATTGAACTCTATATTTTCTTAAGTAGTCGAATATTGGATCCATTCAACTTCGGGCTTCATCTACACAAGCAACCATGTGCGGTCCATTCGATGATTGGCTTATGTAGCACATCAAACTATACTATATAGTTGTTGGCCTCTGAGCTTCATGATGCCTTGGTGGCTAGTGCATTAGCTACCATGTTCTGGTCTCAGGGAATCTGATGCATTATAAACTCCTGAAAATTAGCTGCAAGTTCTCACCATACTCCCCCATCACTTGATATCATAATTGTTAGGCCCAACTTACTCCAAGGGGATCAGAACAAACGAATTGGGCCAAAGTCCAGGCGAAGTCGAAGGCCAGAAGAAATTATAAGGAAGCGACGGACACTCCTCAGACGCATGGGATCCGATCAGCTTCGAAGATTTCGCCCAGGACATTAATGGTAATGGCAACGGTAACGAAAATAAACACGAAGATTACGATGACATTCAAGAGCAAATCCCGAATATCACGCATGGAATAAATATAAGATATTATGAAGACAAATAACGAACACAAGAGGAAGCTACCATAAATAGATCACGAAGAAACAATCGGCGACACAAACGTCTACACACAACATCCACTCACTTACCTTTCGAATGGATTACTAGCATATTCACTCTCGCTCAAGTCCCCTGGGATATTACCCGATCGTTGCCGGTCGAACCACCAAAAATGCCTGTCGAACAGGACTCGACCCCTTACTCTTTAAGGATAAGTTGTACTCTGATCCGATTCTATCATCAATTGATCAATAAATCATATTGCTATTTTGCATCTATTCTTTACTTGGTTGGTTGTCTATTTGGTTTGGATCGATTTTATATTATCTGATCGACTCGTTACCTCGTCTAAGGCGATTTAGGTCGACTGATCTTTTCTCCCCAAAACAATTTGGCGTCCACTCGTTACCCCGTCGGATTCAGCGGCGAAGTTAAACATACTATCGGCGAAATCGTTCTTACGACATACGCCGGAGGAGTAAACCAACAGCTGAAATTTCTAGTCCTAGACTGCCCATCTCCCTATAATTGCATTATTGGCAGGCCATGGATACATGCTATGCAGGCGGTACCCTCGACGTACAATCAAATCATCAAGTTCCCTACCAAGTGAGGAGTCTAGAAAATCAAGGGAGATCAGAGGATGGCCAAGGAATGCTATGTCGCCTCCATGAAGAGCACGGTCGAGCCCAAGACCGCATAGCAATCACAACTCGGCGAAGGATCTAGTCGTTACGTCAAACCAGAAATGGAAAAGCTTGACGAGATCGCACTAGATCCTTCAAAGCCAAACCAGACGATAAGGGTCGGGTTGGACCTGGACGACTCGACCAGACAACAAATACTGGATTTCCTCCGATCTAATGCTGATTGCTTTGTGTGGTCACATGAAGAAATGATCGAAATATCTCTAAACATTACTACTCATAAATTGAATATAGATCCGTCTCACCCTCCTGTAAAGCAGAAGCGCAGGAAATTCGCCCCAAAGCGAAATAAGATCGTCGACGACGAAGTCAGGAGCCTGCTGAAAACAGGAAAAATAAGAGAAGTCAACTACCCCGAGTGGCTGGCCAACGTGGTTGTGGTCCAAAAGAAAAACAACAAATGGAGAGTCTGCATCGACTTCACCGACCTTAACAAGGCTTGTCCCAAAGATTCCTTCCCACTTCCTCATATCGACGCCATGGTCGACGCGACGACAAGGCACAAAATGCTATCCTTCATGGATGATGTTTTAGGGCGAAAAGATCGGACGACCTAAATCGCCTTAGACGGGGTAACTAGTCGACCAGGTGATAGAAAACAATCCAAACCAAGCAGATAACTGACAAGCAAAGAGTAAATGTAGAATAGCGAGATGATTTTATTAGATAATGTATTGATCGGATCGAATCGAGATACAACTTATCGTAGTTTAGACCGAGTGGTCGTGTAGGACTCGACCGATGACTTTTAGGTGGCGACCGGTGGAGAGTAAGCGCAGATGGTTGCTAGAGAGCTAGGCGGGGAGCGTAAGTGTTGTTCTGATCCGTTTGTGAGCCAGAATGTTTGCGTTCTCAGCGTAATTGTGTGCCTTCTCGCCTTATCTTCCTCGTCGTCCAAATATGATAAGTCTTTTTCCTTTGTTACTGTTATATTTTTTGCCATATATTTTATCTTCAATGCTGGGAGTAATGGTGAAGATTATGCCATTAAATCTCTGTAATTACGGTGGCTTAAATGTCATGGCCGTTACGTGATCTGGTCATTTAATGCATGGCGAGATTCTCGCGATCCTGTCGGAGGGCATTCGACCAGTGAAGTCTCGTCGCCTCCTCTGGGCTTTTCCTTTGTTCTTCTGATCTGCAGTGGGTTTGGGCTCGATTTTCCCGACTCGTCTTCTCCGGGGATGCCAAGCCCAACAATAGCCCCAAGTTGCCTTGGGCTTTCGGTTTAAGCAAGGAAAGTGGAATCCGAGGCAACTTTCGAAAACACGATCTCCACCATCCTTTTTTGGCGCGTTTGCTCAGGGCTATGTGGCGCGTGATCGGGGCATGATGCGACGCCTCTGCAAATCTTCACTTCCCTCCATAATTTCGGAGCAGAGGGGATCGATTAGTCTTCATCCCATCTTCCTTTGCAAGTTTCTACTGGTAAGCTTCTCGGTCTCTCTCGCCATAGTTTTCTAATTTCTCTAGTCATAGCTCTTTGATCTCTCTCTCTTTCCATTCTCAAAATGGTTTCCATCGAGGCTTCTGAGTCGTCGAAAACTTTTTCCGATTCTCGTAAAGGCGAAACTCCTCCTCGTTTCATTTTGAAGGAGTCGGATGCATTGACTAGCACTTTGTCCCAGGCGGAGCTGGATCAAGTTCTCCAAGTCGGGGGGCTTTCCACCGGAGACGGTCGCCAGGTTGCCTCATCCAGACGAGAGGGCCGATGCGCGTTACGAGGGATGGATTTGCTTCTACGCATACCCGTTTAGAATATGGCACAAATTTCCTTTCTCTCCCCTTGTCAGGGATTTTTTAGCCACTTTGGCGCTGGCGCCATGTCAAGTAATGCCTCAGGCGTGGAGAGTTCTTAGGGTTTTAGACCTTGTGAATGTTCAAACTGGGGCCGATTTTGATTTTGACGCTCTGTGGTATAACTACTTTATTGGGTCGAAGAGTTCTTGTCGCGTTCAGTTGCGTATCCGACATGGTCGGAAGCCCTTGGTGCAGAGCCCTGATGTCAACGACCGCGGATGGGGGTCGAAGTTCTTTTTCATCGAACGTTCTTCTTTGGAGAAGGAGGGAGAGTGTCCGTTTTTGTTGACGGAGTGGCGAATTGATAGTATGTATTTGTCTTCTCTTTCGCGTATTTTATGTGTCTTAACTCTTGCTTTATCTTTTCTTTTTTGTAGTCCCCGAACCAGAAGATCTAGAAGTGAGTAGCCGGTCGGAAGGCTTGTCGAAGATTGTCCTTGAAATTCCCGTGTCTGAAAAAAAGTTTGTGAACGTCAACCTGCTGTCGACGACCCCTGCCTCCCAAGACGACATGTCGAATGTCTCATCGTCTCGTGCAAAAGGTAGATTCTTGACTCTAGGCGTCTTTTACTGTTTTTCGCTTTGTCGTGTACTTTAGGATTTCTCCCTTTCTGTTGTTCTGTCGTGTCAGGTTCCCCTGATGGTCAATCGAGTGCTCGTTTGAGGGTGGCGTCAGGGAAAAGTCTGATCGAGCAGAGGAAGGCGGCGGCCAAAGCCGCGTCAAGCAAACCGGATCTGGTGGATCTGACGGTTCCAGTCAAGACTGGCTCTAAGAGGAAGGAGAGCGCTCACCTTGAAGATGTCAAGGTGGAGGACATCCCTAGGAAGAAGAGTGCGACCGCTGAGGGGGTCGGCAAGATCGGTGCCGTCGGACAGTCGATCGCCGACCTTTTTCGCGCTCAGGACCCGACTTTGAAGTCGGAAGTTAAGGATGTCTCCCCTCTAGACTGCATTGGTGAAGCGGGATGCTCCGCGTGGAGGGTGAGTTGCCCTTTGTTCTTGTTTTTATGTTTCTTTTTGCTCGACCGCGTTTCTTGATTGCGTTTTTGTGTTGTCGTGTGTCTTTCTGTCAGGCCTTCCAGTATTTCTTGGGAGCTTACTCCGGTGTTCAGGCGATGCTTGTCAAGGCCGAGGACAGGGCTGCTAGGTCAGAGTCCGACCTTGCGTCTTTGAGGACCAAGCTGGAGGGAGCGGAGAGTCGTTGTCGTGAGACTGAGCGTCGCCTCACCAGGGAGCTGAAGAGTTGTCAAGAAGAGCTGGTCGCAAGTCGGAGGGGGTTTGAAGAGTGGTGATCAGGCGTTGAGGAGGAGGTGAAGCCGGCTCAGATTGCCGATGGCCAGATTGCTGGAGATGTTGGGGCTTTTTATGCTGTGAAGTCGCGCATCGAGATGATCGAAGAGTTCAACGAGGGCAAGCATGAGCTCTGGGACCTGAAAGCGGAGAAGGAGACTCTGGACTCCATGTTCCCAAAGGGCGATCCTGGTCAGGAGCTGTTTTGCTTGGCCGGCGTCGGAGAAGAGGCCGTGGATGAAGGCGCCGATGAGGACGAGGCCCATCCCGACGATGTCGAGCTGACTGACGAGATAGCTTCTCTGGAGCCAGCCCTTGCGGAAGGTAATGCCATTGCCCCCGGCGCTTGATTTGTTTTCTTTGCGTAGTACGACTTTGTTTGCCCCACCTGTGTATGGGTTTGAATATTATGTGTTTTGGCGACCCGTCTACCATCGCGGGTCACAGGATATTTTCGAATGACTGTCGTTAAAGTCCTACAGATGTGTAGGCTGACAATGTGTTTTGGCGACCTGTCCACCATCGCGGGTCGCGTATTTGTATAAAAATGCTTTTATTTCGATGCAATTGTATTTTTACATATAGAAACGTATGCTTGTTTGTTTCGTACATGTTCGTCGGACCTTCAAGGAAGTTATTGACGACGTTTTGTATTTCGTGTATGTCGGTTTCACCCGTATGCTCCGTCGAGTGGGGTTTCACCGTGTGTATGTATGTAGAGCAGGCCTGCGATGTGTTTGTGTATGTGTTAGTCATGACATTATGCCGGGGAGGTAAGCAATATGTTTTATTGCGTAAATGTAATAAGGTGTTGTACCTTATGTTTTGTGTAAGGCGGGCGGTGTGCCGACGTGCCTGTGTTGTCATCTCCCCGTGTTCCGATCGATCGTGTAATGTAATATAAGCGCTTTTTTTGCTGATGACAGGATCCAATGTAAATGTTGTTCTGCATTTATGTTTTTGTAAGGAGGAAGTCCTCGCTTAGTGTCAGATGATGACATGTAAAAGAAGATAGCGATGTACATGCGATAGCATGCGGTATGTATGCGACAGGTAGCAACGTATATGCGATAGTGTGCGATTTGTATGCGACAGATAGCAATGTATATGCGATGGCATGCGATTTGTATGCGACAGATAGCAATGTATATGCGATGGCATGTGATTTGTATGCGACAGATAGCAATGTATATGCGAGGTATACGATTTGTGTGATGTTTTACCTCATTGGTTCAGAAATGGTAGAGTTTTAGATGTGCTGCATTCCAACTCCTCGGGATCGGTTGTCCGTCTTTATCCTTTAACTGATATGCTCCCTGTCCGACCACTTCGGTGATCAAGTAGGGTCCTTCCCATTGCGGTGCTAGCTTTCCGTCGAATGGGTTCTTGGTGTTCTGGAAAGTTTTCCTTAGGACCCAGTCTCTGACCTTGAATGCCTTGATTCGAACGTTCTTATTGTAGCTCCTTGCGACCTGTTGTTGGAACCCGACCATCATGATTCGGGCTTTCTCCCTGATCTCGTCCGCTGTGTCCAGATTGTGTGTTAGTTCGATGTCGTTCTGTTCATTTGTCTGAAGGTTGCAGCGAGCGGTCGGAACCAGTAACTCAGCGGGGATGACCGCCTCGCTCCCGTAGATGAGAGAGAAAGGCGATTGCCCGGTCGCATTCTTTGGAGTAGTCCTGTCGGACCAGAGAATAAGTGGGAGTTCGTCTGCCCATTTGCCTTTAGCCCCTGTGAGGCGTTTCTTGAGGTTGTTGATGATGATCTTGTTGCTGGATTCGGCTTATCCGTTGGATTGCGGATACCGAGGTGTGGATGTGACCAACTTGATGTTCCATTGATCGCAAAAGGCTCGAGTCTTATGACTGATGAATTGGGAGTCGTTGTCGCACACGATTTCTGACGGGACGCCAAATCTGCACAAGATATTGCGTTTTATGAATGAAATGACGTGTTGATCTTTTACCTCTCTGTAGGCTTCGGCTTCGATCCATTTAGAGAAGTAGTCCATCATGGCAAGGAAGAAGACTCTTTGACCCGACGCGGGGGGGGGGGGGGGGGGGGGGAGCTTTTCGACGATGTCCATTCCCCATCTCATAAAGGGCCATGGAGCTAGGGTCGGATGGAGGAGCTTTGAAGGCTGATGATGGACGGGTGCGTGCCGCTGACAGGCGTCACATCTCTTGGTGTATTCCATGGCGTCTTTGTTCATCGTTGGCCAATAGTACCCATTTCGTAGGGCTTTACCCGAGAGGCTTCGTCCGCCGGTGTGGTTGCCACACTCCCCTTCGTGCAACGATTGCAAGATATGATGCGATTCTTGGTGGACCCCACAGGCCATGGACTCACCTGGGTCCTGTGGGCTGTCAACCACCCAGCCAGTCCCTCAGTCGGAGCACGTCGGCTGGCGAGGCCTAGCCCAACCAAGAACGCCATGGGCTGCAGCCCATACACCCCAACCTGTAAGGGCCTATTAGGCTTAAATTGCAGGATGTTGCCAGGGGGGATCGAACCCCTGACCTTTGACATATCCCCAATTCCATGGAAGATATGCCAACCAACTACACTGTAGGCCCTTGCAGGTTGGGGTGTATGGGCTGCAGCCCATGGCGTTCTTGGTTGGGCTAGGCCTCGCCAACCGGCGTGCTCCGACTAAGGAACTGGCTGGGTGGTTGACAGCCCACAAGACCCAGGTGAGTCCATGGCCTGTGGGGTCCACCAAGAATCGCATCATAAAAGTACACTGGACCAAGGAAGACAAGGCAATGAATTTGAGATTTGACTTACTCAAACACAATTACCGAACAATTGATGTAACACACAATCGCAATCAATTGATATAACTCAGAATTGAAGAAGGAAGAGAGCACAATGGTGCAAACTAATTCTGCATTTTCATTTAGTCTTGGACGTGCCTTACAATAAAACAACCAAGCCTTTAAATAGGCTGTAAAGGAAAATAAAGAAAAGCTTAAAATTAAACCACTAACACTTACCCACTAATACAAAGCACTAGTGAGCATTTTAGGGAATTAAAACTAACCACTAACTCTAAACACTCACCCACTAACACAAGGCACTAGTGAGCATTTTCGGAAATTAAAATTAACCACTAAAATGTCTTAAATTCATTAATAATAGGATTAAAATAAATGGCCCTAAAATGGCCAGTCTTCTGCTGAACTGTCGTAAAGACAACAGTTTCTGGGTTTCTTTGCCGGGAATTTGAGGAAGACCTTAACATGATAGTTGTAGATATTTTCCTTAGCTTTCCAATGACTACTCATGGGCCTCCATTGGACGTTCGTAGCTCCGGATATGGCCAGAATACTGAGTAGGTATCGACACGACAGATTCTTTGATTTTGACACCTTCCAAGTTTCGAACCATTTTCTTGGGACAAGCTTTTGACCTTCTTCAAAAATGACGATGTCCATAGTCACATCATCCTCTCCTCCTTTAAGAGGATTCGTCCTCGAATCCAAATGATAAAGAAAAAATTTCTTATGAAGAGGTACGAGAGATGACTTGTCTTCCCTTTCTTGCATGACACGAGTAGTCTTGGCAAGTGATCCTGGGTTAGTGGACTCGACCTCCTCTTCTTTCGGTTGTGGCTTCTCCTCCACAACTCTCAGGGTTGGCTCATCATCAAGCACTTGTTTTTCAACAACAATGCCAACGGAAGATTCACACACTTCTTCCTTAGACGATTCATCCCCTTTGAGTTGTATTTTCTGTTGTGAAAAATATTGACGGATCATCTCCTCAACCTTCTTCCAAGGGTCGGGGTGATACATGACTCCTTTCGAAACCTCCTTGCGTGGCTCTGATACCAAATGATGAAGATCAAGGATCGAGAATGACGCGGTGCAAGGAAAGGCTCAAAAGGTCTCCGTGGAAGCGTCAACCCAAGGCCAAAAAAATAGGCCTGACTTCAACCGGCTCGTTATCCTTCACCTGAACTCGGAATTGGATGATTCCGGCGACAGTAGTTAGATGGTGAACTCTAGTTTCTGTCCTCCAAATTTTAGAATTTTCTGAGTGGTGAAGCAAAAGATATGGTATTTTTAATGAGGGGTTGCTGAAAGTTCCGGGAAGGAATTCAACGAAATGGTTGTTGTGGATGTGGGTGACCGAATGGTGAATGAAGATGGACGTTGTTGGTGATGGATAGGTATCTTCCTAAGCCAAGATATGACACACTGGACCAAGGAAGCTTGAATTGAGAGAAAACAGATTTGTTTGAATTCCAAGCTTCACGTGAATGATGGCTTCTTGGTGTGTCATATCCTAGAATGCTTAAGTTTTTGTTTTGGTGTGTCATATCCAAGACGTCCTTTGGTGCGTCATATCCAAAGAAGGTTGTTTGATCTTGGTGCGTTACATCCATGGTCAATCAATATCTTCTCATATTTCTTGGTGAGTTGTATCCGAGGATTGTGAGTTGCCTATCCCAAACTCTTCAAGATCATACTTGAAGATTTATATCCCAAACTCGTCTAGAACCGTCTAGAAGAGTTATATCTTTCTCTTTAAAAAAAGAAACACAAAACATATCAACTCTGAGCATTTTGTCGGGACCTTGCTAAACAAAGTCTTGTCGCCCTTCACCTTGTACTGATTTGGATCCTGGCATGTGCTTGAGCACAACATTTGGTATCAGAGCCATCTCAAGGCAAAGGAAAACCGCGCCGCGGCATCTCAGGCAGCGACCGCGACCTCTCAGTAAATACGTCATAACTTTCGTTTTCGTGATCCAATTGCTCTAACATTTCGAGGAAAGAAACTAGACTTCAGTATCTAACTACTGTCGCCGGAATCATCCAATTTGGAGTTCGGAGCAAGGAGAACGACCCTGTTGAAGTCAGGACAATGTTCTGGGAAGTTGCTGTCGGCCCTGTTGTGCTCACTCCTCGATTTTCTGGCAAGCAAAGACAACGAAGATTCGAGGCGAATCTTTCTTAAAGGAGGGGAGGATGATGTGACCATGGGTAACCCCTCAAGGACATGCCAAAGTCGGTTCAATGAAGAGGAAGAAGCAATCGAGCTGCATGGATGTGACCATAGGTCACCTCAATAAAAGTGTCGTATCTTCTTATTCCCAACTCCGATCACTCTCAAATTTTGAGGAGTGAAACGCGACTTCAAGATCTATCTCTGGGCGTTGGAATCACTCCATTCCGATCACGGACGAGAGAGAACGGACCTTCTGAAGTTAGGCCAGAAACTGTCTCCGCGGAAGATGTTTGATTTGTGTTTTATTATTTTGTTATTTTACGTTAATTAGTTAGTAGTTAAACTAGTTCTCTAGGTTAGTGGCTTAGTGCTAGGCTTAGTTATTAAGTTAGTGGACTACGTAGGTTAGTGGAGTTAATTAGTTGATTTTCTTATTTTGTATTTTGGCACCTATATAATGGTGGCCATACATTGTAATTCCTTAGACTTGAATTGGAGATTAATTAAAAAAAACGTGAGTGTTTTGTTCATTTCAAGCCTCTTGGACGATGGCTTCAAGGTGTGTGATATCCTTGAATGCCTTAGTCTTGTTTCGGTGAGTCGTATCCGAAACAACCTTTGGTGTGTCATATCTGAAGGTGGTTGGGTGTTTATGGTATGTCATATCCATGAGTGTTCAACCTCGTCTCAAGGTTCTTGGTGAGTTGCATCCGAGGGTCGTGAGATACCTATCCCAAACTCTTCATGAACCTCGTTCATGAGAGTTATATCCATTTCCCGCTTTGAGTCAAATCTCCATCAAGCTATTGTTTAGAGTCACAATAAAAACACATCAAATGTCCTATCTAAGAGAGCTTAGCTGAGAGATTGCAAAAACCAAAGTCTTGGCGCCCTTCGTCTTGTACTGTATGGATTTTGGCATGTGCTTACGCACAATATTTGGTATCAGAGCAGTGTAGTTGGTTGGCATATCTTCCATGGAATTGGGGATATGTCAAAGGTCAGGGGTTCGATCCCCCCTGGCAACATCCTGCAATTAAAGCCTAATAGGCCCTTGCAGGTTGGGGTGTATGGGCTGCAGCCCATGGCGTTCTTGGTTGGGCTAGGCCTCGCCAGCCGGCGTGCTCCGACTGAGGGACTGGCTGGGTGGTTGACAGCCTACAGGACCCAGGTGAGTCCATGGCCTGTGGGGTCCACCAAGAATCGCATCATAAAAGTGCACTTTTATGATGCGATTCTTGGTGGACCCCACAGGCCATGGACTCACCTGGGTCCTGTAGGCATTCTACCCGACGACAAGACAGAAGCAAAAAGGCTCAAGGTACAAGCACTCTCTTACGATATCATAGATAACATCTTGTACAAAAGGTCTGTTACAGGACTACTCCTACGATGCCTCAAGACTCCAGAAGTTGGACGTATCTTGATGCGATTCTTGGTGGACCCCACAGGCCATGGACTCACTTAGGTCCTGTGGGCTGTCAACCACCCAGCCAGTCCCTCAGTCGGAGCACGCGGGCTGGCGAGGCCTAGCCCAACGAAGAACGCCATGGGCTGCAGCCCATACACCCCAACCTGCAAGGGCCTATTAGGCTTTAATTGCAGGATGTTGCCAGGGGGGATCGAACCCCTGACCTTTGACATATCCCCAATTCCATGGAAGATATGCCAACCAACTACACTGTAGTGTAGTTGGTTGGCATATCTCCCATGGAATTGGGAATATGTCAAAGGTCAGGGGTTCGATCCCCCCTGGCAACATCCTGCAATTAAAGCCTAATAGGCCCTTATTGGTTGGGGTGTATGGGCTGCAGCCCATGGCGTTCTTGGTTGGGCTAGGCCTCGCCAGCCGGCGTGCTCCGACTGAGGGACTGGCTGGGTGGTTGACAGCCTACAGGACCCAGGTGAGTCCATGGCCTGTGGGGTCCACCAAGAATCGCATCATAAAAGTGCACTTTTATCTATGATATCGCATCATAAAAGTGCACTTTTGTACAAGATGTTATCTATGATATCGTAAGAGAGTGCTTGTACCTTGAGCCTTTTTGCTTCTGTCTTGTCGTCGGGTAGAATGCCGTCTTTCAACTATCTAATGTAAGGTAGTATCCAGTCGTCATTGGTGTCGACGATGTCTTCTTCTGGTCGGTCGCCTATTTCCATGGCGACGAGTTCGCTGTTGACTCGACGGATGTCCTTGGGACGGCTGGCATCATGATGTGGGCCAATGGTATGTGTGGAAATTCCTCCGGGTCTAGGACGGATCCTAGATTAGCGAGTGCGTCAACTTGGGAGTTAAGATCCCTGGGCACTTGTCTGATGTTGAATGTTTGGAATTGTCCGATCAGTTTCTTGGCTACCTCCAGGTAGGCTATCATTCTGGCGTCCTTGGCATTATACGCCCCTTGTATCTGGTTTACGACTAGCAGAGAGTCGCAAACGACTTCGATCTCTCGGACCCCTAGGTCGCGAGCCAGGATGAGTCCGAATATGAACGCTTCGTATTCAGCTTCGTTGTTAGTCGCATCCCACTCACATCTGACAGCTTAAGCTATCTTGTCTCCTTGTGGCGATTTGAGCACGACCCCTAGCCCCGATCCTCTGGCATTCGATGCCCCGTCTGTGTGGAGCTCCCATGTACATGCCTCGTCCGTCGCGAGTAGTTGTGTTGCTTCTTTTGTGGCTTCTTGCTCTAGGGTCGGACTGAAATCGGCCACAAAGTCGGCTAAGGCTTGCGACTTGATCGCTGTCCTGGGCTTGTATTCGATGTCGTAACCGCTGAGGTGTATGGCCCATTTGGTCATTCGTCCTGTGAACTCAGGTTTCCTCACGATAGCTCTCATGGGATGATTAGTGCGAACAGTAATAGTATGGGATTCGAAATATGGTTTGAGTTTGTTCGAAGCCATTACCAATGATAGCACGAGCTTTTCAAGTGACGAATACCTTGTTTCGGCTGGTAACAGCATCCGACTGACGTAGTATATTGGCGACTGTTTGCCATCCTCCTCTCTGACCAGTACTGTGCTTACGGCTGATTCTGACACTGCAAGATAAAGAAACAAGGGCTCGTCGCCTTTGGGTTTGGTTAGTAACATGGGACTGGCCAGATACTCTTTGACGTTTTGGAACGCTGCTTCGTGTTCTTCCATCCATTGAAAGGACTTGTTCTTCTTGAGTGCGTCGTGGAAGGGTTTGCACTTGTCGGATGATTTGGAGATGAATCTGTTCAGAGCTGCTATCCGACCTGTGAGCTTCTGTACGTCTTTGACGCATCGGGGGGATCGAAGGTTGATGAGAGCCTTGATTTGTTCTGGGCTGGCTTCTACTCCTCTTTGTGTCACCATGTATCCTAAGAACTTCCCTGACGACACTCCAAAGGAGCATTTAGTAGGGTTTAGTTTCATGTTGTACTTTTTGAGCACCTCGAAGCTGTCGCGTAGGTGGTCTATGTGATCTTCTTTCTTTTTGGACTTGACCAACATGTCATCTATGTAGACTTCCATCGTGTCTCCGATTTGGTCTTTGAACATTTTGTTGACTAGTCGTTGATACGTAGCCCCTGCATTTTTCAGACCAAAGGGCATTACTTGGTAACAATAGATACCTTGGCTGGTGATGAACGCTGTTTTTTCTTGATCGTCGGGTTCCATAAGGATCTGATTGTAACCGCTGAAAACGTCCATGAAGGTAAGCATTTTGTGCCCCGCTGTGGCATCGACCATGGCGTCGATATGGGGTAGAGGGAACGAGTCCTTGGGACAAGCCTTGTTGAGGTCTGTGAAGTCGATGCAGACTCTCTATTTGCCGTTCTTCTTCTGGACTAGGACCACGTTGGCTAGCCATTCAGGATAGTGGACCTCCCTGATCTTTCCTGTTTCCAACAAGCTTTTGACTTCGTCGTCGACTATCTTGTTCCGCTCGGGGGCGAACTTCCTGCGCTTTTGCTTGACAGGGGGATGAGATGGATCCACATTTAATTTATGAGTAATAACGTTTGGAGATATTCCGACCATATCCTCATGCGACCATGCGAAATAGTCGGCATTGGCCCTGAGAAAGTCAAGAAGTTGTTGTCTGGTCGAATCGTCCAAGTCCGACCCGACCCTTACCATTCGGTTTGGCTTTGAAGGGTCTAATGCGATTTCATCGAGTTTTTCCATTTCTGGTTCGACGTACCGACTAGGCCCTTCGCTGCTCTGTGGTTGCTATGCGGTATTGTGTTCGACTGCGCTCTTCATGGAAGCGACGTAGCATTCTTTTGCGGTCCTTTGATCTCTTGGACTCCCCATTCAGTGGGGAATTTGATGACTTGATGATACGTTGAAGGTACTGCCTTCATAGCGTGTATCCATGGCCTGCCAAGAATACAATTATAGGGAGACGGACAGTCTAGGACTAAGAATTTCACCTGTTGGTTGATTCCTCCGGCGTATGTGGTTAGAATGATTTCACCAGTCGTATGCTTAACCTCACCACTGAACCCGACTAGTGGGGTCGACTTCTTGATTAGGTCGTTCTCAGTCAGACCCATTTCTTTAAGAGCGTCAAGGGTCAAGAGGTTTGTCGAACTCCTTGTATCGATTAGTACTCTCCGTATTAAACAATTACCAATAGACAAAGAGATTACCAGACCATCGTGGTGACTATCCGACCCGTCGGAATCGGATTCGTCGAATGTGACCGTCAGAAGGTTAGATGTCCTCCTTGGCTTCAATTCCGATGCCTCGGGCTTGTCGCCCTTGCTTTCCCTAGCGTGTCGCTTAGCCACGGAGTATGTGTTTCCACATATATCCGATCCACCTGAAATGGTATTGACAACTTTTGTATGGACGGGAGATGGGGGTTTGTTCTATTTTACCTGATCTCGATGTTCCATGGTAGCCTTTGCCCGCTCCGAGATTACGTCGCGCAGGAGCCCCTGTGAGAGCAGCCTAGCGACTTCCTTCCGCAGGGCGATGCACTCGTCGGTCGAATGACCGTGGTCGCCGTGGAATTCGCACCATCAACTCATGTCCTTCTTGACATCCGGTCGGTCGCTCTTTCGGGGCCATCTTACCTCTTTTCCATATTTGTCGAAACTCTTGACGAGCTCCGACACAGAAACATTGAAATTATAAGACTGGACCCTAGGAGGCAACGCCAGACCCACTCTCCATTCGTGTGACCTGTCTTGGAAAGAGTTTACCTGATTTGGTTCGTTTCGATTACGAGAATAGGGATGAGATCGTCTGTCTCGACGGTTGTCGGAGGGATGTTTACGATCGGATGGATCGGGTTCGCGTGAGGCTTTGCGCGACTCACGGTCCTCTTCCAATCTTACCTCGGCCATGGTTTTGGCCTGGACATCTTCAAAACTTTTGCATGGGTACTTGGTAATCTCGTCGTAGAGATTGCTGTCTTTGACCAAGCCTTGTCGGAAGGCTTCGATGGAGGTTGTGACGTCACAGTGGAGAATTGCCACTTTCTCCTTATTGTACCTGTTAAGATAATTCTGAAGGGGTTCGTTATACCTTTGTGTGACTCGGTAGAGGTTACTTGATTGTCTTTCGAGCCTCCGACTGCTGGCGAATTGACTCTTGAAAGAGTTGACCAGATCCGCAAAGGATGTAATCATTCCCTGAGGCAAACGCATAAACCATGTTAGTGCGGGACCCGCGAGGGTTGTGCCAAAGCTTTTGCACATGACTGCCTCGCGGCTCTTCCTTGAAACAGATGCAGCCATTAGTTTTTGTTTATAGAGAGAGATATGGTCATCTGGATCGGTGGTGCCGTCGAACGTCGCCATGTTGGGGAGATGGAACTTCTTGGGGATCTCGACCCTTGCGATTTCTTCGACGAACGGGGATTCTTCGAATCCGCCGGATGTTTTCCTCTCGATTGGTTGCGGGACTCCTGGGAGCCTGTTGAAGCGATCGTCGATCGTCTTCATGTGTCTGTCGAGCGTCTACTGGAAAAGAGCCAGGACATCTGGTGGATTGGTAACCTGTGGTTCATCGATTCGGGTCCCAGCAGACCCGATCGGTGTGGAAAAGGTGACATGGTTAGTCGAAAATGGACTAGCGAAAGGAGTTCGAGACGTACCCTCAGTGTGTCCAGGACGTCGTATGCTCGGAGGCGTCATCTCGATGTTGTCCATGTTGAGGCGTGTTCGGGTGCCGCCGTGGACGGGCACGTTCCTAGATCCTGAAGCCACTGACTGTACCTGCGACTTAAGAGACTCATTTTCACGAGTTAGTTGCGCGATCTTGGCTTCAGATTGGGTTGACAAAGCGGCTAGGGCTTCGGTCTTTTGGCGTTGTTGGGCTAGTTCCTCTTGGAGGGTGGCCATTTTTTGGGAAAGTTCTTGGAACTGGGTTGGAGTAGGATTTTCGGTTGTGATTGCTGCATCTTGGGTTCCGTCTTCGAGACGTGGTTCTTGATTGTCGGTAGGTGGGTCAATAGTCATGGTTGGAAAGTTTCGGAAGGGTGATCGGCAAGTTGCCCCACGGTGGGCGCCAAATTGTTTTGGGGCAAAAAGATCGGACGACCTAAATCGCCTTAGACGGGGTAACTAGTCGATCGGGTGATAGAAAACAATCCAAACCAAGCAGATAATTGACAAGCAAAGAGTAAATGTAGAATAGCGAGATGATTTTATTAGATAATGTATTGATCGGATCGAATCGAGATACAACTTATCGTAGTTTAGACCGAGTGGTCGTGTAGGACTCGACCGATGACTTTTAGGTGGCGACCGGTGAAGAGTAAGCGCAGATGATTGCTAGAGAGCTAGGTGGGGAGCGTAAGTGTTGTTCTGATCCGTTTGTAAGCCAGAATGTTTGCGTTCTCAGCGTAATTGTGTGCCTTCTCGCCTTATCTTCCTCGTCGTCCAAATATGGTAAGTCTTTTTCTTTTGTTAGCGTTATATTTTTTGCCATATATTTTATCTTCAATGCTGGGAGTAATGGTGAAGATTATGCCATTAATTCTCTGTAATTATGGTGGCTTAAATGTCGTGGCCGTTACGTGATCTGGTCATTTAATGCATGGCGAGATTCTCGCGATCCTGTCGGAGGGCATTCGACCAGTGAAGTCTCATCGCCTCCTCTGGGCTTTTCCTTTGTTCTTCCGATCTACAGTGGGCTTGGGCTCGATTCTCCCGACTCGTCTTCTCCGGGGATGCCAGGCCCAATAGACGCGTTCAGTGGCTACAATCATATCCTCATGGAACCAGAAGACCAAGAGAAAACGACATTTGTTACAAGCCAAGGTATCTATTGTTACAAAGTAATGCCCTTTGGACTAAAAAACGCAGGGGCTACTTATCAACGACTAGTCAACAAGATGTTCAAAGATCAGATTGGGGACACAATGGAAGTCTACATAGACGACATATTGATCAAATCGAAAAAGAAGAAGGACCACGTCGATCACCTCCGCGATAGCTTTGAGGTACTAAAAAGATATAACATGAAACTAAATCCTATGAAATGCTCCTTCAGAGTGTCGTCAGGAAAATTCTCGGGGTACATGGTGACACAAAGAGGAATAGAAGCTAGCCCGGAACAGGTCAAGGCCCTCATCAATCTCCGATCCCCTCGATGCGTCAAGGACGTACAAAAGCTGACAGGTCGGATAGCAGCTCTGAATAGATTCATCTCAAAGTCATCCGACAAGTGTAAAACCTTTCACGATGATATCAAGAAGAACAAGTCTTTTCAATGGACAGAAGAACATGAAGTCGCGTTCCAGGATTTGAAGAAATACCCGGCCAGTCCCCTGTTATTAACCAAACCCAAAGATGACGAACCATTATTGCTCTACCTAGCCGTATCGGAGTCCGCCGTGAGCGCAGTACTGGTAAGAGAAGAAGATGGCAAGCAAATTGCCAATCTACTATGTCAGTCGAATGTTATTGCCGGTAGAAACAAGGTACACGTCGCTAGAAAAACTCATCTTATCACTGGTAATGGCATCGAATAAACTCAAACCATATTTCGAATCTCATACCATAATTGTCTGCACTAACCATCCGGTCCATCCCATGAGAGCGATCATGCGGAAACCCGAGTTCACAGGATGAATGGCCAAATGGGCCATACACCTCAGCGGCTATGACATCGAATACGAGCCCAGGACGGCAATCAGATCGCAAGCCTTGGCTGACTTTGTGGCAGACTTCAGTCCGACCCTAGAACAAGAAGCTGTAAAAGAAGCAACACAGTTACTCGCAACAGAGGAAACAGGTAAATGGGAGCTCCACACTGATGGTGCGTCGAACGCTAGAGGATCAGGGCTAGGAGTCATGCTGAAATCGCCACAAGGGGACAAGATAGCCCAGGCCGTAAGATGCGAATGGGACACGACCAACAACGAAGCTGAGTACGAAGCACTCATATTTGGGCTCATTCTGGCACACGACCTAGGAGTCCAAGAAATCGAAGTCATCTGCGACTCCCTCTTGGTCGTAAATCAAATACATGGGTCGTACAACGCCAAGGACGACATGATGATAGCTTATCTGGACGTAGCCAAAAAGCTAATCGACCAATTCCAACCATTCGACATCAGGCAAGTGCCAGAGATCTCAACTCTCAGGCTGACGCACTAGCCAACTTGGGGTCCATCTTGGACCCAAAGGAATTGCCAAACATCCCACTGGCACACATCATGACACCAGCCGTTCCAAAAACATTCAAGGATTCGAGCGCACCATTGGAAGAACTTGTCGCGATGGAAATAGGCGACCGACCAGAAGAAGACATCGTCAACGATCATGACGACTGGACGCTACCTTACGTCAAAAGGCTAAAAGACGGCATCCTACCCAACGATAAAACGGAAGCAAAAAGGCTAAAGGTACGAGCCCTCTCCTTCGATATTATAAGTGACGTCTTGTTCAAAAGATCTGTCACATGGATACTCCTACGATGCCTCGATCAAGACTCCAGAAGTCAGACACATCTTACAGTCATTACATGAAGGAGAATGTGGAAACCACACCGGAGGACGAAGCCTCTCAGGGAAAGCATTGCGAACCGGAAACAATTGGCCCACACTGAATAGAGACGCAATGGAATACACCAGAAAGTGCGATGCCTGCCAACGACACGCATCCGTTCCTCATCAATCCTCGGAATTCCTCCATCCGACTTTGGCACCATGGCCCTTCATGAGATGAGGGATGGACTGTAACACCCCCAAATATATACTTGAAAGCGTTACCGCCAGTGACCTCGGATTTCACATCTGAAGCCACCCAAGGCTTAACCAGTTGATATAAATCATAAAACAACAGTTATAATACAAAATATCATAACTTTCGATTAAAGCAAATGTCTCGGAACTACATCCATGATCCGAAATACAACTGAAATACAAAGTAGTCTTAATACAGCGGAAGTCTTTTAAATAAAGGACACAAGTGTCTTGATCACAGCGATCACCGCCAAGGATCTCAACCTGATAAAACTCTTCAAAATTCCATCTGCCTTCATAGTCGCTTCTAGCCTTCATGGAACAGACGTTTATCTGATGTGTCGTATGAGACGGATGACACCAGCCAACCATGCATGGAAAATCACCGGTTGGTTAGTCTAATGAAAGACTATGCAAGGGAGAAATAGAAAGGTTCTAGGTAGTCGTATTAGGTTAGACCCATCGCTTCTCGAATGAAAGCCGATGACGATAGTAAACCTCAATACTTCTACAGAAATATATTCAAACAGAATGATCAAGAGAAGACTCTGAAAGATTGAGTCTTATGGAAACATATGAAGAGAAGACTCCAACGAATTGAGTCTTATTGGAAAACATGACAATGTTTGGGAACATTATAATTTCACACAAGAGTTTAAAAGGACTTGGTGTTTCGGTTCACGGCCAACCTCACTGACAAGCGATTGTCGTATACCACTAAATCAAAATAAACCTAGACAAACCTAAACAAGTAGTTAGGGCAAGTAAGGATCGAATCCACAGGGAGAAAGGGATTAATCTATGTGTTGTTCGCATGCAATAGTAACAAGAAGGGGGAGTTTTTAGTTGGTTTTGTAATCAAGAATGTAAACAAAGCAAATAAGCAAAGAGTGTAATCAAATGTGGGAAAAACACTTAGCCAAACAAGATCCACTTCTCCTATGGTAGATTGGTCCTAGGTTCTCTCTATTCCTTTCCTTTGTTTATTCCTGTCCCTATTCTTGTATAGTTACTAGTCCTACGAGTCCTAGCAACTCTTATTATTGAATGCACGAGAAACAATCAAGATTTAAAACAATAATAGCATTGGGCATAAGATCAAACCAGGATACATGTCAAATAATCACAACCCGCAATAATTTAACATGCAATCAATCTTCTTTCATAATAATCTAGTCCTACCAGTCCTAGATAATTATGGATGCTACTCTAGATAAAGAATCATCGACCGGTCAATTCCAAACCCTAGCAATAGATGATTACTAAACCTAACTAGGTGATCAGTCTAGTCAAATCAATAACAATCCATATGAATAAGTGCAAGAAGAAAGATATAAACCCAAAGAAAATAGGAATAGGGAATTAACCTCGCAATCAAACCATAGAAAAAGCTTCACATGCCGGGCTAAGCAATGGGTGCTTAGCTACTCATAGTACTGAAAGACATAATTGTTGAAAGGGAAAAACTCTGAATACTGAACATACGATAATCCGGGGTTCATCTATATGGGATTCCGAATGGAGGCTGTGGGAGTTAGGTTAAATAAGTTAACCTAAATTCCAAGATCACAAACCTCATCCCTAATAAGGAAAAATACTAATATTCGGAATTAAATAAAACAACGAAAAAGGAAAAACATAAAAAGAAAACAGAAGTTCGGAGCGCGTCGGGCTGACTCCCGCTGATGGCCGCGGTCGCGGCCTTTTGGCCGCGGTCGCGGTTTGCTCTCGAAGTGCATAATTAATTTCCGATAATTCGGCCGCGGGCGCGGCCTCCTCGCTATCGCCCATCTCCTTCGGAAATCTTGCCGTGGCCTTCTGCTCCCCGCGGCTTGGTCGCGGTTTCTTCACTTCACCGCCTTCTCACGTGGTTTCTTCATGGATCTTGCTTGTCTCCTCAGGTGGTCAATTTCTCTTCTTCTGGATGTCTCCAATAAGCTCCTCCAGACCACCAAAACCACACTTCTATGCTCCAACTCCATAATCTCCAATTGTGCATAAAATCCCACCAAGTGGCGCCTCAAACCTGGTAATAATCCCTAGAAATGTGCTACAAACTAGCACTAATCACTCACCGCACAATGCGAATTCAGATTGGAAAGAGAACTTTACTCTGACCAAAGTCTAGACGAGTTTTCCTAGCTGCACTACTTCCTAGCTGCACTACTCGCCTGAGGGTATATTAATTATGTGCATAACGGCACTTATCTTAATTAATTCTAAAAATGTACATTTACGTTATAAGCTTTTAAGATCTCCTCACAAGAGATACAGGATCTCTTCACAAGAGATATCAGAGGGAATAAATCCCGAATGGCAGCACCAGCTGTGTGCACAAAACCCTGAGTAAGGGTAAGGTCATGACCGAAGGATACTAGGGAAAAATCCTCCTAGCACCAGTTATAAAGAAACCACTAGACCTCGCAAGGTACATAGCGTTCCTACGAATTCTCATTCTAACTAAATAGTTAAAATACACAATAGTCCACATCAATGCCATCGAGGCAAATAACAGATATAATAGCGTTGTTTCTAGCAATATATACAACCTATTATAATATCTGTATTTTAATCATATATATATATATAATAGCGTTGTTTCTAGCAGTATATACAACCTATTATAATATTCCTTTTTAAATCATATCATTTATCAAATCTGTTCCCAAATGAAAATAATACTTCATCCCAATTTAATTAACAATTAAACAAATGATAATTAATATAAATATGGAATGATAAGCAAGAGCGAACCGCCACTTGCCTTAGATCAGACGAGGCTTAACGACAACGGGTTTCCTGGTCCGAAACGAGGATAGATCTCAGATTATAGATTCCTACGGATCGACCCATAATAAAACCCTAAGTTAGATTCGACATTAAATAGTACGAATCGAGAAAGGAACAAACGAAATTGAAGGAACGAAGGTCCTCGATCGAAGCGACAAAGCCCAAGGCCACAATCTCCCAAGTGCCAGGCAACCGCGATCGCGATGCCTCTGCCGCGATCGCGGTCGTTGAGGACAAAGGCCCTGCGAGCACAGGCGATGGCGGCAGCACTCGGAGGCGATAGCGTCAATACCGCGATCGCGGTGTTCATGACCGCGATCGCGGTCGATGAACTCCGGTGACTCGCGAGAAGGATTTCTCACCGGGGGCGACGCGTCGGGGCTCGGTTTGGATGGCTCTCGATTACTGGGCTCCTTGCACTTCCAAAGGACCTCTTTGGGAGCACCAACAACACCAACAAGAGCTCCGGCGAGAGCTTGAGATTTTCTAGCGAAAGCTTTGAAATTCCGGTGAGACTTTGGGAGAGATTTGAGCTCGGATTTGATGCTCCAAAACCTCTAGATCCACTCCTTATATACCCCAAGCAAGTAGGTGAAGCAAGGAGCTGCATTACCGACCGGATGGGACATCTCTGAAGGCGGCAATGAAGAGGTCCGACGACTGTAGAACAAGTTGCAAGATGATATTTACCGCGATCGCGGTGGTCGACCGCGGTCGCGGTTACGGCCAATTAACTATACCGCGATCACGGTGGCCAAACCGCGGTCGCGGTCATGACCGCTTGTCAGTCTGATGAGATGGTTACTTTTCGTCTTTTACCGCGATCGCGGTGGCCTTACCGCGGTCGCGTTTAGCCATTTCTGAGCCTTTTTGTCCGGGATAATGTATGTGTATAATTTTAAACCCGGGTTAAATATATTCATACCCGAACGAATATTCTAAGCCCCGAAAATACTTCGAATGTATTTTATACTGCTCAGAAAAATATTACAGAGATCAAACATCTTACAGAATGTCTGAACTTCTCTGAAATTGATCCGACTTATAATATAGGAGTTGGAATAATTACCAAAATGCCCTTACAAAATGAGGGATATTACATCACCTCCCCCTTAAATAAAAGTTTCGACCCCGAAACTAGGCCAAAAATAGCTCGGGAAAACGACTAAGCATATCCGCCTCAGTCTCCCAGGTTTCCCAAGTAACCTCTGTAGTTCCTGACTTGGACCACAAAATCCGTACCAATGGTACCACCTTGTTCCGTAATTGCTTCTCACGACGTTCAAGAATATGCACAGGTATCTCCTCGTAGGTACCATTTCCCTGAATCTCAATGTCATCATAACTCAGCACATGAGACTCATCTGGCACGTACTTCCTCAACAAAGATACGTGGAACACGTTATGCACTGGGTGCGCCGATGGCGGCAATGCCAGACGATACGCTAGAGATCCCACCCTATCAAGGATCTCAAATGGTCCCACATAGCGAGGGTTAAGCTTCACACGCTTACCAAACCTAAACACACCATTGTATGGTGACACTCTGACAAATACTTTGTCACCAACCTCAAACTCGACATTCGTAAGACTTTTGTCGACTTTGAGCTGTCAACATCCTCTGTCTTATCAAAGCAATGTCCGAGGCAATCCTTTCGACTAACTCTGGTCCGAGCAGAACCTTGTCGGCATTCTCATCCCAACAAATTGGAGATCTGCACCTTCGACCGTACAAAGCCTCGAATGGAGCCATCTTAATGGTAGCATGCCAACTGTTGTTGTACGTGAACTCAATCAGACTCAGGCTGTTCTCCCAGCTAGTCGGACGATCGAGTACACAAGCTCTTAGCATATCTTCCAAGGTTTGGATGGTCCTCTCAGACTGTCCATCAGTCTGAGGATGAAACACAGTACTGAATCTCAACTCGGTTCCCATGGCCTTGTGTAATTCTTTCCAGAATCTCAACATGAATTGGCCATCACGATCCGATACAATGGTCTTTGGAGTACCATGCAAACGGACAATCTCGTGTAGGAACACTTCTGATAGTTTCTGGGTTCCCCATGTTGACTTGATAGCCACAAAGTGAGCACTCTTTGTGAGCCTGTCAATGATCACCCATATAGCATCCTTTTGACTCTGAGTCTTTGGCAGCCCTGTGACGAAATCCATAGCAATATCTTCCCATTTCCATTCTGGCACTGGAAGAGGTAGCAACTCACCACCTGGTCTACGGTGTTCTATCTTGACCTTCTGACAAGTCAAGCATTTCGCCACAAATTCTGCTACATCCTACTTCATGTTGGGCCACCAGAACTTCTTCCTGAGGTCCTTGTACATCTTGCTAGAGCCTGGATGTACAAAATAAGCTGACGAATGGGCCTCCTTCATCACCAAATGGCAAAGACCATCAACGTTAGGCACACAGATCCGGTCCTTAAACCAGAGTGATCCATCTTCCTGAATCACGAAATCGGGAGCTTTCCCGTCCATCACTTCACTGCTTAGCTTTACTATGACTACATCATCAACCTGCTTCTCCCTGATTTGATCAAGTAGCGTGGCCTGAATCTCAAGCATACTCAGATATCTTCTTCGCTGATTGTACAAGACTTCAATCTCGCACAACCCTTGGTTCAACTTGGTTTGAGCAGTGAGTAGAGCCACTACAGTCTTGTGCGGCGTCTTTCGGCTCAATGCATCGGCTACTACATTATCCTTGCCCGGATGATACAACAATTCGATGTCGTAGTCTTTGAGTAGCTCTAACCAGCAACGTTGTCTCATATTCATTTCCTTCTGAGTGAACACATACTTGAGACTCTTATGATCGATGAAGACTTGGCACCTCACACCATAGAGATAGTGTCTCCAAATCTTCAGCGTAAACACTACAGCTGCTAGTTCCAGATCATGCGTTGGATAGTTTGCTTCATAAGTCTTCCACTGTCGGGATGCGTATGCAATAACTTTGCCTTTCTGCATCAGTACACATCCCAAACCACTCTTTGAAGCATCACTATAGACCACATAACCATCATTCCCTTCCGGTAGTGCTAATACTGGTGCGGGGGTCAGACACTGCTTCAACTTCTGAAAATTGGCCTCGCACTTGTCATCCCAGACAAACTTCTTATGGACTTTGCGGAGTAGACCGGTCATATGTAGGGCGATCTTAGAGAATCCCTCCACGAACTGTCTGTAATATCCAGCGAGTCCTAGAAAACTGCGCACCTCCTTCACATTCTGAGGCCGCTTCCAATTGGCTACCGCTTCAATCTTCTGGGGATCAACCATAACCCCATTCTCATTGATCACATGGCCTAAGAAAGCCACTTCCTTGATCCAGAAATCACACTTAGACAACTTCGCATATAGCTGATTTTGTCTAAGGACTTACAAGGTAATCCGAAGATGTTCCTCGTGAGCTTCCTCACTCGGGAAATAGATCAAAATGTCATCGATGAAGACCACTACGAACTTATCCAAGTATTGGTGAAAACATCGATGCATTAGATCCATAAAGACTACTGGAGCATTGGTAAGTCCAAATGGCATGACTACGAACTCGTAGTGACCATATCACGTCCGGAACGCAGTCCTCGGAATATCTTCCTCACGAATCCTAAGCTGATGGTAACCAGACCTCAGATCGATTTTGGAAAAGAATTTGTCTCCCTGCAGTTTGTTGGGCCTGGCATCCCCGGAGAAGATGGATCAAGTGAATCGAGCCCAAGCCCATTGCAGATCCGAAGAACAAAGGAGAAGGTCCAGAGGAGGTGATAAGGCTTCTCTGGTCGAATGCCCTCCGATAGGATCGCGAGAATCTCGCCATACATTTAATGCCCAGATCACGCAACGTCCACAACATTCAAACCACTATAATTGCAGCAATTAAATGGCATAATCCTTGCCATTGCTCCCGACATTGAAGACGAAGATATTAGAAAAACACAACGGTCACAATGGAAAAGAACTTACCATATTTGGACGATGAAGAAGATAAGAGGATACGAACACATTAACGCTAGACACACAAGCATCCTGGCTCACAAACGAATCAGAACAACACTTACGCTGCCCGCTTAGCTCTCTAGCAATCATCTGCGCTTACTCTCCACCGGTCGCCACCTAAAAGTCATCGGTCGAGTCCTACACGACCACTCGGTCTAAACTACGATAAGTTGTATCTCGATTCGATCCGATCAATACATTATCTAATGAAATCATCTCACTATTCTACATTTTTTGCTTGTCAATTATCTGCTTGGTTTGGATTGTTCTCTATCACCCGATCGACTAGTTACCCCGTCTAAGGCGATTTAGGTCGTCCGATCCTTTCTCCCCAAAACAATTTGGCGCCCACCGTGGGGCAACTTGCCGATCACCCTTCCGAAACTTTCCAACCATGACTATTGACCCACCTACCGACAACCAAGAACCACGTCTCGAAGACGGAACCCAAGATGCAGTAATCACAATCGAAAATCCTACTCCAACCCAGTTCCAAGAACTTTCCCAAAAAATGGCCACCCTTCAAGAGGAACTAGCCCAGCAACGCCAAAAGACCGAGGCCCTAGCCGCTTTGTCAACCCAATCCGAAGCCGAGATCGCGCAACTAACCCGTGAAAATGAGTCTCTTAAGTCGCAGGTACAGTCAGTGGCTTCAGGATCTAGGAACGCGCCCGTCCACGGCGGCGTTTGAACACGCCTCGACATGGACAACATCGAGCCGACGCCTCCGAGCATACGACGTCCCGGACACACTGAGGGTACGTCTCGAACTCCTTTCGCTAGTCCATTTTCGACTAACCATGTCACCTTTTCCAAACCGATCAGGTCTGCTGGGGCCCGAATCGACGAACCGCAGGTTACCAATCCGCTAGATGTCCTGGCTCTTTTCCAGCAGACGCTCGACAGACACATGAAGACGATCGACGATCGCTTCAACAGGCTCCCAGGAGTCCCGCAACCAATCAAGAGGGAAACGTCCGGCGGATTCGAAGAATCCCCATTCGTCGAAGAAATCGCAAGGGTCGAGATCCCCAAGAAGTTCCATCTCCCCAACATGGCGACGTTCGACGGCACCACCGATCCAGATGACCATATATCTCTCTATAAACAAAAACTAATGGCCGCATCTGTTTCAAGGGAGAGCCGCGAGGCTGTCATGTGCAAAAGCTTTGGCACAACCCTCGCGGGTCCCGCACTAACGTGGTTTATGCGTTTGCATCAGGGAATGATTACATCCTTTGCGAATCTGGTCAACTCTTTCAAGAGTCAATTTGCTAGCAGTCGAAGGCTCGAAAGACAATCAAGCGACCTCTATCGAGTCACACAAAGGTATAACGAACCCCTTCGGAATTATCTTAATAGGTACAATAAGGAAAAAGTGGCGATTCCCCACTGCGATGTCACAACCTCCATAGAGGCCTTCCGACAAGGTCTGGTCAAAGACAGCAATCTCTACGACGAGATTACCAAGTACCCGTGTAAAAGTTTTGAAGATGTCCAAGCCAAAACCATGGCCGAGGTAAGATTGGAAGAAGACCGAGAGTCGCCTAAAGCCTCACGCGGACCCGATCCATCCGACCATAAAAAACCCCCTGACAACCGTCGAGACAGACGATCTCATCCCTATTCCCGTAATCGAAATGAACCAAATCAGGTAAACTCTTTTCAAGACAGGCCACAAGAATGGAGAGACGGTCCGGCGTTGCCTCCTAGGGTCCAGTCTTATAATTTCAATGTTTTCGTGTCGGAGCTCGTCAAGAGTTTCGACAAATACGGAAAAGAGGTAAGATGGCCCCGAAAGAGCGACCGACCGGATGTTAAGAAGGACATGAGTCGATGGTGCGAATTCCACGGCGACCACGGTCATTCGACCGACGAGTGCATCGCCCTGCGGAAGGAAGTCGCTAGGCTGCTCTCACAGGGGCTCCTGCGCGACGTAATCTCGTAGCGGGCAAAGGCCACCATGGAACATCGAGATCAGGTAAAACAGAACAAACCCCCATCTCCCGTCCATAAAAAAGTTATCAATACCATTTCAGGTGGATCGGATATATGTGGAAACACTTACTCCGTGGCTAAGCGACACGCTAGGGAAAGCAAGGGCGACAAGCCAGAGGCATCGGAATTCAAGCCAAGGAGGACATCTGACCTTCCAACGGTCACATTCGACGAATCCGATTCCGACGGGTCGGATAGTCACCACGATGGTATGGTAATCTCTTTGTCTATTGGTAATTGTTTAATACAGAGAGTACTAATCGATACAGGGAGTTCGACAAACCTCTTGACCATTGACGCTCTTAAAGAAATGGGTCTGGCTGAGAACGACCTAATCAAGAAGTCGACCCCACTGGTCGGGTTCAGTGGTGAGGTTAAGCATACGACTGGTGAAATCATTCTAACCACATACGCTCGAGGAATCAACCAACAGGTGAAATTCTTAGTCCTAGACTGTCCGTCTCCCTATAATTGTATTCTTGGCAGGCCATAGATACACGCTATGAAGGCAGTACCTTCAACGTATCATCAAGTCATCAAATTCCTCACTGAATGGGGAGTCCAAGAGATCAAAGGAGATCAAAGGACCGTAAAAGAATGCTACATCGCTTCCATGAAGAGTGCAGTCGAACACAAGACCGCATAGCAACCACAGAGCGGCGAAGGGCCTAGTCGGTATGTCGAACCAGAAATGGAAAAACTCGATGAAATCGCACTAGACCCTTCAAAGCCAAACCAAATGGTAAGGGTCGGGTCGGACTTGGACGATTCGACCAGACAACAACTTCTTGACTTTCTCAGGGCCAATGTTGACTGTTTCGCATGGTCGCATGAGGATATGGTCGGAATATCTCCAAACGTTATTACTCATAAATTAAATGTGGATCCATCTCATCCTCCTGTCAAGCAAAAACGCAGGAAGTTCGCCCCCGAGCGGAACAAGATAGTCGACGACGAAGTCAAGAGCTTATTGGAAACAGGAAAGATCAGGGAGGTCCACTATCCTGAATGGCTAGCCAACGTGGTCGTAGTCCAGAAAAAGAACGGCAAATGGAGAGTCTGCATCGACTTCACAAACCTCAACAAGGCTTGTCCCAAGGACTCGTTCCCTTTACCCCATATCGACGCCATGGTCGATGCCACAGTGGGGCACGAAATGCTTACCTTCATGGACGCTTTCAGCGGTTACAATCAAATCCTTATGGAACCCGACGATCAAGAAAAAACAGCGTTCATCACCAGCCAAGGTATCTATTGTTACCGAGTAATGCCCTTTGGTCTGAAAAATGCAAGGGCTACGTATCAACGACTAGTCAACAAAATGTTCAAAGACCAAATCGGAGACACGATGGAAGTCTACATCGACAACATGTTGGTCAAGTCCAAAAAGAAAGAAGATCACATAGACCACCTATGCGACAGCTTAGAGGTGCTCAAAAGGTACAACATGAAACTAAACCCTACTAAATGCTCATTCGGAGTGTCGTCAGGGAAGTTCTTAGGATACATGGTGACTCAAAGAGGAGTAGAGGCTAGCCCAGAACAGATCAAGGCTCTCATCAATCTTTGATCCCCCCGATGCGTCAAAGATGTACAGAAGCTCACAGGTCGGATAGCAGCTCTGAGCAGATTCATCTCCAAATCGTCCGACAAATGCAAACCCTTCCACGACGCACTCAAGAAGAACAAGTCCTTTCAATGGACGGAAGAACACGAAGCAGCATTCCAAAACCTCAAAGAGTACCTGGCCAGTCCCATGTTACTGACCAAACCTAAAGGCGACGAGCCCTTATTTCTTTATCTTGCATTGTCAGAATCAGCCGTAAGCGCAATACTGATCAGGGAGGAGGATGGCAAACGGTCACCAATATATTACGTCAGTCGGACGCTGTTACCGGCCGAAAAAAGGTATTCGTCACTTGAAAAGCTCGTGCTATCACTGGTAATGGCTTCAAACAAACTCAAACCATATTTCGAATCCCATACTATTACTGTTCGCACTAATCATCTCATGAGAGCTATCATGAGAAAACCTGAGTTCACAGGACGAATGACCAAATGGGCCATACACCTCAGTGGTTACGATATCGAGTACGAGCCCAGGACAGCGATCAAGTCGCAAGCCTTAGCCGACTTTGTGGTCGATTTCAGTTCAACCCTAGAGCAAGAAGCCACAAAAGAAGCAACACAATTACTCGCGACGGATGAGGCAGGTACATGGGAGCTCCACACAGACGGGGCATCGAATGCCAGAGGATCGGGGCTAGGGGTCGTGCTAAAATCGCCACAAGGGGACAAGATAGCTCAAGCTGTCAGATGTGAGTGGGATGCGACTAACAACGAAGCTGAATACGAGACACTCATATTCGGACTCATCCTAGCTCGCGACCTAGGGGTCCGAGAGATCGAAGTCGTTTGTGACTCCCTGCTGGTCGTAAACCAGATACAAGGGTCGTACAGTGCCAAGGATACCAGAATGATAGCCTACCTAGAGGTAGCCAAGAAGCTGATCGGACAATTCCAAACATTCAACATCAGACAGGTGCCCAAGGATCTTAACTCCCAAGCTGACGCACTCGCTAATCTGGGATCCGTCCTAGACCCGAAGGAATTTCCACACATACCATTGGCCCACATCACCACGCCAGCCGTCCCAAGGACATCCGTCGAGTCAACAACATCACTTGAAGAACTCATCGCCATGGAAATAGGCGACCGATCAGAAGAAGACATCTTCGACACCAATGACGACTGGATGCTGCCTTACATTAGATGGTTAAAAGACGGTATCCTACCCGACGACAAGACGGAAGCAAAAAGGCTCAAGGTACAAGCACTCTCCTACGATATCGTAGATAACATCTTGTACAAAAGATCTGTTACAGGACTACTCCTACGATGCCTCAAGACTCCAGAAGTCGGACGTATCTTACAATCGTTGCACGAAGGGGAGTGTGGCAATCACACCGGTGGACGAAGCCTCTCGGGAAAAGCCCTACGAAACGGGTACTATTGGCCAACGATGAACAAAGACGCCATGGAATACACCAATATATGCGACGCCTGTCAGCGGCACGCACCCGTCCATCATAAGCCTTCGGAGCTCCTCCATCCGACCCTAGCTCCATGGCCCTTTATGAGATGGGGAATGGACATCGTCGGAAAGCTCCCCCCCCCCCGCGTCGGGTCAAAGAGTCTTCTTCCTTGCCATGATGGACTACTTCTCTAAATGGATCGAAGCCGAAGCCTACAGAGTGGTAAAAGATCAACACGTCATTTCATTCGTAAAACGCAATATCTTGTGCAGATTTGGCGTCCCATCAGAAATCGTGTGCGACAATGGCTCCCAATTCATCAGTCATAAGACTCGAACCTTCTGCGACCAGTGGAACATCAAGTTGGTCACATCCACACCTCGGTATCTACAATCCAACAGACAAGCCGAATCCAGCAACAAGATCATTATCAACAACCTCAAGAAACGCCTCACAGGGGCTAAAGGCAAATGGGCAGACGAACTCCCACTTATTCGCTGGTCCGACAAGACTACTCCAAAGAATGCGACCGGGCAATCGCCTTTCTCTCTCGTCTATGGGAGTGAGGCGGTCATCCCGGCTGAGTTACTGGTTCCGACCGCTCGCTGCAACCTTCAAACAAATGAACAAAACGACATCGAGCTAGCACACAATCTGGACACAGCGGACGAAATCAGAGAGAAAGCCCGAATCAGGATGGTCAGGTTCCAACAACAAGTTGCAAGGAGCTACAACAAGAACGTCCGAATCAAGGCATTCAAGGTCGGAGACTGGGTCCTCAAGAAAACTTTCCAGAACACTAAGAACCCATCCGACGAAAAGCTAGCACCACAGTGGGAAGGACCTTACTTGATCACCGAAGTGGTCGGACAGGGAGCATATCAGCTAAAGGATAAAGACGGACGACTGATCCCGAGGAGTTGGAACGCAGCACATCTAAAACTCTACCATTTCTGAACCAATGAGGTAAAACATCACACAAATCTTATACATCGCATATACATTACTATCTGTTGCATACAAATCGCATGCATATCGCATGCTATCGCATATACATTACTATCTGTCGCATACAAATCGCATGCTATCGCATATACATTTCTACCTGTCGCATATATACCGCATGCTGTCGCATGTACATTGCTATTTCCTTTTACATATCATCATCTGACACTAAGCGAAGACTTCCTCCTTACAAAAACACAAATGCAGAACAACATTTACATTGGATCCTGTCATCCGCAAAAAAAAAGCGCTTACATTACATTACACGATCGATCGGAACACGGGGATATGACAACACAGGCACGTCGGCACACCGCCTGCCTTACACAAAACATAAGGTATAACACCTTACTACATTTATGCAATAAAACATATTGCTTACCTCCCCGGCATAATGTCATGACTAACACATACACAAACACATTGCAGGCCTGCTCTACATACATACACATGGTGAAACCCCACTCGACGGAGCATACGGGTGAAACCAACATACACGAAATACAAAACGTCGTCGACAACTTCCTTGAAGGTCCGACGAACATGTACGAAACGAACTAGCATACGACTCTATATGTAAAAATACAATTGCATTGAAATAAAAGCATCTTTATACAAATACGCGACCCGCGATGGTGGACGGGTCGCCAAAACACATTGTCTGCCTATACATCTGTAGGACTTTTAACGACGGTCATTCAGAAATATCATGCGACCCGCGATGGTGGACGGGTCGCCAAAACACATAATATTCAAACCCACACATAGGTGGGGCAAAGAGAGTCATACTACGCGGAGAAAACAAATCAAGAATCGGGAGCAATGGCATTACCTTCCGTAGGGGCTGGCTCCAGAGAAGCTATCTCATCAGTCGGCTCGACATCACCAAGATGGGCCTCGTCCTCATCGGCGTCTTCATCCACGGCCTCCTCTCCGACGCCGGCTAAGCAAAACAGCTCCTGACCAGGATCGCCCTTTGGGAACATGGAGTCCAGAGTCTCCTTCTCCGCTTTCAGGTCCCAGAGCTCATGCTTGCCCTCGTTGAACTCCTCGATCATTTCAATGCGCGACTTCACCGCATAAAAAGCCCCAACATCACCAGCAATTTGGCCATCAGCAATGCGAGCCCGCCTCACCTCCTCCTCAACGCCTGATCGGTACTCTTCAAACTCCCTCCGACTTGCGACCAACTCTTCTTGACTGCTCTTCAGCTCCCTGGTGAGGCGACGCTCAGTCTCACGGCAGCAACTCTCCGCTCCCTCCAGCTTGGTCATCAAAGACGCAAGGTCGGACTCTGACCTAGCAGCCCTGTCCTCGGCCTTGACAAGCATCGCCTGAACACCGGAGTAAGCTCCCAATAAATACTGGAAGGCCTGACAGAAAGACACACGACAACACAAAAACACAATCAAGAAACACAGTCGAGCAAAAAGAAACATAAAAACAAGAACAAAGGGCAACTCACCCTCCACGCGGAGCATCCCGCTTCACTAATGCAGTCTAGAGGGGAGACATCCTTAACTTCCGACTTCAAAGTCGGGTCCTGAGCGCGAAAAAGGTCGGCGATCGACTGTCCGACGGCACCGATCTTGCCGACCCCCTCAGCAGTCGCACTCTTTCTCCTAGGGATGTCCTCCACCTTGACGTCTTTAGGGCAAGCGCTCGCCTTCCTCTTAGAGCCAGTCTTGACTGGAACCGTCAGATCCACCAAATTCGGTTTGCTTGACGCGGCTTTGGCCGCCGCCTTCCTCTGCTCGATCAGACTTTTCCCTGACGCCACCCTCAAACAACCACTCGATCGACCACCAGGGGAACCTGACACGACAGAACAACAAAAAGGGAGAAATCCTAAAGTACACGACAAAACGAAAAACAGTAAAAGACGCCTGGAGTCAAGAATCTACCTTTTGCACGAGACGATGAGACATTCGACATGTCGTCTTGAAAGGCAGGAGTCGTCGACAGCAGGTTGACGTTCACAAACTTTCTTTCAGACGCGGGAATTTCAAGGACAATCTTCGACAAGCCTTCCGACCGGCTACTCACTTCTAGATCTTCTGGTTCGGGGACTACAAAAAAGAAAAGTTAAGGAAAGAGTTAAGACACATAAAATACGCGAAAGAGAAGACAAATACATACTATCGATCCGCCACTCCGTCAACAAAAACGGACACTCTCCCTCCTTCTCCAAAGAAGAACGTTCGACGAAAAAGAACTTCGACCCCCATCCGCAGTCGTTGACATCAGGGCTCTACACCAAAGGCTTCCGACCATGTCGGATACGCAACTGAACGCGACAGGACCTCTTCGACCCAATAAAGTAGTTATACCACAGAGCGTCAAAATCAAAATCGGCCCCAGTTTGAACATTCACAAGGTCTAAAACCCTAAGAACTCTCCACGCCTGAGGCATTACTTGACATGGCGCCAGCGCCAAAGTGGCTAAAAAATCCCTGACAAGGGGAGAGAAAGGAAATTTATGCCCTATTCTAAACGGGTATGCGTAGAAGCAAATCCATCCTTCGTAACGCGCATCGGCCCTCTCGTCTGGATGAGGCAACCTGGCGACCGTCTCTGGTGGAAAGCCTTCGACTTGGAGAACTTGATCCAGCTCCGCCTGGGACAAAGTGCTAGTCAATGCATCCGACTCCTTCAAAATGAAACGAGGAGGAGTTTCGCCTTCACGAGAATCGGAAAGAGTCTTCGACGACTCGGAAGCCTCGATGGAAACGATTTCGAGAATGGAAAGAGAGAGAGATCAAAGAGCTATGACTAGAGAAATCAGAAAACTATGGCGAAAGAGACCGAGAAGCTTACCGGAAGAAACTTGCAAAGGAAGATGGGATGAAGACTAATCGATTCCCTCTGCTCTGAATTTATGGAGGGAAGCGAAAATTTGCAGAGGCGTCGCATCATGCCCCGATCACGCACCACGTAGCCCTGAGCAAACGCACCACAAAAGGATGGTGAAGATCGTATCTATAGAAGTTGCCACGGATTCCGTTTTACTTACCTAAACCGAAAACCCAAGGCAACTTGGGGCTATTGTTGGGCCTGGCATCCCCGGAGAAGATGGATCAAGTGAATCGAGCCCAAGCCCATTGCAGATCCGAAGAACAAAGGAGAAGGTCTAGAGGAGGTGACAAGGCTTCTCTGGTCGAATGCCCTCCGACAGGATCGCGAGAATCTCGCCATACATTTAATGCCCAGATCACGCAACGTCCACAACATTCAAACCACTATAATTGCAGCAATTAAATGGCATAATCCTTGCCATTGCTCCCGGCATTGAAGACGAAGATATTAGAAAAACACAACGGTTACAATGGAAAAGAACTTACCATATTTGGATGACGAAGAAGATAAGAGGATACGAACACATTAACGCTAGACACACAAGCATACTGGCTCACAAACGAATCAGAACAACACTTACGCTGCCTGCTTAGCTCTCTAGCAATCATCTGCGCTTACTCTCCATCGGTCGCCACCTAAAAGTCATCGGTCGAGTCCTACACGACCACTCGGTCTAAAATACGATAAGTTGTATCTCGATTCGATCCGATCAATACATTATCTAATAAAATCATCTCACTATTCTACATTTTTTGCTTGTCAATTATCTGCTTGGTTTGGATTGTTCTCTATCACCCGATCGACTAGTTACCCCGTCTAAGGCGATTTAGGTCGTCCGATCCTTTCTCCCCAAAACACAGTTGATCCAACAGATCATCAATCCTCGGCAACGGGTACTTGTTCTTGATCATGACTTTATTCAACTCTCGATAGTCGATACAAAGTCGGAACGATCCATCCTTCTTCTTGACGAATAAAATCGGAGCGCCCCAAGGTGATGCGCTCGGCCTTATATAACCTTTCTCAAGAAGATCCTCGAGTTGCTTCTTCAACTCTTGTATCTCAGGAGGAGCCATCCGGTACGGTGCCTTAGAGATCGACCCGGTACCAGGCTCGAGATCAATGGTAAATTCTACATCACGATTCGGGGGTAATCCAGGGAGTTCCTCCGGAAAGACATCCGGAAACTCACAAATAACCGGGACATCAAGAACTGAAGGCTCATTTATATTGGGCTTGTCCAGATAGCATAGGTATCTGACACAACCTTGTCGAAGTAGCTTAAACGCTGCCATCGCATTGATAAGCCTGCCGTTATCAGCGTCATTACGACCCTTGAATTTGCATATATACTGGCCCTCAGATGACACTGTCATAGTCCTCGAGCTAAAATCGATTACCTCCCCATGACGCGTCAGCCAATCCATACCGAGAATAATGTCGTATGGAGCCAGGGCTATACAGATCAAATCTGCTTCGAACTTCTTACCCTGGATGGTAATCGGAAATTCTGACAGATGTTTGGTTCCAACCAAATGTTCACCATTAGGAAGATTCACAATGAAAGGTTCACAAACCTCGTTGCACACTAAACCTAATTTACTAACACAACTCTCCGAAATGAAAGAATGGGTAGCACCCTAATCAAACAATATACATACAAAAGTAGAATGAAGGTATAGAGTACCTTGAGCAACAGGAGCACTTGGTCCATCAGCCTCACGCATCTCGTAAAAGCGTTGACCTTGACCTCCAGAAGCAGCTGGGGCTTTCCCCTTGTTCTGTGCAGTCGTCTGCATTGAAGGACTAGGAGCCTCCACTGGTCTAAACCTGGGTCGATTGTTCTGATTAACTGACCCTTGCTGCGACTCAGCTCCTTTCTGCCTTTTCTGCGGACAAAATTTTTGCAAGTGTCCCACCTTTCCGCAGCCAAAACATGTCTTCTTCTCCTTCGGACACTCATTGCTCTTGTGCCTATGTGTAACACAGTTATAGCACTGAATCGGATTCTTGCCCTGACCCGATTGCTGCATAGACCCTCCATGAGTCATATCCGTTTTTGCTCTGCCAAACTTGGCAAAGTTAGACGGTGGCACGGGACGTTTGAATCCACTCACCTGAGACTGGCCCTGCACTTGCCTTTGGCGATTGCGCTTCTTTGTCGACTCCTCCAGAGTCACTTCCAACTTATAGGCAGCGTCCACATACTGCTCCAAAGTAGAGCATCCGTGATGTACCATCAGTGGCTTAATATATGGGTTCATCCACTCATGGAAATGCCACATATTTTGCTCTTCACTGGACACCTCTGGCCCAGCATACTGCAATAGATGATTGAACTTGGTCGCAATCTCAGTCACTTTTAATCCATCCGTCTTCGGATAGAGGAAATCCTTATGTTTCTCTTCCCTCATAGCTCGGGAGAAGAAATGATCAGTCATCTTGGCCTTGAACATGCCCCAATTCAAACCAGGGTGATCAGCAAGACCTGTACCTTCCCACCATTCACTAGCTACCTCCTTCAGCTGAAGGGAAGCGATGTGCACCTTCTCAACTTCTATGCACTCGACATTGCGGAATAGTCGCTCCATGTGTGAGAACCAATATGCCACTCTGACTGGCTCTCCTTTTCCATCATAGCTATCAGGCCTCATAGAGCTTATGGCCTTTAATGCTCGGCCATAGTCGCCTCTGTTTCTGAAAACTTCCTCTTGGGGTACATGGACTACTGGCTCCTCGAATCTAGGAACCGCTGGGGGAATTGGCACAGCTTGTGCCTGAGGCGCGATTGGTCGCATTATATCGGTGAATGCCTGCATTACAATTCTCCGAATAGCCTCTATTGTTGCGGCATCAAATACCATTGGAGTGTTGATCGGAACTTGGTCATTTCCCCCTGGATTGTTGTTAGAAGCAGTCTCATGTTCATCCACCGGGTTCGCAGTGTTTCTCACATTTGGTATGGGGTCATTGCTTGGCCCAACACCAACACGAATGGTGTTCCTTGTGTTCACCATCTGTTTACCGATCAAATTCCAAGTATTTTATAACATTAATATCATTTCAACATACTTTATGTAATAAAATCACTTAGATTAGATCAAACTTGGTAATTTTCATAGATGAACTTCAAACTGGGTTACAAGCTTCTACAAAAGGGATCTCCCGAGCGTTAAGACAAAATTGCTCGGAGACTTAAAGTTTTAACAAAACGAACATTGATATACTACAAAGGAAACTACTAGAGTTCACATTGGCCCTTATCAAGGCGCCCTGAAACGTTTCCTATAAGGCAAACTTCCCATACAAGGCTTTTTCGAACGGGGTTTACCATCTGAGTTTGGCGATGGACTCCTCACCCTGCTCGGCCCTGGAGCACATGGCTCATTTCTCAATCCTGGTGTCCTTGGCCTTATCCTACTTCGAGCATGCTCAACCGCCTCATCCATCTGGCGGCGCTCTTCAGGGGAAATCATCTGACTCTGGCAAAGTGCCTCTCGCGAGTCAGGACTCGACATTAGTCTCCTCTGAACGGAAATAGGCTGTGAGTCCTCAGATACATCTTGTGGACCACTCCTCCTTCTAATGCCAACCTTAGCATAAAGTGCCTCCTAATCGGCCGGAGTCAATGGCGAGTACTCCCGCTCAGGTGGCAACACCAGACTCGGATAGATGAACTCCATTCCCGGGTCCTCACTGCCCACCAATAAGCGTTCCAAGCCATCGGACTCATGGCCTTGATTTTCGAGGTCCTCCTCCTCTGGATCCTCCTCTGGATCCTCTTCCGGATCCTCTTCCTCAGGTTCCTCTTCGGGATCTTCTTTGGGAATTGACTTGATCATGAAGTCTTCATCGTAGTACCCCCTTGCGTACTCTGACGGATAATCCTCATCTTCAGCGTCCTCCCTTGGCTCCTCTTCGGGCTCTGCCATAGGAACCTCGGTCTTATCGGACACTAGTACTACTGACTCAGGGAGTACATTCTTCACCTCCTCGGGTGGACTACTAGATTCTCCGATCTCAAAGCATCGCAGGGGAACTGGAAACTCAAGCCTCATTGGAGATGGAGGAGCCACCTCGGCTTCTTCCTAGTCCCTCTGAAGAGAGAAACATGCACCCATAACATGCGGGTGACGAGAAGAGAGTTAGTCTTTCTAAATATAGAAGTTCGCTTCCATATCAGACTAAAGAAGGCACGACTTGAACAGCAAACACGTTTTTAGTATAAAAAATATATATATTATTTGGAAATTCAGAGCCTTCGAAAACATTTTTCAGTTCAAAACGAGTAAATGGTTTATAAAATCCCAACCCGTTTTAAAAACTTTCGGCTCTGATACCAGATCTATAACACCCCCAAATATATTCTTGAAAGCGTTACCGCCAGTGACCTCGGATTTCACATCCGAAGCCACCCAAGGCTTAACCAGTTGATATAGATCATAAAACAACAGTTATAATACAAAATATCATAACTTTCGATTAAAGCAAATGTCTCGGAACTACATCCATGATCCGAAATACAACTGAAATACAAAGTAGTCTTAATACAACGGAAGTCTTTTAAATAAAGGACACAAGTGTCTTGATCACAGCAATCACTGCCAAGGATCTCAACCTGATAAAACTCTTCAAAATTCCATCTGCCTTCATAGTCGCTTCTAGCCTTCATGGAACGGACGTTTATCTGATGTGCCGTATGAGACGGATCAAACCAGCCAACCATGCATGGAAAATAACCGGTTGGTTAGTCTAATGAAAGACTATGCAAGGGAGAAATATAAAGGTTCTAGGTAGTCGTATTAGGTTAGACCTATCGCTTCTCGAATGTAAGCCGATGACGATAGTAAACCTCAATACTTCTACAGAAATATATTCAAATAGAATGATCAAGAGAAGACTCTGAAAGATTGAGTCTTATGGAAACATATGAAGAGAAGACTCCAACGAATTGAGTCTTATTGGAAAACATGACAATGTTTGGGAACATTATAATTTCACACAAGAGTTTAAAAGGACTTGGTGTTTCGGTTCACGACCAACCTCACCGCACAATGCGAATTCATATTGGAAAGAGAACTTTACTCTGACCAAAGTCTAGACGAGTTTTCCTAGCTGCACTACTCGCCTGAGGGTATATTAATTATGTGCATAATGGCACTTATCTTAATTAATTCCAAAAACGTACACTTACGTTATAAGCTTTTAAGATCTCCTCACAAGAGATATCAGAGGGAATAAATCCCGAATGGCGGCACCAGCTGTGTGCACAAAACCCTGAGTAAGGGTAAGGTCATGACCGAAGGATACTAGGGAAAAATCCTCCTAGCACCAGTTATAAAGAAACCACTAGACCTCGTAAGGTACATAGCGTTCCTACGAATTCTCGTTCTAACTAAACAGTTAAAACACACAATAGTCCACATCAATGCCATCGAGGCAAATAACAGATATAATAGTGTTGTTTCTAGCAATATATACAACCTATTATAATATCTATATTTTAATCATATATATATATAATAGCGTTGTTTCTAGCAGTATATACAACCTATTATAATATTCCTTTTTAAATCATATCATTTATCAAATTTGTTCCCAAATGAAAACAATAGTTCATCCCAATTTAATTAACAATTAAACAATTGATAATTAATATAAATATGGAATGATAAGTAAGAGCAAACCGCCACTTGCCTTAGATCAGACGAGGCTTAACAAAGCTTAACGACAACGGGTTTCCTGGTCCGAAACGAGGACAGATCTCAGATTATAGATTCCTACGGATCGACCCATAACGAAACCCTAAGTTAGATTCAACATTAAATAGTACGAATCGAGAAAGGAATGAATGAAATCGAAGGAACGAAGGTCCTCGATCGAAGCGACAAAGCCCAAGGCCACAATCGCCCAAGTGCCAGGCAACCGCGGTCGCGGTGCCTCTGCCGCGATCGTCGAGGACAAAGGCCCCGCGAGCACAGGCGATGGCGGCAACACTCAGATGCGATAGCGTCAACACCGCGATCGCGGTGTTCATGACCGCGATCACGGTCGATGAACTCTGGCGACTCGCGAGAAGGATTTCTCACCGGGGGCGATGCGTCGGGGCTCGGTTTGGATGGCTCTCGATTACTGGGCTCCTTGCACTTCCATAGGACCTCTTTGGGAGCACCACCAACACCAACAAGAGCTCCGGCGAGAGCTTGAGATTTTCCGGCGAAAGCTTTGAAATTCCGATGAGACTTTGGGAGAGATTTGAGCTCGGATTTGATGCTCCAAAACCTCCAGATCCACTCCTTATATACCCCAAGCAAGTAGGTGAAGCAAGGAGCTGCATCACCGACCGGATGGGACATCTCCGAAGGCGACAATGAAGAGGTCCGGCGACTGTAGAACAAGTTGCAAGATGATATTTACTGCGATCGCGGTGGTCGACCGCGGTCGCGGTTACGGCCAATTGCCTATACCGCGATCGCGGTGGCCAAACCGCGGTCACAGTCGTGACCTCTTGTCAGTCTGATGTGATGGTTACTTTCCGTCTTTTACCGCGATCGCGGTGGATTTACCACGGTCGCGGTTTAGGCCATTTCTGAGCCTTTTTGTCCGGGAAAGTGTATGGGTATAATTTTAACCCTTGGTTGAATATATTCATACCCGAACGAATATTCTAAGCCCCGAAAATACTTCGAACGTATTTTATACCGCTCAGAAAAATATTACAGAGATCAAGCATCTTACAAAATGTCTGAACTTCTCTGAAATTGATCCGACTTGTAATACAGGAGTTGGAATAATTACCAAAATGCCCTTACAAAATGAGGGATATTACATGGACATCATCGAAAAACTTCCACCTGCGTCGGGCCAACGGGTCTTCTTCCTTGCCATGATAGACTATTTTTCCAAATGGATCGAAGCTGAAGCCTACCGAGAGATAAAAGATCAACATGTCATTTCGTTTATAAAATGCAATATCTTGTGCAGATTTGATGCCCCGTCAGAAATCGTGTGCGCCAATGGCTCCCAATTCATCAATCATAAGACTCGAGCCTTCTGCGACCAGTGGAACATCAGACTGGTCACATCCACTCCTCGATATCCATAATCTAACGGACAAGCCAAGTCTAGCAACAAGATCATTATCAACAACCTCAAGAAATGCCTCACAGGGGCTAAGGGAAAATGGGCTGACGAACTCCCTCTCATCATCTAGTCCGACAGGACCACCCCGAAGAATGCGACTGGACAATCACCATTCTCACTCGTCTACAGAAGTGAAGCGGTCATTCCCACCGAGCTATTGGTTCCGACAGCCTGTTACAGTCTACGAATGAACGAAATGACGCCGAGCTAGCGCACGACTTGGACACGATGGATAAGACAAGGGAAAGAGCCATAATCAGAATGGTCAGGTTCCAATAACAGGTCGCAAGAAGTTACAACAAAAATGTTCGAGCCAAAGTCTTCAAAGTTGGCGATTGGGTCCTTAGAAAGACTTTCCAGAACACCAAGTATCTGACCGACGGAAAGCTCGCACCGCAGTGGGAAGGACCCTATCTCATCAAGGAAGTGTTCGGACAGGGAGCGTACCAACTGGAAGACAAAGACGGACGATCGATCCCAAGAAGTTAGAACATAACACACCTGAAGCCATATCACTTCTAGACCAGCAAACTAAGGCACTAACATTTTTTCGCTTGTCATGTGCTATTCGTTGTTATGAACTCAATTCTATTTCTTGAAACTGAGCACTCACATCTAGTAAGAACATTTTTCCTTGCAAACCTAAGTACAGGACGACATCAACATATACACTGGATCCAGTCACAAACGAAAGCGCTTACACTACATTTACACGATCGATCGGAACACGGGGAGATGAATACCAAAGGCACGTCGGCACACCGCCTGCCTTATACAATACATAAGGTTAAGACACCTTATTACATTTACGCAATAGAGACATATTGCTTTCCTCCTCGGCATAACACTAAGTCATGACTAAACATAAACACATACATATGCAGGACTCCTTCTTTACACACATACGGCAAGCCCTACTCGACGGAGCACACGGGAAAACCTGACACATAAATCAAAGGCGCCAACGACAATCTTCTCTAGAAGAAACCGACGAAACATACGAACACAAAACAAGTTCGACCCTTTGTAAAACAGATTACCTCAATAAAAGTCTAAAGCTTTTTTACATGCATGCAACCCGCGATGATGGTCGGGTCGCCAAAACATATTGTCTGCCTACACACACGTAGGACTTCAAATCATCCATAAACACATTATGCGACCCGCGATGATGGACGGGTCACCAAAACAGAAAGCATTCTACCCACGCACAGGTGGGGTCACAAGTCAATTATGAAAAATAGTCAAGGGTCGGGATTCATGGCATTACCTTCAGCAGGGGCCGGATCGAAGGAAGGTTGGGGCTCGAGCGGCACGGTATCGCCAGAATGGACCTCGTCTTAACCGTCACTTTTGTCTAGAGATTCCTCTCCAACACCGGCCAACTGGAAAAGCTCTGAACCAGGATTCCCCTTCGGAAACAAGGTATCCATGGTCTCCTTCTCCGCCTTCAAATCCCAGGTCTCCTGCTTGCCCTCTTCGAACTCCTCGATCATCTTGACACGCGACTTCAACACGTAGAAAGCGCCTACGTCGCCTGTGACCCGACCGACTTTAATCCTAGCCTGCCTCACCTTCTCTTCGACACTCGATTGACTCTCACTGAGCTCCCTCCAACAAACATCCAAGTCATCTTGGCAGCTCTTCAGCTCCCTAGCGAAGCGGCGCTCAGCGTCCCTAAAACAGCTCTCGGCTCCTTCCACCTTGGTCTTTAAAGATGCTAGGTCAGACTCTGACCTAGAAGCCATGTCCTCGGCCTTAGCAACCATCTCTTTGACTCCAAAATACGCGCCCAAGAGAAACTGGAAAGTCTGGAAAAAGACAAGATCGAAAACAAATCAAAGACCAACCAGATCGCGTGAAAAGAAAACATATAAACTGGAGACCCGACAAGATGATTTACCTTCCACGCAGAGCACCCCGCTTCTCCAATACAATCCAAGGGAGAGATGCCATCAACTTCAGACTTCAGAGTTGTGTCTTAAGCATGAAAGAGATTGACAATCGATCGACCGACCGCGTCGATCTTCTCGACTCCACGAGCAACCGTCGCCTTCTGCTTTGAGGTATCCACAACCTTCACATCGCCAGAAGAAACACCTGCCTTCCTTTTCAAGCCAACTTTGGTTGGAAGCAACGACTCCGTCGACGTTAATTTACTCGACGAGGCCCTGGCCGCCGCCAGCCTTTGCTCTATCAGACCTTTCCCAGACACTCCCTTCAAACGGGCACTCGACCGACCAGTCGGAGACGCTGACACGACAGACAAAACATAAGTCGCAAGAAGACGATTAAAAAATACATAAGTCAAACAAAAAATCACACTTGACCCGAGACGATGAAACAGTCGACATAACGTCCTGAGTAGTGGGGGAGACCGACAACAGGTCGAAGTTTGGGAATTTCCGCTCCGACACGGGGATGTTAAGAATAATCTTTGTCAGACCTTCTGACTGAGTGTCCGCTTCCAACTCTTCAGCCTCAGGGACTACAAAAAAGAAGAGTTAAGCAAAGGGTTAAAACACATAAAACTAGGCAAAGAGAAGTCGAATACGTACTCTCAACTCACCACTCCGACAGCAGAAACGAACAGTCACCCCCTTCTCCAGAGACGAACGCTCGACGAAGAAGAACTTCAACCCCCATCCACGGTCGTTTACAACTAGGTTGAACACCAAGGGCTTTCGACCCTGACGAATACGCAACTGGACACGAGAAGAACTCTTCGACCCCAGAGAGTAGTTGTACCACAGGGCGTCGAAGTTAAAACCGGCCCTAGACTGAACATTCAACAAATCTAAAACCCTAAGGATTCGCCACGCCTGCGGCATGACCTGACACGGTCGCTAAGAAATCCCTAGCAAGAGGGCAGAACGGAAACGTATGGTCAATCCTAAACGGGTAAGCATAGAAACAAACCCATCCCTCATAGCGAGCGTCGGCTCTCTCGTCTGGATGCGGCAACCTTGCGACCATATCCGGAGGAAAGCCTCCGACATGGAGGATCTGCTCCAACTCCGCCTCCAACAGAGTCCCCGTCAGAGTGTATGCCTCATTCAAAAGGAAAAGGGGGGGACCTTATTCTTGCTCGAGTTCGAGCGAGTAGCAGTCGACTCGGAAGACTCGCTGGAAAACATTTCCAGAACAGAAAGAGAAGGGAATCGAAGAGCAATTTTTTCAAGAAAACCTAGACAAGCCTACCAGATCAGAGATCAAGGGAAGAAGATGAAACCAAACCGTCAGAAACTTGATTCGGATTTATGGAGGGAATCGGTAGGTCGCAGAAACGTCCCACGGTGCAGCGGGATTATCGCCACATAGCCCTCTCCTGTCGCGCCCAAATCAGAGGGTGGAGATCGTGTGGGATGAAAGTTGTTTGGACTCCATCTCACAGCTACCATAAAGCCCAAAACAACTTAAGGCTATTGTTGGGCCTAACTTTCTCCAAGGGGATCAGAACAAACGAATTGGGCCAAAGTCCAGGTGAAGTCGAAGGCCAGAAGAAATTAGAAGGAAGCGACGGACACTCCTCAGACGCGTGGGATCCGACTAGCTCCGAAGATTTCGCCCAGGACATTAATGGCTTGATCAATGGCAACGGTAACGAAATTAAACATGAAGATTACGATGGTATTCAAGAGCAAATCCTGAAGATCACGCATGGAATAAATAGAAGATATTACGAAGACAAATAACAGACACAAGAGGAACCTACCATAAATAGATCACGAAGAAACAATCGGCGACACACACGTCTACACACAGCATCCACTCACTTACCTTTCGAAAGGCATACTACCATATTCACTCTCGCTCAAGTCCCTTGGGATAGTACCCGATCGTTGCCGGTCGAATCACCAAAAACGCCTGTCGAACAGGACTCGATCCCTTACTTTTTAAGGATAAGTTGTATTGTGATCCGATTCTATCATCAATTGATCAATAAATCATATTACTATTTTGCATCTATTCTTTACTTGGTTGGTTGTCTATTTGGTTTGGATCGATTTCATATTATCCGATCGACTCGTTACCCCGTATAAGGCGATTTAGGTCGATTGGTCTTTTCGCCCCAAAACAATAATTAGTTGGGATTCCTAAGACCGCACCAACTCAATAGCCAATTAATTTTGAGTCGTCTACCCGATAATCGGTCTTCGTATTCCAACACTTCATTATTTTCAACAACCCCAACTTACACTTTTCTGAATGATCTCTCCCATAGGCGGCATTCAGTACCACACTTGCCGTAACAGTCTTTTTTCTTTGTGAACTGTCAATATGCAGCTCCGATACTTGTTGCTTGTTTAGTTGCAACTGCCAAACTTTCTACTCCAGCTAAGATCCTGATGTCATCTTATACAAGCTACTTAGAGCTGTACAAGGAAAATGGCCAAGACCACCAAAGAAGAGGCTCGAGACATGAAAATTTTGGATTTTCATATGTTCCCGTCAAGTTTAGATAGTGTTTAGTAAAACGGTCATAACTTTGTTTAGAAAAAATTTCCCATGCTAATTTAAGATGGATTGGAAAGCTGACTCGAAGACATACAACGTTATAGTTTACGTCAAGTCGAAAATCTAATTAGCATATGGTAAAAAATGAGTTTTATTAAGACTTGTACAATATCTTACGGGAATTGATATATGTCCTCAAATAGTTTATCTTATGTTTTTATTTTAGCGTTTCTTTTCTTCATATTATTAGAAAATCTTGTAAGTGACAACTTTTTTCATATTCTCGTGGATATAATTATCACTAAGTATGTTATTTTGTTTTATTTCCTTGTTGCTTTCTTCTTCTTTAACACCTTATCAATTTATCGAAAAATTTAGTTGGGAGTTTCAGAAAATACGTTATTCTATTTTTCTTCTCTCCTCCCAAGGGAAAGCCTAGTTCCCAAGATTCCACTAATAAAGAAAAAATAAGGAATAATACTAGAACATTCAATCTGAGATCAAAGAGTGGAAGGATTGCTTGTTTGACAGCATATAATGTAGGTTCTCATGGTTACTTGTTTCAATTCGATTTGAGATTTTAAAAGAGAATTATTGGGTAAATCAACTCAGATTTCGTGCATTGAATGATCCTTTTTGTTTCCTGAGATTCGAAGAAAATATAGAAAGGCCGCGTTGAAGATCCATACAACAATTAAACGAGCATCAACTCTCGTTATCACGTATCAGATCCTGAATAAAGTGCTACCATAAAATCAGCCAAAACATGTGCCTTTACTTTTGTTCATGGCACAAACCAAATTTCATATTGGCTTAACTCCACGGAACATGTAGTGACACTACCAAATAGATAAAAACTACCAAGGAGTGCCTTGAGTGTAAATGCGGTCATAAATGGGATAACACGGAGGGGGGGGGGGGGGGGGGGGGATGGTTGTGATATTAGTGTCATCGACCATTTAGTGTCATTAGGGTTCACTCAAGACCTATGGAGGCTCGGTTATCTCAACATGGGCTTGGGAGGTGCGGGGTGTGCACCCCTATGCACAGACTGGAACCTAGGGATACTAATGTCACACTACATAGATTAGAACGACGACCTTGCTTGAAATCTGTAATGGTGGGATCCCTAATTCCCCTCTAATACAACATTAGAGACTAGATTCGATGTGGAAAGCTTACACTTAGGGATTGGAGCACATGTTCATATCATCCCTATATATTTTCTCAGTCATGCAAACCAAATGTGACAACATTAGAGACTGGATTCGATGTGGAAAGCTTACACTTAGGGATTGGAGCACATGTTCATATCATCCCTATATGTGACAACTTTTTGTTCATGGCACAAACCAAATTTCATATTGGCCTAACTCCACGGAACATGTAGTGACTCTACCAAATAGATAAAAACTACCAAGGAGTGCCTTGAGTGTAAAGGCGGTCATAAATGCGATAACACGGAAGGGGGGGTTGTTATGATATTAGTGTCATCGGCCATTTAGTGTCATTAGGGTCCACTCAAGACCTATGGAGGCTCGGTTAGCTCAATATGGGCTTGGGAGGTGCATGGTGTGCACCCCTATGTACAAACTGGAACCTAGGGATACTAATGTCACACTACACAGATTAGAACGACGACCCCGCTTGAAATCTTTAATGGTGGGATCCCTAAATCCCCTCTAATGCAACATTAGAGACTGGATTCGATGTGGAAGGCCTACACTTAGGGATTGGAGCACATGTTCATATCAACCTTATGTATGTGCTTAGTCATCCAAGAAAAGGTTTAGGTTTAAGTTTATCTTTCGAATCGATATATTGGAAAATGAATTTGCAGGTGCATGATTACAAAAAATCTACTTATGTGAGTGTGAAGTGATGCCGCTTCAAGAAGCTCGGGCTTGGCTCACTAGTTCACAAATCACTTTTTACCCTGTGGTAAAATAGCCATACCTATTATATTCAGCCTAAAAAGTGGTTACCACTAAAAAATGATAAATTTTCGTTTTTGACAAGAAAATAGCCCACATATATTGCGACAAGCCTTAATTATTATAAAACAAAGTATTTTGATCTATGAGATAATAGCCTGGGCGTGTTTTTGTTGGTAATATTGGGGCTATTAAGGTACGTAATTATTCCTCGTATAAGCAAATATCCCGGATATTACCTAGTTGGTAAACGTTCGGGCTGTATTTGATACATAAGTATATATCTGGCGTATATATATATATATACGCCGGAACTTCTTGAAGCGGCATCACTTCACACTCACATAAGTAGATTTTTTTCAATCATGCACCTGCAAATTCATTTTTCCATTATATCGATTAGAAAGATAAACTTAAACCCAAACCTTTTCTTGCATGACCGAGAAAATATATAGGGATGATGTTAACATGTGCTCCAATCCCTATGTGAACGCTTTCCACATCGAATCCAGTCACTAATGTTGTATTAGAGGGGAATTAGGGATCCCACCATTAAATATTTCAAGCGGGGTCGTCGTTTTAATCTGTGTAGTGTTACATTAGTATCCCTGGGTTCCAGTCTACGCATAGGGGTGCACACCCCGCACCTCCCAAGCCCTTGTTGAGCTAACCGAGCCTCCATAGGTCTTGAGTGAACCCTAATGACACTAAATGGCCGATGACACTAATATCACAACCATCCCCCCTCCGTGTTATCCCATTTATGACCACATTTACACTCAAGGCACTCCTTGGTAGTTTTTATCTATTTGGTAGAGTCACTACATGTTCCGTGGAGTTAGGCCAATATGAAACTTGGTTTGTGCCATGAACAAAAGTAAAGGCACATGTTTTGGCTGATTTTATGGTAGCGCTTTATTCAGGATCTGATACGTGATAACGAGAGTTGATGCTCGTTTAATTGTTGACCGGATCTTCAATGCGTCTTTTCTATATTTTTTTCGAATCTCAATAAACAAAAATGATCATTCAATGCACAAAATCTGAGTTGAATTACTCAATAATTTTCTTTAAAACTCTCAAATCGAATTGAAACAAGAAACCATGAGAACCTACATTATAAGGTGTCAAACAAGCAATCCTTCCACTCCTTGATCTCGGATGAATGTTCTAGTATTATTCCTTGTTTTTTCTTTATTGTGGAATCTTGGGAACTAGGCTTTTCCTTGGAAGGAGAGAAGACAAAGAGAATAACGTATTTTCTTAAACTCCCAACTAAACTTTTTGATAAATTGACAAGGTGTTAAAGAAGAATAAAGCAACAAGAAAATAAAACAGAATAACATACTTAGTGATAATTATATCCACAAGAATATGAAAAAAGTTGTCACTTAAGTAGTCGAATATTGGATCCAACACTCATCTTAAAGTCAAGGAGCAAGTCACAATTCAGTTTGCCATAGGGGGTTATGGAGATGAGATTGTGTGTGAGTCAAAGCCAAATATGAAATGGGCAATTAGAGGCAAAGGAGGAACTTCTAATCATATGTTCTTGACCAAGTCTTTTATGCCTCCATTCATTACATGCTCTCAACTTTTCATTACATTTTATAAGACTAACTCTATTAATGAAAAGGTTGTGGTGTTGCATAGAGCTTCTAGTGGTCTTATTGTAGGTCAAGAAGGCAAGCACATCAAGGGCTTAAAGCTGGAGTCCGGGATGGTCCCATTTGAGCCTGGAGAGGAAGGCGCTCCACATAAGGAAAGTCCTTGCTTGGAAGGAGATAAAGACCTTGACGAGCTGGATTCGAGGTCGAATCCCTTTCAAGGGAGGGAGGATGATATGAATATGGCCCATCAAGACTTGGCCAAGCAAGAAGATCCTTCAAACATAGATGATGATTCAAGCCAAGACGGGAAGCTAGGACAAGACCGTGACATTGCCTCGGACACCACCAGAAAACACGGGCCCAATTCAGATCCGGGATGTAAAGAAGCTAAAGAACCCGGAGACCACTCAAATCCGGGTTATAAAGCCGATGCTATCACCAGAGAACCCGGCTAGGCCCTCCATCCGGGTTAAAAGCCCACGTGAAGAATATTTGAAGACTGATGTTATTTCCGATTTATTGTTGGGTTTTTTAAACATTATTAGACAATATTTTAATTCCCTAAATGTCCATTAATTGGTGTTTTGATTAGTGGGCACGTTTTAGGATTAGTGGGTTAATTATTAGCTTTTTCTTTAATTTCTCTTTAGTAACCGTATTGCTAGGTTATTAGGAAAACTTTTGGCTCATTGTTGAGGACGTTGAATTGAATCCAGAATCAGAATATTTCAGTTTTAGAGTTTTCTTCTTGTTCATCAAACTTGTGTGTGATATCAAGTTCTTCCCTTGAGAGATTTGAGTGTGTTGTATCTCGAATCTCCCTAGGTCTTTCTCTTGTGACTAGTGTGTCAAATCTAGCCATAAGGAGATTGCTTATCCCTCACTTCCATCACCCATCACAATCGATTCCATCCATCATCAACCGTCAGTTTGCTGAACTTCCTCCCCGGAACTACCAGCGACCCTTCGGTAGAAAAATCATATCTTTTGATCCACCGCCCAGAAAATTCTGAAAATTGGAGGACAGAAACTAGACTTCCATATCTATCTACTGTCGCCGGAATCGCCCAATTCGGAGTTCGGATCAAGGAGAACGACCCCACTGAAGTTAGATAAAATTCTGGAATTCTGCTGGGGGTTGCTGTCCTGCGTTCTTGAGTTCCGAGGCGCCTTGTCGAGCAATTCTTGCACTGTGGACATCCCGATCCTTGATCACATCAACTTGTTAGCTAATTTTTAGGAGTTTATAATGCATCAGATTCCCCGAGACTAGAACATGGTAGCTAATGCACTAGCCACCCAGGCGTCATCAAGCTCAGAGGCCAACAACCATGTAGTATAGTTTGGTATGCTACACAATCCAATCATCGAATGGACCACACATGGTTGATTGTGTAAATGAAGCCCCAAGTTAAATGGATCCAATATTCGACTACTTAAGAAAATACAGAGTTAATCTGACAGAAGAGCGGACTGACTACTCAGGTTGATGTCATCAAGGTTTTGGGTATCACAAGATGGACTTTTGTATAGAAAGTCATTGCAGGTAGCACGGAGAGTTTAAGGGAACGTGAAAGTCCAGTTCATTTGAGAAACAACTCTTAGGGATAGAATTGATGAATTCCTAGGGTTTACGAAAATTAAGCAGAAGAAATAGAGCACCAATTAGGAATAGAAATGACGAACATGAGCTTCATCGAAACTAAAGCATAAAATCGAGCACATTAGAGCTTCAATGGAGGAGCAAACAAAAGGCTTTTCTAGGGTTTACAATTTGTGACTAGGAAATCGATATCGCGTTGATGATAAGTCTAACTTATATCATTTTGTTTTATGCTAAAAATATAAAGAAACTTAGCACATGTGCATATATATACGCCGGATATACTCTTATGTATCACATATTCACATGGAGATACACATGAGCATACAACCTGAGCGTTTACCAACTAGGTAATATCCGAGATATTTGCTTATACGGGGAATACTTATGTACCTTAATAGCCCCAATATTACCAACAAAAACACGCCCATGCTATTATCTCATAGCTCAAAATACTTTATGTTATAATAATTAGGGCTTGTCGCAATATATGTGGGCTATTTTCTTGTAAAAAACGAAAATTTATCATTTCTTAGTGTATAACCACTTATTAGGCCGAATATAATAGGTATGGGCTATTTACCACATGGTAAAAAGTGATTTGTGTACTAGTGAGCCAAGCCCGAGCTTCTTGAAGCGGTATCACTTCACACTCACATAAGTAGATTTTTTTCAGTCATGCACCTGCAAATTCATTTTTCCATTATATCGATTAGAAAGATAAACTTAAACCCAAACCTTTTCTTGCATGACCGAGAAAATATATAGGGATGATATTAACATGTGCTCCAATCCCTAAGTGTAAGCTTTCCACATCGAATCCAGTCTCTAATGTTGTATTAGAGGGGAATTAGGGATCCCACCATTAAAGATTTCAAGCGGGGTCATCGTTCTAATCTGTGTAGTGTGACATTAGTATCCCTGGGTTCCAGTCTGTGCATAGGAGTGCACACCCCGCACCTCCCAGATTAGAACGACGACCCCGCTTGAAATCTTTAATGGTGGGATCCCTAATTTGCCTCTAATACAACATTAGAGACTGGATTCGATGTGGAAAGCTTACACTTGGGGATTGGAGCACATGTTCATATCATCCCTATATAGTTTCTCTGTCATGAAACAAAAGGTTTGTGTTTAAGTTTATCTTTCTAATCGATATAATGGAAAAATGAATTTGCAGGTGCATGATTGAAAAAAATCTACTTATGTGAGTGTGAAGTGATGTCGCTTCAAGAAGCTCGGGCTTGGCTCACTAGTACACAAATCACTTTTTACCCTGTGGTAAAATAGCCCATACCTATTATATTCGGCCTAATAAGTGGTTATACATTAAGAAATGATAAATTTTCGTTTTTGACAAGAAAATAGCCCACATATATTGCGACAAGCCTTAATTATTATAACACAAAGTATTTTGAGCTATGAGAGAATATCCTAGGCGTGTTTTTGTTGGTAATATTGGGGCTATTAAGGTACGTAAGTATTCCACGTATAATCAAATATCTCGGATATTACCTAGTTGGTAAACGCTCAGGTTGTATGTTCATGTGTATCTCCATGTGAATATGTGATACATAAGAGTATATCCGGCGTATATATATGCACCTGTGCTAAGTTTCTTTATATTTTTAGCATAAAACAAATTATATAAGTCAGACTTATCATCAACACGATATCGATTTCCTAGTCACAAATTGTAAACCCTAGAAAAGCCTTTTGTTTGCTCCTCCATTGAAGCTCTAATGTGCTCGATTTTATGCTTTAGTTTCGATGAAGCTCATGTTCTTCATTTCTATTCCTAATTGGTGCTCTATTTCTTCTGCTTCATTTTCGTAAACCCTAGGAATTCATCAATTCTAACCCTAAGAGTTGTTTCTCAAATGAACTGGACTTTCACGTCCTCTTACACTCTCTGTGCTACCTGTAATGACTTTCTATACAAAAGTCCCTCTTGTGATACCCAAAACCTTGATGACATCAACCTGAGTTGTCAGTCTGCTCTTCTATCAGATTGAACTCTGTATTTTCTTAAGTAGTCAAATACAGTTTCTAGGTGGATAAGGAGTCCTATTTGGATGCATACGACATGCTCGATGAAATGCCAAGGGGAAATTTCGATGTGTTCCAAACCTCGAAGGTAATTTTCAAATCTCTTGTAGTCTCCAAAATGGCTTCTGTTGACATGGGTGATGTGTTTGATCATGTGATTGTCTGGATTGTAGTCGAATACCGTGCACTTCTCCTGTCACTCTGCACGGGTTTGCGTTTTCATTGTTGGTTGTGCACCTTGCCTCATAGTACACCATCTTTGCCTCGTACGGTGGTCAGGGATAATGGGCTAATATAAAATAATGTCTCAAACATATTAAGGTCATGTGCATAAGCCATTAGCACATCCTTGAAAAAGGTTCTAATGCAAGTTCTAGAGTTAGCAAACAAAGATAGATTCACACAGATTAAGGAAAAAAAAGGACTTGTATAGTAATAGTCCTAAAAGGGCCAAAAGCTCATCTGTGTTTTGTCTAGAGTTTCGGTCCAAACATATCTCAATGATCAAAGGTCACATGCTCAAGCCAAATGTCAAACGTTCAAGTGCTCATAATCATGCACATAATGCAATTGCAACATTAGCAACCAAAGCAATTGGAGAGGACTCATAAATCATGCATCACAAGGAAAACAAGCAAAGGGAATCAAACAAAGGAGGTCAAATCCAACATCCAAAATGCAAGTATGCAATGCATGGAAACAAGTTCATAAGGATGCAAAATGCAAAAAAAAAAAACAAAAAAAAATGCAACTAAATATAAGATGAACTAATATGATCATGCAAGTCTACATGTGAATTGCATCCCCCCAAGCTAAACCCTACATTGTCCCAATGTAGAAAAATAACAAAAGAAGAGAAAACTCACATCAAAAGTCTTGGATTGCCTCCCAAGCAGCACTTGTTTTGTGTCATTAGCCTGACCGTCCACCACTTTCAAGTACTCGGATCGGGAGGGTCGGTGGTACCATACTTGATCGGATCAGGCTTGACAACATGCTTCATGTGATGACTCTGCACTTTGAACTTTTCGGAGTTTTTATGTCATAAATCAGTCATCCCACCGCTTAGAACTCGAGTCACCCAATATGGTCACCACCTTCTTATTCCTTTAGCTCTTGAAAACATGTCAGATTTCTCATGGAGTAACAACACTCTATTTTCGCTCATAAACTCAGCTTTTTGCTATATTCCTCTTCCTTTTCTTAGGGGATTGCCTTTTCATAGCTTTAGCAGTTTCACCATCATTCAGGTCAGTAAATCCCAAAGATATATTAAGAAGTCGAGCAATGTCAAATATGATCTCATCATGTTCAGGGTCAACCTCAATCTTATAGCAGGTACGCTTAGTAGGAGATAAGGGTCTGTCTTTGTATATCGCAAGGAAGTAGTCCTTGAAATATATATAATATATATACTCTATATTCTCTTCTGCTATTGTGAATGAGAGTTTCCCATTCTTGACATCAATATTAGCCTCAATAGTGGCTAAAAATCATCTCCCAAGGATGATGAGAGTTTTATCACTAATCTCCATGTCAAGTATCACAAAATCTCACGCTATGATAAACTTTCCCACTTGGACATGAACATTTTATGGGATGCCCACAGGATGAGTAACAGACCTATCATCCATAAGGAGATGCATCTTGGATGGAATAGGATCACCCAATTTCATTTCTTTTGTAAATTGACAAAGGCATAACATTGACACTAGACCCAACATCACAAAGACAATTATAACCGAGGTTGCCAAAATATGCAGGGATAAAGAACTCAACTGGATATTTTAATTTCTTTGGCATCTTCTCATCATTATCCATTATTAGGGCCACTGTCTCATAGTCCTCCATCCTTCTCGTCTTAATCAGAATGTCTTTCAGAAACTTAGCATACACGAGCATTTGAGTGAGGATTTCTATGAAAGGTATGTCAATATACAACTTCTTCATCATCTGCTTAAACTTCACAAATTGTTGCTCTTGTTAAATCTGAATCCTTCTTTGAGGAAAAGGCAGAGGTGGCTTATATGGTGGGGGAACAACATACTTGGGTTCCTCTTCTTGTGAATTCTCTATAGGCTCCTTAGTCGCTTCTTTTTCTCTTGGACGATGCTCCTCTAATTGTTTTTGCATTACTCAAAGTGATAGCCTGCCAATGCTCCTTGGGGTTGACTTCAGGTTGACCAGGAAGTTGACCAGTCGGCCTAGGAACATTCATAGCAACTTGAGCCAACCGATTCTCAAAATTGTCCATCCTCTTAGACAAGCATTAAAAAATGTCAACCTTCTTATACAAGGTTTCCATATAAGTAGACATGTTCCCATGAGTTTTAGCTATATTCCTCAACATGGACTTTAATGTAGAGTTCTTAGATGACTGAACACAAGCTTGATTATGCGGTTGAGAGACTATTGGTTGGAACCCAGGAGGTGGTCTTTGCGGAGCCTCATCATTCTTGTAGGAGAAGTTTAGATGATTCTTTCAACCGAGATTTTAGGTGTTAGAATACGGATCATTCTTGGGACCCCGATTGAAGTTGTTCATGTAGTTCACTTCTCCTTGAGAATCGTTCTGGGAATCAAATACATGGCATGAAGAAATAGTGTGGTCACCTTCTCCACAAAATCGATAGGCTACATCAGAAACAACCCGTGTGGGTTATCCTACACCCTACCCTTAAGACTTTTGCACCAACAAACTGAATCTCTTAATGTCTTGATCCATATCATCTATTTGAGCTTGGTGATGTGTCTCAATATTGACCTCATACATCCCTGCAGACCTATTGGAGCTTGAAGTAGAGCAAGTATCATTGTAATAATGAGAGTGTTGAGCAATACTCTCAATCAAGTTCCCAACATCAACAACCTCCATGCTCATAATTCTACCACATGTTGAAGCATCAATGATTAACTTGATAGAGTTATCAACAACATTGTAGAAGACATGAAGTAGACTCCATTTAGGGTGCCCATGATGGGGCACAACATCAACATATCTTTGAATCTCTCCCAACCCTCATAAAGGGACTAGCCATCCCTTATCTAGAAGGCGATAATCTGATTTATCATCTCTGCAGTCTTCTTGGGTGGGAAGTACTGTTTTAGGAAGGCTTTGGCTAATTCATCCACGTCGTTATGTAACCTTGAGGCAAGGCCTTGAACCAAGCCTTAGCCCTGCCTCATAAAGAAAATGAGAAAGCGCTCAACAAAAGTGCATCCTAGGACACTTCATGAATCTTCATTGTGTCTATCAGCTCTTCAAAACTATTCAGATGTTGGTGTAGATTCTCATATGGTAGACCTCCAAACTGATTTTGCTTAACCATGTTGATCAGAGAAGGTTTCATCTCAAAATTTCAAGCTTGCATTGGAGGTCGAACCACGTTAGAAATAGGATGAAGTTGATTTGGCATCACATAATCACCAAGTGATAGGGGCTAAAGTCGTTATGCCTAATCAAAGTAAATCCTCAAAAACCTAACTAAATGTAGTAGGCAAGCAAGAGTCGAATCCCACAGGGAGGTAGCAATCTTTCTAAGCGCAAAACTTATATATCAAAGGTAACAAAGAGGGGGTTTTGGTTTGTTTGCAAGTAACAAAGTAAATCAAAGTAAAGGATGTAATCAATTGGGAAAAGTAACTTAGCCAGACAAATATCCACCATTCATTTGATTGATTGATCCTAGATTATCTTTATTCCTTCCTATGAACATTCATGTCCCTATTCTGAAATAGTTATCAGTACAACTAGTCCTGGTAACCCTAACTATCGAATGCACAAGAAACTATCAAGATTTAGAACAATAGAAGCAGTAATCATAGGAATTAACCAGGATACATGCAACACCACAACTCGCAGCATTTAACACATAATCAATTCTCTTCACAATAAACTAGTCCAACTAATCCTAGAATATCATGTTTTCTACACAAGATAAGGGATTTCAACTCGAAATATCCAAACCTTAGCAATAGACAATTACTAATATCAACTAGGTGATCAGGTCAGTCAAATCAGCAAGAATCAATAGGAATAAGCACAAAGAGAAGAGATATAATCAAAGGAAAGGAAATAGAATTTATAATCTCACAACCAAATACAAACGAAGGCTTCAATCGTCGGACTAAGCAAAAGTTGCTTAGTTCTTCATAGTCTTGGAAACGTAAAACTCAAAGGGAAAAACAATACGTTAACTGAATAATAGATAATGAAAAGAGGTTGTTGGCAACTAGGTTATAAAACCCTAGCAAAACCTAAACTAAAGATAAGAATAAAATCTAAAAGGAAATAAAATAAACTAACGAAATAAAAGAAAAATGAATAAAGTAAAACAAAATCTTTGGACGAACTTCTCGCACGCGTCTGATGAATAGTTTTTCGCGACCGCGGAAAAGTCACTGTTGAAACTCGTTGTCTTCTTTTTTTCTCTTCACTCCGTGTTGTTCCGCGACCGCGGTCGTGATTTCCGCGACCGCGGAAAAGCTCATGTAGCTTCTCTTCAGCTCCAATCGTGGTCTTCTCAAGTGGCTTTCTCTTCCATCTTCTTAAGTCTTCATTTAAGCTCTTCCAAACCACCAAAATCATACTTTTTCTCCTCAACTCCATATTCCACAATAACGCTCTAAACACATCCAAATGATACCTAAAACTCTGGTAATAACTCCTAGTTAAACCCTACAAAGTAGCGTTGATCAAATTCCCCCATGCTTAAACCTTACTCGTCCTCGATTAAGCTAATAGAAACCTACTCCTCCAATCAAATCCCCAAGGTCTCAGGAAGCACAGAAAAATCATCTACAATAAGAACTGCACCTAATCATGAATCTCCAAGGCACCGCACAATCAACTTAACACACACAACACACAAGCTTACAGGAAAGCAGAGTACCTCCCCCAAGGTAATCCCGAACACCATATAGTGAATAAAAATATCTAATCCTAGCCTCCATCTATCTTCTTATAACTCCCAAAGTGACCTATCTGAATCTTCCTTATATCACCTCTTCTTATGTCACCACGCTAGAAAAAAATGAGGAATCCTAATAATCACTCTTCTTCTTTTCACTCATTTTGCCAAGGCGCCCTTTCAGATTTTCACCAAGCCACTCATTTCATTTTTCAATAGATGGGCTCACATAAACCCACATCACTCTTGACCAATTATTACCCCAGCCTAATGCTGGTCCAAGCCACCTGCTTATTACCTAAGCCGCCCTCTCGGGTTTTCGACTTATCCTAGGATTTATTTTTGTCTTTTTTTCAATTTTTTACTTTTTTTTTCTTTTTCATTATGTTTTCTTTTCTTCAGACGACTAGCAAGTATAGATCATTCCCTCATTCTTAAACATTGCATTGTCTTCAATGTAATGAAAGACAAAAAGATGAAGCATAGGGAAAAGCAGAAAAGTACTCACAACCGTCGCCGAGGTAGCCTAGACTTGGAAGTTTGGGCTGGCGGTAAATCAATGAAAACACATGTCGTTGGTGTTGTGCGGTCCTTCTCAAGCAAACTTAACGTGCAACCAAATAAATCCACTGTAAGGGAAGTGGTACATCGAAGAAAACGGGGTTGCACGGCCTTCAATGAACACATAAGTGGAGCCCATATGTAATCGTGTTGTGGGCTCTAGTGTTCCTCCTCGCCAGCTGTCGAATGTCGGGCCATCATCGGTGCCAAAAAAATGTGGGGTGAATGTCTTCTCCTTGGCAGCATGATGTGCATCGTCTCCATGTAGAACTCGGACAACTAATCTTTGGTAAAACTTTTTTTTTTCAGGTAAGGGAGACTTACAGTGATTTTTCCGCGCCCGTGGAAAAGTATCTGGTGCGAGTGCACCGTCTTCAAATTTTGGCTTCGGGTCTCCTACCTGCAGGTTAGTCTAAAAACAAAACGAAACAAAAACAAAACAACTAAGAACATGAAACGAAAAGACATGAAAAGAAATACATACCTCGGGTTGCCTCCCGAGCAGCGCCTTAGTTATTGTCGTGACTCAACTTGGTGCTCTCCCACTCAACTTGGGTTTCTTACATCAATCGAACACTCGGGGATTCCATCAGGAGGGTGTCTCTTTGCATCATCTATGCTGAATCCGACCCTCACCCCATCAAATTCCATTATGAGTGAACCACTACTCACATCAATCTTCGTCTTCGTTGTGTTCATGAACGGCCTTCCCAGCATCACAGGGGCTGCGTTTTTGTCTTGCCCCGTATCCATCACAAAGAAGTCTGCATGGAAGATTAGCTTGTCAACCTCTACTAGCACATCATGCACCACTCCTTTGGGATACACAAAAGAAATATCCGCTAGTTGGATCACAATCCCCATCTTTTGTAATGTCCCAACTTCTAAAGACTCGTACAACGAGAGAGGTAAAACATTGATAGAGGCACCCAAATCCAGCATTGTTTTTTTGAACATGGTGCCACCTATCTTGCAGGGAATAGTGAACATGTCTGAATCACTGCGCTTCTTGGGAAACCGCTTTTGTAGCATAGCGGAAATGTTCTCACTGACTTTGACCTTCTTCTTTTCCTTCAAAGCTTTCTTCCTCTTTATTTTGCACAGCTCTTTCAAGAATTTGGCATAGCGAGGGATGCTCTTAACAATTTTGATCAAAGGAATATTTACCTCTCAATTACTGAAGGTCTCGAAGAGTTCTTTGTCGTTTTCCAGCTTTCTGGTGTCCTTCAGTGCCTCGGGAAAGGGAGTGGGTGGCTTTAGCGAACTGAGCGGGGGGAAATCGGGACGAATATAATCATCGTGGACATCAGCGGGCAAACCGCGATCACGGCTTGGGTCCCGCGGTCGCGGTTCTTCGTTTGGGAATTCTTGGGCTCCAGGGAGTTTTCCGCGATCGCGGAATTCTGTCCGCGGTCACGGATTTTCTTAGAGCATATCATCTTCCCCAGGAACTTTTCCGCGATCGCGGAAATCTATCCACGGTCGCGGAAAATCGCCGATTTTCGTCTCGTCTCAAGAAGCAATTCCGCGATTGCGGCCTTCCTCTCCGCGGTCGCAGAAATCTTTCTGTTGGCCTCGACTTTCTTCCACTTGTGTTCCGCTCCTCAGCGTCATGGCACATACGTTCTCCCTCGGGTTTACTACGTTTGAGATGGTAGTTTTCCCGAGTCCCGAGCTTCCAGTCTGCTCACTGCGATGGAGATTTGCCCCACTTGCTTCTCCAAGTTCTGAATACTTGACCGCATCTCTTGATTTTGTTAGACCATAGTGTTGGCCAACGTTGTTACATTCTGAGCTAGAGACTTCTATTGCTGGACCATCGCTTGAATTTGTGACCTCATCGAGGTCACAGTGCTAGCCAACGTCGATACGCTTTGGGTGAGAGATGTGATCATGTCATCACCGGACATAGATGAACTTGAGCTCGGGCCTTGAGGTCTTGGGTCATAGGGAGCTCTAAATTGTTGTTGGTGTTAACCTCCAGGCTGTTGATATTGGTTTGGGCGCGGTAGGAACTATTGTGGCCTCTGGTGATACTCTTGATTATCCTGGCCCTGAGGAGGGTTCTGCTGATTCTCGTATCTCAAATTCGAGTGATCTCTCCACCCTGGATTGTAAGTGTTGGAGTACGGGTCATATCTTGGTCTAGGAGGACCAAAACCTCCAATAGCATTCACCTCAACAGTGGGTTCCTGCAACGTGGGACATGCATCAGTAGGATGCATCGTGTCATAGCATATCCCACAGGATTTGACTTGCTGTTGGCCACCCTTCATCATGTACCTCCTCATCATCTCCTTCATCTCAGAAAGTAGTGAGGATGATGGTTGAGAGTCTGCAGCCTTGACTGATTGGGCGCTTGCCCTCTTGCTGAATTGTTTTAAGCCCTCAGACAGCTCAAAGAATATCTCAAATGCTGCTGTAGGCATCTTATTCAGGATATTTCCTCCACAGGCTGCATTCACCATCCTTCTCTCGTCGTCAAGAAGGCCATCGTACAAATAAAGTATGAGGTCTTGGTCTGAATACCCATGGTAGGGACAGCTTGAAATCAGCCTCTTGAACCTCTCATAGTACTCATACAACGTCTCAGTAGCCTGCTGTTCAATATTGTTGATGCTCCTCTTCAGGCTATTGAGCTTTGTCGCAGGGAAGTACTTTTCCAGGAAGGCTTTCGTCATCTTAGTCCATGTATCAATGCTTCCTAGAGCCAAATAGTAGAACCAATCATTGGCTGAATCCTTGAGAGAGAAAGGAAAGGCCCTCAGCTTGATCTGGTCCTCAGTAACGCATCGTGGCTTCATGCTGGTGTAGACGGCATGGAATTCAGAAAGGTGTTTGTTGGGGTCTTCTCCACTATTCCCATGGAAGTGGAGTAGTAGATGGATAAGCCCAGATTTGAGCTCAAAATTCACGCCATCTGCCAGCTCAGGAAAGTGCACAGCAAGCGGTTGCTGCTGCAGATTCGGGGCAGTCAACTGCCTCAAAGTCGGTGCTTCTTCAGCCATCTCTATTTGTGTACGAGCAGCTACACGGTGTCTGGAAAGTGTTCTTTCGATCTCTGTATCAAAATCTAACAATGGGGAGTCAATAGCAAGGGTGTGGACCATAAGATAGGTCCACACAAAAATTTGCACACAAACACACACAAAGAAAAATTATTACTTGCCTCCCTGGCAACGGCGCCAATTTGATAGGGGCTAAAGTCGTTATGCCTAATCAAAGTAAATTCTCAAAAACCTAACTAAGTATAGTAGGCAAGCAAGGGTCGAATCTCACATGAAGGTAGCAATATTTCTAAGTGCAAGACTTGTATGCCAAAGGTAACAAAGGGGGGGTTTTGGTTTGTTTGCAAGTAACAAAGTAAATCAAAGTAAAGGATGTAATCAATTGGGAAAAGTAACTTAGCCAGACAAATATCCACCATTCATTTGATTGATTGATCCTAGATTATCTCTATTCCTTCCTATGAATATTCTTGTCCCTATTCTGAAATAGTTATCAGTCCAACTAGTCTTGGTAACCCTAACTATCGAACGCACAAGAAACTATCAAGATTTAGAACAATAGCAACAGTAAGCATAGGAATTAACCAGGATACATGCAACACCACAACTCGCAGCATTTAACACATCATCAATTCTCTTCACAATAAACTAGTCCACCTGGTCCTAGAATATCATGTTTGCTACACAAGATAAGGGATTTCAACTCGAAATATCCAAACCCTAGCAATAGACAATTACTAATATCAACTAGGTGATCAGGCCAGTCAAATCAGCAAGAATCAATAGGAATAAGCACAAAGAGAAGAGATATAATCAAAGAAAAGGAAATAGAGTTTATAATCCCATAACCAAATACAAACGAAGGCTTCAATCGTCGGACTAAGAAAAAGTTGTTTAGTTCTTCATAGTCTTGGAAACGTAAAACTCAAAGGGAAAAACAATACGTTAACTGAATAATGTCTTAATAATAGATAATGAAAAGAGGCTGCTAGCAACTAGGTTATAAAACCCTAGCAAAACCTAAACTAAAGATAAGAAATAAAATCTAAAAGGAAATAAAATAAACTAACGAAATAAAAGAAAAGGAAATAAAGTAAAACAAAATCTTCGGATGAACTTCTCGCGCACGTCTGATGAATTGTTTTTCGCGACCGCGGAGGAATTTCCGCGACTGCGGAAAAGTCACTGTTGAAACTCGATGTCTTCTTGTTTTCTCTTTGCTCCGTGTTGTTCCGCAATGGCGGTGGTGATTTCCGCGACCGCGGAAAAGATCCTGTAGCTTCTCTTCAGCTCCAATCGTGGTCTTCTCAAGTGGCTTTCTCTTCCATCTTCTTAAGTCTTCATTTAAGCTCTTCCAAACCACCAAAATCATACTTCTTCTCCTCAACTCCATATTCCATAATAACGCTCTAAAAACATCCAAATGGTACCTAAAACTCCGGTAACAACTCCTAGTTAAACCCTATAAAGTAGCGTTGATCACCAAGTGACATGCGTGCAAACTAGATTTACAGATTAAGAACCTTACATCTACGTCGTTAGCCATTCATGTTCTTTGGCTTCGCGTTGTGGCCTTCTTCTTAAGCGAAAAGTACGCTCAGGCTCAGGATCGTATTCGTTGAAATTACCATCACTGATACTAGCAATAGTCGAACCGACTGTAGGAAAACAACTGATACTAGCAATAGTCCTCGACAATGGCGCCAAAAACTTGATAGGACAAAAGCCTACCCACACATGTTGTAACTGTAACACCCCCGATTTATACCGGTTGTGCCACACGCCAGTGACCTCAGACATTACTGTCCAAAGCCACCCCAGGCTTTAATCGGAACAATTAAGCTTAAATACGTGAATATATTAAATGAAAGATTGAACAGCGGAAGATATTTGGATAAGAAACTCAACCCTTTTTATTAAAAGATCTCTCATCAAACGAGAGTAGTATTTTTACAACATAGTGAATATATCAGCGAAAGACTTTAAATTACACAGCGGAAGACTTTTAAGAATCAACCTATAACATGGCTAAGTTATAAAGATATATTAAAGTAATACTTAACAACTTAAAACACTGACACTTAAATCTTCGTCTGCAAGCCTCTTCTTCTTCAACTGGTTACTTTGACTTCGGAAACCACCCACTGATGTGCCGTATAGGACGGATGACACTAGCCAACCATGCATGGAATAAAACCCGGTTGGTTAGTCTAATGAAAGACTATGCAAGGGTGAAAACAGAATGGTTCTAGTGATCGTAACCGTTTACTATCATTGTTCCTCGAATAATAACCGAAGGAACGATATGTAACCCGATACTTTCACGGAATGATTTATTATTTAGATATGCACTGAAGAGAAGACTCCCAAAGGAAATGAGCCTTATGGGAAACGTATGAAGAGAAGACTCCAAAAGATTGAGTCTTACGGGAAATTATGACAACTGTTTGGGAACGTTATAGTTTCACACAAGCGTTTAAAAGCGACTTGACTATTTGGGTCCACGACCAACCTCACCGCTTAGTGAGAATTCAGATTAGGAAGGTGGACTTACTTTAATCGAAGCCTAGACGAGTTTTCACGTTGTACTTCTCGCCCAAGGTTCATTAATTATGTGTCTAACCGCACTTATCTTATTTAATTACAAAACGTACATTAATGTTAAGGCTTTTAATATTATCTCGAGTACTACGAACCTTTAATACACGGGGTGACATTACGTCCACCCAAATTGCACTAGCAAGGTGCTTAACACCTCCTACCTTAACGGTGGATAGGTAGCAATGGTCATGACCGTTAAGAGCATTAGGAAATTATTCCTATTAGTACCAAGTTATAAAGAAACGACTAATCCTTATCCGGAATTAGTGTTCCTATGAATACTCGTGCTATTCTAGCATTAAAGTTTACATTTAAATCCATAACAAAACCATTACGGTAATTAACAAGTATAATAGCGTTGTTTCTAGAAATATATACAACCTATCATAATATCACCTTTTAATCACGTTATTTATAAAATCTGTTCCCAAACGAAAACAACAGTTCACTCCAATTTAATTAACAATTAAAAGCAATTGATAATTAATAGAACATGGAATGATTAAGCAAGAGCGAACCGCCACTTGCCTTAAGTAGATTCGGCGATGAATCTAGACGAGACGACTACTGAAGATATCATTTCCGATGATATGGCCTATGCTTCAGATAGCTCTAGCAAGGTTACGGGTCCACACGTGATCCAGCAAATAACGTTACAACTGACAAATTAATTATTATCAATTAATTTGTCTGGACGAACTCAAGTAATTAAATTTAATAAATTTTTATGATTTTAAATTATAAAAATATTAATTAAATTTTCCTGAAGAAAAATACGGATAAAAGTGGGTTAAAATTATACCGCTCGATTGATTTCTGCTAATGTGGAACTAATTAAGGCACTAATTAAGGCAAAGGGCCCACCACCTTTGCTTCTTCTTCCTTCAACCAAGTACATAAGCTCAACAACAATGGCTACAACGCAGCCAACAGCACCGCAGTTCCAACACGCAGCTCGCCGGAGGCTTCCCGACGCCGGGGAGAAGAAGCGGCAGCACGGCGCAGCAGCGGACAGCAACACCAGCACAACAACCGCGCCAGCGACAACAACAAGAACAGCAGCTCGCCGGGAAGGCTCTTGTCACCGGACTGGCTTGCCTTCGCCGAGAAGAGGCTCGTCGTCGGAGTCACAGCAGCAGTGGCACAACGCCGGAGAAGAAGGCTGAACGAGCTCGCCGGCGGGAGAGATGGCCGAGAGGGAACGGGAGAGAGAGGGAGAGATTGAGAGCGAGCTGAGGATGAAGAGTCTGCCCCAAGCCTCCCTTTATACAGAGCCACATGAGCCCTTACCGTGGCCAGAAGAAGCGGTGTCGCCCCCCTCTTCCAGTGAAACGACGCCACGCGAAGAAGATGAAAGGCGGTTCTGAAATGCTCGACCGCGGTCGCGGCGGATTCACCGCGGTCGCGGCGGATTCACCGCGGTCGCGGTGTAGGCCAATTTCGTGCCTTTTTGTCGGGGAAAAAATATATGGGCATGGTTTTAACCCCGGGAATTTTATGTTTGTATCCAGATAAATATTGTAAGTCCCGAACATATATCGAATGTATTTTATACCACTCAAGGAATTATTTCGGAGATCAAGGATATTACAGAAAATCCAAACTCCATTGAAAGCGAAATAATTATTGAACGAAGGTTGGGAAAATTACCCAAATACCCTTACTAAAAATGAGGGATATTACATCACCTCTCCCTTAAAAGAAGTTTCGATCCCGAAACTTGGCCGAATAATATATGAGATCGGGTTACAACTAACCTTACTACCTGAACTTGATATCCTTAATCACTTTACCCTTGACTTGCTTCCATAAACGATCAGTTTCCTCAACCATACCACTATCTCACATCTCCATATGTTACACTTGTAGCAACTCGTAATTACACCCACAAAGTCATGATTATCTCATGATAATACCCTCTTAAATCCTTGCAACAAACTTGCTTTTCCTTAAGCATGAGAACACACCTTTCTCTGTCAACCTTTCCATTTATAACTTCTCTCGGAGTACGTACCTTATCTTCCTCATAATCCATTACCAGAACTTAGTGGTCCTTGAGACATCGCATTTCCTAATTCCTTTAAGTGTATACCCCACAATTCCATTACTCATCATTATCGGGTTTGGCCCTTATGCCAAGTTTTAACTTTGGTATCTTTTCGATAATGACTTAGCCTATTCCTATAATCACTTTATAACTTAAACCTGTAAGATTCCTTAACTTTCTCCAACATAATCACCATGCTTTTATTCTTATGTTCCTCAAAACGAATCACATGAGACATTACTCTTAATTCCTTAAGGTATCATCCTGAAAATGATTCGTTGCCAACTGCCTCAGTCACTTCTATCGGAACCTTCAATAGTTTATACGATTAACGCTTGCTACTTTACTCCTTAGGCGTACATAGACAATTCTCTCCACTAAATCTTTTAATATATCGGGATCATCAATATATCCCATCTTTAAACTGTAATCTTCACATTTAAGTGACCTACTCCGAACACGATAGCTTTACACTTAATTTCTTCCAAAAAGAGTTGTCCATAAGCCTTATGGATGACTTACTCACCTCGAATCTCAATATCAAACCTTGTAATTTCCCAAGTATCATAACTCCTTATCCTCTGAAAGTACCACTTACCAATTTCAATCATTTGGCCCAATTAGATTTGGCTCAGACGTCCATTACTTGACTCATAGCCCAAAAGTTTGTTTAACTGTCTCCAATAACTTATTTTAAACTTAAGATCTTTATTTTCCTCACACAATCTATTATACATCCAAGACTTAATCATATCGTTCCTTATGAAACCTCAAAACGAACTTCGATTAGATTTTCCAAAATAATACCTACGACCTTGCACACTTGGCTTTTTAAAAGCAAACTTTAACCATTGGTCCTACACTGGTCGTACCCACTTATGGATCTCATAACCATAACTCTGGACTCTAAGGTCTTACTCAAGATCGTAATAGAGGAAACGAGTTCCCTATGAACTATCCCTCTTAATCTATACACATCTATGCATACAGCATGAACTCATAACTAGGTGTTCTGGACTTTGCATTAATCCACCCTTATATACTTTTACCAGAGAAAATGTTCAGGGTGCACGTATGAGAGATAACTCTCAATCTCATAGAGCATTAACCCCTCACATTTATTCCTACACCTTAAGAAATTCTGGAAGAACTCAGCTTACGAGATACGCTTGCCAACTCAGAAAGCAATTAATATTATGCTGATGTGACATTACTCCAGAAATGAAGAAAGACTCTTAGGAATTGATCTAGAATTTAAGCAATAGAGTCGACCCTGGGGTTAACCCTATAGGGAACGAACATCTAGGCCACATACGATACTCTTCCTCAATGAGTCCGACAACCTTTATCCATACATGATATATACTGTTTCCGGCACTCACGGGGTTTCGTATAAACGATTTGTAACATTAGCGAACTTAGTAATTTCCGAAATGAGGAAACACTTCTTTATTTACTCGAAACATTGCATTAAGGCAACTGACAAAAAGTCGAATAGACAGACTACGAAACTACAGAGATTATCGACACACGTCGTTGCTCCTTAATCTTAAGAAAAGGCTTAACAGAAATACAACTACTCGATTAGGGTTCCTCAGATTCAACCTTGGGTTATTACTCGGTCCTGCACCAGCACGGGCTGTATTTCTTGTGTTCACCATCTGTTGGTGAATCATAATGTTAATTTAGAATTTTCCAACTTGATCATGACACTTTAGTCAAATATGTTATGATACAGATTATAAGGGTCCAAACTAATAACTTTATATTAGTCTGACTAACCCTCCACTGTTAACTACAGAAATGACCTTCTTCTGCTTATTTAAGAATGGGTATTCTAGGGGAATGTCAACCTTTAAATGACATTGATCCTAAGAAGAGACAATATCCCTAAGAATGGATCTATGGAATAAGTAACACTTGAAGTTTGCAGAAGTTTGAAAACCACTTAATTTTAAACCAGATACCTTCAAACTTTATACTTTAAACCTTATATGTAAAAATAATTATCTATAAAGTTAGTTTCTCAAATTAGTGATATGATTATCACAAAACTTGTACAAATACCAAAATTACGCTTTTAAAGTTACAATCATAAACTCAATTTAATCGCTTATAACACGATATTTTATACACCAATTATAAATAGCTTTTGAAATTCAAATAACTAAATCATTATTTTAAATTCCAAGGAGTAAATAAAACTTTTAAATCCAACAGTTAAATCTTCAAAGTTCTTTTTAATAGAACATAGGTTGAAAATAGTTTCGAAATTAATTCTTTCGAAAATTCTCAAACCTAACTATAAGCCAAAACTTTAAAACCATTGCTCTGATACCACATCTGTAACACCCCTGATTTATACTGGTTGTGCCACACGCCAGTGACCTCAGACATTACTGTCCAAAGCCACCCCAGGCTTTAATCGAAACAATTAAGCTTAAATACGTGAATATATTAAATGAAAGATTGAACAACGGGAGATATTTGGATAAGAAACTCAACCTTTTTTTATTAAAAGACCTCTCATCAAACGAGAGTAGTATTTTTACAACAGAGTGAATATATCAGCGGAAGACTTTAAATTACACAGCGGAAGACTTTTAAGAATCAACCTATAACATGGCTAAGTTATAAAGATATATTAAAGTAATACTTAACAACTTAAAACACTAACACTTAAATCTTCGTCTACAAGCCTCTTCTTCTTCTTCAACTGGTTACTTTGACTTCGGGAACCACCCACTGATGTGCCGTATAGGACGGATGACACCAGACAACCATGCATGGAATAAAACCCGATTGGTTAGTCTAATGAAAGACTATGCAAGGGTGAAAACAAAATGGTTCTAGTGATCGTAACCGTTTACTATCATTGTTCCTCGAATAATAACCGAAGGAACGATATGTAACCCGGTACTTTCACGGAATTATTTATTATTTAGATATGCACTGAAGAGAAGACTCCCAAAAGAAATGAGCCTTATGAGAAACGTATGAAGAGAATACTTCAAAAGATTGAGTCTTACGGGAAATTATGACAACTGTTTGGGAACGTTATAGTTTCACACAAGCGTTTAAAAGCGACTTGACTATTTGGGTCCACGACCAACCTCACCGCTTAGTGCGAATTCAGATTAGGAAGGTGGACTTACTTTAATCGAAGCCCAGACGAGTTTTCACGTTGTACTTCTCGCCCAAGGTTCATTAATTATGTGCCTAACCGCACTTATCTTATTTAATTACAAAACGTACATTAATGTTAAGGCTTTTAATATTATCTCGAGTACTATGAACCTTTAATACACAGGGTGACATTACGTCCACCCAAATTGCACTAGCAAGGTGCTTAACACCTCCTACCTTAACGGTGGATAGGAAGCAATGGTCATGACTGTTAAGAGCATTAAGAAATTATTCCTATTAGTACCAAGTTATAAAGAAACGACTAATCATTATCCGGAATTAGTGTTCCTACGAATATTCGTGTTATTCTAGCATTAAAGTTTACATTTAAATCCACAACAAAACCATTACGGTAATTAACAAGTATAATAGCGTTGTTTCTAGCAATATATACAACCTATCATAATATCAAATTTTAATCACGTTATTTATAAAATCTGTTCACAAACGAAAACAACAGTTCACTCCAATTTAATTAACAATTAAAAGCAATTGATAATTAATAGAACATGGAATGATTAAGCAAGAGCGAACCGTCACTTGCCTTAAGTAGATTCGGCGATGAATCTAGACGAGACGACTACTGAAGATATCATTTCCGATGATATGGCCTATGCTTCAGATAACTCTAGCAAGGTTACGGGTCTACACGTGATTCAGCAAATAACGTTATAACTGACAAATTAATTATTATCAATTAATTTGTCTGGACGAACTCAAAAAATTAAATTTAATAAATTTTTATGATTTTAAATTATAAAAATATTAATTAAATTTTGCTAAAGAAAAATACTGATAACAGTGGGTTAAAATTATATCGCTCCATTGATTTAGTGGGTTAAAATTATATCGCTCCATTGATTTTGGTTAAATCTGGACTGAATGGCTATTGGGCTTTCGGCCCAATAAGGAACTAATTAAGGCAAAGGGCCCACCACCTTTGCTTCTTCTTCCTTCAACCACGTACAGAAGCTCAACAACAATGGCTACAACGCAGCCAACAGCACCGCAGTTCCAACACGCAGCTCGCCGGGGGCTTCCCGACGCCGGGGAGAAGAAGCGGCAGCATGGCGCAGCAGCGGACGGCAACACCAGCACAACAACCGCGCCAGCGACAACAACAAGAACAGCAGCTCGCCGGGAAGGCTCTCGTCACCGGACTGGCTTGCCTTCGCCGGGAAGAGGCTCGTCGTCGGAGTCACAGCAGCAGTGGCACAACGCCGGAGAGGAAGGCTGAACGAGCTCGCCGGCGGGAGAGATGGCCGAGAGGGAACGGGAGAGAGAGGGAGAGATTGAGAGCGAGCTGAGGATGAAGAGTCTGCCCCAAGCCTCACTTTATACAGAGCCACAGGAGCCCTTACCGTGGCCAGAAGAAGCGGTGTCGCCCCCCTCTTCTAGTGAAACGACGCCACGCGAAGAAGACGAAAGGCGGTTCTGAAACGCTCGACCGCGGTCGCGGTGTAGGCCAATTTCGTGCCTTTTTGTCGTGGAAAAAATATATGGGTATGGTTTTAATGCGGCAATTTTATGTTTGTATCCAAACAAATATTCTAAGTCTCGAAAATACGTTGAATGTATTTTATACCACTCAAGGAATTATTTCGGAGATCAAGGATATTACAGAAAATCCAAACTTCACTGAAAGTGAAATAATTATTGAACGAAGGTTGGAAAATTACTCAAATACCCTTACTAAAAATGAGGGATATGACAATAACTTAAACTGGTGAGGTAAGCCGTAAAAAGGGAGATTTGTTTATTTAACAACTAAGAAACAAAACTACAAAGGATGGTTGTAAACAGTTGGGGAGAAGATTCTAGGACTAGGGATCTCCACAACAATTTTTTGTTAAACTTACTAGATATCTATGTGAAAATTGATTTAACTTTTTTGAAGGTAAGCTACTTAAAATCTCTACTAACTCCTTTCATACGATAATAGATGTTCCTAAATTCAAACTAATAATTGTTGTCGCACAGAGCTTATCAAATCTAGACCCTTTGGGCACTTAGAATCTAGGATTAAACTGGGTTGTCATTCACTATCGCGTTCCATTAACTTCAATCAAGCCTAGGGTTTCTATGATAGATTAGGATCTCACAAGAGTGATTAGATTGATGTCGCATAAATAATACTCAAATTCAATTCCTAGTGATTTGATAAAGTAATCTTCTTAATTTCAAACGTATACTTTATCTGAGTTATCTATTAAGTTTATCTCCTTTTAGACTCAAACGTAATGAAAATCTAATCAACTTTCATCAATTGCATTAAGAACTTTAGGATTGAATCAACAAGGTTTCAGATTTCAATTTAGACAAATATCATGCACAAGTCTACCAATTCATTGTTGGGATCACCCAACCCTAGAATTATGGAATTATCCAGACATGCTTAGAGAAATGATCAAAAACATCATATGAACAAATGAAATCATTCAACTAGATTAGAATAAGAGAAATAATTGATCAAATCTAGGAAACAATCTCCAATATTCAAAAATCTTCAAAAGAACTCCAAAAACACCTAGGGCTACAGAGAATTTGAAAAGTGGCAAAAAGTGGAATAAGAGCCCCTGAAAATAACCCTAGAAAAAATATTTATATCATCCAAAATAATAAGGGGTGAAATATAACGAATCCGGGTCACGGACGATATTGCACGGTTTGTGACAAATCATGCACTTCTCTTGAGCACTTTGCAAAAGTTTACGTCTTCGTTGTTGGCCATGCACCTTGTGTAAATGGTCGTGTCCCTCTTTTTTGCTCTATAATCTTCCTTGTTGGCATGTGTGGTCCATCTTCTTGGCTTTCCTCGGCTTGATATCTTTCCCCAATGATGTCCGTGCCTCGTAGCACATCTCTTTTGTCCACCAAACTACCTGAAAACACGCAGAAACTATAGTAGATATCTAAAGCAAAAAAAACAATATAACTAACTAAAAATGCAATATAATAACATGAAAAATCCTAAGTTAAAGCCTAAATTCTTGTCCTAAACATGTATGAAATGGATGTTATCAAGTATTGAGCATAGATTTTGTTTTGAGTGATTATACTGCATAAGTTGGTGTTGGCTCTCTTTTTTTTACAATTTTAGGTTGCCATAATGTGATTTCTTCAATCTATGACATTTGCTCATTCAAAATTAGAGAATATGTACTTAGTACAGCTATGCTTTTGACCGCTAATTATGTGAAGATAGCTTTGTGACGGCCGGTGTTATAGATTTATTGTTCATATATCTTGAGGTGTGTGTCTTATGAAAGAACTGTGGTATCGTTAATTGTGTATTTTCTGTAGCATGAGTTGTTTCTTGTAAGAATTCATCTCTTATAGCAAATCAAGTAGCAATGGTCTGGTGTTGCCTTTTAACCTACAACCTTAGACCCTCTTCTTCCCAGAAAATCCTTGTAAAAATATCAATTTTGATCCACATAAACCCCTCCTACTTCTCTCTTTTCTTATCCGCATTTTCTTCTTCCTTTCTTGTCACAAAACCTCCCAAAAAATTCAAAAAGGCGAGTTCTCAAATCCTACTGGTCCAACGTGATAATTTCCTTGTTGCTCACTTTAAGCGTATCATCATCTGTGACAATTAATTCCAATTACTCATTCTGTTGAGGGGGTCTCTGAAATCTAGAGGTCAAACCTCGCATCTTGTGTTATTCAGATAGTATGCCTTGCATAGTACTATATCACGTGTATAAATTTATGTTGCAAATTATATCAAGCTCACTTGATATCTTGAGGAGGATTAGATTTTGACACTCTAGTTTGCTTCATCCTACTCATTGTCTTTAAATAATATGTGTAGATACATTTCATAAGTTTGCCTACAAGTACATTCATTCTCTCTTCACTACTACAAAATATGCTTTTTAGTCCGAGCGTTTTCCATTATATAGCCCGGATATAGCTAAAAAGGGCTCGGGCTATTGGTTGGTGTGATAATAGACCAAATAGCCCGGACCCATTGTCACACGCCCGGGCTATATTCCTTCACATAATTTGGGGTTGAACTTCACTTAATAGCCCGGGCGTGTACAATACATGTCCGGGCTAAAAAGTCTAAAATTTTCAAGTTAATTATTTCTCCCTTCCGGGTTGTATGTTATTCATATCCAGGATAAAAGGTTTCTCCTAGTAGGCATATATTCGTGGTTATATAGCTCGGACTTATAATGTCCGGGCTATATAGTTTTTTTTTCCGCAAATATTTATATTTATTGCCTATTTAAATACCATGTTTATATACTTTGCTGTATTTTGCTGCATTGTACCAATATTTAACTCACACTAGAGAATAGAAACATTTATAACTGATAAACCAGATAGTATAGATCCAAAACAATGTGAGTTACAATATCATTCTTCATATAATTTAGGAAAGGACTCCTAATAGAAGTTCACAACTTAACACATACTGAAAGAAAACAACTAATTCTACGCCTTCTAGCAATACCACCTGTGATTCTTCATCTCTATTGACAACTTTCCATTCGACAAACACGCTTGCATGACAATCCTTTATGCAATCAGCTAATATATATCAACTTCCTACAAAGCTTTGCAGAAATTAAAGAACAAAAAAATATATAACAAACAAAAAGTGGAATGACTTATTAGGTGTTATTAATAAATTCAAACTACAAGCAATAGGTAAATAGAACTTCATACCTACATAAGACTTAGGAAATAATCAAACCACTCCCGTCGAATTTCATCAACATCTTCATTTGTGTAGGAAGATCGGTCATCATACCACTGTAAAATATATACAACATTATATTTATTTAGAGTAAACCTTATTTATCAAAGAGAAACTATTACAGATTAAAAAAGCCTTACATTGATGGGAATTACAAAACAATTTTGTTGGTGAAGTATAAGATCTTTCATAAACTTCAAAACATAGTATCCACAATCAATCGCATTCTTCTGACGAGGACATTGTAAGTCTTACACAAATAATTGTATAAGATTGGAAAATGTATCGAAAGAATGATATATTCATCTTTACTAGCACTATTTTGTATTTAGTTAGGCAAGAATCTGTTTGTAAGAAAATTATCTTTATTCTACTAGCTTGTAAATATTAGGAAGACTGAAATTTATCTTTAAAAAAGCTTACTAGTTTGTCAATGATTGGTTGAGCTTTTTCAGAACAGTCCCCTAGTTTGTTTTTCCTTGCTTCGATCCATAGGATTGACCGAGACACAGTGGAAGAAGAATCCATTTGATGCTTAGCTTTTTGACATATATGGAAAAAATATATTGACGTATACATCAATATATACATCATAAGTCAATATCTACAAGTGTTATTTGAATAGATAGTATTCAAGTACTTACATATTCAGCCTCGACGCCAGCATAACCCTTACGCGATGCCTTGTAAGTATAATCACTTTGTTTCGAGAGCTCTTTAAACTTCTCACTCTTTTCCTATTGTAAATTTGAAGTTGTTAGTGTATAAAGTTATTACCAAGACTTAATCCCAAAGAGCATTCTTACCTTAAACTCTGCGGATTGTCTTATTTGAATAAATTATGTCCATTGATCTTGAGTGATGTATGAGTCATACATGGCTGGAGGTTCTATGCGAAGTTCACCTGTTTCCCCGTCCACCATATGAAATTTACCCAAGTCCTTTTTGAATGCCCTCCATAAATCATTCGCTTTTTGCACAACCCAATCCTTTAGCTCAGCAGGAAGATCAAAGCCTCCCTGTATGTAAAATAAACAAGCACATTTTAGAAATTTACAAATACAATAGTTATTGTATTATAGATAAACATATGTAATCATTACCAAGACTTCTTCACAAATAGCATTTTTTTCCTCTGTAGAAACCAATTTCCAATTATCAACTGTGATAGGAACCCACTTCTTTACTGTAGTACCAATATATGTGGACAATTTTGCTTTATTTACTCCAATGGGTTATCCCTTGTTGTTCAGGTCGACTGAGAGGCGGGAACCATGTGCCATTCCTTTAACAATATTCTTCAACAGCGAAGCCCCTCTAGTCTTACATTTCTTCTCAGAAACATTTTCAGGCTGATTTTTAGAAAGATTGTTTGATGGAGTGGAAATCTGACTCCTTTTTGAGCCATCTGCATATGTAGATAACACATATCAACTAACCTTCTAATGGTATAAAATATAAATGCATGTACCCTTTTCTTAACACATATTGAGCCATCTGCATATGTAGAATAACACATATCGAACCATCTGCATATGTAGAATAGCAAGCTAATTTTTCAGGCAGATAAGTAAACAAAAACTAAATATAACAACAACAAACACCAACAAGCGCGCCTAAACAAGTGACCAGTGCATGAGGAAGCTGAAATTAGAGCAATTAATGGTCATTTTACCCAGCTTATTTATGACAAAAATGATATAGATTAGTATAGAAATTTAAAACTATATTCTGGGCTTGATATAACCCTTCCAGAGTTCTAGAACTGTAGTATATTCTCAAGATGTGTTTATGTCAAGATTAACTTCAAATTAGAAGTGGGTCAAAATATATCAGGTTATCAACAAAGCTTCATAAATTATCACAAAACCTCTAACTTTAACATCTAATTTCTCAACGCATCAAGGACTGGTGAGCAACACATAAACACAAAATAAGTAAAGCTTTTTGTGAAATTTCACACACAAAATTCTTCACAGCACTGAAAACAAACTTGAATAAAAAAAAGTTTGAGCTCCTTGAAACAATTCTACTGACAGTTACATAGTGCCCCACTTTTTTCATAGCATTGTTTTAGCACTAAAGGAAAGGCAAACAATGTAACACCCCTAAATATATCCTTGAAAGTATTACCGCCAGTGATCTCAGATTCCACATATGAAGCCACCCAAGGCTTAACCAGTTTATACAAAACATAAAACAACATTCATAAAATGAAATGTCATAACATTCATTTAAAACAAGGTCTCGGAATTACATCCATAAACCAAATACAACAGAACTATAGAGTAGTCTTAATACAGAACATGTTTAATACAGCGAAAGTCTTTTAAAATAAATAACGCAAAAGTCTTGATCGAGCGATTACGCCTAGGATCTCAACCTTGATAAACTCTTCAAAATTCCATCTGCCTTCATCGTCGGTTCTAGCCTTCATGGATCAGAAGTTTATCTGATGTGCCGTATGAGACAGATGACACCAGCCAACCATGCAAGGGAAATTAACCGGTTGGTTAGTCTAATGAAAGACTATGCAAGGGTAAAACAGAAAGGTTCTAAGTAGTCGTATTAGGTTAGACCCATCACTTCTCGGATGAAAGTCGATGATGATAGTAAACCTCAATACTTCTACAGAAACATACCAAACAGAATGATCGAGAGAAGACTTTGAAAGATTGAGTCTTGCGGAAACATATGAAGAGAAGACTCCAAAGAATTGAGTCTTATCGGAAGTATGACAAGTGTTCGGGAACATTATAAGTTCACACAAGAGTTTAAAAGCGACTTGACTATTTGGGTCCACGACCAACCTTACCGCGTAATGCGAATTTAGATTAGGAAGGTGGACTTACTTTAATTGAAGCCCAGACGAGTTTCCACGTTGTACTTCTCGCCCAAGGTTAATTAATTATGTACATAGCGGCACTTATCTTATCTCGTGACAAAACGTACGTTTACGTTATAAGATTTTATCATATAAATATATCAGCTCGAGATGAGAGATATCTTGGGAGCATATCCCGAATGATTTGGCACCAGTTGTGTGCACCTCCCCTATATTCGGATAGGGGACAGTCATGACCAGAGAAATGGTGTTAGGGCTTAGTCATCCTATCCACCATGGTTATAAAGAAACGACTAGACCTCGCATGGTACATAGAGTTCCTACGAATACTCGTACTAACTATATTTCAAGTTCACTTAAAATCCACACTAATACCATCATGGTAATAACAGATATAATAGCGTTATTTCTAGCAATATATACAACCTATTATAATATTCATTTTAATCGTATCATTTATCAAATCTGTTCCCAACGAAAATAGTAATTCATCCCAATTTAATTAACAATTAAACAATTGATAATTAATATAAATATGGATTGATAAGCAAGAGCGAACCGCCACTTGCCTTAGATTAACGAACGATCGACAAAGACGGTTTCTGGGTCCGGAACGGGGACAAAACTCGGATTACAGATCCCTATGGAATGACCCATAACGAAACCCTAAGTTAGATTCGACATTAGAATGACACGAATCCAAAGAAGAACGAACGAAATCGAAAGAACGGAAGTCCCGACCAAGATCGCAAAGCCAAACGCCACGATCGCGAGTGCCCAGGCACACCGCGGTCGCGGTGGCTCTACCGCGGTCGCGGTCATCGAGGACGAGTGTCCGCGAGACACTGTGACAGCGGCCGCCAACGCGGGTGACAATGTCACAGCCGCGATCGCGGTGTTCATGACCGTGATCGCGGTCGATGAACTCCGGCGACACGACGAGGAAGAAAGCTCACCGGGGCGACGCGTCGGGGCTCGAGAGTGGTGGCTCCGACTTCTGGACTCCTTGTACCACCAAAGCACCACCTCCTCCTTCGAGAGCTCCGACGACGTCTTGAAGTTTTCCGGCGAAAGCTTCGAATTTTCCGGCGACAATGGAACGAGTGGGAGAGAGTGATTTGGAGTGCTCTTCACACCTCCAGATATCCTCCTTTTATAGCCTAAGCAAGTAGGAGCCTCACCGCCTCAACCCAGACCGGATTTGACATCTAATTTCTCAACGCATCAAGGACTGGTGAGCAACACAGAAACACAAAATAAGTAAAGCTTTTTGTGAAATTTCACACACAAAATTCTTCACAGCACTGAAAACAAACTTGAATAAAAAAAAGTTTGAGCTCCTTGAAACAATTCTACTGACAGTTACATAGTGCCCCACTTTTTTCATAGCATTGTTTTAGCACTAAAGGAAAGGCAAACAATGTAACACCCCTAAATATATCCTTGAAAGTATTACCGCCAGTGATCTCAGATTCCACATCTGAAGCCACCCAAGGCTTAACCAGTTTATACAAAACATAAAACAACATTCATAAAATGAAATGTCATAACATTCATTTAAACAAGGTCTCGGAATTACATCCATAAACCAAATACAACAGAACTATAGAGTAGTCTTAATACAGAACATGTTTAATATAGCGAAAGTCTTTTAAAATAAATAACGCAAAAGTCTTGATCGAGCGATTACGCCTAGGATCTCAACCTTGATAAACTCTTCAAAATTCCATCTGCCTTCATCGTCGGTTCTAGCCTTCATGGATCGGAAGTTTATCTGATGTGCCGTATGAGACGGATGACACCAGCCAACCATGCAAGGGAAATTAACCGGTTGGTTAGTCTAATGAAAGACTATGCAAGGGTAAAACAAAAAGGTTCTAAGTAGTCGTATTAGGTTAGACCCATCACTTCTCGGATGAAAGTCGATGATGATAGTAAACCTCAATACTTCTACAGAAACATACCAAACAGAATGATCGAGAGAAGACTTTGAAAGATTGAGTCTTGCGGAAACATATGAAGAGAAGACTCCACAGAATTGAGTCTTATCGGAAGTATGACAAGTGTTCGGGAACATTATAAGTTCACACAAGAGTTTAAAAGCGACTTGACTATTTGGGTCCACGACCAACCTTACCGCGTAATGCGAATTTAGATTAGGAAGGTGGACTTACTTTATTTGAAGCCCAGACGAGTTTCCACGTTGTACTTCTCGCCCAAGGTTCATTAATTATGTGCATAGCGGCACTTATCTTATCTCGTGACAAAACGTACGTTTACGTTATAAGCTTTTATCATATAAATATATCATCTCGAGATGAGAGATATCTTGGGAGCATATCCCGAACGATTTGGCACCAGCTGTGTGCACCTCCCCTATATTCGGATAGGGGACAGTCATGACCAGAGAAATGGTGTTAGGGCTTAGTCATCCTATCCACCATGGTTATAAAGAAACGACTAGACCTCGCATGGTACATAGCGTTCCTACGAATACTCGTACTAACTATATTTCAAGTTCACTTAAAATCCACACTAATACCATCATGGTAATAACTAGGGGTGTTCATGGGTGGACCGGACCGGATTTTCGGACCGGACCGGTAAAATTCCGGTCCGGTCTCCGGTCCACCATTTCCCCAAAACCGGTTTCCGGTCCGGTCCGGTCCAAACCCGGAAAAAATCCGGTCCGGACCGGAACACCGAAATTTTAAAAAAAAAATATTTTTTTGTAATTTATATGTTTTATATATTTTTTTTAGAGATTTATATGTATTTTTTTGTAGATATTTTTTTTAATTTAATAAGTTAGGAATATATATGTTTTATAAATATTTTTTTAGATATTTTTTTATAGATTTTAAATAAGAATTTTATTTTTTTATTTTTTAAAATTAAATCCGGTCCAATCCGGTCCAAGACCGGACCGGACCGGATTAAGACCGGACCGGACCTATCCGGTCCGGTCCGGTCTTCGGTCCACATATGCCCAAAAATCCGGTCCATCGGACCGGACCGGACCGAAAATTCCGGTCCGGACCGGATGAACACCCCTAGTAATAACAGATATAATAGCGTTATTTCTAGCAATATATACAACCTATTATAATATTTCTTTTAATCGTATCATTTATCAAATCTGTTCCCAACGAAAACAGTAATTCATCCCAATTTAATTAACAATTAAACAATTGATAATTAATATAAATATGGATTGATAAGCAAGAGCGAACCGCCACTTGCCTTAGATTAACGAACGATCGACGAAGACGGTTTCTGGGTCCGGAACGGGGACAAAACTCGGATTACAGATCCCTATGGAACGACCCATAACGAAACCCTAAGTTAGATTCGACATTTAAAATGACACGAATCCAAAGAAGAACGAACGAAATCGAAAGAACGGAAGTCCCGACCAAGATCGCAAAGCCAAACGCCACGATCGCGAGTGCCCAGGCACACCGCGGTCGCGGTGGCTCTACCGCGGTCGCGGTCATCGAGGACGAGTGTCCGCGAGACACTGTGACAGCGGCCGCCAACGCGGGTGACAATGTCACAGCCGCGATCGCGGTGTTCATGACCGCGATCGCGGTCGATGAACTCCGGCGACACGACGAGGAAGAAAGCTCACCGGGACGACGCGTCGGGGCTCGAGAGTGGTGGCTCCGACTTCTGGACTCCTTGTACCACCAAAGCACCACCTTGAGAGCACCACCTCCTCCTTCGAGAGCTCCGGCGACGTCTTGAAGTTTTCCGGCGAAAGCTTCGAATTTTCCGGCGACAATGGAACGAGTGGGAGAGAGTGATTTGGAGTGCTCTTCACACCTCCAGATATCCTCCTTTTATAGCCTAAGCAAGCAGGAGCCTCACCGCCTCAACCCAGACCGGATTTGACATCGACACGGCCGTCGAGGTTCGGCCCTGCAGAGCTTGAGCATTTCCGCGATCGCGGTGGAAGCCATTTTACAGCTTTTGAAGACGGCCTTTTTTCGCGATCGCGGTGACCTTACCGCGATCGCGATGGAGGCCATTTTTACGCCTTTTTGCCCGGGAAAAATATGGGCTTGGGTATTTAACCCCGGGTTAAATGTATTTGTACCCGAACGAATATTCTAAGCCTCGAAAATACGTCGAATGTATTTTATACCACTCAGGAAAATATTACAGAGATCAAGCATTTTACAGAATGTCTGAACTTCTCTGAAAATAATCCGACTACAGTACGAGAGTTTGGAAAATTACCAAAATGCCCTTACAAAAATGAGGGGTATTACAAACAAACAAGCACACAACTCCACATTTTAAATATTATGTATCTCATCGACCAAAAAAGATATTACGTATCTCAGGGATACTTAATCTAGTCAACTCAAGGATACTCCCCCCTGTAATTTTCCAGCTATTCTCCACAGTTCAATCCACAATTATTCACCTGCTAAAAGTGAACTATGAATTCGAATCAATTTCACCAGCTTACAGCGCAAAGATCAACCCAAACCTCATGAAAGTATTCCACTTACAATTAAAAAAAACTTAAACAACAACCCACATTTACCATCTAGATCTACCAATACAGCCAAATCAACAACTTAATTTGAACCAACTTACAGCAAACAATTTAGGGTTTTAGGGTTTTAGGGCTTTTTCAATTTCTGAATTTACAACTACAAATCCAAATCAGGGTGGTTATATGGTTCACCACATACCTTAGGGTGGATAGCACGCCGTAATTGACGCCGGAATTAGATTCGTCGGAGATGGAGTCGCCGGATCGAACAAGGAAGGAGATGGAGGGGCCGGAGATGCAGCGCGCCGGCTGGAAGGACGGGTCGGAAAGGAAGCGCCGGTGGAGCTGTGTAGTCGGGGAACGAGGAAGGAGACTGTGATACCCCGTATTTCTGTAAGGTTATTTTGGGAATTTTGGGAATTTTCCCGAGTACCCGTTTCGTACATCGGATTTAATTCAGATAGTTTGAGACATTCTGTAATGTGCTCTGCCTCTGTAATATTTTTCTCAGTGAAATAACATACAGTCGACGCATTTTGGGAGTTAATACTCGTTCGTGTACGAATATATTTAACACGGGGTTAAGATTATTGCCCAAGAGTTATCATCCAATGGGCACTAAAGTACAAGTTTGTTACCCTAAGGTTTTTATCCAAAGGACAAAGTGCAAGGTTATTACCCAAGGGATGGGAAGGAAGCTTCCTATCACCTTTCTCCCCCTTGGATTTGCCTATATAAGGATGGCTTGGGAGGAAGAGAGAGGGTTAGTTTCATAAGCTCTCAAACTCTAAAAAACGCTCTCTTCGGGAAAGCTCAAGTCGAACGTCAGAGCTCGTTTGGTGTCGTTTCCGGTGGCCAAGAGAAGCTTGGGAGGCCCTTAGAAGCCTAGAAACCAAGCAAGGCGAAAGACGAGCCAAACCGATCGTCGAGGGTGAGTTTTTCCTCTCGTATTTCAGAATCTGTTTAGCGACGGCGACCGCCGGATAGAGGCGGCGACCGCCGGCCAGAACACGGCGCCCGCCGTGATGAGCGGCGACCGCCGGCTAGAAGCGGCGCCCGCTGTGAAGATGTGGCCACCACCGTGAGGAGCAGCCTTTGAGCGGCGCCCGCCGCAGGGGAGGCGGCGCCCGCCACGGTGGTGACGGCGCCCGCCGTAAGTGATACAGCGCCCGCCGGCGAGATTGGTTGTTGGCCGGTTGTGGTTTGGCTTCCGTGGCCTTCGTTCGGGTTTCGTTTCCTTCGATTCCTTTCGTTCTTTCTTAGATCTGTATTGTTGTTTGTCGAATCTAACTTAGGGTTTCTTTATGGGTCGATTCGAAGGAATCTGTGCTCCAGATCTGTTCCTGTGTCGAGCCCGGAATCCCATCGTCGTTAGGCTTCGTTCAATTCTGCGGATTAAGGCAAGTGGCGGTTCGCTCTTGCTCATCGTTCCATATTTACATTAATTATCAGTTGTTTATCTGAGTAATTAATTTGGAATGATTATTGTGTTTATCTGGAATTGGTTTTATAAACTGTTTTGGAAACTGTAATAATGATATTAATAGGTTGTATATCTGTTAGAACAACGCTATTATTTATGTTTGCCTTGAGGGCATTTATGTGGATTTATCCTGAACTATTGTTGTGCTCGAACTGTTAGTTAGCACGAGTATTGGTAGGAACGCCTGGACTCCGAGAGGTCCATTCGTTTCTTTATCACTTGGGGAAAAGGGCGATCAAGACCCTACGATAGTAGAAGCTTGGACTCTGTGAGGTTCATTCCTTCGATATAAGTCCAGAGGCTTGGATTCTGTGAGGTCCATTCCTTAGTTGTATGTCCTGCGTGACAGAGCATATGTTTAAAATCTCATAACGTAATGTGGGTTTTGGAATTTAATAAGATAAAGTGCCCGAGTGCACATAATTAATATACCTTTGGCGAGTAGTGCAACTAAGTAAATAGTGCAGCTAGGAAAGCTCGTCTCGACTTTTGATCAGAGTACGTTCTCTTTCTAATCTGGATTCGCTGTAAGCGGTGAGGTTAGTCGTGAACCAAAACATCTAAGTCAGCTTTTAAATCACTGTTGTCTGATTCTGTAAACGTTCCAGATTTGTCATATTTCCTTAAAGACTCATTTCCGTTGGAGTCTCTTTTCGGGTCAATTTCTGTGAAGATTCAGTCTTCCAGAATCTTCTCTTGTGCATACCTCTTGTTTATTCCAGTAGGAGTATGATGGTTGACTATCGTCATCGGTTATTATTCGAGAAGCGATGAGTCTAACCTAATACGACTGCTTCGAACCACTTTGCTTTGTACCCTTGTATAGTCTATTCAGTAGACTAACCAACCGCAATTGTTCTCTGCATGGTTGGCTGGTGTCATCCGTTCGATTCGGCACATCAGATAGAGCGAAGATATGAGGAGATTAGATTGACTATGAAGACGACGGTTGTTTTTGGATGTTTTTAATAAATTCTTTTAATCAGGTTGAGATCCTTGGGAGATGACCATTGTGGTCAAGATCCTTGTTTGTAATATATTTAAAAGACTTCCGCTGTACCTTGTTTAAAGACTTCCGCTGTACTTTGTTAAACTTTGTGTTTGTCCTATTCGGGATTGGGATGTAATCCCGGGATTGGGATGTAATCCCGGGACTCATGTTTTATATGAATAAAGTTATCATTTTGTATCATTGTATTTCATGGTCTGTATTCAAACGGTAAAGCCTTGGGTGATCTCGGTAAGGAACACTGAGGTCACTGGCGGTAATACCTTTTCAAATGGGTCCAGATTTGGGGGTGTTACAGAGACTGAAGGAGTTGCCGGTGGAGTTGTGTAGTCTGGGAAGGTAAGGTCGGGGAAGGCTTAGTGAAAGTTAATTTTGAATGAGACGGAAGGAGACACTGTTTTGTATTTAGTCTGGGCAGGTAAGGTCGGGGAGAATATTACGGCCACAAAATAGCCCAGACAAAATAGCTCGGATGTTTCGTAACCGGCTTATTTTAATGTGAGTTAATATAGAACGCGACAAAATAGTCCGGACATCCCAAAAAAAACACGCACGGGCTATTAAGTTTTGACTCTTTTAAAATAAATTTGTTTTTAGCCCAGGTTTCTCTACAATGGTCCGGGCTAATATGTTATCTTTCTTAAATAGTCCGACTTCTTTTGATGTATCAAGACTTTATATCACAGATAATTAGGATCTGGGCTAAATAATCACGGACTAAAAAGTATTTTTTTTTTAGTAGTGCTTACTACCCTTCACTTCACTGCTCAAATTTTCTTGTAGCAAAATATAGTGTTTGATCCACATTCTATCTTATTCGAGGAGCTTTTGACATTGGTTGTGGATTGGAAATTTGGATTGACCAAAATTTCGTTCCTAATTTATTGTTTTGTTTTGTAAATGGAGGCTCTAGGCATTGATAATATCCTTGGATTTGACTGACCAACCTCTCCATCACCTGAAAACAATGATTTGAGCATTACAAGATATTGATTATTATGTCAAACTCACCTTACCTGCTGGGTTCCACGTTGATGAGATTCCATTGGTATGTTGCTACTGCATCTCATTGGTATATTTTTACATTTTCTAAACTTATTTACTGTAATCTTCAAAGTCTGCCCAAGTATTTTCATACGGAAAAGGAGGATTAATACATTTCGATATATTTTCTAGGGTAAAATTATGAGACAGTGATCCGAGGATGTGAAAGGGTCGGGTGATGGTGTATTGTCAAGTTTGGGTTTATATATAATATGTCCGGATGTATGATAACTCTATCTATTTTTTCATAAGTATTATTTGTCCCACACATTTTACGTCTTTAAGTAAAAGGTAAGCCACTAGTTTTTGTGTTAATAAGTCCTAGATCATTTAAAAAATTGTATAAACATCTAAAGCGTTATAAGTTTCAGTTTGCTCCGCCTAATTTGTTCCTGTCATTTTCAAGTTCATTTAGATCACCAACAAGAATAATTGGTAATCTGAAAAACAACAACTTCTTGTTCTAGTTGTTGCCAAAAAGTTGTTTTATGTTTCTCTCTTACCGGTGCATATAAGAATATTAGTAAATATGGAAGAGTCGAGTGGTTCATTTTATAAATTACTATGTCAGTAGTGGTTTTAATCAATTGGAATTTTTTGTTGTCTCATTATGATTCAATAAAAGCTAAAGGCCCCCTTTAGTGTTATTCGACGAGATGAAAGTTTTTTTTGATCCAATTCGACGAGATGAAAGTTGATAACACTTAATTTATACATGTTTTAGGAGTCTAGTTGCATATTAGATTAGATTATTTTTTATATATATTACTTATATTTTATAGTTAATTTTGTATTATTTTATATTCAGAGTCTATGCTCGTACTTTTATATAATTTAGATATTTTTGGTACAATTTAGAAAATAATACAATACTATTTTTAATGAATACTATACATATGGATTAAAAGATGGGCTAAAGAACAAAATTCAAACAAGGTATGACATGGACCACGGCCCAAGTTACCAAGCCACGTGAACTCTCAGCTTTTCAATTCCAATTTGGCCGGAGTGAATATGACGGAGGGGCGAATTGCTACTATTTCACATGTTGGGCCAGCAGAGACATATTGATAGATAGAACTTAGATTAGGTAAAAGTGGGCTTTTGACTTTCTTTCCACGTAGCTTTAGCTTAGTTTTTTAGGTTTTGTTTTAGTTGCAGTTGATTTTTTTTTCATGAGAAAAGATTTCAAGGTATCCCATATAACAACATCGGATAGCTTGAGAGACCGATAAAATCGGCGTCGATACAAATTGAATAGAAAGAACCAAAGACAAGCACGAAAATTACATCGAAGCAAGAGGGAACACAACAATCTAAGACAAGTTGGAGTTGGTTTTGAACGGACGTATAGGGAGATTCTTCGTGCGGAAATTTTTGTGCTTTGCTTAATTAGAGATTTGTTATTATTATTTTATCCTTTATCAACTTAAATTATTTTATTTTTGAGATTTTGGATTTCTTTTCCTGTATGTATTGAATAATTCATATATGTTGTTGGCTAGTTTAAATCTATTAAATATGTCTTCAATTATGTTTGGCTAAATTCCTAGTTCTAAGGTTATGGTGATTTCAACGATGCGTATGTAATTAGAATTATTTCTTTGCCTGAATTGAAATAATATTTGATTCATTTCTAGATGCTTTATGCCCATATTAGCCTATGCGAAATTGATCCTATTCGGGTTTGAGACCGAGAGAAGATAACGTTAATATGTAGTCAGATAGGGTTTGTGACCGAGAGGTAATAACTTCTATTGAAATCCTAGGAATTGAACTTGAGATTTTATTATTGCAAGAGCGTCTTAATTTCTCTTGTGGATTAATAGGCTATCATAGATGTTCTAGGTTTAGGTTAGATTAGCGGAGGGCGACTACCTTAGATAGTTTACCTTCAAATAATTTAGACTAGATTCAAGTGAAGTGTAATTTTATTTACAGAGGCATTATTGCGGTGATCCTTAACCTTAGACACATTTATCCCATAAATTTCTATATTTTTTATTTATTTTTGTAGTTATTAGTTTAGTTACAAATTTCATCAATTCCTTATTTTATGGCCTAGTTCACTGATAGTGTTTCAGTTAATATTATATTAGTCTCTGTGGAATCGACACTTGACCACTACAACTGATCTCGTACACTTGTAGGTAAGTTGTAGCCACATCAAAAGTTAATTCATGAAAACCACATTTGCGAGTGATGGCATCTAATGGTTTTTTATTACATTTTGTTTCTGCCAGAGCTAAAATATTTATGTTATTTGACTTTTAAATGTATTTGAGTTCTTCGTGAAATCTGGGACGACGAACGCTTCAATAATTCCAATAACCTATATTTATTTAAACTATATATGTACTTAGAGCCAAGTGATTAATCATATGTATGATTGTAATCCTTCTGGGAAGGTGAGTATAGTTTTTTAGTCCATATAATGAGTATTGTTGTTTTGATAAGCATGTGCAAAATAATTGTAAGTGTGTGGAAAGAGTTATAATAGTAGTTGTAGACACTCCCTGTTGAATCGTAGTGTGTTAGACAGGGAACGGTGTGATTGTTCCCTAGGCAGCGGAAATAAACAAAGATTCAAAGTAACAACAAAGTTCCATAACGTATACTTGTATTATTAAGAATTGTACAATCTCATAAGTCTTCTCTCCACCTATACCCTAGGTTACAAGACTTTGAGTGCAATCAACTCGCAATGACACAAGAACACAACAAAACCCTAAGTTGTACAATCTCACAAGTCTTATCTCCACCTATTCATAGACAGTTCCTAGGCTTCTAGACTTTGAGTGCAATCAACTAGTAACAACACAAGAATATAAGAAAACCCTAAGCAATCAAGTACATTGACAGACAGGTTTTAGTCGCGTTAACCTGGTCAAAATAAATCCTAACAAACCTAAACAAGTAGTTTGGGCAAGCAAGGGTCGAATCCCACAAGGAGGAGTTGTTTTATCTTTGTGCTGATAAGCATGCAAAGTAACAAGGGGGGTTTTGGTTGTAGTGAATCAATCAAACAAACAAAGCAAAGAAAACAAAGAGTTTTATCAAATTGGGGAAAACACTTAGCCAAACAAATATCCACTTTTCATATGAATGATCGGTCCTAGGTTATCTCTATTCTTTTCCTTTGATTATTCCTATCTCTATTCTTAAATAGTCACTAGTCCAACTAGTCCTAGCAACCCTTACTATTGAACGCACGAGAAACTATCAAGATTTAGAACAATAACAGCATAGAGCATAGGATCAAACCAGGATACATACAACACCGATGTTTCATAGTATTTAGCACATAATCAATTCTCTGTCATAATAATCTAGTCCACCTAGTCCTAGAAAATCATGCTTGCTACAATAGATAAGGAATCTCAAGTCGAAATATCCAAACCCTAGCAATAGACAATTACTAATATCAACTAGGTGATCAATCCAGTCAAATCAATAACAATCATAAGAATATACTCAAGAGAAAAGATATAATCCAAAACAATTAGGAAATAGAGAAGTAACCTCGTAATCAAATCATACGAAAAGCTTCAATTGTCGGACTAAGCAAAAGGGTGCTTAGCTCATCATAGTTCTTGGAAACAAATACTTCAAAGGGAAAAACTGAATGTAAACTTGGTGTCTAGAATGAATGGAAAACTAGGTTAAATAAGCTAACCCTAAAACCAAAGGAAAAAGATAAAAAAAGAAATCTAAAAAGGAAACAAACAATAAGTCCGGAATAAAATAATAGAAAAGAAATCGGGAAAAAAGAAAAAGAACAAAAACTTCGGAAATTCTTCTCGCCTGCCTCCGTGTCCATCTGCGGGCGCGGTGCCGATTTCGCGATCGTGGAATATTATTCATCGCTCTCGACTTCCAGCTCTTCTTTTTCCACGGGCGCGGCGGCCTCGCCGCGATCGCAGGCGTGACATTCCTTCAGCGCCGCGTCTCTTCCCTTGCCGCGGACGACTTTGGCCTATTCCTTGCTAGCGGTTGGCTCGCGGATGGCCTCTCCTCTTCACTTGTGTGGCTTTCTTCCTTCATTCTTCCTCGTCTCCTCAGGTGGTCTACTCCTCTTCATCTGCACGTCTTCAATTAGCTTCTCCAGACCATCATATCCACACTTCTCATCTCTAACTCCCTACTCCACAGTTGTGCTCTAAATCCATCCAAAAGACACCCTAAATGTCGATAACAACTCCTAGATAGGAACTATAAAATAGTGCTAATCAAATCCCCCATGCTTAAACCTTGCTCGTCCTCGAGTAAGCTAAAATCAACCTACTCCAATCAATCCCTCAAGGTCTCAGGAAGCATAGAAAACTCAATCCCTCTAAGAATTATACCTAACAATAAACTCCAGGCACCAACACAATAAGCACAACACAACATACACAACACAACACTAATCAACACCACACACAATCAAGCTAAAAGGAAAGCAGAGTACTTTCCCCAAGCTTATCCCGAACTCCCTAGAGTAAATAAATATCTAATCCTAGTCTCCATCTATCTTCTTATTGCTCCAGAGTGACCTACCCGAATCTCCTTATATCACCTCTTCTTATGTCGCCACGCCAGATAAAATGAGGATTCCTAATAATCACTCTTCTTCTTTTCACTCATTTTGCCAAGGCGCCCTTTCGGGTTTTCACCAAGCCACTCATTTCATTTTTCAATAGATGGGCTCACAATATACTCACATCACTCTTGACCAATTGTTACCCCATCCTAATGTTGGTCCAAGCCACCTGCTTATTTCCTAAGCCGCCCTTTCGGGTTTTCGACTTATCCCAGGATTTCTATAATTTGCCTTTTTTCAATTTTGGCTTTTTCTATTTTTATTCTTCTCCTCAACGACATAGCAAGTATAAAATCCTTCCCCATGCTTAAACATTGCATTGTCCTCAATGTAATGAAAGACAAGAAAAAAGAATGAAGCACAGGGAAAGGAAAAAAATAACTCACAAACGCCGCTGAGTTGGCTTGGACACTGAAGTTGTTGCTGGCGGTAAAGCAGTAAAGCTCATGTCGCTGGTGTTGCGCCGGTCTTCAACTCATCTCTATCGTGCAGCCAAAGGGAACCACTGTAAGGTGTAGTGGTCAGCAAGGAAATCAGGGCTGCACGGCCTTCAACTCAATCAACTCCTACCATGCAACCAAAAGGAACCACTCTGGTGAGAAGTGGTAAATCAAGGGAACGGGGTGGCATGGCCTTCAACGAACACAAAAAATAGGCCCAGATGTAATCGTGGTATGGGCCCTAGTGTTCCTCCTTCTTAACTGTCGAATGTATGGCCATTATCGTTGCCAATTAATGTGTGGGGGCTAAGGTCTCCTCCTTGACAACATGATGCGCACCTTCTCCATGGGGAACTCTGACAGCTGGCCTTCGGTAGAACTTTTTTTTTTAAATTCCGTTTAAGGTTTTTTCATTTTTTTTTGGTACAGGGCAATAGGAGACTTACATTGGTGTGGGAAACACCTTCTTCAATTGGCATAGGGTCTCCTCCCTGCAGGTTAGTTTGAACAAAACAAAAACAAAAACAAAGCAAAAACAAACTAAAACAAATGCAAAAACAAAGAATGGAAAGCAAAGAAAGAAGTACATACCTCGGGTTGCCTCTCGGACAGCGCCTTAGTTTGTGTCGTGGCTTGACATACTTATCAATCCTCAACTTGGTTCACTCACCTCCATTGAGCACTCGGGGTTCCCATCTGGAGGGTGTCTCTTGGGAGCATCAACACTGAATCCGACCCTCTCCCCGTCGAATTCCATAGTGAGCCAACCGCTGCTCACATCAATCTTTGTCCCCGCCGTATTCATGAACGACCTTCCTAGCATTACTGGCACTGTGTCCTTGTCCTGCCCTGTGTCCATCACAAAGAAGTCTGCAGGGAACACCAACTTATCCACCTCGACCAGCACATCCTGCACAACTCCTTTAGGGTAGACATATGAATTGTCCGTCAGCTGGGTGACAATCCCCGTCTTCTCTAGTGGGCCCAAATCCAAGGACTCGTAGTGTGAGAGAGGCAGCACATTAATGGAGGCACCCAAATCAAGTAAAGCCTTGTCGAACAAGGTACCCCCAATCTTGCAGGGAATGGTGAACATCCCTGGGTCGCTTGCCTTCTTGGGTATCCGCTTTTGCAGTATAGCGGACACATTCTCACTCACCACCACCTTCTTTTTCTCCTTCATAGCCCTCTTTCTCTTTAGTGTGCAGAGCTCCTTCAAAAATTTAGCATAGCGGGGGATACTATTAATCAACTTAAGCAAAGGGATATTTACCTCGCAGTTGCTAAACGTTTCAAACAGCTCCTTGTCATTGGCTGGCCTCCTAGTATTCGCCAGAGCTTCAGGGAAAGGTGCGGGAGGCTTCTCGGATCCAAGCGGAAGAAAATAGGGCCTCACATAGTCATCGTAGGGGTCTCTGTAGCGAAAGGACGCATCTCCGGTAGAACTGCGATCGTGGATTGGTGACCGCGGTCGCGGTTTTTTCTCGAACAGATAATTGTTTTCCACCATTTTTCCGCGATCGTGGATTTTGTCATGCGGTCGCGGTTTGATCTCGACCTGGACGTCAATGAATTCCGTGATTTTTCCGCGATCGCGGTTCTCCTCCCGCGGTCGCGGAAATTCTTCGATTCCGCTCTTCTCGCCCACGATCACGCCGCGCTCGTGTTTTTCCTCCTCGCGGTCGCGGACCTCCTTTTCTTTGGCTCTCCTGGATTCTATCTCAGGCCCGCTCCTTAGCGTCATGGCGCACACATTCTCCCTCGGGTTGACCACCGTTTGAGATGGTAGTTTTCCCGACTCACGAGCTTCCAGCCTGCTCACAGCAATAGAGATCTGCCCCATTTGCTTCTCCAGATTTTGACTACTGGACTTTGTCTCATGCTGATTCTGGGCCACAGAGTCTGCCAATGAACCAACTCGTGTCGTCATCGCCGTCACCGTGTTGTCCATGGTTGACATACTCTGGATAAGGGTATTGATCTTGTCCTCACCGGACGCAGGGGCACTGGAACTCTGGCCCTGGAGTCGTTGTTCATAAGGAGCTCTAAATTGTTGTTGACCCTCAGGCTGCTGGTATTGTTGTGGGCGGGGCAGAAACTGCGGTGGCCTCTGTTGGTAGTCCTGGTTCTCCTGGCCCTGATGAGTGTTCTACTGGTTCCTTGTTAGGAAACAGAACTCTGGAACTTAGGTTCCCCTGAGAGTTCCGTTCCTCAGTTTCTCTACTTTTGAAGATGACAAATATTATGATACTAATGTTTTATCTCAAATATGTGTTTTAAGGAACCACAGGAAATTACCTAAGACAGGAAAGCCAAACAGAACAAGGGAATCAAAGGAACAAGACAGCTGAAGGAATCCAGAGGAACCCAGGTGTGCCCAAAAATGGAGCTTGCGACATTGCGATTCCCGAGAAATCTGGGGACACACAACCTCGGACAAAAGGTGTCAAAAACGACTTGTCCGAAGCTTCCAAAAGTCTGCCAAGGTCCAAGAGCTAAAGAACAAGATGCCTAGAGAACCTCTACCTTGGACAGAGACGATGAAAGCGACAGCACATGAAGACGTCGTTGTCCAACAGACGGTTCCCAAGCGGCCATCTTACTCAACCTCGGACGAAAGCGTTTTGACAACGACACCACAAGGCTCGTCTGAGGTAGTTGACCAACCAAGAGAGATTTTGAGCTGCCTAGGTTGTTTGCACATGCCAAAAACAACGTGAATCAAGGAGAACCACTAATCCTAGGGCAAGCTCAATCCGTGGGAACCAAGAGAGGATCGAGCTGCGAAGAATCCTCTATAAAAGGAAGACTAACCCAAGGGTTATCTTCATGCACTAAAACAAGAACTCACACTCATTAGCAAATATCTAGTGTGAACCTCAAAACAAAGATCATCAAAGCAAACCGAGATCAAGAGGAACCAGTCAAGGAAGAAGAGCTGAGTGCTAAGTTCCTGTGACTGTAAGTGATAGTTCCTAGGTATGAAAGTCTGTTTCTTGGATTGATTATTGATTGTGTTAAGTTATCTAGGATTGTCTAACTGTGTGTAAGGCAAAGGAACTGTGTGTTCGTTCCTAGGATAAGCTGTAACCAAAAGAGATAAGAAATCAAGAAGTAGACTTTGAAATCCTTTCGAAAGAAAGGTAGTGGTTTTTATCCTGGATTGCTAGTTGGTAATCAAAGGTTTCCACTATAAGGAACTTGTCATTTGTTTGATTGTTTATCTTCCGCTGCGAAAGGAACTGAGAATTGTTATTCTGAGTTCCTTAAGCTTTTATCTAACAATCACGATCCTACAATTGGTATCAGAGCAGGAAAAGCTCTAGATCTTTGATTAGTTTGCAGATCATGTCTCAACCAAGCAAGTTTGAGCTCAGAATCTCCACCAACAAGCCACATCTCCAAAATAAAGGAGAAGAAACATGGTGGGAAAAGTGCATGGAAAGCCACATCAAGACCAACGACTACCAATGCTGGAGGATAGTCGAAAATGGAGATGGCTATGTCGACCTCACCATGAAGGAAGAAGATTGGAAACCAGAACACTATGTTATCATGGAGAAGAATGCCAAGGCTAGGCAGTTCATCCTCAATGGATTGGACAGAGAGGACATGGACAAGGTCATAGGCATCAAAACGGCCAAGGAGATGTGGAAAGCTCTCAAGGAGATGCATGAAGGAAGTGAGGAACTGAAGCAAAGCAGAAAGTTTGCTTTGGAAGGAGAATACCACACCTTCAAAATGATGGAAACTGAGACCATCTCAGAGTACTACTCCCGCTTCAACAGATTGATTGGAAAGCTAACAACGGCGGGAGTCAATCTTGATGAAGTTTCCAAGTCCCTAGTGGTCATCAATGAACTCAACTCCAAGTTCACCCTTCTGAAGGGAATCATGAAGAACACTCCAGGCATCCAATCACTTCCCTTGACCCAAGTCATAGGAAAACTGGAGGTTGAAGAAGGAGAGCACATCAAAGCCAATGCCGACAAGAAACTGGAAAAAGGAATTGCCCTCAAGATCTCCAAAGCCTTCTCTAGGCTCGAGATGGAGGAAGAGAACTCAGACCTTGAAGAAGAAGAGGACGAACTAACAGCCCTCTTCACAAAGAACATCAAAAAATTCTTTGTGAAGGGAAGGTTCCAAAAGGGCAGTTCCTCTCACAATGGACCAAGAAGAGATCTCAAGGAAGTCTCATGTTACGAGTGCAAGGAGAAGAGACACTATGCTAAAAACTGTCCCAACAAAGAAGAGTCCAAGGAAGAGGAAAGACCTCAAAGAAAGAAGGCTCTCATAGCATCATGGGGAGAAGACTCAGATGAGGAACTGGATCTGAGTGGCTTCTCTGAAGGGAGATGTCTCATGGCAAAAGGAGACTCAAGCGACTCAAAAGACCTTGAGGTAACTTCTGACGATCTCTTAAAATCCCTAGTTGATTGTGATAAGAAACAACTTCTTAAGATCATAAAGAAACTAGGAAAGGAAACCAGTTCCCTTCAACAGAAACTAGATGATTGTGAAGACGAAATTGCTTGCTTGACTGTCGAGAATTCTGTTTGGAGTAAAAAACTTGATGAAACTGAGAAAGACCTAGCTGAAACTCACTCCAAACTCATTGATATTAGAAATGTGCATGCTAGTCACCTTAAAATTTGCAAATCTTGTGATGAAACTAGCATAGACTCTGTCAAAGTTCCCTTGCATGCTAACCCACCTGGAAATGACATGCTTCAATCCATAATTGATAGGTTAGACATTCTCACTGATTCCATTAATGAAAAAACGATAAATCAAACTATTTTTGTGAGACAACGCCATGGAATAGGATATGTCAATAATAAAGGGAACAATGATGCTGAAGAAGAAAAGGCTAGGCGAGAACTTATTGAGATGAATGAGAATCTCAGTATTGCTCTTGCCACTTCTCGTGATAGGAATCAATTCCTATCAGAGAAGATCATGGTCCTTGAGAACAAGGCTGAGGTTGCCAAACGTCTCAATGAAGGCTCTTAAAGTCCTAAGAAGGAACCAAAGGGAAAAGAAAAGATGGTTCCTGAAAACCAATGGTTCACCAATTCCTTTGCTCACAAAAGATATATTGACATGGCCCATAGCAAGGTTAGAAACAATGTTGATTTTAACAAAAGGAAAACTGAAAAACCTTTTAGGCCAGGAAAAGGAAAATATGGACATGTTATTTACAATCATTTGTGTACCTACTGTGGTAAGAATGGTCATTACAACACTGATTGTGCTGAGAAAATGAACTTTGAAAAGGAGAAAAGTACTCATTACCATGAAAGGAACCAGTTCCCTGGTTATTCACAGACTCGTAATGCTAATCCCCCCAGTAAAGCCAAGCTTCGCTGGGTTCAGAAATCTTAGTTCCCTTGTGTGCAGAAAGAAGAGAGACAACCCCAACTATGGGACATTGAAAGTGGTTGCTCATGCCATATGACCGGAAAAAGAAATCAAATGACCTCTCTTCAACCTCTCCAAGGAGGGAACATATCCTTTGGAGACAAAAGCAAAGGGAAAATCTGTGGAATAGGAACTGTGAAACTCAACGATCACATTCAGGTAAACAAAGTTCACCTTGTTGATAGTCTTGGTTTTGATCTAATAAGTGTGTCACAGCTGTGTGATCAAGGAGACAATAAAGTCAGATTTAGATCAAACGAATGCTCAGTTCTTGACTCCTCGGGACAAATCATCCTAAAAGGAAAGAGATTCAACAATGTTTACATTGTTGATCCATCATTCATCCCCAAGGAGAAACTGTGTCTCTCAACCGTGAATGACCAAACTGAGTTGTGGCACCAACGCCTCGGTCATGCTAGCACTAAGCTGATTCAAAAGCTACACTCAAAGGAACTAGTCAGAGGACTGCCAAAGCTGAGTGGCACATCTAAGGAACTGTGCTCTGACTGTGTAAAAGGAAAACAGGCTCGTAGTTCCTTCAAATCCAAAAATGTGGTAAGCACCTCAAGGCCTCTTGAACTTATCCACATGGATCTTTGTGGACCCATGAGAGTTCAAAGCCTAGGAGGGAACAGGTATATCTTTGTTATTGTCGATGACTTCTCTCGTTTTACCTGGACCATATTCATTAAATCTAAAAGTGAAGTTATTGACCGCTTTAAAGATATGGTTCCCTTGTTAGAAAAATCTCTTGATTGTTCACTAAATGCTATTCGGTCTGACCATGGTACCGAATTCGAAAATAGAGAATTTCTAACCTTTGCAGTGAGCATGGCATCGATCACAACTTCTCTACACCATACACTCCTCAACAGAATGGAGTAGTAGAAAGAAAGAACAGGACCTTGGAGGACATGGCTCGAACTATGATGATCTCAAGTGGACTCTCCCAATCATTTTGGGCTGAGGCGATCAACACAGCGTGCTACATCATCAATAGAGCCATGCTTCGCCCAATCACAGAAAAGACACCCTATGAGCTCCTAAGAGGAAGAGTTCCCAACATCTCACATCTGAGAGTGTTCGGATGCAAGTGCTTTGTGCACAACAATGGGAAGGACAATCTTGGCAAATTCGACCCAAGAAGTGATGAAGGAATCTTCATTGGATACGCCTCCGGGAGCAAGGCATACAAAGTCTTCAACAAAAGGACCAAAAAGGTAAAAGAAAGTGTTCATGTTATTTTTAATGAAAAATCACTTGGAAAGATTGTGCAGAACACCACTAATTCCTTTGACAACCCGTTTCCCAAGTCATATCAAGAAGATCCAGATGAAGATGTCACTCCACCCAGTTCCTGTCCTGCTGCTCGGAACCCTCCAATGGCTCCTCTACCAGTTCCCAAGAATAATGAACAACAATCCATTTCTGGGAACCATGAGCATGACGACAACATCTGTGGAGACTTCAATGACTCATCTTCCCACATGATCTTCAATGGAGAAGGTGATCCCAACCAGAAAGCTGAATGCTCAACTCAGAATGTCTCCACATCAAATACTTTGGCTTCCAACAGAGAAAGAAGAGTCGTCAAGCCTCCAGTCAGGTACGAACATCTAACTTTCTTTGCCTTTAATGCCTTTTTGTCTATTGTGGAACCAAAGAACATAGGTGAGGCACTGAAGGATGCGGACTGGATCCAAGCCATGCAAGAAGAGCTTCATCAATTTGAAAGGAACAAAGTCTGGCATCTGGTTCCTCGCCCCAAGGATAAGCACATCATAGGAACCAGATGGGTTTTCAGAAACAAGTTAGATGATATAGGAACTGTGATAAGGAACAAAGCAAGACTTGTGGCTCAAGGATATAATCAACAAGAAGGAATTGACTATGATGAAACCTATGCTCCAGTGGCAAGGATCGAAGCGATAAGATTGTTGATTGCCTTCGCATCTCACAAAGGGTTCAAGCTGTTCCAAATGGATGTAAAGACAGCCTTCCTCAATGGAATTCTTCAAGAAGAAGTCTATGTCAAGCAACCTCCTGGTTTCGAAGAAGACGATCATCCAGATCATGTCTACTTTCTAGACAAGGCACTCTATGGCCTCAAGCAAGCTCCCAGAGCTTGGTATGATCGTCTTGCCCAGTTCCTACTCTCAAATGGCTACAGGCGTGGAGTTATTGATAAGACTCTCTTCATCCTAGAAGAAGAAGGTAACATCTTAGTGGTTCAAATCTATGTTGATGATATCATTTTTGGTTCCACTAACCTATCCCTTGTAGACAAGTTCAAAGACTTGATGAGCAGTGAATTTGAAATGAGTTTAATTGGAGAACTCACATTCTTCCTCAGATTACAAATCACTCAAAAGGAAGATGGTATTCAAATCCACCAACAGAAGTATCTCAGGAAACTACTGAAGAAGTTCAAAATGGATTCATGCAAGCCTCTCTCCACTCCCATATCCACCATTGCCCATCTGGATAAGGACCACTCGAGTCCTCTAGTGGAGGAGAAGCTCTATAGAGGTATGATAGGCTCACTCATGTACCTAACCGCTAGTCGACCAAACATTGTCTTTGCTGTTGGCTTGTGTGCTAGGTTCCAATCTTGTCCAAGAGAAACCCACTTGGCCGCTGTGAAGAGAATACTTCGATACCTCAAAGGAACTGACGATCTCTACATTTGGTATCCCAAAGAATGTCCCTTTGAGCTCATGGGTTTCACTGATGTTGATTATGCCGGATACTTGGTGGATAGGAAGAGCACTTCTGGAATGGCACAGTTCCTAGGTCCTTGCCTTGTGTCATGGGATCAAAGAAACAAGTTTCAGTCTCTCTCTCCACCACAGAATCCGAGTACATTGCGGCTGCCTCTTGTTGTTCCCAACTTCTCTGGCTAAAGCAACAACTCGCGGACTTTGGTATGTCTTATGGCCCTCTCACTATTCTTTGTGATAACACTAGTGTCATAAACATTTCTAAGAATCCTGTGCATCATACTAGGACCAAGCATATTGACATTAGACATCATTTTCTTAGGGATCATGTTGAGAAGGGAAACATCATTATGAAATTTTGTAGAACTGAAGATCAGGTTGCCGATATATTCACCAAGGCATTGAATCAAGTTCCTTTCGAGAACCTTAGATTGGAACTAGGAATGATTCCTATTACTCAGGAGTGTCCTTAGTTCAAGAATTCTTTCCAGTTCCCCTAATTGACTAATTTACGATTTCTTTTACTTGTTGAGTCTTGATGTCCTTGTGTTATATCTTTTGCTACAAACCCTTCTTGTCATAATGGTTTCTTATAAAGGCTTAGATAAATTTTTTTGGTTCGTTTCCTTTTGATTCTCATTATTCTTCAACTCCTCATTGTTCAAATTTCTTTGATGGCCCAAAAAGTCACAATCTGATCATATTTCTAAACCCAACATTATAAGATGAAATGATGATTGTGTACTAAGACCTACCCTTGCCTCATTGCTCAATTTAATTCTCTATGATCCATCTCTAAACCCTCTCTGAGAATTATTGTGCAATGCGATAAATAGCCTACCCTGATTCCTAGTATGGGAACGTACTGTTTTTGGTTCCTTTGTTTTAACCCACACCAAAGGTTCCCATACATTCCTCTAGCTCGTTGAAAATGTCGTCAGAAAGGAACCAGAACGTAGTGTCTCTCCAACGGCTCGCTTGGCTCCCCTAGACGCTATTTATGGCATATTGGAAGGGATAAGGCATGTCTCATCAGTGGCAGACCTCCCTCTTCTCTGAAGGGTCAAATTTTGAATTTAAGTTAGTCGTTCCGAAAAGCTGCAACTTTCTTCAATGCTTCGGATTTGCCTTGATCTTCTCAACGGCTGGATTTGCTTCAACGGTCACCTCAGCTCTTGGCCATCCCAGATCTTCAACGCCCTTAAAGAGGTGCTCAGTTGCTCTGAGTTGATCACACAAGCTCTCCATCTCTCTGATCTTCTACCTCTCTTTCTCTTCACACAGTAATCCTCTTAATTCTTCTCAAATGGCCAACCCTAACCCAATCGTTATTATGGATGAAGAGGAGGCTGCTTTTCTTCAAGCATTTCGCGAAAAGAAGGCTAAAGCCTCCTCCTCCAAGCCTGTTTCTGCCTCCACTTCTCCAAAATCCCTCCCCAAAGAAAACCCCATGGCGAAACCTACAGAGAAACCAGAAGAGAAGCTTGAGAAACCACCAAAGGATAAGGAAAAGGTGGAAGAGGAACCAACCATGCCCAAAGAAGAGGAGTAAGCCATCACTTTGGCTTCAGAATCAGTCACAAAATCAGTTTCTGAAGGCGGGTCGCATGATTCCTCTCCGGATAAATCCCTTCAAGAGATCCTTAGCCCCGAGCCTTCCCCGATCAGCCTCAAATCCAAAACTTCCAACTCAGGCCCCTATGTCGCCACAAGAATGCAACAGAGGAAGAGAAGCTCCCAAGCCATTGTTCCCTATGAAACCAAATCCACAAAAAAGGCCAAAACCACCACCCTCTCTGCCTCCTCTTCCTTCTCCAAAAGGAAGATCCTAAAACCTCTCATTATCGGCAGAGAATTCTGGACCCAGGAGTTAGAAGAAGAGGATGAGGAACTCTATGGAGAAGCTTTGGATGAGTTCCACTCTCTGTTGCAGTTCCAAGGGTGGGACGAGATACTGTGCGAGCCTTTCTCTACTTCCGACGAGGTTGTCCGGATGTTTTACCAATCTATGGAGTTTGTACCCCAGAAGGAGAACTCTCCCTGTCACGACGCCATTCTTATCTGGAAGGGAACCAGCTATCCCTTGTCTGCCAACTTGATCGCGTCTGCTCTAAGGCTCGAGCCAAGGTCTGGGTTTGGCATTCTGCCTCAGAAGAAGGGATGGCCTAAAGGAAAAGGGTTCAAGTCCAAAGGAGCAATAGTGAAGAAAATTTATGATGGCGCATCCCCCTCATCTTTGGAGACGAAGGATCTCTCCATCGCAAACCGGCTACTGCATTTCTGGATCACTCGCAACTTGGTTCCCAGGCAAGAGCACAGGAACGAAGTCCTCATCACCGACGCCGTCTACATGGACAAGGTGTTCTCCGGTGTTTAGTTGGATCTTCCCCGTATTGTGCTGGCTCACATGCAATTCTGTGCATCCCATGACTCCCATGCTTTACCCTTCCCTCACATCATCAAGAAACTACTCTCCAACCTCAATCAGTACCCAAAAGACTCACCCGAGACTGCCTACAGCAAATGTCTTACCATGCACACAGTTCGGAAGCTGAAATCTAAGAAACAATAACCCAACCCTGCTGAAACAGAAGAAATCCTGCCTAAGGAAAATGCGAGTTCCCAGGGCCGTTCTAGTTCCCACCCTCAGCAACCCCCCTCTTCAGACTCCTCTGCGATCCTCCTTGTGTTGGATCGTATTGAAAAAGCTATCTTGGAAGGCTCGACTGCCAACACGGTCGCCATCCATGATCAAGTAAGAGAGTTGGGGCGTATCAGTTCTGCTGTCGAGAGTCTGGTGGAAGTTCTGCAGAAGGATTGGCAAGGTGCAATCAGTGCTCATCAGGGCGCGGGCCAAAATGTAGGAACCGACGACAAGGATGCAGAAGAGGAGGCCGCTACTACGCCATAGGAATGCTTGTTCTAGGTTCCCAGTGCTGCAACGCCACAGCGAGCTAGTAGTTTTCCTTAGGATCCTACTCCCCTCTTCTATCCCTTTTGTTGTCTTTCTTAAGATTGCTTTTGTTGTCTTCCTTGCTATTTGCTGTTTGTGTTGTCGGTTGTCAGTTGTTATGTTGTGGTATAAGTGTTTTGAACAATGATCAATGAAGCTTTAATGACTATATTTGGAATCGTTCCAATGATCAATTTGTCTTTGCCTTAACGTTCTCATTATGATTTTTTTTAGGCTTGATGCAATTGCATATTCACTTGGATATCATGTTCTTAACTTGTACTTAATCTTTTCGATGATGTCAAAAGGGAGAAGAAAAGGATAGGAACCTTGAACTTTGGAGACTACTGAATTAATAGGAACTCTGAACTAGTTCTATTTCTAAGGGGGAATTTGAAATAAACTTGTTCACTTGCTTAGGGGGAATTTGCAACCATTGAATGTTCTATCACTAATCTGTAATGTTGTAAATCCCGTTATCTCAATATGGTCTCATAAGATTCAAAGTCCTATTATGTTGTCAGGTTTCTTGTATTTGTCATCATCAAAAAGGGGGAAATTGTTAGGAAATGGAACTCTGGAACTTAGGTTCCCCTGAGAGTTCCGTTCCTCAGTTTCTCTACTTTTGAAGATGACAAATATTATGATACTAATATTTTATCTCAAAGATGTATTTTAAGGAACCACAGGAAATTACCTAAGGCAGAAAAGCCAAACAGAACAAGGGAACCAAAGGAATAAGACAGCTGGAGGAATCCAGAGGAACCCAAGTGTGCCCAGAAATGGAGCTTGTGACATTGCGATTCCCGAGAAATCTGGGGACACACAACCTCGGACAAAAGGTGTCGAAAACGACTTGTCCGAAGCTTCCAAAAGTCTGCCAAGGTCCAAGGGCTAAAGAACAAGATGCCTAGAGAACCTCTACCTCGGACAGAGACGATGAAAGCGACAACACATGAAGACGTCGCTGTCCAACAGACGGTTCTCAAGCGGCCAGCTTACTCAACCTCGGACGAAAGCGTTTTGACAACGATACCACAAGGCTCGTCTGTGGTAGTTGACCAACCAAGAGAGATTCTGAGCTGCCTAGGTTGTTTGCACATGCCAAGAACAACGTGGATCAAGGAGAACCACTAATCCTAGGGCAAGCTCAATCCGTGGGAACCAAGAGAGGATCGAGCTGCGAAGAATCCTCTATAAAAGGAAGACTAACCCAAGGGTTATCTTCATGCACTAAAACAAGAACTCACACTCATTAGCAAATATCTAGTGTGAACCTCAAAACAAAGATCATCAAAGCAAACCGAGATCAAGAGGAACCAGTCAAGGAAGAAGAGCTGAGTGCTAAGTTCCTGTGACTGTAAGTGATAGTTCCTAGGTGCGAAAGTCTGTTTCTTGGATTGATTATTGATTGTGTAAGTTATCTAGGATTGTCTAACTCTGTGTAAGGCAAAGGAACTGTGTGTTCGTTCCTAGGATAAGTTGTAACCAAAAGAGATAAGAAATCAAGAAGTAGACTTTGAAATCCTTTCGAAAGAAAGGTAGTGATTTTTATCCTGGATTGCTAGTTGGCAATCAAAGGTTTCCACTATAAGGAACTTGTCATTTGTTTGATTGTTTATCTTCCGCTGCGAAAGGAACTGAGAATCATTATTCTGAGTTCCTTAAGCTTTTATCTAACAATCACGATCCTACATTCCCGTACCTCAAGTTGGGGTGATCTCTCCACCCTGGATTGTATGTGTTGGAGTACGGGTCATATCTTGGCCTTTGGGGGCCATATCCTCCAATTGCCTTCACCTCAGCAGTGGGCTCCTACAGTGTGGGACATGCATCAGTTGGATGCATCGTGTCATAGCATAACCCACATGATTTGACCTGCTGCTGGCCACCCCTCATCATGCACCGCCTCATCATTTCTTTCATCTCAACCATCTCAGCAAGAAGAGTGAAATTGGGCTGAGACTCTGAAGCTTTCACGGATTGGGCGTCCACCCTTCTACTAAACTGTCTTGAGCCCTCAGATAGCTCAAAGAAGACCTCAAAAGCCTGGTCTGGAGTCTTATTGAGGATGTTCCCTTCACAAGCAGCGTTCACCATCCTCTGTTCTTCATCAAGAATACCTCCGTACAAATAGAGTACGAGGTCCTGGTCGGAGTAGCCGTGATAGGGGCAGCTGAAAATCAACCTCTTGAAACGCTCGTAGTACTCGTATAGCGACTCAGCCTGCTGCTCAATGTTGCTAATATTCCTCTTCAGGCTATTCAGCTTCGTCGCTGGAAAGTACTTCTCCAGGAAGGCCTTCTTCATCTTGGCCCATGTATCTATGCTCCCTGGAGTGAGATAATAAAACCAGTCATTGACCGAATCCTTCAAGGAGAAAGGAAAGGCCCTCAGCTTGATCTGGTCTTCCGTTACGCCCTTTGGCTTCATGCTCGTGCAGACTGTATGGAACTCCGACAGATGCTTGTTAGGGTCTTCACCACTCATCCCATGGAAGTGGGGGAGTAAGTGGATCAACCCAGACTTGAGCTCGAAGTTAACTCCGTCAGCAAGCTCAAGAAACTGCACAGCCAGCGGTTGCTGTTGCATGTTTGGGGCAGTCAGCTGCCTCAGTGTAGGTTGTTCCTCGTCAGCCATCTCGAACGTGGGGTTGTCAAAAACTAGAGATCTATTGACTCTGCGGCTCTAGGAGAGAGTCCTCTCAATTTCTGAATCCAAAGCAAAAATCGGGGAATTAGTATCACGGGTGTGGATCATAAGATAGGTCCACACAATAGTAACACGCACACAAACTAACACAAAGAAAAAACAAAACTTGTCTCCCCGGCAACGGCGCCAATTTGACAGACAGGTTTTAGTCGTGTTAACCTGGTCAAAATAAATCCTAACAAACATAAACAAGTAGTTTGGGCAAACAAGGGTCGAATCCCACAAGGAGAAGTTGTTTTATCTTTGTGTTGATAAGCATGCAAAGTAACAAGGGGGGTTTTGGTTGTAGTGAATCAATCAAACAATCAAACAAACAAAGCAAAGAAAACAAAGAGTTTTATCAAATTGGGGAAAAACACTTAGCCAAACAAATATCCACTTTTCATATGAATGATCGGTCCTAGGTTATCTCTATTCCTTTCCTTTGATTATTCCTGTCCCTATTCTTAAATAGTCACTAGTCCAAGCAACCCTTACTATTGAACGCACGAGAAACTATCAAAATTTAGAACAATAGCAGCATAAAGCATAGGATCAAACCAGGATACATACAACACCGATGTTTCACAGCATTTAGCACATAATCAATTCTCTTTCATAATAATCTAGTCCAACTAGTCCTAGAAAATCATACTTGCTACAATAGATAAGGAATCTCAAGTTGAAATATCCAAACCCTAGCAATAAACAATTACTAATATCAACTAGGTGATCAGTCCAGTCAAATCAATAACAATCATAAGAATATACTCAAGAGAAAAGTTATAATCCAAAGGAATTAGGAAATAGAGAAGTAACCTCGCAATCAAATCATACGAAAAGCTTCAATTGTCGGACTAAGCAAAAGGGTGCTTAGCTCTTCATAGTTCTTGGAAACAAATACTTCAAAGGGAAAAACTGAATGTAAACTTGGTGTCTAGAATGAATGGAAAACTAGGTTAAATAAGCTAACCCTAAAACCAAAGGAAAAAGATAACAAAAGAAATCTAAAAAGGAAACAAACAATAAGTCCGGAATAAAATAATAGAAAAGAAATCAAAAAAAAGAAAAAGAACAAAAACTCCAGAAATTCTTCTTGCCCGCCTCCGTGTCCATCCACGAGCGCGGTGCCGATTCGGCGATCGCGGAATATTATTCCTCGCTCTCGACTTCCAACTCTTCTTTTTCCGCGAGTGCGGCGGCCTCGCCGCGATCGCGGGCGTGACATTCCTTCAGCGACGCGTCTCTTCCCTCGCCCCGGATGACTTTGGCCTCTTCCTTGCTAGCGGTTGGCTCGCGGATGGCCTCTCCTCTTCACTTGTGTGGCTTTCTTCCTTCATTCTTCCTCGTCTCCTCAGGTGGTCTACTCCTCTTCATCTGGACGTCTTCAATTAGCTTCTCCAGACCACCATATCCACACTTCTCATCTCTAACTCCCTACTCCACAGTTGTGCTCTAAATCCATCCAAAAGACACCCTAAACGCCGGTAACAACTCCTAGATAGGCACTATAAAATAGTGTTGATCATACATACCCGTACCTTGCCTTGGATCTCCGATCTCAACTTTGCAATAAGCTTCTTGTAGTCTTCAATCTGATAGCTGAGATACATTACCCTAAGTTATCCTCATCTATATATAGTGGTAGAAAAGATCTCTTACCGAATTACCAAATAGTTAGCAACGCCGCTATATAAGGTAACGGTGAAAGATTTTCTTTCCAACTAAACAATTCAGCTCATAAACACATAGCTTCCATCTATAAACTTTCCTAAGATGAGTTATCTTCTTCTTCTTCTTCTCCAAGTAAGACTCAAAATCTCGTTTCCTTGTATAATGGAGTCTATCTGGGAACAGCTGGCAACTCTCTGCGTTCCATATCGTTCCACAGACGCTGTTTCCATATATAGAATTTTCTCCTGGGAACAGCTGGCACTTCCTGCGTTCTGCATTGTTCCTTATACGATGTTTCCATGTATAAAAGTTTCCTTGTATGAAATATACGCGCGCTTCATTCTTCAATTTGCTTCCGCGTAACTGTTCCTTGTTTCATAATGTTCCGTTGCACTCCTCTACTTTCTCTTCTTCACATGATTTCCATTGTTCCCTAATTCTTTTAATAAAACCTGAAACACAAAGGAACAACAAAAACCATAAAACCTAATGGTGTTTATCATCATCAAAACCAGAGGGAACGTCAATGTTCCAACAATTTCCCTCTTTTTGGTGATGACAAACCCATTCAAAAATTGTTCGATAAAAACAAAGAGTAATAAGTAGAAATACATAAATCATTGTGCATCTAAGATCAAGTGTTAAGTAAAAATTTATGTCAAATGAATAATAGCAATTCATACCTCCAAGTTGCATCATCGTTCCCCCTCAACACTAGCATTGCCCAGAAATTCATAAAGAATCAGGAACAATGTAAACTGTTACCTCTCATAACTGAGTTATCACACAATTTCCACACTTTCCCCTTTTGGCATCATCAAAAGATCAAAAGTAAACAGTGGAACAACGTAACTAAGGCAGCAGGCAAAAGCACAAGAAAAGTTCATATATATCAAGAAGGGAATTGATTACAAAGCATCAAAGACAACTTGGCAAACAAACACAAAAAGATCAAAATGAAAACACTTAAACAAGATAACATATTAAAATCGAAGAGAAGAGGGTAAGACGGGCTGGATAAGAAAAGGTGTCCACTCAAGACTCAGAGTCTTCCTTCCGTTCCTTGTCCTTGTTGAGGAAGTGTTCAAGAAGCAACGACATGATGTTCTTAATTTCTCATAGCTCAGCCAACATCTGGCTTTGCACATAGTTGTTCCTTGAAGTTCCTTCACCAGGTTCGCGTTTGGGCACTTCGGAAGGTGCAAACGTTCCCTTATCATCCCCTTGATACTTCATTTTGCTTAAGTTCATCATGTCAAGCTCAGTGACCATGGGAACCTCTTCTTCTTCTCGGTAGACCTTCTTTTTCTTTTCTTTTCTTTTCTTTTATTTCTTTATTTCTTTCTTTCTTTCTTTCTTTCTTTCTTTTATTCTTATATTCCTCCTTTTTTTAACTCTTTTTTTTTGCAGCAAAGTAGTTGTTCCTCTCTGTAGTTCCATCAGATCAAAATTTAATTTCTCCATCTCAGCGAAGCAACGTTCTTCTGTAATTTTCAACGTTCCTCTTAACGTTCTGAGCACTGACGTTCATGTCCACTGTTCCCCCTCAGGCCAAGTCCCATCTAGAAGATTCCAAGATACTTGAGTGGATGGAAAGGCCGGTTTGGATATTTTATGGGGTTCACATAAAATATCAAAGATATATCCAAACAAAAATAGGTAGGGAACAATGACGATCCAGATAATGATTCCCAGTAAAAGTTGGCAAACAAGAGAAGTTCATAGGAAACGTTTACCTGGATCCAAGATAGGGACGGCCGTGCAACCAATTATCATTTTGGCTTGTAATGAGGGTGCAGATAATCAAATCGATTGCTTTGGGCTTAAAAGAAGATGTTATCATGTAAAAATGAAACACATATGATCAAGAATAGAAGTTGCAAGAACTTTTTGATATAATGTAACACACAGCACATAGCAAGTTTAAGAAACAAGTCATTTGCAAGTAACATGCCACATAGAAGTTGTTCCCTAGTTTAGAATTGATCGATCTAGCCAATCACTGAGGGAATAGAAGGGGTGGAGTTCCTTAGTTTAGATAGATCATCCCAAGGAGCATTCTCAAATAATCAAAGGGTTTTCTATCCAGTGCTTTGGTGAAGATATCTGCAACTTGTTCATCTGTCCTGTTGTTCCCCCTCACTTCATCTTGCATTTAGAAAGTTAGTGTTTTGCGACCCAGGCAAGCTTGGCTTTACCTGGTCGCTTAGAGACAAAGTGATATTCTCTAGGCTTAGCATGGAACAAATCAGGAGATGCATCCAAATATTTCAAATTAACATTGTTATTTCTACTGTTCCTTCGTTGAGTGTGCTCTTCAGTGAACTTTTGTTTCTTAGCACATTTTCTTACAACATGGCCGTTGTTCCCACGATGCCAGCAAATCTTATAATAGTCCCCCAAGGTGTACTTACGGTTTGGGATGGGCATTCTACGTTGCTTGGCTCTAACTGGGTCAAGTGTACTAGGCAAATTTCCTTGGGATTGGATGAGGTACATCTTATGGGCAGTTTGACCTTTGTACTATGATTGGTTTTCACTCAGCCCACTCTCCACATTCTTCACACGCTCTTCTAGGTAAGAGTTCCTATCCTTAGTACTCTGAAGTTTCCTATCTTTTAGCTCTCTAAGCTCAGATATGGTTAACTCATGTTCCTCACTCTCTTGTTTTTCTCCTTTGTACCCCAGACCATACTTGGGCTCAACAAATGTAATTTGTTCTTACTTAAGCTTTTGCTCAACTCAGATAGAATGAATTTTATTAATCTGAGCTTTCATCTGAGAAAGTTCCCTAACAGTGCTAAAGGAACTAAGTTCATTGTGAATGTAGGGCTGGAAATCACTCGTGGGTGACCGACCCACCCGGAAAACCCGACCCGAATATATGGATGATCACCCGAAGTAAACCGGGTGATGGATGGTTGGTGGGTCGGGTGAAATGGATGACGGGTGTGTGACGGGTGATATAAATCTCACCCATCACCCGATCCATCACCCGCACTTCACCCACCCATCCGTTCACCCATTGACGATTATAGTTCTAATTCTATTTTATTAAAATGTATGACTTCAATTTTAGTTTTTTATGTTTAAAAGTTGAATATTCTAAAAATATTTTATATGAACATCCATCAAATCCTATATTTAGAACAACTATTTTCATATATTGAAGAAAATTAATTACTTTTTGCACTTAATCATGTAATTAATTACATTTAAATAATTATAAATTATTTATAAAATATTATGCGGATGACCCAACCCACCTGAATCACCCGTTGGATGATGGATGGACGGATGTGGGTGAAAGTTTTCGCGGGTGGCGGGTGGGTCGGGTGGAGGATTTAATTCATGGGTCGGGTGATAAAATGGCTCCATTCATCCATCACCCGACCCATTTCCACCCCTATGTGAGTGACATCACTTCTATCACAAGGAACAACAGAGGAACTGGAAAGTTTAGATAAAGATTCATTTAATTCAATGCATTTATCCTCAGCATCACTGAAATCGTTTTGTGTTTTAAGATTCTCATTATACATGCTTTTGATAAGAGAGATCATGGATTTTTTATCAAAATTAACAAGAGATTCAAAGAAAGTTTTAGGATCTACCTTTTGTTCTTCACTTGATGACTTCAGAGTCATTGCACACATTATGGTGTTCCCCCATGACTATGGCTCGTCATCATCAGAGTTGACACAATCATCACCCCAGACAGCAACAAAAGCCTTCTTTTTGTCATTCCCATAATTTTCACCATTGTTGTCTGAGTTTTTTCCTTTGGGGCATCTATTAGCATAGAGATCCTTTTCCTTGCAATTGAAGCATGTAACATCTTTGATGTCCCGTTTCTCACCATTGTTCCCATCATTCCTAAATGATTTACCCTTGTGATAAAGAGTTCGCATGGCCTTGGTGAGAAAGGCAGTTTCTGGATCTATGCCATCCAAGTTATCATATTTGTTGCTCTCTATCATCTCAACAACTTTTCCAACCATCAAGGCAATGCCTTTAGGTTTAACGTATTTGTCTTCTTCATCATACTTTTTATTTTTTACAAATACCTCATGAAGTGTGAGTTTAAGAGTATTGGGATTCTCTTTGAGAATTGCTTTAGTCATCTTGTGCCTTGGAGGAAGTCCATCAATAATGATGAAAATTTTCTCCTTGGAAAGAATTTCCTTTTCATCGACATCATGAGCAGCAAGTCTGGTGGTGATTTCCTCAAATCTGGATTGATAGGAGGAAACAGTTTCACCATCGATCATGGCGAAGTTGTAAAAATCTTTATTTACTTAGAAATGACCAAGCTCTCTAAGATTAGAACTTCCCATGTAAATCTGTTCCAAGGCTGCCCACATATCTTTGGCAGTTGCACAAGAGTGTAAGAGGTCTTTCCAGTGTTGGAACTTTCCACCGATAGGCAGGAACGGTGGTTTGTTGTTCCCAAGCCCAACTTCATGAGTGGAAGACATTGTTATCTGTGAATCTGAAAAAGAACACACAATCTAGAGCAAACCTACTCTGATACCAATTGTTGAATCGTAGTGTGTTAGACAGGAAACGGTGTGATTGTTCCCTGGACAGCGGAAATAAACAAAGATTCAAAGTAACAACAAAGTTCCCAAACGTACACTTGTATTATTAAGAATTGTACAATCTCACAAGTCTTTTCTCCACTGATAAGCACTACTTTGTAGGGATTAACTAAGAGTTATTAGAGGGTTATATTGGTGTCATTCGGGTAGATTTAGACACATTCATGTGCATGGTGTTTGGGGGCGAAGATTGGTGTTTTGGTGGTGTTTTGAGCTTATTGGAGTACATTTGAAGATTCGGGATATGGAGCCACCAAGGAGTGTGGAGTTAAAGAGGAGAAGTGTGGATTTGGTGGTCTGGAGAAGCAAATTGAAGATATCCAGAGGAAGAGAAGTTGACCACTAAGGAGACGAAGAAGAACCAAGGAGAGAGTCCACACGAGAGTAGAAGAACAATGTGCTGAATTAAATTGATTCGTTCTCTCTACTCAGATGTCCAAATGCAGTGATTCCAATTCTAGGAGTTAGATCTTGAAGTCTACTACAAGTACCCAAAATATAAGCGCAATCCGAGTTGGGAATCAAAAGTTATGAAGTTTTTACGGAAGTGGCGCAGAAGCTGAAAATCGAGCATTAACCGCGATCGCGGGTCTTGGGCAGCGATCGCGGGTCTTGGGCCGCGATCGCGGGTCATCAGCGCCGAGAGTTCGGTTTTTTCCAAGTTTATCTTTTCTGTTTTCTTTTTCCTTTTTCTTATTTCTATTTCAGTTATTTTTCCTAATGGGCTAGGTCATTTGTTAGGGCCCTATAAATATTCTCCTTATGCATTAGGGTTAGGGTTCCACTCTTTAGAGACAAGTTCTAGTTTTTGCAATTTTAATTCATCGTTGTTTTATTTCTTTTGAAGGTTCACCATGACTATGAGGAGCTAAGTCTCTTTGGCTTAGTCTGGCAATGGAAGCTTAAGTTTTGATTATTGGTTGTGAGGTTATGTTCCCTTTCTAAATTCCTATTGGATTATATTATCTCTTCTAAGCTTATTCCATTGGATTTCATTGATTGCACTAGCCCGCGCAACTAGTTGTTGTTGGTGATTTTCATATTGCTAGGATTAGGAAACTGTTGGGCTAACGTCCTATTCCGCTGTAGCAACTACAATTTACATGCTCTGGTTGAAATTGTTCTATTGTAGGGAGAGATAATTACATGGTAAATGCATCTGAGCGAGCGTTCTGTGTATCCTGGTTAATTCTTATTTATATTGCTGCCTTTGGGTTGAACCTTTAGTGGTACTAGGGTTATTCATTGGTAAGGGTTCTTTGTGGAAGGTTTCCCTCTGAATCTACACAAGATCGGGACAGGAATAATCATAGGAAGGAATTGGAAGTAATCTAGGATCAACCAACCAAAACTTAAGTGGAAATTGCCTGGCTAAGTGTTTTCTCACATTTGATTGCATATTCGATTGGCATTTGATTGCATATTATTTATTCTGTTTTATTTCTTACTTGATTTAAACCTCACAAACCCCCCTTGTTACTGCTATTCGATTGGTATTCGATTTGTGATAAGAAAATAGACGCTTGTGATTCTCTTGAGATTTCGACCCTTGCTTGCTTACTATACTAGTTTGAAAGTTGAGGTTTACTTTGATTTGGCAAAACGACCTTAGGCCACATCAAATTTGGTGCCGTTGTCGGGGAATCATTGTCTGTTTTCTTGTGTATAAATCGAATATTGATCTTTCTAGGGAACCTATCTTACGGTTCCCTCTAACATTACTAACTTTTCATTGACGAAGTGTGATTCAGAGTAGATAATTCTGTTGGAGAACTCTAGCTATGGCGCAAGAGAGCACGTTGCAGGCACTCACCCAGGCACTGCAAGCGTTAACACAAGCGGTGATTCAAGCAAGTGCAACCAATACACAAGCAGTGATTCAAGCTGGTGCAAACAATGCACTAGCAATGAAAGAGGGATTCTCTAAGCTCACCCAACAAAATTACACTTTGCACCAGGCCTCTCAGCAATCTATATTACAATTGGGTGCATCAGTGGGACAGATGATGCCTAGTACACCTGCAATAACGGAGTCCCCAAACAAGTACTGTGAAGGCCAGCTTGAGGCCAATGCAATCAAGTTGCGAAGTAGGGAAAGGCTGAATGACCCCTATGCTGAGGAAAGGAATGAAGCACCGATAAGAGAAGAACGCAGCGAAGAACCGCGATCACGGGTCGAAAACCGCGATCACGGTTATCTCACGGAGAAGGCAGAATTTGGAGAGCTCCCCGCAAAAGAGAACCCGCGACCGCGGGAGGAGTGATGCAACCCCGGTATGCTGATCGAAACAAGGCATTGTGCTGAATTTGATGATGAGGTTGAGGAGGACCTTGAAGAGGAAATCCAAAGCTTCAAGAACAGTATGCTACCCGATGCGGTACGTTTGCCTGAAATTGAAGAGGAGATGGATGAGGACTGGGACTATGAGCCTCAAAACTACACTCAACATGAATGTCCCCTGCTGGAGTCCCAGATTCCCATCGCACCTCCCCCTGAGGCTCTCAATGGAAGCAAGCCAGAAGCTTCTTTGGTCACACTGGCCAACAGCATCCCTCGTTGTGCAGATTCTGTGAAGGCGAGGCAGAAGATAGGAAAGAAGCCGAAGGTGAAGCATAAGAGTGAGGTTGCAGGCCAGATGTCGGATTGCCTCATACTAGACACAGGGAAGGATAGGCGTACAACCTCTGCAATGCTTGGAAGAGAGTTCTTAAAGATGACAACTGCGGTCATGGATACGAAGGGTGATCCACTCACAATGAAAGGCAGAAGGAAGGGGGTACAGTCGTACTTGAAGAGGCACCCCCCAGATTTGGAACCAAGAAGGGTGGTCGCTGTAAGCGACCCGGGATGAATAGAGAGCACCATGTCGAGCCACGATAGTAACCAAGGCGCTGCTCGGGAGGCAACCCGAGGTAAGACTTAGTTTTTTTTCCTTGTTTTTGAAGTTTTTGCTCTATTTTTTTTTACTAAACCACGCAGGAAAGCCGAGAAGAAACCGCGACCGCGGCATGAAACCCGCGATCGCGGCCGGAGAAAGTCGAGCAAAAACCGCGATCGCGGGTGCAAGGCGCGCCGCGAATTAGGGTTTAGTTAAAAAAAAAAAAATCGCGATCGCGGGTGAACAGTACCAGCGGTCGCGGGATTACTGTTCATCAAAAAAAAAACCGTACGTTACCCGCGATCGCGGCTTTCACTGCCGCGATCACGGGTCCTCCACGGTGTTCCTTCTATGGCGATTCTTCCACGACGATCCCCTCCTTTATGGCGGTAATTTCCACGGCGGTTCATTCATGGCGGTTCTGAGGCGGTCTTTCTTCATCATGTTCGCGAGCAACAACCGGTGTACCCTTGATCCATCCATTGTTGTTGTTCCCTGCGGTACGTCTTCACCTGTGCATCACCACCAGTGCATACTGAGTTCGGAGTTCCAGCATTCCATGATCCATCTCTTGGGAAGTTCGACTGTTGAAGTGGTGATGAAGTTTATGGGGATCCCTACATCCCTGAGTACCTTCCTGGCATTATTGACGAAGACTACCACCCCGGCGTACGCTCAGTGAGTTCTTTCTTTCTTCCCCTCATATTTTTCTTTGTCTTCCATACATTGAGGACAATGCATGATTCAAGCATGGGGGAGTAGAAATACTTGCTATCTATCTTGTAACTTACTTTCGATTTCAGCATTGTTATTTCCATTCAGTATTGTCCATTGTTCGCATTCCCTTTTGAAAAAAAAAATTAAAAAAAAATAGAAAAAGTCAAAAAAGCAAAAAAGACATACATGAAAATCCTGGGACAAGTCGAAAACCCGAAAGGGCGGCTTGGGTAATAAGCAGGTGGCCCGGACCAGCGCTAGGCTGGGGTAAAAAGGTGTATGAGTGACGTGAGCTTATGTGAGCACATCTATGAAAAAAATACGAGTGGCTAGGATGAAAACCCGAAAGGGCTCCTAGGCAAAATGAGTGAAAAGAAGAGGAGTGATTTTAGGATCTCATTTTACCTGGAGGGGCGACATAAGAAGAGGAGCCAAAGAAGGATTGTTGGGTAGGTCACTCTGGGAGGCATAAGGAGTCATAGATGGAGGCTAGGATTAGAGGTCACTTTACACCATTGGATGTTCGGGTTAGGCTTGGGGGAAGTACTCTGCTTGCCCCTTAGCCTGTTGAGTTGTGGATGTGTTGTAGATGAGATTGGTGCCAGGAGCTTGGCATGGGTTAGGTAACTCTTAGTTGGAGGATGTGTTTCCTGAGACCTTGGGTGCTGCATTGGAGGAGTAGACTTTCTTTTAGTTTACTCGAGGACAAGCAAAGGTCTAAGCATGGGGAAGTTTGATAAGCACTACTTTGTAGGGCTTAACTAAGAGTTATTAGAGGGTTATATTGGTGCCATTCGGGTAGATTTAGACACATTCATGTGCATGGTGTTTGGGGGCGAAGATTGGTGTTTTGATGGTGTTTTGAGCTTATTGGAGTACATTTGAAGATTCGGGATATGGAGTCACCAAGGAGTGTGGAGTTAGAGAGGAGAAGTGTGGATTTGGTGGTCTGGAGAAGCAAATTGAAGATATCCAGAGGAAGAGAAGTTGACCACTGAGGAGACGAAGAAGAACCAAGGAGAGAGTCCACACGAGAGTAGAAGAACAATATGCTGCATTCAATTGATTCGTTCTCTCTACTCAGATGTCCAAATGCAATGATTCGAATTCTAGGAGTTAGATCTTGAAGTCTACTACAAGTACCCAAAATATGAGCGCAATCCGAGTTGGGAATCAAAAGTTATGAAATTTTTACGGACGTGGCGCAGAAGCTGAAAATCGAGCATTAACCGCGATCGCGGGTCTTGGGCAGCGATCACGGGTCTTGGGCCGCGATCGCGGGTCATCAGCGCCGAGAGTTCGGTTTTTCCCAAGTTTATCTTTTCTGTTTTCTTTTCCCTTTTTCTTATTTCTATTTCAGTTATTTTTCCTAATGGGCTAGGTCATTTGTTAGGGCCCTATAAATATTCTCCTTATGCATTAGGGTTAGGGTTCCACTCTTTAGAGACAAGTTCTAGTTTTTGCAATTTCAATCCATCGTTGTTTTATTTCCTTTGAAGGTTCACCATGACTATGAGGAGCTAAGCCTCTTTGGCTTAGTCTGGCAATGGAAGCTTAAGTTTTGATTATTGGTTGTGAGGTTATGTTCCCTTTCTAAATTCCTATTGGATTATATTATCTCTTCTAAGCTTATTCCATTGGATTTCATTGATTGCACTAGCCCGCGCAACTAGTTATTGTTGGTGATTTTCATATTGCTAGGATTAGGAAACTGTTGGGCTAACGTCCTATTTCGTTGTAGCAACTACAATTTACATGCTCTGGTTGAAATTGTTCTATTGTAGGGAGAGATAATTACATGGTAAATGCATCTGAGCGAGCGTTCTGTGTATCCTGGTTAATTCTTATTTGTATTGCTGCCTTTGGGTTGAACCTTTAGTGGTACTAGGGTTATTCATTGGTAAGGTTTCTTTGTGGAAGGTTTCCCTCTGAATCTACACAAGATCGGGACAGGAATATTCATAGGAAGGAATTGTAAGTAATCTAGGATCAACCAACCAAAACTTAAGTGGAAATTGCCTGGCTAAGTGTTTTCTCACATTTGATTGCATATTCGATTGGCATTTGATTGCATATTATTTATTCTGTTTTATTTCTTACTTGATTTAAACCTCACAAACCCCCCTTGTTACTGCTATTCGATTGGTATTCGATTTGTGATAAGAAAATAGACGCTTGTGATTCTCTTGGGATTTCGACCCTTGCTTGCTTACTATACTAGTTTGAAAGTTGAGGTTTACTTTGATTTGGCATAACGACCTTAGGCCACGTCATCCACCTATACCCTAGGTTACAAGACTTTGAGTGCAATCAACTCTCAATGACACAAGAACATAAAGAAAACCCTAAGCAATCAAGTACAAACCCGTACCTTGCATTGGATCTCCTGATCTCAAACTTGCAATAAGCTCCTTCTAGTCTTCAATGTGATAGCTGAGATTCCTTTCCCCAAGGTAAACTCATTTATATATAGTGGTAGAAAAGATCTCTTACCAAATTACCAAATAAATAGCAACCCCGCTATATAAGGTAACGGTGAAAGATTTTCTTTCCAACTAAACAATTCATCTCATAAACACATAGTTTCCATCTATAAACTTTCCTAATATGCATTATCTTCTTCTTCTTCTCCAAGTAAGACTCAAAATCTCGTTTCCTTGTATAATGGAGTCTATATGGGAACAGCTGGCAACTCTCTGTGTTCCACATCGTTCCACAGACGTTGTTTCCATATATAGAATTTTCTCCTGGGAACAGCTGGCACTTCCTGCATTCTGCATTGTTCATTATACGTTGTTTTCATGTATAAAAGTTTCCTTGTATGAAATATACGCGCGCTTCATTCTTCAATTTGCTTCCTTGTAACTGTTCCTTGTTTCACAATGTTCCGTTGCACTCCTCTGCTTTCTCTTCTTCACATGATTTCCATTGTTCCCTAATTCTTTCATAAAACCTGAAACGCATAGGAACAACAAAAACCATAAAACCTAATGGTGTTTATCATCATCAAAACCAGAGGAAACGTCAAGGTTCCAACACTCCCATTAGGGAGTGGGGTATTAGATAGCGGCTTGTAGGCCTTACATAATAAAATTAACAGAGCAACTTCAAGCTTAAGTTTATAATCTATAGTCGACTATTGGAGGTAGTGAGCAACATAATGGAATAGGAACCATCAGTCAATTTTACATGGAAGATTCAACTGACGGAAGCACCTACTAACCCTAAATGCACCACAGAGCCCGGTTAGGGAATACACAGAGCCAAGCTTGTAAGGCACACTAAAGTCACCACTTAACTGCCGCCAGATAACACAAAAGAATGTTAAATGATGCCAATGCATATCAAAAAAAGCATAATATAGTCAATTTGGCAGTTGAAGATGTCATGCAAGATAACTGTTATTACGGATGCGAAGAACGAACAAAAACAAGAACAACAAGAACACGAATTCAGATTTCATACTACAATGAGAGAAGGGAGAAAGAGAGTATATATGTAACCCTAAATCAACCCTAAACTGACTTGGCCCATAAGTCTAGGCCCATAAATCTAAGCCCATGTAGAAAACATAAGCCCAAACTGAAAACCACATAGGAATTCTCCAGACAAATGTACCAGACGCACCACTGCAGTGCCAGATGTACCAGACTTCTCCTTTGCCTCAGATTTGCCCCGTAGGGCAGTTAACAACTTGTGACATTTAGCAAGTCCAAACAATGTTGAAACTTGCTATGAGGAACCGGCTTGGTGAACATATCAGCAGGATTATCAGCAGTACCTACTTTCTTCACCTTGATCCTCCTCTCACTCCTCATAAAGTGATATCTCACATTAATATGCTTGGTCCTCTCATGGTAGACCTGATCCTTGGCTAAACAGATTCAAGGCATATCAACAATAACACTAGTATTATAATAACAGAAAGGAGGCATTATGGTATTAATAGTTTCCTTCTCCCTGAGCATGCAAAAACAAGGAACCTGCACCTAGAAAAAGAAGAAATAGATTGTCAAATGTAGGATTAAATGATTAAAGTACCATTTATTGTCACAATTTTATTTTTTAAAAGACTTATCTTCCAGAGTATAGAGCCAATACTTGTGTCATTCCAGGTTCATGCCCACAAAGGTGAAATCCATATGATAATATTAATGGATGAACAATAGGCAATAAACTTGAGTCATGGCAGTTATAATAAGAAACGTCCTTAGAGAGGATACACCATAAGGACATACTTCGGAAACAATTTATCATAGAGCACAAAATAGGGATTACAATATAGGATAGCATGACACCTGAAGGACCACAGCCAGAAAGGCTGCTCAAAACAAGATGTCATCATACAAGGCCAGAAGGAATAAAAACACTGACATTAAATTGAGAGAGATGGGTAGTAGTAACATAAAGAAACAAATTGTACTAAGGGACACAATCATTAATAATTATATTTCTTCTTCTTCTGCCTCTTGGGGGTTGCTGACATGGAAGGGTCGTCTTCTTTCTTTTGATAGACTCAGAGGAGGGGGAGCTACCATTAGAGGGTTGGATGTTAATGCCTTCAATCTGTCTAATGATGGTTGAGTTGGAGGACTCAGATCCCCTTTCTGCGACCAAACCTCCACGTAACACTAGTAGCTGCACCATTGATCGAAGTTATAACATCTCCAATATTACCATCCAGCCTAGGGCTAACTGGAGGGGCGCATACAAGGGGTGGTGATTCCCCATTCCCCGTGAGGAATCCCCGCTACGGGGACGGAGAATTTAAACGGGGATGGGGGCGGGGGGAAATTTAAACTCCGAGCGTGAACGGAGAGCGAGGCGGGGATAGAGGTTCCCACCCCATTCCCTGCCCCGTCCCCGGCGGGGAAATCTGCAGGGATCCCCGCCGTATACAATATTTTGTGATTTTCTTAACCTTAAATCCTAAATTTTATATTATTAAGTCCCTAAACCTTGTACCCTTTAGACGTTAAATCATAAATCTCAAATCATTTATACCCTAAATCGTAATAATATATAAATTTAGATAAATTTTTAAAAAATTATGTGTAGTGAAACGGGAACCCCCGACGGAGAGCGGGCCCCCGGCGGGGATAGGGGAAGATTTTGATCCCCGTTCGGGGACGGGGGCGGGGTCCAAAAACGGGGACGGGGAGAGTACTCCCCGCCTGAACCCGCCCCGTTGACATCCCTAGGCTAAAGGATCATCCTGGTTTGGGGGAGTGGAATTGAGAATGTGAGGGAGGTTGTTGCTAGCAAGGTGGTTCTGGATGTCATCACTGTAGTGGGTAGCGTAGAGGGCAAGGGTAAAGTTGGGCATAGGGACCATGTGATGAGACGGAGTGGGTTGATCAGTAGAAGAGTAGGAAGGCTTGTTGTGAACAAGAGAATTTTTGTATAGCTTTTGACAGACTCCATGGCACTAGCAGAAAAGGAAGAGAGGATTGGAGGAGCACTCAAGAAACTAGGAGTAATGGAATGCATAAGATGAGTGAGGATAGTGTGGTTCATGTAATATCCGGGTCTTTATTATGTTTCTTATATAGAGAGTCTTCATATATTATAAGGTTTTATAGTTTACGAAATTATCCTTAAAGTAATTTTAATCTTTAGCATTGAGGCTAGATTTGATAGAGTTAAATTATTTGGAAATTTGTAATAATCATTTATAATAACTAATTTATCATTTATATTTATTAATGCATTAATAATTAGTAGGTATTTTTTAATTATATTCTTTTATTTAATAAAAATTGAACCGACCTATACCTATGTATATATATACTCCTAATCCTAATCCACCCTAACTATTCTGCCGCACCGCATCTCAGCTCCAATTCTCCAATTCCTCAATGTCCAATTCATCCTCTGTTTTCATACTCCTTCCTATATATTATTCTTGTATATAGTTAGCTTGATTATAACTAGTTTAGGTGTTTGATAATAGATTAGATCTTATTTAGTTTTATTCAATGAATCTGGAATTATAGACTGATGGGGCTTATTTGTTATTCAGATTTATCGGACTACGTTACTGAGAATGGAAATTAATGAAAATTTTACATGTGATATAGGTCTTATAGAATAACATCTCTGTAAAGTTTGGGATAATATGGATGCGTGGACTGATAATTAAAATTCAGATAAGTAGATTCAGTTTGTTTTGAATTTCTGGATTAGTGTTGAACTTTGAAAATTCATAATTATGTGTGTATAAGGAGTTATCGAATCCATGAGTAGTCATTAAAAAGCTTATGTTATTTACTGTATCATGGTATTTTGGTAGAATTTTATAGAACCTATAAGGTGGTGAAATCTGAGAAAAACCGTGAGTTATGGTTGTATGCTGAATCCTGAAAAGTCCTGATTTGCATGAATTTCTGGGTATTATGTAAAACTCTTAATTATATGGAACTGGTAACACAGGAAAGATAATGAAGTTAGGATTATGGTAAAATTAGCTATGTAATTTTTGGAATTCATTAGATAATTGTTTGAGAATTTATAAAGAACTTGCAGTGCTCAGAAATTCAGGATCTTGGCTTATTTCTTAGCTTTTGATTAGTTGTTCATGTTTGGGTGTCCTAAGTATTTTGGGATTAATTGTTATTGATTTCTATTCATTAGGTTCCTAATCTTGTTCATTCCTACTCCTTTTCTTTTAGTGTCGGAAGTTTCTCCCTTGAGGTAAGTTCTTTTGGACTTACTTAGCTTTCGATTCTTATATGCGCTAGACTTGTAGACGGGGCATGTGGGGCCGTATTTTGGGAGACGACCCAAATTGTTAAGTGTGTTCTTTTAAATGATTTTAATAATGTTTTCAATTTGGTTTCCACCGGTATGGTTATGGACATGGGGTAAGTCGTCGAGGAAGTGACCCCCAGGTATAACCATGCGGCGAGGTGGGGCCCCTTCTCAAAAGGTTAAATGTTTTGGCAAGTGCTCTAGTAGGGACTTAGCCGGGATTAGAAGTTTAATGGTTGAAAACGGACAACGAGTAGAGTCGCGTACTGACCGTTGTGCCGAGATCGAGGCCGGAGGGTGCCATGATTGGTGATCGTTCTGAGTTTGAGATGGTTGTTGAATGATCTAATTTACGATGTAATTATAGATCAAGTTGTGTTATGATATGATTGTTAAACGATTGGAGATGTGATATATTGTTGATGAATTCGAGTTGATATGTGCTTATGTATTTCTGTATATCTAATGTTCGTCTTTGTTATCGCAATTCGGTTATTGAGTATATTGATAGCATTACTACTATTACTACTACTACTACCCCTAAAAGTTATATATATGTTCATATAGACATCTTGTATTTTGGTTTTACTTCGCATGTTTTCCTCTGCTTGTTTGGTTCATATTAGAATCGTTAGCTAATGTGATAATTGTTGTGGTTTTTAGGTAATGTTACTGGCGTGTTTGGTGCGCCAGAGGGACCCTTTCCGAATGATGGTGGCCAATCTCAACATGATGTGCCTTAGGATGGTTTCATCGGTTCGTTTGAGTTTGTTAGAGTTTACTTCTAGGAACCTTTCATTGGTCCTAGAAATAGTTGATATATCACTATAGTTTCAGTCTTCCGCATCGTTCTTCTAGTTGTACTTTGGGTATTGCATACATGCTGGTTTTCATCGACACTATTTAATAATTATAAGTTGGATAGTTTTCATTATTTTCTCGTCGTGCCTTTGTTGGAAGGTCCAATTTAGTGATTTTGTTGTCAGACTAGGTCTGGTGGACCCATGTGTGAACCACTACCATGTAACTCCCCGGGTGTTTGGACGGGGTATTACAGTTCATAAGGCCACAAGTATTAAGGTTAAATAGGAGGTTAGGATAAAAGCAATAATTATTTGCCTCAGCAAACCACCAGTAAAAATGCACTGCAAGGATTAAGGCAATTTTAGCACGTAAGAGAAAAGTCCAGAGTAATCATAGGAATATGCGGCTTAGTGATAATGATGGTTTCACAAGGCTCCATGCAGCACTGGTCTTTAAAGGCAACAACACCACGACTAAATGCAGTCACATATTGGCAATTCCTAGGGCAAGAGAGTATATTCTCACATAGATCAATATGGTAGTCATATATAGGTAGTATAAATGAAAACATTTTAGTTTATGCTAACATAAATATTACGTATGCAGAGCATAAGAACAAGTATATAAGGAAGCCTCATATTTTTAACAGAATTAAGAGGATACAAGTTCCCAGGGAAGGAACCCAAAGGGAAATTAGTAGAGTTGATTTGGAAGAGGCTAGGGCTATGTGTAGGTTAAGTTGTGTTGTTGATGTTTTGGTGTAGTGGGTTAAGATGGGAGGAAAAAGCAACCCACGACCAGAGCACAAGGGAGCCCAAGAGTACTCTAGGTCAGGGACAAGATCCAATCATACAAAGACCACTGTAAATTGGTAATTAAGAGTGAGGATAATCAAACCTTTCATATGATAAGGATAGTTCTCCAAGCAATTGTAATCAACAAACACATTGAAGAACAAAGGGTACGAGATAACCCTAGAAAGAAAACCTTCGGGGCAAAACTCTTTCAAAGAAGATTTCGGAGAAGATGGGATGAAATTAGCATGGGGATAGTGCAGATCATGGACATGCCATCCATACACTTGCATTCAATTTGAAACATGGATGATAGAAATTGGGTTAGGGTTAGGATTTGGGAGTGAATTTAGGTTGAAATTCCACAAGACCGGGGCAATCCAAGGCCAATTAATCATAACCAAACAAGGGATTCAACCATATTATGGTAGTAGCAATGTTTTAAAAATCTCCGTCTACGGCTGCTTAGGCCTCTCGTCTAGGCGCTAAGCGGTCATCCCCCGCCTAGGGCCACCTAGAGGAGAAGAAACTTACGATGTTGTGGAAGCAGCAATATCTTAAGAGGTGACGGTTGCATAGAACATAGTTCTGGTTTATGTTTTGTAAAATAAGGCCAATAATAAAATATCAAACTCCATCCAACATAATTTTATAAACATTAATGGATTTAAAAGAACATAATAAAATGATCATATGAATCAGGCCTAAAATTTTAATTCGTCTAGAATCCCGCCTAGCGGTTAGGCCCTCACTCACTGCTCAGCTCCCGTCTAACGACGTTTAGAACATGGTGTAGTTAGGGATGGGTTTGGTGTGTTGGTTGTCGTCCAAGCCATATGGGCTGTCATAGGACTAAACGGGAGCACATAATGGGGGTCGCCGCCAGGAACGGGGAAAGGGGGAGGAGAGAGGAGATAGATTCTCTCTCACCTCTCTAATAAGTAATAACTATCGGTTCATAATAATTCTTTGTTTTTAGTTAATGAAGGAAGCTATAGTCATTGGAAGGATGCTATTGAACATTCGAAACTATGAAATGAAGTTTATATGAAGACTAGTAGGCATACCCGTACTACACACGAGATATGTTTTGAATTTGGTTAATGAATTATAGTGAACCTAGTGATGAATTTATAAATTATTTTTAATATTTTTTGTTTGAAATATTTATTTTAGTATGAGTTTATTTTGATTTGAAGTTGTAATTATATATGCATATGTGTACCATGTAATCAACACTGTGCATTTATATTTTGATTTTATCATTGAATTTGTAATTTGGTACTATGTTTCGTTAATTTCATTGGTGATTGGTTAAATTATTAATATACGTAATGCTTTATTTGTTTGTCATTGTTTACAACATTGTATGAGAATAATTTTCTATAACAATATATCATGTACGTTCTTTTATATTTATATATTTTATATATTTAAATATTGTATACTACAAAATTATTACATAATTTTCTTTTAGAACACTAATAGTTATAAGGAATTATGGAGAAGCAATGATTAACCAACTAAACAAATTTAATTATTAATTTTTGTTATCCCTTAACAATTTAAATTTTAACAAACATGATTTTGGTTCTATTTCATATATACTCACCTTTAAGGCACAATATTACAATTTTTATTATTTTTATTAATAGTATTATATATTTATTATGTCTTAAATGTTTAAATATAAATATGGGTTACTCTTTTATAATATGAAATATTATTTATTATTTATGATTATATCATCTTTTATTAGAACTAAACAAAAATATGTTATGATATTATATATTGATACTACATTATTACTTTGTTAAAATTATTTCAATGTTTTTTTTGGCAAAAAAAATATTTCAATGTTAGTACTTAGTAGTAAGTGCTTAATTTTATATTTTTATTTCCGAAAACAAACGTTTTATAACTAAGCATGAATAACTTTCACATTCGATTATGTATAGTGATATTGCACAACTAATATGCATACTATTGTCAAAACTATTCATTATTTATACTCCTTACACCTGATTTTATTTCATTATACTTTTACAATGAGGATAATACTTTCTAATATATAATATAAGGTATCATTAATTATAATTATGTTAGGAGAGTCGGGTTGTATAACTTTTTTTAATCTTTTAATCATATTGACAAGTTTTCAAACGTTTTATCTTCTTCGAGGGTTAGATTAGGTTAAACGGTTGTTAATCGACTGAATCTCACTACTACAAAATATGGTAAATAACCCGATCATTTAAGGGTATATAACCCAGATCATGTTAAGGTTAAAGAGCTTGGTTCTCGTCGTTCTTCATGGTCGCCGTCGTGAGACAAGATCGCTTGTTCTTCTAGATCGAAGTCGGAGGAATCAAGAGCTTGGGCTGCTTTCTCGTGCGATCGATCTCGGATGTGGGGGTGGCAGCGTTGTCGATCAGTCTATGGATTAGGGCAGTGTGGGTGCTCGAAGAGGACGATAACAGAGATGGCGTATCGAAGGAAATAATCCGGGTGTGTAATTCTGTTGAATTGAAACTAGGTTCAAATAATCCGAATGGCAAATTTGTGATGTATATGTATGCTTGTATAACGCGGGCGTGTTGGATACGAGTTATTTACTTGTATAATCCCTTTATATAACCCGAGTTAGTAGAGATCCGGGTTATATTCGACAATATTTTTTTTGCATACATATATATTTCATCAATTGAACGCCCGGGTTATTTTCTACGATATATTAGGTCATTTTTGTAGTAGTGTCTCATCGTAATTTTGGGGGAAATCTAGAAAGGGTGAGGTTTTTTGGTTTGAAGATGGACAATAACTCCATTACTCACCTCGTTTTAATTGTTTTAAGTCTCAAGTTACTCGACATGTAACTTTTATGAAGCCCTTTCTTAATTCTGTTGTGAATTGAACATTTATGGTACAAATGTTGACCATAATTTTTATCTAACTTATCAACTTTTTCGTCTATAACTCCATATATTTGGTTGTTCGTGGTGATTGTTTTATATCCATATGTTAAGCAATCAAAGTAGATATGAATTGGAAGTTAAATTCATCACCCGTATGTCTTGTAATATGCAAACCATATTCTTGAACATATAGCTAAAAATTTCCAATTTGGAGTAGCTTATTTAGAATGACTTATTAAAAGAATCAATTTATTTCCAATTATGTATTTAACAGAAGATCAATGATTTTATTAACATGGGTGATTCTTAGTTACACAAAAAAGCATGGGATGGTTCTCTATAAACTTGGCATTTTAGAAGCGGTTTTTCATTTTCTTGTATTTTTTTTGTAAAACTTATCCTTTAATGGGTTATTTCCTACAGTTTACCCTATAATTACACAATGAATGTGACTTTGATACTATGTTATCATTTCAATAGTTTTTTGTTAATTGGAATTTATTCAATCCTCTATTATTGGATGGATTCACAGTAGTCTTTTGTTAATCGTTAGAGTTAATTGCCAATTATTCTGTCTTGGTCATAGTGGGAACTGGACTTGCATTTGGCTTCTAATATTGAAAACTTATAATATGCAAACTATATTATTGAAGAGATACCGGTTGAAATATTCCTACATTGAGAATTTATAATTTTGTCTGTGTGAAATTGAATGTGCATGAAATATCAAGCTTAAATACCTCATGGAAATCTTCACAATTAATTAACAATGCACTCTTTATTCTTCAAAATAATGTTAGAATACTATATAATTTAGTATACAAAATTCTTGGACTATAATGTAATTTTTTTTCATTTTCTTTGTACTTATATTTTTTTTTGTGAAACGCATAGGCTAAAAAGTAAAATATAAAAACACCAAACACTAGAAACTCTATAAGATTTTGTCACCAGAACTATATATCCCAAAGTTTAAGGTATTAACCATATAGTCTATGTTACTGAGATTAATATTTTTTGTATTTCCTCATCTAATGACCAAGAAATTAAAAATAGGCTAAAATAATATGTAATTAACCAAAATGGTGAAAGTATTTACCATAATAACTGAGGTGAAACACTAAACATGCAATTCTTGTAAATTTACATATTTTTAACTGTTTGGTGTTTGGAGGCCTCAAATTATGGAATTATCCCATATATTTTCAGGTATGAATATAAGTAGGGAAATACAAAACTAAGTCGTACAAACTTGAATGTCACTCCCAAACAAATAAAGTAGAACATTAGTGTCCGGAACAGAGACTACAAAAAAACCTATGTACCTTATATGTCTGAAATTTGGAGAATAACATTGAAATCTAAAATTTATTTATATAGTCCATCGGCCTGCTTTGTTTTTATAAGCCATGTGTAATTTAATAAATGAAATATATTCATTGTATTATTAAACATATACATATACAAATCAATATTAAAATAGACAATACATAGAAATTAAAATTATTGATGTACCATATAATCTGCTAGAAGGAGATATGTTGACTTGTATGTCCCAAGCCAATTGAAAACATCTCACTTGTAAAAAATCATGGCTTTCATCTCAGAGCTTACATCTTCAAGCAATTAGTTAAGTGTAATGCATCTTCTCTTTCCCTAGTTGTATTTCCAGCCATGATTTCAATGGTTATGCAGGGACAAGTGAGGAAGATAAGAGAGATCAATTGTAGTAGTGGCACACCAAGTGAATAGATGGGAAGAGTCAGTATTTATTGGTATATTTGAGTTAAGAGAGAAACATTTGTGCATTTTTTTAACCTAATTGATTGCCTTATTTTCAACATTCGTTTGAGTGTAAACTATATACAGAGCATCTTTTGAGTTAAGAGAGATAATCGTTTGAATGTTATGCGTGTTCTCTAGCCATGGTCATTTAAATTTGTTCATCTCACAATTGTAACAGTCATAGTCTGTTTTCTTTTCTTCTTCTTTTTTTGCTTTGATGAATCAATGTGAGTTTCAATATGGGTTAAAGAGGTAGAAACTTATTGCAAAGTCTGTATTTTACAACAATCGATTGCTCGTGTTTTAATTTATTTGACGGTTGATTGTCCTGAATGTAAGTTTACCCATAATTATGCATATGGGCATTATGTGCCATGGTTGTATCTCATATTTAGGAAATTAAAGAGTCTTTATTTTTAAAATGTCGTTTGATTATGTGTTAATTTTTTGTATGTGTGTTTTGAATGTGAGTTTTAGGGGATTGTCATTTATTGTCTATAATATATTTTATCTTATATGGAGTATATATAGATTAAGATGAGAGAAAAGTACAAAATTATGGAAAAAGTATATTAATTAGTTGTAGGGCATTAATTAACAAAAGTCTATTTTATATATAAATAGATAGAATTAAAGATTTGAGTATCTAATTAATATAAACAAAAGAATAATAAAAGATAAAATAGTAAAACAAAGTTGTTAAGAAGGGAGATTAAACCCTAGATCTCTTGTATTATGAGAGTGTTTTTAACCATTGAGATATATTAGGAGATGTTGTTTGTAATGAAAGATCAATAAAATAAATAAGAGATAATTTCTCATATTTATTGAGCATGAATTGCATCATTAATCTACTTTATATATTTATAAAAAAAAAATTCTTACTATTAAATTTGAATATTAGTATTATTAAATATTTTAGGAAAATTCTGAATTCGAAAGGACGGTAAGATATAATCAATTCATTTATCGGAGGAAAGTGCAATATAAATGCCAATAAAAATACATAGAAGAGTGGTGTACTTTTTTGGTAAAGGAGAATACCTAATCTCACACTAAACACGCATCATTAATAATACAACACACCACTTCATATCTAATTAGTACTCTACTAGAATGCAACAGTTCTCAGGAGAGAGAATAACAGAATTTGTTATTAAAGATATTAACCAGAATGATTACATCAGATGGGTATTTATAGACTCATTAAAGCTCACCTATACACATACTAACATCCCCGCAAGTTGGTGGTGGCATCATGTTGAATCAACCCCAACTTGGACAATACAAAAGAATGAACAAAGCCAGGTAAAGCTTTTGTCAATACATCTGCTACTTGCAAAGAAGTAGGGACATGGACTAGAGAAATCAAGCCTTCTAATAACTTGGCTCTAACAAAATGACAACCTAATTCTATATGCTTGGTCCTTTCATGGAAAACGGGATTTTTAGCAATATAAATGGCAGACTGAGAGTCACATTTAACAGGTACAAGTTGAACATTCGGAACATTCAGCTCATGAAGGATCCCGGTAAGCCAAGCAAGCTCAGCTGTCACACGTCTCAAAGACCTGTATTCGGCTTCAGCAGAAGATAAAAAGACAATCACCTGCTTCTTCGATTTCCAGGAAATGGGAGCACCACCCAAGCTGATATAGAAGCCACTGACAGAACGGCGTGTTGTTGGACATGAAGCCCAATCAGAGTCAGAATGAGCTTGGAGAGTGAAGTCAGCAGAGCTTGGAAGAAGAAGTCCAAGGTTGATAGTTCCATGAAGATACTGAAGAGTGTGCAAGGCAGCATTCCAATGACTCATAGTTGGAGCTTGCATGAATTGACATAAGTGTTGCACAGAAAATGCCAAATCTGGTCGAGTATTGATCAAAAAATTTAATTTGCCAACAAGGCGCTTGTACTGTGTAGGATCAGATAGAGCAAGACATGTAGTAGTAGTAAACTTGACAGAATAGTCCAAGGGACTAGAGACTTGCATGTATGAAGTCAGAGGAAAGTCATGTAATAATTCATGTATAAACTTCCTCTGTGTAATAACAAGACCTTTGGGAGTATGAATAAAATCCATGCCAAGAAAATAATTCAGTTGCCCAAGATCTTTAATACTGAAAGTATGATGAATAAAGCTCTTTACGGAATCAATAGTTGAAGCATCATTGCCCACAATAAGGATATCATCAACATAGATGACCAGAAATATGATAGTAGAAACACTCTTCTTAAAGAAAAGTGAATAATCATTGAGGAACTGAGTGAAACCTTAAGAAAGAAGAGCATCAGAGAGTTTAGTGTACCATTGCCGTGAGGCCTATTTCAAACCATACAAGGACTTGTTCAAACGACAAACCTATTTAGGATAAAGGTGAGTAAGGCCCAAAGGAACCTCCATTTAAACCTCAGTGTCAATATCGCCATGAAGGAAAGCATTGTTAATGTCCAATTGAGACATTAGCCAACCTTTTTTAATAGTTGTGGCAATAAGGGCCCGAATAGTAGTCATCTTGACCATAGGGGAGAAGGTTCCGGTGTAATCAATGCCAGCTTTCTGTGTGCAGCCCTTAATAACAAGGCGAGCCTTGTGCCTTTCAAGAGTACCATCTGCCTTAAACTTCAATTTGTAGACCCATTTGGAACTAATGGGTCACTTACCCTTAGGTAAGTCCACGATATCTCAAGTATTGTTCTTCTGCAAATCAGAGAGCTCAAGATCCATTGCCTTAATCCAATCGGGTGATTGAACAACTTCCTCATATGAACAAGGCTTAGTGGAATGATGGAGAGAAGTGAGAAGTTGTTGAGTAGAAAAAGAAAGAGCTTGAAAAGAGACAACTTCAGTAGGAAAATGACTGAAATCAGAAGAAACATAGTTGCAAAAATAGTCTTGCAAGTAAGAAGGAGGATTGGAGACTCGAGATGATCTCCTTAATGGTGGAGAAACATGAGCAGTGACTGGTGAAGAGGATAAAGGTGTAGGAGATCGAGGAAGAGAAGAACTAGCAATGAGAGAGTTGATAGGAGAAACAGGAGTAGGTGAGTCAGTAGGAACTGAAGGGTAGGATATAGGGTTATGGTCTGTAATAGGAAGAGGTAAAGTAGAAGAAACAGTAGGCATGTATATAGAAGTAAAAGGGTAGATATGTTCATGAAAAGTCACATCACGAGAAATAAACACTTTATGTGTTTGAAGATTTAAGAGTTAACCCTTGGTCCCATATGGATAGCCTAAGAAAACACAAGAGATGGCTCTAGGCATGAGCTTATCTCGGCCAGATTTAAGTGTAGAAGCATAGGCAAGACAACCAAAATTACACAGGTTGTGGTAATGAGGAGCATGACCATGAAGTCTCTCATAAGGAGAAACGTCATTAATAACAGAAGATGGATACCTGTTGATAAGGTAAGTAGCAGTCAATAAGCAATGTCCCCAGTACTCAATAGGAACTTTAGACTGAAATAACAAAGCTCGAGTTGTTTCAAGTAAATGCTTGTGTTTTCTCTCTGCCACACCATTCTGTTGGGGAGTGTGCACACAAGAAGTCTAATGTTGAATGCCCATAGAAGAAAAGAACTGAATACCCTGATGACTCATCCATAATTCAAGGGCATTGTCAGACCTCACAATCTTGACTTTGTGACCAAACTGCCTTTGAACCAGCTGGATAAAAGACTGAAGTAAAGATAAAGCATTGCCTTTTGTCTTCATAAGATGAGTCCAGGTAATACGTGTAAAATCATCAAACTGCCTTTGAGCTTATTAAAGGGTAAATGTCCCAATCTATTATGCCAAAGTAACAAGTCTTTGGACTTAGTAAAACAAGCAGAAGAATCAATGTGTTTAGCAACAGTGAGTGTCTCAGGAAACACATAAAGCTTGTTGTGAACCCTACCAAGCAACAAAGGAATCCTCAAGGTTGGACCCTGCAGCCAACATGAAGAGGAATCAAATGAGGCAACACAATTCAGTTGAGAAGCAAGCCGGCTGACAGACAACAAACTGAACTTGAACTGTGGAACATAAAGAACATCATGCAGAACAATATCATCTGTAATCTTGACAGAGCCAGACAACGTCACATCAAGAACAAGACCATTGGGCATAGAAATATGGATAGGAGATGACAGAGGTTGTAGCTCAGAAAATAGACTCATATTGAAAGTCATATGATCATTGGCGCCAGTTTCAATAATCCAAGCAGAGTTGGAAAATAAAGACCGTGAGGAATTAAGAGAAGTATAGATAGAGCCAATACCAGCTAGATGAGCCATAGATGGAGAAGTGTTGACAGAAGTCTTCTGAATTAATGTCATCAATTGAGCATACTGATCATGAGTAAAAGTTGGAGAACCAGAGGATGCAGTTGGAGAATCTGATTCAATATTGGCAACAGAATATGCATGAGATGATCTTGGAGTCTTAGGGAAGCCATGGATCTTGAAACATCGTTCAATAGAGTGACCTGATCGTTTGCAATGAGTACAAAAATATGTTCTCTTCCCTTTAACATTGGAAGAACCAGTAGAAGGTTTCTCAGAGGAAACAACAGAAGAGCCAGGAGAATGTGTTTGAACATTCAAAGAAGAAGAATCAACAAGAATACGAGAGGCAGAATGAATCTCGTTTTGTCTTTCATGCTGCAAGAGTATCGAATATGCCTGATGAATGGACGGAGATGGATCCAACATAAGAAGATTACCTCGAACAGTCGAGAATGCATCGTTGAGTCCCATAAGAAATTGGAGAAGGCGTTGTTCATCACGATCCTGTCGATAAGCATCAGTGAGACCACAAGAACATGCAGGAAAATTACGCATAGAGTCTTCTTCATCCCAAAGGCTCTTAATGCGATTGAAATATCCAGCAATATTATCGGCCGATTGAGAGATATTGCAGATATGTTTAGCTATAGCAAATTTATGCGCGCTATTGACCTGTGAGTAACGAGTATTAACATCAAGCCAGATCTGACGAGCATCACCGGATAGAATAAAGGTACTGCTGATTTCAGGAATCATGGAATTGAGAAGCCAGGCGATGATCATGTTGTTGACGCGTTCCCATCGGCGATAAGTCGGAGAAGACCGATCAGGACGCGTAATTTCACCATCGATAAACTGTAACACCCCCGACTTACATCGATAGTGCCACATGCCAGTGACCTCAGACGTTCTGTCCGATGTCACCCAAGGCTTTGATCGGAACAATTAACTTAAATAAACATATTAAATAATGGAAGATTAAACAACGGAAGACATTTGAATAAGAAATTCAGTTCTTTTATTAAAAGATCTCTCATCAAACGAGAGAAGTATTTTTACAACAGAGTGATAATACAGCGGAAGACTGACGTGGCCTAAGGTCGTTATGCCAAATCAAAGTAAACCTCAACTTCCAAACTAGTATAGTAAGTAAGCAAGGGTAGAAATCCCAAGAGAATTACAAACGTCTGTATCCTGTCACAAATTAAATACCAATCGAACAATAGTAACAAAGGGGGGGTTTATAAGTTGGTTGGTCACAATCAAATCAAACACAGCAAAGTAGATGAATGAAATATCAAAGAGAGAAAACACTTAGCCAAGTAATGTCCACATAAGTCATCCAACGGTTGTTCCTTGATATGTCTTATCTTCCTATTCGGTTATTCCTGTCCTGATCTTGGGTAGATTCAAAGATCAACCAAACCTAAGAACCCTTACCAATGAATAACCCTATAACCACTAGTGATTCAATCCAAAGGCAGCAATGCATATAAGAATTAACCAGGATACACATAACACCTCAACCAGAAGCATTCAACATGTAATCAATTCTCTATATAGATAAATTCCACAGTGGCAGGTATAATCTATGCTCGCTACTCGAACTAGAGCGTTAGCCCAACAGTTCCCTAGTATTAGCAATATGAATGAAACCAATAAACCTAGGTGATCAATCTAGATAAACCAACAAACATCCAAATAAGAATTTGCGCAAGAGAAAAAATATAACTCAATAGGATAAGATAGATAGGAACAAAACCTTACAACCATATGAATAAACTTATGCTTCCATTACCGGACTAAGCAAAAGAGGCTTAGCTCCTCATAAACATGATGAACTTCAAAAGTATGAAAAGTGGCAACGATGAAATGAAAATCTAGAATGGCGACCTTTTAAACCTAATGCTAAGGAGAGTATATATAGGGCTTCTAACAAATGACCTAGCCCAATAAGAAAAGAAACGGAATAAAATGAGAAAATAAGAAAAGAAAACAGAAAAGATAGATTCGGGAAAAGTCCGAACTTCCTGCGTTGATGACCCGCGATCGCGGCCCATGGACCGCGATCGTGGCCCCTTGTGGCTCCGCGCTCTTCACACTTCTCCGCGCCTGCAGATAATTCTCGACTTGCCCCGAGGAACCGCGATCGCGGCACCCTTGCCCGCGGTCGCGGTTAATGCTCGGCCTTTACTCCTTGGCTTCGCCTCCTAACCTCTCCTCTTCACTTCCTTGGCGTCTTCTCTTGGTGGCTTCCTTCCTCAGTGTCTCCTATGATATCCAAGATGGCTCAAACACTTCCAAAAACACCAAACTTTGCCCCCAAACGCCATACACATGAATATGTCTAAATCTACCCGAATGGCACCAATAAAACCCTCTAATAACTCTTAGTTAAGCCCTACAAAGTAGTGCTTATCAAAGACTTTTAAATTACACAACGGAAAACTTTTAAGAATCATCCTATAACATGGCTAGGTGATAAAAATACATATTAAAGTAGTACTTAACCACTTAAAATACTGACACTAAAATCTTCGTCTGCAAGCCTCTTATCCTTCAACAGGTTACTTTGAATTCGGGAATCAACCACTGATGTGCCGTATAGGACGGATGACACCAGCCAACCATGCAGTGGAAATTAACCGATTGGTCTAATGAAAGACTATGCAAGGGTACAAACAGAATGGTTCTAGTGATCGTAACTGGTTACTATCATTGTTCCTCTAATAATAACCGAAGGAACGATATATAACCCGAAACTTTCACTGAATGATTAATATTTAGATATGCACTGAAGAGAAGACTCCAACGAAATTGAGTCTTAAGGGAAGATATAACAATTGTTTGGAAACGTTTATAGTTTCACACAAGCATTTAAAATGACTTGATGTTTCGGTTCACGACCAACCTCACCGCACAATGCGAATCCAGATTGGAGAGAGAACTTTACTCTGATCAAAGTCAAGATGAGTTTCCCTAGCTGCACTACTGCCTAGCTGCACTACTCGTCTGAAGGTATATTGATTATGTGCGACAAAGGCACTTATCTTGTTTAATTCCAACACGCACATTAATGTTAAGGCTTTTAATATTATCTCAAGTAACTACGGAAGTTTAATACGAATGTTCATAACTACGAAAGTTTAGTACGAATGTTCATAACTATGAAAGTTTAATACGAATGTTCATAACTACGAAAGTTTAATATCCCGAATAACTACGAAAGTTTAATACGAATGTTCATAACTACGAAAGTTTAATATCCCGAATAACTACGGAATTTAATACGAATGTTCATAACTATGAAAGTTTAATATCCCGAATAACTACGGAAGTTTAATATGAATGTTCATAACTACGAAAGTTTAATATCCCGAATAACTATGGAAGTTTAATACGAATGTTCATAACTACGAAAGTTTAATATCCAGGGTGACATTAAGTTCACCCAAATAGCACTAGCAATATATACAACCTATTATAACATCACATCTTAATCACGTTATTTATAAAATCTGTTCCCAAACGAAAACAACAGTTCACTCCAATTTAATTAACAATTAAAAGCAATTGATAATTAATAGAACATGGAATGATTGAGCAAGAGCGAACCGCCACTTGCCTTAGATCCTACGAAGCTTAACAAAGTTCAACGACAACGGGTTTCCGGGTCCGAAACGAAGGCAGATCTCAGATTATGAATTCCTATGAAACGACCCATAACGGAACCCTAAGTTAGATTCGATAATAACATATACGAATCTAAAGAAAGACGAACCAAAGCGAAGGAACAAAGCCTCACTCGAGACCACAACACCCAAAGCCACACCACGAGCCCAGCCCACCGCGGGTGCGCCGCCCCTGCCGCGAGTGCGGTGGCTTCTGGCCGCGGGTGCGGTCAAGCTACAGAAGCGAGACAATCAACGACAACGACAGCTCACCTTGATCGACACGTTTGGCTTCGATTTGGATGGGCTTCGACTTCCAAATCCTTTGCACTTCTAAACACCACTTGGAGAGTACCTTCTCCTCTTATGGTAACTCCGGCGACACTCCGGTGAAAGCTTAAGCTTTCCGGTAACAATGGAAACAAGAATTTGAGAGGGAGAGAGTTTGAGAGCTGATGTGCACCAATTCTCCTCCATATCTTCTCCTCTTATAGCCCAAGCAAGCAGGTGCATCACCCTTGACAAGATGGGACACCCATGGGCGACATGGCGACGTGGTCGAATTCAGGCGACGCAACGTCGAGGCCCGGCGAACCACAGAAAAGTTGTCGCGATGACGACGACGCCGCGGGGTGCGGTGGGCTCACCGCGGGTGCGATGGAGCCACCTCCATGGCACCGCGGGTGCGGCACTCTGACCGATGGGTGCGGTTAAGGCCAAATTTGGGCCCTTTTGTCCTCTTTTGTCCGGGTTAAGTACGGGTACGAGTTTTTAACCCCGGGTTAAATATATTTGTACTCGGTTAATATCTTTGCACCCGAATGAAGATTCTAAGCCCCGAAAATACGTCGAATGTATTTTATTCTACTTAGGAAAATATTACAGAGATCCAGCACATTACAGAATGTCCGAACTTCTCTGAAATTAATCAGACTACAGTACGAGAGTTTGGGAAAATTACTAAAATGTTCTTGGCAGACAGGGCAATCACCATGGTTGTCGCCAAGCAAAAAATCCAGTGCCATCGAACAGCTTGTTGACAAGAACGAGACCTGGACCATCAGATGACTGAAGAAAGAGCGGATTGTTCGAGTCACCAAGCGGATTCATCCACGGATTCTGGTTAGGGAGAGGAGGAAATTCCTCTGTAAAAGTGCGATTGAGAGGGCGATTGAGAGGAGCAGAATTTGGAGTGCGATTCGCCATGAAAGAAGACGATCGAACAAAGAATCAAGTGGAAAAAGCGATCGAGGAACAAGAAGCGATCGAAGCGAATCGAAATGCTGATACCATACTAGAATGCAACAGTTCCCAGGAGAGAGAATACCAAAATTTGTTATTGAAGATATTAACCAGAATGATTACATCAGATGAGTATTTATAGACTCATTAAAGCTCACCTATACACATACTAACATACTCCAATACTGACATAGGTCTATATATAGTTGATGTATAATGCTAAAATTTATAATCAAGAAAAAAAAGAAAAAAAAAAGTTGATGGACATAATCTGCATTGCCCTTTTGAAGGTTTTTCCTCCGAGGCCCACTTCATGAAAACAGTCATGAAGACACTCGTTTGAGGAAGCAAAATTTGCCAAAGGATCTCAAGTTGCCCTCTCTGAATTAACCATGTCAAATTATCGCCTCCCCATTAGTTATATCGAATGAGTGAGACATATATCGATCCTCGATCGGGGCGATCCCGATCAAGAAATGACGTGTCATACACCTTGATGATATCTACTGCCTCCGTGTGCTCCTCCTAGCTCCTCGGCCACCAGCCAGCCACCGTGAAGATCGCAAAATAGGCTGCATATCGGCAGCCCGCTGGTGACCGCCAACTAAGGGAAGAGAACACCCTAGCTAGCTTCTTGAGTGAGGTAGTTGCTATTAGGGTTTCTTCATATATATAAGCAACGAGGCCGAAAAATTAATCAGGGGTATATACCTAGACTTAAGCAGTGATACGTGTTGATGATCAGCTTTTTGGGGTTTAGAGTATAATTAAATAATTAAAAAAAAGGAATAGTTGGGACAGTGGAGGCTTGCGTGATAGCATCTTCCTTAGCATATTCCCATTGGCTGCCAACAACTGTTTCAACACTTATTCTGTTTACATGCAAATTTATTAGTTTTTTATTTACTCTGTTACTTTCTATAATTTGTTTAAAGCCAAAGTAATCTGATTGCTTCACCAATCAGATGTTATTCACACATACTTACACATGCCGCATGCGATCAAATTTGGAGTTTTAAGTTAAATATCTCCATCGCCATGTGATATTTATCCTTACAATTTTTCCACAAAAAATTATCCTTACAATTTTTTGTCAACCTTCTCATCTCAATGTCCCAAGACGAACTCCAAATACCCAGTGTATATTTTACCCAAAAAAATACCGTTGAATCGTAGTATATTAGACAGGGAATGATGTGACTGTTTCCTAGGCAGCGGAAATAAACAAAGATTCAAAGTAATAACAAAGTTCTCAAACGTACACTTGTATTATTAAGAATTGTACAATCTTACAAGTCTTCTCTCCACATATACCCTAGGTTACAAGACTTTGCGTGCAATCAACTCTCAATGACACAAGAACATAAAGAAAACCTTAAGCAATCAAGTACAAATCTGTGCCTTGCATTGGATCTCCTAATCTCAACCTTGCAATAAGCTCCTTCTAGTCTTCAATGTGATAGCTGAGATTCCTTTCCCCAATATAAACTCATCTATATATAGTGGTAGAAAAGATCTCTTACCAAATTACCAAATAGTTAGCAACCCCGCTATATAAGGTAACGGTGAAAGATTTTCTTTCCAACTAAACAATTCAGCTCATAAACACATAGTTTCCATCTATAAACTTTCCCAAGACTCGTTATCTTTCTCTTCTTTTCCAAGAAAAACTCAAATCTCGTTTCCTTGTATAATGGAGTCAATCTAGGAACAGTTGGCACATCTCTGCGGTTGCATCGTTCCATAAACGTTGTTTCCATATATACATTTTTTCTTGTATAGGAACCACGCACGCTTCATATTTCCAATTTTCTTCTCGCGTAACTGTTTCGTGTTTCCACACGTTCAATTGCATTCCTTTGCTTTCTCTTCTTCATACGTTTTCCATTGTTCCCTAATTCTTTCATAAGACGTGAAACTCATAGGAACAACAAGAAAACAAAAAACCTAATGGTGTTTATCATCATCAAAACCAGAGGGAACGTCAAGGTTCCAACAATTTCCCCCTTTTTGGTGATGACAAACTCATTCAAAAATTGTTCGATCAAAACAGAGTAATAAGCAAGGCAATATTAATCAACATGTATCTTAGTTTAAATGTATAAGCAAAAATTTATGTCAAACGAATAATTGCAATTCATACCTTCAAGTTGCATCATCATTCCCCCTTAGCACTAGCATCGTCCAGAAATTCATAAAGAATTAGGAACAATGTAAACTGTTACCTCCTTTAACTGAGTTATCGCACAATTTCCACACTTCCCCCTTTTGACATCATCAAAGGATCAAAAGTAAACAGTGGAATAACATAACCAAGGCAGCAGTCAAGAGCAAAAGAAAAATTCATATTTCATGCAGGAAATTGATTACAAAGAATCAGAGACAACTTGACAAACAAACACAAAAAAATATCAAAATGCAAACACTTAAATGAGATAACATATTAGAAAGCCAAGAGAAGAGGGTAAGACGGGCTGGATAAGAAAATGTGTCCACTCAAGACTCAGAGTCTTTCTTCCGTTCCTAGTCCTTGTTGAGGAAGTGTTCAAGAAGCAGTGACATGATGTTCTTAATTTCACACAACTTAGCCAACATCTGGCTTTGCACAGAGTTGTTCCTTGAAGTTCCCTCGCGAGGCTCGCGTTTCAGCGCTTCGGAAGGGGGCAACGTTCCCTTATCATCCCCTTGATACTTCATTTTGCTGATGTTCACCATGTCGAGCTCAGTGACCATGGGAACCTTGTCTTCTTCTTTGTAGACCTTCTTTTTCTTTTCTTTTCTTTCTTTCTTATATTCCTCCTTTTTTTAAACTCTTTTTGCAGCAAAGTAGTTGTTCTTCTATGTAGTTCCATCAGATCAAAATTTATTTTCTCCTTCTCAGCGAAGCAATGTTCTTCTGCAATTCTCAACGTTCTTCTCAACGTTCCCAACACTGACGTTCTTGTTCACTGTTCCTATTAATGTTCCCAGTACTAACGATCTTGTTCACTGTTCCCCCTTAGGCCAAGTCCCATCTAGAAGAATCCGAGACACTTGAGTGGATGGAAAGGCCGGTTTGGATATTTTATTGGGTTCACACAAAATGTCAAAGATATATCCAAACAAAAATAGGTAGGGAACAATGACGATCCAGATAATGATTTCCAGTAAAATGTGGCAAATAAAGAGAGGTGTATAGGGAACGTTTACCTGGATCCAAGCTTGGGACGACAGTGCAACCAATTATCATTTTGGCTTGTAATGAGGGTGCAGATAATCAAATCGGTTGCTTTGGGCTTGAAAGAAGATGTTATCATGTAAAAATTAAGCACATATGATCAAGAATAGAAGTTGCAAGAAGTTTTTGATATAGTGTAACACAAAGCACATAGCAAGAATAATAAACAAGTCATTTGCAAATAACATGCCACATAGAGGATGTTCCATAATTTATAATTGATCGATCTAGCCAATCAATGAGGGAATAGTGGAAGTGGAGTTCCTTAGTTTAGTGAGATCATCCCAATGAGCATTCTCAAATACTCAAAGGGTTTTCTATCCAGTGCTTTGGTGAAGATATCTGTAACTTGATCCTCTGTCCTACAATGATCCATTCTAATGAAAATTTTCTCAACATTGTCACGAAGAAAATGGTGACGAATATCGATATGCTTAGTACGTGAGTGATGAATAAGATTTTTGGAAATGTTAATAGCACTAGTATTATCACACATAATGGGAACGGTGCCAAGAAACATACCAAAATCCTCCAATTGTTGTTTGAGCCATAATACCTGGGCACAACAAGAGGCAGGAGCTACGTACTCAGCTTCGGTGATTGAAAGGGCAACAAAATTTTGTTTCTTTGATGCCCAAGAGACAAGACATGGGCCAAGGAACTGTGTCGTCCCTGATGTGTATTTGTGATCCACAAGGTGACCAGCAAAGTCAGCATTAGTGAAACCCACAAGTTCAAACCCATTGTTCCTTGGATACCAAAGTCAGAGATGATCGTTCCCTTTCAAGTACTGTAGGATCCGTTTGACTTCAGTTAGATGTGACTCCTTAGGATTTGCCTGAAATCTAGCACAAAGACACACACTAAACATAATATATGGCCTACTTGCCGTTAGATAAAGTAATGAGCCAATCATTCCTCTATACATTATAGCATCCACATCTTTTCCATTCAAATCTGCATCAAGATGTTTGAGTTCAACACAACTTCTCATGTTCCTACTATTTCTCAGCATATCTTGTCTCCAAGGGAAACGGTTCCCTTAGAGTGTCGTTGAAGTGAGGTGAGGTGATCTCTAGTTCCCGTCATATGGCATGAGCATGCGCTACCAATGAACCACATGTTGTTCCCCCTCACTTCATCATGCATTTAGAAAGTTAGTGTTTTACGACCCAGGCAAGCTTGGCTTTACCTGGTCGTTTAGAGACAAAATAGTATTCTCTAGGCTTAGCATTGAACATATCAGGAGATGTATCATAATCATTCAAATCAACATTGTTACTTTTACTGTTCTTGCGTTGTGTGTGCTCTTTAGTGAACTTTTGTTCCTTAGCACATTTTTTCACAACATGGTCGTTGTTCCCACAATGCCAGCAAATCTTATAATAGTCCCCCAAGGTGTACTTACAGTTTGGAACATGCATTCTACGTTGCTTGGCTCTAATTGGGTCAGGTGTACTAGGTAAATTACCCTGGGATTGGATGAGGTACATCTTATGGGCAGGTTGACCTTTGTACCATGATTGATTTTCACTCAACCCACTCTCTAGAGTTTTCACACGCTCTTCTAGGTAAGAGTTCATATCCTTAGTACTCTGAAGTTCCCTATCTTTTAGCTCTCTAAGCTCAGGTATGGTTACCTCATGTTCCTCACTCTCTTGTTTTTCCTTAAGATTTTGCTCAACTAAGATAGAGTGTTTATCAATCTGAACTTTCATCTGAGAAAGTTCCCTAACAGTGCTAAAGGAACTAGGTTCACTGTGAGTGGCATCACTTCTATCACAAGGAACAGTGTGATTGTTCCCTGGGCAGCGGAAATAAACAAAGATTCAAAGTAACAACAGAGTTCCCAAATGTACACTTGTATTATTAAGAATTATATAATCTCACAAGTCTTCTCTCCACCTATACCCTAGGTTACAAGACTTTGAGTGCAATCAATTCTCAATGACACAAGAACATAAAGAAAACCCTAAGCAATCAAGTACAAACCCGTACCTTGCATTGGATCTTCGGATCTCAACCTTGCAATAAGATCCTTCTAGTCTTCAATGTGATAGTTGAGATTCATTTCCCCAAGGTAAACTCATCTATATATAGTGGTAGAAAAGATCTCTTACCAAATTACCAAATAGTTAGCAACCCCGCTATATAAGGTAACGGTGAAAGATTTTCTTTCCAACTAAACAATTCAGCTCATAAACACATAGTTTCCATCTATAAACTTTCCTAAGACTCGTTATCTTTCTCTTCTTTTCCAAGTAAAACTCAAAATCTCATTTTCTTGTATAATGGAGTCAATCTAGGAACAGCTGGCACATCTCTGCGTTTGCATCGTTCCATAAATGTTGTTTTCCATATATAAAAGTTTCCTCGTATAGGAACCACACGCGCTTCATATTTCCAATTTGCTTCTCGCGTAACTGTTCGTGTTTCCACACGTTCCATTGCATTCCTCTGCTTTCTCTTCTTCATACGTTTTCCATTGTTCCCTAATTCTTTCATAAGACCTGGAACTCATATAAACAACAAGAAAACATAAAACCTAATGGTTTTTATCATCATCAAAACCAGAGGGAACGTCTACCCAGTATATATAATTAGGAAAATGTTCATATGAGAATGAACGCTTAGATGAGAATGTAAGAATGTCAGATGTGCATGAATTTATAATTGTATGTATATGACTTTGATAGGTGAAAACTCATGCACATACAGACAAAAATGCATACACACCTCAAGATGTGCATGCATTTTTGCATGTATGTGTATAAATTTGTGATTATAAGGTGACTATGTGTAAGGGAAAACTCATGTACATTGATATGCGGCATATTGTATGGCGTATCTAGGGATTATTAGCATGATTTAGTTGTTGTTTGGATATGCTTTGATGGTAATTCTGTAATCCAAAAGAGAAGACGAGAAGTGAAGAAATCATGGGATTTACAGATGTTTGAAGTGCATTGAAGAGTAGAAGAACAATGTGCTGAATTCAATTGGTTCGTTCTCTTTATTCCGATGTCCAAATGGAGTGATTCTAATTCGAGGAGTTAGATATTGAAGTCTACTGCAAGTCCTCAAAATATGAGCGCAATCTGAGTTGGAAATCAAAAGTTATGGCATTTTTACGGAAGTGTCGCAGAAGCTGCTGGAGCCTCTGGAGATCCACCGCACCCCGCGGTGGGTATTGCCGCACCCAGCGGTGACGACGCGCTGAAGACTTTTCTAGGCTTATTTCCGAGATCTTTTATCTGTTTTTATTTTATTTCTGAAACTTTGTTTCCAAGTTTGTTATTTCCTTTTATTTATTTTCTGAATTATTTACTTCCTAGTATTTAAGGATCTAACCTAGACTTTGTTTAGGAGGAACCGAGTTGCCACCAAAACCCTAGTTTTCTCTCACAAACCTTATGGAGAACTAAACCTCCATTGTTACACTTAACGTTTTGAAGCTTTTAATTGATTGGTTGTGAGTTTTCTACTCTTGTTCGTTTTCCTATCTAGTTAGATTAATTCTCTTATGCTTGAATGTTTATGGGTTTATGTTGATTTATCTAGAGTAGCTACCTAGGTCTATTGATATCTTCCTAATTGCTAAGACTTGTGATTCCGGTTTCGGGTTGCATATCTAGTAGAAAACACGATTTACATAAGCGGGTTGCGAGTGTTAATCGTGAGAGAGAGTTAATTGCATGCTATAGTAACGGGTTGTTTCTATTGCGTGTATCTTGTTGAATCCTTGGTTGAATGCTATTACTTTGTTGAGTCTTGAAGGTTTTCGGATTTGACTTAGTAATAAGTACTATTAGGGCTGGTAGAACTAATAGTTATCTATGATCGGGATAAGAACAACTAAAGGAAAGATAAGAACTTGAGATTGATAGAATTCAGTGATCAACCATATCTCTTGTTGTGTGGATCTTTGTCAGGTGTGACGTTTTTCCCCAATCATATTCACAACCTTTGCCTGCGAACCTGTTTACTTATTTACTTGTTACTTAGTTACGAAAATCATACAACCCCCCCCCCCCCCCCCCCCCCTAGTTCCTAGTTCCTAGTTGGTGACTTGAAAAGCATAAGAATTGATAACCTGACTCCCTTGGGTTCGACCCTGACTTGCTTGCTATACTCTGTTTAGTAGGTACATTAGGATTTCTTTGATTAGGCATACGACTTTAGGCCTGTCAAATTTGGCGCCGTTGCCGGGGAATCAAAATTTCTGTTTTTGTGGTTGTATTTGTTACCAACTTTCGTGTGGACCTATCTTACGGTCCACACTCGTGCTATTGATTTCTTTTTCTTTGATACAGAAATGGAGTTCTGGGAAGAGCCGCGATATGACTCATACTCCTACGCATACACTCCAGGGTGGAGAGATCACCCCAATTCGAGTTATGGGTACCAGCAATACCCTCCATATGGTCATGACTACCAGGAGTTTTACCCGGAGCCACAATCGTTCTATCAGCAGGGTACTCCATGGCAGTACAATCCGGCCTATGAGCATAGCCCACCAGTGTCCAATCCAAGTTCCTCCATGTCAACTGAAGATATGCTCCAAGCTTTGACTAAACATTTCAGCACTAGTGTTCAAACTAGGGAGTCTAGCATCAAGAATTTAGAAAAGAAGATGGAGCAAATGGTTAAAGCTATCAATAGGATTGATGCAAGAACTTTGGGAAATCTACCGTCTCAAACGGTAGTAAACCCGAGGGAAAATGTTAGTGCCGTGACGCTTAGAAGTGGTAAGCAGCTGAACGTCGCTCCTAGTGCTGAAAAGGACGACACAGGAAATGAGAGCTCTCTAGAGAACCGACCGAACCCGCGGTGGGATGACCGCACCCGCGGTGGGAGCACAGAAGAGCAACAGAACTCGCAGTTGACATCACCTCACCCAGCGGTGGATCACCGCACCCACGGTGACGGTGTCGAGAAAATTCGACAATTCTCTGGTGGGATGACCGCACCCGCGGTGGAATCTGACCGCACCCGCGGTGGAACTTCTGGAGTTGTCAAAGAGCCATACGTGGACACTTATGTTCGTCCGTACTTTCCCCCTCTCGGTTCTGAGAAGCCACCCGCCCCATTTCCAGAGGTGCTTTCGGAAGAGGAGTACTTTTTGAGACTGGAGGAATCAGTGACCATGAGGAGGAGAGCCGTGACCGCGGAAATACTTCAGAGACGCCCGTTCCCCTCGAAAACACCCATGCAGCCCCCGATCCTCTCGAGGCTGCATATGATGAGTATGTGCGTCTAACCTCCTCCCTTCTTGTTGCATTGTACCCCGTCACACCCTTCCATGAGGCATTACATGTTACTCGAAGGCTGAAGAACAACAATGAAATCTATGAGGCCTTCAGTAACTGCACAGAAACCGTTCCTTTGGTCACACTGGCAAACAGCATCCCTCGCTGCACAGAATTGTTAAGGGCACTGGGCAATATCAAAAAGAAACCGAAGGGGAAGCACAAGAAGGCGGCCTTGGTACAAATGGCGGATTTCTACACGCTGGATACGGGGCAGGACAAACATACAGCCCCTGAGATGTTGGGTAGGCCATTTCTGAAGATGGCAAGTGCAATCATGGACGTACACAGCGGTCCACCCATCATGAAGTGCAGGAGAATGGGAAAAAAACTCAACATGGAGTATACAAAGAGACATCCCCCTGATATTGATCCCAGGAGTTCAGTTGCTATGAGCAACCCGAGTTGAGGAAGATTGAGTAGTATGTCGAGCCACGACACAAACTAAGGCGCTGTCCGGGAGGCAACCCGAGGTATGGATTACTTTCCTTGCTCTTCTTTCTTTGTTTTTGCATTTGTGTTAGTTTTTGCTTTGTTTTTGTTTTGTTTGAACTAACCTGCAGGGAGGAGACCGGATGCCAATTGAAGAAGGTGTTTCCATACCATTGTAAGTCTCCTATTGCCCTGCACTGAAAATAAAATCCCCGAAAAAACCTTAAACGGGGATAAAAAAAATCCGAAAAAACCTGAAACGGAATTAAAAAAAAAAAGTTCTACCAAAGGCCAGCTGTCCGGAGTTCCCCATGGAGAAGGTGCGCATCATGTTGTCAAGACGAAGACATTAGCCCCACACATTGGTTGACAACGATGATGGCCCTACAATCGACAGCTGGAGAGGAGGAGCACCAGGGCCCACACCACGATGACATCTGGGCCCATTTTTTGTGTTCGTTGAAGGCCTGCAGCCCTGATTTCCTTGATGACCACTACTCACCACAGTGGATTATTTGGTTGCATGGTAGAGATGAATTGAAGACACCCACACAACACCAGAGACCCGTGCATATAGTGAAGACCGCCAGCAACAAAGGAAGTGTCCAAGCCAACTCGGCGACGTTTGTGAGTTATTTTTTGCTTTTCCCTGTGCTTCTATTCCTTTTGTCTTTCATTACATTGAGGACAATGCAATGTTTAAGCATGGGGGAGGGTTTTATACTTGCTATGTCGCTGAGGAGAAAAATTAATAAAAGATGAAAAGAGCCAAAAATTTGCAAAAAGGCTAAAATAGAAATCCTGGGATAGGTCGAAAACCTGAAAGGGCGGCCTAAGTAATAAGTAGGTGGCTTGGACCAACATTAGGCTGGGGTAATAATTGGTCAAGAGTGATGTGAGTATATGTGAGCCCATCTATTGAAAAATGAAATGAGTGGCTTGGTGAAAACCCGAAAGGGCGCCTTGGCAAAATGAGTGAAAAAAAGAAGAGTGAATTTTAGGAATCCTCGTTTTGCCTGGCGTGGCGACATAAGAAGAGGAGTTATAAGGAGGATTCGGGTAGGCCACTTTTGGAGTAATAAGGTGATTAGATGGAGTTAGGATTAGATAAAGTTTTGCATCACTTGTTTTGTTTGTCTTGGAGCTTATTGTGAATGTGTTGATAGTTCTAGTGTCATTTTCTCTTGTACTTCCTGAGGCCTTGGAGCATGACTGGAGGAGTAAGTTTCTTTTAGCTTACTCGGGACGAGTAAAGGTCTAAGTATGGGGGTATTTGATATGCAGCATATTGTATGGCGTATATAGGGATTATTAGCATGATTTAGTTGTTGTTTGGATATGCTTTGATGGTAATTCTGTAATCCAGAAGAGAAGACGAGAAGTGAAGAAATCATGGGATTTACAGAGGTTTGAAGTGCATTGAAGAGTAGAAGAACAGTGTGCTGAATTCAATTGGTTCGTTCTCTTTACTCCGATGTCCAAATGGAGTGATTCCAATTCTAGGAGTTAGATCTTGAAGTCTACTGCAAGTCCTCAAAATATGAACGCAATCCGAGTTGGAAATCAAAAGTTATGGCGTTTTTACGGAAGTGTCGCACAAGCTACTGGAGCCTCTGGAGATCCACCGCACCCCGCGGTGGGTATTGCCGCACCCCGCGGTGGGTATTGCCGCACCCCGCGGTGGGTATTGCCGCACCCCGCGGTGATGACGCGCTGAATACTGTTCTCGGCTTATTTCCGAGATCTTTTATCTGTTTTTATTTTATTTCTGAAACTTTGTTTCCAAGTTTGTTATTTCCTTTTATTTATTTTCTGAATTATTTACTTCCTAGTATTTAAGGATCTAACCTAGACTTTGTTTAGGAGGAACCGAGTTGCCACCAAAACCCTAGTTTTCTCTCACAAACTGATACGCCGTACTTTGTATGGCGTAGTTAGGGATTATTAGCACATTTTAGGAGATTTTGGCAGGGTTCTGGAGGTGATGTTGATGCTTGTAGTGCGGAGCTGCATTGTGGATGATTTGAAAGCACTTACGAGTTGAAGACGGTGTCCGGAACCATGAAGGAAGCTGGTGATCAGAAGACAAAAGCTTCTGGAGTGAAGACCGCGAGGTGGGGCGATGTACCGCGATCGCCGTTATTCTCCAGTCCAACAGAAGCTGCTGGAGCACAAACCGCAATCCCCCGCGATCGCGGTTGGTCGCGGTTTTGCCGCGCGACTGAACAGCTCCCGATTTTCCTTTCTGCTTGGCCGTTTCGTTTTGCTGAGTTAATTGGTAATTAAATGGGCTCGGATTAGGTTTAGAAAGAACCACGTCCAGACTGAGCAGCCATTCGATCTTCCTTTGTTTTTTTCTCAAGAACATAATTAGTTTTCCTTTGTTTTTCTTTTGGATTTGGAATTGTGTGAAGAACATGAATCAGAACTAATTTCCTGTTTTACCTAGCGTGGAAGCACAAGGTTGACTTGGTTGTAAGGTTTATTTCTCTTGTTCATCCCTTTGGATTTGGTATTGATTTCCTTGAGCATATTTCTATTACTATCTATTTTGCTAGATTGATCACCTAGTCTAAATCTATAGTAATTTAGGTGCTAGTTTGGGATAGACGGTGGAATCCCTAATCATAGGTAGCAACCACAATTGCATGAAATTGGTAAATTGAGTTCAATTGTGAAAAGGAAATTGATTTGCATGACATACTTGCGGTGTTGAGTCTTGTTTGCAATCCATTAATCTTATACTCTATGCTATTGATTGAACCAACTTAGGAGGTCTTCTAGGTTATCAATTAGTAAGTGTTAGCAAGACCGGTTGGCTTGCTAATATAAACAAGATCAGAATTGGAACAAATCCATAGGATAAATATGAACATGAGAAGAATCTATGATCAACTTGGTTAACCTTTGTGTGGAAACTTGCTAGGTGAAGCTCCCTTTCTTCATATTTGCTTAAACTTGATTCGGTGTTGTTTTATTTGAGTAGTTTTAGTAGAAAACAAATCCCCCCCCCCCCCCCCCAATTTGCCCTTTTAAGTTGATAAATTAGTAATTACATTGAAATTGACGTGTTAACTCCCTTGGGTTCGACTCCTTACTTGCATGCTATACTCTAGTTCTAATTTAGGATTACTTTGATAGCGCGCACGACTGAAAAACGCTATCAAATTTGGCGTCGTTGCCGGAGAGTTGATAATCGTTCTTTCTCTTTGTAATTGTTTGTTTATCAACTTTTGGTGTGAACCATTTGTATGGTTCACACCCGTGCTACTGATTCTCCTATTCTTGATTGTGATCCAGAAATTGAGCGGACATTTTTAAGGAATCGAAGAGCAACCCGTGAACTTCTGAACCAAACAGAGATGGCTGATAGGACGTTGAGACAACTAACCGCCCCGAACTTGGAGCAACAACCTTTGGCTATAACCATCCCTGAGTTAGCTGAAGGAGTGCACTTTGAGCTGAAGGCAGGATTGATCCATGAGTTACCTCATTTCCATGGACTTGCTGGAGAAGACCCGAACAAGCACTTAGCGCAATTTCATGCGGTATGTTCTAGCATGAAGCCAAGGGGTGTTACTGCTGACACCATCATGTTGAGAGCGTTTGGGTTCACTTTGAAGGATTCTGCAAATGATTGGCTCTACTATCTTGCCCCGGGAAGCATCATGACATGGGCCGAAATGAAGAAAGCTTTTCTTGAGAAATACTTCCTGGCCACAAAGCTGAATAGTCTAAAGAGAGCCATTGCTACTATTGAACAACAAGCGTCTGAAAGCTTGTATGAGTACTACGAGAGATTCAAGCGGTTATGTGCAAGTTGCCCATATCATGGGTACAGTGATCAGGATCTCATCCTCTACTTTTTCAATGGTCTCTCGGATGAGGAGCGTAGAATGGTGAATGCCGCTTGTGGAGGTAACATTCTGAACAAAACCCCCTCCAAGCAATTTAGCAAAAGAGAGAGTCTCAAGGTTGTGGGTTCTTCGTCCAAGATTGAATCTGATGTGAATGAGTTGAAGGAAATGATGAAGTGCTTTATGTTGAATGGCACTCCACCACAAGCCAGACCATGTGGAATTTGTAATGAAGTGGGACATCCAAATGATCTATGCCCAACGCTTCAAGAGTCAAATGCCGAGGTGAACGTTGTAGGAGGATGGCAACCAAGACCAAAGTATGATCCATTCTCTAACACCTACAACCCAGGATATAGAGATCATCCAAATCTCAGGTGGAGTAACCAGCAAAATGTTCAGAATCCTCACCTTTTGCAACCACAACAGCAACCGAGGCCACAATACAACCCTAGACAAACCATTTCAGCTGAAGACATGATCAAGTCATTGGCTCAGTCGGTTATGCAGAAGGATGCTGAAACAAAGTCATCCATCCAGAATCTTGAGAAGCAAGTGGCACAAATTGCTCAAGCTGTGAGTAATCTAGAGGCCCGTGATTCGGGAAAATTACCGTCACAAACGGTGGTCAACCCGAGGGAGAATATGAGTGCAGTTACCTTGAGGAGTGGAAAGCAGCTGAACATAAGCCCTATTGCTGAACAGGGTGAATTGCAAGACAGTTCTGCAGAGTGTGAAAACAGAAAACCGTGATCCATCGCGCCCTACCGCGATCGCTGTTTTGACGATGAAGATCCACTGGATTCTGCAGAAGAGAGTCTGCAAGTAAAACCGCGACCCGAGGCGATCGCTGCCGACCGCGGTTATACCCCAGAGAGTTATGCAGAAAATTCAGCTTCAGAACCGCGATCACCGTCACCCGCCCTCACTCGCGGTTTGGACCAAGATCCTTCTGATGATTATGTTCGTCCGAGCTTTCCACCTCTATGCTCTCAGAAGCCGGTCCCGCCTTTCTCTGAGGCGTTGAAGGAGACTAGAAGACCGGAGAATGACAAGGAGATATTCGAGACCTTCAGTAAGTGTGAGGTAAACATTCCTTTGCTTAAACCGGTTAAGAGTATTCCTAGGTTTGCTAAGTTCTTGAAAGAAATCTACACTATTAAAAGGAATCAAAAATTGAAAGGGAAACAAAAGGTCAAAGTTAGTGAGCATGTGTCTGCGGTGTTTCAAAGGCGAATGCCTAAAAAGTGTGGTGATCCAGGCATGTTTAGCATTCCATGTGTGATAGGTGATACAAAAATTGAAAGAGCTATGCTTGATCTTGGTGCATCTATCAATGTTTTGCCTTTCTCCTTGTATGAATCCCTAGGACTAGGACCTTTGCATGAGACCGGAATTGTTGTTCAACTAGCTGATAGGTCCAATGTGTATCCAAAGGGAGTAATTGAAGATGTACTTGTCATGGTCGGTGATTTGATATTTCCTGCTGATTTTTTCGTGTTGGATATGGAACATGACAAGCATGCGGCACCTATAATGTTAGGAAGGCCTTTCATGAAAACAGCTCAAACAAAAATTGATGTGAATAGTGGAACACTTACAATGGAATTTGATGGGGAGAAAGTGCAATACAACATATATGATGCTATGAAATATCCCATTGATGATCATTCCTTGTGTTCTATTGATGTGATTGAGCCTTTAGTTCAAGATGTGTTTGATATTACTTGCTGTGATGAGTTGCGATCTATTATAGAGAATGATGTAGTGGATCCACATGCAAAATTGTCTTTGTCCACTAACATGCATGTAGTCTTGGTTCATTTGAATACTGAAGGTCAGCACCCTCGTACTCATTTGGGCAGTGGCCCCATGGAACTAATAGTGCCGAGCGAGAAGCTCCTATCTCCTATTGTGCAGGCCCCAGAAGTTGAGTTGAAACACCCCCCTGATCAATCCAAGTATGGGGGGGAGGCAACTAAGAAGGTTAAGATGGAGGAGCCGCTGAAGGAGTCGAATATCAAGAGGAATGGTCTAAGGTTTAAACCTTTCCATGAATGGTTCAAGAAGGAGGTGCTAAATGAGAGGGTTCCTAAGGGACCTGATGATATAGATTGAGGTTTGAATTGAGCACCATTGAGTCGAGCCACGACATTAAATAAGGCGCTTCTCGGGAGGCAACCCGAGGTTTGTGATGCTTTAATTCTTTTTGAATTTGTTTGCTCATTTTAACTACCATTTTAGTGTGTTTGTGGTTAGGGAAGGATGCCCGAAGCACAGGTTCAGCTGCATTCTGCAGCCAAAACCGCGACCTCCCGCGATCGCGGCCGCTCGCGGTTTTCCCCACTGTAAGTTCCTTCTTTTACAAAAAAAAAAAAGAGAGCGAGGAATCCGAGATCCTATGTCAGTAGTTTTCCAGAAGAAGAGCCTGTGATTATAGGTTGCAAACTGCGATCACAGGTATGTGCTCAGAAACCTTTCGAAAGTTGGCGATTTGTTGTATTCGTCATTCACTATCTTCTTTTGTGGATCTAAAATTGTTTTGGGATTCTTCTATGTTACCCTTTGTCTTGGATGAGCGGTGCATTATTGGATCATCATTGTTGCTCATCCCACTTCTACCACACCTTGTGTTTCATTGGAGGGAGACCATCCGGTCTTGTATGTGAGTCTTCTGTTTTCTCTTTCCCCGTGATTCTACTTTGTCTTTCATTCCATTGAGGACAATGCAACGTTTAAGTATGGGGGAGAGAATGTATTCACATGTTGTATGGTGTTGGTTATTTACGCACAAAAAAAAAAAAGCCAGAAAAAATGAAAAAGGCATATGAAAATCCTTGGATATACGGAAAACCCGAAAGGGCCGCATAGGCAAAAAGAAGGTGACTCGCTCAACACTAGGTTGAGGCAAGAATGAGTCTTGGAGTGATGCGAGATTGGTGAGCCCATCTTAAGAAAAATGATGAGTGGTTAGGTGAAAACCCGAGAGGACGCCTAAGCAAAATGAGTGTGAGTGATCTAGGATTTTCTTGCTTGGCGTGGCGACATAAGGGGCAAAGTATAGGAGGATTCGGGTAAGATACCACTTGGAGGGATAAGGTGTAGTTGGGTTCTTTTTTATTGTCTTTCGCATTGCTCTATTTGGTTGTTGTTTTGGTTGGGATGTTTATTGTTGAGTTGTTGTAATCTCTAGCAAGGTTCGTCATATTTCCTGAGACCTGGATTGCATGTATTGGTGAGGGTAGCTTGTCTTTAGTTACTCGAGACGAGTAAGGTCTAAGTATGGGGGAGTTTGATACGCCGTACTTTGTATGGCGTAGTTAGGGATTATTAGCACATTTTAGGAGATTTTGGCAGGGTTCTGGAGGTGATGTTGATGCTTGTAGTGCGGAGCTGCATTGTGGATGATTTGAAAGCACTTACGAGTTGAAGACGGTGTCCGAAACCATGAAGGAAGCTGGTGATCAGAAGACAAAAGCTTCTGGAGTGAAGACCGCGAGGTGGGGCGATGTACCGCGATCGCCGTTATTCTCCAGTCCAACAGAAGCTGCTGGAGCACAAACCACAATCCCCCGCGATCGCGGTTGGTCGCGGTTTTGCCGCGCGACTGAACAGCTCCCGATTTTCCTTTCTGCTTGGCCGTTTCATTTTGCTGAGTTAATTGGTAATTAAATGGGCTCGAATTAGGTTTAGAAAGAACCACGTCCAGACTGAGCAGCCATTCGATCTTCCTTTGTTTTTTTCTCAAGAACATAATTAGTTTTCCTTTGTTTTTCTTTTGGATTTGGAATTGTGTGAAGAACATGAATCAGAACTAATTTCCTGTTTTACCTAGCGTGGAAGCACAAGGTTGACTTGGTTGTAAGGTTTATTTCTCTTGTTCATCCCTTTGGATTTGGTATTGATTTCCTTGAGCATATTTCTATTACTATCTATTTTGCTAGATTGATCACCTAGTCTAAATCTATAGTAATTTAGGTGCTAGTTTGGGATAGACGGTGGAATCCCTAATCATAGGTAGCAACCACAATTGCATGAAATTGGTAAATTGAGTTCAATTGTGAAAAGGAAATTGATTTGCATGACATACTTGCGGTGTTGAGTCTTGTTTGCAATCCATTAATCTTATACTCTATGCTATTGATTGAACCAACTTAGGAGGTCTTCTAGGTTATCAATTAGTAAGTGTTAGCAAGACCGGTTGGCTTGCTAATATAAACAAGATCAGAATTGGAACAAATCCATAGGATAAATATGAACATGAGAAGAATCTATGATCAACTTGGTTAACCTTTGTGTGGAAACTTGCTAGGTGAAGCTCCCTTTCTTCATATTTGCTTAAACTTGATTCGGTGTTGTTTTATTTGAGTAGTTTTAGTAGAAAACCAAATCCCCCCCCCCCCCCATTTGCCCTTTTAAGTTGATAAATTAGTAATTGCATTGAAATTGACGTGTTAACTCCCTTGGGTTCGACTCCTTACTTGCATGCTATACTCTAGTTGTAATTTAGGATTACTTTGATAACGCGCACGACTGAAAAACGCTATCACAAACATTATGGAGAACTAAACCTCCATTGTTACACTTGACGTTTTGAAGCTTTCAATTGATTGGTTGTGAGTTTTCTACTCTTGTTCGTTTTCCTATCTAGTTGGATTAATTCTCTTATGCTTGAATGTTTATGGGTTTATGTTGATTTATCTAGAGTAGCTACCTAGGTCTATTGATATCTTCCTAATTGCTAAGACTTGTGATTCCGGTTTCGGGTTGCATATCTAGTAGCAAACACGATTTACATAAGCGGGTTGCGAGTGTTAATCGTGAGAGAGAGTTAATTGCATGCTATAGTAACAGATTGTTTCTATTGCGTGTATCTTGTTGAATCCTTGGTTGAATGCTATTACTTTGTTGAGTCTTGAAGGTTTTCATATTTGACTTAGTAATAAGTACTATTAGGGCTGGTAGAACTAATAGTTATCTATGATCGGGATAAGAACAACTAAAGGAAAGATAAGAACTTGAGATTGATAGAATTCAGTGATCAACCATATCTCTTGTTGTGTGGATCTTTGTCAGGTGTGACGTTTTTCCCCAATCATATTCACAACCTTTGCCTGCGAACTTGTTTACTTATTTACTTGTTACTTAGTTACGAAAATCATACAACCCCCCCCCCCCCCCCCCCCCCCCTAGTTCCTAGTTGGTGACTTGAAAAGCATAAGAATTGATAACCTGACTCCCTTGGGTTCGACCCTGACTTGCTTGCTATACTCTGTTTAGTAGGTACATTAGGATTTCTTTGATTAGGCATACGACTTTAGGCCTGTCATACATACATGTAAAAATTCGTGCACATTACAATATGTTCATGAAATTTTGCCAATATGTGCATCGGTTTTTTACTATGTGTGTGGCTATCTTAAGTTAAAACTCATACACATACATGCAAAAATTCATACACACCTCAAGATGTGTATATATTTTACCTATATGTGCATATATTTTTGACTATATATGTGAATATATGTGTAAGTGAAAACTCATGTACATACAGACAAAAATTCATTCACATCATGTATATGCATATACTTTTACTATATATGTGAATATGTGTAAGTGAAAACTCATGTACATACAAATAAAATTTTATGCACATCGTGTGTGGTGTACATGAATTTTTACTTGTATGTTCGCATTCTCACATAAGTGTCATTTCTCACCAGATCCGCGTCCATATAATTGTATCTTATGTTTTCACCTTCAATTTCAGATTTTTATTTATAATCTTTTTACTAATTATGTAAAGAGATAACACTTTTATTTCTACCTAAAACTTTATTCTACATGGATGTTTCATTCCAAATTTGATAATCTCAATCTTGTGGGTTTTAATGATAAATTCAGTTGATTACATGTGCGAATGTCCGAGCACACTCACCTTAAAAATCCAGCGAGAGGAGAGCGTGAAAGCGCACGCAACATTGAGCAGATGTCTATGCTTGCGTTTAACCCGTCCATTTTATTGAGGCGTCCCTACACACGATGTCTCGAATATGATGCCATGCTCAGAATAAGAGCAGAGAGGGGGGAATTCAGTGCTATTATCAGCTCGAACACGTTTGACTATCTTGGAGAACTCATTATGAATGGGGCACATAAACTCCTAATTAGAGCAACAACGACAATCTTCTTAACAAAGAGATATACCCAAACATTGCGGGAGTAGTCATCAGCTATAGTAAGAAAGTAAGATTCCTCGGTAGAGGAATGAGTATTGTAAAGTCCCCATACATCACAATGAATTAATTGAAACAATCCATCTGTTTTTATTAGAACTAATTGGTAAAGACGAACGACATTGTTTTGCTTTATAACAAGTATCACAAGGCTGAATTGAATCTAAGCTAACACTACTTATTCCAAACTCTGAAATAGAATATAAAATAGAAGCAGATGGATGACATAGACGATAGTGCCATAGAGCAGCCGAGCTGTTGGACGAGCGAGCCGAAGATGCATGGTTTCTAGTGTCAAATCCCTGAAGCCAGTATACCCTACCACGTTGCTCAGCCACACCAATCACTATCCTCGAACTGATTGCCTGAATGACACACAATTTGTTAGTGAGAAAAATGAGACAATGTAGCGCAAAAGTCAGTTTAGCAAAAGATATCAAATTGTAACTCAAATTAGGTACGAAAAGGACATAACGCAGATATAAAGAACGGAATCAGAGGTTGCATGCTTGTAAGGTCGTAGACTTTCAGTCATCTGGAAACATAATAGTTATCGCATCAATGTCACTGATATCACCAAGTAGGTGTTTAGCACCCGACATATGATAGAAAACCGTTGTGTCTAGTATCCAGGGAAGAGACGACATACCATAGTTGTCAGATTTCAAAGACTAGTTTAGACTGTAGGGAATTAAAAGATTGAGTAATGTGCCCCACTTCTTGTTGGAGAGAGTCGAACTGAAGGCCCGACGGTTTTGCTCAAACAGAGTCGATGCCGCGAAGGCGGCTGTGTCGATAGGGGCATGCTGGACGGCGGTTTTGTTCGGTGAAGCGGGGCTACCGCGGCCCCTGCCAACCAGGTGGTGTAGTGTCACCATTACGGGCTCTTGCCGCCTGTCTCTCTTTGGCCTAGTCATGAACATCATGAAGGCTGAAACATGTGGTGTGATCATGACCAGTTTTACGGCAATGGGTGCAAGTTAAGTTCTTACGATTTTGAGACGAAGCCAGTCGTTGGGTAGCGAGGGTGAGTGAGTCGGGTGCAGCGTCACATGCAAAAACTAGCGATTTGTGACACTCCTCTTGAACGGCAATGACATAGACCCGATTAAGGGTCGGTAAGGGTTCCTCGGAAATGATAGATGAGCGTAGAGTACCGAAGGCGGTATCATCTAAACCCATGAGAAATTGATGGACGAATTCAACTTCATGTTCTTGAGAGAGACCTTCTGTGAGTTGACATTCACATTTTTCTCACTAGCGTACATGAGGAGGAACATAATGTTGGAGTTTGTCCCAAAGCTTCAACAACGTGCCATAATAGGATGATATAGTTTGGCCATGTTGACAACACGGTGCAATCTGATAGCACAACTGGGGTTTGCGGGGGTCGTTGCTGACAAAAAACCGTTTACGAAGATCATCCTAAAGTTCTTGAATTGTGTTGAAGTAGGTGATGGAAGATCGAAAATGAGGGTCGATTGAAGTCAATACCCAACTGACAAGAATGAAGTTGACGTTGTACCATTCATCAAGCTCTGGGGTCCAGCGACAAGTCGTTTAATGGATCCGTCGAGGAAAATACAATGAAGTTTTGCGCGAAAAGAGGTTTGCATAGCGGTAATCCATTCCTGGTAATTATCACCTTTGAGAACAACCGCACAAATTTGAACAGACAGATTATAATATGGGTGAAGGTAATACGATGAGGTGTTAGTGTTGTACGTTTGTCGGATTAGGATCGATGGACATGACGAACGGTGGCAAAATCGGGGGAGGGGCATCGCTAGGGGGCGTCGAAATAAAAACTAGTGTTTTGGGATTGTGTTTGGATTGACTCCGATATCATGTAAAGAATAGAAAATATACGTATTCAGGAAATACTTTTCTGCCTGATTTCATTGACGAAATGGTCATTATATACTAGCTTACAATTCTATCTTGTTATGCAAGATATCGTGTCTAAGGAAAATATATATACAAGATATAGAAGATAAGTATCTAGTAACTAAATAGATATTTTAATATAGAGGTGAGTTCCCATATATTTACCTCTTAAAGTAAGAGTTAAGAAGCATTATGGGTCTTAGGATTAAGGGGATAGAGAGCTAAAATTAAAAGGGTGAAAATAGTGAATAGTAATGCGGTGGCATAACCGTAAATATGGCATTTTTTTCGGTAAACATTTTTTATTTATTTTCCGTATCTAATCGTTCTGGAATAGACAATTATTGACGTTCACATCTAAATACTACATGTTTATTTTATGTGCCGTAAAATTCACATATAACATGTTCATGTTCAAACACATGTCTTTGAACATTTAGTGTTTATTTGTGAACTTGAATGTACAAATAAATGAACATTTAGTATTTATTTGTGAACCTTTTATATAGGTTATTTCAGAATGATCAGGGGACGAAAACAAAAAAAACATTGTTGACTTAAAAAAAATTAACGACTGAGATCATCACTTCGTATTTCACACCCTAAGTCCACTTCTCACTTGATCGATACCACATCTTGTAATATATTTGCAACGTAAATTTTACCATTCAATCATATTCATATTGCTTTTGCCAAATTTAATATGTCTATGAAAAATCTTTTCTCTTGTTTTTTTATTGTCGATTTATTTTTCCAAACCATAAACTCCACCATATAAATCTAGTAGGGCTAAGTTCATCCTTTCTCATTATCTTGTAAAGTTGTTGCAATACTTCTCTTGGTTGATAGTTGAGAAGTTGATACTCACTAGATGTTGAGTGCAATATTTGGCATACTACTATGATTGTTTGTATTGTATACGTGCAATCTATTGGTAAGTGTTTTGGGCAAGTTCAGGACAACCATTTAAAAACGTTAGTTTGAGGGTTTAGTATCCGGGACGTGGAGAAAATCGATATATATAATGACATACTCGTAGAGTTGTCAATCGGGTCGGTCAAGTCGGGTACTGTTCGATTATTTTGGATTTAGGTTGAAAACGGATCAGATTATTTTGGATAACAGGTCAAGCCGAATCGGGTCGGTCAAGTCGGGTACGGTTCGGTTATTTTGGATTTAGGTTGAAAACGGATCAGATTATTTTGGATAACAGGTCAAGCCGAATCGGGTCATTACAGGTCAGCGGGCGGTTCAGGTTGATCAACGGGTCAAAAGCTTCATTTTTTATTTTTTTTGACTTTTTAAATATTATTAAATAGTAAAAAACTAATTTAAATATGTCAAAATAGTTTGAAATGAATTAAATTAATATTAATATTAATAATTATTTTAATGTATTTTATATAAGCAGAACAAAATCATATTTTGTTTTTATTTTTAATTTATATTATATTAATTTATAAAAAAAATCATTATAAACAATTATATAAGTACAACAATGTTTTTTTTTAGGATAATTGAGCATATTCTCATTACTTATATGTCATTTATCATATATATATATTTTGTTATATCTTATTAATACCCCACATTTATTTGCTTATCGAGTCGGGTTCGGTCTCGATAAATTCGGTTTCGGTAAAGTCGGGTTACCAAAAATTTGGGTCAGGTCGGGTCGGGTTCAAAAACGGGTCGGTCAGGTCGGTAAAACGGGTTCGGTCACATTTTGACAGCTTTACATACTAGTGCAGTACACATATCTTGTACGGGTGAACTTAAATTTATTAAACTATCAATAATTATTTATAATTAAATTATGTTATGTTTAAGTGGTTTTAAGAAGAATTTTTTTTTATTGATTTTGTTTTAAGAATTATATAAATGAAAGATGAAATAACATAAATTTGTTATTTAAAAGCAATTTGATTAACATTTTATTGTTAATTATATAACTTGTATAAATATATTATATTTTAAAGAAAATTGCAGGAAACCACCCGTTATATACGCGATTTTTAGTGAAACCACTCATTATAGACGAAATTATTTTAAACCACCCATTAAATGCATTCCGTTAGCGATGAACCACCCGCGAGCCAAATCCGTTAGATTTGCCGTTAAATAGTGTGAAAAGACAAAATTACCCCTCCCTTTTTAAAATAAAAATAAAGCACATGTCCCGATTGCCCCTCCCTTTGCTTAATCAGGACCTGATGTTATCCTCTAAAAAAAGCAATTAAATTATTAAATAATTTACACTCTCTCCATTAACAAATCAAGGTTTAGCGTATCTCCATTGAAAGAGAATGTTTATAGATATCAGTATTATGGCCTTTGTAAATCAATATTATGATCAACAAATATACAAAAAATGGAGTGTTTATAGAGATCAATAACGTATCTATAGTGAAAGGGATCGGACATGGAAACATAACTCTATGGTGAATTGTGACAAATTCAGAGAAAATGTCTTCAAGAAGGATATCTGTCCTTTTTATGTGCACACAAAATTCAACAACAACACCACTAACACATGTGAATTGCTCTTTTATCTCAGATAGCTTGGAGCTATTCATATTGGTTGAGCCATCTAAATCTTCAATCTTTTTAGATTTTGGGAAAATTTGGGTGTAAACATATAAACACAAAATTGGGGAGAATTCTGGAATCAATTGAAACAGATTGGAAGAATACCAAACTCCAATTTTCGCTATGAGAAACGGACTGGAATACCAAGCTCCTCGACAAATTTGGATCTTACCTCCTTGTTGTTCATCTGCACCTCCTCGTTGTTCTTCGCAAACGAAGAACCCTAATTTTCGGATCGAACCAAAATCCATATAAACGGAGAAATTCATTGAGGGCTTTAGCTTGTATGCTCCTCTAGAATAAATACTGAAAAGTTCATAGTTCAATTCAGCGGTTAAGAAACCCAACTGAAGGTGGTGAACCCCTTGTGCAGAGATGAATCCTTAAAACGGCACCAGAGATGGAGTTGAAAGGGAAGGCAAGTTTCTGGAGAGATGGGAGGTGCATGCAAAGGGAGGAGAAGGTCGATTCTAGTGACGAAGTCTTCACCGACATCGCAAGTGAGCTTGTGAAGTTGCAGGGTAGGTGCGGTGGGAAGATGAAGAACTTCTAGGGAGGAGAAGCCGAGAAGATGACGGGTCCTCCTAAACTGGTTCAGGAAAATAATAAATAATATCATAAACCTGTAAAGACTTGTACTTTTTTCAAAATTCAAGGGTAATTTGGTAATTTAACACCTTTTAACGGGAGATTGAATGGAATTTGTTTGTAGGTGGTTCATTGCTAACGGAATGTATTTAATAGGTGGTTTAAAATAATTTCATCTATAATGAATGATTTCACTAAAAATCGCGTATATAACGAGTGATTTTCCGCAATTTTATCAAAATAATACAAGTCTAATGATCTAGACTTTGGGTTTAAATAAACAAATTACATTATGTATACTACTATTTAGTAATATGTGATAGTTAGTACAGGTCAAATTTTCCAATACATTGGAGTTTTAAAGTCATCTAATTGAGCATTGTTTGAAAACTAATATATAAATGTGGATAATTACACGTGTAACATAAGCTATACTCTAGAGATGTTGTTTTACAACTAATATAAATAAAAAGGTGAAAAATTCCATGTCAAATATGTTCAAATTGTACCATATAATGTCACGCCTCTAAAACGCCAAAATCATTGTGTGTAGGCAGATCTCATGATTGATTGATGGTAGGTCTCCATGATACGCGCGACTAGAATCCGCATTGAATCCGTCATGATTATTTTCCACTTGTGCTTATTCATAACCCAAATACACATGGACAATATATTAATTTTATATTATTTTAAAAATTAGTTGGAGAGATTATATATTAAATAAAAAATCTAATTACTAAAAAGTTATAAAATAAGTATGATATTATAAAGATGTCTTAACAAATGACCAATTGACAAAGATGGATATGATTTTTCACATAGTCATATATATTGCAATTAAGTCTTACACTTTGATATATATGAATTAAAGAAAATTTAAATCAAAAGTAACTCATTAAATATAGAATTCCATTGAGAATTTGGAAAAATATTCTCAAGATGACGACAAATTATGAAATCTTTCTTTTGCAGTATTATAGTTTTATTCTTACTACATGCTGAACTCCTTAGATTTTGATGGTAACAAACATTCAACTAATCTGGTACTCAAGTATTTCAAAAACAAATACAATTGTCACAGAAAACCATTAGCAGCGCTGGATTGCAGAGGGAACAAAGCATTCTCCATAAGCTTTGTTACTTCTTGAGGAACATCACTATCGAACAAGCATCAAGCTGCGAGTGGAATGAAGAATTCAAGCATGAAGATTATAAAGATTTTCTTTGAAGATCATGCGGTTGAAGAAAAGGGAAATTGGGTGGATCACGCCGATTGAAAGATTTAAAGAGAGAAATATATTATCTTATCCCGATTATATTATCTTAGAAAATCTTTCCTTAGATAATATATTCGGTTGAGATTTTATCTTATTAAATCAATTAATATCTTCTTGTTGCTGAAATTTGAGAGAGAGATCTTATCTTGTTAGTGGGATTTTCGAGTGGATCACGCCGATAGAAGTGTGAGATTCATTTCTTAGGTATGAACTCGGAGCATTTCATTGAGAGAAAAGAAAATTGAAGTGTCTGTAAGTCTTGGATGAGTGAGTTCGTGTTCTCATTGTAGAAGAGATTTAAATCTAGGTGGGAAATCTAGGGTTTGAAGTCCGGACTACAAGTGTAACCGATCAAGAAATCAATAAGCCAAGTAGACTCTTCAAAATTCTCTCAAGCGAGAAGCTTGAAGGTAGTGATTTTTCTCTGGTTAGTTATTTGATTGATTGGGGTTTCCACTATACATCGTGAGTTCTTTATATTGTCTTTCTTGCTATATTATTCTGTTGCACCTTCTGCGTGAACAAAGCAATTGTTCCCTCAGACGTAACACTAACAATGAAACACTACATGTTAAGATTTTTAACCCTTGTTATTATTGAAAACCTCACAAAAATAAAGTTTAAAAAAACCGCATTAATTCATTATAGTAATTTTTTGTTCATTACATAACATCATTTTAGTCATTTGCACAACACAACTAATAAAGAATGCAATAATTATAGTAAAACACTAGAAACGTTTTTTAGAATTTGCAATCTATTAATTCAACACCTTATTTGTAACCAATAAATTAAGATTATTCGCATAGAAAAAGTCAGTATGTGTAACTTTCAATGACAAAGCTCGTAACTCACCGATAAATTATTAGCTAAAATGATAAATATTTATAACAAGATTTATTTCAACAAATGCTACTTCCACCAGGAAAGTATTATATACAGAAAAGTATTTATCAACTTTATCTATACTTGACCTCCTTATTTTCAATGATACATGAATTACCTTATAATAAAACTTCAAAAAATGACATTAGAAATTTACAAATAACGGAGAGATATGATCACATCATTTATACCAAAATATTAAATTAAATTTTAGCAATAAATTTCACGTCTAGCTTGCTCTTACTTATATTCGATATCATTTACTATTAGTGGCAAGAAAATTGCTCGTAATTCTCGTACTATTACAAAAATAAGCATAACATTCTTAACAAAGGCAAATCTTTATCTAATTTTATTAACAAAAGCATGCATTTATCACCCAGCTATAGGGATACAATATATATATGCAAGAGTACACACTTAATTTATGAATACGATTACAACTTTAATATTTATATTGATAATCTATGAATTGAAAATGTAATTAAGATTAGCTTAAGTTATGAAAAAAAACAATCTTAAAATATATAAATATAATATCTATATACTAACTTATAGAAAAAAGAAAATTAAAATAGATAATATATGAAAAAGATTGCAACCATAATATTTATATTATACATATAAAATGTGTATACTGAAAAGAAAATCACAATTCTTAAGATATTCTAAGTAATAATAATAATAGAAAATAAAAAATTCAATGATGTGACACGATGTGGAATAACTAGCAATAACTTAAGTGGCGCAATGATCGAAAATGCCAAGTGGTCTTATTCAAATTCTATTTAATTTAGTACTATATAGTAGATTGTTATAGCCTGACCGGTTATATACATATATATATATATATATATATATATATATATATATATAGAGAGAGAGAGAGAGAGAGAGAGAGAGAGAGAGAGAGAGAGAGAGAGAGAGAGAGAGAGAGAGAGAGAGAGAGAGAGAGAGAGAGAGAGAGAGAGAGAGAGAGAGGAACGCTCCGGTAAAACATGAATTGTGATAAAATGGAGGTATTAGTTGTGGTGGAAGTGTTTCCATAATAATAGGGATTAAAAAGTAGTTACCATATAATGAGGAGAATATTAATTAAAACAAAATCTTGATATGGTAAATCTGCACCAAGATTGGAGAGAGAAGACGATATTCTTATCCCAAATCTGCACATCGATCGTCTTCTCCCTCACCTATCCTCCCTTCTCCATGGATCTAACGAGCTTCTGCAATCAAGCGCAAACAACGACGACATGATGGAAGCTCTATTCGGCGTTGCAGCAAACAAGCGCAAATCGTCCAATGGCGATGAATCCTCCAAAAACAACACCAAAATCTTCAACGTACAGGATTTTCTTCTCCATTGACGATATTCAGTTTCAAGCTTGGAATATCCAAGTTCTGACATCGAATCAACATCAAATCACCGAACAACTTCGAATATCACCAAACAGCTTCGAATATCCAAGATCTAACATCGAATCAACATGATCGAATAGAGGTATGAATTAAGAATTTTAGTTATATTGAAACCCTAAATTCTATTTCATGATATATTGATATTATGTCTATTCTAATTGATTTTCGATCATAACATAGGGTTTAGATTCTGATTTTGCAATTTGGTTTTCGCAATTTTATTGATATTCATACAGCAGTAGTGATATTCGTTTACTATGTACGTAATATTCATAATGTTGCAATATTCATACAAACTGTATTAATATTCGTGTGTTAATCTAAAGCTTCTGGAATCGATTCATGTATCTTCGAACTTAATTTTTTTTGTATTTGGTGAATATCGCATATTCAATTTTGAATAACCCGATTGATAGTAAACTGATTATGATGAGATGATATTCATGTATAGCGCATACATATTCATGAACCATAATAGCGATATTCATTCATTATGTTATGATATTCACGTATTTTCTACACATGGTCATACAAGTAAGTAGTCGATATTCACAAGAACATCGTCGATATTCATGATTTGCGTGTAGATATTCATATGTGAATTACTTCTTTGCGTGTAGATGTTCAGATGTGATATTCATACTCGCTTCATCGATATTCATGATTGGCGTATAGATATTCATATGTGAATTACTTCTTTGCATGTAGATGTTCAGATGTGATATTCATACTCGCTTCATCGATATTCATGATTTGCGTGTAGATATTCATATGTGAATTACTTCTTTTAGTGTTTATGTTGTGCACTTGTGTAATGATATTCATATCGTTTTACTAGATATTCAAGAATAGTGCGTATTTATTACCACATATGCATTGTGTCATGAATATTGATGATCCAAAATTGAATATCAAATCGAATGCAACCTTTTATTATTAATATTAACTACGCGAATATGCTTACTAGATTATGATTATTGTGATGTGATTATCTAGGTTGATTTATAATGAAATTTATGTGTCTTTAACGATATTCAATATTTTAGAAATGATATTCATGTAAAGTGAATCAGTATTCAATCATATTCATGAATCTGTGACTAATATTCATGTATTATGTATCGATATTCACAATTTCTTGCAGATGTCAGGGTCGAACAAAAAAAATGTTTCAAGCGAAGATATGATGTGGAGAGCTCATAGGAAGACATTGATTATCTGAAAATGAAATATCAGAAGAAGATGATACAAAATCAAAGTATGGCACAAAGTGCATTTTTCACGAGGATGATAAAAAATCAAAGTTTGGCAAAGAAGAATTTTAATTTCGTTATTTGTATTCTGTTCATAGATATTCATGTTTTGCAAGTCGATATTCATGTTTTTAGCATTCCCAACCTTTTAATATGGTTTGGATATAAATGATTTTTTTATTCGAAATTCACTAATAGATATTCATGTTGTTCAACCAGTTATCCATGCTACACATCATATAAATTGTAATTTTTGTAAGGATATGAAGGGATTTGCTAATCTTGTTATACAATATATTTATTTAGTCCGTGTACAATTTGGTATCAATACTTGTAAGGATATGGAGGGATTTGTGTTCTTCGTCCAATTATTCATTGTAGTAAGTGATAGCTAAATGTTGTATCTATAAGCATGAATATCGTTCTATATTGATATGAATATCACTACGTTTCAACATGAATATCATAACACAAACCAAAAATAACCACTTCACACTAACACAGATAGTTATACACGAACAAATGTACATGAACATCAGTAATGATTACATGAACATTAGGAATAACAAACATGAATATCGCTAGTACGCAATAACTTGTGCTTTTTAGACAAGCATGAAGCTTCAAACATCTCTTCGTTGATACAACAGTCTCATCCAGTTTAGGTTGAACAACAACTCACTCGGGTACATTATCATCACTAAGGTTTTCGCTCATGTGAGGGAATCCATTGTCCTCAATAAATCATATGCCTTGAAAAATTAGGCCTGAAAAAAAAATGATAAATATCAACAACATTATAATGAATATCACATCATAAAATTTGAATATCAACTACTCAGATCGTAAAACGTACATACAACATGAATATCAAAAGTATTTGTATGAATATCACATCAAATAATTTGAATATCAGTTGCAAAAAGTATAAACAACACCTAAAATATAGCAAAACTGATCCAACATAAACCCTAAACCCTAAATCTTAAATCATAAACCCTAAACTCTAAACCTTAAACCATACACCTTAAACACTACACCCTAAATCCTACACCCTAAATCCTACACCCAAAATCCTAATCCCTACACCCTAAACACTACACCCTAAACCCTACACCCTAAACCTTAAACCCTAACCCTAAACCCTACACCCTAAACCATAAACCCTATACCCTAAACCCTAAACGTTAAATCCTAAGTCCTAAACCCTAAACCCTAAACCTATACACCATGAACCTTAAATCCATGCACACTAAAACCCTTAACATAAACTACAAAACTGATCGAACATGAATATCAAAACATTTGTATGAATATCACATCAAACAATTTGAATATCAATCACAATCAATACAAACAACACCAATATCAACGACATCATAGTGAATATCACATCATAAAATTTGAATATCAACTACTTAGAGCATGAAACGTACATCCCACATGAATATCAAAGGAATTTATATGAATATCACATCAAACAATTTGAATATAAAGTACAAATAGTACAAACAATACTAGTAATACACCAAAACGACCAACGTGAATATCAACACCATTACAGTGAATATCACACCATAAAACTTGAATATAATTACTCAGAGCATGAAACGGACATCACACATGAATATCAACGGAATTTGTATGAATATCGCATCAAACAATTTAAATATCAATTGCAAACAGTACAAACAACACCAGTATCAACGACATCATAGTGAATATCACATCATAAAATTTGAATATCAACTACTTAGAGCATGAAACGTACATCCCACATGAATATCAAAGGAATTCATATGAATATCACATCAAACAATTTGAATATCAAGTGCAAACAGTACAAACAACACTAGTAATACACCAAAACGACCAACATGAATATCAACACCATTACAGTGAATATCATACCATAAAATTTGAATAGAATTACTCAGAGTATGAAAAGTATATCCCACATGAATATCAAAGGAATTTGTATGAATATCACATCAAACAATTTGAATATCAATTGCAAACAGTACAAACAACACCAATAAAAAACCAAAACGAACAACACGAATATACACAACATTATAACGAATATCACATCATAGAATTTGAATATAAACTACTCAGATCAAGAAACGTGCATCCAACATGAATATCAAAAGCAATTGTATGAATATCGTATTAAATCCTAAATCCCTAAATCAAACAATTTGAATAACACATATAAAACGTGAATATCAACAACTCATACAACACCATCAACAAGAAGAATTTGAACCCACATGAATATCAACATTATTATAATGAATAACACCACAGAAAAACTGAATATCAAATATACAATATCCGAAACATATAAAATCAAAACACACAACTTGTAACACTGTGAATAACAATATCGTTAACATGAATATCATAGCGCCAAATATGAACATCAACATTAGAGTAAGAAACCGAAAGGATTTAGGATTCAAAAAATTAAGGTTCAAAAAATTAGAGTAAGATACATGCGGAGAAGCGAGGGACGAGGATAATCGAATTCAAAAACACCACCGACGATGATAAAGCGAGGAGGCGACGATGAGAAGCGAGCAGCGAGGAGAACCGAAGCTCCAACGAATTCATCAATGGTGGTATCCTGCGGTAGAGAGGAATAGAAGAGAGAGAGAGAGAAGGGAGACGCCAATAACACGAGAAGGTAGATCTGAAAGAGAGAGTGAAAGCAAATCAGGAAGGTGGTAGAGAGACGACGACGAGGTGATGACGCGGCGAAGATGAGGCGGAGACGAGAAGCTCTGTGAGGACGACAATGGAAGTTGAAGAACGACCAATCTGAATTTTGGAGAGAGTAACATACACGGAGAAGAGAATTTTGAAAAGTGAATAATATGGGTAAAAGAAATCCCTAATATTATGGGATTTGAAGGAATTGTGTGTGAGTGAATCCATCAGCCTATTTTACAACCTTCTAGATTAAATAATGACCGTCAATTCTATTCTCATCCAACGCTCTAGATTAGTACTACCGTTTTACTCTAAGCGGCTGTTTCACCATAGCCAAATTCTATATATATATATATATATATATATAAGTTGCAAATTAATATCTTATATTGCATGCATGCATACGTATATACATATATAGAGGATGGACTCAAGTCGAGTCTAATGGGAACTATATTTTTCACTAAGATTTTCAAAAAAATCTTAATCTTTTTTAATTCTTATGTATTTTTCAAACAAAATTTTATTATTTAGGAATTTGTTATGCATAATCTAAAAAATACAAAAAAAATAAGTTTTTTTTCATGATTGTTGAAATTACGTAAAAGTAGTAAGTATTGATGAAATCTCTGTAAATTGTGTAATGTTTGATCAATTTTAAGTAAAATTTCATTTGAGGTTTGAATTTAGAGTTTGTTATTTGAAATCAGGATCATTTGTGTAAATGTAGACGGTGGGTTAGTGTAAACAATAGTTTTTTAGGGACGGGTTTAAATATCTCATTTATAAAAAAATATATAGAAAATTGATAGGACTGTTTATTTACATAAGTTAATGTGGTACAAATTATTTCCGTTCGAGTTGAGCGGGATAATGGATATTTTTCCATTATCGCTGTAGAACTTTTGTATTTAGTTTAATGATATCGTTAAATAAAATAATTCCACTTAGGCTCTGTTCGGCGAGACTGATATAAAACTTATGGAGCTGAAATTGCAAAAGAGTTCTTTCGTAAGGTCGTGAAAGATTGTTCGGCTGTAACAGCTATTGGAGACTTATGAAGCTTATATGAAACTTATAATATGGGTAAAAATAAGCTTGGGGGTGGAACTTATGAAACTGATCACCTAGATGATGATTTTCATTCATGAAAATGCCCCTGGGGTTCCCATTCTCATGGAGGCTGTTTGTTGTCCCACGTGCCACTCACATGTCCCCATTGAATTTTATATCATACTCTTTTTGGTAATTTTACCATCAATTTTTATAGAATAAGCTTCATTTTACCAAACACATAATAAACTTATTTAAAAATATCAGTTATTAAATTATCTTCAGCTTCAGTTTTACATTTCAGCCCAAAATCAGCTTCAGTTTCTAAATTAGCTTAAGCTTCAGTTTTAGCTGCCGAACAGAGCCTTAGTATTTTGTTTTTCGGGACCCCTGCATACATACATATGTCTGTTCGCACTAAGCCACCAAGTAATGTTTCAGATCGATCAACTTGTGTGCAACGTACCGTATATATGTCAGAATTGAAACTGTAAATATACCGAGCATCGATTTCGAAGATCTAGCTCTTTCGTTGCATCTTTGCAAGTTGCAAATTCATAATGTCCTCCAATGCCGGCCTATGTAAGTGTACGTTCAGTTTCCCTTCTTTCAAATTAAAACTACATGGCAGAAATGAAATTGTGATGATATTTGAGTGCTTTCCAGATTGTATTTCTGTGTTGAGCTCTACACTGAATTAAGACTTTACTAAAGTACCTTACTTTTCACAGTAACACCACAAACATGAATGCGCCATCGATCCATTTGCATGCTTGAGTTTATTCTCATCCCCACAACACCATCGATGATCGATCGACTTACTTTTCACAGTCTGCCTTAACTTTTCCCACCACTTGAACTTAAATATATATTCCACCACTACCCATGTCATGCCTGTGTTAATTAACTTCCATCTTCTATATGTATGTATATATCTATATCAGTTAATACCTGCTTTATTGTATACGTACGTTACGTTCGTACATACAACTTAGTTAATTATGATCATTCTTGAAGCTTGATGCATGCAAAGCATAATGAAAAGGTTAGAACAATATTGGTCCCTCTGATTTTGATAATGATAAATATTACTAGGTTTTATGGTTTTGTGGTAGCATAAGTATATGTACCATGATAAATTATTGTTGAGGACGGTGAGAACTCGCAATTCCGACGAGCGCCGGCTTCTCTAATCTCTTTTCCGATGCCCTACGAGTCGAGAAAAAGTCAAAGGCGGTACTTGTTCCACTAATTCACCTCTGACAATGAATTCATATCTTCCCAGCTAATGGGGATTAGGGTTTCAGAATGAATCATAATTGAAAAGGCTAGGGTTTAAGGATTATAATTAAATACCTCATCCCTTTTGATAGCCTCTTGCTTAATGAGCTTTTTACTTAATCCCCATCTTTAATACCATTAATTGAATAATAATAATAATAATAATAATAAGTGAAAGTCGGTTTAAACCTCATCCCTTTTGGAAGCCTCTTGATTAATATTGCTCTTCTAGGTCCTTAAGCACCAACCGTAGTTGAGGAAGTTGATTTTTGTAATATTTCATTCGGATAGAACTTAGATGTAGTTCATCATTACTTTGCATAACAACTTGCACGCTTCGTGCTTTCTTGGATCATTCTAGCGCGCCCTCGAGGTTTATGCCTTGAGTCAAATTACGCTTTAAATCTCTAGTGGGTTTGACAACCAATGTCTTTTTTTTCGGATCACTTAGCTTAGAGACTAGCAGCTTGTGCTTTTTGGCCATCATGCTATAATAGAAGTCAAAAAAGTGTTCTTTTGGCCCTTATGCTAATAAAGAATCGAGCTAGTAGCTTGTGCTTTTAGGCCCCTCGGGCTAATAGATAATCAAGAAGCTTGTGTTTTTATTCCCTCAAACTAATAGTATAAAGATCGATGACAGGTCATGCCCTTGTGGGCCGCAAACTTAATGGCAGCTTGAGCCCTTGTGGCCCGAAGGCTTGTAGTTGGCCATAAGTGGTTGTTCATTGGCCATAAGTTGCTAATCCTTTGTCCGTAAGTGGCTATTCATTTGCCATAAGTGGCTAGTTCATTGGTTGTAAGTGGCTATTCCATAGTTGGTTAGTTTTTTGGTCATAAGTGACCATTTGTTGGACATTCATTGGCTATAAGTGACTAGTTTTGTGGCCGTAAGTGGCCATTTGTTGGCCATAGGTGGCTAGTTCTTTGGCCGTAAGTGGATAGCTCTTTGGTCGTAAGTGGCTATTCATTGGCCATAAGTGACTAGTTTTGTGGCCGTAAATGGCTATTCGTTGGCCATAAGTGGCTAGCTAGTTCTCTGGCCGTCAATAGATATTCCTTTGGCCATAAGTGGGTATACGTTGGCCATAAATAACTAGTTCTCTGGCTATAAGTCGCTATTCGTTAACCATAAGTGGCTAGTTCTTTGGCCGTAAGTGGCTATTCGTTGGCCATAAGTGATTGGTTCTTTGGCCATAATTGACTATCTTGAAGCTATTCTTGGTTGTTGATCAAACATAATTAACTATCTTGAGGTCATTCTTGGCAGTTGATTGGTCATCATTGACTATCTTGAAGCCATTCTTGTATGTTTGTTTGTCATAATTGACTATCTTGAGGCCACTTGAGATGTCTGTAACAAATGGACAATTTCTATAAAAACAAGTATTTTCATTGCATTTACTTTATCATGACATAGAAATTGGAAAATACTCCCTCCGTCCCGTAATATAAGCCCCATTTGACTTTCGTACAATGTCCATAGTTGAAGAGAATCTTCGGGATTTCTTCCAATATATAAGAAAAAATATAATCATGTGGGGTCTTGTTTGATTCGTCTTAACGAGTACTTTGATAATATCAAAAAAATATAACTTTTAGAGTTATATTATTAGAGATATTAACGATACATAACCCGCCTCGGCATTTGTACCGGGTCAAAATGGGGCTTATAAAGTGGGACATAGGGAGTATAATGGTGGAATTGAGAACTTAGTTATGCACTTCGTTTTACTCATCCAATTGGATGACGTAGAAGTTATCTGGGTAAGTTTTAATCTCCTTCGTTCTTGGATTGAGATCACCAGTCTACCTTGGTGTGCAAGCTTCTTGAGAAAACTCAGTAGGACTTATTGCGTTCTCCCCTTATATCGATCATTATTGTTGTTTAATCATCTCATGCCCTCAGCCTTAATTTCAATGTTGTCCTTACCAAGCTTTGATATTTGTCATTTGGTTTCCAACTTCTAGGGATTGATGAGTTTTGTTGATAGATTCTATGTCTCGCTTTAATCAGCGATTTGCTTCGAATTTGTACCAATATCACATAAACATGTAATAACTATGCAATAGTAAGAAAAACATCCCCTCATAGCCTCCTTCATTCATCCAAACCCTTTCAACTCATCCATATTGACGCTTTGGGACCTTATATATACCCACCCATGATGGCTTCTGCTTCTTCCTAACCATTGCTGATGATTACACCCGTTCTACTTGGACCTACTTATTGATTGACTCATAAAAGTCATGCTTTAACCATACTTCAAAACGTCAATGCCTTGGTTCAAACCCAATTCCAACCCAAAATACAAACTCCAAGATCAGATAATGCCTTTGAATTTAAATTTCATTATGCTTGTTCCCTATAATTCATAGATGGCATCATTCACTAAACCTCTTGTGTTGATACACCAAAATAATGGCATTGTTGACGAAAAAAAGCATCACCATCTTCTTGAAGTTGATCATGCTTTTTTTTAATCAAATTTACCATTACTTTACTGGGGAGAATGCATTCTCACAACGAAATTTATAATCAATCGTACACCACTTCCTTCTTTGAACAATGCTTCACCTTAGGAACTCTTCTTTGATAAAGAGCCAAATTATTCTTTCCAATTACATAGTTTTTGTTGTCTTTACTTTGTTAATGCCCTCAAAAGAGATAGAGATAAGTTCTCACCTCGATCCTCTCCTTGTATTAGTGTTGGATACCTCTTTGGCAAGAAGGGTTACAAAGTTCATGGCATGTACTTTTCATGAATCCAAATCGCCTTTACACCATCACAACTACTAGATTTGACAACTCTATACCTCTCCCTCCCATTCAAGATGAATAGCCTACCCATATTTTTCTCCCTAGAGAGTATCCATTTATGTTACTAATACAACTTATCTTACTCATTTTGTTCCTAAAACTAATGTCAATTTTAGTTCTTCTTATATTTCTTCTCCTTCCACACCTTCACATACAACTCCCTCACCTTCACATGTCATTAGACAGACTTCAAGATTTGTGCTTCACCTAACATACTTACAAGACTATGTTTGCTCATGTAGCTCAATTGCATCAATCATTACGAGTTTTCTTTCATCTTATGCTTTATTTTGTCCTATCATTCTTTCATTGCTATCTTTTATTCTTATTTTCATACCAACACCTATGACTAAGCTAGCAGATACTCCAACTGGAATCATGCTATGTATGAAAAGATTAAGGCTCTATAGGTAAATGGCACTTGGCAAGAAGTTTTGTTGCCTCATGGGAAGAAATTTATTTGTTATAAATGGAATTTTTGTGTCAAACTCAAATTTGATGGCTCGTTGGAACGTTAGAAATCAAGGTTAGTTGCCAAGCGATTTATCTAAAAGTTGGGATTGACTTTTGTGAGACTTTTTCAGATGTTGTGAAAATGACAACCATTAGATCCATCATAGTTGTTGCTTTTGCTTTATCATGGCCTCTTTTGTTAGTTGGATGTGAACAATGTTCTCCTCCATGGAGATTTACATGAGGAAGTCTACATGTCTATGCTTGAGGGTATTCCAAATCTAGAGAACAAGGTTTGCTTGCTTAAGAAATCACTTTAGGATTGAAACAAACTTCAAGAAAGTGGTTCCATAAGCTTACATATGTCTTCTTGATCTTGGTTTTGTTCAATCAAAGAATTATTACTATTGGTTCATTAAAAGTGTTGATCATCATATTACCATTATTGTTGTCTATGTAAATGAGTTGACGGTCACTGGTTCTAATGAGTAAGTCACCAATCACTTACTTGATCACACATACAACATCAAAAATCTTGGCATCTTGCACTACTTTCTATGTCTTTATTTGCATACATACCCAACAAAATATTGCTCTTTCTCAAAGAAAGTTTACACTTGAGCTTTTGAATATGACAACCTCTCCAACTCCAAGTCTATTTGTACGCCTTTGCTAGTCAAGTTCACTCAAAATTAGGGTCCTTTGCTTGAAGATGCTTTCTCATACAAAATATTAGTGGGCGAACTCAATTTCATCACACACTCGCCCTGATCTCTACTTTACAATTTAAACCTTCAATCAGTTCATACAATAGCCTCGCTTACCTCATCTTTAGCTCTACATCACACTATTTGATATTTGTAAGGCATATATACTTCATGGCTTTGATCAACCAAAGTTAGTTGCATATTTTGATTTGGATTGGGCATCATGTCCAATAAGGAGGCGATATGTGAGTAGTTTTTTTCTCCACCTTGATGATTCTCTTATTAGCTAGAAATCAAATAAGCGAAACATTGTTTCTTGCAGCTCCTTTGGGTCAAAAGAAAACTGTTTCATGAATTACAATGACATCATAGATGATCATGCATGAAATATTTTGCACATAAGTGAATCACGAGTAAGAGTCTAAGCATGTTGTTCAAACAATGATCAAGGAAAAGTATATAGATCAAGACATGACATTTACACTTTCGAAGTTTACCCAATAATTTAGCCAATCATCGAGGGAACACAACAGGTAGACAGTTAGTTAAGAGAGATCATACCTAGTCTATACGGAATTGTTCGAATGATTCCCTATTTAGTGCCTTGGTGAAGATGTCAGCGATTTGATCCTTGGTTCCACATAAGTCCATGGAAACCAACCATTTCTCCATACAATCACGTAGGAAGTGATGTCTTATCTCAATATGCTTGGTACATGAGTGTTGCACATGATTCTTGGAAATGTTTATTGCACTAGTATTGTCACAAAGAATGAGAATTGAGTTTAGAACACTACCATAGTCGCTGAGTTATTGCTTGAGCCATAATAGTTGAGTACAACAAAAAATTCAGTTCCCCAATGATGCTCATCTCAAATTCACTGGCCATCAGACTTGAGAATTTTTTGACCAGTTTATCATTTGTAGACCCAAAGATGATATCATCCATGTAGACTTGCACAACCAGAGTGTTCTTTCCTTCCTTCAAAAGGAACAGAGTAATGTCTACCTTCCCACGAACATATCCATGAGACAGAAGGAACTGAAAAAGCCTATCATACCAAGCTCTGGGATCCTGCTTAAGACCATACAGTGCCTTGTCAAGAATGTAGACATGATCAGGTTCGGAGACGTCTTCAAATCCAGGAGTTTGCTCCACATAGACTTCTTCCTTGAGAACTTCATTCAAGAAAGCAGTATTCACGTCCATCTGTTGCAGTTTAAAACCACTGAAAGCTGAGTAGGCAATGAATAATTGAATGGCTTCCAAACGTGCAACTGGAGAAAAAGTCTCATCATAATCGATTCCCTCATGCTGGTTATACCCTTTTATTACCAGCCTTGCTTTGTTCCTTGTGACATGACCTTGATCATCCAGCTTGTTTTTGAACATCCACTTTGTTCCTATCACTGTTTTGTTTCCTGGACGAGGAACCAATTGCCAAACCTTGTTCCTTTTGAACTGATGGAGCTTTTCTTGCATGGCGTTTATCTAGTCTGGATCCTTCAATGCTTCTCCTATAGTTTTAGGTTCTTGCAAATAAAGAAAAGCATTGAAAGCACAAAAAAATTGTAAGGAGGAACGAGTGCTATGAGGAATTCCCTTTCGAAAGTCTGTAAGGATTAGATGCATTGGATGATCCTTCTTCTACTGGTAGTTCCTTATTTGCCGATTGTTGATGTCAAACTCATCGAGGTCAACGTTACCTGCAGTCGAGCCTTCACCACCAGTCCCTACATCAATGGGACCTTCACCAGTAGTTTCTACAACAATAGGACTTTCCTCAGATGTCTCCACTGAATCAGGACATGGGCTCTGTTCCTCTTGAGGGGCCAGAGATGAATCCGACGACTAAGCACCTTCATTTGACTCAACGTTGTCGGCAAAGTCTTGAGTTGTTGGTGTTGATGGGTCATCGTGTTTGTCTTGATTAGGAGGGACCCCATCCACACCACCATTTTCTATGAGCTGAAAGCTGTCATCTTCGGAGAGACCGGTGCTCGAGGGAGCACTAGTCATTTTTGCCTGCACATTGTTACCATCCATGACAGATTCATTGAAAACCACATGAATGCTTTCCTCTACCTTTCTAGTCCTCTTATTAAACACTTTGTAGGCCTTGATGTGGAGAGAATATCCTACAAAGGTTCCTTCATCACTTCTTGGATCAAATTTCCCAAGAGAATCCTTCTCATTGTTGTGGATAAAGCACTTGCAACCAAAAGTCCGCAAATGAGACACATTCGGCTTTCTTCCCCTTAGGAGTTCATAGGGAGTCCTGTTCAGCAGTGGGCGGATGGTTGCTCTATTCAGCACATATCAAGCAGCATTCAAAGCTTCAGCCCGGAAGCTCATATGAAGACCACTGGCAATAAGCAGGGTACGCGTCATATCCTCCAGAGTCATGTTCTTTCTTTCCACAACACCATTTTGTTGTGGAGTCCTAGGAGCTGAGAAATTATGACTGATGCCATTGTTCCTAAAGAGGAATAAAAATTGAGAGTTCTCCATGATCAGTACGGATGGACCCCAGAGACTGTCCCATAATCTTCTCAACCTACTTGAGCCAAGTTTCAAACTCAACGAACACTTCTTCCTTTGATGATAGAAAGAGAGTTCATGTGTACCTGAAATAGTCATCAACAATAACAAACAAATATATATTTCCACCACGACTCCTTGTGTGCATAGGCCCACAGAGATCCATGTGGATTAGTTTCAGAGGACGAGAAGTGCTTACCTCTTTCTTGGATTTGAAAGAGGACCTTACTTGCTTACCTTTGGTACAAGCGTCACAAACTTCATTACTTATAGCTTCGATCTTAGGAAGATTGTTGACCAGTTCTTGTCTATAAAGTTTGGAAAGAAGATGAGGGCTTGCATGTCCAAAACGCTTGTGCCACAGGTCTGTCGCCGCAGTAATGGACAAGAGACACATATCCTTCTCATGGATAAAAGCGGGATCAACTTTGTAAACATTGTTATCACAGATCCCCTTGAGTAAGATTTTCCCTGTACTTATACACTCAACATAGCAATCATCAATAGTAAAGACTACCCTATTTTTGTTATTTTGACACAGTTGAACGACACTAAAAAGATCGAATTTGAATTGTTCATGAGTGTCACATTATCCATAGTTATATGGTCAGAAAGATTTACCTTACCGAGACCACAAAATTCTCCCTTACTCTTATTTTCAAAGGTTATTGAACCTCCGGAGGCCTGCTGAAGCGAAGAAAACCAGCTTTTGTTCCATATCATATGACTTGAGCATGCACTACCGAAATACAAGGAATCTTTCCTCACTTCAGCCTGTATTGAAAGGATTAGTTCTTACGAATCCAAACAAGCTTAGTCTTTCTGGGTGTGGGAGCAACATATTTGATTTTTGCAGGTTTTTCATTCATTTTCTCCCTAGCAATACGAGCGATTTCTTCATTGTGTTTCTTCAGGAGACACTCTTGTTTGTAGTGACCAGAGTGACCACAGTACCAACAAATCATATGGAACTTTAGATCCACATACTTGCTATGTCCAGACAAAATTGGTTGGTTAGCAACCCTAGAATGAAAATCAATATGATTGGGCTTACCGTTCTGTGCTTGCTTTAACCAAATGAAGTGAGCCTTCTGTCTATGATACCAAGCTTTGTTCCCATCAGTCGAATTTGCACAGTTTTTGCAATTGTTCCTGCTTGAGGAACTTTCCCCTGTTTCTCGCACAGACTGTTTTCCTTCAACTTCAGGGCTTTTAGACTTGGTGTCATCAACATGAAGCATAGGTTGGTAACCAATTCCAAAGCGAGGCACATTTTTCTTCCCTTGGTTCTTTTCATCCTTGGCTACTACAAACACAATGCCTTTTGACTCTTCCTTATGTTCCACACTAAGTTAAATCACTAGACAACTTTGCATTGCTTAGTTTTAACATTAATGACTCAGATTCTAGTGAGGAAATAGTGGATTCTAGAGATATAATCTTTTCAGTGAGTATAGGACACTCATTAAAAGGACTTGGAGAAGAGGATGAAGCTTTCTCAAGATTGGTCACTTTTTCTGCCCATCCTTTGTTTTCATCGATCAAACTTGAGATCAATTCATCATTTTCTTCAATCTGCTCACTGAAAAGACTATTCTCATGAACTAGTTTCTTAATGAAGAAGATTAGTTGTTCCTTAGACTTGCTTTTCAAACTTGAGATAATTTCATATTCATTTACCTCAGAATCCTTCAGGTCACCTTCAGTCTTTGATTCATCAGGGTCTTCTATGGTCATCAAACAGAAATCCCTTGAATGAGAGGATTATTCATCATCTGAGTCAGAATCACCCCATGTTGCAACCATTTCTTGCTTTCCTTCATGAACCGAAGGAAGACCTGCTTTTTTCTTGAAGTAGTTTTTTGGCAAAGTGTCCCTTGTTTTGACAGTGATAGCAAACAACATCATTCGTGTCTTTGTTCCCTTTGGAGGAACGAGGGGTACCCTTGTTTCGAGACCATTTTGTTTTCATTGCTCTGGTGATGAGAGCCACATCTTCATCACCATATTCATCTTCAACTTGAGACAAGTCAAAGGAACATTCAACCTTTAGGGCAATGTTTTGAGCCTTCTCTACTCCTTTCTTGTTCATTTCGTGGTTATAGACAGAGGCGTTGCTTTCAGGTTTGGCAACAACCTCTTCCATAGTGAGAGTCTTGACGTCAGTCTAGGAGTAAAGGGCGAGAGCAATCACATCCCACTGGAAGTTGAGGCCTTTCATGAAGTGGTTAGTGAGCTTCTACTCTGACAGCTCTTCACCGAGGAACTCTAGTTGACCAACAATTCCCTGGAACCTAGAGTAGAACTCTTGGATGTGTTCACCTTTTGCTTGGGAGATTAGATCATACTCCTTCATCAGGGAAAGAATTTGTTTTTCCTTGACATCTTCATTTCTGTTATGGAAGCGTCTAAATGCATCCCAAATTTCTTTGGCAATTTTCTAACCAATTACCTTCTTGAGATCTGCAGGGAGCAAACCCATATGGAGTATCTTCTTTGCTCTGCTATTTTTCTCCATCTTTTTCCAGTCTTCATCAGTGTAGTCAGCCCTTGGTTTTGACTTGTCAGCGTCCTTCTCATTTGGGATAGCAATGGGTCCAACTTCGATGATTTTCCATATTTGTCCATCAAGGGAACAAATATGGGATTCAGTTTGCTCAACCCACCAGTCATATTCACCTCCCTTCAGGACTGGTGGCTTCCAGAATGAATCTCCAATAGCATTGCTTGACGACATCTTTCCTGCAAAGTCTTAACGAAAACAATCTAGAGACCAGTATCTGATACCAATTGTTGGATCGTTAGTGTTACATTTGAGGGAATAGATGCTTTATTCCCACAGAAGATACAGCGGAATAATATAGTAAGAAAGACAATATAAGGAACTCACAATGTATAGTGGAAACCCCAGTCAGTCAAATAACTAACCTGAGAAAAATCACTACCTTCAAGCTTCTCGCTTGAGAGGATTTTGAAGAGTCTACTTGTCTTATTGATTTCTTGATCGGTTAAACTTGTAGCCTGGACTTCAAACCCTAAACTTCCCACCTAGATTTGAATCTCTTCTACAACGATGAACATGAACTCACTTTTCTAAGACTTACAGATGCTTCACTTACTTTTCTCTCAATTGAATACTCTGAGTTCGCACCTAAAAAATTAATCTCACACTTCTATTTATACAACTCAGGAATCTCACTAACAAGATAAGATCTATCTCTCTAATATTCATTTGATTTAAAAAGATATAATCTTAATTAACCGAATATATTATCTAAGGAAAGATTTCCTAAGATAATACAATCGGGTCAAGATAAAATATTTCTCTCTCCATATCTTCCAATCGGCGTGATTCACCCGATTTACTTTTCTTCAACCGCATGATCTACAAGGATAATCTTCATGCTAAACATTCGTCACTCCATTCGCAGCTAGATGTTTGTTCGACACTGATGTTCCTTGAGAGGTAACAAGAATATGGAGAAAGCTTTGTTCCATTTGCAATCATGCGCTGCTAATAGTTCCATGTGACAATTGTATTATTCATGAAATACTTGGATACCAAATTAGTGGAATGTTTGTTACCATCAAAACCTAAGGAATTCAACAGGAATGCACAATTGTGCTTCCAAATATGTGTGCATCAAATTGCAAGTACATTCTGCACTTTCTCCCTCTTGTACACCTTGTTACACAGATTTGTGCATCAATTCACATTTTAAAACAAATTCTCATTAAAAAATAGTTTTCAAGATACACCTCCCTTATTTATATATGTTAGTGACACAAAAATAGTGTTCTTTCTTTCTCTCTCTTGAATATTTAATTTGCTAAGTTTGCAGCAGACGGAACCAGTTGGACTGTGAATTTATTTTAAATTACATATTTAATTTAGTACCTCATTTACCTAAACCCTGACCCTGCAACAAACAGAACTAGTTGGGCCGTGTACTTAAATATTTTAACCTTGTAATAACAAGTTAGAGGAGAAACGTGATATTAGGATGTGAACTTTCAAGAACTCCAGTTCCCTTGAAAGTTCCCTCCTTAAGTTTTTCTAGTTTTGACGATGACAAACACTTTGATATTAATATTTTCATATATGTAGTTGAACATGGAACTCAGGAATATGCAATGCAAGACAGAGACCAAGACGCCAATATTGGGAACTAGGCACATGGATCGAAGAATAACGAAGCCGTGCTAACTGGAAAGAGATTTGAAGAGTGGCGACTTGTAGTTTAGGGTAGATCTTATCTTAGAGAGAGAGAGAGAAGATTAAGATATCCGTGTTTCCATATATCTTTAGGGATTATTTGTATATCTTTTATGTAAACAAAATATGTAAGATCGTAAAGGATAATATATGGTAACAAATGTTATCTTTTCCGATTTCTTTTTGGTTATTTTATTTGTGCATATCAATCAACTGTAGATCTTGATTCTTGTTAATAGAGAAAGATATTTGTTGTAAATCATATCTTTTTTGTAATCTCTTATTTTAGTCAAGTGCATTATTCTCTCCTAGAATTAGGCCTAAGATTACTCATGTAATCTTCCCTTTGTAACCTGTATATATACCCTTTTGCATAATACAGAATAAATCATCTTCTTCTTCCAAACATTATTTCCTTTGTTTACATGGTATCAGCCTAACCTACGGTCCTAATCATATCTCAAGATTCTTCAAACACATCCATACACCTTCTTGCTTCTGATGCCGCTGAGTCTGGTGTTCCGAACCATCATTTTCCCAATTTGGCGATTCGTTTCGATTGCTCGAACTATGCCCTATGGTGCAGCACTGTTCAATCTGCGCTAGAGGCCTTCAGCTTGTCGTCATTCCTGACAGATGTGAGTCATCCACCGACGATTGTGGTGATTCTGGCTACTCTCCCCACCACGCCTGATGATGTGTCTACTGGCACTCCTGAACGTACAGAAGCAAATCCAGGGTATGTTTCCTGGGTTCGCAAAGACCGTCTCGTGTTTTTGTGGGTCCGTTCTACATTAACGACTCCACCTCTCGGGATGGTGGCTCATGCTACGACAATCGTTGAGGCATGGGGGGTTCTTGCTCTCACTTTCTACTCCCAAACTCGTGCCCAGCAGATGCATCTTCGCCATCAGCTTCAGACTTTGTTCAAGGGCTCTCTGTCAGTCCTTGATTATTTCGAGAAGAAGCGTTCGCTTGTCGACTCGTTGTTTGAATGTATGTCTCTCGTCTCTAATGAAGACCTTGTTGCATATGTTCTCTATGGTCTTGGCACTCAGTATAGTGTGTTTCGATCTACTCTGGCTATGCGAATTGAACCTATTTCGTCCGGAGAGCTCTTGGTTTACTTATTCAAGAGGAGCAGTGAATCGAGGACAATGCTCAACTTTTGCATCCTCCATCAGCCAATGTTGCAGCAACAGGTGGTCGTTCATCTGGTCGCTCATCTGCAAGGCGTCCTTCTGCTGCATCTGGTTTGAATTCTGGGGGGCAGAGCGTCTTCTACTCCGTCATATGACAATGATCGTCCTTGTCTGCAATGTCAGATTTGTAAGCGCATGAGGTTGTGAATTGTTTTAATCGTCTCAATCTGACTGAGTTTCATGTCACCAACAGAAGGGTTGCTGCACAGATTCCGCAACCAGAAAAATAGCCTTCACCGCCTCCTCTGGCAGTCCTTCTGATGTGCATGTTCCATGGGTCGTTGATTCTGGGGCGAGTCATCATGTGACTGCTGACCTTGCTAATCTCAACTTACATTCCAACTATGAAGGTAACCTTGTTGTCAGGGACGGTAAATCTCTACCCATTACTCATTTAGGTCAACCTATTCTTAATATGCATTTTGCTGCTAAACCTCTCCGCCTTAACAATATTTTACTTGTGCCCAAAATTGCCAAAAACATGCTTAGTGTTTCTAAACTTTCATGTAACAACAATGTTTACCTTGAATTTCACCGTGATTATTGTTATGTCAAGACCTTGCAAGAACAGATACTCCTCAAACGAACCGTTGAGAATGGCTTGTACCGACTTCCCCGCCCACCTGAGCCATCCTCCTTGTCTCCATCGAGTCGTCTTGTTGCTTACCTTGGTGTTCGTGCTTCTCTCTACAATGTTGGAATAACCGTCTTGCCCATCCCCATGAGTCTGTCTTGCATCGTTTAGTTTCGAGTAAGCATTTGCTTGTGTCTTGTAATAAACTAGCCTCTGTTTGTGGCTCATGTCAGCTTGGTAAAAGTCATCGTTTACCTTTATCAAGTCGTCAACGTTTCTCGTCCAAGCCTTTTGATTTAATTCATTCTGATGTATGGGGTCCTTCGTCGGAGTTGTCTCTTAGTGGGAACCGTTATTATGTCAGCTTTGTGGATGATTGTACCAAGTTTGTTTGTGTTTATTTCTTATCCCCTAAATCTCAAGTGTATGCTATATTTCAATTATTCCTTCAGATGGTGCAAACACAATTCTCTACTACTATCAAATCTTTCAAAACTGATTGGGGCGGTGAATACCGAAATGTTTCTACTTTACTTGCATCAAAATGGATAAATCATAGGGTTTCTTGTCCTTATACACCTGAACAAAATGGGTCTTTTGAGCATCGTAACAGAGTGATTGTTGTAAAGGGGCTGGCCTTACTTGCTCATTCCTCATTACCTACAAAATTTTGGGAACAAGCCTTTCATACCGCAGTCTACCTTAGCAATCGCACCCTCACCCCACTGCTGCAATTTCGGTCCCTTTTATGAGTGCTTGTATGACAAGATTCCAGACTATGGGTTTCTCAAATCATTTGGGTGTCTTTGTTATACTTTCCCACGGCCCTACACTTCCACCAAGATGGAGTTTCGGTCTCTTCCTTGCATTTTCCTGGGGTATAGTTCCAAACACAAGGGTTATATATGCTTTCATGTGTCTACCTCTCGGGTTTATGTGTGTCGGTCTGTCGTCTTTGATGAGTCATCATTCCCGTACCATGCACACTCCTTGGCGTTGTCATCTCCTCTGTCACCGGGCAGTCCTCCTGAGTCCGTTCCTCTCTCTATTTTACAGCAAGCCTTCTCATCACCGAGTCCTTTGCTGCCACCCACTATTTCTGATGAGTCCGAGTCCACGTCAGCCACACCCGAGTCCTCGTCTAAGTCATTACCTGACCCTCACGTGTCGTCGTCTGAGTCAGAGTCCGTTCCACCTAGACTCTCGTCTATGTCCGCGTTCGGTACATTGCCAAACTCATCGGTTTCCTCTCCCCCACCTCTCCTAGTCTATCTCCGCCGTCTGACACCTATCTGGGTGCATCGACATGGTTTCGGAAACCCGACACCTCCACCCATACCATGACTACCCGAGGCTCCACTCACACTCTCAAGCCTAAAGCCCTCACCACCACTAGATATCCTCTCCCTACAGCCCTCACTGCTACACTTGAGCCAAAACTTTTCCATCAAGCATCCAAAGATCCCAACTGGCAACATGCTATGCAATTAGACTATGATGCTTTAATGAAAAATGGTACTTGGGATTTAGTTCCTCGTCCTTCAGGTACTAACATTGTTGGTTGTAAGTGGGTTTACATGATCAAGCGGAAATCTGATGGCTCAATTGAGTGTTACAAGGCTCGTTTGGTAGCCAAGGGCTTTAATCAGGAAGCTGATGTTGACTATTTTGATACATTCAGTCCTGTTGTGAAACCTACCACTATTCGTCTTGTTTTGAGCTTGGCTATCACTAATGGTTGGTCACTTAGACGGGTTGATGTTAATAATCCTTTCTTGAATGGAGATCTTGCAGAGACTATGTGCATGGATCAACCCCCTGGCTTTGTTGCTTCAGCCCTTCCTGATCATGTTTGTCGGCTTTATAAGGCCTTATATGGGTTGAAGCAAGATCCTCGAGCCTGGTTTCATAAGCTCCGGTCATCTCTTCTTCATCAGGGATTCGAGGCTTGTATTTCTGATCCTTCACTCTTCATCAAGAAGCAGGGCTCTCACAGAGTTTATGTTCTGGTATATGTTGATGATTTGATTATCATTGGCTCTCATTCTTCGTTCATTTATGATTTTGTGAAGCTTCTTAATTCTGCTTTCTCTCTCTCAAGGATATGGGTGATCTTCATTATTTCCTCGGTATTGAGGTCTCTAGGTCTTCGTTTGCGCTTCATTTGACTCGGCAAAAGTACATTTGTGACATTCTTGAGCGCAGTCAGATGTGCGGAACCAAGCCCATTTCGTCTCCTACTGATCCTGGATCTCGGCTGATTCAATCTGGCGACCCGTTGCCTGATCCGGGTATATATCGTAGTGTTGTGGGTGCTCTGCAGTATGTGACTATTACTCGACCAGAGATTTCCTATGTCGTCAACAGAGTTTGTCAGTTTATGCACAACCCAACTGAGATTCATTGGATGGCTATCAAACAGATTTTGCGCTATCTCAAGGGGACTTTATCTCGTGGTCTACTGCTTCAGAAGACTATAGACTCTCGCCTAGTTGCATTCTCTGATGTTGGTTGGGCGTCTGACCCGACAGATTGTCGCTCTCAGCATGGTTTTGCCATTTATTTTGGCGGTAACCTCATCAGCTGGTCCTCTAAGAAGCAAAAAGTTGTGGCTCGTTCCAGCACTGAGGCAGAGTACCGGGCAATTTCCTTTGCTGCAACCGAACTCATCTGGCTTCAACAGCTTCTCTAGGAAATGGTTGTTACCGTTGCTCTGCCGCCCATTCTGCTATGTGATAATCTCAGCGCTACATTTATGTCTGCTAATCCGGTATTTCATCAGCGCTCCAAGCACATCAAGATTGATTATCACTTTGTTTGTGAGCAGGTTGTTGATGGCAGTCTTGTCGTTCGTCGTGTTCGTTCTCTTGATCAGATAGCCGACATTTTCACCAAGGCAGTCGATACTTATCGGTTTCAGACATTGAGTGACAAGCTGCATGTTCGTTCTCGCCCATGAGCTTGCGGAGGCATGTTAATAGAGAAAGATATTTGTTGTAAATCATATTTTTTTGTAATCTCTTATTTTAGTCAACTGCATTATTCTCTCCTAGAATTAGGCCTAAGATTACTCACGTAATCTTCCCTTTTTGTAACCTGTATATATACCCCTTTGCATAATACAGAATAAATCATCTTCTTCTTCCAAACATTATTTTCTTTGTTTACAATTCTATACGATTGTTATGTATAAATAAAGTAATCAAACTCTATCAACATTCATGCATTCACTTATTGCTGAAAGTGAAGAAAACAGAGCTTGTTCTTGTGAGAAGAATTGTGTAAGTCGCTTGCTTTTTGTGCTTGATTAAGTCGAACTAGATAGAGAGTCTTAAGTGTGTCTTAAGTCTTTAATCTGTGTGTTATATTCTAATTGATTGTAATCGAAACTTAATAATAGAAATAGACTTTGAAATCCTCTTGAAAGAGAGATAGTGAGTTTTATCCTGGATAACTAGTTGGTTATCAAAAGTTTTCACTCTAAGAAACTCGTCTTGAATTTGTGTTATTACATATTCCGCTGTTAAGGAACCAAACTCTCAGATCCCTTTGATTTCTAACACGTGTGATCCTACACATGAGTAAATGTACACGAGCCACAAGTAATAACATAAATTCATGATTAAACCCGACTTGAATCTGATCATGGCATACAACCACGACTCTATATTCATGATGGAGAGGAGAAACATGTGTGAAAAATGAGGTCACAAATTACGTGAAGTAGTGCAAATAGATTAAAGTTTCCATGAAGAAAATTTCACTAAGAAGATCGAGCATATACCCACAAAAAGTATCAAGTGCTTCATCCAATTGTCAATTAAAAACGAAAAATGCACATGGTTCGCTCTCCTTATAAGTAGATGATTTATAGATGCTTTCTTCTCCAGTTTGATGTTTATGTTCCGTATCTAATTTAGCCTAAGGATTTGACTCGTGTACGTTTTGGGGAGATCGAACTAATCAACACAGGCCGTGTATAGTGGGTGTTAGACCAAGTGGTTTGGTGGGAATAACCAAACTAGCTTTTCCGATCCATTTCCTCCATTCACCTTATTTTCAGCTGACACTTGGCTACCTTAACTTTTTTCCTTTCTATTAGGAGACACAATTAGTCCATTACAAAAAAAAAGTAATATCCCTTATTTCTGTTAAAATTTTATTTGGTTGAATGATTTAAAAAATTAGATTTGAAGAGTGGATTAAATTATTTTTCATTTATTGGTTGTTTCAATGGATGTAGTAGATCTAGGGTTGTAGATAGAGATGTCAAAAAGTGATTGAACCTGTTTTATCGACCTGACCGACCTGTTTTTGGATCTGACCTGATCGAAAATTTTGATAACCCGAAGTTACCGAACCCGAATTTATCGAGACTGAACCCGACCAACCCGACCCGATTAACGAATAAATGTGGAGTATTAATAAAATATAACATAAAATATATATGATAAATGACATATAAATAATGATAATATGCTTGATATCCTAAAAAAAAGAACATTGTTGTACATATATAAATTTTTTATAATGTAGAAATTTATAAAATAATATAATAAAAATTAAAATAAAATATGATTTTGGTCTACTAATATCAATTACATTAAAATAAATAATAATATTATTATTTTAATTCATTTCAACTTATTTTGATATATTTAAATTAGTTTTAAACTATTTAATAATATTTAAAAGTGAATAAAATATTTAAAAAATTATGCTCTTGACCCGTTGTTTAACCCAAACCGTCCGCTGACTTGTAATGACCCGACCGGCTTGACCTGTTATCCAAAATGACTCAACCCATTCTCAACTTAAACCCGAAATAACCGAACCCGACTTGACCGACCTGATTGACAACTCTAGTTGCAGTCGATACTATATAAGATCGGGCTAGACATCCTTTATGGAAATTATTAGTCTTGTTTTTGGGTAAGATATATCATATCTATTTCGAGGATTAAGTGAACTAGTTGAATTGAATGTCGTATTGCAAGATAAAAGAAATTATTAGTTAGTTTTTAAGTTTGGTATAATACTTTGGATTATAGTTTTATATAAATCATGCCAAGATACTATATTTCGAAACTTGAATATTTGACAATTATAGGAAATTATTGAATATTACTTATGGACAATAGTATTTCTTTTTATTAATATTTTATGTCTAATTAGTGTGTTGGACTAGACCTAATTTATTATCTTAACCTAAGCTAATCTACCCTTATAAATACTAATATGCGTTCAAACCGTACCATCCACAATCTTTTTCCTTTTCTCAACCTCCATCTTCCCTATTTGTGTACAACAGAGTATATGGTCGGTCTAGGTACGTTCCTAAACTCGAAATTATCTAAACTTTTATGGATGATGGGTGACATAGTAGAGAGCATGTCTGTAAAATTTGATGGTATTAGGATTTGTATTGAAGAAAATAACATCTATAAATGATTCTTGGGAGTCATGAAAAACTAGGTTGAGCGATGTCCTTTGAAAATTCATTATAAATTGAGTTAAGATCAGAATTTGATGTACCATATGTTGATGGACTCATATCGAATTATAGTTTCTGTATATCTAAATTCATGATTTTTTAGGAAATTTAGGTTATGTTTTTGTATGAAAAACCGAGTTAGGGTTCAAATATGGAAAGCAATGGATAACAGTGTATTATGTTAGTGATACCTCTTTCTTTGGAAAACCGATTAAGGAGATTCTTGAGGCATTGGATTTATAATGTTCAAGGCTGTTGTTCTTGAAATTTTCAGAATTTTAAGCCATCATTTGGTCAGGTGTTTATATTTTTCAAGTTCACTCTCATATGCTGAAATTTAGGATCTTTCACTTATAATTGTGTTTCAATGATTTTTGTGTTGATATGTTCTTGGTATCTGTATGGTTTGTTTAGGTCGGGCTTTAAATGATGGTCGCTCTTCGTTGAGTATTATTTATTTTTTTAAGGTAAGTGACGTGGCCGAAATATGCAATGCAAATATCGTTGAATGGCCTAGTCAAAGTAAAAGTCCTAACAACCTACTAAACAGATGTATAGTAAGCAAGTAAGGGTCGAACCCACAGGGAAGATCTGATGAAGTATGCAATTATGATTAACAAGTAACAAGGAAGGGGGGGTTTTAGTTATCAAACCGAGCAAAGCAAACAGGTTTAGTTGACTTGAGAATATAGTTAGGGAAGTAGTTCCACTAGAACGAGATCCACAATATAGAGATGAAATTTGATCACTGAAATCTATTAAATCCAAGTTCTTTAACTATTCTTATGGTTGTTCCCACCCTGATCTTGATTAACTACCAATTCAGACGGTTATTGATAGTACTTACTACAATATCAATGGAAGAAAACCTTACCACTAATAAAGCAATAGCAATGCACACAAGGATATAGGATACATGCAAATAGAAGAAAACCTTACTACTTAACATGCAAATGAGTCTCACTCACAATTGCGCACTCATATTCCACTATATGCAACAATCGTGTATGCTACTAGATATGCACTCGTATTCCACTATATGCAAACCCTAGCAATTGATAAATATTACTCAACCTAGTTGATCAGGCTATGAAGAATAACAATGAATCAATATTCAATATAACCAAGAGAATCAAACCAACACATATAAGAATAGGAACAAGGAATAGAAATCTCAAAAACACATCAATGGTATTGCTTCAAACGTCTAGTAGAACAAAGGGAAATTAGTGCTCCATTCAGATGTAAATGAAACCCTAATGAGAAAGAAAACAACGAAGCTAAAAGTCTGATGATAAAGTCTCGTAAAAAGTGTCTGCCTCTTAACCTAGAAAGAGGTCTTAAATAGACTTAGGAAATAAGTTTAACCTAACGAAAATAGTAAAGGAAATAAAATAATAAAAATAAGAAAGTCTGAAAATGCATAAAAGAAAATAATGTCTTCTGGCCGCGAGGCGTTACGTGTGCCCACCGCGGGGCGTCAGCTTCCACCGCGGGGCGGTGGCTTCTTTTGGCGTGACCAGCATCCTTCTCTGAGACCCACCGCCGGGTCGCGGTGTCTCTGGCGCGGGGCAGTGACAGTTCGCCCACTCCTTTCTTCAGCTCTTCTTCTTCTCTTCCGCTCTTCTATACTACCAAGTGTTGGTAGCCTTCTCCAATTAGTCTTCAAGCGGATCCTCACTCATCTTCATCTTCTCCATCTAAGTTGTAAATCCCTTGATATCTTCAATTCTCTCCACATCTTCTGGATTACAGACTTAGCCTCAAATCTGATCATAAACTCCTCTAAATAATGCTAATAATTGCTAGTAAAGGTGCATGAAATGACACCTATCAAATTCCCCCATACTTAGACCTTTACTCGTCCCGAGTAAGCTAATGATAAACCTACTCCCTCAATCAAACACCAAGGTCTCAGGAAGTACAAGAAAATATGACATCAGCAACTACAACATCTCAACCATCAGCTCCAGACAACCAAAACAAGTGCTGCAAAGATTATTCTAATCCTAACTCTAATCTAGCTCCTTATCGCTCCAGAGTGGCCTACCCGATCTCCTTATACCACCTCTTCTTATGACGCCAACCTCCAGAATGATCCTAAAATCACTCTTTTTTCTTTTATGCTCATTTTGCCCAGGCGCCCTCTCGGGTTTTCACCTAGCCACTCATTTTATTTTGCTAGATATCTCACAAATACTCGCATCACTCCAGTCCATTTTTGCACCGGTCTATACCAGTCGGACTACCTGCTTCTTACCAGAACCGCCCTTTCGGGTTTTCAGCTCATCCTAGGATTTTGATTGCCTTTTTCACATCTTTTTGGCTTTTACGATTTTTTTTTTTTTGAAAGCAATACTTGAATGAAAATTACAGAAAACAAAGCTATGTACACTAGCTAGATAGACAGTACAGTCTAAATCCCTCCCCCATACTTAAACCGAACATTGTCCTCAATGTAGAAAAGAGAACAACAAATGAAATAGGGGAAGGAGAAATAAACTCATTGTGGGCCGGATGGTGGTGGTGGTGGGAACCTCCCAAAGTAGTCCCTCATATGAGTGTCCATAGTGTCCAGACGCTCATCTACATCAGCATGGAACTGGGTCTGCCAAGTCTGCAGACCGGTCTCTACTCGGGTGTTCCAGTGAGTCTGCTGCATCGAGAATGCATCAAATCTTGCGTACAACTCCTGCCAAGGTGTGGCAGGACCATAAGAAGATGAAGGCGCATCAAACTGGGTAGGCATAGGAGCATCCTCACCTACAGAGTCAGCAGCAGCAGCACCAGCACTAGGGCCCTCTCCAAACAGATCCGAAGGAGCAGCAGGGGTAGCATTAGCCATAACTCTGCTATCACTGGGAATCCACCATCCCGCAAATGAAGGGGAATAAGTGAAAACCCGAGGAAGAATCAGAATATGACCATCATATGAAGACCAAACTAAATCACCATCCCTGTCCAATGGCTTCAGCATCGAGCACACTCTCATGTGCGTCATGTCATACACCGCATGAGCAACATGCCGAGGAATACGATCGGTGGCAATAATCTCAGCACAAATAAGGGTGATCAAACCACCCCTACAGATATCACGTGGCTCACCATCTCGAATCCTCTTCAAGGAACTCAGAAAAAGACTAGCCCAACACGGGGTGTACGTAACAATAGACAAGATGCTCAAAAACCATTGGAAATCCTTCAAAGGGACCTTACCATCATCAGCATGGCCAAAGAAATCTCTCATCAACACCTTGTGGATCAACCGTAAGCAAGGGTTCACCAACTTCGAATTCACCTCCTGGCCCTTCTTGAACTTCCTATGCGTGGCAGCCTCCCAAAACTCCATCATATCCGTCTCAATCAGACCACCAGACCACCCATCGGAAGGCTCCGTTGTAATGCCCAGGGCATCATGAATCTCACCAGCAGACAAAGCATACTCACGACCATTATACGTGAACGTGATCTTCGTCAACCTTTTGTCGGTGGAACCATCAGAATACCTCTTAACAGAGGCGATGAACTGGTAGCATAGCTCGGGGTAAGCATCAGCGGACTTGTTCAGGAAGGTCCCCAGGCCGCACTCTGCTAAACAAAGAGATACACACTCCAACATACCAAACTCAATCAACGTCGGCTTGTCAAAGAATTTAGTAGCCAACACCTTCCTCTCCTTCACAACGTTATACACCTCATTCTCATCCCTCGTAGAGACCTGCTTCCTATCTCTAGGTGCCATAAGTGATGAATTGAGATGCTCAAAACAAAGGGCGGCCAAAGAGGACTTACAAACGAGCGAAAAAACACACAGCCTGGTAGTCTCGCCGCGGGGCGATGGACGAGTCGCCGGGTCGCGGTGGGGTAACTGGGACTTCACGCTAGGTCGCGATAGGGGTCGCCGCGGGGCGGTGGCAGGCGACGCGGTGGTAGGCGACGCGAGGCGGTGGGGTTTGTGTTTGGCTCTTTTGTGAGACTAAACTCCAAATTGGGCAAAGAAACTCAAGGTTAATGTAATTGGAGGCTAGATTCGGACCAAGAACAAGAGGGATTGGTAGGAAAATGGGGGAATGGCTTGGAAAAGTTTGAGAGGGGTGTTGGGTATAGAGGGTTTGTGAGAGTGGAGGCTGGGTTAGGGAAGGGAAAAGGAAGAAGGGTTGATGGGCCGGTTATGTACATTGGCCCAAAGAGAAAACTCGGCCCAAAAGGGGCCCGATCTGTCAATTTCTTATGTACCACTATTTTTTTTTTTGGAGTGGCGGAAATATACCAGACATCCACCGCGGGGCGATGGTCTCCACCGCGGGGCGGCGGACTTGTCACCGGGTCGCGGTGAGGTAACTGGGAGCACCGTCTCCTCTCCATTTACTTTCGTACCTGACATTTTAGTGACAGGCGAACGAAACAAAGAAAACAAAACTACGAAATTAATCTGAGAGAAAAGAAAAATTAAGGAAAACTACCTCGGGTTGCCTCCCGGACAGCGCCTTAGTTAACGTCGTTGGCTCGACGTACTTCAAATCAATCACCGCCTAGAATAGGATCCCCTCGGAATCCTCCTAACTGTCTCCTCTTGCTGGAACCGTCCATGGAAAGGCTTGAACCTTAGACCATGCTCCCTCTTGGCCAATGACTCCATAATTGCTTCCTTTGGAGCATCTCCCCCATACTTAGAGCAATGTAGGGGCCGATATGGCTCAACCTGATCATGCTGCACGACACTAGATGAAGGCTTACAACCTTGTATGGTTAGTGCAGGGGGCAAGTGCCCAAAGTAGAGGGAATGGACTCTCCTATGTCTGACATCATACTCATGCAACTCAATAAGCTCAGTAATAGCAGAAAATTCAACTATGGTCTCTACTGTACTAGTCTTAACATTTTCCTGAGTAGGATTATCAATATCACTAATGCAGCAAAGGGTAGGCAATTCAATGGAGTTGATCTTATGAATATTATGCTCAAAAATTATTCCATCGAATTCCATAGTTAAAGTTCCACTATCCACATCAATCTTCGTCATGGATGTTTTCATAAAAGGTCGACCTAACATAACAAGAGCAACCTGCTCATCATAATCCATATCCATTACGAAGAAATCAACAGGAAAAATTAATGGACCTATCTTAACAAGAATATCCTCCACAATACCCTTAGGAGGCACACAAGAACCATCAGCAAGTTGAATCACAATATTTGTATCATGCAAAGGTCCTACTCCTAAATCTTCAAACAATGAGTAAGGCAAAACATTAATAGAGGCACCCAAGTCTAACAAGGCTTTCTCAAATCGATGCTCACCTATAGCAATAGGGATAGTGAACGTACCTGGATCCTTGCACTTCTCAAGCATACGCCTTTGAAATATCGCCGAGACATGTTCACCAACTGGAACCTTCTTCTGGACCTTTAGCTTTTGTGTCCTCTTGACGGTGCACAACTCCTTCAAAAACTTGGCATATCGAGGAACAACCTTAATAAGCTTGAGAAGAGGGATGTTCACCTCACAGTTTCGAAATGTCTCGAAAAGATCATTGTTGTCGGCGACCCTTCTAGCTTTTAGCGCCTCGGGAAAAGGTGTTGGTGGCTTCTCGGAACCAAGAGGGGGAAAAACCGGACGAACATAATTATCAACACAGACCTCTTCGGCAAAGCTGGGATTTTGGAGGCTGGGTCGCGGTAGTCTCACCGCGGGGCGGTGGTCATTGCTGCGGGGCGGTGAGGACGCGGTGGAATTACTGAGGCTCGCCGCCGGGTCGCGGTCAGTGTCGCCGCGGGGCGGTGACATGCATGCTTCTTCACTGGCCTCAGATCCAACTCGCCGCCGGGTCACGGTGGAGTCCACCGCGGGGCGGTCGCCGATGTTCTCCATCTCAAATTCGCTCTCCTTTACAACAATAGGAGGAACGACCAGTTGCTTACCACTTCTGAGGGTGATGGCACTCACATTTTCCTTTGGATTCACTGTGGTCTGAGATGGCAAGGAGTTTGATGTCCTCTGGTCAATCTTTGTCACAACATCAGCCAGTTGGCCAATCTGCCTCTCCATATTCTGTATGCTCAATTCAGTAGTCTGAACATGAGTGGCGAAGTGTTGCGTTAGGGTCCTGAGCATCTCTTCAGTAGTAGCACTAGAGTTTTGGCCTTGAGGCCTCTGTTGGTATGGGGCTCTCTGCTGGTATTGCTGTTGTGCCGGCTGTTGACCACCTTGTGGGTCACTCCATCTGAAACCTGGGTGGTCTCGCCCTCTCGGATTGTAGTTGGGTTGTCCATCAAAACGCGGTCTAGGGGGTCCGTAACCTCCTACAACATTCACTTCAGCAGTACCTTCCTCTTGCAGCTGATGACAAGTATCAGTAGGGTGGAATTGATCACAACAAATTCCACATGCTTTGACTTGTTGAGGAGTGTTTTGGTTTGTCATTCTCTTCACCATCTCAGCTAACTCATTCAGCACAGGGCTATATCCTGCAGGAGTCACAACATTGACTGTCTTTCTCTGGTACGTCTTACCAAAGCTCTTGGTACTCTCACTCATCTCCTGAAATCTTGCCATGGCTGCGTCCGGTGTCAGATTGAGTATGCTCCCACCGCATGCAGCGTCAACCATTCTTCTCTCTTGATCGAGCAGACCATTGTGTAAGTAGAGAACAAGATCCTGCTTGGCGTATCCGTGGAACGGGCAGCTAGAGCAAAGCCTCTTGTACCGCTCAAGATAGTCATATAGCGTCTCATCAGCACCCTGCTCAATGTTAGCAATTGTCTTTTTCAAAGCATTCGCCTTCTTTGTTGGAAAGTCTTGTGCAGTTTAGTCCAGGTATCTATGGTCCCTGGTGGCAAGTGATAATACCAGTCGCTAGCAGAGTCTAGCAAAGAAAAACCAAAGGCTCTCATCTTGATTTGATCCTCCGTCACATTCCTTGGCTTCATAGTCATGCAGACATTGTGGAATTTACCCAGATGAGATATCGGGTCCTCTCCACTCAAACCATGGAATTTCGGGAGATAAGTAACAACTCCAGATTTCAGCTCAAAGTTCACCCCTACGTCAAGTGCAGGGATGACGACAGCCAAGGGGGGTTGTGCCCCAATGTTCGGTTCAGTCAGCTCTCTCAGAGTTTCGGCCATTGCAACAAGAGGGATGTCAACTGGCTCAACGGTCTCAACTGTCTCAATCTCGGCTTCTTCTTCTCCTTGATCGCGTAGGTTCGCACGGAAAGATCTGTCAATTTCTGGATCAAAAGCAGCTAGAGGAGAGTCAGTACTATGAGTGTCGACCATAAGATAGGTCTCCACCAAAATCAATCACAAAAACACACAACAAAACAAAAAACTTCCCCGGAAACGGCGCCAAATTTGATGTGGCCGAAATATGCAATGCAAATATCGTTGAATGGCCTAGTCAAAGTAAAAGTCCTAACAACCTACTAAACAGATGTATAGTAAGCAAGTAAGGGTCGAACCCACAGGGAAGATCTGATGAAGTATGCAATTATGAGTAACAAGTAACAAGGAAGGGGGGGTTTTAGTTATCAAACCGAGCAAAGCAAACAGGTTTAGTTGACTTGAGAATATGGTTAGGGAAGTAGTTCCACTAGAACGAGATCCACAATACAGAGATGAAATTTGATCACTGAAATCTATTAAATCCAAGTTCTTTAACTATTCTTATGGTTGTTCCCACCCTGATCTTGATTAACTACCAATTCAGACAGTTGTTGATAGTACTTACTACAATATCAATGGAAGAAAACCTTACCACTAATAAAGCAATAGCAATGCACACAAGGATATAGGATACATGCAAATAGAAGAAAACCTTACTACTTAACATGCAAATGAGTCTCACTCACAATTGCGCACTCGTATTCCACTATATGCAACAATCGTGTATGCTACTAGATATGCACTCATATTCCACTATATGCAAACCCTAGCAATTGATAAATATTACTCAACCTAGTTGATCAGGCTATGAAGAATAACAATGAATCAATATTCAATATAACCAAGAGAATCAAACCAACACATATAAGAATAGGAACAAGGAATAGAAATCTCACAAACACATCAGTTATATTGCTTCAAACGTCTAGTAGAACAAAGGGAAATTAGTGCTCCATTCAGATGTAAATGAAACCCTAATGAGAAAGAAAACAACGAAGCTAAAAGTCTGATGATAAAGTCTCGTAAAAAGTGTCTGCCTCTTAACCTAGAAAGAGGTCTTAAATAGGCTTAGGAAATAAGTTTAACCTAACGAAAATAGTAAAGGAAATAAAATAATAAAAATAAGAAAATCCAAAAATGCATAAAAGGAAATAATGTCTTCTGGCCGCGAGGCGTTACGTGTGCCCACCGCGGGGCGGTGAGATCCACCGCGGGGCGTCAGCTTCCACCGCGGGGCGGTGGCTTCTTTTGGCGCGACCAGCATCCTTCTCTGAGACCCACCGCCGGGTCGCGGTGTCTCTGGCGCGGGGCGGTGACAGTTCGCCCACTCCTTTCTTCAGCTCTTCTTCTTCTCTTCCGCTCTTCTATACTACCAAGTGTTGGTAGCCTTCTCCAATTAGTCTTCAAGCGGATCCTCACCCATCTTCATCTTCTCCATCTAAGTTGTAAATCTCTTGATATCTTCAATTCTCTCCACATCTTCTGGATTACAGACTTAGCCTCAAATCTGATCATAAACTCCTCCAAATAATGCTAATAATTGCTAGTAAAGGTGCATGAAATGACACCTATCAGTAAGTATCGCAAGACTCATTTATTTAATTATCTTGACTTTGACATGTATGACGATTGCACATCTTGATTATATTTGCAATTTTTGTTTTTCCTTGTTTTGTGACTTTGTTGCAGCGAGTGAACATTTTTTTTGGTTACTTTTTTATGTATCTTAGTTATGACACATAGTGTGTAAAGGTTGTGGTTTATCTTCTTATAGCAGAACATAGTTCGCTTGAATGTTTGGCATTGTTGTGGTTGACCAATTAGTGTTGTGTGCGTTGTGTTCTTTGTGTGTGTGTTGTGATTTTGTGGTTTTCATTTGATTATCTTATTAAACTTTCTACTTTGATTGAGTTTGAGCTTCGGTTAAACTTTGTTTGTAATTTTCTGGTTTAGTTTCAAGATTTGTGATTTGATTGTGGGTTCCTTGTTGAGATTCCAATTACTAACTCAATTTACTCTTGGGCTTTCTATTTGTTTTTTATTAGAGGTTTTAGCTCTGCATAGATTGAAAGCTACATGAAGGAGTTTGAGGTGCTCGATAGTGGTGCTAGTATAGCCTTTGGGCTTCCTTTTGAATTTCGATGTGTACTCTGATATTATTGTTGAGTCTAGCTGACCTTGTGTTAGACATTTATTTTATTTTCACCATTAATTTTATTGTGTTCCAATATCACCTCCTCCATCATTATTATTCCGTCTAGTTGATTCCGGGTGGAATCCACGACACTGTGACACCCCAGATTTAGAGGTGATACAGAAACTATGATCTATTGGTTACACATTTCATCACCAAGTAAGGCTAGCTTTTATCATATATATATATATATGATTTAATTTATATTAGAATAGTCGCCTATATGCACGTGTAAGATAAATGAATACATATTTTAAATAAACATACATTTTTTATGCACACATAGTAGCAATAAATTAATATATTATAAAATAATGTGCACATGATATGCTTTACAAAATAAATGAGCATATATTTTTAATAAAATAAAGAACATATAGTAAAAATAGATGCACATATTACACACAAAAAATGATCACACATATTCAATAAAAATGGCGCACACATAGTACAAAATAGACAAACACATACATAGTAAAAAATAATAATGTTTTCATTATATACATGCCAGATAATGAATTTGTGGAATGAAATCAAATAAGAATTCCAAGTAATGGATACTTTGTGATCTAGGAATTATTAGTCTGTTATTGCACGCGCATATCCGAGTCAGTCAAATTCTTGTTTAATGTCAAAAAATGTTCACAAGATTGAAATGAAGCTCGCCTCTAACCCTTACCTTAGGAGAACTAATCCTATTAAATCGATACTAGAATCAAAGAATTTTTCTTATACATTCTGGCAAAAGATTTTGATTACTTTTTTAACCAATGAGAGGAGTTATTTTATGATATAAATTTGTATAACCATCTATGTTCATTTATTTTGTATTATATATCATGTTCGTGTATAAACTTTCATTTTCATACATATGATTCCTCCTCGTATATATTTGATGTTCACTTTTATATTTTGGTGGTTTTTCAAATTAACTAACCCATAATAAAAACTCAAATTAAGTAAGTGATATCACCAAAACCTACACACAAATGTATGGGATCAGTTTTATTTTTTCAAGAATCTTTTTCATGAAGACTGTGTAGTAACGATTGTAACTTTCACTAATAAGCAAAGCCGTAAAATGGTGGTTTTGTTGAGCTAAAACAAGATCAGACAAAGAATGCAAAAAAAAATTGTAAATCAATGGAGGAAAGCTTCAAGGACCAGGGATCTCGACAACAATGTCTTAGCCTACTGGATATGTATAAGAAAACTGTTTGAACTCATTTGAAGGTAAGCTACCTAAGGTCATCTACTAAATGTTGTGAGATGATAGTAAACGTGCCCAAATTTCAACTAACAATTGTTGTTGCGAAAAGCTAATCAAATCTAGACTCTTTGATCATTTAGAATCTTGAGATAAACTGAATCAACATTCGTTGTTGTGTTTCACTAAATCCAAATAAACTTAAGGTTCCTATGATAGCTTAGTATTCCACAAGAGTATGAAGTTGTTGTCGTATAAATACACTTATGTTCAAATCCTATTAGTCTGATTAGAATAATATTTTGTCAGTTTCATAACCTATCTGAGTTATCTATTAGGGTTATGTCATGTCGATCTAAAACCTAATATAAATCTAATCAACTTTCATCAATTACATTAAGAACTCTATAATTGAATCAAACACAATTTCAGATTTCGATTCAAGTAGATATCACATTCAAGTCAACCTACACAATGTTGGTATCACCCCAACCCTAGGATATAGAATTATCTAGACAAGCTTGGATAAACAATCAAATACATCATATGAACAAAGGAAATCACTCAACTAAATTAGAGAAAGAAAATACTTGATCAGATCCAGCAAAACAATCTTCAATTCGTCTGAAATCTTCAAAGAACTCCTAAAACACACTAGGGCTAGAACGACAAAAGAAAAGATAGTATTAAAATTCACTATAAAAAGTATTTAAATAGTCTAAAAATAGCCATGGGCCGAAGCCCATTAATCCGGATAAATACGTGGTGTACGGAATAAGGCATAGTTTGTGCATTTGACACTACAAAGAATCAATGAGAGGAGTTATTTTATGATATAAATCTAACCCTCACCTTAGCAGAACTAATCCTATTTAATCGATACTAGAATCAAAGAATTTTTCTTATACATTCTGGCAAAAGATTTTGATTACTTTTTTATTCAATGAGAGGAGTTATTTTATGATATAAATATGAATAACCGTCTATGTTCATTTATTTGGTATTATATATCATGTTCGTGTATAAACTTTCATTTTTTATATATGATTCATCCTCGTATATAATTGATGTTCACTTTTATATTTTGGTGGTTTTTCTAATTAACTAATCCATAATAAAAAATCAAATTAAGTAAGTGATAACACCAAAACCTACACACAAGTGTATGTGATCAGTTGTATTTTTTCAATAATCTTTCTCACGAAGACTATGTAGTAACAATTGTAACTTTCACTAATAAGCAAAGCCGTAAAATGGTGGTTTTGTTGAGCTAAAACAATATTAGACAAAGAATGCAAAAAAAATTGTAAATCAATGGAGAAAAGCTTCAAGGACCAGGGATCTCAACAACAATGTCTTAGCCTAATGGATATCTATAAGAAAACTATTCAAACTCATTTGAAGGTAAGCTATATAAGTTCATCTACTAACTGGTTGTGAGATAATAGTAAACATGCCGAAATTTCAACTAACAATTGTTGTTGCTTAAAGCTAATAAAACTCGACTCTTTGAGCATTTAGAATCTTGAGATAAACTTAATCAACATTCGTTGTTGTGTTCCACTAAGTCCAAACAAACCTAAGGCTCCTAATATATTTCTAATCAACTTTCATCAATTACATTAAGAACTCTATGATTGAATCAAACACAATTTTAGATTTCGATTCAAGTAGATATCACATTCAAGTCAACCTACACAATGTTGGTATCACCCCAACCCTAGGAATATAGAATTCTCAAGAGAAGCTTAGAAAAACAATCAAATACATCATATGAATAAAGGAAATCATTCAACTAGATTAGAGAAAGAAAATACTTGATCAGATCCAGCAAAACAATCTTCAATTTGTCTGAAATCTTCAAAGAACTCCAAAAACACTCTAGGGCTAGAATGACAAAAGAAAAGATAGTATTAAAATTCACTCCAAAAAGTATTTAAATAGTCTAAGGCATAGTCTTTGCATTTGACACAACAAAGAGTCAATGAGAGGAGTTATTTTATGATATAAATCTAGCCCTCATCTTAGGAGAACTAATCATATTTAATCGATACTAGAATCAAAGAATTTTTCTTATACATTCTGGCAAAAGATTTTGATTACTTTTTTATCCAATGAGAGGAGTTATTTTATGAAATAAATCTGAATAACCGTCTATGTTCATTTATTTTGTATTATATATCATGTTCGTGTATAAACTTTCATTTTCATATATATGATTCCTCCTCATAGATTTTGGGGGTTTTTCAAATTAACTAACCCATAATAAAAACTCAAATTAAGTAAGTGATAGCACCAAAACCTACACACAAGTGTGTGAGATCAGTTGTATTTTTTCAAGAATCTTTCTCACGAAGACTGTGTAGTAACGGTTGTAACTTTCACTAATAAGCAAAGCCATAAAATGGTGGTTTTGTTGAGCTAAAACAAGATCAGACAAAGAATGCAAAAAAAAATTGTAAATCAATGGAGGAAAGCTTCAAGGACCAAGGATCTCGACAACAATGTCTTAGCCTATTGGATATGTATAAGAAAACTATTCGAACTCATTTAAAGGTAAGCTACCTAAGGTCATCTACTAATTGTTGTGAGATGATAGTAAATGTGCCTAAATTTCAACTAACAATTGTTGTTGCGTAAAGCTAATCAAATCTAGACTCTTTGATCATTTAGAATCTTGAGATAAACTGAATCAACATTCGTTGTTCTGTTCCACTAAGTCCAAATAAACCTAAGGTTCCTATGATAGCTTAGTATTCCACAAGAGTATGAAGTTGTTGTCGTATAAATACACTTAGGTTCAAATCCTAGTAGTCTAATTAGAATAATCTTATATCAGTTTCATAACCTATCTGAGTTATCTATTAGGGTTATGTCATGTCGATCTAAAACCTAATATATTTCTAATCAACTTTCATCAATTACATTAAGAACTCTATGATTGAATCAAACACAATTTTAGATTTCGATTCAAGTAGATATCACATTCAAGTCAACCTACACAATGTTGGTATCACCCCAACCCTAGGAATATAGAATTCTCAAGAGAAGCTTAGAAAAACAATCAAATACATCATATGAATAAAGGAAATCATTCAACTAGATTAGAGAAAGAAAATACTTGATCAGATCCAGCAAAACAATCTTCAATTTGTCCGAAATCTTCAAAGAACTCCAAAAACACTCTAGGGCTAGAATGACAAAAGAAAAGATAGTATTAAAATTCACTCCAAAAAGTATTTAAATAGTCTAAGGCATAGTCTTTGCATTTGACACAACAAAGAGTCAATGAGAGGAGTTATTTTATGATATAAATCTAGCCCTCATCTTAGGAGAACTAATCATATTTAATCGATACTAGAATCAAAGAATTTTTCTTATACATTCTGGCAAAAGATTTTGATTACTTTTTTATCCAATGAGAGGAGTTATTTTATGAAATAAATCTGAATAACCGTCTATGTTCATCTATTTTGTATTATATATCATGTTCGTGTATAAACTTTCATTTTCATATATATGATTCCTCCTCATAGATTTTGGGGGTTTTTCAAATTAACTAACCCATAATAAAAACTCAAATTAAGTAAGTGATAGCACCAAAACCTACACACAAGTGTGTGAGATCAGTTGTATTTTTTCAAGAATCTTTCTCACGAAGACTGTGTAGTAACGGTTGTAACTTTCACTAATAAGCAAAGCCATAAAATGGTGGTTTTGTTGAGCTAAAACAAGATCAGACAAAGAATGCAAAAAAAAAATTGTAAATCAATGGAGGAAAGCTTCAAGGACCAAGGATCTCGACAACAATGTCTTAACCTACTGGATATGTATAAGAAAACTATTCGAACGCATTTAAAGGTAAGCTACCTAAGGTCATCTACTAATTGTTGTGAGATGATAGTAAATGTGCCTAAATTTCAACTAACAATTGTTTTTGCGTAAAGCTAATCAAATCTAGACTCTTTGATCATTTAGAATCTTGAGATAAACTGAATCAACATTCGTTGTTCTGTTCCACTAAGTCCAAATAAACCTAAGGTTCCTATGATAGCTTAGTATTCCACAAGAGTATGAAGTTGTTGTCGTATAAATACACTTAGGTTCAAATCCTAGTAGTCTAATTAGAATAATTTTCTGTCAGTTTCATAACCTATCTGAGTTATCTATTAGGGTTATGTCATGTCGATCTAAAACCTAATATAAATCTGATCAACTTTCATCTATTACATTAAGAACTCTATAATTGAATCAAACACATTCTTAGATTTCGATTCAAGTTGATATCACATTCAAGTCAACCTACACAATGTTGGTATCACCCCAACCCTAGGAATATAGAATTATCTAGACAAGCTTAGAGAAACAATCAAATACATCATATGAACAAAGGAAATCATTCAATTAGATTAGACAAAGAAATAACTTGATCAGATCCAGCAAAACAATCTTCAATTTATTTGAAATCTTCAAAGAACTCCAAAAACACTCTAGGGCTAGAACGACAAAAGAAAATATTAGTATTAAAATTCACTCTAAAAAGTATTTAAATAGTCTAAAAATAACCATGGTCCGGATCCCATTAATCTGGATAAATACGTGATGCACGGCCTAAGGCATAGTCAGTGCATTTGACACTACAAAGAATCAATGAGAGGAGTTATGTTATGATATAATCTAAGACCTCACCTTAGGAGAACTAATCCTATTTAATCCATACTAGAATCAAAGAATTTTTCTTATACATTCTGGCAAAAGATTTTGATTACTTTTTTATCCAATGAGAGGTGTTATTTTATGATATAAATCTGAATTACCGTCTATGTTCATTTATTTTGTATTATATATATTGTTCGTGTATAAACTTTCGTTTTCATATATATGATTCCTCCTCGTATATATTTGATGTTCACTTTTATATTTTGGTGTTTTTCTAATTAACTAACCCATAATAAAAACTCAAATTAAGTAAGTGATAGCACCAAAGCCTACACACAAGTGTATGGCATCAGTTGTATTTTTTCAAGAATCTTTCTCACGAAGACTGTGGAGTAACGATTGTAACTTTCACTAATAAGCAAAGCCGTAAAATGGTGGTTTTGTTGAGCTAAAACAAGATCAGACAAAGAATGCAAAAACATTTGTAAATCAATGGAGGAAAGCTTCAAGGACCAGGGATCTCGACAACAATGTCTTAGCCTACTGCATATGTATAAGAAAACTGTTCGAACTCATTTGAAGGTAAGCTGCCTAAGGTCATCTACTAACTGTTGTAAGATGATAGTAAACGTGCCTAAATTTCAACTAACAATTGTTGTTGCATAAAGCTAATCAAATCTAGACTCTTTGATCATTTAGAATCTTGAGATAAACTTAATCAACATTCATTGTTGTGTTCCACTAAGTCCAAATAAACTTACGGTTCCTATGATAGCTTAGTATTCCACAAGAGTATGAAGTTATTGTCGTATAAATACACTTAGGTTCAAATCCTAGTAGTCTAATTAGAATAATCTTCTGTCAGTTTCATAACCTATCTGAGTTATCTATTAGGGTTATGTCATGTCGATCTAAAACCTAATTTCATCAATTACATTAAGAAATCTATGATTGAATCAAACACAATTTCAGATTTCGTTTCAAGTAGATATCACATTCAAGTCAACCTACACAATGTTGGTATCACCCCAACCCTAGGATATAGAATTATCTAGACAAGCTTAGAGAAACAATCAAATAAATCATATGAACAAAAGAAATTATTCAACTAGATTAGAGAAAGAAAATAATTGATCAGATCCAGCAAAACAATCTTCAATTTGTCTGAAATCTTCAAAGAACTCCAAAAACACTCTAGGCCTAGAACGACAAAAGAAAAGATAGTATTAAAATTCACTCTAAAAAGTATTTAAATAGTCTAAAAATAGCCATGGGCCGGAGCCCATTAATCCGGATAAATACGTGATGCACGGACTAAGGCATAGTCTGTGCATTTGACACTACACGGACTACATAACTGTACATAAAGGTATGCACGGTCCGTGCACTTCAAGTGCACGGACCAAGGTGTACTTTATGGGTCTTCTACAACTATCATGAGATGGTGATTTTTCGCTTCACATTTTGTCTGATGGAGTGCACAGACCAAGTCTTCCTCTGTGTATCCTTTGAATCCATGCAACTGGTTGTGGACCATGCTTCCTTAGTTTGTGTGGTCCATTCCTTGGCTCGTTCTTGGCTCGAACCAACATGAAAGGCTCATCCGAAGATGTCCATGCCTACCAAGACCCATCACATGACTCCACAATCCACAAAATCATCTGAAATCACACAACATTCTTGTGTAGACATCTATACTAAAGAAAAACGGTGCAACTAGCTATAAATACAAGTTAATAAACATGAAATAACCTAAATTATAGCATAAATGCATGTCTTAAATTTGTATGAAATAGATGTTATCATATTCCCCCAAGCTTAACCCTTGCTTGCTCCCAAGCAAAAGGAGAAGAATAATGAATCCACAAAACATACAAAGGTTGTTTTACCGAAGTGATAAGTAAACAATCATATAAGAATCTAAGTATATAGCAAGCGCAATCACAACTTGCATTTCAACCATGAAAGAGGTGTAGTTAGTACCTCTAGTCCAGACCTCACAAGGACAAAGGAATAAAGTCACTCACACTCAAGTCTCTAGGTTAGTGTTTCGCTCAATTCTCAATATTGAATGTTATATTATTGTATGCTTGAATCAGCGTTCTAAATCTCCACCACTAGGGACCATGCACATAATAAGAATCATGAGGTCTTTATTAGCTTGTAATGGGGCTAAGGTTTTAAAGCAAGGTGTGGATATATTAAGGTCATGTGGTGCTAAATCTAGGAAAAAAGAGATTACCTAGATGACACCAAGCTTAAGAGATCCCACAGTCCAACTTTCACAACAATACACAATTTCCTTTTACTCTAATCCATGATTATTATTATTTTTATATGAGCAAAGAAGCAACAAATTACTACCAACATATGTACATCCCCCAAGCTTGGCTCAAATCCGCTCAAGCAAATCTAATCGCCAGTTATAATCCCCAGAGGGATAAGAAATTTAACAAGTCAAGGGATGCTTTTGTGGAGTTTCCCAATAAAAAGGTTATTTAGACACAAATGGGCTTCAAGTAGAGGAACACATATACATGTGGTCAAGGATTATTAGTTAAACGAAATGATGCCTCAATCATATTTATGTCGTGTACATGATTCATAAACACAGCCTTGAAAAAGGTTCTAATGTAAGTTATAGAGTTATCAAACAAAGAGAGATTCACACACAATGAGAATAAGAGGACATGTGAAATTTTAGTCCTAAGAAGGCACAAAAGCTCACCGGCTTTTTATCTAGAGTTTTGTTCCCAACTAACCTCAATCAATAGTCACATGCTCAAGCCAATTGCCAAAAGCACAAACTCTCATAAACATGTTCAAAATAAATCAATTGCAATATCAACAACTAAGGCTATGTGATCTAGGAGCTATGTGTTAGGATTTGGTTTTACTTGTGTTGTTAGGGTTATTACACTGGCTTAGGAGTCTAGGTGATCTAGGACCTATGTGTTAGTAGATCTTATACCTTTGAATGCTTGATTGTGTAATCTTCATTAATAATACCAGTAGATGGTTGAAATCATACTAGGCTAAAACCTAGAGGTAACGGTTTTAATTTCTTGATCAACTAGTTAGTAGATTGGGTTTCCTCTCTAAGTTGTATGACTGTTACTTTACTAAAAAAATATTTTCCGCTGCCTAGGGAACAACTATTCGTTCCATGTCTAACACGCTTGTGATTCAAAGAAACCTTATTCTAACCACATAGTATACATACATATGAGAAACCAGTTTTTTAACATAAGAATTAGCCTTAGTCAAATCTATTAGACCTTCCACAGTGGGAGTTTCTTCCCATTACCTGCGGTGGAAGTTTAATACCATTAAATTTTCAACATAGTTCACTTTATATTTCTATTAAGCATGAAAAACAATCATCTATATCTATATATATTTAAAAGTTAGCATTCTACATCATTGAATGCTAACTTTTAAAGACAAAATCAAAGGCTTAAATAGGCTTACAGTTATAGTTTGCATGTAGGGTTACTTTATCACCCTTAGTATATAACATGTTAGATTTTCCGATCGGTTTTATTGTAGGGTTTATAAAACAATATAAAATACATAAGTATAATTATAGGCTACTTTGTAATTTAAGTAATTAACTTTTCTTGGTTTATTTTAATATACCATAGCATAATTATGTGTATATATAAAAATGAGCACTATTTGTAAGTAATTATTCCCTCCCCCCACACACTTTATTCAGCTAAATCTTGCCTCTACGTATGGACTACTCTTTAGGTTATGACTCAATTTTTAACCTAAATCTCAATTAGTGATAGTTATTGCATATTGTATACATTATATTTTGCTCTCATTTACTGGGATTTTAATATTATCCAATTACTACATGTAACTCACGTATTTAGTACACAGTGAATGGTTGAAAACAAATTATAGTCAAGATGTCTAAACGGTTATATGTCAAAAATGGCTTCACTTTCCAAGTAACATTTTCATTTATAAAAGGGCGAAAACGGTGGTATTCAGTTCATTTGCTATGGGCATCCATCATTTATCCATCATCTCATTCTAGGCAACACCTTATAAAGACATGGTCACTGAAGTAAGCATAATTATTAAGCTAAAGATGTGAATGAGAATTCCCGATTCTCGATGATGCAAGTATATATCCACATCACGGTAAACTCTCCTTGGTTATATGTATTTGGATCTCTTTTGTAGTCTACAATACTTACATATAGCGATTTAAATTTATTAATATAATTGTCTTTTGATCGAGATAGGTTAATTTTTTGTGAAGATGTCAGAGAATTGGATAATCTAATAGCACTATTGAGGCATCGATTGTTTACATCATGCATCGGTAGCTTTCACTAGAAGGAGGACAAAGACAATCGATTTAGGACGATTGATTGTTAGTAACGAATAAAGCAAACTATTTTATGGACGATGTAAACCCTTCAACTATTGGTAGCATAAATTCAATTAGGTTTGTATTTTTAGTTCCTTTTTTGTACTAAATCGTTTTAGGTAGGTGTGTTGTTATTTTTGTTAAGGATGATTTTTATTGTTCTATTTTATACATATTCATTTTACACTCATCATGTATATATACTAAATTTGGCCTCATTGGTGTTGGTCTACAAGAATTAATCAAGGATGGAAGCCGAAATAATAGACATGTACTCACTCTCACATATGAAATGTACAAAGAAGAAGTTATGAATTATAATTTCGCTAAGAAAAGAAAGCAAGTACCGATAAAATAACTAATGTACTTTTATATAAAATGTAACAAGGTTTAAGAATATGCAGAGTCATCAATTATTTATATTACTCCGTATTTAATAAGAATAGGAAGTAATAGCTAATATATTTTAATTAAAATGATATTAATGTCTAGGAATATGTAAAGTCAACGTGACTAATAAAATGATATATATTTCAGACCAAATAAATAAAACGATATATTAATGAATATTAATAACTAAAGCATAACAAAAAGGACATTATTAAAAGGATAAATTTGTAAGATAAAGGCAAAAAAATAGAAATGTGGAGGGTAGTGGAGCATGTAAGAAATGAGAGTTGTTGTAGCAAGTTTCTTACAAATACCCGAGTTCAAGCACAACATATAATTAGACAGACATTTCTAAAATATTCCCCAAATATTTTCAAAGGAAAAAACGCATCCCTACATAAAACAACTACCACCTTAATTCAAAATTTAAATTAAACTTCTGACCAAAATAAATAAATAAAATTGTACTTTGTACAATCATAGCATTTTATACCTAAAATACTTAGATATTACATTTTTTGTCAAGACTTAGATGTTATATTTAAATACATATCAAACAATATATCATCTAAGACAAAACATGAAACAACAATCCATATATTAAAAATTCAAATTTAAACCGTGACACTACATATACACAAAATGCTCGTGCTTCGCACGAGCTTCGATTTCTAGTTAGAATAGAAAGTTAGGTCTTGTTAGGAACTTAAATACATCTTTAATTGGGGTAAGCTCCTTAATGGGTACATGATCTCTATTGGGCTTCTTTAATCACGCTTTCTATTATTTATTAGGCTGAAATTAATCAATTATGGGCAACAAATTTGACACCGACTGCACGGTCGTGCGTTATTTGGCACGGTTCGTGCGGTGCTCTCGACCTGGAGCAATAAACTCGACAATTGTAATTCTAGGAAAAACATTGTCCACACGGTCGTGCGTTTTTCACATGGGTTGTATGGTTCCCTCGAAAAAAAAAATTAACTACGGAAATATCTTCGACTGCACGAGCCATGTTGTAGCCTCTGCGAAAGTTGCGCCAATTATTCTCGGAAAAAGGGTTTGACGATTTCAGGCCTCTTCAGGACTGAGTTATATTTGGCCTCTCAAGCCTCTACGATCCTTCAAAGCTCGAGGGGCAAAATGATGAGGTAAATTATTTATTCTTATAAATAATTATTTCATCATAATAAATAACATACGAAGAGTACTCACTACGATACTCGCTTATCTCAAGGGGGTTTGATTTACTATGTTCTAGCTTTCCCCGATGATGTCAAACCAGTCGTAGGAATGCAGTTCAGTACGGTAGATGAAGGGGTTGTGTTTTACAAGAAATATGCTTTTGAATATAGATTTGACGTTCGAAATGGATGTTCCCACAAAAAATACAAAGTGGTTGTATTGATTTGTTATGCAACAGGGAAGGTTTCAAGCAAGGACAAAACAACAAACGTCTTCGTATAAGGGTGTCGAATAGGGTCGACTGTAAGGCCAAGTTCACCCTTCGTTTGGTCGGTAGCCTTGGATATAAAGTAGTTGCTTTCCAAGAAGGTCACACTCACAAACTGGTTGTCATATCCGTAGGTAGTTTATGAAAACAAGTAAGAAGATGAATGTGGGGCACACGAAGTTTGTTATGAATTGCCATAGGCAGTTCATGAACCTTCATGTTGTTAGTTTTTGTTCTTTTCAATTTATTGTTAATGAGCTTGATACATATTTCTTATGAACGTTCAAAACAGTTCTTATGAACCTAGTTCTCAGTCACATGAACCTGTTTGCTAGCTATTGATTTCCTATTAATCAACACTCTACAGGTATAATTTGATCTTTGTTCATTTCACCGGCCTAGATCACCATAAGACGAGTGCTACGTTTGGTGTTGGAATAATATTAAAAGAGGACTCCATGTCATACGTGTGGTTGTTGGAAAAATTCAAGGAAGCTATGGTACACGAGCCGAAGATTATTATGATGTACCAAAACGCATCCATGAAGGATACGATTAAGAAAGTTTTCCTACTATCTCGCCTTCGGCTTTACGTGTGACATATCATGAGAAAAGTACCAAGAAAGACGAAATACGATACTTTCATAGAAGAAGTGTTTCAGAGCAAGTTCAAGAGCATCATTTGCAGCCATGATTTAGAACCGACAGAGTTCGAGGCGCGATAGACAGCCTTGTTGGATGAATACTCATTGTTTAATCGGAGGTGGTTCAACGACATGTTTGCGGTTGGCCAATATTGTATCTCGACTTACTTCATAGACATCATGTTTGGTGGCTCGGTAAGTAGCACATCCATTTCCAAGTCCGCGAACAGTTATTTAAGACACTTTACAAACAAATATTATTGTTTGTTGAGCTGCTACGTGGTGCATTTCGATGTCACAATGGACACTCAAAGACACAATCAAGCAAAACTAAACCAAGAATGTTTGACCATGTGCCCAGAGCTGAAGACGTCGTTGAGTTCAGAGAAGCACGCTTTTAAGGTATACATGTTGTCTATGTTCTTGCAACTTCAAAAGGAGATTTGTGTTTCTTTCTACTCGTGTTCCATAGTCCCCATGTTCGACATCAATAGTATGAAAGTATATGGCATCTAGGAACGCGATTTAAAAGAAGTGGAGGTGGAGGATTTGGTATCAAACGACAACTTCTCATGTAGTTGTAGGATGTTTCAACGGATTTGTAATACTCCTCATTTTGTAAGGGCATTTTGGTAATTATTCCAACTCCCGTACTGCAAGTCGGATTAATTTCAGAGAAGTTCAGACATTCTGTAAGATGCTTGATCTCTGTAATATTTTTCTGAGCGATATAAAATACATTCGACGTATTTTCGGGGTTAGAATATTCATTCGGGTACAAATATATTTAACTCGGGGTTTTAAACCCATGCCCATACTTTTCCCGGGCAAAAAAGACCAAAAATGGCCTAAACCGCGACCGCGGTAAGGCCACCGCAATCGCGGTAAAAGACGGAAAGCAACCATCTTGTCAAGGCTGACAAGCGGTCGCGACCGCGACCGCAATATGGTCACCGCGATCGTGGTAAATATCCAGTTCGCTACTTGTTCTGCCCCGCCGGACTTTGGTTGACGTGCCGCCGTTGCCGCCTTTGGAGATGTCCCATCTGGTCGGGGTGAGTGTCCTCCTTGCTTGGGCTATTTAAATAGAGGATCTGGAGAGGATTTGGAGCACCAGATCTCTCTAAATTCCCCTCGTCGGAAAACTCAAGCTTTCGCCGGAGAAAATCCGATTCATCGCCGGAGCTTCCTTATGTGGTGGTGGTGTTCTCAAGGTGTTGCCTTGGAGGTGCAAGAAGCCCAGTAATCGAGATCCATCCAAACCGAGCCCCGACGCGTCACCCCCGATGAGAAATTCTTCTAGCGAGTCGCCGGAGTTCATCGACTGCGACCGCGGTCATGAACACCGCGATCGCGGTCTTGACATTGTCGCCAACGCTGTCCCCGCCATCGCCAGGGCTCGCGGGCCACTTGTCCCCGACGACCGCGATCGCGGGTGCCTGGCACTTGGTCGATCATGGCTTTTGGCTTCGTGGCTTCGATCGGGACTTCGTTCCTTCGATTTCATTTGTTCATTTCTCGATTCGTACTATTTATTGTTGAATCTAACTTAGGGTTTCATCATGGGTGGTTCCGTAGGGATCTGTAATCTGAGTTTTGTCCCCGTTTCGGACCCAGAAACCCGTTATCTTTGAGCTTCGTCAAGAGTTCGTTTGATCTAAGGCAAGTGGCGGTTCGCTCTTACTTAATCATTCCATGTTTTATTAATTATCAATTGTTTAATTGTTAATTAATTTGGGATGAATTACTATTTTCATTGGGAACAGTTTTGATAACTATATGTGAAATATAATATGATATTATAATAGGTTGTATATACTGCTAGAACAACGCTATTATATATATATTTAAGATGATTGCCTTGATAGCATTGATGTGGACTATTGTGTGCTTTAACTGTTTAGTTAGCACGAGTATTCGTAGGAACACTATGTACCTTGCGAGGTCTAGTTGTTTCTTTATAATTGGTGCTAGCAGGATTTTTCCCTAGTACTCTTTGGTCATGACCTTACCCTTACTCAGGGTATGATGTGCACACAGTTGGTGCCGACACTTGGGATTTTATTCCCTTCGATATATGTCTCTCGCGATGAGAGGATATATTTAAAAGCTTATAACGTGAATGTACGTTTTGGAATTAATTAAGATAAGTGCCGTTATGCACATAATTAATGAACATTGGGCGAGAAGTACAACATGGAAACTCGTCTGGGCTTCGATTAGAGTAAGTCCACTTTCTGAATCTGAATTCGCATTATGCGGTGAGGTTGGTAGTGGACCCAAATAGTCAAGTCGCTTTTAAACTCTTGTGTGAACTTATAATGTTCCCAAACATTGTCATACTTCTGATAAGACTCAATTCGTTGGAGTCTTCTCTTCATATGTTTCAGTAAGACTCGATCTTTCAGAGTCTTCTCTTGATCATTCTGTTTGGATGTTTCTGTAGAAGTATTGAGGTTTACTCTTGTCATCGGCTTTCATTCGAGAAGCGATGGGTTTAACCTAATACGACTACTTAAAACCTTTCTGTTTTACCCTTGCATAGTCTTTCATTAGACTAACCAACCAGTTAATTTCCACTGCATGGTTGGCTGGTGTCATCCATCTCATACGGCACATCAGATAAACTGCCGATCTATGAAGGCTAGAAACGACGATGAAGGCAGATGGAATTTTGAAGAGTTTATCAAGGTTGAGATCCTTGACGGGTGATCGTTTCGATCAAGACCCTTGTGTTAATTATTTTAAAAGACTTCCGCTGTATTAAACATGTTTTGTATTAAGGCTACTCTGTATTTTGTCATATTTGGAATTGTGTTGTAATTCCGAGACAATTGCTTTAATCGGAAGTTATGATATTTTGTATTATAACTGTGATTTCATGATTTGTATCAATTGGTTAAGCCTTGGGTGGCTTCGGATGTGGAATCTGAGGTCACTGGCGGTAATACTTTCAAGGAGATATTTGGGGGTGTTACAGATCTGGTATCAGAGCCAAAAAAATTTAAACGGGTTAGGATTTTACAAACCATTTACTCGTTTTAAACCGAAAAATGTTTTTGAAGGCTCTGAATTTCCCAAAAAAAAATGTCATTCTAGTCGTGCCTTCTCTTTAGTCTGATATGGAAACAAACTTCTATATTTAGAAATACTAACTTTCCTTTCATCGCCCGTAGGATATGGGTGCATTCTGTTCTCTTCAGAGGGACCCGGAAGAAGCCGAGGTGGTTCCGCCATCTCCAGTGAGGCTTGATTTCCCAGTTCCCCTACCATGCTTTGAGGTAGAAGAATCTAGTAGTCCACCCGAGGAGGTGAAGACCGTACTCCCGGAGTCGGTAGTGCTAGTTTCCAACGAGGCCATGGTTCATGTGGTAGAGCCTACAGAGGAGCCAAGAGAGGACACGAAGGATGAAGAGGAACCGTCAGAATACGCTAGAGGGTACTTTGATGATGACTTCATGATTGAGTCAATTCCCGAGGAAGAGGAAGATCCGGAGGAGGATCCTGAGGAGGATCCAGAGGAGGATCCAGAGGAGGGTCCAGAGGAGGATCCAGAGGAAGAGGACCCTGAGGAAGACCTTGAGGGGCAGGGCCACGAGTCCAATGGCTTGGAGTGCTTATTGGTGGGCAGTGAGGACCCGGGAATGGAGTTTATCTATCCGAGTCCGGTGTTGCCACTTGAGCAGGAGTACTCGCCATTGACTCCTGCCGATTGGGAGGCACTTTATGCTGAGGTTGGCATCAGAAGGAGGAATGGTCCAGAAGATGTATCTGAGGACTCACAGCATATTCCTATTCAGAGAAGATTGATGTTGAGTCCTGACTCGCGAGAGGCACTTCGTCAGAGTCAGATGATTTCCCCTGAGGAGAGCCGCCAAATGGATGAGACGGTTGAGCATGCTCGAAGGAGGATAAGGCCAAGGACACCAGGATTGAGAGATGAGCCATGTGCTCCAGGGCCGAGCCGGGTGAGGAGTCTGTCGTCGGATTCCGATGGTAAACCCCGTTCGAAGAAGCCTTGCATGAGGAGTTTGCCTTACAGGAAATATTTCAGGGCGCCTTGATAAGGGCCGATGTTGACCTTAATAGTTTCCTTTCTAGTATTTCAATGTTCGTTTTGATAGAACTATAATCTCCGAGCAATTTTGTCTTGTCGCTCGGGAGATTCCTTTTGTAGAATCCTATTAACCCAGTTGAAGTTCATCTATGTAAATTACCAAGTTTGATCTATTCTAAGTCAATTTTATTACGTTAAGTATGTTGGAATGATACTAATGTATAAAATACTTGGAATTTGATCGGTAAACAGATGGTGAACACTGCAAACCCAGTGGATAAACATGAGTCTGCATCTAACAACAATCCAGTGGGCAATGACCAAGCCCCGGTCAACGCTCATGTGGTATTCGATGCCGCAGCAATTGAGGCCATTCGGGGGATTGTTATGCAAGCATTCACCGATATTATGCGACCAGTCACGCCTCAGGAATAAGATGTGCCAGTTCCTCCAGCAGTTCCTAGATTCGAGGAGCCAAATATCCATGTACCCTAAGAAGAAACGGTCCGGAATAGAGGCGACTATGGCCGAGCACTGAAGGCCATAAGCTCTATGAGGCCTGATAGCTATGATGGGAAAGGAGAGCCAATCAAGGTGGCATATTGGTTCTCACACATGGAACGATTGTTCCGAAATGTTGAGTGCACTGAAGTTGAGAAAGTGCACATTGCTTCTCTTCAGCTGAAGGAAGTGGCTAGCGAATGGTGGGAAGGTACTGGTCTAGCTGATCATCCTGGTTTGAACTGGGGAATGTTCAAGGCCAAGATGAATGATCGTTTCTTTTCCCGAGCTATGAGGAAAGAGAAGAACAAGGAGTTTCTCTATCCAAAGACGGGTGGATTAAAAGTGACTAAGCTTGCGGCCAAGTTCAATCATCTGTTGCAGTATGCTGGACCAGAGGTGTCCAGCGATGAGCAAAAGATCTGGCATTTTCATGAGTGGATGAACCCAGATATTAAGCCACTGATGGTGCACCATGGATGCTCTACTTTGGAGCAGTATGTGGACGCTGCTTACAAATTAGAGGTGACTCTAGAGGAGTCAACAAAGAAGCGTAATCGCCATAGGTTAATGCAGAATCCACCTCAGGCGAGTGGATACAAGCGTTCCGCGTCACCGTCTAATTTTGATAAGTCTAGCAGAGCAAAAATGGATATGACTCATGGAGGGTCTACACAGCAATCGGGTCAAGGCAAAAATCCGATCCAGTGCTATAATTGTGGTACACCCGGACACAAGAGCAATGCGTGTCCGAAAGAGAAGAAGACGTACTTTGGTTGTGGGAAGGAAGGGCACGTGCAGAAGTTTTGTCCACAGGGGAGGCAGAAAGGAGCTGAATCACAGCAAGGGTCTATTAGTCAGAATAATCGACCCAGGTTTAGACCAGTGAATGTTCCTAGTCCTTCAATACAGACAACTGTGCAGAACAAGGGGAAAGCCCCAGCTGCTTCTGGAGGTCAAGGTCAACGCCTTTACGAGATGCGTGAGGCCGATGGACCTAATGCTCCAATTGCTCAAGGTACTCTATACCTTCATTCTACTTCTGTGTATATGCTGTTTGATTCGGGTACTACCCATTCTTTTATTTCGGAGAGTTGTGTTAGTAAGTTAGGCTTAGTTTGCAACGAGGTTTGTGAACCTTTCGTTGTGAATCTTCCCAATGGTGAACATTTGGTTGGAACCAAGCGTCTGTCATAATTTCCGATTACCATTCAGGGTAAGAAGTTCGAACCAGATTTGATCTGTGTAGCCATGGCTCCATACGACGTTATTCTCGGTATGGATTGGCTGACGTGTCATGGGGCGGTAATCGATTTTAGCTCAAGGACGGTGACGGTGTCATCTGGGGGCCAGTATGTATGCAAATTCAAGGGTCGTAATGACGCTGATAACGGCAGGCTTATCAATGCGATGGCTGCGTTTAAGCTACTTCGACAAGGTTGTGTCGGGTACCTGTGCTATGTGGATAAGCCCAATATAGATGAGCAATCAGTTCTTGATATTCCATTCATCTGTGAGTTTTCGGATGTCTTTCCGGAAGAGATTCATGGATTACCCCCGAATCGTGACGTGGAGTTTACCATTGATCTCGAGCTTGGTACCGCACCGATCTCTAAAGCACCGTACCGGATGGCTCCTGCTGAGATGCATGAGTTGAAGAAGCAACTTGAGGATCTTCTTGAGAAAGGCTATATAAGGCCGAGCGCATCACCTTGGGGCGCTCCGGTCTTGTTCGTGAAGAAGAAGGATGGATCGTTCTGACTTTGTATCGACTATCGAGAGTTGAATAAAGTCACGATCAAGAACAAGTATCCGTTGCCGAGGATTGATGATCTGTTAGATCAACTGCAGGGGGCCAAAGTCTTTTCCAAAATTGATCTAAGATCTGGTTATCATCAACTCAGGATTCGTGAGGAAGATATTCTGAGGACTACATTCCGGACGAGATATGGTCACTACGAGTTCGTAGTCATGTCATTTGGACTTACCAATGCTCCAGCAGTCTTTATGGATCTAATGCATCGATGTTTCCACCAATACTTAGATAAGTTCGTAGTGGTCTTCATCGATGACATTTTGATCTATTCCCCGAGCGTGGAAGCTCACGAGGGACATCTTCGGATTACTTTGTCAGTCCTTAGACAAAATCAGCTATACGCGAAGTTGTGTAAGTGTGACTTTTGGATCAAGGAAGTGGCTTTCTTAGGCCATGTGATCAATGAAAATGGGGTTATGGTTGATCCTCAGAAGATTGAAGCGGTAGCCAATTGGAAGCGGCCTCAGAATGTGAAGGAGGTGCACAGCTTTCTAGGACTCGTTGGATATTACAGACGGTTCGTGGAGGGATTTTCTAAGATCGCTCTACCTATGACCGGTCTACTCCGCAAAGTCCACAAGAGGTTTGTCTGGGATGACAAGTGCGAGGCCAGTTTTCAGAAGCTGAAGCAGTGTCTGACCTCTGCACCAGTGTTAGCACTACCGAAAGGAAATGATGGTTATGTGGTCTATAGTTATACTTCGAAGAGTGGTTTGGGATGTGTGTTGATGCAAAGAGGCAAGGTTATTGCATATGCATCTAGACAATTGAAAACATATGAAGCAAACTATCCGACACATGATCTGGAATTAGCAGCGGTAGTTTTTGCGCTGAAGATTTGGAGGCACTATCTTTATGGTGTGAGATGCCAAGTCTTCACCGATCATAAGAGTCTCAAGTACGTGTTCACTCAGAAGGAGCTGAATATGAGACAGCGTCGCTGGTTAGAGCTACTCAAAGACTACGACATCGAGTTGATGTATCATCCGGGCAAGGCTAATGTAGTAGCCGATGCATTGAGCCGGAAGACACCGCACGAGACTATAGTGGCTCTACTTATTGCTCAGACCAAGCTGAACCAAGGGTTGTGCGAGATTGAAGTCTTGTACGATCAGCGTAAAGGATACCTAAGTATGCTTGAGATTCAGGCTACGCTCCTTGATCAAATCAGGGAGAAGCAGGTTGATGACGTGGTCTTGGTGAAGCTATGCAGTGAAGTGATGGACGGGAAAGCTCTCGGTTTCGTGATTTAGGAAGATGGATCACTTTGGTTCCAAGACCGGATTTGTGTGCCTGACGTTGATGGTCTTCGCCAGTTGGTGATGAAGGAGGCCCATTCGTCAGCTTATTCTATACATCCAGGCTCTAGCAAGATGTACAAGGACCTCATAAAGAAATTCTGGTGGCCCAACATGAAGTGGGATATAGCAGAATTTGTGGCAAAATGCTTGACTTGTCAAAAGGTCAAAATAGAACACCGTAGACCAGGTGGTGAATTGTTACCTCTTCCAGTACCAGAGTGGAAATGGGAGGATATTGCTATGAATTTCGTCACAAGGCTGCCAAAGACTCAAAGTCAAAAGGATGCTATATGGGTTATCATTGACAGGATCACGAAGAGCGCTCACTTCGTGGCTATCAAGTCAACATGGGGAACCCAGAAGCTATCAGAAGTGTTCTTTCACGAGATTATCCATTTGTATGGTACTCCAAAGACCATTGTATCGGATCGTGATGGCCGATTCATGTCAAGATTCTGGAAAGAATTACACAAGGCCATGGGAACTGAATTGAGGTTCAGTACAGCATTTCATCCTCAGACGGATGGATAGTCTGAGAGGACCATCCAGACCTTGGAAGATATGCTAAGAGCTTGTTTACTCGATCGTCCGACTAGCTGGGAGAACGGCCTGAGTCTGATTGAGTTCACATACAACAACAGTTGGCATGCTACCATTAAGATGGCTCCATTCGAGGCTTTGTACGGTCGAAGGTGCAGATCTCCGATTTGTTGGGATGAAAATGCCGACAAGGTTCTGCTCAGACCAGAGTTAGTCGAAAGGACTGCCTCGTACATTGCTTTGATAAGACAGAGGATGTTGACAGCTCAAAGTCGATAGAAGTCTTATTCAGACCTAAAGCGCAGGAATGTCGAGTTTGAAGTTGGTGACAAAGTGTTTGTCAGAGTGTCGCCATCCAAAGGTGTGTTCAGATTTGGTAAGCGTGGGAAGCTTAACCCTCGCTACGTGGGACCATTTGAGATCCTTGATAGAGTGGGGTCTCTAGCGTATCGATTGGCATTGCCGCCATCGGCACATCCAGTGCATAACGTGTTCCAGATATCTTTATTAAGGAAGTACGTGCCAGATGAATCTCACGTACTGAGTTATGATGACATTGAGATTCAGGCAAATGGTACCTACGAAGAGATACATGTGCGTATTCTCGAGCGCCGTGAGAAGCAATTGCGCAACAAGGTGGTACCATTGGTACGGATTTTGTGGTCCAAGTCAGGAGCTGAAGAGGTTACTTGGGAAACCTGGGAGACAGAGGCGGATATGCTTAGTCGTTTTCCCGAGCTATTTTCGGCCTAGTTTCGGGGTCGAAACTTTTTTGTAAGGGGGAAGTGATGTAATACTCCTCATTTTGTAAGGGCATTTTGGTAATTATTCCAACTCCCGTACTGCAAGTCGGATTAATTTCAGAGAAGTTCAGACATTCTGTAAGATGCTTGATCTCTGTAATATTTTTCTGAGCGATATAAAATACATTCGACGTATTTTCGGGGTTAGAATATTCATTCAGGTACAAATATATTTAACATGGGGTTTTAAACCCATGCCCATACTTTTCTCGGGCAAAAAGGACCAAAAATGGCCTAAACCGCGACCGCGGTAAGGCCACCACGATCGCGGTAAAAGACGGAAAGCAACCATCTTGTCAAGGCTGACAAGCGGTCGCGACCGCGACCGCGGTATGGTCACCGCGATCGTGGTACCGCGAACCGCAACCGCGGTCGACCACTGCGATCGCGGTAAATATCCAGTTCGCCACTTGTTCTGCCCCGCCGGACTTTGGTCGACGTGCCACCGTTGCCGCCTTCGGAGATGTCCCATCTGGTCGGGGTGAGTGTCCTCCTTGCTTGGGCTATTTAAAGAGAGGATTTGGAGCACCAGATCTCTCTCAAATCTCTCAAATTCCCCTCGCCGGAAAACTCAAGCTTTCGCCGGAGAAAATCTGATTCATCGCCGGAGCTTCCTTAGGTGGTGGTGGTGCTCTCAAGGTGTTGCCTTAGAGGTGCAAGAAGCCCAGTAATCGAGATCCATCCAAACCGAGCCCCGACGCGTCACCCCCGGTGAGAAATTCTTATCGTGAGTCGCCAGAGTTCATCGACCGCGACCACGATCGCGGTCTTGACATTGTCGCCAACGTTGTCCCCGCCATCGCCAGGGCTCGCGGGGCACTTGTCCCCGATGACCGCGATCACGGCGGAGGCCACCGCGATCGCGGGTGCCTGGAACTTGGTCGATCGTGGCTTTTGGCTTCGATCGGGACTTCGCTCTTTCGATTTCGTTCGTTCCTTTCTCGATTCGTACTATTTATTGTCGAATCTAACTTAGGGTTTCGCCATGGATCGTTCCGTAGGGATTTGTAATCTGAGTTATGTCCCCGTTTTGGACCCAGAAACCCGTTATCTTTGAGCTTTGTCAAGAGTTCGTATGATCTAAGGCAAGTGGCGGTTCGCTCTTGCTTAATCATTCCATGTTTTATTAATTATCAATTGTTTAATTGTTAATTAATTTGGGATGAATTATTTTTTTCATTGGGAACAGTTTTGATAACTATATGTGAAATATAATATGATATTATAATAGGTTGTATATACTGCTAGAACAACGCTATTATATATATATTTAAGATGATTGCCTTGATGGCATTGATGTGGACTATTGTGTGCTTTAACTATTTAGTTAGCACGAGTATTCGTAGGAACACTATGTACCTTGCGAGGTCTAGTTGTTTCTTTATAATTGGTGCTAGGAGGATTTTTCCCTAGTACTCTTTGGTCATGACCTTACCCTTACTCAGGGTATGATGTGCACACAGCTGGTGCCGACACTTGGGATTTTATTCCCTTCGATATATGTCTCTCGCGATGAGAGGATATATTTAAAAGCTTATAACGTGAATGTACGTTTTGGAATTAAATAAGATAAGTGTCGTTATGCACATAATTAATGAACATTGGGCGAGAAGTACAACGTGGAAACTCGTCTGGGCTTCGATTAGAGTAAGTCTTCTTTCCAATCTGGATTCGCACTGAGCGGTGAGGTTGGTAGTGGACCCAAATAGTCAAGTCACTTTTAAACTCTTGTGTGAACTTATAATGTTCCCAAACATTGTCATACTTCCGATAAGACTCAATTCGTTGGAGTCTTCTCTTCATATGTTTCAGTAAGACTCGATCTTTCAGAGTCTTCTCTTGATCATTCTGTTTGGATGTTTATGTAGAAGTATTGAGGTTTACTCTCGTCATCGGCTTTCAATCGAGAAGCAATGGGTTTAACCTAATACGACTACTTAAAACCTTTTTGTTTTACCCTTGCATAGTCTTTTATTAGACTAACCAACCAGTTAATTTCCACTGCATGGTTGGCTGGTGTCATCCGTCTCATACGGCACATCAGATAAACTGCCGATCTATGAAGGCTAGAAACGACGATGAAGGCAGATGGAATTTTGAAGAGTTTATCAAGGTTGAGATCCTTGGCGGGTGATCGTTTCGATCAAGACCCTTGTGTTAATTATTTTAAAAGACTTTCGCTGTATTAAACATGTTTTGTATTAAGGCTACTCTGTATTTTGTCGTATTTGGAATTGTGTTGTAATTCCGGGACAATTGCTTTAATCGAAAGTTATGATATTTTGTATTATAACTGTGATTTCATGATTTGTATCAATTGGTTAAGCCTTGGGTGGCTTCGGATGTGGAATCTAAGGTCACTGGCGGTAATACTTTCAAGGAGATATTTGGGGGTGTTACAGGATTGGATTGCCTTGTCGTCACCTGATTTTTGTCTTCAAAAACTTTGGGTTGGATCGGCCAAATACGTCTTCTCACGTTGGACAAAGGATGCCACCATAACCCCGATTTTCACAATCGATGATATCGTTGTCAATCAGTGCGTGGATATAGAAGAAAGGGAGGTGCTAATGAATGAGCTGATTTTCAACTTTTACAATTGTGTTGGGCTTAGAAGACAAGTCGGAGTTGTTGAAACAGTTTTCATCCCTTTTGAAGGAGAAAAAAGGCGTCTTTTATTAGGGTGTGTGCTTGTGTGGGGATTGTTCTAGCGGTGGGACGTAGAACCTGCAAAACCTAGAGTCATATGCAGAAGTCGAAATCCCTTCGGAGTTAAAATTCTGCCATTAGAGCAAGCTAAAAACAAGGGAAACGGCCAACGTATCCTTAGTGGCAGAGTGATATCCATGGTTGCTAGTCATTCTAGCCAACGGCGTTGTGGGAAATGCAAGAAGTATACCACTCACAGTAGTCACACTTATAATGAAGTGCTAGATTCTTAGGAGTCTTTAACAAGTTTAACTACATTTTTTTAGGATTTAAAAAGGTGTGCGGGACATGATTCCTTTTGTTATTGTTTTGCTCTTATGTATTATAGATTTTGGGGGCATTTGTTCCTTTTTATTTTACCTTATACAACATTTAATTGAACTCAAAATCCGCATATGTTAATTTATATGAACCTTTAACTTTAGCTTTATGAGCCATCAACTTAAAACCTATGAACCTACCACAGTACCTACTTGAACCCACACATTATATTATATGAACATTTTAGTCACATGAACCTATAGTTTAAAGCACATGAGCCTGAAGATCAAAAAAATATTAACTTCATACATTAACTACATGAACCTTCTAAAATAGTTACTTGAATCCAGTCCCCACACGTAAATTATATGACCCTTAAAGTTCAGTTTCATGAACCAACAACTCAAAACATATGAACCTTTAAGTTTTGTTTTTAATTAGTTTAAACACAATTTTTAGCGTTTTACTTGTTGTGTATAACATGATTATTTTTTTATTATTGTTTTGCTCGTATGCATTTTCTATTTTGGGGGCCATTTGTTCTTTTTTGTTTCACTTGATGTCATTTTCCTTTATTTATCCTTTTTTGTTGTTGTTGCATTCATGATGTCATGTTTTCATTTTGTTGGTCCACGTTCTTACATATCAAGGTTCATAAAACTATGCATAAGGTTCACATCATCAAATGAATTTGACATATGAAATTACATGAGTTAATTAATGAACTTGTTTCCTACATTTCATGCACCTCATTGATCCTTCCCTATACAACCTTAGTTTGCTACTCAAGGCGCACCACCCTATATTTTATTTGAAAAACTTGTGAGTTGAACTCACATTAACCTGTTTTAAAACCGTAGTACCTATTTTGTGTCGATCAGTTGTACCACTAAACACAATTAATCCAATCCTTAAACACATATTGTCTTCCTTAGTCAGTTCTAGACATTTGCATAAAACAACTCCGGCATAAACATCCTTACATAGTAAACAAACCATATTAATTTGTTCACTAGTTGGTACTTTCATCCTTTTCCTACTTTTCCTTATCTCGTTCATTCTTGTTGTTTATGATCCTTTGCATTGCCTTAGTCTTCATCTTATTGACGTATGAGGTACGAATGGCATGTTCATACTTGGTCATCAATGCTTCGATGCACTTTTCTTGTTTTTCTTAGTCATTTCGTCCTCCCACGACTCAGTTAGTGTTCACATGTACATCTTCATATGTCTCATGGAAAACACTCCAGAGTTACCTTGACGTCTGGTTTCATCCATGGCAGTTGAACCGTTGATGCCTTTTTTCGCAGCTAACAGCGTTTTCGCTCTCTTGTGCAGCTTTGTCGTGCTTAGGTAATTGGCAATCAGCTTCGTCTGGATAAAAAAAATAGCAAAGAATTTTTTTTGTTAGTTCACTTGTATGTTTAGATAAATGAAACTGATAAACTATCATTTCAAATGTTTTTGCGCCATTATTAGCTTCTCTATCACGCCTGCATAGAGCTCCATCCCACCATCGTTGTGCACATTGTCTTGTAAATGTATTGTACCATTCTTTATGTTGAACGAAATCACATAGTAGTGATCATTGTTCGACAACACATGTACAACAACCTACAAGCACATCAATTATTAGACAAATATACATTTGACTCGAAAATATATATGCATTTTCTTGTGTTAATGATTACCATGTCAATTTCTTTCATGAGTCGTTCATGTACAAGTCTCACAGCTTGATCCATGTTCTTCATAAACTCGAGGAATGCATTCTTCAACCGTATTTCCTATTGCAAAATGAACATGTATGGCTATCATTTTTATCCATAAATTTATGAACCTAGAGTTCATCATATATGAACCTATCATGTGTCTTGCAATCCCCAGATATTATGCAAACATGAGTTTAAGAACCTAAAGTTCAATCCGTATAAACCTTATAAAATAAATTCTTGAACCATACATGCAAAAATCATTTCTCAATCCAACAACTTAAGTAAACCACAAATTTCCATTTTCCTATTTCAATATTTTCACAAGCCATTCACTTTCATCATATCAACAAACGCTACATAAATGCATATATATGAACCAAATAGAAATAGTTGAATATTTCTTAAAGGATTACGCTATACGAACTCTTACTGTCTAGTAGACATATAGGAAAGCCATGTTTGGCTTGTTGGTGCTTCTTGCTTGTTCATTGTAGTTCCAAACATCAGTCCAAGCATCAATCACCTTCTAGTGCACATCCATCTCCATGGTACTAAACTCAGTCCTCGTAGTTACACACATCTCGTACTTGAACTTTCCCTCACTATTCAGGTAATCAAAAACAAATTATTCCTTATATTAGTCTTCAATAGTAGAGCATATGTTGTAATTGAAATTGAGACGAGCATTTAAAAAAAACTCATCAATCATCATAGCACTTGATGTCCACATACTCCCAAACAAATTTGTGTTCCTCATTCGGCTTTGCCAAGATGTCTATGGTTCTATTTTTGTACGGGCTCTATAGTGTTTCGGCCAGCTCTTTATGCCTTGGCCCTTTAACCGCGTCAACCTATGTCTTTGTACTTATGAGCGCGCCTTTTCCTTTCACCTACGTCATTTTAGATGCTTAAAGCTAATAAAAATGATAATGCACATTAATAAAAACATATTTTGTATTTGTGCTTCACTAACCTTTTGTTCTTTATTCTTCTCCATCGGTTGTACGACTGGTTTAACTACTTTTGACTTGCCCTTGCTCTTGCACATTGCCTTTCTCATTCTAAGACAACAAGTTAAAGAGGTCGGATCAGGTACGAAGCATGAATCTCGTGCGAAGTATGAAGCAATCGGAGTCGTTCATTCGCGCGCGTGTCCAGTAATGACAAATGTGTGATATTATAAAAAAAGGTTTCCCATAATTAAACACAAAAGGCTCTTAGCCTAGTTGGTATTAGAGTGTGGGGGGGAAGGAGAGGTTTGGAGTTCGACTCTCCTCAACAACACGCCCTGCCCTTGTTTCTTTTTTTTTTGCATTTTTTCACTTTTTTTTAATTCTGTAAAGCACAAATATTTACACATTACTTTAAATTAAATTTGGGAGGAATGAGACGCTATCATATATGAACATTAAATGACAATATATGAAAATCAACATACAACATATATACATCTAGTTTATGAACCTTATAGAATTATTATATGACTATGTACATGTTATATATGAACCTTGACGTTATCGTATATGAAAACCAACACATAAAGATCAAGTAGAAGGAATTTCAAATATACGAACATGTGCATGTTACATATAAACCTTACAAATTTAATCTATGAATGTGTGCATGTTACATATGAACCTAGCTAAAAGACCAAGTAAAAAGAATGAAATTTGTAAATTTGAACCTTGATGTTCATATATTGATTATCAAAGGTTCATAAGTAACATGCACATGTTCATATATTTGTTATATAAGGTTCATATGTAACATGTACATGTTCGTATGTTTGAAATTCTTTTTAGTTGGTCGTTGTGTGTCGATGTTCATATCTAATAACGTCAAGGTTCATATGTAACATGCACATGTTTATATATTAATTCTATGAGGTTCACAAACTAGATGTTTATATGTTGTGTGTTGATTTTCATATCATTGTCACTTAATGTTCATATATGATTACATCTCATATCTCTCAGATTTAATTTAAAACAATTTAAAAATATTTGTGGTTCACAAAATTAAGAAAATGGTGAAAAAAAGGAAAAGCAAAAATACAAAGGCGTGTGTTTTATTAAGACAGAATATTAAAATAAACTCATGTGCGTACTAGAAGGAAGGACGCGCATCCGATCAAACGAAGCGGACGGCCAGTTGCAACGCGGTCTTGCAAACGAAGCGTTAGTGTTTTACTCACTTAAATATTGTGATTTTTCGGGATACAAATCATTGCAAGTTGCAACGCGGTCTTGAAAAACACGATAAGGATTGAACCGAATTAAAGGGGTATAAAAAAAAGAGGGGCTTGTTTAATGATAAATTGATGATCAACAACAGACTGAGGAAACTCCATAAAACGTTTATGGAAAAGTTCTTGGAAAATTAGGCCGATTATTAATGACATTTCTATTACCGTAGTTCGATTCAATACAGATATATTACTGTTTTTGGAAAGCTAATCATGCAGCTAACTTCCTTACTACCCATGATATTGATAACCCAGCGCTTGCAAGTCTTCATAACATCCATTGAGATGATTTAGAGTTCTCATTTTGTTAGTGAATGGGCCCTAATATTTGTCTTGTAATAATAAACAACGGACTAGGGGAACGTCACACCAACAAATTTCACTAAAAACATATCCAACAAATCTTTAATGTGGCCTCGTCTACTGGCCTCGACAAATACCTTGGATGCCCTATTATCAATGAAAGAGTAACAAACTCTACTTTCCAACCACTATTAGAAAAAATTGCAAACCAACTTACCAAATGGAAAGCAAACACATTATCACAAGAGGGAAGAAAAGTCCTAATCAAAGCAACACTTTCGGCCCAACCAAGCTACATTATGCAAATTTTTACATTACCTACCAATACCCATAAAAGACTCGACAAAATTAACCGTCATTTTTTCTGGAACAAAAGTAACAACCATAAACCTCTTATTGGATTGAGTGAGATCGATCTGCAAGCCAATGAGCAAGGGGGGACTATGAATCAGGAAAAATGAAGACATGAACAAAGCACTCCAAATGAAATTAACCTGGAAGCTACTCGCTGAGCCAACTAACATATGGGCCAAGATCATTCAGGAAAAATATCTAAAAGACAAACACATATTGTCATACGAAAGGGGAAAAAAATCTAACTACTCCTGGCATTGGAGTAATCTTACCAAACTTATACCACATTTTAAAAAAGGCCTTCAATGGGAAATCGGCAACGATAAAACCATTAAATTTTGGCAGGATAACTGGCTCCCAATTGGAACACTAACCAAGTTTGCAAAAGATATAAATCAAGAAACAGTTGACTAATATATAAACCATGACAAATCCTGGAAAATAGAGGAACTCTAAAAATACTTTGATCAACATACTACAACAATTATAGCCAGCAAAACAATTCCTAATAATACATTTGAAGACATGCTCTACTGGAAACACAACCGAAACGGGTGGTTTTCTACCAAAAGTGCAATCAATATGATTTATGAGGATAAATGACTAACAGACTCCAACATAAATTGGATCTGGAAACTTGATATACCCCCCAAAGTGAAACACTTCATATGGAAAGTTAGTAAAAATGGAATACCAACAAAAGAAAAACTTTATGAAAGACACATCCATGTTCCCCTAGAATGTATTATGTGCAAAAACCCAATGTAAAATCTTCCACACATATTATTCAAATGCCCCATACTCATCATACACTATAAAATATTGACCCACAAATACAACAAATAATCATCAACATGGACATAGAAAATAAAAAATGCAACTCAGTTACTAAATGAAGTCAAGGATAAATCCGATATGAAAATGATGGAAACTCTAGCCATGTGTTGGTGGAGCATTTGGTACCAAAGAAACTTAAAAACTTTTTAAAACAAAAACACAATACCCAACCTCATCAGTTTTATCCAACAACAACAACAAGATTGGAAAAATGCCAAAAATAAAAAAGATAGCATGGAGACAACTACAACCACTGGGCAAGCAACGAGAAGAAAAAGAAGAAACATTAACTGGACAAAACCGCCTACCAATGTGTACAAACTAAATTCAGACGCATCCAAAAATACTACAGGACCCGCTACTTTCGGCTACATTATTCGATCGGGACCACGCAGGAAAACCAATTTCCATGGCCAATGGTGCCCTGGGGATCATTTCCCCACTGCTAGCTGAAGCAATCTCAATGCGTAATGGCATACGAGATGCAATTCAGCTAGGAATCTCAAATATCGAGATCGAATGCGATAACCTATGCCTAATAAATGCCCTAAACGGCAAATGGGACTGTCCGTGGGAAATAGAACTCATTATCTCTGATATCTTGATTGACTTGCGACATTTCTCTTCTTGTCGCATTTCCCACATTTTTCGGGAAGTTATACTGTGGCCGACTACATTGCAAAACTTTACCACGGATTAATTTCACCAAACTCTACAGCCATTTCAGATCTTAGAGATCACATCCGCAAGGATGCTCTAGGACGGCCTACCTCGAGATAGAGGAGTTTCCTAATTCCTTTCCTTATAAAAAAAAAAAAAAACAAATTTCACTAAAAAAGAATTGGGGAGTTTTAAGTATAAACTTGGTAAAACAATGGGTTGTATACTTGTATGTAATTTACCAAAAAATCTCTCTCAATCCCATCAGTTGCTTACAACACCAGAACGTCACCCAACAAAACCCCGAAAAAAAAAGATTTGGATGAAAAAAAATCAAGAGCACGGCTTATAAATAGACGCCTCAGACGCACTTGATATCATCTCACCAGTTAATTGAGATATCAAGAAATCCAAAATCTTCTTCTCTCAATTAATTCGATTAATTCCATGGCCTTTTCAAAGACTTTTTTAATACTGATGATGAATTATTACTACTTCACATGGGTTTGTTTAGTGGTGGTGCTCAACAATGGAGTGGCGGAAGCATCTCACAAGGCATACCCAAGTTATGACTCCATTGAAGCAGTTCACCCCATCAGTAACGTCCAACGAACCGGCTTCCATTTCCAACCCCCAAAACACTGGATCAACGGTACATACATCTTCACCCCTTCTCAATTAATTCACTTCGCTTAATCTAATTTCTGATCGGGTGTACGTACTATATACTTCTATTACATCATAAATGGACTAAGTATATATTGTTTAACTACGTATCTTTTTCTTGGGCTAAAACAATGCCCTTTACATGCCAACATCGATCTGCTAATTGCATCCATTGGTTTAAGGCATTCCATTTGTATGATCGTCAACGTATAATATATATAAATTCATGCGGTTGTAAATGTAATGCAATTAGGGGAAGATCATTATTTAACTGTATCTCTTTCTTGGGCCAAAACAAGTTTTCGCCATAGTTAGGTCTATGCGAATTGTTTCCTTTAACTTTGTATATTAGGGTTTCTGGTTCTCCTTAGCCTTAATTCATCGCTTTTCTAATCCAAAGTTATTGTATCAGTTGGCCATATAACTAACTAGATATTGAATAGGATTCTTTGAAAATAAATATATTGTATATATATATGACCCAAAAAAATAGGATATATATCCCTTCATCTTTTTCGTAACAGAATAAGAATTGACGTTTTCCACCTAATTATCATCAAAATAAAAATGAATTAGTAAACCGAATGCGTTGATGTAAGGAGGTTATTTATAATTTAAACGATGTACATTTATTTCTGATTTACACGAAAAAATTGACTTTTTTTATCAAGACATTAGGCCGATGCTTTTTGGATTTGTTATAGTTTATATATATTAGTTATCTTATTCAAATTCCTACCCTAATCAAAATATTGATTATTTTATGTTTTATCGTTTCTCCGTCGTCTTCTATCTCAATGGCGGTATCACACCATGGACGTCACATAACAAATGACCTGATCAAACATCAACAGATCCAGATGGTAAGTTACACATACATATATATACACATATACTGTCTTTTCTTGCATATATATATGCTTTTCCACGATGCATATGCATGTCGTAGTGGATACTAGTTCAGTTTACGTCTACTCTTTTCATGTTTTTTCATTATGCATATACAGAAAGTTTTGGATACCACAAATGGTACGTAAACTCTTGTCATGTTTTGTCACCAAAACAGATCGAGTAGTGGATCGATTTTTGTACACACAAAACAAAAGACGCTAGCTATTGAATTAATTAGAAAATGAAATGTATAAATCTGAGCAGGACCTATGTACTACAAAGGAGTATACCATTTCTTCTACCAATACAATACCAAGGGATCCGTTTGGGGAAACATTGTGTGGGCCCACTCGGTCTCCACCGACATGATCAACTGGCAATCCCTTGAGCCGGCCTTGTACCCCTCCAAGCCCTTTGACGTGGAGGGCTGCTGGTCCGGGTCCGCCACCATCCTACCCGGGGCGGGGCCGGCCATTATCTACACGGGCTTGGACCCGGAGAAGAGGCAAGTCCAAAACATAGCCCTGCCGGCCAACTCCTCGGACCCGTATCTCCGGGAATGGGTGAAGCCCGACTACAACCCCCTGGTGATTCCCAGCCCGGATATGAACGCGAGCTTCTTCCGCGACCCCACGACCGCCTGGTACAACGACGGGCACTGGAAGATGTTGGTGGGCGGGAGGAGAGGCCGGAGGGGTGTGGCGTACTTGTTCAGGAGCAAGGACTTTAAGACGTGGCTCATGGCGAAGCACCCTATGCACTCGGCCCCTAATACGGGTATGTGGGAGTGCCCCGATTTCTTCCCGGTATCGGTCGTGGGTCGGGATGGGCTCGACACCTCGGCTGGATCAGTCAAGCACGTGCTTAAGGTTAGCCTTGACGAGACGCGCTTCGAGTACTATACAGTGGGAAGATACGAGAAGAGGATTGACAGATTCTTCCCAGATGATCCTTCACTCGACGGCTGGAACGGGTTGAGGTATGATTATGGCAACTTCTACGCCTCCAAGACCTTCTTCGATCCCAAGAAGAACCGCAGGATCTTGTGGGGTTGGGTTAATGAATCCGACACCCAACTCAGGGATGTGCAGAAAGGATGGGCTGGAATACAGGTAACGTACGTACATATAATATTTAATTAGAAAGATGTACGTACAAGTAGATCGATTTAACGTAGCATCTATATGCGCGTACGGACGTGATGATGATATTTAGGCCGTTCCAAGGAATGTGTGGCTGGACCCAAACGGGAAGCAGCTGCTGCAATGGCCTATTGAAGAAATCGAAGCTCTAAGACACAACCATGTACAACTCACCAACCACAAACTCCGGAAGGCCGATATGTTCCAAATCAAGGGAATAACCGCAGCTCAGGTTCGGAATTACGTACACACTAATTAATATTTAATTTACGAAGAATTGATTCTTGGATCTGATGATTAAATGAATCTTGTACACATGTCATGTGGTGGGTGTAGGCTGACGTGGAGGTGGTGTTTAGCTTGCCGAGCAGCTTGGACTCGGCGGAACCGTTTGACCCGAGGTGGGTCAACGCGCAGGACCTGTGTGCGGACAAGGGGTCCAGCGTGGAAGGTGGAATTGGGCCGTTTGGGCTTCTGACGCTGGCTTCGGTGGGCCTTGAAGAGTTCACCCCTGTTTTCTTTAGGGTGTTTAAGGCACATAACAACAAGCACGTGGTCCTCATGTGCTCTGATGCATCCAGGTATTCCTAGTTCAACTTACTAGCTAACACCGCCCGCCCTGTCTCTTCAGTTGTACTAACAAACCAAATTTTGCAGATCTTCTTTGATCACGGACCCAGGCATGTACACGCCCTCCTTCGCTGGCTTCGTAGATGTCGATCTCAAGGACAGAAAACTCTCTCTTAGAACCTTGGTATATATACATTTTTGCTTGCATGAGATTTCATTTCATTCACTAGGTATATATAATACTCTGTTGATGTTGGATATTGTAGATTGATCACTCAGTTGTGGAAAGCTTTGGAGCACAAGGAAAGACTTGTATAACGTCGAGGGTTTATCCAACCAAGGCGTTGTTCCATGGAGCTAACTTGTACGTCTTCAACAATGGAACTGCCCCAGTGACTGTAGACAAGTTGGATGCTTGGAGCATGACTAATCCTGCTAAGATGAATCAACCTCTTGCTTAGATTGTGTTATTGTTGGCTTAGTTATTTGTGAGGAAAGTAGAATAACTATGTTATGTTTCCTTTCTTTCTGCATGCTTCTCTTTTTAGGTCCTGCGTGTCTTCTCTAGCTATGTACTCCATCCAGGAAAAATTAATGATATTAGTCCATCTGTTCATGCTTCTAGTTCTAGATTTAATTTGATGCATTTTTTTGCCAGCTACTTTACTTGGTTATTGTTATCACTATAACTACCACTAATGATCGATGCTGAGATGATTGATCAATGAGACAAACACATTGTTGATCAGAACAGTTAGAATTTTTAAATGTTATCACTATATAGTGGCTTTGTTGACATGACAATTTATTCTGAAAACTGATGCTGCCTCAGTAGCTTGAACAGAAGTTATCAGTTGATGCGAGGGATGCATACTAATTGTAGTCTGCATTTTTCATCATCCCTCTACTAGTTTTGCCGGGGTCCTGCAGGAACAATAGCAATTACGTATAAATAAAATTACAGAGTTCTGAGGAGGTGTTTGTATGTCTGCAACTTACCCGAAAGGACTCTGTTTGATGGATAACAATTCAACATCCAACTGCAATTCATATCACGGAAAATTCAGCTACTCTGCGTGTGCATTGTACCAACTTGTCTGAATTCAGATATTTTACCTCAATAGTGGCGTTGGGAGGGATCTCCTGAACTCCTTTGCTTCCATAGGCCAACTGTGGGGGTACTATCAGCAGTCTCTGCAGACATTTAGATAAGACAAAACATGTAATCTATCTAAGCTTCCTAGTAAAGGCAGGCAGGCAGCTTGAGTCTCACCTGGCCTCCTACTCGCATGCCTTGAACACCAAGGTCTAATCCCGTGAGCACCGATCCCCTCTCCGATTGACCCACATCAAACCCATATGGCTGGGAGGCATTACACATATTTAGCTGAGATCGAATACGCAACGCAACGCAACGCAACACAACAAAACAAAACAAAAACAGAATGCAAGATTACCGTTCCCCCACCAACTCCAAGCCCTTGCCTACTCGTCATAAAAGTAATTCCCTTCCACTTGGCAACATAGTGTACCTAACAAATTCGAATATCAGACCTGACAATAGCAAATGCTGGTCTTGCAGCTAGATGAAGTTATGGAACGGAAATCAGAAAAGTACTGCAACCCGAGAGCCCTTGACAGCCTCAGGGCCACCTCCAACCTTCAAGTCATAGTACCTATATTTTATCCAGATCAAACTGCAAAGCTCAACAAAATCATAATAACAACCCACGAGTATGTAATAAATACAGCTTAGGATTCGGGTGCCAACAAGGCTGAAACCACACAACCCTTTACAAAGTTGAACATTATCTATAATTTGTCACTAACTTCAAACCATTGGGGAGGGTTTTGAATTCGCTGTCGGGTATTTTGGATGCCCTTAGCTGCGCACAACAAACGTAAGGTACAATTTAGGAATGGAGCGACTTGCAAATTTAAGTATTGAAAAATTGGTGAGGGAGCTAAGATATTACAGCTCTTCTGCTTGTACTGACAGCTATAGCGTCATCCGACACACACAATCCAGCCGCTGAATCATAAACAAGAAAATAATACCGAATAGTATATTGCAATTTAGTCATAATCAGATGAGTTGAGTCTCTCGGTACAAATAGAATCCGATCTCAACTATCAATGAAATGAAACTAAATAAAAGAGGATAGTAATCAATTTCACGCCCAGTTTTCAAGTGTAGATCGATGAAAATTTAGGGAATGCAGGAGAAGCATTAGGCACCTGTTATCAAGAGACAAGCGATCAACTCCCGCCTTCCCTGATTGCTGTTCAAAGTAAAGGTGTCTGCTGGGTTCGCAGTCGAGGAGACGGAACAGAAGATAGGTGAGTTTGTATTTGAGAATCTCTTGCCTGCAAACTAACCATAATTGATCAGCGCAGTCAAACAAGCCCCACTACTCACAAGTCAAGTAAAGAGACTACTGTACATGAGGAGAAGAATCGGGTAGAGTTGAGGAGTGATGGACGGTGGGTTACGACAACGGGGAGCTCCATACTCTCTCTCTTGAACCTCTGTAATCTGTCAGTGAAGCTCTAAAATCTGAATATATGGTGCGCATTCACGTGTGGGACCGACTCAGCTCCAATTTACAAATCATTATCTTCAAAATATGGACCACTTTTTCAGTTGGGCTAGTCCATGTTTTCAAAAATGGGCTTGTTCTATAGTGCCACTTGAGAGCCCAATTACAAAGCTAATTGTGGGAGCCCAGTTCAAACGGGCTCCATGCCCACTAAAAGTGGAAAGCCCAATTGCACAATTTAGGCTAAAAGAGAAAGAGAGCTGGCTCCAAGGGGCACGCAAGCACACAATATAGCCCCATGGGGATTTCTACTTCTACCCTCAATAATACCTCTCCACTCGAAGACTACTGCTTCCGGAATTGGCAAAATGGGCTTGTTCTATAGTTTCCGGAATTGGCAAAGGTTGTAAGAGGCCCGGGTAGGGAGCAAGATCAACTTTGCTATTTTGGCAAATTGAACAATTGCGGACATAGTGTTTTACATTCTTATTCATGCCCTTCTAGTAAAATAATGACTTGACACACTGTAAATTAGAGTCTCTACCTCACTGTCCCCCTGAAGGAGAATCATGCATCCAGTTGAGGATCTTTGTCTTCAGTATAGGGTCATCGCCAACAACCAGCTTATCATTGCGGTAGAGTTCATTTTGGATATAGGAATAATTAGAATGAGAGCTCGGGTGGGAGGGGGGTTTCTACTTCTACCCTCAATAATACCTCTCCACTCGAAGACTACTGCTTCCAGAATTGGCAAAATGGGCTTGTTCTATAGTTTTCGGAATTGGCAAAGGTTGTAAGAGGCTCGGGTAGGGAGCAAGATCAGCTTTGCTATTTTGGAAAATTGAACAATTGCGGACATAGTGTTTCACATTCTTATTCATGCCCTTCCAGTAAAATAATGACTTGACACACTGCAAATTAGAGTCTCTACCTCATTGTCCCCTTGAAGGAGAATCATGCATCCAGTTGAGGATTTTTGTCTTCAGTATAGGGTCATCGCCAACAACCAGCTTATCATTGCGGTAGAGTTCATTTTGGATATAGGAGTACTTAAAATGAGAGCTCGGGTAGGGGGGGTTTCTACTTCTACCCTCAATAATACCTCTCCACTCGAAGACTACTGCTTCCAGAATTGGCAAAACGGGCTTGTTATATAGTTTTCGGAATTGGCAAAGGTTGTAAGAGGCCCGGGTAGGGAGCAAGATTAGCTTTGCTATTTTGGTAAATTGAACAATTGCGGACATAGTGTTTCACATTCTTATTCATGCCCTTCCAGTAAAATAATGACTTGACACGCTGCAAATTAGAGTCTCTACCTCACTGTCCCCCTGAAGGAGAATCATGCATCCAGTTGAGGATTTTTGTCTTCAGTATAGGGTCATCGCCAACAACCAGCTTATCATTGCGGTAGAGTTCATTTTGGATATAGGAGTACTTAGAATGAGAGGTCGGGTGGGGGGGGGGAGGGGTTTCTACTTCTACCCTCAATAATACCTCTCCACTCGAAGACTACTGCTTCCAGAATTGGCAAAATAGGCTTGTTCTATAGTTTCCGGAATTGGAAAAGGTTGTAAGAGGCCCGGGTATGGAGCAAGATCAGCTTTGCTATTTTGGCAAATTGAACAATTGCGGACATAGTGTTTCACATTCTTATTCATGCCCTTCCAGTAAAATAATGACTTGACACGCTGCAAATTAGAGTCTCTACCTCACTATCCCCCTGAAGGAGAATCATGCATCCAGATGAGGATTTTTGTCTTCAGTATAGGGTCATCGCCAACAACCAGCTTATCATTGCGGTAGAGTTCATTTTGGATATAGGAGTACTTGAAATGAGAGCTCGGGTGGGGGGGGGGGGGGATTTCTACTTCTACCCGCAATAATACCTCTCCACTCGAAGACTACTGCTTCCGGAATTGGCAAAATGGGCTTGTTCTATAGTTTCCGGAATTGGCAAAGGTTGTAAGAGGCCCGGGTAGGGAGCAAGATCATCTTTGCTATTTTGGCAAATTGAACAATTGTGGACATAGTGTTTCACATTCTTATTCATACCCTTCCAGTAAAATAATGACTTGACACGCTGCAAATTAGAGTCTCTAACTCATTATCCCCTGAAGGAGAATCATGCATCCAGTTGAGGATTTTTGTCTTCAATATAGGGTCATCGCCAACAACCAGCTTATCATTGCGGTAGAGTTCATTTTGGATATAGGAGTACTTAGAATGAGAGCTCGGATCTGCATGCAACTCATGTATGAGCTTAATAAGGGTAGCATATGTTCTCCATAATTATTGTAATAGGGTGTAGAGATAATCATTTTGGAGGGTGAGATGCATTTGCAGCAATTGCGAGTGGTTGATCCGAGAGAAAGCATCAGATGCGAGGTTTTATTTGCCCTTGTTGTATTGAATCTCATAGTCAAAACCCATCAACGTGACCACCCACATGTGCTGAAAGGGGTAGTAACTAACTGATCGAGGAGAAATTTGAGGCTCTTTTGGTTAGTTTTAATGATAAAATGGCATTGTGTAAGGTACGAGCTCAACTTTTGTACAACATAAACCACAACGAGCAACTCTCTTTCATAAACAGACAGCTGTTGGTGTCGAGGGCTAAGGGATTTCTACTTATACACTCAATAATACCTCTCCACTCGAGGAACATTGCTTCCGAAATTGGCAAAATGGGCTTGTTCTATAGTTTCCGAAATTGGCAAAGGTTGTAAGAGGCCCGGGTAGGGAGCAAGATCGGCTTTGCTATTTTGGCAAATTGAACAATTACGGACATAGTGTTTTACATTATTTTTCATGCCCTTCCAGTAAAATAATGACATGACATGCTGTAAAGTAGAGTCTCTACCTCACTGTCCCCCTGAAGGAGAACATGCATCCAATTGAGGATTTTTGTCTTCAATATAGGTTCATCGCCAACAATCAGCTTATCATTGTGGTAGAGTTCATTTTGGGTATAAGAGTACTTAGAATGAGAGCTCGGATCTGCATACAACTCATGTATGAGCTTAATAAGGGTAGCATAGGTTCTCCAGGATTATTGTAATAGGGTGTAGAGATCATCATTTTGGAGGGTGAGATGCATTTGCAGCAATTGCGAGTTGTTGATCTGAGAGAAAGCATCAGATGCGAGCTTTTCTTTGCCCTTGTTGTATGGAGTCTCATAGTCAAAACCCATCAACTTGACCACCCACATGTGCTGAAAAGGGGTAGTAACTAACAGATAGAGGAGAAATTTGAGGCTCTTTTGGTTAGTTTTAATGATAAAATGGCATTATGCAAGGTACGAGCTCCACAATAATACCTCTCCACTCGAAGACTACTGCTTCCGTAATTGGCAAAATGGGCTTGTTCTATAGTTTTCGGAATTAGCAAAGGTTGTAAGAGGCCCGGGTAGGGAGCAAGATCAACTTTGCTATTTTGGCAAATTGAACAATTGCGGACATAGTGTTTCACATTCTTATTCATGCCTTTCGAGTAAAATAATGACTTGACATGCTGCAAAGTAGAGTCTCTACCTCACTGTCCCCCTGAAGGAGAATCATGCATCCAGTTGAGGATTTTTGTCTTCAATATAGGGTCATCGCCAACAACCAGCTTATCATTGCGGTATAATTCATTTTGGATATAGGAGTACTTAGAATGAGAGCTCGGATTTGCATGCAACTCATGTATGAGCTTAATAAGGGTAGCATAGGTTCTCCGGGATTGTTGTAATAGGGTGTAGAGATCATCATTTTGGAAGGGTGAGATGCATTTGCAGCAATTGCGAGTGGTTGATCCGAGAGAAAGCATCAGATGCGAGGTTTTCTTTGCCCTTGTTGTATTGAATCTCATAGTCAAAACCCATCAACTTGACCACCCACATGTGCTGAAAAGGGGTAGTAACTAACTGATCGAGGAGAAATTTGAGGCTCTTTTGGTTAGTTTTAATGATAAAATGGCATTGTGTAAGGTACGAGCTCCACTTTTGTACAACATAAACCACAACGAGCAACTCTCTTTCATAAACAGACAGCTGCTGGTGCCGAGGGCTAAGGGATTTCTACTTCTACCCTCAATAATACCTCTCCACTCGAAGACTACTGCTTCCGAAATTGGCAAAATGGGCTTGTTCTATAGTTTTCGGAATTGGCAAAGGTTGTAAGAGGCCCGAGTAGGGAGCAAGATCAGCTTTGCTATTTTGGCAAATTGAACAATTATGGACATAGTGTTTCACATTCTTATTCATGCCCTTTCAGTAAAATAATGACTTGACACGCTGTAAATTAGAGTCTCTACCTGTCCCCCTGAAGGAGAATCATGCATCCAGTTGAGGATTTTTGTCTTCAGTATAAGGTCATCGCCAACAACCAGCTTATCATTGCGGTAGAGTTCATTTTTGATATAGGAGTACTTAGAATGAGAGCTCAGATATGCATGCAACTCATGTATGAGCTTAATAAGGGTAGCATAGGTTCTCCATGATTGTTGTAATAGGGTGTAGAGATCATCATTTTGGATGGTGAGATAAATTTGCAGCAATTGCAAGTGGTTGATCCGAGAGAAAGCATCAGATGCGATGTTTTCTTCGCCCTTGTTGTATGGAATCTCATAGTCAAAACCCATCAACTTGACCACCCATATGTGCTGAAAAGGGGTAGTAACTAACCGATCGAGGATAAATTTGAGGCTCTTTTGGTTAGTTTTAATGATAAAATGACATTGTGTAAGGTACGAGCTCCACAATAATACCTCTCCACTCGAAGACTACTGTTTCCGGAATTGGCAAAATGGGCTTGTTCTATAGTTTTCGGAATTGGCAAAGGTTGTAAGAGGCCCAGGTAGGGAGCAAGATCAGCTTTGCTATTTTGGCAAATTGAACAATTGCGGACATAGTGTTTCACATTCTTATTCATGCCTCTCCAGTAAAATAATGACTTGACACGCTGCAAAGTAGAGTCTCTACCTCACTATCCCCCTGAAGGAGAATCATGCATCCAGTTGAGGATTTTTGTCTTCAATATAGGGTCATAGCCAACAACCAGCTTATCATTGCGGTAGAGTTCATTTTGGATATAGGAGTACTGAGAATGAGAGCTTGAATCTGCATATAACTCATGTATGAGCTTAATAAGGGTAGCATAGGTTCTCCAGGATTGTTGTAATAGGGTGTAGAGATCATCATTTTGGAGGGTGAGATGCATTTGTAACAATTGTGAGTGGTTGATCCGAGAGAAAGCATCAGATGCGGGGTTTTCTTTGCCCTTGTTGTATTGAATCTCATAGTCAAAACCCATCAACTTGACCACCCACATGTGCTGAAAAGGGGTAGTAACTAACTGATCGAGAAGAAATTTGAGGCTCTTTGGTTAATTTGAATGATAAAATGGCATTGTGTAAGGTACGAGCTCCACTTTTGTACAACATAAACCACAACGAGCAACTCTCTTTCATAAACATACAGCTGCTGGTGTCGAGGGCTAAGGGATTTCTACTTCTACCCTCAATAATACCTCTCCACTCGAAGACTATTGCTTCTGGAATTGGCAAAATGGGCTTGTTCTATAGTTTCTGGAATTGGCAAAGGTTGTAAGAGGCCCAGGTAGGGAGCAAGATCAGCTTTGCTATTTTGGCAAATTGAATAATTACGGACATAGTGTTTCACATTCTTATTCATGCCCTTCCAGTAAAATAATGACTTGACACGCTGCAAATTATAGTCTCTACCTCATTGTCCCCCTGAAGGAGAATCATGCATCCAGTTGAGGATTTTTGTCTTCAATATAGGGTCATCGCCAACAACCAGCTTATCATTGCGGTAGAGTTCATTTTGGATATAGGAGTACTTAGAATGAGAGCTCGTATCAGCATGCAACTCATGTGTGAGCTTAATAAGGGTAGCATAGGTTCTCCATGATTGTTGTAATAGGGTGTAGAGATCATCATTTTGGAGGGTGAGATGCATTTGCAGCAATTGCGAGTGGTTGATCCAAGAGAAAGCATCAGATGCGAGGTCATCGCCAACAACCAGCTTATCATTGCGGTAGAGTTCATTTTGGATATAGGAGTACTTAGAATGAGAGCTCGGATATGCATGCAACTCATGTATGAGCTTAATAGGGGTAGTATAGGTTCTCCATGATTGTTGTAATAGGGTATAGAGATCATCATTTTGAAGGGTGAGATGCATTTACAGCAATTGCGAGTGGTTGATCCGAGAGAAAGCATAAGATGTGAGGTTCTCTTTGCCCTTGTTGTATTGAATCTCATAGTCAAAACTCATCAACTTGACCACCCATATTTGCTGAAAATGGGGTAGTAACTAACTGATCGAGGAGAAATTTGAGGCTCTTTTGGTTAGTTTTATTGATAAAATGGCATTGTGTAAGGTACGAGCTCCACTTTTGTACAGCATAAACCACAACGAGAAACTCTCTTTCATAAACAAACAATGGCTGGTGTCGAGGGCTAAGGGCTTTGGTTATGTATCAAATTGGATGGTGGTCTTGCATGAGGACGGTGCCAATATCGGTTCCATTTGTATCGGTTTCCACTATAAAAGGTATTGTTAAAGTTAGGGAGGGCGGGCATAGGGGATGACGACAATGCATCTTTCAATTCACCGAAGGCATTAGTAGCTTGTTTAGACCATTGAAAATCGTCTTTTTTCAGTAGGCCAGTTTAGGTGGCGGGCGATCTAGCCTTAGCACTTGACAAAGCGGCGGTAGTAATTTGCAATACCAAAAAATCCGTTGGGTTGCTTCACAGTCCAAGGCTGGGGCCAGTCGATAATGGCCCAGATCTTAGAGGAGTCGGTGCTAACACCCTCTTCTGAAATAAAATGCCCAAGATATTCAATTTGTGTAGCCCCAAACTCACACTTGGATTGCTTATGATACAACTCATGTTGCTGAAGGAGGGTATGAAGATGGGCTTGTTCTATAGTACCTCTCCATTCGAAGACTATTGCTTCCGAAATTGGCAAAATGGGCTTCTTCTATAGTTTCCAAAATTGGAAAATGTTGTATGAGGCCCGAGTAGGGAGCAAGATCAGCTTTTCTCTTTTGGCAAATTGAACAATTGTGGACATAGTGCTTCACATTCTCATTCATGCCTTTCCAGTAAAATAATGACTTGACACGCTGCAAAGTAGAGTCTCTACCTGACTGTCCCCTGAAGGAAATTCATGCATCTAATTGAGGATTTTTGTCTTCAGTATAGGGTCATCGCCAACAACCAACTTATCATTGCGGTGTAGTTCATTTTGGATATAGGAGTACTTAGAATGAGAGCTCGGATCTGCTTGCAACTCATGTATGAGCTTAATAAGGGTAGCATCGGTTCTCCAGGATTGTTGTAATAGGGTGTAAAGATCATCATTCTGGAGGGTGAGATGCATTTGCTGCAATTGTGAGTGGTTGATCCGAAAGAGAGCATCAGATGAGAGGTCTTCTTTGCCCTTGTTGTATTGAATCTCATAGTCAAAACCCATCAACTTGACCACCCACATGTGCTGAAAAAGGGGTAGTAACTAACTGATCGAGGACAAATTTGAGGCTCTTTTGATTAGTTTTATTGATAAATGTCATTATGTAAGGTACGAGCTCCACTTTTGTATATCATAAACAACAACGAGCAACTCTCTTTCATAAACAGACAGCTGCTGGTGTCAAGGGATAAGGGATTTGCTTATGTATCAAATTGGATGGTGGTCTTGCATGAGGACGATGCCACAATCGGTTCCACTTGCATTAGTTTCCACTATAAAAGGTCTTTGTTGGGGTGTTGCTTGGGACTTGGAGCGGTTTAGAAAGGGGTGTACCGCGGTGGCGGTGGGTTCATCGACATTGTGTTCACTGGAGCTCGCTCGGGGGCTTTGCCTTTGTCCGCAGCCGTGGTAGGCCTCCTTTGTTCCCATGGGCCTTGATACCTCCCCTTAGGCTCATTCTGGGATGCATTCGGGGGACCGCCGTACAAGCTCGCCATCTCCTTGTCTCGGTTGTGGGTGATGGCCTTATCTTGCAACTTGGAGTTGGTTGTCGGCTCCTTCTTGGTGACCGAGAACTTGAAGTCCGAGTTTGCGAGCCCTTGTATGAATGCGATCTTGACCACCTTCTCGTCCAAATCGCACACTTGTATCACTTCGGTTACTAACCTCTTTACGTATGAGGCTAGGCTCTCTGCCTCTCGTTGTCTCAGGGCAAATATTTCTTGCATTCCACGACGTCTCCTCCTCGAGCTTCCGAAGTGTGTTAGGAATGATTCCTCCAGCTGGGGGAAGTGGCCATTGCTCCCCGCTGGAAGGTTGATCATCCATGTAAAGGTTGCTCCAGTAAGCGAGCTGGGGAATAACTTGCACATGGTTGGTTCGTCTGCTCGGCAAGACAACATTGTGTACTTGTACTTTGAGATGTAGTCTTGGGGATCCCCCTCACCGGTATACTCCCCCATGGTTGGAATCGTGCTAGCGTCAATCCGAGGGATTGCCATTAGTACCTCGTTCGTGAAAGCGATGGACCCGTATAGGGTCAGGAGGTCAGCGAGGTCCTGGCGTGCTTTGGGCTTGTCCGCGGTCGGGTGGAGCTCCACGTATGAGAAGTTGTTTCCCTTCTCATGATTGTGGTGCCTACAGGGTGTGTTGGCCGTTGGAGCTGGCCGGGCGGGGCCTTCTTGTGGTGCGGGTCTCGCCTGCCTTGCTCCCCTTGGGGATGGAGGGAGGTTTGGAGTGGTTGGTTTGGGAGTCGGCATGTATGCGTACCCATAGGGTGGGTATGGCTCTTGTGGAGACTTATACTGAGGGTATGGCTCTGCTGGTGCATAAGGGGGCGTTCCTTGGGGTGTGTATGGTCCCCAAAAAGTCGGGTCTGTGTGCTACCACCCTTGGAACCCCTAAAAGTTTTCCTCATCCATGTTCATGAAAGGGTGTTGTGCGCTCGGAGTATGGGGTTCGTTAAACCCAGTCTGGCTGGTGCGGTTGGTGGACTCAACATCTGACATGGCCGGAGATGTACTAGATGTGTGAGGCGTCCCCACGATCGGTGCCAATGTGGTCATCCAGTTTCCCGCGAGGGGAGCAGTTGGCGGTTCACACGAAACCAACTTCGGCTCGTCTCTCCTGGAGGCCTCTCTCCCCGTTCCCCGCCGGCTGTCCCCGGTTGCGCCAGACATCGTACGGTCCCGAGCTGTGACCGAAAAAGAAGAGGGGCCCGAGGGTGACCCCGGGCTTGCCACTTCGACGCTCAAGTCAGTACTCAATCCGCAAAGAGAAAGGGGCAGTAAGGGCAGTGGAGTATGGAGCACGGTGGATCTATAGTGCGGTAGAGTATAGAGTACGGTGGGGTACAGTGGCAGAAAGAGCATAGAGTACGGGTGTGCTACAGTGGCAGAAAGAGTATAGAGTACATGCGTGCTACAGTGGCGGAAAGAGTATAGAGTACGAGTTTTCGGTTTTAGCCGATAGGGTGGGAGAGAGAGACCAACCAGAGAGAGGGTCGATGCTCCTTATTTTTGTTACAGTCTCCCCCTTATATACCTGAGGCCAAATGGCCCTTTTGCGTCGCATAGCCGGCCCAGGTCGTGAGGGGGTTCTCGGATAGGGTAGCCGAGTGGGGCCGAGAAGGAGTCGACAGGGTTTCGCGGGAAGAGGGGCCGCAGGCGGTGTGGTTGGATCGAACTATGGTGGTGCCGCTTAGGGCCTTCGCTATGAGTTAGGCCGCATCGCTAATTGGGCTTTTCCCCTGCTTGGGCCTACACACTTGGCCCGGGCTAAATCTGGCTTCCACAACCTCCTCAACTTGTACCTCACTTACACCATGTGGTTGTGTCATCAACTCATGTTGTACCTTATCCACACCCTCATCAGACACTGCTTTTGTCACCACCTCAGGTTGTGTCACCACCACAGGTATTACTTCATTCACCACCTCAAGTTGTGTTACCTCATTCACACCCTCCTAATTTGCTTCTTTCACCACCTCAGTTATTACCCCCTATAGTATTGCAACCGTCTCAATAATAATTGACAGTGCATTGTCTTGCTCTGTTACATCCCTTTCAACTTGTTGCTCATCTGAAACCACGGTTTTTATTTCAGAAGTGACCATTGCAACATCTCCATCCGCCTTTTCCTGACAACCTACATCATCTTGAACATCTTCATTGTCCATTGTTCCTCTCGATTGTGATGTAACCTTCTTCATCAACCATTTTCCACCATTAGACACAATTACAGCATCTTCTTGTTCTTCTTCTTTAGTGTCCTAAAAATGATGACATATGGTCTGAAATTTGCAAAAAATGGACTGAATTGTCCATATATGGACTGAAAACGAAGGACATACCTCTTTAGAATCTCCCTCTTCATACTCTCCCTCTTCATACTCTCTATCTTCAGACTCTCCCTCTTTAGACTCTCCCTCTCATGATTCATCCTCTTCGTCATCTTCAGACTCTGACTCATCACCTTTATCTGTTGACTTCACCTTCCTCATCATGCTCTTCTGGTGTTCTCTAATGTTTGGTTCATCATCACTTTGATCTTCCTCAACCTCTGACTCTTGTAGGCACATATATACACATTAAACATTCATTGTCTACAAATCTGAACAAATTAAGCCATTCATACATTTTCATCACGGGAGGAAAAGGCCACTTTTGTATGAACTTTGCCTCTTTTTTCCTTCTTTAACCCAAGGACTTCCTCCCTTAATAGATCGTACTTTTCATCCAAATTTTGCATCCTTTCAAGAAATTCATTCAAACAACACATGACTTGCCTCTGGTCCAAACCTTCAATGTTTGCATCTTGCCATTTACCACCCCCCTTATCCTTTTTACCAGCCCTTTTTCTTTTTGCCTTCAACTGCTTCACAATCTCATTAAAGAATTTGTCTCCTTCCTCCTCTGGGAAGTAACAACTTTCCCCCAACTTCTCTCCTTCCTCCTCAACAAGGATCTTAGCAGCATACGTCCCATCTAGGGCATCTGTAACCAAATCCAAGGTTGGTCTACTTATTTTCAACCACTTTATACCTCATGGCTGAACAAGTCTATTAAGCTTTTGTGCAAACGTGCTGCCAATCTGGGGCACTGCCTCATATAACCAAATCTGAAACAAATATAATTGAAATTAAACAACAATTATGACCAACAAATTAACCTCTAATTTTACATATTTAACTACTAATACATTACCTAAAACACCATTGGGAAACCCTTATGGTGTAACCTGCTCTGGCTTTGGAAGAAACTGCAAATACAGCCTTAACTAACTCCAGTCTTTAGTCCAAAGTTGTAGCCAAACTTTGATGGAGGTCAATATAAGCACTCCTACCCCACGGGAAATTATTGAAACAATCCAAGTCTTGGATCAATTTCACATGTAAGTGTAACACCCCCGATTTATATCGGTAGTGTCACACGCCAGTGACCTCAGACATTACCGTCCAAAGCCACCCTAGGCTTTAATCGGAACAATTAAACTTAAATGCGTACATATATTAAATGAAAGATTAAACAGCGGAAGACATTTGTATATGAAACTCAACCCTTTTATTAAAAGATCCCTCATCAAACGAGAGTAGCTTTTTTTTTACAACAGCGTAAAAATTACAGCGGAAGACTTGAGGAATAAACCTATCACATGACTAGGTTATAAAAGTACATATTAAAGTAATACTTAACGACTTTGAAATACCGACACTTAAATCTGCAACTGCAAGCCTCTGCTTCTTCGACTGGTTACTTTGACTTCGGGAACCTACCACTGATGTGCCGTAAGGGACGGGATTAGACTAACCAACCGAGTTTTATTCCTTGCATGGTTGGTTGGTGTCATCTGTCCCTTACGGCACATTAGTGGTAGGTTCCCGAAGTCAAAGTAACCAGTCGAAGAAGCAGAGGCTTGCAGTTGCAGATTTAAGTGTCGGTATTTCAAAGTCGTTAAGTATTACTTTAATATGTACTTTTATAACCTAGTCATGTGATAGGTTTATTCCTCAAGTCTTCCGCTGTAATTTTTACACTGTTGTAAAAAAAAGCTATTCTCGTTTGATGAAGGATCTTTTAATAAAAGGGTTGAGTTTCATATACAAATGTCTTCCGCTGTTTAATCTTTCATTTAATATATGTACGCATTTAAGTTTAATTGTTCCGATTAAAGCCTAGGGTGGCTTTGGACGGTAATGTCTGAGGTCACTGGCGTGTGACACTACCGGTATAAATCGGGGGTGTTACAGTAAGGGTCTGATCTTCCTCTTCTTATCATCCCTAGTAGAACACCCTCCAGAATTAGCAACAAAGCCATCTTCAGCTTGAATACATTGTCCTTCCGACACGAGATGAACTTGGTTAAAGGGTTAGAGATTGTAATACTCTTCACACCCAAAAAAATCAAACACTGCTTTTTTATCCTCCAATGTGTCCTCCTCATCCGGCATGCCACAATTCAGTTATGTTATAAGCCTAAACTCCTCCATTGAAAACCTACATGGTTTTTCACCCAGATCATACCATGTCTTCCACTTCTTTTTTGTCTCTAGTTGCTTAAAAAAAACATGGTGAATCAACTGTGTAGACAACTTCAAGTTCTTCATTATTTTTACAATTGGGCCAAAGGGCCTCTGTAGAATTGTTTGCCAGTATGCACCAGTTAATGTGTTCTCAATACATTGAAGATAATGAAACCTTAAATTCTGATTGATCCGACCGAAAAAGAATTCATTTCTATCCCACTTCATCTGTAATGATTGACATTCACAAGTACATGACATTCATATTCACATAAATAAAATAAACCTTATTCAGACTACATTTATAAATATGTTAGGTGAAATATAGGTTTTTCAGGTCATATAACTTATTCAGACTACATTGTCACAATCTTTATAAATTTACCATAACATAGTTCCAGGTAAGACTTATAAAACTTTGTCAGATTACATTTGCATTTGTCAGGTGAAATCGTAGTTCTTCAGGTAAGACTTATACAAAACAACACTTTATCAGTCACTCAGGCTACTATGCTATCTACAATGTCACAATCTTTATAAATGCACCATAAAACGTTCCATTACCTCTTGAAGGTGGATGCATTTACAAATACTTGACAATCTAATCACATAAAGAAAATAAAAACTTTTTAGACTACATTTGGATTTGTCAGGTGAAATGGAAGTTCTTCAGATAAGAAGTATACATAACAACACTTTATCAGGTCACTCAGGCTACAATGATATCTACAATGTCACAATCTTTAAATTCACCATAACCCCTACAATTTTGTATCAACATGTATCACCATAGCCCATACATTTGGATTTATCATGTCATTCAGGCTACTATGACATTCTAATCAAACATTTGAATATAAATATTTTTCAAACTACTTATGTGTTTGTCAGGTGACATAAAACTTATTTCAGGTAATGTAGTTTATACGTAGCCACACTTTCTGAGGTCATAACAACACATTCTCCACAACACTTTGTCAGGCGATTTCTACATTTTTCAAGTTATATCACACAAAAACACTATCCATGCTTTGTCAGACGATTTTCAGGTTATATCACACAACAACACTATATAACAACATTTTCATGTTATATCACACAACAACACTATACAACAATACTTTATCAAGCTTTTATACCCTACCCTAATTTCAGGCAAGAACAAAGTCTGTCAAGATATTATGAGATTTTTCATACATAATTTGTCAGTCAGTTGTAAAGTTTTTCAGGCAAGTACAAAGTTTTTCAAGTTATATCACACAATAACACTCTTCATGCTCTGTTTTTTACAAAGTAATTCATGCTCTGTTTTTCATTACCAGTATCAATTTCAGTCATAAACCTAGCATGCAATTTATCCAAACATAAACCTAGTATGCATCAACAATTCAATGTTTTTCAGGCAAATTTAGACTTTTTTCAAGAAACTAAAGACTTATTCAAGAGATTTAACCTCGCCAACTGATTTCGATGGCTTCCTCATCGACCTCTTTGTTGTGGGTTCTTCAGCCTCCGACCATCGTATTTTTTTCTTCTATATCGAAAAGACTGGACTGGGTGAATCTTCTTCCTCTGAAGAGCTGTAGGCTCTCTTCATTCTTGCACTCTTCACTTTCGAGGGTTCTGGACGCGATTGTTCTTCTAGGTCTTCAACCCTCTTTCTTTTCGCAAATCCCGCCGACTTTGCCTTCTCTTCTATGGCCTTCGCCGATTTCAACCCTCTTGTCTTCACCATTGTCGATTTGGGGATTTAGGTTTAGGGTGTTGTCGCTCGATTTAGGGTTTTAGGAAACAAAGCTTTGTTTCGAAAAATGGAACTCCGGTGTTCTTGACAAATCGAAAAGATTTGGGAAAGAGAGGGAAAAGAGCTGCAATATGGAGGTTAATGTCAACCGGTTGAGCAGGTAAGAAGATTATGAGTTATTTTAAATGATTTTTTTTTAACTGTAATTTTAAACCTCCATTAACCAGTTTTTTGTTTTTTAAAAAAGTTTTATTCATATTTTATTTTACTTTTTTTTTGTTTTGCAAATGTCTAGTAATTTTATAATCTACTATATAATTACTAAAGCAGAATACTGACTGCGCCACGTGATGCCCGTAGAATGAGCCCGAAATTTACGCTGCCACGTGTCGCCTCATATTTTTTCGACAGATATGTCAAAAAACTAATAAAATCAAACAAAATAAAATTACTATCTATAATAACCGGATTTGCACACGCTCTCCAATTATTTTGATCTACTTTTTTCCATAAATATTTTGAAAATATAATTTTATCTTTTAAAATATGAAAATATATAACAAATATTTGATCATTTCCTAATATACTATACATATTAGTTGGTGATCTTATGAAGATCAAGATCGTGACTTCTGAAAATGGAGTGAATCAAAATATTAATTTTTTTTTCCTTACATAGATTATGAAGGGATCAAATAAATCGCACAATTTTCTTCCATAAATACTTTAAAGATATAATTTACCTTTTTAAGTATTTAAATAATAATCCGATAAACAAATTTCGTGATAAACCAATTCGTGCATGGCACGAAAATTAAACTAGTATTTTAAAAGTGACAATACTTTTACAAATGGATATGTAAAAATTAGTAGTGTTTGCAATTCCGTCTTTTATAATACCATAAATAAATTTAGGAAAAGCATCAAATGAGAATAGGAAAATAGGAGAGAATTGAGAATAAAAGGGGGTTGTTGGATCGGAGGCGAATCAAGGGCCCATATTAGACTTTCATTAAAAGCCGTATAATTCGGGCGTGCCGAATTTTTACCGAATTTTTCGACCGTATTATTCGCGTTTTATTGGCGAATAATACGGATTTTGGCTTATTTTTTTGCTGGGCACTCTTTTAATTCGTTGTCATTGAACAACGCCTTGAACACTTGCATCCAGGACCATGAACACTGATGTTTCAAGCCATGACCATGAACATGGACGTTTATATTGATGTCCTTGAACATGGATGTAAAAGGCTGAAAACATTTGAGAGAAATCCATGAACAGTAATTTAAGTATCCATGAACGTTTGTACTGATGTCCTTGAACATGGATGTAAAAGGCTGAAAACAGTTGAAAGAAAAAATCCATGAACTGTCAACTAAGTATCCTTGAACGTTTTTATTGATGTCCTTGAATATAGATGTACAAGACTGGAAACAGTATTATTCGCGTTTTATTGACGAATAATACGGATTTTGACTTTTTTTTTGCTGGGCACTTTTTTTGTTCGCTGGCATTGAACAATTATGTTCAACGCCTTGAACACTTGCATCCAGGACCATGAACACTGATGTTTCAAGCCTTGAACACTTGTGATTTTGGCTTATTTTTTTGCTGGACACTTTTTTTGTTCGCTGTCATTGAACAACACCTTGAACACTTGCATCCAGGACCATGAACACTGATGTTTCAAGCCATGACCATGAACATGGACGTTCATGGCGATGAACATTAACGTTCGTGGTAAGTTAATTAGTAGAGACTTTTATGACGATTAACATGGACATTCATGACATTTAACAGAGACGTTCATGGCATATAACAGGAACATTCATGGACTTGAATCTAAAGGTTCATGGTTCATTTGAGCATAGAGTTCTTGACCTTGAAAATACTAGTTCATGGCAATGATAAGAATTGTTCATGGTCATGACTGAAACAGTTCATTGATGGAATCAAAATCGTTCATTGTCAAATCTCATTTCGTCTTTCTTTTCCTTTCAATCTCGATTTCTCAAATCCAGCAACAATGGCGTCCATTGACAAGATTTGCTCCTCGATTTGCCCCTCCATTTACAGGTTTTGCTCGAATTTGGCGGTGAAGATGCGGAGGATCGAAAAACCTAGATCTAGGAATTAGAAAAATAGATCTGGGAAAGAGAATCGAAAACCTAGATCTATGAAGAAGGAAAATAGAGAAACAAGACAGATCTGGTGTGAAGAGGAAGAGAAAAGGAGTGAGAAGTCTTGTTGTGGTTTGGTTCCTCATTGTGGAATTATGGCTTGAAATTGACGGCGGCATTTCGATTTGGTAGGGTTCTGGAGGATTGGGGCTTGAAGAGAGGTGGAGGAGAGCTTGTTGGCGGCGGCAGCAGCGTTTCGATTCGGTAGGAACCTGGAGGAGGAGGAGGAAGCCATGGGAAGAAGAGTGAAGGAAGGAGGAGAAAGAGGAAGACGTACGGAGAAGAGGAAACGCGTACGCGGATGCTGTAATTAGGTTGCTACGTGGCAATTCCTTAGTTATTCTCTGTTCTCTCTTAGAGATTGGTTCTCACCAGAACTGCATCCATAAATTTAAACCATTTTTAACAAAAAGGAAGTAAATGCGACGTCTTCTCTCCTTTCAGTTCAGTTCTCTTCTCTAACTCTTGCATAGTTGCATGTCAAGCCGCTCACAGTCCACTGATAAACGTCCTTCGAGAACTTCATTATGAGGTCTGGTTTCTCTTCTTTCCACTACGATTCCAATTTGGCTTAGTTCTACCATTGTTTCTGGTTCTCCTGGTGAGGTCCCCAGTCATACTGAGTTTTCGATTTTAAGTATTATTGTTGTCCAGAAACCCTAATTTGGAGTTTTTGGCTTCTGGATATCCGAACATTTTAAGTATTATTGTTGTCCATAAAGGCTCCATTTTCACCCTTTTCAAATCAATTCAATCCCCAAAACCACTTCTGCTCAGTGCGTGGCTTCTAGGGCTTCACTTTACAATCTCTCTCCTAACCCATTCGGCACTGTATTCCTGGACTTTTCAAGTCCTGTTGCTGCTCATTGCATAGGAGTTCCCGTAAAATAGTTCGTGTTGTCCCCAATGTCTTGAAATTGGCCTCGGTAAGACTTTCAGAATCTAAATTTTGGTTTTCCAGATTTATGCCCATCAGATGTTTCCTGGCAACTGAACGTGATAGTTTTGTTTGTGAATTGATGCTATTATTCTCAGTTATAACAACCGACGTTTCTCTCCAGTTCCACTTATCTAATTCCTGCACAACCCAACTGAAACACGTCGTCAGGTTCTTTCCAGTTCCGAACAACGCTTTGAGAGCCATGCCAACCCACTCCTCAACTCTTTCTCCTGATTCCTCCACGCTTCGTTTCGACAACAACCTTGTCGATAAAATCTGTCATTTTGCCTTCAATTCGAATGGGTGCTCACCATCTCTCTCCGCTTCTTTGCACTGTAACACCTTTCCTGTTCCTATTTTGGGGCGTCCCCAAAAAAGTTTCAAGTTTGTCAATTCGTTGAGAGTAAGCAAAGGCGGTTCGGGCATTTCGAGTGTTTTCAGTGAATTTAATAGGTTTATCAGGCTTCATTGCGATAGAATCCCCATTGGGTTTGCTTCGATTGGGTCGAAGCCGGATGAGAGTAAAGGGGCTGTAGGGGATACTGGGAATGAGGTCTTCAAGGATGCTGCGTTTCCTACTAATGGCCTCAATGCTGAAACCCAGAAAAGGGTGTTGATTTTGATGAGTGATACTGGTGGCGGCCACAGGGCTTCTGCGGAGGCCATTAAAGCTGCTTTTCATCTGGAGTTTGGGGACGAGTACCTGGTATACCTCACGTTCTTCTTTTCTTAAATCTCTTTTTTGTTTGATGAAACTTGTATGGGTGTTCTGAGAATGAAAATTCGTGGCGCTTATGGATTATGATATCATATTTACTTGATCTGGAGCTACTTGGCCTTGGGAAGGCTTAAAATGGACTTATAGAAGTCATAATTTTATTGGTAAACGTTCCTTCCAAACTGCTGCCAATTTTACTCTCTCTTGTAAGAAACTATGAGTTAAGAGTGCTGTTTAATTCGATTTGTCTCTTCCAGAATCTAGATTTCTACCCTGTTACATGACACTTGTTTGCTGGCGGGTAGGGAGCATACCTGGCTGTCATGTAGACTTGTTACGGAAGATTGGATGATCATTGGATCATTCCGGTTGGCTAATTTGCAAGCATGGTATTTGTTGATCAATTTGATTGTTAAATAAAAATGAGTGATAATGGAGCCTTTATTTATAACTCTCCCTCTTCCCTTTTCTTTATTGTACTATTAGAGTATTAGTCTTTCAGGCATGTGGGTGATGTCTGAATGTGTCTATTTTTCTTTTTGATTTTAGTCATCCTATAAACAGTAAGAGTTGCAGGTGTTTGTTGTTGATTTATGGTCGGAGCACACCCCATGGCCATTTAACCAATTACCAAGAAGTTATAACTTCCTGGTGAAACATGGGCCACTTTGGAAAATGGCTTATTATGCTTCAGCTCCTCGTGTGGTGCATCAGTCCAATTTTGCTGCGACATCAACATTCATAGCACGGTGAGTCTCTTTGCTGCAACCTCCTATGGTTCAAATGAGGTATTACCATGGTTGGTGCCTTGATGGTTATACCAGGGCATTGAAATACTTCCATTATTATTTTTATTTTTTTGGTAGAAGAAATACTTCCATTATGTGCCTTAAATACTTTCAGTTGCATGATTGAATTGAGTTATTTTTAACAACGACAAAACTCTCTAGTGAACCCCCTAGGAGAGAGGGAATCATGGGAAAAGTAAGATGGTCGACCTCTAGGTGTGAGGCACAAGATAAAGTATTTTAATTTGATTTTGGATTCTATCTTGTTATCTTTGTTGGTTGCTCAATATTTGCAGAGGTAGGTGGACACAAGGTCGTTGCATTGATGAATGTATAAGTTATATGATATGTTGGCTGCATAATATGGAACATCATAGCATTTTGTTTCTTGTATAACATGATTTAGATTATATAATACCCTATCTTATTCATCATTTCATGTAACAACATTAGAGATGCAATTGTCCAATACATATTTACATTTTTTCTTGCTCTCTTTCTTAAGATCAACCTTTGGAATGACTTTATTCATCCGATCTTGGTTGTCACATATTTTATGGTACAATGTCTAATAGAGAAGTTGCTAAGGGGTTGATGAAGTACCAGCCAGATGTTATTGTAAGCGTCCATCCACTGATGCAACATGTTCCACTTCGTATATTACGGGCAAAGGGACTTCTGCAAAAGATTGCTTTTACTACTGTGGTTACGGATTTAAGCACCTGCCATCCTACATGGTAGATTCAATAGTAATAATAATAATTCAACTTTCGAACTTGTCAATTTTCTGCTTGTGCTAATGACAACTTTGTTTCTTTATCAGGTTTCATAAGTTAGTAACAAGATGCTATTGTCCATCAAATGAAGTAGCGAAACGCGCCATGAGAGCTGGACTGCAACCTTCTCAAATCAAGGTTTATGGCCTACCTGTTAGGCCTTCCTTTGTCGAACCTGTTCGAAAAAAGGTTCACTTTTTGCTCATTCTATTCTGTCTCGTTCTTTATATTTTTCCATTATGTTGCACTAGCATGTGATATGATTAGCTACTATAAAAATTATGTGTTATATGCTGTAACAACCTTGTTTAGCTTAGAGCATTCAGTTCTTGTAGATTTGCTTCTTTGAAGAGTTCTAATGCTAGTCAATGGCAACTGTCTTCCTGAACAATTGTTCTCAATTGTTATTATATATGATGTTTCAATTCATTCCACAGGATCAGTTGAGGAAGGAGTTGGGAATGGATGAACATCTACCGGCAGTTTTGTTGATGGGAGGAGGAGAAGGTATGGGCCCCATAGAGGCGACGGCTTTAGCACTTGAAAATGCACTATATGATGGGAATCTAGGTGTGCCAATAGGTCAGATTCTAGTTATATGTGGTCGAAATAAGAAACTTGCTGAAAAGTTGCACTCTCTTGATTGGAAGGTCCCTGTCCAGGTATGTTTATTTCAGTTGTAATCACAAATATTAAAAAATGTATTTGCACATAATGGCATCCTATAGAAAAGCTTTCGTATTGAATCTTCTGCATGTTTGTTTTTGCCTGATAGTGTTTCAATTCTCTTGCACTGTGATATAGCTGAAGAATGGCATAAAGCTTTTCTTTCACTTCACTCATTTTTCAATCATTGTCCTGATCAATGAGAATACCTATTCCTTCATCCTCTAATTCCTTTCTTTCTAGCTTCTCAAAATTGAACATGAAAAAATTTGTACCCATGAATACTTCTCAGTCTATATTGGAAAAACTGTTTTCTATGATAATATTAAATATATACCAGTTCTCACCTAATAAATATTAGATTAAAAAACAAAACTTTACATGTTCAGCAAAGATGATCTGAAATTAGCACCATGAATGTTTCTGATTCTAATTTGGCAATACAAATTATTATGTAAAAAATTTAAGTCTAAACAAAATCGAAAATGGAAATGGTAATAAATCCACGCTATTCCCCTTTTTCGTTCTTCCTAACTTAGGTCCTTAACCTAACCCTATCCTTCTCTAGGCAATTCCCTTCTCTTTTCCTCTTTCCTTGTTTATTAGGGGTTGACTGTGGCGATACGTCATGGTGTGATTTCTCCATGCTACTGCAATTTTCAGGCTCTACCACATTTATCTCCCTTTCGAAGTCCTTCACCTTGGCTCCTACAAATGTATTGTCATCCTCTACCATTCTCCTCCAATCCCTTGCCAATCTCCAGTTTCCACTAGCACCATTTTTTCCTCTCCATTCACATGTGCCTGCACTCCCTTGCCTCTCTCTACTCAATATATTTATCCGCTTGTCGTACCCTAAACCAAACTTAATGACCACATATAGGGCTGGAAATCACCCGTGGCCCGTGGGTGACTGGCCCACTTGTAAAATCCGATCCGAATATATGAATGATCACCCGAAATAAACCGGGTGATGGATGGGGTGAAACGGGTGACACGTACCCATTACCCGATCCATCACCCGCACTTCACCCACCCATATGTTCACCCGTCGATAATTGTAGTTCTAATTCTATTTTATTGAAATGTATGACTTTAGTTTTAGTTTTTTATGTTTAAAAGTTCAATATTTTAAGAATATTTTCTATTAACATCCATCAAATCCTTTATTTAGAACAACTATTTTCATATATTGAAGAGAATAAATTATTTTTTGCACTTAATCATGTATTTTATAATATTTAAATAATTATAAAATATTAATAAGTATGTTATGCGGGTGACCCGACCCACCCAAATCACCCGTTGATGATGGATGGATGGATGCGGGTGAAAAGTTTCGCGGGTGATGGGTGGGTCGGATTGAGTATTTAACTTCACGGGTCGGGTGATAAAATGGCTCTACCCATCCATTACCCGACCCATTTCCACCCCTAACCACATGTTCTTTGCGTGGTACATGTTTTGGTTTTGAAAAATATGTTTGTTTGAATTTGAAATGTTTGTATGATTTTGGAAATGATGTGACTGAAATTGAATTGCTCATATACGAGTGGTTTTTATTTTAGTGGTAGTGTTGGGTGCTGATACGGTTGGTGTAGGCCAAGATTGTGGATTGCTGATCAGATACGTAGACTAAATGGTTGGTGGTTTTGGTGGTAGGGGGACTTCAGTGTTCAGGAATCAGGATATTGTTGGACTGTTGGTGACATGATGGTGTTGGCGATTGATAATAATGTGAATGTGTTGGGTTTGCCAGTTTGGTGGTCATGATATTGGGTAAAAAAGGAGAAGGGGAGATTTCTTTTCTAATACATTTCTTTTGACTTCTAATAAGGAAAACAAAATGCTATGATTATCTTTTTCCATGACAGCTGACTTAATGCAAAAATTAATATTGTAGTTTTGTTCAACAAGTGAAGTATAGATTATCTATGTGGTCTTTTTTGCGGGGGAGATCAGTATCTTGGAGTGACAAAATAGGGTTTGTTTATAGTTGCGTTTCTTTTGTTATTGTGCTTTGCGTGCAACTTCTGCAAATTGACTAATGAAAATTTGCAGGTAAAAGGTTTTATCACCAAAATGGAAGAGTGTATGGGGGCTTGTGATTGCATTATTACAAAGGTTTAGCTATATAGTATTTGTTTTAACCATTGGGGTGACTAGCCTTGTGTATTAATGGGAGTCCCCCTTTCAGGCGGGTCCTGGAACCATTGCAGAAGCCATGATTCGAGGGCTTCCTATAATTCTCAATGATTATATTGCTGGCCAGGTAGGAATACAATGTTTCTCAACCCATGAGACATAATTAATGTTGTTGGCTCTGATCTGTTTCGTAATTCGTGCACTATTGTCATGGGTAGGAAGCTGGAAATGTGCCCTATGTTGTGGAAAATGGATTTGGAAAGTACTCCAAGTCACCTAAGGAGATAGCGAGCATAGTAGCCCAGTGGTTTGGTCCAAAGGCGGACGAGTTAGGGATCATGTCACAGAATGCATTGAGACTTGCAAGGCCAGGTGCCGTGTTCAAGATTGTTCACGATATCCATCAGCTGGTTGGAGAAAGAAGTTGTCTTCCTCAGTATACCTGTGCCAGTTGACCACAACTACAACTTTCACTGGTTGTGTTTTGAGTAGTGCAGTAGCTTTAGACCGACTCTTTTGAGAGCTTTTTAAATACATATTATTGTGCACTACTTTATTTTGAAATACATATTGTCTGTTCACAACTTTTTGAGCCACTTGGCTAGGGATGGCAACGGGGCGGGGAGTACTCTACCCGTCCCTGTTTTTGGTCCCGGTCCCAGTCGAGGACGGTGATTGTACCGCCAACAAACCTCATTCACCTAACAAGAATCTCACTAGAAATGGATAGGGGTGTTCGAACCGGTGTATAGTAAATTTTTCAAAACAAACTATTTTTATTTTTCTAATGACTTTTTTTTTTTAAAATTGGTCATATAATTGTTCATTTACGGTTCAAATCTAGACCGGATTATACTTGAACCGTAAAAAATAATATACGTAGGATTAAATGAGATAAATTTATTATAACAAAAGCATGCATATTGCGGTCTATTACAGTCATGGACCGGACTGTAACTCGTAAATCTTTAAATTATTGGACCGTGGACCGAATTGTTACATACTACGGTCTGGACCGTAATTTCCTGTTTGATTCAAATTTACGGTCCGGTCAAAAAATGAACACCCTTAGAAATGGAAAGACAAATCTACAATGGGAAAAACCCCGAATAACTTCATCAAAATTTTATACTAACGGATCAACCAAATTGTATGGAAACTCTGCTTATGGCTATATTTTCCGAGATGATAAGAGATAACCAGTTGCAATTTTTGCAGAATAATGTGCCAAATCGACAACTTTGTGCACTGAGGCGCTCGCAATCCGTAACGCTATAATCAAGGCAAGGGACATGAATTTACAGTTTATTGAGACAGAAACTGACAACTTAATCATTGCTAATACCAGAGGCGAAGCCATGATTTTATTCTAGAGGGGGCTAAAATTCTGCACGATAAAAATCTGGTGTGGCTTAAATCCAACGTGGCTTAAATCATATTTTCACATGAGATGAAAGAAAAAAATTAAATAATTTTATTTTTATGACTTAAATCTGTTAGGACTGACTAAAATTGTATTTTCATATGAGATGAGGAGGACAAACTTAAGGTAATTTCATTTTCAGATATTTCGCCCGATAACTTAGCATAATTCACATGGTACACCAAAGTTTGACGTATTTCATGTGGTAACCCTGAGAATTATATGAATTTCGCCCCATACCCATTCCGTTAAAGTTAACAGAAAAACGTTAAATTTAATTAGGAAAAAAACGCAAATGAACAATAAATTAAGGGAGGTGCTAGCTACGCTCAAATTTTTTCACTAAATAAGCTCAACTGTTCACGCGTATAGAAAGCGGGAGCGGGACCAGATGCACGGATACGCGAAGCGGGAGCGAGATAGACTGAACGGGTATCCGATGGAGGTCAAAAATCACAAAGAATCACGCACCCGCAACACGGGTGCGTGACTGTTTGTCACTAAATGTGACTCACGCTCCCGCAAAGCGGGTGCGTGAATCTTTGTGAGTTGAAGAACTTGTGGTCGTTCCTCCTCATCATATATATGGCACCGTCTAGCCATGTTCGTCCCCAAGAAAGACCCCTCTCGAGCCATCTAATCCAAACTCCGACCGTACCATCATCTTCCTCGTGCTCAAGTCAGTTGAACTTGACTCCAGAATCGTCTAGAACCATATCCGAACGGTATCGAATCACCTCCGAACTTATCCATGTTATGCACAAAAATCAGTGAACTTCTCCAGAAAGACCCCTCATATATATGGCACCGTCTAGCCATGTTCGTCCCCAAGAAAGACCCCTCTCGAGCCATCTAATCCAAACTCCGACTGTACCATCATCTTCCTCGTGCTCAAGTCAGTTGAACTTGAATCCAGAATCGTCTAGAACCATACCCGAACGGTATCGAATCACCTCCGAACTTGTCCATGTTATGCACAAAAATCAGTGAACTTCTCCAGAAATACCCCTCATATATATGGCACCGTCTAGCCATGTTCGTCCCCAAGAAAGACCCCTTTTGAGCCATCTAATCCAAACTCCGACCGTACCATCATCTTCCTCGTGCTCAAGTCAGTTGAACTTGACTCCAGAATCGTCTAGAACCATACCCGAACGGTATCGAATCACCTCCGAACTTGTCCATGTTATGCACAAAAATCAGTGACCTTACCACTTTGAAGCACTTTTCTAAGTCCGGTGGAACATACCAGTCGCTGCAATCCATCCTCGGAGAAACTTTGCAGCTCCACAAACCCAACGACACTAGCCTTGCTCTATGTGATTGCTCTGCGAGCCGCCAACGAGCCACTCAAAATTGACTTAGGGTCTGTTCGGAATGTAACTTATTATGACTTATCGTGACTTATCTGCCCAGATAAGTCTTCGAAGCTTAAGTCTACCCAAAAAACGGGTTCGATATGTTCCTGACTTATCGTGACTTATTTTTGGACAAAAAAATAAGTTACATTCTCCAACTTACCTGACTGGTGGCTGGACTTATCTCAATTTTTTTTTTCATATTTCCCCCTACCCCGATAGCTTTCACTATTCTTCATCCTTCTTCCCCAGTTTATCATAGTTCTCCCTTCCCTCTCGATCTCCGACATCTCCGACCTCGATCCCTCTCGATCTCCAGCGACATCCGACCTCGGTCCCTCTCGATCTCCGACATCATCGTTGTCTCATCTCATTCCTATTTTCTCATCTCGCTCACTTTCAGATTCTAGGGTTTGCGGCGTTTTTCCGGCTCTTGTGTCCCCGTCGCCGACATCGGATATCGCGTCGCCGTCTCCTTCCTTTGGCGTCGTTGGCTCGTCGTCTCCTTCAAGGTTCTCTCCATCAATTTATAGATTTAGGGTTTTTTCATTAGTTTTTGCCTGTTGTTTGATACTCATCTCTCCATCAATTTACAAATTTTTGTTTTTACAGATTTAGGGCTTTTTCATTGGTTTGCCTATTGTTTGATGTTGTAGAGCAGGAATTCGTTCGATTGTTTGAAAATGTCGAAGCTCTCCATTCTGGTTGTTGATGGCCTGTACATTCTACTTATGTTGGTATTATCTTGATGTGGAAGATAGTAAAATTTGGCCTTTTAAAGCTTCAAAAAATGCTTTCTTATAGTATGTTATCATTGCATATTTGAACTCTTATGAGTTGTTTGTACTTTGTCAATTGTTATGTGATGCTTTCTTATAACATTTTTTGTGCTCAGTGTAGCACCTTCTGCTAAAAGTTATCCTTGCATATTTGAACTCTTATGTGAGTTGTTTGAACTTGGTCAACTCTTATGTGATGCTTTCTTATAGCATGTTATCCTTGCATATTTGAACTCTTATGAGTTGTTTGAACTTTGTCAACTATTACGTGATGCTTTCTTATAGCATTTTTTGTGCTCAGTGTAGCACCTTCTGCTAAAAGTTGTCCTTGTATATTTGAATTCTTATGAGTTGTTTGAACTTGGTCAACTCTTATGTGATGCTTTCTAGAACTGTTGTATTATCCAGCTTGCGGACAACTCTTTGTGTTCGGTTCAGAAGTGAAGTGGTTGCTTGCGGTGTGGTCTATGCTGCTGCTAGGTTGTTTCAAGTGTCCCTTCCTGAGAATCCTCCCTGGTGGAAGGCATTTGATGCAGAAAAATTTGGTATAGATGAAGTGTGTAGAGTACCCTATGTTGTTGTAGATGATTTATGTAAGTAGTTCAATATTACAGATTAATGGATTCATGTATTACCATCTACTATATTGTTGTAGATGTTTTTTCATGAATTAACATTCAAACCTATTAGCTCAATGGTAGAGCAACGTGCTTTATGTATGTGGATATGTGTTCGAGTCGCACATAGGCTAATCTATATTTATTTCAATGCTCTTATGATCCTGGTTAAATTGGATTAGTGAAGCTTTATGTGGCCTTGTACAGGCTTTGAGGAAGAAACAATCAAAATTTAGGGAAAAAAATATCAATGCATATGATACCCTCACAAAATTAAATTAAGGGTAATTTTGTAGTTTTCATCTAAAATTAATTCGGGATAAGTCATTGATACCGAACGCGTCCTAAGGTTTCAGCCATCAGTTTCAGTTTCAGCCCTAACTCAATTCAGCCCCGAGCTTAAATTCTTCCAATCAGCTTCAGCCCAATTCAGTTCCTACTTCAGCTTCGGCCTCAATAAGCCTCAGCCATACCGAACAGACCCTTAATCAAAGACTTTGAAATGACATTAGCGATCTAAAAAAAAATGTCCCGCACCCGCAAAGCGGGTGCGGGACATTGTTTACTTAACCCGCAAAATGTCACGCACCCGCAAAGCGTGAGCGTGATATTAAGAAATCGGATACCCTAAACCCTTTGTTCGCTCCCGTTTTTCGTATGCGTGGGTTCGGTCGCACACCCGCTTTCCGTAAGCGTGAATCTTTTGAGCGTAAACAGAAGAAAATTTGAGCGTATCTAGCGGTCGCGTAAATTAATTAAAATAAAGAATTCGAACTTGTGTTTGCTGGTTTTCATTTCTTTTCCATCCGTACTCGCAAACAGATTTTCTTCATTTGAACACATCAATGGCAGGTTTTGAACTTATATTAATTGCTTATATAATCTGAACACCTACCTTTTTTGTTTGGATCTTCTTGGAAATCTAATGATTTAATACGTTCGTGAAATTATAAAAGAGCACAAATTGGAATGGAAGAACACAAATTCGAACATGTGTTTGCAGCAGCAAAACAAAAGAATTTGAAAGAAAACAAATTAGAAGTTGTGTTTGGAGCAACATCACAAACAAATTTGAAAGAGCACAAATTCGAACTTACTACCTTCCTAAATCCCTAAATCCAGTCTATAAAGCCCTAAATTCCTAAGTTATATTTGCTAACAAATCTATTAAATCCTTGGAAGAGTAGAAAATATGCGTTACGATGCTCTTCCTCCAAACACCATCGAACGAGTGTTGCTAATAACACCGCCGAATGAAGGCCACCATTGTCGCCGGCTTCAAGAGAGGAGAACGAAACGCGGATGAGGGATACAGACTTGACTGCTTTTTTCCCATTTTCCTTTTTCTTAAAATAAATTTGTATTATTTTGGTTAACATTAACGGGATGGGTACGAAACACAATTTATATAGATCTGGTTAGCACGTGAAACAAACTAAGTTTTAGTACCCATGTGAATTAAGCTAAATGTACGAAATTTTTGTTTTATTTTTATGGCTTAAATTTATTAGAGTTGATTGAAATTATATTTTTAGATTAAATAAGGATAAAAAAACTTTTAAAAAATTATTTTTTTGAGCGGGGGCTATAGCTTTCTCTGGACCCCATGTAAATCCGCCCCTAGCTTATACCTTGGAAAAAAATTGGTACTATCCTTGAGATATTGAGATTATTATCTCTGATATCCTTTGCCTTTTACAATCTTTTTCGACAATGCAAATTTCGCATGTTTTCCGTGAAATCAATGTGGTTGCAGATTTTGTGGCTTGGTGGTAAGGGCACAAAGGGGGTAAGGGCAGGTCCCGTGTTCGATCCCTACCTGCCCTCCTTTCTCCTGGGTGCAACTCCCAGGGGTTTATCGTGTCCCTTGCCGCTGGGTCGAGTCGGTCGGTGTAAGCCGGTTTACCCGATTCTGGGTCTTTGCCGGCTAGGTCCCGGGCCCGCAGGTTTACCACCCCGCAAGTGGTGGGTTCCTGTGTCGTCAAAAAAATAAAAATGTGGTTGCAAATCATGCACACGAGTTTTCACTAGAAGAAATTGAGACTTTTCCAGATTTTCGTGTTCTCATCCGAAAAGATGCTATATGCAGATTGTCAAGGCATACTTAAAACTAGTCTAATTCTTACGTTATCAAACAAAATACTTTTATAAATTTATAAAATATTTTCATGCTTTCTGGGTAAGTGTTACTTTATCATAATAGCTCAATCTTTGATCATTTTTCTCATGGACCCTAAGAATCAATTTCAAATAGTAATTACAATAATAAGTACCCATAACCAAAAATCTAGAAAAATACTTAGGTATACAAATCATCCAAGGACGCGTTAATAATGCAACGTTTCGCCTCACTAAAAAACAACTGTCCAAATGGAAGGCAAATTCATTCTAGAAGAGCGGTCCTCATCCAGGCAAATCTATCAAAAGTTAATTTTCTCATGCAAAGTGTTTTGCTCCCTACAAATGAAATTACTATAGAAAATCCTCAGTGAACCAAATAATGCTTGGATACGAATTGTTCAAGAAAAATACATCAAGGACGAGTTTCTTTTCTCTCTTCCAAAAAATAAGTTTTCATGGCAATTTACAAGACTACCTAGCCTCATAAAATAATTCCAAACAAAATTGTGATGGCAAATAGGAAATGGTAGGACTATAGATTTTTGGAATGATAAATGGCCTGGCGATCTATCATTAAATGAAGCTTTGAGCACTAACGACAGTGGAAAAAAGGTCTCTGGTTTCATCACTGACAATAAAGAATGGAATTCCATCCTCCTAAACGAAGTCCTTCCAAATAACATGGTTGCAAGAGTTAAACAGATCCAAATCCCATTGCACAACTTTGAAGACAAATTAATATGGAACATTCTCCCAATGGAAAATATTCTGTAAAATCTGTCACACAATCACTTGATAAATATAGAGGTAGAGTACCAAGAGATAACCTTTCCCGGATCTGACAACTTAACTTACCACCAAAAATTAAACATCTTCTTTCGAAATCTTGTTCAGATTTACTTCCCACTACAGAGAGACTGAATAGGCATTATAATAGAGTTACCGCTGAATGCATTTTATGCAAAGAATCAAATGAAGACATTAGTCATTTATTTTTCAATTGTAAATACACTAAAACATTATTCGTGAAATTGTATGACATTTTAATGAGTCTTTAGCACCAGTTTTAATTACCGCAACTTTTATAATTTAACATATAATAGAGGAGCGATGTCCTACTTTGAACTTGCCTGTTTTGTCTGGTGGCATATATGAATGTTAGAAATGCGATGAGTTTTCCCAATAAGACAAATGAAAGTCCAAGATGTGAGGACATTTGTGCATCATATAGACTATTCAGAACATTGGAATCAGAAAAGACGAAATAAAGTAAATCGAAGAAGGATAAGGAAATTGCATGGGTAAAACTGAGAGATGGGCATATCAAACTAAACTTTGATGGATCAAGGAATGGAAATGGAGACACCAAATAGGTTTTCTTTTTAGGGATAAGAATAATAATATTATCTTTATGGAAAGTCACATTATTGAACCGACAACTATTTTACAGACAAAAACCATTTCGATATGGGTCGGAGTGGCTCAAGCGCATTGGCTAGGTATTAAGAAGTTTATAATTGAAGGATATAACCTAGCTGTTATAAATGTTTTACAAAGAATATGGGGCACACCATGGGAAATCAACGTGATCATCAAAAACACTCGAAGATTTCTAGCCTACTTTGAGGATATCAAAATTCGTCATTGTTATAGAGAAGCTAATCAAGCTACATACTTTCTTACATTGAAAGCAGTGTGATTTACATACTCTACGTCATTTTTGTATGAATGGTATTATAATATAATTGTCCGTAAGGATGATTTAGGTCTAAGGTGTTTGAAAAGGACAATCTAATTCTTAAACTATGTAAATGAAATTGGTAATATATTGCAATAAGAATATGTAGCAATTAACTCTAAGTGAAGGATCTAATTAAATATATGATCGATCCCGAATAATAAGATGAAGCAAGGAGTAGCCAAGTCCAAAGATAGACATTAGTTTAAAAAAGACACCGACAAACATGAATTGTGCAAGCAAGCAAGCAAACAAAAGAATTAAAAGGGAGACGGATATATGAGTACCATCAACATGACATGACAATTAAGAATAAATCAACAATAAAAAGAAAAGAAAAGAGTGGATAAATAATAATTATGAGTCGGGAGACTCGGGCACAGGCAAATCCTCGTCGTCCGGCTCACCCATGACCCAATCCCCATCCTTGAGCACCATGCCCTTGTTCTTCTCGACCCACCACGAGGCGGGCACCTTGCACTCGTCCTTGAGGAACTCACACGACTTGTTGACGAGAGCCAAGCTCCTCTTGACCTTCTCCCTGAACTTGCCTTGCTTGCCGTTCCAGCCATTGACGACATGCAGCATGGCCTGCAGGTTGTGCCAGTCGCTGGGGTTCCTGGAGTCCTTGAGGTAGGGCGACTTCCTCGTGTCGATGAGTAGGTCGGTGCCCGTGTTGACGTACCCCATGACCCGGGCGGGGTAGTGGGGTATGAGGTCGATCTCGTTCTTGACGTGCAGGGCCTTGAGGTTGGAGTAGGACTCGAACCTTTCCTTGAAGTTTTTGTTGCCGACCTTGGGGCATCCAAACACCACCGCGCACACGGGGATGGACTGGGTAAGGTTCTCCACCACGTCGAAGCCGCTCACTACTGACATGCTTGCCCCTAAGCTGTGTCCTGTCAATGTGATGCTCAACTTCTCCTCCTTGTACCTGATCGAACTTCAATTATTATTATTAATAAACTAGCATATGTTATATATAACTATATATGGATCTTAATGGACCATTAATTTGAATAAGTAATATTCTTACACTATTTAATTTACCATATCAAAAAAGAAAATTATTCAATATTTTATTTATCATAAGCTATATATATTTGTAAATTACAGATCGAAATTGTTATATATATTAGAAATGTGAACTAATGTAAATTGTGAAAAAAGAAGGACAAATGAGTAAATCGATATTTAGATTCACAGGTCGACACGCGTACGTAGGCTAGAGAAGAAGGTCTTTAGTAAATATAAATAAATATATAGATTATTCAATTCTTGACTAAAAATATTCATAAGGTGTATTGTATGATAAGAATTGAAGGTAAATATGTAAATTTGTATCAAGAAAAAGAATGTAAATTAGAAATTTCATATCATTTATTCAATTAACAAAGATAAAAATACTCTAGGTAATATAGTCATATAAAAAATTTATTTATAATTTATATTTTTTTATTTACTGTATACACATCATTATCTAATTAATATAGTTCATAGAATTAGCACCCTAGTATTTTTGTAATACAAAAACCAATCCGATTTACTATATATTATCTAATACTAATTAAGGGAATTGAATACATACTACCTTATAGCATCGAGATAATTAAGGGTCTTGCAAACATACTACCATATATCGCCGATAAAATGTAGCAATATTAGTATGCAATTAGTATTTTTCCTAATATCTATTAAGGTGTTGCAAATTGTCCAACTTTATTAAATGGATTACAAATATAGTATACAGATGAAAGATTATCAAACTTTATTTAATTTTGTAATATTAATATACATATTAGTATTTTTTTTCCAAATATTAATTAAGGTCTTGTAAATTGTTCAATTTTATTAAATGGATTATTGATATAGTATATAGTGGAAATATTATCCAACTTTATTTAATTTTGGTAAGTAATATTATGGCTTCTTTACTTTGTAACATATAGTAAAATATTATATTATATGAATGATATCTTTTTTGATAATTAAGAAAATTTGTGTAGATAAATGTAATGTAATTTGTAAAAAAATAGAAAAATGAAGAGGTAAGTAGACAATAAAATTTGGTGATATGACATAGTTAAAAGGGTGACACATGTGAAAGATAAGAAGGATTTTAGTTATAATATAGATATAGATATATAGATAACAAAGAGTACCGGCTCTCTTTCTTTGACCAAAAAAAAGTAGTAAATAACCGAGGGCGCCCCTTGAGAGGCGCGGCAGCTAATTTCATCCTATCCTCTTGTCTCTGTCTACCTTTAATAATTATTCCCCGTCTACCTTTAATTACTTGACCGGCCACCTATTTGTGATAATTAATCTACATTGTTGCTATGATTCACCCCGGCCGCTGCCATCTATCATCTTCCGCTTTTTAGGTATGAATTAGCTAATTAGTAGCTAGGCAGCTATAAAGTAATCATATATAATTAATTACTACAATCTAATGTAATAAAGTTTATAACAAAACAAGACCTTTGAATGAGGTACTTGAGCTTGGCGAGGAGCTGAGTTCGGACACTGGTCCTGGTAAAGGGGGACTTGGGGTCATCAGACACATACATGGTCATCCATCCTCTCATGACCTTGGGCACACCACCGTCTTCGCTGGATGAATCTCGGCCGTTGATATGATCGGAGCGCAGCAGCTCCTGTGCGGATTCCAGATCAGCCCCTAGGACATCAATCCACTCGTAGTTACGGGTGGTGCCGCGCCAGACGACGTAGATCTCCCTCCTGCCGAGCTGGGCGCTGACGCGGTCGTTGGAGACGGCAACGTAACCGATCCAGTTGGACTCGCGGTCCCAGCGCTCCCGGGACTGCGACTTCATGAGGAAGGTCTCGGGGACGCTGACGCGGGCGGTGGCGTAGAGGAAGGAAACGACATCATATTCGTCTGCGGCGGGGAAGAGGACCTTGTGGAGGAGGGAGGCCTTGCCGTAGCGGCTGCAGCCGCAGTACTTGGAGTTCTGGTCGTTGATGAAGGTGTCGTAGGTGACCTGGATGAGGTCCCCACAACGCAGGATCAGCCGCGTCAGCTCCACGTTCAGTGGCTCCAGTAGCCCCTCCCAGTTCCGGCTGCCAAGCAGCTCCTCCCATGCCGCCTGTTTCTGTTCCTCCTCCATTGATCGGTAGCTGGCTTCGTTGAACATTGGGTGGGTACGTCGTAAAAGATTATATATATTGGATCGAGCAGATAATATAATCAAGATATGTGGTTGTACCGGCTCTTCTATCTATCTAAATCTATATATATATATATAGATCTATACTCTAATAAAACAGGCTCTTATGGTGAAACGAGTGTATCAATTTAGGACGTTCGATTAGAAGAGGATGGATGGCTGAGATTGAATATAGGAAGGTACATGATTAGGGGGTAGAATCACCCACATTAGATCACCTAAAATTATGGGATTTGTTTTCCCCAATTTACTCTCTCTCTACAATTTACTAATTCACTTTCTCATTAAATCGTTTCTTTCCTTCTCCTTCCAAAAACCGTTCGTCTCCCTCAATCCTCTCTCTCTCAAAAATTCTTTCACATTCATTGCTTGTTATCCCGGCGGTAGGTTCTAGGGTTTACTCTTATCATCAATTTGTCTTCTAATTCATCTCTCATCTCCATTCGAGGCCGTTTGTTCTCTGTCGAGTTCTCCAGGTGCTCCACCTTGTCGATCCCGACTCCGACGAGGTCTTTAACAAGATCCGGCGAGGGGCACTTTCTTGATCAGCGACCGTCGTCCCCGACGGTGGAAGACAGCAGCGAGGAGGACTTCGCCATGGTTCTGACGCCGTCGGATGCCAACAACGTAGGAGGATTCTCGGTGTCGCGGTTCTGCGCGGACTCCATCTTCCCGCCGCTTGATTAAAGGTAGGTGGTGGTGACAGTTCCCCTCTGATCCAACTTGGCGCCCCTTCTCTCTCGCCCATCATGCTCGACTCATCGATCTACAACGAGTGCCCATCGAGGAAGATTCCGTCGACGGGGACTTGGTCGCCGATCTTGAGGCCAACGACGTCACCAACGACGACGTCGAAGATGGAGATTTGCTGGCGTCGGCCGCATCTGACGGCTTCTACACTAGAAATCGTTTACGGTAATTTTTTTTTTCCTTTTGTTATTTTGTTTATATTAAATTAATTACTTTTCTAGTTTAATTTGTCCAGTATATTAGAATCTGCCGGCTGTGGTGTTGTGATGTGGTGTTGTTTGGATTAAATTTTTTTTTTCCTTTTGTTATTTTTTCCCCTTTTTGTTATTTTGTTTGGATTAAATTATATTTTTTTCCTTTTTGTTATTTTGTTTGGATTAATTTAATTACACTAGAAATTGTCTCTCCCTTTTGTTATTTTGGAAGGGATATGCATATTCCATGCATTGATATGCAGATAATACTTGTATGTTATGTAATTTGTTTCTATAGATTATTTCACTAGTCGTGATCGTGATATTCAGTTATATGGAAGTGATATGCATTTTCCATACAGTGATATGCAAAATATACTTGTATGATATGCAATTTGTAATTATGGATTATTTCCTTGGTCGTGAATATGATATTCATTTGTGTGGATGTGATATGCATTTTTCATACATTGATATGCAAAATATACTTGTATGATATGCATTTTTTTATGATAGATTATTTCATTGGTTGTGATATTCATTTGTGTGGATGAGTTATGCATTTTCTATACATTGATATGCAAAATAAGCCATGGGCGCGGAAAGGGAGAGAAGAACAAGCTGCGGGTGCGGAGAGGAAGCCGCGGGCGCGGCCAAGGAAGATCTCGCTGAGTCCGTTCATGCAATTATGTGGATGGAATATGCATTCATTGTACCGTAATATGCAGAATATACTTGTATGATATGCAATTTGTAATTATGGATTATTTCCCTAGCCGTAAATATGATATTCATTTGTATGGATGGGATATGTATTTTTTGTACAGTGATATGCAGAATATACTTGTATGTTTTAAATTGGAATATCAATTACCACAATGTGCATATCTGTTCAATGTTTTTGAATATCAGTATATATACGACTGACCACGATCACGAATAACAATTATTCAATAATACTTGAACGATATGCAGATAATGTTCTTTGATATTAACACATTGTATCTCAATTCAGTCGATGCATTATATACGATGGAACATGAACACGATTAACACATGCAAATTATATATAACAATATTCATCTTTTTCGTGTCGATATGCAAATTTTTCGTATCGATATGCAGAACGGTTAAGAAATTTCTGGACCAAATCCACGTTTTCTCTCTCCAATCTTTCTCTCTCCAATCTTTCTCTCTCCAATCTCCTTCTAACTGCCTATTTTGATGGTGATATTTATTCCATGATTCATACCCCAACTACACCCTATTTTCTCTCTCCTAATCTAGCCATCTATCATCCTCAATCCAACGCTCCAAAATTGTCCATTCGTTTCACCACAAGACTCGTTTTACCGGAGCGCCCCTATGTATATATATATCCTCCATTAGTCGGAAGTTAGCTGGCTTCGTGAATAATAGCATTCTAGCTGCCTCCGCCCACTTCCATTTTGACAATTGAACAAGTCAACATTGTTTATATATATAGGAATTAGGATACACGATGAATCAACCAAATCAAATATCCAACCAAACTCAGGCTCCAATGGAACTCAGATAGCAAACACCGTATGAGATATATCATGGAACTACGAATTCCGAATAACGGCGTCGTTAGGTAATTACACCGTCACTTATATTCAAATAAAGGAGTTCATGATTAAAAGTTATGGGATAATAATCCTCATCGTTCCAAGTTATAAAAAAAACAGTTAAATCTTGAGAAGTATATAATATTTCTACGAATACTCGTGTTAATTAAACAAACAAGTTTACATACACCAAAGTTCAACTAGCACTCTATAGTAACAACATATATATATATACAAGGATCGTTAATAGCAATATATACAATCTAGTATATAATTCATTTTCCACACCATTATAACACATAAGTTCACAAACACAAATTAAATATATTTAATCCAACTTAATTAAAATAATTAATTAATTTTCAATTAAGAAAAATATGGAATAAATATAAGAGTGACCCGTCACTGGCCTCGGATTAAGATATCAGTTGAATGACATAATGTCGTTTGGAAGAAAGTCTCTCTAGACCAACAAATTGGATTCTTGATTTGAATACGATTCCAAGTCTCTCTAGACCAACAAATTGGATTCTTGATTTGAATACGATTCCAAGTCTCTCTAGACCAACAAATTGGATTCTTGATTTGAATACGATTTCAAGAGATACCCAATTCACACAAAAACAAATTATAATTAGATAATTTATTCAATAACGGAATTTGAACTATGATTGTCTCTGTTTCTAATTAGATTTATTTTAAATATAAATAAACCAATTATCAAGGCTACACAATTTACGATTATTTATATGATACTAAAAATCCTTTAGTCATATATTCTAAATAAGCATAATAAAATAAAAAAATAATTTTATTATGATTATTTAGAATATACAACACCGATTAATTATTTAACCAAGTATATTATCTATTTGTAATGTTAAAAATTAGCATTTTACAATTTAAGATAATATAATAAAAATTAAGTTTAATTAAATTTTAATATCAATAAAATTATATTAACCCACATTATCACTAAGTAATCTTAATTAGCTAATTTAATCAAGATTAACTTAAAAAATACAAAAATCGAATTTGGGAAACAAAGCCCATAGCCAATGGCGGAGGCATGATTTTAGTCCAGTGGGGACTAAAATCATACAGAGTAAAATATTATCGTCTACTTTACACAAAATCCTAAATCATAATTTTTAACTCTACCGTCTAATTTTACACAAACAACTCCAATTTCAACTAACAAACTCTATACTCAAACCTCAAATAAATTTTACTCAAAATTGACAAATAATTACACCTTTTGAAGAAATTCCATCATTGCAAACTACTTTCACTGTGTAATTTCAACAAATTTGTATAAAATTGATTTTCAAAATATGCAAATTCATAAACCCTAAATTTTGAAAATTTTAACACAAACAAGGATAGATATACATAAAATATTACATTTTTATTGAAAAATTGTGTGCAAATTTGGATAAAATTGTATTATTTTTAGTATTTTTTAAAATCATACGTAACAAATCCTATACAAAAAATATTATTAAAATTTAAAATTACATAAATTATTTTGAAAAAAATTAAAAAACTTTGAAATAACATTAATTGTTTTTTTTATATTTTTCTAAAATCCCATTGGGGGATACAGCCCCCACTGGGCCTAACATACATCCGCCACTGACCATAGCAAGAGCTTCAAAATCGCGCATCAAACGACCCTAATTGATCCGGATTGAGCTTGAATTTCCCAAAATACGCCAAAAACGCGTAAAATGACATGGCCTTCCTTCCCTAATCAAATTTGCTCAAACTAGGGGGAATTAACACCCGATAATTGCAGGATTGGATGCGTGGTAGTCTTATCTACAAATCTCGTGGGGTAATTGAAAAAAACGAGTGAAAACCGGATTGAAATCACCATGGAAGAAGGCTTGGAGCTGTGCGGCCGAGAGGTTGAAGAAGGCTACTGATTGTTACAATCGCGCGCCCCCCCCAATATTTGCTTAATTACGCATTTTTGCCCAACTGTTTATCACTTTACCCAAACTTATTTATAACTTATCTTAAGTTTATTTATATATTTTAACTCAAATTTAAGTTGAAAGAAAAAATTAAATTAGGTTAGTTCTAAGCTTAAGATATATTTTCTTATAAACTTAACTATATTTAATCCTAATTAATATATTGCTAATCTTAATTTAAATATTTAAAGTTAAATTGATAAGTTTATTTAAATTATAATTAACATAAGATTAACATAATTTAAATCATTCATAACTTAAAGAGATCACATACTTAGGGTAAGTATTATTTTATCCCTACATGGAATAAACATAATAAATCATATAATCTGTATTATAATATTTAAAATTCTAAAACTACATTCATGGTTATAATTATTTATTTATTCCTACTCTATACTATTATAGTCCATTTGATAATTTGTATAAAATTTTCTTAACATAATTTTTGAACTCAAGTTAATAAAAATTTAAATTACTCCTCTATAAAGAATAAAATAAATTGCATAACTTTTATTATTATCAAAATAAAATTATCATATTACCTTTCTAATTTAAGTGGAATATTATAGAAGCTTTGAATGTTGCATGTTATGTAATATCCCTCAATTTTTAGTAAGGATATTCGGGTAATTTTTTTCAACCTTCACTAATTAATTATTTCGCTTTCAGTGAAGTTCGGATTTTCTGAGATAACCATGACATCCGTATTAATTCCTTGAGTGGTATAAAATACATTTAATGTATTTTCGGGACTTAGAATATTTGTTTGGAGACAAACAGATAATTCCCGGGTTAAATACCCATCCTCATTTTAATATTCTAAAACCCCACTCCGAGCCTCTCCCAGCATGCTCACCTCGAGCCACGTGCTGCCGAAAGCCCTCCCCGGATTTGCGCTGGATTTGTCACCGCTCGAGCTCCGTGTTTGTCGGACATTTGCCCCCTGTTCTTGGCTATATATGGAGCTGGATGATGGAGAGGCTAAAGACACACGAGACCTCCTCTGTTCCTCGCTGGAGTTGTCGCCTCCCCTGCTCTGTTTTCACCTTCTCCCTCTCGGTTGTCCTTCCTGCTGGCGACCCGAGATCCGGCGAGCTCGACCAGCCCAGCCAACGGTCCCTTCTTCCCCGGCGAGCCGCGGCCAGCTTCGGCGTGAGGCCGCTGAGGTGCCGTGTTGCTGTCGTCGATCCGCGCCAGTGGAGTGGTGCTGCTGAGTTGCGCCTCCAGAGCCGCCACTGCTGGCTGTTGCTGGTGGTCGCTACCCCCGGCGTCGACGAGAACCTTCCCGGCGTGTCCATGGTGGAAGCCGAGCTCCCTGGGTTGATCGGTTTGGTTGCTGCATGTGTTACGTGATTTGGGTGAGGGAGAGGTTGAAGATGAACAATGTCGGGTGGGTCCCCTTTCCTTTGTTTTGTTCTGATGGGCCGAAGGCCCATTTAGCCATCCAGTCCAAATTCAACCCGAAATTATTCGAGCGGTATAATTTATATCCCCTTTCGTCCGTATTTTTTTTCTTAGGAAAATTTAATAAATATTTTATGATTTAATATCATAGAAATGTATTAAGTATAATTCCTTAAATTCGTCCAGTCATATTAATTGATAGATAATTAATTTGTCAGTTAGAACGTGATTTGCTGGATTGCGTGTGGACTCGTACTCTGGTAGGAATATTCTGAAGCTTAAGTCATATCCTCGGAAAGGATATTTTCGGTAGTCGTCTCGTCCAGATTCATCGCCGAATCTATTCCAGGCAAGTGGCGGTTCGCTCTTGCTCATCGTTCCATATTTACATTAATTATCAGTTGTTTATCTGAGTAATTAATTTGGAATGATTATTGTGTTCATCTGGAAACGGTTTTGTTAACTGTTTTGGAAAACTAAAATATGATATTATAATAGGTTGTATATCTGTTAGAACAACGCTATTATATATATATGTGAATTAATACAGATATTATAATAGGTTGTATATTGTTAGAACAACGCTATTTTATCTGTAACGGGCCTTGAGGGCATTGTTATGAGTTATTGATGTGTTGAACTGTTTAGTTAGCACGAGTATTCGTAGGAACGCTACTGTGTATCTCATTGTGAGTGCTAGTCGTTTCTTGATAACCTGGTGGTTAGGATTTAGTTCCTACCTGTAACACCCCCAAATTTCCATCCATTTGAAAGTATTACTACCGATGACCCCGGACGTAAACCCCGAAGTCATCCCAGGCTTTTCCAACGACATAACTGTCTTAAACATAGTTACAATACTAAAATCGTAACTTTTATTAAACCACATGGTCGCGGAATTACACGATTCCAAAAACGACCCAATAATCAGAAATACAAATGCGAAAGTCTTTAACAAAATACAAAATAGCACAGCGGAAAACTTGTAAACAAAACGACAAAACAAGTTGTCGAAAACAAAACACCGTCCATCCTCATAGTCGCTCTAGCCTCCTCGGATCTGCATGTGCCGAAACGGACGGACGACACCCCCATGACGTTACAGAAATATAAAAATACAAGAGTTAGTCTAATGAATAGACTAAGCAAGGGCTTCACCAATAATTCACACAAACACATCACAAGCAGTTCCACATATCACAAATCACATCACAATCTCAAGTCACATGATTACAGCATATCTCTTATATTAGCGTTGATTCTAGCAGAATATACAACCTAATATAATATCAGATTTTAATTATTTCAAATTAATTCACAACCACTTGCCTGGAAAGACGAGCTCAAACAAAGCTTAAGAACGGGTCCCTGAGTCCAAAACGGGGACAGATCTGGAATAAAAATCCCTAGGAAATGACCCATAACACGATCCTAACTTAGATCAAATATCCTCATAAATGAATCTAAAAGAATAGGAAAAGAATCCAAAGAATCGAGCCAAACCTCAAGCCAAAACTCCAAAACAACCCTTCTCGGACAGCCTTGCCGCGGGTGCAGTGGACCTTGCCGCTGGGTGCGGTGGACAGACAGTGGCGAAGGGGAAGCTCGACAGCCATGCAGAATTTCTTACCCCAAAATCGATTTGTCTATGGTTCGATCTCCCAACACCTTAAAGCTTCACACAACACTAGAGGGCATCTTCTCAACTCAAGAAACACTCTCAAACGAAGCTCACAAGCTTGCTCAACAATGGTGAAAAACAGAGGAGAGGAGGAAGAGGAAGATGAAGTGAGCTTCGGGTTTCACCTCCTTTTATAGCCCCGATTCGAGCCACCACCAAGGGGACAAGCTAGGGGACAGGCCGGGAGCAAGGGGACAAGGCAAAGAGCCAAGTGGAACAAGTGGCCAAAAGGATAGAATTTCAGAAAAATCAACGCGAAGACGACGACCGTCTCTGTTTTCTGGCCTTGCCGCGGGTGCGGTGGCGCCTGGCGCCGGGTGCGGTCACGACCAAAACTCACACTTTTACTCGTTTTTGTCCTATCTCATCAAGAGATCAAATAATCCTAATCCCGGGTTAAATATATTCGTACACCATCTAGCACAAACATCTCAAGCAATTACCTCGCACAATTACCGTGCACAAATATCTTATATAAATACCTTGCACAAATACTTTATATAATTATCCTGCATATATTTGTGACACTCCAGGCCAAGCTAACACAGCTACCAAGCCACCCACCCATCTTACATGATGCCGGTGCCGGTACTGGTGTCCGCCTGAGTCCACAATTATCGTACACGAATATCTTATATAAATATTTTGCAACAATATCTCATACAATTATTTTGCAACAATAACTCATACGAGTAAAGCTAAAAAAATACCAAAAATTTCCTTACCAAAAATGAGGGGTATTACACTACCATCCTTCTCTAATGCCGTTTGTAGGGATTTAGTTCCCGACTCCGCCTTGAGGGATTTAGTTCCCGCGGGATTTAGTTCCTGATTCGACTCTTGGGATTTAGTTCCCGAGTCAACTCCGCTCCTAGGGATTTAGTTCCCGCGAGACTTAGTTCTCGATTCGACTCTTGGGATTTAGTTTCCGAGTCAACTCTGTCCATGGATTTAGTTCCCGACGGTATCTCTTTATCCTGATGGATGAGATGATTTAAAAGCCTATAACGTGATGTGGGTTTTTAGAATTAAATAAGATAAAGTGCCCGAGTGCACATAATTAATATACCTTTGGCGAGTAGTGTAGCTAAGTTATAGTGCAGCTAGGAAAACTCGTCTCGACTTTGATCATAGTACGTTCTCTTTCCAATCTGGATTCGCTGTATGCGATGAGGTTGGTCGTGAACCGAAGCATCTCAGTCAACTTTTAAATTATTGTTGTATGATGCTGTAAACGTTCGAGATTTGTCATATTTCCTTAAAGACTCAATCTCTTGGAGTCTCTTTTCGAGTCGATTTCTGTGAAGATGAAGTCTTCTAGAATCTTCTCTCATGCATACCTCTTGTTGTTATTCCGTGAAAGTGTCGGGTTATGTATCGTCCCTTCGGTTATTATTCGAGGGACAATGATAGTAAACGGTTACGATCACTCGAACCACTCTGCTTTTTACCCTTGCTAGTCTATTCAAGTAGACTAACCCACGAACATTGTTCTCCGCATGTGGGCTGGTGTCATCCGTTCGATTCGACATATCAGATAGAGTGAAGATATGAGGAGACTAGATTGACTATGAAGACGACGGTTGTTTTTGGATGTTTTAATAATTGCTTTTAATCAGGTTGAGATTCTTGGGCAGGTGATCACTACGATCACAACCCCTTTTTGTAATATCTTTTATAAGTCTTCCGCTGTACTTTGTTTAAACTCTGTGTTTGGCATATTCGGGATTGGGTTGTAATCCTATAACTCATGTTTCATTTGATTGATGTTTTGATTTGGATACTTTGATCATTATGTATCATTGTATGCCTTAAATTGTATTTAATCCGGTAAAGCCTTGGGTGATCTCGGTAAGGAACACTGGGGTCATTGGCGGTAATACCTTTCCAAATGGGTTAAGATTTGGGGGTGTTACAGTTGTGGTATCAGAGCCAAAGGTTTTAAAACGGGTTTGGGATTTTATAAATCATTTATCCGTTTTTGAAAATGCTTTAAAAGGGCTCTGATGTTTCAAAGTGAAAAGAATTTCAAAACACCGTTCATAGTCATGTCTTCTGTACAGTCTGATATAGTAAGCTTGCTTCTATGTCTAGAAAGACTAATTCCTTCCCCGTTGCCCCGTTAGATATGGGTGCATTCTGTTCTCTTCAGAGGAACCCGGGAGAAGCCGAGGTGGTTTCGCCATCTCCAGTTAGGCTTGATTCCCAGTTCGCTCGTTGTGAGTTAAGATTGTAGAATCTAGTAACTCGGTTTGAGTTCATCAATAGAAATTACCAAGTTGATCTATTCTAAGTTGATTTTATTACAATAAGTATATCAGAATGATATTAATGTGATAAAATCCTTGGAATTTGATCGGTAAACAAATGGTGAACACGAGGAACGTTATCCGTGCTGGTGTTGGGCCGAGTAATGACCCCATACCAAACCCGAGGATTGATGTAGACCCGTCAGGAGAGCGTGAGTCTGTCTTCAATAATAATCCAGGAGGCAATGGCCAAGCTCAGGCCGACGCTCCAGTAGTGCTCGATGCAGCGACAGTCGCAGCAATTCGGGGGATTGTTCTGCAAGCAATCACCGAGATAATGAGGCCAATCGCACCTCAGGCACAAGGAGTGCCAGTACCTCCAGAAGTTCCGAGGTTTGAGGAACAAGAGAACCAGGTACTACAGGGAGGCGTGATCAGGAAAAGATGAGAGTATGGCCGAGCGCTGAAGGCCATTAACTCTATGAGACCTGACAGCTATGATGAAAAGGGAGAGCCAGTCAGAGTGGCTCATTGGTTCTCACATATGGAACGGTTGTTTCGTAATGTTGAGTGCACTGAAGCGGAGAGAGTGCATATAGCTTCTCTTCAGTTAAAGGAGGATGCTAGTGAGTGGTGAGAGAGTACCGGCTTAGCTGATAGCCCGGTGTTGACCTGGTCAATGTTTAAGACCAAGATAACGGACCGTTTCTTCTCTCGTGCTATGAGGGAGGAGAAATACAAGGAGTTCCTATACCCTAAGACTGATGGATTGAAGGTGACTGAGCTGGCAACCAAGTTCAATCATTTGCTACAGTATGCTGGACCTGAGATATCCAGTGAGGCACAAAAAATCTGGTATTTCCATGAGTGGATGAGCCCAGATATTAAGCCACTGATGGTGCATCACGGATGCTCGACTTTGGAGCAGTACGTGGATGCAGCCTACAAGTTAGAGGTGACTCTGGAAGAGTCGACCAAGAAGCATGATAGCCAGAGGCAAGGGGAGAACCAGCCTAAGGCAAGTGGGTTTAAACGTCCCGCTCCACCATCTAATTTTGCCAAATATGGCCGAGCAAAAATGAATATGACTCAGGATGGGTCTACGCAACGTTCGGGTCAGGGCAATAGCCTGATCCAGTGCTATAATTGTGGTACCTACGGGCACAAGAGTAATGTGTGTCCGAAGGAGGAGAAAACATGCTATGCCTGTGGAAAGGAAGAACACTTGCAGTTATTTTGTTCGCAGAGGAGACAGAAAGGGGCTGAGTCACAGCATGGATTTGTTAATCAGAACAACCAACCCAGGTTCAGTCCGGTGGAAGCCCCTAGTCCTTCAATGCAGACAACTGCGAGGAACAAAGGGAAAGCCCCAGTGACTTCAGGAAGTCAAGGTCAACGCCTATACGTGATACGTGAGGCGGATGGACCCGATGCTCCATTTGCTTAAAGTATTTTGTACTACTTTTGTTAATGTGTTGTTGATGTGGGTGCTACCCAGACTTTCATTTTGGATGGTTGTAAGTTAAGTTGTGTGTGCAACGAGGTTGTGAACCTTTTGTTGTAACTCTTCTTATATATGAACCTTTGGTTTATACCAAGTTAATGTTTCGTTGCTTGGTATGGGGTAAGGTCTCGTGTTCGAGACTCACCAACAACCTCTTAGGAGATGGCTGCCAATTAATTAGGTGGAGCTACCAAGGATGGGTTGAGATGTATGGACAGAGACTCATGGCAACAGTGGACGCTGGTAATGGCTGAGCCTGGGCTCGGAGCCACTAGTGAGTCGTCTGTGAACCATGTAGTGGGCTGGTCCAAAATGGTGACCATTTAGTGGGAACCAATCGTCTGTCGGATTGTCAATTACCATCAAGGGTAAGAAATTCAAAGCGATTTGACCTATATAACCATGGTCCCATACGATAATTACTCTCGGTATGGATTGACGGAAGCGTCACAAGGCAGTGATCGACTTCAGTTTTTGATATTTCCGTGGTTAGAGGATTTACGGGTGTCTTTCCAGAAGATATTCCTGGATACCCCGAATCGTGTCGTGGAGTTTGCAATTGATCTCGAGCCGAGTACCACGCCGATCTTTGAGGCACCGTACCAGATGACTCCTGTTGAGATGCAAGAGTTGAAGAAGCAACTCAAGGATCTTCTTGACAAAAGTTATATAAAGCTGAGTACATCACCTTAAGTAGGAGTGCCCTAGTTTTATTTGTCAAAATAAAAGATGGACCGTTTCGACTTTGTTTTGACTTTCGAGAGTTGAATAAAGTCACGAGCAAGAGCAAGTATCTGTTGCCAAGGTGTGATGATCTGTTGGATCAACTACAGGGAGCGAAAGTTTTCTCCAAGATCGACCGGAGATCTGGTTTTCATCAGCTCAGGATTCGTGAGGATGATATTCCAAGGATTGCATTTCGGACAAGAGATAGTCACTACGAGTTTGTAGTCATGTCATCTGGATCTACGAGTGCTCCAGCAGTTTTCATGAACCTAGTGCATCGATGTTTTAGACCAGTACTTGAATAAGTTCATAGTGGTCTTCATCAATGGCATTTTGATATTTTTCCCGAGCAAGGAAGCTCACATGGAACATCTGCGGATTGCTTTATCGGTCCTTAGACCAAATCAGTTGTATGCAAAGTGGGCTAAGTGTGATTGTTGGATCTAGAAGTGGCTTCTTAGGCCATGTGATCAATAAGAATGAGGTTATGGTTATTCCCCAGAAGAGTGAATCAGTAGTTGACAGGAAGCGGCCTCAGAGGATGAGCGAGGTGCGCAGTTTTCTAGAGGTTGTAGGACATTATAGACGGTTCATGGAAGGATTTTTCTAAGATCTCTCCACCTATGACCAGTCTGTCCACAAGGTTCACCAGAAGTTTGTCTGGGATGACAAGTACAAGACCCGTTTTTAAGAAGTTGAACCAGTATCTGACTTATGCACCAGTTTTGGCATTGTCGGAAGGAATGATGGTTATATGGTCTATAGTAATGCTTCTAGAAATGGGTTGGGATGTGTATTTGATGCAGAGGGGCAAGGTTATTGCATACGCATCTAGACAATTGAAAACCTATGAAGCAAACTAACCAACACATGACCTAGAACTAGCAGCAATAGTATTTGCATTGGAAACTGAGGTTACTTGGGTGACCCAGAGGTCAGCAGAAGTTTTTCTCCAAAAGATTGTTCGTTTACATGGCATTTCTAAGACCATTGTATCGGATCGAGATGGCCGATTCATGTCAAGTTTATAGCAAGAACTTCACAAGGCCATGGGAACTGAATTGAGATTCAGTAGCGTTTCATCCTTAGACAGATGGTCAGTCTGAAAAGACCATCTAGACCCTGGAGGATATGCTAAGAAGCATACGTACTCGATCATCCGACTAGCTGGGAAGACAGCCTGAGTCTGATTGAGTTCACGTACAATAATAGCTGGCATGCTAAGATCAAGATGGCTCCGTTCGAAGCTTTGTTTAGTCTCAGATGCAGATCTCCGACTTGTTGGGATGAGAAGGCCGACAAGATTCTGCTTGGACCAGAGTTGGTCGGAAGGACAGTTTTAGACATTACTTTGATTAAGACAGAGAATGTTGACCATTCAGAGTCGACAAAAGTCTTATGCAGACCAGAAGCGTAGAACTGCCAAGTTCAAGGTTGGTGGCAAGGTAGGTGGCAAGGTACTTGTCAGAGTATCGCCATCCAAGGAGTATTCAGGTTTGGTAAGCGTGTGAAGCTTAACCCTCGCTACGTGGGACCATTCGAGATTCTAGTTAGAGTAGGATCTCTAGCGTACCGTTTGGCATTGCCGCCATCGGCACACCCAGTGCATAATGTGTTCCACGTATCATTGCTAAGGAAATTTGTGCCAAGATGAGTCTCGTGTGCTGAGCTATAAGGACATCGAGATTCAGGCAAATGGTACTTGTTAGGAGATGCCTGTGCGCATTCTCGAGTGCTGTGTGAAGCAACTGCGCAACGAGATCGTATTGTTGGTACAAATTCTGTGGTCCAAGTCTGGGACAGAAGAAGTTACTTGGGAAACCTGAGAAACTGAGGCGGATATGCTTAGACGCTTTCCCGAGTTGTTTTCGGCCAAGTTTCGGGGTCGAAACTTCTTTTAAGGGGGAGGTGATGTATTATCCCTCAATTTTTAGTAAGGATATTCGGGTAATTTTTCCCAACCTTCACTAATTAATTATTTCGCTTTCAGTGAAGTTCGGATTTTCTGAGATAACCATGACATCCGTATTAATTCCTTGAGTGGTATAAAATACATTTAATGTATTTTCGGGACTTAGAATATTTGTTTGGAGACAAACAGATAATTCCCGGGTTAAATACCCATCCTCATTTTAATATTCTAAAACCCCACTCCGAGCCTCTCCCAGCATGCTCACCTCGAGCCACGTGTTGCCGAAAGCCCTCCTCGGATTTGTGCCGGATTTGTCACCGCTCGAGCTCCGTGTTTGTCGGACATTTGCCCCCTGTTCTTGGCTATATATGGAGCTGGATGATGGAGAGGCTAAAGACACACGAGACCTCCTCTGTTCCTCGCTGGAGCTGCTGCCTCCCCTGCTCTGTTTTCACCTTCTCCCTCTCGGTTGTCCTTCCCGCTGGCGACCCGAGATCCGGCGAGCTCGACCAGCCCAGCCAACGGTCCCTTCTTCCCCGGCGAGCCGCGGCCAGCTTCGGCGTGAGGCCGCTGAGGTGCCGTGTTGCTGCCGTCGATCCGCGCCAGTGGAGTGGTGCTACTGAGTTGCGCCTCCGGAGCCGCCACTGCTGGCTGTTGCTGGTGGTCGCTACCCCCGGCGTCGACGAGAACCTTCCCGGCGTGTCCATGGTGGAAGCCGAGCTCCCTGGGTTGATCGGTTTGGTTGCTGCATGTGTTACGTGATTTGGGTGAGGGAGAGGTTGAAGATGAACAGTGTCGGGTGGGTCCCCTTTCCTTTGTTTTGTTCTGATGGGCCGAAGGCCCATTTAGCCATCCAGTCCAAATTCAACCTGAAATTATTCGAGCGGTATAATTTCGATCCCCTTTCGTCCGTATTGTTTTTCTTAGGAAAATTTAATAAATATTTTATGATTTAATATCATACAAATTTATTAAGTATAATTCCTTAAATTCGTCCAGTCATATTAATTGATAGATAATTAATTTGTCAGTTAGAACGTGATTTGCTGGATTGCGTGTGGACTCGTACTCTGGTAGGAATATTCTGAAGCTTAAGTCATATCCTCGGAAATGATATTTTCGGTAGTCGTCTCGTCCAGATTCATCGCCGAATCTATTCCAGGCAAGTGGCGGTTCACTCTTGCTCATCGTTCCATATTTACATTAATTATCAGTTGTTTATCTGAGTAATTAATTTGGAATGATTATTGTGTTCATCTGGAAACGGTTTTGTTAACTGTTTTGGAAAACTAAAATATGATATTATAATAGGTTGTATATCTGTTAGAACAACGCTATTATATATATATATATATGTGAATTAATACAGATATTATAATAGGTTGTATATTGTTAGAACAACGCTATTTTATCTGTAACGGGCCTTGAGGGCATTGTTATGAGTTATTGTTGTGTTGAACTGTATAGTTAGCAGGAGTATTCGTAGGAACGCTACTGTGTATCTCATTGCGAGTGCTAGTCGTTTCTTGATAACCTGGTGGTTAGGATTTAGTTCCTACCATCCTTCTCTAATGTCGTTTGTAGGGATTTAGTTCCCGACTCCGCCTTGAGGGATTTAGTTCCCGCGGGATTTAGTTCCCGATTCGACTCTTGGGATTTAGTTCCCGAGTAAACTCCGCTCCTAGGGATTTAGTTTCCGCGAGACTTAGTTCTCAATTCGACTCTTGGGATTTAGTTCCCGAGTCAACTCCGTCCATGGATTTAGTTCCCGACGGTATATCTTTATCCCGATGGATGAGATGATTTAAAAGCCTATAACGTGATGTGGGTTTTTGGAATTAAATAAGATAAAGTGCCCGAGTGTACATAATTAATATACCTTTGGCGAGTAGTGTAGCTAAGTTATAGTTCAGCTAGGAAAACTCGTCTCGACTTTGATCATAGTACGTTCTCTTTCCAATCTGGATTCGCTGTATGCGATGAGGTTGGTCGTGAACCGAAGCATCTCAGTCAACTTTTAAATTATTGTTGTATGATGCTGTAAACGTTCCAGATTTGTCATATTTCCTTAAAGACTCAATCTCTTGGAGTCTCTTTTCGAGTCGATTTCTGTGAAGATGAAGTCTTCCAGAATCTTCTCTCATGCATACCTCTTGTTGTTATTCCGTGAAAGTGTCGGGTTATGTATCGTCCCTTCGGTTATTATTCGAGGGACAATGATAGTAAACGGTTACGATCACTCGAACCACTCTGCTTTTTACCCTTGCTAGTCTATTCAAGTAGACTAACCCACGAACATTGTTCTCCGCATGTGGGCTGGTGTCATCCGTTCGATTCGGCACATCAGATAGAGTGAAGATATGAGGAGACTAGATTGACTATGAAGACGACGGTTGTTTTGGATGTTTTAATAATTGCTTTTAATCAGGTTGAGATTCTTGGGCAGGTGATCACTACGATCACAACCCCTTTTTGTAATATCTTTTATAAGTCTTCCGCTGTACTTTATTTAAACTCTGTGTTTGGCCTATTCGGGATTGGATTGTAATCCCGTAACTCATGTTTCATTTGATTGATGTTTTGATTTGGATACTTTGATCATTATGTATCATTGTATGCCTTAAATTGTATTTAATCCGGTAAAGCCTTGGGTGATCTCGGTAAGGAACACTGGGGTCACTGACGGTAATACCTTTCCAAATGGGTTAAGATTTGGGGGTGTTACATGTTACGTGCTGAATAGGGCGACCATTTGCCACTTGCTGAACAAGCACTACTACCAATGTTCTAAAAGTCACTAGACGGGAACTGGGCGGTGAGGGGAGGCCTAGCGCCTAGGCGGATTAAAAAGTTAATGCGTGATCCATGTGATTATTTGACTATGTTCTCCCAAATCAATTAATGTTTATAAAACTATGTTGGAATGATGTTTGATTTATAATAATGAGCCTTATTTTACAAAGCCTCACCCAAAACTATATTTTATACATCCGTCATCTCCTAAGATGTTGCCGCTTCAACAACATCTGAGACTTATTCTCGCCTAGGCGGGGTCCTAAGCGGTGGATGACCGCCTAGCACCCAGGCGGGACCTAGGCGGCCTTAGACGAGGATTTTTAGAACATTGACTACTACAGAATAGAGCAAATAACCCGGGCGTGTAAGGGTATATAACCCGGATCAGGTCCGGGTTAAAGAACTACGCCGCATTTGATAGGGGTCAAATCAGGGCCGGCCCTAAGGGTAGTTTAGGTAGGCGGCCGCCCTAGGGCCCAAGGTCGGTAGGGGCCCAAATCCAACATCAAGTAGTAGTAATATAATTATTAATTTAGAGAAAAAATATAGAAAGTGAAGTTGTCTAGTGGATAAGTACAATTGTTTTTTAAAAGGTTTTAGGTTCAAATCTCAATAACTCCACTTTTACATTTATGTAGGCCCATTTCTCTTTTAGTTGATTTTTATTTTTGTAATTGTGCTAGTTATTTTATATAACATTTGTTCTTTAATATGTGGCACATTTTTCTCGTTTCTCAAATTTATTTCATTTGATATGTGAGTCAATTTCTTTTCTATTTGAATTTGGTTTTTATTTAAATTTATTCTTTATATTCTTTGTGAGGTTTATTTTTCATTTTGAACATAAATAAAAAATTTATTTGAATGTTGTTAATTAATATTTCTTTCTTATATTAATTGTTTATCATAAAATCTCATTCTTCGAAAAAGATCGAACTTGTAAGTTGGACATAAAAAGTGGTTTAATTCTATCAAAAATTTACTTTATATAATTATCATATATAATACTTTCTTATTATTTTTTATTATTTTTTTAGTTTTTAAATTTAAAAAATTATTTAAGCGTTATTTTTATATTTACGAGGACATTCATTTTTATTTCACCCTAAGGCCCACCAAATGTTTGGACCGGCCCTGGGTCAAATAACCCGGACCTAAAATCGACACGCCCGGTTTATTTCCCCCCCAAAACATTTCCCCAATCTTTTAAGGTCCGGGTTATGTGGACATCAAATAATCCGGATATTAGCATATTCGGAGTATATGAAATACCCAATTAACCCGGATATTTGTACATCCGGGTTATATAATAAACCTATATATTCAGGTTATTTTAATGGTCAAATACACTGGTTATGTATATATTCGGATTATTTGACCTAACCATAAATACACCGGATTTAACTGGTCCGGGTTATTTGGCATGAATCATAACCCATAATTTTAGGTCCGGATTATTTACATATTGTTAAATAAACCGGTTATTACATCTGAGTTATTTGATTTTGAATTTTTGAAAAATCAAATAAATATATCTCGTATATGTAATTCCAAATTATTTCTATGTTGTTTATATCCGTGTTATTTAGTGGAAACACCATAGCCTTTACAAATGACATTTTAGGCACCTGTCCTAATTATAAATAATAATTAACAACATTCTCAAACTCAACATCACATAAAAAATGTTTTTTGTATTATCCAACTACGTCACTAACCACACAAGTCATGACAAAATCAATGTCACGACTACAAATAACTAAGACAATATAAGTCATTGCCAACTCCACGTCATAACTACAAATAGCTAAGACAATATATGTCATTTCCAACTCAATGTCACAACTAGATATAACCGAAATATAAATAAGACAATAGCTAATAGTCCTTGTTTTGCACATCACAACTTTGATTCATAACATCCGTCAGTCACTATTTTAGTCTCCCACCTGTAAGTGTTGCAAATTACATATATTAGGCATTTTATAAAACTAATTAACAAAATCAATCAAATGCAAACTATGCTTAACAAGATCAACCAAGAGCATACTAGATTTACCCTACCATCCAACAATAAAACTACCTTGTAGTAAATAGGCCACTAGCTGGCATAGTAGCTAAAGCTAAAACACTAAGACAAGCCAATTAATCATTTTGTCAAATACTTTGAAAAATGATAACAATCTACTGTAAAAAAGTAAATACAACCAAATGGGAAATTTAGAATAAATGAAAATGTCAATGAACAAAGGACAAGGGCTCCATATGTCACGAATTCAATATGCTAAACAACAAACACAAGCTCAAGAAAGATGATAAGCCCACAAAGACTTACCAAATGTGCCTAGAGGTCCTTGTTTCCAGCAACTCTTCCAATCCTAGCTTGCCACCTTCCATGTTGATGGTGTCTGCATATTTTTCAAGCAGGACCTTGTTACTCCTCTGTACATAGAAGCACCCCTAGAGAATCCACTGCTTTTCCTGTTACAAAAAGACACATTATATTCACCAACAGAAATGAAATTATGTGCTCATTTATCTTGGTTTATGCTGACAAATATACCTTCTCAAGTGAGCAACATATTCTTGTCGGCTCATGTTCTTCATCTCTTCAAGTTCATCTTTGTAATTCTCTAGCCGAAAAAATATTACAAAAATTTTCAGTTCTAGCTAACATCCATGTAGAAGAAGACAAGGAAACAAAATCTAGAGTATTGAAAGATGTACAGGGAAGTTTGTATGAGTGGATGGGCCCCAGTATTTTAGTGCAGCAAGATCATAAGCCCTTGCAGCTTTCTCCTCCATATCATAACCTCCTGCATATTAAAATCACAATGCCAACAAGATATCATTTTTCAGCTAAGGCAAGGAATTGCTTACCCAAATAAACTCTAGGTGTGAAATCCAGCATATGTGAACATGACAAAACAAGAAAGAAAAAAAAAAAAAAAAAAAAAAACTAGCATGAGCTATGTCAGAGCAAAATCAGCAATTGAACCAACATTCCACTTAAAAGTAACAACTTTTAAGCAAACAGTTTAGAAAAGGAGAAAGTTATGTTCTGCTTCAATAACAAGAAGAAGAAGCAACCGTTTCACTTGTTGCTTTTTCTTCCCATCATGTACACATATCTACAAATACAATTTTGGTTATAATTTCACTTATATATCTGTACGATTCTGCTATATGTATGAATTAAGCATTGTTTTTTTGTATAGGACATTAGAAGATCCAAATTAAGCTGCTAAATTACTGCTGCATAAACAAAACCCATGGATTTTAATATTAATCTATATCACCCTAACAACCCCCACCCCCCATATAATAATACTGCTGAGCAACACAATTCTCGAGTCTACTACCAAAGACTTGGAAGTGATCCAACAGAAATGGGAGGCAATTTAACACAAGGCAAACCAAAGAGCATGTCATCATTATTAGAATACAAGAGAAGAGACTACTAGTTCCATCATTAGTAAAGGAAGTAACCGAGAGAACCTACCTAAGAGCACTGAAACAAGTTTACAGAATCCCTTAAGCCACATACTCAAAACAATTTAGGAGCAAATTCTTACCAAGAACTTGTGGTTCACTTGAAGAAGTGGCGAAAGTTGCTAAAAATGTCTCAATATCAGCTTTGACATTATCACCACTCCCTAGTACCTCCATAAACTTGTTCATGTCAGGAGCTAGCATAATTGCAACCTGCAACCACCAATCATAAGCCCATCAAGGAAACGAAACACTTGATATATAATCTGTCAGGAGCTAGCTTAATTGCCAACATAGCCTCACCAGCTGATCAAATGCCCCGGAATCATTGAGCTCCAAGAACTTGTCGCCATAGTGGTTAAAGACATCAGAGGAAGCCATTATGGAGGTCTTGCACAGTATACTCCTTGGGTTCTTCATTGCCTTAACTACCACCGCTATCACTTTATCTCTGTTCACCCAATCAATACTCACCAAATTAGCTCACAGTTCACTCTTCACTCTATAAATCCTTACAAAGTCATGAAACAGCTAGAATAGTCCAACCAAAAGGAAGTGTTTAAAAACAACAAATTTGAGATATAGGACCAAGCACTATCTTCTTGTTTATTTTTTCAATTTCATCCACTTCAATATACCAAAAGAATAAATATTCATACAATTATGAAATGAACGAAAAGAGTTCAGAAACAAGATCCACTTATTGGTCTTTGGATAATAAATACTGAGATTGCAAAATATTTGTTGCAAATATAGTCAGAAAACAGGAAGGAAATGTCAAACGCTTATTGCACATTCGATAATTAAGAGCAAAACTAGCACGATGTACATCGTCCGACTCCATTGAACCTTTATAGAGAAGCTACACAACAGTATGGGATGTGCCACAGGATTGATAAAACAAATAGTGAGATTGTTTTTGTTGATTATATATATTTTAAATACTAAAAGAGATTAGACTACAATATTTGAACTGAGGTGACAACATATTCATTTATGTCTTTTGAGTTGTCATAATGAAAGATTTATGTGTAGATGGAACAATGAGGAGGGATTCAGACAAGTACGTGTACAAGATTCAGCTGATGAGAAGTTGAGTTGTGAAGATGTAATATATATAACAGTATTACGAGGTGTTTTTGTATTATTTTTGTTGGTCTGATTTTTTAATGGATTTGTCGAATGTAATGAGTTATAATTTTAATGGATCTGTTTGAACCTTTATAGAGAAGCTACACTGTTAATTTAACTCCAGACTCCTAATAGAAATCCATTATTAAAACACCAGAAGCTAATTTCACTATGTTATCCTGACATCTCTCATAATCCGCGTATATCTATCTACAAAGTAAATAAAATAAAATAACCAGAAACAACAAACTAAGACTGGATGAAGTTAAAAATAGAACCTCTTCAACAACTTTCTCTCTGAGACGTTCAGACAACCTCAGGGCCTTAATCTCTGCCCTGACATCGTTCAACAGATCGGAGTGGAAAATTGCAAATCGCCTAACATCGTTCAAGGAATCATAGATCACTGTCCAGTCCTTCGATTCCAAACACTCAACTAGCGTCTGCAGTTCAACATTTCCATATTTAATCAATCACGCAACTCTCCAAACAAATTTCAAAACAAGAAACCCTAGAAAAAGGGGGAAATAAAAATTGGCGTGAGAGGGAAACCTGAATTTTAGCTTCGGGATCAGAAAGGGGTTTGAGATCCTCGGAAGCAATGTACTCAAACTCGATCGTGGTCTCAGGATTTGGCTGCGGTGGAGGAGCTTGGTTCTCGTCGTTCTTCATGGTCGCCGCCGAGAGACAAGATCGCTTATTCTTTTGGATCGAAGTCGGAGGAATCGAGAGCTTGGGCTGCTTTCTCGGGCGATTGATCTCGGAGGTAGGGGTGGGAGCGTTGTCGATCGGTCTTAGGGTAATCCTTATCCTTTATCATTCACTGAATGCTGATTCTATGGATTAGGGCAGTGTGTGGTGCTCGAATAGGACGATAACAGAGATGGAGGATAGTAGGAAATTTTTCGGCCGTGTAAGTCTAGTGAATAGAAATTAGTTTCAAATAATCTGGATGATAAATGTGTGATGTATATGTATGTTTTTATAAGCCATTTATATAACTCGGATTAGTAGCGATCCAGGTTATATTTGACAATACTTTTTTTAGAATACTTTTTAGAATACGCATATATCTCGTCAATTGAACGTCCGGGTTATTTTCTACGATATATTAGGTCGTTTTTGTAGTAGTGAAGACTCCTTATGAGCTCTTAAGGGAAAGGTGTTGGGTTATGGAGCCTGATGGATTGTACACCGGAATGCTGGTTCTCAGCGATCCAACTCGCTGATGCGAAGCTGCGGGTCCGGGCCGCAGGCTCGGGCAAAATTTTCGATCTCTTCGTACAAGAGTCTTTTGGGCCGTCCGTACAATGTGTGTATTGGGCCCATTAGGGTTTCGTCCGTTTTGCTTATTAACCCTAATTGTTCATTGTAATCGTTATCACAATACTGAAAAACCCTGGCTTGGTAGTGCCCCAGACGTAATCATATTCCTTTGACGAACTGGGTAAACAATTCGTGTGTTCTTTCTCTCGTTTTCTATTCGTTACTACGTTCGAATCCTAACAAAAGGAAGCCAAATGTCTCTCATCTGAGAACGTTTGGATGTAAGTGCTTCATTCACAACAACGGAAATGATTCTCTGAGAAAGTTCGATCCTAGAAGCGATGAATGCACTTTTGTAGGATACTCTCTCCGTAGCAAGGCCTATAAAGTTTTCAACAAAAGGACGAAAAAGATAGAGGAAAGCATTCATGTTATTTTTTATTAAAATGTTATGGCTGGTAATCTTGTGCATGCACAAAAGGAGAAAGTTTCGAGTGATGAGAAAAGCTTCCATCTAATAGAAGTTGTTGCACAAGAAAATGAAGGAAATGATGTCATTGTTAATCATGAACCCATCACTGAAAGCCCGAGTAAAGCTCAAGAGCTTCCAGATGTTGCATATCAAAACTAAAATGATGAGGCGGGAATCAGTGAAGAACCTTCCTCTCCTGAAGAACAAATCTATGTTCCTAATGTTGGTCATGTTGCAGATGACGCTAACAACAGTTCAGGTTTTGGGATGCTAGCTTCAATGATTTTGACAGCACAACTATGTATGTGAGAAACTACCAGCAGAAGAAAGATCATCAAATGGATCAAATCACCACAAACTTTCGAAAAGGAACTTGTACTCGCTTTTTTTACATAATTGTTGTGCCTCCAATGCTTTTCTATCTCTGTAAGAACCTAAAACTATAGCGGAAGCGTTGAAGGATCCATATTGGAGAAGTGTCATGCAAGTACAACTCCATCAGTTTGAGAGAAACAAAGTTTGGCGACTGGTTCCTCGCCCTAAAAACAAAACTGTGATAGGAACAAAATGGATATTCAGGAACAAACTTGACAATCAGGGTCAAGTTACAAGGAACAAAGCAAGGCTATGGGTCAAGGGGGTGCAATCAGAAGGAAGGGATAAATTATGGTAAAACTTTTGCTCCAATTGCTCGCTTGGAAGCTATTTGCTTACTCATTGCTTACTCTGCTTACCAAGGGTTCAAGTTACAATAGATTGCTGTAAAGATTGCCTTCTTGAACGAGGTTCTCAAGGAGGAAGTCTACGTGGAGCAAACCCATGGCTTTGAAGATTTTTCTCAAGCGAATCATGTATATATCCTAGATAAGGCATTGTATGGTCTTAAGCAGGCTCCTAGGGCCTGCTATGATAGACTATCACAGTTTCTTCTGTCACATGTCCCTTCGTGGACGTAGACTATGCTTGACTCTATATGATTGTCTAAGTTTTTATGTGTTGCTATCCTTTTGTTCTTCGCGTTGCTTTTGCATGCATTGGTTTCGCCGTTTACTTAATGCGATTTGACTAGTGATTATCGGGTCTAGGGTGTAGTTGGCGCGTTTAGGGTTTGACTTCGGAGAGTCATTAAATGATGCATCACTGCAACTCTCTTTTATTGCGTCTTTGTAACTCTGACTTTTTCTCTCCCATTACGAAGTAAACCACCACTACGTGGGCAGTTAATGCACACGTCCTCCACACCTCCTTGCTGGCCTATAAATATCGACCCTCCAATCTATTTTTTCTCACTCTTTTCTTGCTCATTTTCTCACCTTTCTTACATTCGTTGTTTCCAAGCTCATGTCGATATGGTTGGTCTTATGCTTGAGGTTCACCGTGATGGTCGCTTCGTTTTCCAGCGAGGTGATCGCTGTGAAGTCTCGGTCCACAAATTTGTTGGCGACAGTGTTTTGAACATCATTGTGGGCGAAGTGAGAGAAGGAATTGGAGAGTTTGACCTCCAAGTGATGCGTGCTTTTCTTTTTCCAAATGCGGCTATCTTTGGTGTGGGGCGTGTGTTCTGATTTCATGAGTCAATGGCTAGGGGACGGAGGCTCCACGAAGTGAAGGATAATCGCGACACCTCCATCATCGCGAGGCTCGGGAAGGAGGGGCTTGTGCAAGTCTTTGTTCAGGAGCCTCCACCGCAAGGGTTTCCTCCACACAGCATGCGCTCCGTTGGCCTTTAGGCCTTTTTTCTACATATTTATCGCATACCCTCCCCCCGTTCCTTCTTTTAGTTCGCGAACTAAAAGAGGATCGAAAAGGGTTTAGTGGGACTTTAGTTTAGATCGCATATAGTGCATTTTAGCTGCCGTAAAGAGGCTTTTTTTGTAATTAGTACTGCACATATGTTGTGCGCGAAAGAAACAATAGTAGAATTGCTCATGAAAATCATGTATTTACAAACTTGTATTTTGAAATAAAAAAGTGCTATTGTTCTAGTTCCTCATTCTACGCGTACTTTACTCATGTTGTGCTTCTTGCTTTAGACTTCTTGTTTTTGCAACTCTTGAAGACCCACCTGGTTTGTTTTGTTTCAACGTAATTAGATGAAAATCTTTAATCAAGTTATCGCGAATATATAAATTGCATAGGATGAATACCTCATCGCTACTCAGTTCTCGCTCACGACTATTGCCCTTGCGTTGCTTGCTTGCTCTTTATGCTCGCGCTTTTCAGTATTGCTTCTTAGGCCTTGCCTACACAATTTGTCTTTCACGCTTTGCTTTTCATACTTGCTTTTCATGACTCGCGCTCGCGCCTTGCTTTCACAAATTGCATTCACGTATTGCTTCTTATACTTGCTTGTCATACTTGCTTTTTCACGACTTGTTTTCCTACACATTGCACACAGTATTGCGTTTTAGGGCCTTGCTCATTTTCATATCGCGCATATCATATTGCTTAAACGTATTGCTTAGCTTGCGCCTTGCCTTCACGCATCCCTTGCCTTAGGCTCACACTTTAATGGCATTGCTTTCATTTATTGCGGGTGTGGCCTATACAACATTGCTCGCGAAATTATTGCTTGTCTTGCTTGCTTAGATATAATTAATAAGTTGATAGGGTTCACGAGTGTATACCTGAGGCAGGAACCTCTTCAAGGGTAATACTTGTGAAGCCGCATCACGTTCCATGAATTTGGAACTATGTTACATGTGTGATCTTTGAGGCGATAAGCCCCCAGCACGACTTCGCGTACAATGATGAATGGCCCTTCCCAACCGGGGTCGAGCTTTCCACCTTCAGTCTTTCTTAACACGAGATCGCCTTTCGTGAAGCTTCTAGGTCTCACCCTTTTGTTGTAGTACGCCGCGATGCGCCGCTTGTACTCACTTTTGTGTATCTCGGCCATTTCTCACGTTTCCTCTCTGAGTTGTAACTCGAGTTGCAGCTTCGCGGAGTTCTCTTCAGCTTCGTAGTGCAGTAGCCTCTCATTTGGGAAAATATGTCCAACCGGGACCACCGCCTCTATGCCATACGTCAACGCGAAGGGTGTCTCCCCTATACCCCTCTTGGAGGTTGTTCGGTTAGTCTAGAGTACGAGAGGCAGGACCTCGGCCCACCGGTCTTGTGCTCGCGTGAGCCTTCTTTTTAGATCATAGAGGATCCTTTGGTTCACGCTCTCCACTTGGTCGTTACAACTTGGGTGCAAAGACGGATGCCAAGGCCTTCGCAAAAGCTGATTAGCTTCCCCGTGTTAAACTAAGGTCCGCGATCGGTTACTATATCATGCGGCAAGTCGAAGCCGCAAATGATGTTCTGCCATATTAACTTCTTCACCTGCTCGAAAGTGGTGAAAGCTAGCGGAACGGCTTCAACCCATTTCGTAAAGTAGTCAATGGCGACCAGGATGAACTGTAGCTGCCGTGGAGCATTCGGGAATGGCCCAAGGAGATCTACCCCTCACCTCGCAAAAGGTCAGGGAGCACTCATGACTTGCATCTCAACGCATGGTTGATGGGAGGTCGGGGCGTGGTGTTGACAAGCCTTACACGTTTGCGCTACGCGAGTAGCGTCCTTCTTCATTGTTGGCCAGAAATACCCCGCTCTCAAAGCCTTGTACACTAGGGATCGCCACCCAGCATGACCACCACATAACCCCCATGGATCTCAGGCATCAAGTTGTTTCCCTCCGCATGGGTCATGCATTTAAGCCCCACCATCATGTACCCCTTCTTGTATAATATGCCCCCTTCCATGTAGAATCGAGTCGCACAGACCTGTAGCTTCCTCCTCTGTTGAGGGTCATCGGGAACAACCCCGCTTGTCAAATATCTTCGTATAGGAGTTCTCCAATCATCTTCATCCTCCGCATACTCAATGACCATGAGCTCTGGGTTTATGGCTTTGGTTGTTCGCGTGTCAAGCCATACTTGACCCTTTTGCTGCAGCTTGGCTCTCGAGGCAAGCTTTGCGAATTTGTCAGCTCTCGCATTCTCCCTTCGCAGGATCACTAGTATTTCGAAGTGATCAAACGTGGCCGACAATGTCTTCACCCTGAGTTGATACACTGTAATATCTCTCATTTTATAAGGATATTTTTTGGAATTTTTCCAACTCCCGTATTACTAGTCGGATTAATTATAGAGAGTTTCGGACATTCTGTAAATTGTTTGAACTCTGTAATATTTTTCTAAGTAATATATAATACAGTTGAAGTATTTTCGGGGTTAAATTTGTCGAGCGTGTACAAATATATTTAACCCGGGATTAAGAAATTAACCCAAAAGTGATTCGGATAAGAAGGGTGAAAGTTGGGCTTGACCGCACCCCGCGGTCAAGTGACCGCACCCGCGGCGAAAGCCAGAAGCTGAGGCGGTTTCGTCTTCGCGATAAGCACCAGCTGTAACTCGCCGGAGTGTCAGGTCTGAGCGGCTCAAGTGGCACCTTGACCTGTCCCCTTGTCTCTTTGCTTGTTCCCTGTGAAGAAGCTTGTTATGGGACTATAAAAGGGATCGAATTGAGAGGAAAGAAGACTCTTCATCTCCTTCCTCTGTTTTTCCTCTGTTTTCACCATTTCCAGCTGATTCCGAGCTCTCATCGGAGTGTTCCTTGAGTTAAGAAGGGTATCTCTAGTAGTATTTGAAGGTCTAAGGTGTTGGGAGATCGAACCATAATCAAATCGAAAGCAAACGAAGCGATTTGGTAAGTTTCTCCATTGATGCACTGTCGTGAGAACTCGCCACTGTCTGTCCACCGCACCCCGCGGCAAGCTCCCACCGCACCCGCGGCGAGCCTTGTCCGAGTGTGTGTTCGTGGGTGCTTGGCTTTGGGTGAGGCTCGATTCCTTTGATTATTTTCCTATTCTTTTAGATTCAATTATGAGTATATTGAATCTAACTTAGGGTCTCGTTATGGGTCGTTTCTTAGGGATTTATTATCCAAGATCTGTCCCAGTTTCAGATTCAGGAGCTCGACGTTTCTAAGCTTTGTTCGAACTCGTCGGATCTAAGGCAAGTGGCGGTTCGCTCTTGCTCATCATTCCATACTTCCATTAATTATCAATTGTTTAGTTGTTAATTAATTTGGGATGATTCTTGTTTATGTTGGGAACAGTTGTGTTAATTAATATGATTAAAATCTGATATTATAATAGATTGTATATTCTGCTAGAATCGACGCTATTATAGTTATATTGTGTAGATGTTGGCCATGTTGGCTTTGATGTGGATTATTATTGTGATGAACTGTTAGTTAGCATGAGTATTCATAGGAACACTTGGTCCTTGCGAAGTCCATTCGTTTCTTTATAACTGGCATATAACAGGGCGATCAAGACCTTATGCCAAACTTCTGGTCATGACCAACCGTGATGTGGATTTAGGTTTGGACCCTATGAGGCCCATTCCTTCGATATATGTCCCTCATGACGACACATATATCTAAAAGCTTATAACGTGATGTGGTTTTGGAATTAAATCAGATAAGTGCCTTTGTCGTACATAATTAATATACCCTTGGGCGAGTAGTACAGTTAGGCTGTAGTGCAGCTAGGAAAGCTCGTCTTGATTTTTAAACGCTTGTGTGTAATTATTAATGTTCCCCAACTTTATCATGTTTCCGTTAAGACTCAATTCTTTGGAGTCTTCTTTTGGGATTGATTGTTGTGAGACTCGGTCTTCAGAATCTTCTCTTATTCATGCCTTTTCATGTTTTCAGTAGAAGTATGGTGGTTGACTATCGTGATCGACTTTTATTCGAGAAACGATGAGTCTAACCTAATACGACTGCTTCGAACCACTCTGCTTTGTACCCTTGCATGGTCTTTCATTAGACTAACCAACCGATTATTCCCTTGCATGGTTGGCTGGTGTCATCCGTTCGATTCGGCACATCAGATAAATTGAGGATCCGAGAAGGCTAGAGCGACTATGAGGATGGACGGTGTTTTGTCAAACTATTTTATTTTAAGACTTCCGTTGTATTATTTATGTTAAGACTTCCGCTGTAATAATTCTGATCTTGTATTTTGATGAATTAGGAAATTGTGGTATTTCCGAGACTCTAGTTTTAATGAAAGTTGTAATATTTGGTATTATAACTGTGGTTTGTTGGTTTACATCAACTGGAAAAGCCTGGGATGACTTCGTGATGTTATATCTGGAGTCACTGGCAGTAATACTTTCAAGATGAGATTTGGGGGTGTTACATACACAAGCATATTTCCCATTTTGGCTTCATATATGCCATGTACCTGCTTCACCACAATCTCATAATCACTAAAGTATGTGACTCTTCGAGCTCCGTTTGTTAGAGCAAGCTCGAGCCCGCGAGGAGGGCTTCATATTTGGCCTCATTGTTGGTAGTTTCAAAGTTGAGCGCAAGGGCATACTCGAACTTCTCCCCCCCCCCCCCCCCGATGATGTCAACATGACCCCAACTCCATTACCCTCCTCATTCACGGCCCCGTCTACAAAGAGGGTCCGCAATACTTGCTCTTCTATCAGTCCTTTTGTGCTCAGCTCCCGGAAACTCGTTTCGACTATGAAGTTCGCGAGGGCATGTGCCTTGATAGCGGGCCTCGGCCTGCAGTCTATATAAAGCTCGGACAGTTCGATCACCCACTTCGTGAGTCTCCCTGACATTGTCGGTCTACAAAACAAGCTTTGCAAAGGGAGATCGGAGAGAATTCGGATAGGGTGGGCTTGGAAGTATGGACACAGCTTCCTCGTGGACATGATGATCGACAGCGTGACTTTCTCTACAGGCATATATCTCATTTCAGCCGGGATAAGAGATCTACTAACAAAGTAGACATGGACTTCGTGCTCGCGGACGAGAACTGTGCTAATTGCTCGTGAACTGGCCGCTAGGTAGAGTTGAAGATCTTCACCTGGCACTGGGGATGACAAAGTAGGTAGCACCTCCAGGTTCTTTTTCAGTTCCGTGAAGGTTGTGTCACACTCCGGTGTCCAGTTGAAATTCTTCGGGTCTTTGAGAGTGGCGAAGAAAGGAAGTCATCTCTTTGCTAACTTTGAACAAAACCTGCCGAGATTGTTCACAGAGCCTACGAACCTCTATACTTCTTTCATGCTTCGTTGGGGAGACATTTGCAAGACGGCTTCTACTTTTTTCGGGTTCACATCTATCCCTCGTGAACTGATTAAGAAGCCGAGGAACTTTCCAACTTTCACCCCGAACACACTTTTCTGGATTTAAACTCATGTCGTGTTTACGAAGGGTCTTGAACACTTTGCGGATGTCGCCTGCATGATCCTCTTCACGCTTGCTCTTTACCACAATATCGTCCACATACGCAGATACGCTTCAAATGTAGTGCTGATCTGCTCGCGGAAGATCAAGTCGACTAGGCACTGGAAGCTGGCCCCTTCATTCTTAAGCCCGAAAGGTATCACAGTGTAGCAGTAAGTACCTCTTTCTGTAATGAACATTGTGTGTTCTTCATCAGCCGGGTTCATCTTCACCTGATTATAGCCGGAATAAGCGTCTAGGAAGCTTAGCGCTCCGTGTCCTGTCGTAGAATTTATGAGTTGGTCTATCGACGGGAGCGGGTAGCTATCTTTTGGGCAAGACTTGTTGAGATCGGTAAAGTCGACGCACATGCGCCACTTTCCATTCGCCTTCTTCACCATGACTACGTTTTCCATCCAGCGCGGATATTGCACTTCGCGAATGAAAACATGCGCTACTTTCCATTCGCCTTCGTATAACATATGTCATGTGCAATTAGAGGTCTTGATTGCAGAACTCAAATTTTGAGTTCAAGTTGCTCATGTGAATCAGTATATGCGAATTACTATTCAATTATAAGTCCAATTTTGGACTTGATATCAAAAGAAACAAAAGTATTCATTAGAGTCTTATCAGTGAATTTCCAGATTATTGAGCTGAACAAAAAATCAACCACATTTCATAGGAAACGAAAGATTACCACAAGAAACAACACATAATAAGAGAAAAATAATAATGATTGGGATTTTCAACATGTTCATATTCTTCCTTCATTACATTTCTATGATACAGGTAAAGCCAAAATTGGAACCCCGTCTTACCTAGTTCATCTATTGGTCAAAACATCATAGATGAACATCAGCTATAGCACCAGCTAGTCGTGCAATTCACTGAGGTGTAAGTTATATTCAACTATTCTTTCTCAGTTCCTTGCAAGTATGTAACAACATTTAACTAATTTACTACATTCAAGAAGACAAAAACTATCTGTAACAACACATCAAACATAGGCATAAGGAACAGATAGCCGCATATCAGATTTCATAATCAGAAGAAACAGATCGCTCAATGTGGAAGAGTATTGAATAATTTGGAGCAAAACAACAATGACATAAATTGAGAATAATACCTTGTACTGAAAATTGAGGTCCTCCTTGAGTTCGGGGGTTTCACCCTTTTTCATGTGTACCTTCCTCAACCTGAAGATGAAAATTGGAAGAAGCAACGGTGAAGACCAGATGAAGAGAAGCAAGAAGTAGCCTTCAACCAAGATCAGTTACACAAAATAAGAAAGGTAAAAACACCCTTCATCAGTTTGTAAAACAGTTTGATGTTGTGATTTCTTTAGAGGTGCACTCTAATTTGGTAATGGTACAATCTGGCACTTGGATTTACTTGGATCAATTTATTGTGGTGTTCCTATATCATTGGTTTTCTTTCGTCCAGGTAATTGAACATGTTGCAGATCCTGCTGAATTTTGCAAGTCTCTGGCAGCAGTTACTGTTCCTAATGGAGCTACTGTGATCTCAACAATCAATAGCTCTATGAGAGCATATGCTGGCGCTATTGTTGCAGCAGAATACCTTCTGTAATGGGTAAGTTGTAGACCTGTCAAATGGGTCGGGTTGGTCGGGTTCGGGTCATGTCGGGTTTGGGTCAAATCGGGTTCGGGTCGATCGGGTTGGTAAAATTTTCGGGTCGGTCGAGTTCGGGTTGACCCAGCGGGTCGAACATGTCATTTTGTATGATTATTATTATGATTTTTAACTTTAATAAAATAATTATAATAATATAATTAATATTATATTATTATTTAATAAAGTATATTAAAATATTTAAAATAAATGAAATAAAATATACAAAATAAAGGGGATTCGCGAGCTCGAATTTGCGTTCGGGTCGAGTCGGGTTCGGGTCCTTCTTGACCCAGTGACGTTCGGGTCGGGTTTGGATCCTTTCGGGTCGGATTTTCGGGTTGGATCGTTTTTGACAGGTCTAGTAAGTTGTGATCATTTAGTGTTGCATTATGTATTCCTCTCCTAAAAACTATGACAGTAGTATGAAATATGGCAGTAGTATAACAAAACCTTGACATGTTAAATTTCAAAAAGCTCTTTACTAACGTTAAATAGAGAAAACAAAAAGCTCTAAAACATGTCTAAATTCTATTTGTATTGCACTCCTGAACAAAGATCAGATTGATCGAAATAACACTTACAAAACTAAGAAACTAATGTACTAATGTACCCAGAAATTGTGCAATCAAAATATGTATGGCGCCAGATTGATCGAAGTACTTGTTGAATTTAAAAAAGCTCTAAACCAGAAACCTCTAAAACATTCTGATTTTTGGAAACGACATAGATTTATAAGTGACAGATAGTAGTTGCCAGTTGAAGCCAGGTAGAAAGTGGATAATGGGCTGGTGGGAAATAAATCAGTTGAATTTTAGGGACAGGCGTTACCACCAAGTTTAGCCAAATGTCAAACATAGGGACTGCCAAGTGGCTAATTCTTTTGTACTAACATTCCTATGACCCTAAGTATTTATATTTAGGGGAGATTATGATACACAGATGAATCAACCAAATCAAATATCCAATCAACCTCATGCTCCATTGGGACTCATGTAGCTAACACCACACGAAGGAAAATCTCCATAATCTACGGAGAAGTGACTTAACCTCTTCATTTCATCTAAACGCTCGATTTGATTACTACATGATGATAGAGCTTATTTACATAGTACTACACTCCTTGTTGACATACCAGCTTGTTCTCATACTGCAGGATCAGGCACCCTACCCCCATTCTGATTACCTGATTCCACAGGCCCCGTAGACAACTGTCCCGAGGGCTGCATTTTGACATATGAAGACGACCCAGATGGCAAGGGAGGCCGTTTAATCACAGAGCTTGCGCCTGACACTTGCATGGTTGGAAACTGGCTAGACCCTGCTGAGCTAACATCTTTCATTTCTCTGCTGATTTTTGTCTCCCCATCCTGAGAGGTTGCATGGAATTTCTTGATCCGGATCCCTTGAAAAATCTGGCTTTCTCCACTCGTCCTCATGTTGTTACTTCCACTACCACCACCACCATATGGAAGAGCAGGTTGCCAAGTTGACCCCTTTGTTAGAAGAGTATTATTACTTTTACTTTCAGCATCATCCCTGCTTGGTTTATTTGTCTTACTTTCTGGATTTCTGTCTCTGTCCAGTGGTATAAGTTCAGATGGATCAACCCTGGCCATGGAAGAACGGCTTGTTGGTAATGTGGTTGTGGGAAATGCTTTTTCTGGAGGTACAACTGGGGTGTAGTTGGATGGGAGGAGATCATCCCAGTTCTCCAGAAGTTCCTTGTAGACTTTCCTTAGAGTGACTTCAGTAAGGCCCGTAACTTTGCATATCTCAGCCTGGGTTTTGCGTCTATCTTCTAGTTGGCAGGCTAGGTAAATGGCAGCTGCAGATATGCTTATAGGGTTTCTCCGAGTGCAGAAACATTTGTTCATAACAACTTCTCCAATATGAGTTGCAAGCTCCTATCAAAGAATCGAACCTGGTCAATTAGGTGTCAAATGGCTTTAAAAAACAAGAAAGCAAACATAACATGATCACTCTAGCAACCATAAAAATTTATGATGCAGCACAAGATTAAAAGATTCTCAAAACATCATAAACTTATAGGAGACCACAGTGCTAGATGAAAATATTCAATTCCCACCAATAACCAGCAAGAAATAAGAGCCATTGTAAGCTGGAACATATAAAAGATAAAGAATGTTAAAGATCTCCACTGGAAGTCTGAAACCAAACGATGATATTCAACTGTTGAATATGAAGCAGCAAGAACCCCTCATAAACCTATTTTGCCCACCTAGTATAATCTGAAATGCTTAGAGCAGGCCCAGAATAATCTACCTTTCCTCTCAACTGTGTACATCCTCAGCTCCTCACTCATTCCTAATATCTTTGCACGCATGCTAGTTTCAACTACAGATTTCCATGCTAGAGTAAAACCTCTACTACACGTGTCAGTATCACTTTTACTTTCTGAATGTAGAAAGTGATTTGATTATGGTGATAGTTATTGGGCCTCTCAAGCTAGGCACAAGAAGAATGTTTGTGTACTGAAGTATGATAATACAATGCCAGTGATTAAAAAGGCGTTAGGCGCACCTAGGCGCTGGAGGTCCCTAGCGCCTAGGCGCTCTTGGGCACGCGCCTAGCCACAAAACATAGGAATACTGTGTTGTTTAGCATCTGGGTGTCATAAAAGCTTATAAAACATGTGTATAATGAGATATCAACAATTTTAAAATATCATAATGTTATAAAATCAAGTTTAAACTAGTAAGCAAGTAGGAAAATTAGTATTGTGTTATAAAATCAAGTTTAGACTAGTAAGAAAGTTTAGTTTGGAAGAGATGATTTCTCATGGAGTTATAAAATCAAGTTTAAACTAGTAAGAAGATTAGTTTAGAAGAGATGATTTCTCATGGAGTTATCAACACAATCACAAAAACAATAAAACTAAGAACTAACAACCAGAAAATTAGTATTTATAATCAGAAAACAAGTTCAGAGGAATTATACAAGGACTTGGAAGTTGAACTGTGGAAGAGTGGAACACCAGAATTTACGAACATAGGAAGAAGAGAAGATTGATTTTTTTGGGTCTGAAAAATTATTGTCTTGTTAAACGTGTAGTATGTATATATGGAGAAAGAGATCAGAAAAGAGAGGAGAGAGAAGATAGAAGATCATTGATTGAACTTAGGAAAAGAAAAAAAAACGTTTGGTGTTTTTGAGAGTAATTAAGGAAGTGAAATCTTTTATTTAAAGATATAATCTTTTTTAAAAAAATTCAAAAAATCAAAAAGATATCAAAATCTGTTGAAATTCAACAGGAAAGGGAAAGGCGTGCGCCTGGCTCCAAGGCGCGCCTCTGCGCCTAGGCGGCGCCTAGGGCGCCTGAAGGGCGCCCAGCCACTCAGGGCTCGCCTCAGCCTAGGCGGGCGCTGGCCTGGGCCAGGCGCGCCTTTTTCTTCACTGTACAATGCTCAAGAATAGCGAAACATCGGATTATACAAGGGGCAGATGCAGTTTCTAGAGGTTAGCACTGAGAGGGGTTGACTCATAGCAGATTGATCAAGCAATTAGGATGCTGTATTTTTTTTTATATAAAAAAAGCATTCCTAGATGAATTTGATATACAATTTCCTTGGACGAATAATTTTCACATTAAGGACCAGGTTTGATAGAGAAGGTGGAATAATAAACTACAAAATCATAAAGCGGTTTATTTTATCTAGGCTGCCTAGAATCGGCACATACACAAATATTGAAGAAAACACTATCAAATTCATAAAGAAATCAAGATAGGAATTTACACTAATGTGTTAATAGTTAATACTCTTGGACCTTGTATCTTAGTCATCAATCAGTTATAACATGACATCCAAAAAGTAGTTCTGGATAATACTAATAAAAATTTACACTGCACAGTATATTGGCTTAGCCAATTCATTAGACTCCTATAATCCTCAAACCAGCTTTCCAAAGCAGAAGCTATATTTTAACAGAGCTCAAAATTTATGAGAGAAGTGATATGTCAATACAGGAGAAAAGATAAGAGAACATACATCAGGATTACCTGGGCAGATTTATTAAGCTGGAGAAGGTTGCAAAACCTTGGCATATGAACAGATATGGAATTGCTATTAATGGGTTGACTAAGTTGCAGAGCTTCCCCAAGGATTTTTATGTACTTCCCAATCTCCTTCTGGGGTAAATTGGCTGCAATGGAAATTTCCTGCATAGAGTGAAATAGATTATGGAAATTTCTTATAACAAACTTGTGCAATGCTAACACAATCCAACTGCGGACAATCATTCATCTAATGCCACATACAGCTCGTGCTAGCCACCAAAAGTAATAGACTAAAGTTCTCTGCACCGCTTCCAATCAATCACCCTGTCGTTCAATATCAAAGCATTTCAGAGAGACAGCACCACTTCTAAAACCCTTCTAATAATGTGACACCAACCTTGGCAAAGTTGATCAAGAAACGACTAAAACTAACAGACTAAGGAGTAAGGACTAGCCCAGAGTTCGTCAAGGAACAAAGATTATCACATCGGAAATCATTTCAAGTGGTGCATAACAGATAGAAAACAAGTAAAAATTAGGCGTTTTAAATCACTAGAGTTAACGAAACATGTGTAATTGTAAAAGTCAAGCCCTCACCTGGAGGGTTCTGGGCTCCTGGGCCTCCCTAATAGCCTGGACAAGACACGCAGTAGCAAGAGCTTCGACACTGCGATTCCTTAAGCAAGTAGCCGAAGAGCAATCCCTAAACAACTGGAAGGCGTGATGGGATATATAATGCTCCAATCCAAGAATAGAAGCCACATCCACAATCTGCAGATAAGCCCTCAAATTGTCGACCACCACCCCATTAGAAGAGGCGTTGGAAGAGGAGGCAGCGGCGTCGAGGGCGCGTTCAAGTTCGGCGAGGTGGCCGGAGAAGGAAAAAGAAGAGAGGGCGTATAGAGGGCAGTGCTCGAGAGACCAGGTGGAGAATGCGGTAATGAAGCCTGAGTGCTCAAAGGGGTCTTCGTCTCTCTCGGCATCGGATGCCGGTGGAGGAGGGATCGGGAGGTCAGACGTGGACAGGCAGAGAGGGGTGTCCTGGGAACGCAGGTGGAAGAGGTGGTGGGATTGTGTTTGCCGCTCTTCCATCACTCGTCCGCACGCGCCGCACTCTGTAATTGACCGCCCCCCGGACGTGGTGGCGCACCGGCCTTGCGCCGCACCGCAGTAAGGACACTTCATTTTTCACAGCAAACCAGAGTAACTGCTGATAGCTCAGACACAATTATATCTCCTCTATGGATGTCACCATGCTTAAGCAACTGCATAAGGGTAATGTTACTCCAAAGCTATAATATATCATTGAACTCATCCTTCCAACACCCAATTTCAACCATATCTCGAAGATGATCAGAAATTCAAACTTACCTTAAGAGACGAGTAGACTACGAAGACGGTCGAAGAGCCGATGAAGGACTGAAGTGGATGAAGACGATCCGACGACGGTCGAAGAGTCTGGCGAAAGGGGCGGTGAGGTAGATCGTGCCGCAAGAGGATAGAAGGGTGGGCGCTAGCAAAACTAGGGCCGGCGCTCTTTTTGAGTTTTGTCTACAATATTCCAAAAGTAAAAGGAAAAAAACGGTGTGTAATGGTAGAAATGAGTCGGGTCATACCCGTAAAGTTAGATGTTTCACCCGATTCACACGTCATCGTGAAACTTTTTATCCATGTCTTGTTCATTTATCGCCAACGCGTGATTTAAGTGGGTCAAGTTAGGGGTGTTTATCAAGTTCAGATCCGTCCGGATTTTTTAAAAACGGTGGACCGGAGATTGGATTGGACGACCGAATTTTATATTAAAAAAATAATAAATTTAATTCTTATTTAAAATCTATACAAAAATATCTATAAAACATATACACTCCTAAATTATTAAATTAAAAAAAAATCTATAAAAAAATACATATAAATTTTTAAAAAAACATATAAATTAAAAATAAATTAATTAATTAAATTTCGGTCCGGATCGGTTAAAATCCGAGTTTGGACCGGACCCAGATTAATGGAAAAACATGGACCGGAGACCGGACCGTATTTTCACTAGTCCGGTCCGGTCCGTTTTTGAACACCCCTAGGTCAAGTGATACACTCAATATTTTTACGGATTTTTCGCCTGATATCCTTGAGGTACGGCGAAATTCGCGAGCTATCCCAAAATTTAATACATTTCGCGTGGTACCCTCGAGTTTTTTTTTCCACCAAATGCCCTTTTGTCACATACCTAACAGAAAACGTTAAAAAAATGAAAAAACAAAACCAAACCCACTTGCGCACATCTCGCCGGCGGCCTCTGCGGCTCCGACAAGCTCGCGCCCGCTCGACGACGCGGCACCGACAAGATCCACCTTCTCTGCTTCGGCTTCTTCCTCCACCTCCAAGTGGTTCGGTGCTCTCGGGTTGAATGATTTCAATGCCTCCAAGCTTTCTCCCTGTTTTCTGCTTCGGTCTGTAGTCTTTAGGCTCTTGCAACTGCTGATTTCCTCATGGTTTCCTTCTCCTGGAGAAAGCTTATTTGTATTGGGGTCACTGGTTTCTTAGAATCCGGTGAAGAGGTCACTGGTTTCTGTATGTCAATCAAGGAATATAGTTTAGATCAAGAAATCCTAAATGAAATTAAAACGATATTCTTGTGGAGTACCTGAACAGCCATGATGTTGAGTCTCCTCATACACATCATTCGCCCAAGATTCAGAATCACTAAATTGCACATAGCGATTCACAATTTTGACTTTCAAAATCCATAACTCCTTAATCCTTATCGAGTAAACGGTGTCAAAACGAAAAATTAGCAGCGAAACTTGTATAATTTGATCAGATGAGAAGCAATTTGACCCCATCGAACAAGGAATTTAGGGTCAGAAGCAATTTGACCCCTTGGCCTCTTCTTTGGCTTCCTCGGCGGCCGGATCCCCGTCATCGCCACAAAGTCGCCTCCTCCGCCGTACTAATTGGCTGCGGCTCAATCTCCTCGCTTCCTTCGCTCCTCCGTCGTTGCCGGAAATTGAGGCCCTCCGCCTGAACTCCGACGGCAGGATGTGGAGCCGCCGGAGGAGACGCGAGAAGAAACAAGGACAAAGACGACGGGATCTGGTTTTTGGTTTTCTTTTTTGTTTTTTTCATTTTTTTAACGTTTTTTGTTAGGTATTTGACAGAAGGGCATTTGACAAAAAAAATTACTCGAGGATACCACGCGAAATGGATCAAACTTTGGGACACCTCACGAATTTCGCCGTACCTCAGGGATACCAGACGAAAAAACCGATATTTTTATATGGTTGTTATTTAACGTTCATCCTATATTTTTTCATAGCGTCCATTCTATGATCGTAAATTGACCACGAAGGAATTGCATCTATCTGTGAGTTTACCACATAGGAATTGCGTTCATCCATTACGGATGAACGCATTTCACCCGTGACGGTGAGATGTCGTCTTCTTCATTGGAAGACGCAACTGTTCATTCGTCTCAAGAAATCAACCCGAAGTCAACGAGCAACAAGAAATCAACCCAAAATCTATCTAAGGGCCCGTTCAGTGGAGTTTAAGTTGCGGTTGAAGGAAGCTAAAGTTGCTACTTCAACCAGCTTCAACTCGTTTATGCTCCGTTCGGCGATTTGCACAAGTAGCTGGATGAAGTTGCAGTTGAAGTAGTAAGGAAGCTGAAGATGTAACACCCCCAAAACTTAACCCTTTTGGAAAGGTATTACCGCCAGTGACCATAGTGTTCCTTACCGAGATCACCCAAGGCTTTATCATATAAATACAATTTATGAAATGCGATTGATACACCATGATCAAGCATTAAATTCCAAAACATAACATTGTCAAGGAAACAAGAGTTACAGGATTACAACCCAATCCCGAATAGGTCAAAACATAGTTTAAACCAAACACAGCGAAAGACTAAGAAAGTACATTACAATCGGAGTTATTGTCCAAAGGATCATAACCTGATTAAAGAAATAATTAAAACATTCAAAAACCACCGCCGACTCCATAGTCCTTCTAATCTTCTGAGCTACTTCTTAACTGATGTGCCGAATCGAACGGATGACACCAGCCAACCATGCAAGGGAAAATATTGGTTGGTTAGTCTAAATGAATAGACTAGCAAGGGAACAAAGCAGAATGGTTCGAAGCAGTTGTATTAGGTTAGACTCTTCGTCCCTCGAATAATAATCGAGTACGCTTGTCAACCACCATACTCCTACTGGAATAAACAAGAGGTATGCACAAGAGAAGATTCTGGAAGACTGAATCTTCACAGAAATCGACTCGAAAGAAGACTCCAACTGAAATGAGTCTTTAAGGAAGTATGACAAATCCGGAGAGTTACAGAATCATTCAACAATGATTTAAAACTGACTGAGATGCTTCGGTTCATGACCAACCTCATCGCCTACAGCGAATCCAGATTGGAAAGAGAACGTACTACATTCAAGTCAAGACGAGTTTTCCTAGCTGCACTATAACTTAGCTGCACTACTCGCCCAAGGTGTATTAATTATGTGCGTCAAGGTAGCACTTATCTGATTTATGTTTCAAAAACACACATCACATTATAGACTTTTACTTACATGTGTACCCCACCAATGGGACGACACATCTTAGTATACGTTTCGTCGAGAGTGACGTATACCGAAAGGTTTGTGACACCAGCTAAGTGTCCTGTCTCTACACACATGTGTAAGAGACCGATCATGATCTTAGAATAGTACCAGATGGGGACGAGCCACCCCGATATCATATTATAAAGAAACGACTAGACAGAGTCCGAGTAACGTTCCTATTTAACAGTGCTAACTAAACAGTTACAGCACAACAACAGTTACAGGATAAATCCACATAAAGGCCCGAAAGGCGATCACAGATAATAGCGTTGTTCTAACAGATATACAACCTATTATATGATTTTCAAAACTGTTTCCAGACAAACAGAATATTCATTCCAAATTAATTACTCAGATAAACTACTGATAATTAATGTAAATATGAAACGAATGAGCAAGAGCGAACCGCCACTTGCCTTACTCCGCAGAATAGTCTAAAGACGTCAACTGGATTCCGGGCTCGACACGGTATAGTTTCGACAGCACAACAACCTTTGAGTCGACCCATAAAAGGAACCCTAAGTTAGATCCGACATAAACGGTACGAATCTAAACACGGTGAAAGAACACGAAAGGAAAGACGCCACGACGACAACCGACCAAGCCAAAGCCACGAAGGCGTTCTGGGCACTGGCGGCGGTCGCCGTGAAGAACACGGCGGTCGCCGTGAAGAACACGGTCGACAGAGACGAGAGAAATCTCACCAAAACAAAGCGCGTTTTGACCCCTTTCAGCCTGGCTTGGTTTCTGACCTTCCAAGGCAACCACAAGGCTTCACAAAGGCTGCTGGAAACACCACTAACAACACCGACGAAAGCTTCGAAATTTCCGGCGAAGGCACAACTCCGACGAGAGGCGAATTTGGCAGAGGTTTGGTGCTTGGATGGCTCAAAACCTCTCCCCCAGCACCTCCTTTTATAGCCAACACATCTGGAGTTCGAAGACGAGGGCCTAGAGCTACTGCGGCGCTTTCCAGAAACAACGCCGGCGACCAACGGGCAACGACTACTGGGCAACGATGACGGCACTTACGGCGGTCGTCGCGGGATGACACATCAGCTGCCTCCTCGGGTGTTGGAACGGCGGGCGCCGTATCTTTACGGCGGTCGCCGTGCTTGGGTCTCACGACGGCGGTCGCCGTGACTTTACGGCGGTCGCCGTGACCCCTTTTTCCCGCCCGTTCAGCTTTGAACGGATAAGACATTAAACCGGGATAAAAATTATCGTACGCGAACGACATTTAAAATCTAAGGCACCTTGTCTGTATATTATTTCACTGAGAAAAATATTACAGATACAGAGCACATTACAGAATGTCTCAAGCTACCTGAATTAAATCCGACGTACACAACGGGTATTCGGGAAAATTCCATAATTCCCAAATATAACCTTACAAAAATACGGGGTATCACAGAAGATGAAGCAAATGCTTAATGCTGGGGGTTGTAAGCATTAAGGGCCGGTTGAAGGAGGACAAGTTTACGAGATTTGCCCTTGGCTCTTGTACCTTTCTCACCCAGCTCATCATCCAAGCTCAGTAGTCGACCATTAGGCTTTTCTTCGTCGAGAGCTCGCCAGAGGGTTTTTCTTCGTCGATTGCTCCTTCTCGTCAAGAGCTCGCCTGCGATTCCTAGGGTTTTTATTTGCCCCTCTCTTCTGAAACCGCCCATCTTGGTACGTGTTCGAGAGCTTCATTGTTCCTCCTCTATGAGAGCTCGCCTGTGATTCCCAGGTACGTGTTCATCTCCATTGTTCCTCCCTCTGCAGAATTCTTCATCTAGGGTTGTTTAGGGCAGTAATAAAATTTGTGGTTAGTATTTAGGGGTTTTGATGTTAAATTATTGTGAATTTGATAAGATCGATCGAAAGCCCTAATAAATTTATATGAGTTATGAACCCTAATTGTTCCGTTTGTAACCCTAATTGTTACCAGTCAAATTAGGGTAAGAATCATCAGTACAAGAATTTGTGACTTAAATTTATCTAAATGTTCAGTTTGTAAGCCTAATGAGGGTGAGAAACCATCACTGAGTTATGAAGAACCCTAATTAGGGTGAAGGTTTAGGATTGAAATTTGACTAGTTTCTCACCCTAAATTGACTAGTTTCTCACCCTAAACCATCAGTGAGTTATGAAGAATGCATTTTGGTTCCAATTTTGTTCTTGAGTTGGTCTATTGGATTGTTGTGATAAGGCTTTTAGCTGAGATCCTTTTGTTGTTTCTGCTTTGCTACTTTGATTTGGTCTAGTGTAATGTTTGAGAAAGTATAACTTACTTTAACACCAATGATGATTTAGATATGTTATATTGTGAAATAGATGCTTTGTTTATCAATATGCATTCTGTTAAATTAGTTGAATTGTAGTCTGCATATAGGGTTGTGCATCTTCTGCTTCTTTGTTATTCAAAAAATAACAGAGGACTAATTGGATGGATAATGCCTAACATTATTCCTGGTTTCTTTGCTTATACATTATTCATGGTTTCTTTGCTTATTCAAAAAATAACAGAGGACTAATTGTAGTATGCATATAGGGTTGTGCATCTTCTGCTTCTTTGCTTATACAATCACTTTTCCCTGCAATAAGTGCAGAGATGAGATCAATAGGATAAACCCTTCACACTCAACCCAGAAACAAAGTTGCAATTTGATAAACCCACAAAGCTAAAGCTACCTGAGTCAAATCCTAATCTTTCAATGATGCCACCCTCTAACCAATTTAACCAAATTATGAGATGATCCAAACATATTTTTTTTTTGGTCAAAGAGAGACGGCACTCTCGGGGATTCATAAATAAAAAACCAAGAACGGGCTATATAGAAATAAGGCGAGGGGTAGCCCTCCCCTCAAAGTCTGAAAGTAAAAGTGACAAAATACCCGTTGGGGGTGAAACTAACACATGCGAACCTAACGGAAAAGAGAAAGCAAGAGATGCAAGGGAGTCGGTGATCAGTGCTATTTTGTAGTGCATATCTAGGGGTTATTACCAGGTTTAAGGCGCCATTTGGTTGGATTTAGAGCACAATTGGAGATTATGAGCGGAGAAGTGTGATTTTGGTGGTCTGGAGGAGCTAATTGGAGACATCCAGAGGAAAATGAGTTAACCATCTGAGGAGATGGCTAATTTCCGAAGAAAACGACGAGGAAGAGAAGAGGCCGCGACCGCGGCACGAAGGCCGCGCCCGCGGCTAATTTCGGGAATTAATAGGGGCACTTCGAGAGCAAATCGCGACCGCGGCCAAGAAGCCGCGGCCGCGGCCATACACGCGAGGCGAAGCAGCTTAATTAAACAAGCCGCGTGCTGCTTTTATTTTGGGCCAAATTGGAGGAAAGAAAGGCCCAATTGAATCTTGGCCCAATTGAGGAAAGAAGCCCGCGTGAATTGAAGTCAGCGAATTCAAGCGGGAAGAGAAATGCGGAGCACGACGTCAGCAGAAGCTTGATTTGTTGGAGTGGGCCGCTGATGCATGAACGAGATGGAGCAGCTGCTCCATTAACCGGGATTAATTTCCCCCGTTTTAGACTGTTTTATTTTCGGTTTTTATGTTATTGTTTTATTATTGTTATTTTATTATTTTCCACACTTTTAGATTTAGGTTAAAAACACTTTTAGTTAACCTAGTTTGACATCATCGTTTTCCATTCAGTATTGTTTTTTTTCTTTGAAGATTATGAGTAGTTAAGCACCCTTTGCTTAGCCCGGCATTTGGAGATTTTTCTATGACTTGATTGTGAGGTTAATATCCCTATTCCTATTTCCTTTGGATTTATATCTTTCTTCTTGAGCTTCATTCCATTGAGTTATATTGATTTCTCTAGATTAGCTACCTAGTGTTATTGATATTATTCATACTGTAGGATTAGGTTCTTGAATAGTATTGGTTGGATCTAACTCATCAGTTGTGGTAATTATCATTATTAATATTAGTTTCCCTAGCCTGACAACATAGTTGAGATTAATATTATCTATAGTGCTAATTATTACTTTCTGGTTAACTTGTTGATATCAATATTATTCATCCCTAATTCGGAAGTAGCATCCATGATTATCTAGGACTGGTAGGACTAGATTTTTATGGAAGAAGAATTGATTGCATGTTAATTATTGCGGGTTGTGATTATTGACATGTATCCTGGTTGATCCTATGCTCTATGCTGTTATTTAGACCTGATCAAACACGGGCCCGAGCCGGGCCTTAGCCAAAATCCGGGCCCGTTTTTGCGGGCCCGGGCCGGGCCGAGCCCGTTTGTCGGGCCCAAGGGGCTAACCGGGCCCGCTCGGAAGAGCGGACCGGGCCGGTCCGCATGGCATATAACTTATATTTAAATTATTTTTCGGTATATTTTTTTGGTATTTAGCGGGCCGGACCGGCCCATTAAATTATTATTTTTTATGTATTTTTTAGGTTATATTTATTTTTTTAATATATTTTTATATAATTTAAATTTTATACGGGCCGGGCCGAGCGGCCCGTACGGGCCTGGCCCTGTTACCGGGCTCGGCCCGCCAGCCCGAACGGGCCGGGCCAACCGGCCCGTTCGGGCTTAAACCCCTGTCCAAGCCTGTTTTGCTTGGCGGGCGGGCCGGCCCGCGTTTGCTCAGGTCTATTGCTATTGTTCGGTTGTTCAATAGTAAGTGTTGCTAGAAGTGGTAGGGCTAGTAACTATTTAAGATTAGGGACATGAATAACTAAAGGAAAGGAATAGAGGTGACTTAGGACCAATCTATCATAGAAAAAGTGGATCTTGCTTGGCTAAGTGTTTTTCCCCATATTGATTTCACACCTTTGATTTGTTTACTTACTTTGTTTGCTTGTTTGACACCAACCAACCAAAACCCCCTTGTTACTTGCATGCTAAGAAACACTAAGAAATCACTTCCTCTCTGTGGATTCGACCCTTGCTTGCCTCTACTACTTGTTTAGGTTTGTTAGGTTTTATTTTGACCGGGTTAAGGACGACTGAAAACCCGTCTGTCAAATTGGCGCCGTTGCCGGGGAGGCAAGTTTTGATTTTTCTTTGTGTTTGTTTGTGTGCGTGTTACTTTGGTGTGGACCTATCTTACGGTCCACACCAGTGCTACTGATTTATGTCTTCTTTTTTTATTTTGATTCAGATACAGAATTCTGGGGAGAGCCGTTGATGTGGCTAAAACCTACCCGTAAGTGTACGGGATCAGTTGTAGTAGTCAAGTGTCGATCCCATAGAGACCAATGTAATATTAATTGAAATGCTACCAGTGTACTAGGCCGAAAAGATATGATATTGGGAAATGTGTAACTAGACTAATAACTAATAAAACAAATAAAATAAGATAAAATCAATGGGATAAATGTGTCTAAGGTTAAGGATCACCGCAACGATGCTTCAGTAAATAAAATCAAACTCTGCCTGAATCTAATCCATCTATTTGAAGGTAAGTCATCTAAGGTAATCTACTAACTCCTCTCGGACGATAATAGACGTGTTTGAACTAAACTAACAATCGCTCTCGCGCAGAGCTAATCTCATTCAAACCCATTAACGCACTTAGAGTCTAGAGATAAATTGAGATAACATCCGCTCTCGCGCTCCGCTAAATCAACTCAAACCCAGAACATCTATGATGACTTAGTATCCTCAAGAGTAATTAAGTTGCTCTCGCACAAATAACACTCAGGCTCGATTCCTATGGATCTAGTAGAAATTATCACCTCTCGGTCTCAAACTCTACCTGATTACTTATTAGCATTTTCACCTCTCGGTCTCAAATCCTAATAAGATCCAATTCGCATAAGCTAAAATGGGCATAAAGCATCTAGGATCGAATCAAATACTATTTCAATTCAGACAAAGATAATAACTTTATTCACATACACATCGATCGGATCAACATAACCTTAGAACTAGGAATTTAGCTATGCATGATTGAAGATAAACAATAGATCAAACCAACCATCGATATATATGAATTATTCATTAAAAATAAGAGATAAGAAAACTTAGTCTCAATGACGAAATAATTCAAACGAAGGCTAGAGCATTAAGGACAATCTTCAATCCATGCCAAAGGCTAAAATCCTTCTTGAAGTTCAACCCATGTCTGCGGCAGAACACTCCCCAAAACTAAAACCATAAAAACTCAAACAAAAACTAAACTAAAACCCCCCTATCACCTAAGAAATCCAAAACCCCCCTTTTTAATCTCTCCCTTTGAAAAGTCAAACCTGAAATCAAATCCCCCTCACCAAAGCTACGTAACTCCCATTTGGCTGGCTCCCCTTTAATTTGTTGTCGGACTCCTTTTTTTATTAGCCCATTTCGTTTGTGTGGTCCACTAGTCCAATAACAATGGACCAAATTCATGCTTGTGTAGTATCTCCTCTTGGTTACTGGAACAGGTTCACATAAATTCCAGCAGGTTTATCATCCGTAACGCGGTCCAAATTCAACTGCTGCAATGCTCCTTAAGTCTCATATTAATCCGCCTAAAAATACCTGAAACACATAAAAATACGAGTGTAGACTCCGAATACAAAATAAAGCAAAATTAACAATAAAAGACATAAAATATGCATGCAAATGAACTACTCTAATATGTAATTAGACTCCTAAAAACATGTATAAAATGGATGTTATCAAATCCCCCAAGCTTAAACATTGCTTGTCCTCAAGCAAGAACATATTTCAAAATTCCACAAGAAATACAAAGGTTGTCTCTATCCAATCAATACTCAAGCAAGTCCATGAAAACTTAAATATTTAACAATGTAATCATCAAAGCATACAAATAATCATTAAAGAGAAAAGTTAGTTCATCCACTCTAGACCTCACTTAGGATAAAAATAAGAGTCACTCTCACTCATGTGTTTAGGTAAGTGTTTCGCTCAAATCTCAACTTTGAAAACTCATCTACCATAAGCTTGCATCAGTGTCTAAAATTTCCACCACTAGGGACCTTGTACATGACATAAATCAAGAGGACTTTTATTGGGTTATAACAGGGCATGGTAAAAAGAAAGGTATGGATACAATTTGGCCATGTGGTGCTAAATCCGGGAAAGAGGAACTAACCAAGACAACACTCCGGGAAAGAGGAACTAACCAAGACAACACCAAACTTGAGAATTTCTATTCTTTTCAACAAAATGCCCTTTATTCTTGGCTCTTTTTTTTCTTTTTTTTCAACTACTTACTTTCTTCTTCTTCTTTTTTTTCATTTCTTTTTTTTTTCAAAAGCCACAACACTTCCAACCATACCGCACCATACATATAACTCCTCCAATCTCGGCTTGCAACCATAAAAACAAACAAATAAATCATCCTAATTCCCGGATAGGTAAAAGGCTAATCATTAAGCTCGGGATGTTTTTGTGGAGCTTCCAAAATAATAGGCTAATTAGGCTCAACGGGCTTCAAGCAGAGGAATAACACATAAGGGTGGTAAAGGGAAATATAGGCTAATAAAAAATAATGCCTCGATCATTTTTATATCATGCACAAGAGTCATAAACGTGGCCTCAAAATAAGTTCTAAATGCAAGTTCTAGAGATAAAGTAATCAAAGTGAGAATCACACACATGAAAAGAAATAAGAGGACTCAGTTATGTGCAGTCCTAAGGCTCAAAAGCTTACAAGGTTATTTGTCTAGAATTTCAGTCTTAACCAGTCTCAATAAATGACTATATACACACTTCAACTCAAACATTAGAAAATATAAAAATTCTCATCAACATGCTTAAAATTAATTACAATATCAACAACCAAAATATTTCAAGGGGAATTTCGCAAGACAAACAAACAAAGCAAAGCATGGGAATCAGATCAAACACCTAAAATGTGATGCATGATGCATTAATTGTTATGCAAAAGCGGAAAAAAAATGACACAAAAATCACTAAATTGCAAACGGAGTTACACATTGAATTATCCCTCCCCCAAGCTTAAATTCTACATTGTCCCCAATGTAGACATAAAAGAAAGAGAAAAGGAAACTCACCAAAGATATTCAGGTATTAGGCATCTTCACACAATGCTCCGGGGTTGTCGAAAATTAGTACAAATGCAGAAGAATATTAGCAACATCTTCTCCTTCAGTAGCACTGTACACAACATAGACAAAACAAAACCCCAAAACACAAGACTACAAATCCCAGTAATTAATAGGCAAACAATAATAATTACATGCTCAAACTCAGAATCAGCGCAATATATAATAAGTCCAAGCATGAATTAGGCAATAAAATCTTATGCCAAATGTATAATGCATAATCAGCACAAATCCAACCCTCAGCCAGCACAACATTCATATAGAACTCAATTGCCATTTGCCACTTACGAATAAGACACAATGAGATCAACACCAAGCACCTTAGCCAAAATTTAATGGCAAATAAAGCATCTGTAGAATGGCTTGTTCCTATTATAATCATAGTGCAAATTAGAACAAATTAGGCACAAGATCGCTAGGCTGAAATCATACCTTCACTTACCAGCCATGGCAGGATTCAGGAATAAGCTCAAGATCGACATCCAAATAGATTCCGGCAGACATCATAAGTGGCGTGGATGCAGCAACGGTGCGAGGACAGAAGGTTTCTCGCGGGTCTACGATGGCGGTATGAGTTCTGGGTCGGAAACTTGGGTTGGAGGGTCGCCGGTGGTGGTTCGCGGGGCTCGAGGGAGTTCAGCAGAAGAGGCAATCAGAGCATTGGTTGGACACGCCGGTGGTGGGTGTGGCCGATGGGCTGGGTAATAGGGTTAGGGCAGCAGCGGAGGCGGGTCGTGGTCGGCGAACGGGCTGGTGAGAGGAGAGGAATGGCGAGGGTGAGAGATGATGGAGAGATGGTGAGGCAGGAATCAGCGATGGCTCGAGAAGGGGGACCGAGGCTGGCGAGGCGGCTCGCGAGCAGGCAGGGCACGGATTTGGGTTCGGTTCGGGGTTGGAGGGTCGCCGGTGATCTGGGCAAGGGAGGTGAGGAGATGGCGGGGATGGTAATGGTGAGATGGGAGCAGGTATGGAGCGGCGGCATGGATTGCATAGGGAGAGGATAGGGGTACAGGGGAAGAAAAGGTTTTTTTTAAATCCTCCGAACAGACCGAAACTCGGTTGAGAACTCGGCCGCGTTCTTGACCGAGTTTCTTTCTGTTGGAACAACTCGGTCGAAAAATTCTACTCTATTTCCCGAGTTTGTTAAAGCTTTTATTTTTTTACCTGAAATAAGAAGAATAAAAATATCAAAGCAAAAATAAAGACCTAGAAACACCAATAGAAATTACAATTAATATCAACATATTGGTCCCCGGCAACGGCGCCAAAAACTTGATGTGGCTAAAACCTACCCGTAAGTGTACGGGATCAGTTGTAGTAGTCAAGTGTCGATCCCACAGAGACCAATGTAATATTAATTGAAATGCTACCAGTGTACTAGGCCGAAAAGATATGATATTGGGAAATGTGTAACTAGACTAATAACTAATAAAACAAATAAAATAAGATAAAATCAATGGGATAAATGTGTCTAAGGTTAAGGATCACTGCAGCGATGCTTGCCTGAATCTAATCCATCTATTTGAAGGTAAGTCATCTAAGGTAATCTACTAACTCCTCTCGGGCGATAATAGACGTGTTTGAACTAAACTAACAATCGCTCTCGCGCAGAGCTAATCTCATTCAAACCCATTAACGCACTTAGAGTCTAGAGATAAATTGAGATAACATCCGCTCTCGCGCTCCGCTAAATCAACTCAAACCCAGAACATCTATGATGACTTAGTATCCTCAAGAGTAATTAAGTTGCTCTCGCACAAATAACACTCAGGCTCGATTCCTATGGATCTAGTAGAAATTATCACCTCTCGGTCTCAAACTCTACCTGATTACTTATTAGCATTTTCACCTCTTGGTCTCAAATCCTAATAAGATCCAATTCGCATAAGCTAAAATGGGCATAAAGCATCTAGGATCGAATCAAATACTATTTCAATTCAGACAAAGATAATAACTTTATTCACATACACATCGATCGGATCAACATAACCTTAGAACTAGGAATTTAGCTATGCATGATTGAAGATAAACAATAGATCAAACCAACCATCGATATATATGAATTATTCATTAAAAATAAGAGATAAGAAAACTTAGTCTCAATGACGAAATAATCCAAACGAAGGCTAGAGCATTAAGGACAATCTTCAATCCATGCCAAAGGCTAAAATCCTTCTTGAAGTTCAACCCATGTCTGCGGCAGAACGCTCCCCAAAACTAAAACCATAAAAACTCAAACAAAAACTAAACTAAAACCCCCCTGTCACGTAAGAAATCCAAAACCCCCTTTTTAATCTCTCCCTTTGAAAAGTCAAACCTGAAATCAAATCCCCCTCACCAAAGCTACGTAACTCCCATTTGACTGGCTCCCCTTTAATTTGTTGTCGGACTCCTTTTTTTATTAGCCTATCTCGTTTGTGCGGTCCACCAGTCCAATAACAATGGACCAAATTCATGCTTGTGTAGTATCTCCTCTTGGTTACTGGAACGGGTTCACATAAATTCCAGCAGGTTTATCATCCGTAACGCGGTCCAAATTCAACTGCTGCAATGCTCCTTAAGTCTCGTATTAATCCGCCTAAAAATACCTGAAACACATAAAAATACGAGTGTAGACTCCGAATACAAAATAAAACAAAATTAACAATAAAAGACATAAAATATGCATGCAAATGAACTACTCTAATATGCAACTAGACTCCTAAAAACATGTATAAAATGGATGTTATCAGCCGTGCGAAAACCCCCCAATTCGAGTGTAGAAAGACCCAGTCAGACCCTGCAGAATCTGTCACGAAACGCTACACACCACTGATGATTGTCTAAGACTTCCCGAATTTGCAGCGGCAGTAAACTCGCAAAGACCGAGACATGGGCCTTATTCAAACACCTACAACTCAAGGTGGGAAGAGCACCATACCCCAGGTCCATATGGAAATCAGCCACAGTACGGGCAACCATACCCGCATGGAGTTCAAGGACAAAATGCGAATTTACCCGCACCCAATGCTGACTTACTCAACACTCTGATTCAGAGCATGGAAACCATGGCCCAGAGTGTCTCTTCGTTGGGAGAAAGAGTAGATACGGTAGCCCAACAGCAGCAAGAGGTGATTTCCAGTCTCCAGAGCCAGCTGAACCAACTGAGTCAAGCGCTGATTGAGTCGAAGTCTGCACAACCACGAGTCCCTGCAACAGAAAATACACAAGAGACTGTCTATGCTATGACGCTGAGGTGCGGGGCTGAGATTGAGGCTGAAAGAGTCAAGGAGAAGGAGGTCCAGGAAACCAAGGAAGAGAACCACGAGGAAAAGGTGGTCGAGAGCGAGAATGGCGAGGGCGAACAGGAACCGCGACTGCGGCCCGAAGGCCGCGATCGCGGCTCAATCGCTGAATTAAATTGGCCAAAAGTCGAGAGCAAACCGCGGCCGCGGCCCGAAGGCCGCGACCACAGCCCCCTCGCTGAGGCAATTCTCGAAAATGTCCCCGACCCTATCGAAGACACCTATGATGAGTATGTGCGTCTAAACTCCTTCCCGCTTGTTTTGCTGCACCCCGCTACACCCTTCCCTAAGGCTCTGAAGGACACTAGAATGGTGGAGAACGACAAAGGTTTATTTGACACCTTCAGTGGCTGCAAGGCGAACGTTCCTCTGGTCACAATGGCATACATCACCCCTCCTTGCCCAGAATTTTTAAGGGTGTTGGGCAACATCAAAAAGAAACCAAAGGGGAAGCACAAGAAGGAGGCCTTGATTCAGGTGGCGAACTTTTATATGCTGGATACGGGGCAGGACATACATGTAGCCCCTGAGATGCTGGGTAGACCGTTTTTTAAGATGGCAAGTGTGTTCATGGATATGCACAACAGTCCACCCACCACGAAGTACAAGAGACTGGGGGCAATGCTCAACATGGAGCACACAAAGAGGCATCCCCCTGATATAGATCTCAGGAGTTCAAGTGCTAGGACCAACCCGAGTTGAGGAGTTTTGAGCAGTATGTCATGCCATGACAATAACTAAGGCGTTGTCCGGGAGGCAACCCGAGGTATGGATTTCTTTCCTTACTTTTCCTTCCTTTGTTTTGCATTTGTTTTGGTGTGTTTTGTTTTGTCTTTTGTCTTTGTTTTTGTTCTTGTTTTTTGTTTCCGACTAACCTGCAGGGAAGATACCCATGCTTATTGAATAAGGTGTTTCCACACCAATGTAAGTCTTCTTTCCCTGCACTAAGTCACTTCCCGAAAAAACCTTAAACGGGGAGGGAAAAAAAATCAAAAAAAAAATCAAAAAAAAAAAGTTCTACCGAAGGCCAGCTGTCCAGAGTTACCCATGAAGATGGTGCGCATCATGTTGTCACGGAGGAAACCTTAGTCCTACACTTTAATTGACAACGATGATAGCCCTACAATTGACAGCTGAGGAGGAGGAGGAACACTCGAGCCCACACCACGATTACATCTGGGCTCCACCATGTGTTCCTAGAAGGCCGTGCAACCCTGCCATACTTGCTACACCACTACTCACCAAGTGGTTCCCTATTGGTTGTACGGTAATGAAGACGCTGGAATTGATGAAGACACCCAACCAACACTGGAGACCTGGGCATATATGGAGTACACCGTCAGCAACAACGAAAGTGTCCAAGCCAACTCGGCGACATTTGTGAGCTTATTTCCTCTCTTCCTTGTGCTTTACTCTTTTTGTCTTTCATTACATTGAGGACAATGTAATGTTTAAGCATGGGGGAGGGTTTTATACTTTATGTCACTGAGGAGATGAATAAAAAGAAAAAAGCCAAAAATTTGACAAAAGGCATACATGAAATCCTGGGATAGGTCGAAAACCCGAAAGGGCGGCCTAGGTAATAAGCAGGTGGCTTGGACCAGCATTAGGCTGGGGTAATAATTGGTCAAGAGTGATGTGAGCATATTGTGAGCCCATCTATCGAAAAATGAAATGAGTGGCTTGGTGAAAACCCGAAAGGGCGCCTTGGCAAAATGAGTGAAAAAAAGAAGAGTGATTTTTAGGATTCCTCATTTTTCCTGGCTTGGTGACATAAGAAGAGGTGATATAAGGAGGATTCGGGTAGGTCACTCTGGAGGGATAAGAAGATAGATGGGAGATAGGATTAGAATTGTATTCACTCTATGGTGTTTGGGATAAGCTTGGGGGAAGTACTCTGCTTTCCTTTTAGCTTGGTTGTGTGGGATGTTGAGATTTTTTTGATTTGATGTTGTAGTTTATTGTGCTGGGCTTATTTTGTATGGTTGCCTGGAGTTTATTGTTGGGTATGATTCTTGAAGGTTGAGTTTTCTATGCTTCCTGAAACCTTGGGGATTGAATTGGAGGAGTAGGTTTACTTTAGCTTACTCGAGGACGAGCAAGGTTTAAGCATGGGGGATTTGATCAGTGTAATTTTGTAGTGCATATCTAGGGGTTATTACCAGGTTTAAGGCGTCATTTGGTTGGATTTAGAGCACAATTGGAGATTATGGAGTTAGAGCGGAGAAGTGTGATTTTGGTGGTCTGGAGGAGCTAATTGGAGACATCCAGAGGAAAAAGGAGTTAACCATCTGATGAGATGGCTAATTTCCGAAGAAAATGACATGGAAGAGAAGAGTCCGCGACCGCGGCACGAAGGCCGCGCCCGCGGCTAATTTCGGGAATTAATAGGGGCACTTCGAGAGCAAACCGCGACCGCGGCCAAGAAGCCGCGTCCGCAGCCATACACGCGAGGCGAAGCAGCTTAATTAAACAAGCCGCGTGCTGCTTTTATTTTGGGCCAAATTGGAGGAAAGAAAGGCCCAAGTGAATCTTGGCCCAATTGAGGAAAGAAGCTTGCGTGAATTGAAGTCAGCGAATTCAAGCGGGAAGAGAAATGCAGAGCACGACGTCAGCAGAAGCTTGATTTGTTGGAGTGGGCCGTGCTGATGCTGCATTGAAGACGGACCGAGCTGCTGGAGTGGGCCACTGATGCATGAACGAGATGGAGCAGCTGCTCCATTAACCGGGATTAATTTCCCCCGTTTTGGACTGTTTTATTTTTGGTTTTTATGTTATTGTTTTATTATTGTTATTTTATTATTTTCCACACTTTTAGAAACACATTTAGTTAACCTAGTTTGACATCATCGTTTTCCATTCAGTATTGTTTTTTTTCTTTGAAGATTATGAGTAGTTAAGCACCCTTTGCTTAGCCCGGCATTTGAAGATTTTTCTATGACTTGATTGTGAGGTTAATATCCCTATTCCTATTTCCTTTGGATTTATATCTTTCTTCTTGAGCTTCATTCCATTGAGTTATATTGATTTCTCTAGATTAGCTACCTAGTGTTATTGATATTATTCATACTGCAGGATTAGGTTCTTGAATAGTATTGGTTGGATCTAACTCATCAGTTGTGGTAATTATCATTATTAATATTAGTTTCCCTAGCCTGACAACCTAGTTGAGATTAATATTATCTATAGTGTTAATTATTACTTTCTGGTCAACTTGTTGAGATCAATATTATTCATCCCTAATTCGGAAGTAGCATCCACGATTATCTAGGACTGGTAGGACTAGATTTTTATGGAAGAAGAATTGATTGCATGTTAATTATTGCGGGTTGTGATTATTGACATGTATCCTGGTTGATCCTATGCTCTATGCTGCTATTGTTCGGTTGTTCAATAGTAAGTGTTGCTAGAACTGGTAGGGCTAGTAACTATATAAGATTAGGGACATGAATAACTAAAGGAAAGGAATAGAGGTGACTTAGGACCAATCTATCATAGGAAAAGTGGATCTTGCTTGGCTAAGTGTTTTTCCCCATATTGATTTCACACCTTTGATTTGTTTACTTACTTTGTTTGCTTGTTTGACACCAACCAACCAAAACCCCCTTGTTACTTGCATGCTAAGAAACACTAAGAAATCACTTCCTCTCTGTGGATTCGACCCTTGCTTGCCTCTACTACTTGTTTAGGTTTGTTAGGTTTTATTTTGACCGGGTTAAGGACGACTAAAAACCCGTCCGTCAGTCGGCGACGGAGTTTGCTTCCATGAAGACATGACGAAATTGGATCAACCAATTTTTGCGGAGAAAGCCTCTACATTGTTCCACGAGGCTAAATAGGGGTGACAAGGGTCCAACGATTTTCCCAGGAGGGTAACTGCGAGTTGCGAATCGATCTCGAAAACAACTTTCCTGAAGCCGCGATCCCACGCATACCTCAATCCGCCCAGGATACCCCAAAGTTCAACAGTTGGGACTGTGCAGAGCCCAATGTTATGAATGTATCCACCCTTCCAGTTACCTTGCTCATTGCGACTGACCCTTGTAGCGGTAGCGCGTCCTTGCTTGTTCCTTGCCCCATCAAAATTGACTTTAATCCAACCCACTCCAGGTTTAGTCCAAGCAATGTGACTGAGAAGTCTTTCCCCATAGCTGGGTGATCTTTGTCTGGCTGTCCACACATTCATGTATTCCTTACTAAACCTAGAGTGGTATTCTAGTGATATAAGTACAGCTACAAGAAAGCAAAGGCTATTTTGGTTGTTTTCCAAGAGCAAATCTATGCTTTATTGTGCATTAATTTTACTGTGAGATACTAAAGTTTGCTGTTTTGTAAAACCTTGTGCTTAAAGTTGAATTACCTTAATATAGTAGCTTTGTTTTGTGTAGACTATTGCTTTATTGTGCATTAATTTCTTTTGTTGTGAGATACTAAAGTTTGTATATGGTTATGTCTTTAAATTTTTATTGCATTATATATACACCTATCCTCCCTTTGTCTTCCATCACACACAAAGCAAGACACAACTCTTTGTAAGGGAAGACAACTACATTAGCGGGCTAGAAGAAGGGAAAAGGTTAGGCCTTTTACTTTTGTAATGATAAATATGTTCATATATATGGTTGCGTGTAATCTTCATTGTATTAATATTGGCTCTATGATTACCAAAAGGAGCATCGAAGATGTCTCAGACTTGGAATAATGATGACAAAGTACATTTTCTCGAGGTGTGCATACAATATCAGGTTGAAAATGGGACAGTCGTGGCTCTCGACTGGGGTACCATAAACGATAAGTTATGTCGTGCTACTGGCAGATAGACTACTAATACTATGTTGAGGAACCAGATTGAGTTTTTTAAGAAGACTTGGAGGTTATGGAAGAGCCTTGAATGGTTGGGCGATGTTCAATGCGACCCGATAACTGGTGCTATCATAGGGGATGATGATTGGTGGGAGAACAAATCGATGGTGAGTTACCGCATTCGAGATCTATTGGATTGTTGTGTTTAAGAAAGAATTGCATTTTGTGCACTCAAGCTTCTTGTGAATACATTTTTTTGTAGGTGAACCCGAGTTTCAAATCCTTTCGTACTAGGCCGTTGAATCCGACCATCAAGCTTTTGTGTGCTCAACTCTTCTTCCCATAAGGATTACTTCCAGAAGTGAAGAATAAATGTGAAATGCTTTGTCGTTGTTTTCAATAGCTATGAGGACGCGTTTTTTAGTTTTAATGTGTTGTGTATGTAGTTTGCTCCTTCGTTCGAAGCACGATGGTGTCATTGTGTTAATAAATGCATTATAAACCGCAATTACTTGTAATTGTAGTTTTGCAATCGAACCTATGTTATGATCCTTTTGGCAACCATTTAATTATGTTGAGTATCGAATGAAGAAATTGTCAATTTCCATTTCCTTTGTGATATTAACCACTGAAGAAAGAGCTTTCTTTGTAGTATATGATGATTCGTCTTAAAATGGGAATTTTCTTTCCTTATTCATTAACTGGACAAATTACAACTTAAAACGAAGGCTTCAATTATCTGACAAAGCATAAAGAAGTTAGGTATTCCTCATTCTTGCAACTCGCAATGACTTAGAAGGAAAAGGGTGTCTTCGTCGTTCACAAAATAACCTAATACTCCTCCTAACAAAAGTTCTTGAGAATTTGTATCAATCTTCCTCAAAATAACCGAATGCAAAAAGAAAGGGAAATAAACTTAAGAAAATAAATCAAAACACACGAATCGGCGCGAGAATCTCTTCCTGAAATGCATTGCCGCGATCACAATCTATCTACTGCACCCGCTGCTCTCCAAGTCTTGGCACGCCACCGCTGCTACTTCTTTCTGCGACTGCAGCTTCTTCGGCGCTCGTCGTGTTGCTCCTGCGATCGCTGCTATGACCAACTCTTCATAATGACCTCCAGCGACTGCTGCATCAAGGTCGCGCCCGCGGCTCACCTGTTTTGATGATGCAAATGGCTCTAAACTCACAAAATCCAGCATTTTCTTCACTAGTTCTCCGTAACTCTTTCAGCATAAATTGTCTCCTAAACAAGTACAAATAGTACCTAATAGTAGGTACAACTGAAGGAGGAAGGAGAAGCTCGTGAGGGGCAATGAGCAGAACAATTGAAGGAGAAGCTCGTAAGAACCCTAGCCACTTCGATCTTCAATTTGGGATTAAAAATCACGTGAGGGGCATATGTTTAATGTCACATGATTGGCACGTGCTTCTACCTCCCAAATATTTCATACCCCTTTTAGTAATTTTACACCCCAATTTTACTACTTCAACTTCCGTAAATTTTGCTTACCGAACACCCCAAATTTCAATTCAGCTACCTAACTTCAACTTTAACTACTATTTCAGCTTATAGCGTAGGTAAAAAAGGGCAAAACCGACAAAAGAAAAAACGCTCCCAAGGGGAAGGGTTCCCTCGTCGGCCCTAAATCCCCCCCCCCCCCAAAAATTGCTTCAACCGACAGTTAATCCAACCGGATCCACCGCCCCCGAGCCTCTCCGACACCATCGATGCCTCGTCTGCCGGCGATGTGTTTCGGTGACGAATCGATGGCCGACGATGCCCCCTTTCTTCAGATATGGCAACCACCAACCACCACCGACGAACACGCCGTCGCTCCCGCCGGTGCCCTGCTCCACCGAGCCACCTTGGCCGACCGCCGCTACCCTCCACCAAATGCTCCACCGAGCCACCCTTGCCACTGTTCCGATCGAGGTCCCACTGCAACCGGGTCTTTGCGCCGACGACGGTGATCCTCCAGCGACGAGAAGGCAACCCCACCTGGCCGAGGAGGCCACCTCCTTTCTGTCGTCTTTTCTGGACTCCAGAATTTTTTTATTTTGATTTTTCTCTGTTTTTATTTTGATTTTTCTCTGTTTTTGTTTTTGTTTTGTTTGTGTGTGTGTTTGCAAGATTGTGGGCTGTACTACTTTGCTTCTGTTAAGCTGATTAGTGTGGAGATCGAGTTGTTCCAGTTGTGGTCGTGGTTGTGTTGAGGCTCCTGAAGATCCAAACGGCAACGTTAGGGTGGTCGAGACTCCTGAAGATCCCTCATCATGAGTGGGGGCAACGTCATGGTTGTCCATTCAACATTTCTCATGATTGTTTTCCTGTTTGACCTGTCGTCTGGTGGTGGACTCACTTCTCTCAATAGTCTTGTAGCTTGCTTTGGCTTTGTTGTATTTACATTGCTTGTATGTGTTGTACTAACTGGTTATCCAGTTGCCGATTTATCGGCCTCTCGAGTGGTCCGACATTTTTGTCGGTTACTAGAAATATTACCCTTATAAAAAAAACTACTATTTCAACTTCAACTACTACTTCAGCTTCAGCTTCCTTCAACTCACTTCAGCTTACTACTTACCGAACATGCCCTAAATCATATCCATTATACATTTTATTCATCTATAGACTTAAAAGTTCAAATTTATAAGACAAATTAGGTCAATATTACCCAAAATTCAATCTTGAAAAATTGTTTAAACCCTAATTATGAATTTACAAAATTAGTTGATAAACTTATATTTTCTTGGAGATGGTTGGTTGATTATTAAGTGTGGCACCTCCTTGATCCAAATTGATAGCAATTTCGTGGCTAAGTGAGGAAGAAAGGGCTGATTTTTTATGGCTTGTGAGATGAGAAATGGAAGAAAGGAAGAGAGGCAAGGGATAGAAATGAAAGAGAGTAAGAAAATGAGGGTGGTAGGGTTGTAATCTTGGAACTAATTCCTTATATATGTGTAGAGGGGACTCTATTTAGAAAAATAGAGTAGGCTCTATTTAGAAAAATAAAGTGGGCTCTATTTAGCAATGACCTATTTTTATGATTTTATAAATATAATAAAATACGTAACAAAATGCAATTTTTTTTTTAATTTTCTTCAATATATGAAGATAGGTTTTCTAACTATAAAATTTGATGGTTGTTAATAGTATATATTCTTTAAATATTCAACTTTTAAACATAAACAAACAAAAATTAAATATGTAAATTATAATAAAGTATAATTATAACTAGTATTTGTAGCGGGTGAATGAGTGGGTGAGTGAAGTGCGAGTGATTTATCGGGTGAGATTAACATTACTCATCACCACTCGTCATTCATTTCACCCGATCAACTAATCACCCATCACCCAGTTTGCTTCGGATGATCATCCGTGTAACATGGGCTTTTCTTGATAAATTGGTCACCCACCGTAATTTCCAACCCTATAGGAACCGATGTTTTATTTTTAAGTCAAGTATATTACATTATTAGGTTTGTAAAAAAAAAAAGTAACAAAGTCTCTTTTATTTCATTATTTTTATATAGCTTTTAGTTTTAGATATTTCTTATACATTTAGTTATTTAGTTATACACTTCTTCCATAATTTCATTTTTTAAATCTTTTGTTGTGCTTTTGTATTTCATTTTTTGGGAGTTTTATATAGTTTTTAGGTATACTTTGATTTTATACGTGAAATTAATTTTCGAAAGATGCAAAACCACCATCATATAAATATAATTCATATAAAAAATATCTTTAACAATTTAGGATGATACTCTTTTCAATATTATATAGATTTACAGTTTACCACTTATGCATCTTTTATCTTTCTCTGAACTTTAGGAAAATTATCCAAAATATCTCTTATTTTATGCAATGAGGGCTTTAATCATATGAAAATAATTTTTGTGGTGTAAAATGAGAATGATCTATAGTCCTTGGAAGGAAGTAAATCCAAGGATTTAGATCACACTTTCATTAAAAGGGGCATGTGCTTCCTTTGGTCAAACTCCCTTATCGGTCAATGTCGGCGTTTACCGGCCAAATTTTATTTTATTTTTTCTGGCTCCAATTTTTTTTTTCAGGCGAAAATTTTCTTTTTCTAGGCCAATTTTTTTTATGCACATTCTTTGCCAAAGCTATACACATTTCAGTAGCATTTCATGCACTTTTGGAAGAAAAAAACCAAAACATGTTAAAAAAACTAAATGAATTGCAAATCTTCACAAAAATAGATGCACATATAGACTATTTTATGTGCACATACGTGCTAAAACTCATGCCATTTTTCATTCATCCACGGTCTAAAACGCATGCACATTTTCAATACAACCTCGATATATGAACACCTAGTACAAACTAGCGTAATTCTCGTGCCATGCACGAGTTTTTAAGTCATATATGTTGAATATAAAATATTATTAATTATTAAAATTAATTTATATATATTAAAAAAAATCATATCGGGATAATGTTATATCAAATTAGAATCATAATTTTATATCTCAATCATTCATGTATCGGATTTCCTTATTTATTATATTACTATATCCATAAAAAAACAAATATGATATTCGTATAGGAAGAAAGATATAGATGTGAATGAAACTGGAAAAAACAAAGAATAATGACTTTATTTTAACAATATTAAATGATGTGGAAAATTTATGTAACAACACGTGACATATATGACGCGTGGTTTATTGTGGAAGTTACATGTTACCCTGATTGAATTACGCTTTAGTGTTATATAATAGATTTATGTCAATTCGATCTTCTCAATCGATGTATTTGTTCCTAATTGTAGACGACATCAATTGAGATAACAATCTGTTGGATCGTTAGAGTTACATCTGAGGGAACAAAAGCTTTGTTCCCACAGAAGATGCAGCGGATTAAAAACAGCAAGAAAGATAACGAACGAACTCACGATATATAGTGGAAACTCCAATTAGCAAAACTAGCTAATCAAAGAAAAATCACTACCTTCAAGCTTCCCGCTTGAGAGGATTTTGAAGCGTCTACTTGTCTTATTGATTTCTTGTTCGATTACACTTGTATCCTGGACTCCAACCTCTAGACTTCCCACCTAGATTTGAAACCTCTTCTACAACGATGAATTGAACTCAACCCTTTAAGACTTACAAACACTTCACTCTCTTTTTCTTCTCAACTGAACGCTCTCAGTTCTTCTTTTTCCTCGTCGTGGTTACATAAAAATGAATCCATACTTCTATTAAATACAACACGGCAAAACCCTAATCGTAACACGATAAGATCTTTCCAAATAAGGTTATAGGAAGATAGGGTTTGCTGGAGGAATAATATCCCAACCGTCTATTTTAATCAAGGAAGGGATTCCCGAAATTAATATAATCGGATGAGATATGATTCTTCTCTCTCCAATTCACTTATCTAAGGAAAGATTCCCTAGGATAAGGAATCGGGCTTCTTCTCTCTCCATATCTTCTCGATCCGGCTTGATCCTTGGAGCCGAAGACTTCAATCCTTTACCGCGTGTGCTTCTTGATTTGTTTCCATAATCAACACGCTGAATTTCTTCTTTCCATTCGCAGCTTCGATCTCGTTCGTCACTTCAGTTCCTTGGGAGGTAACAAAGCACATGAACAGAGTTTTGTTCCCTCTGCGATCCTTCGCTACAATGGTTCCCTGAGACAACTGTCTTTGTTCCCGGAGTACTTAGTACCCAGATTAGTTGAATGTTTGTTACCATCAAAACCTAAGGAATTCAACACAATCATATGTGCTAAATGAGATAATTAACAGTGTTATTGTCATATAAATAAAGCAAGTATAAAGTGTTAAGCTAATAATCAGGTTAATATACTTTTGACTAAGTTAGAGAAAAAAGTTTTGGTTATTAACTTAACAAAAAAATATAATTTCAGCATAAGAAGCAAAAGCTTAAGATAGGTTTATGATAAAAAACAATGATGTATGATTAAATTTATTTAAAAAAAGTGAAAAAGAAGAAAATGACACATGACAAATTTAATTATGGGGTGTCATGTGGTGTAATTAGGTTTCAGTTTTAGTATATATGTAGTATATTGTCAAAAAATTTGATTGATTTTTATTTAAATAAGGAAATTTTGGATTTATAATTTTTGTGACTAATTTGTAATTTTTGTGATTGATTTGTATTCAAATTAGGAAAAGTTTAGTGATATGTTTAATTACGATAAAAATCTTTGATATATAATTAAATTTATTTTAAAAAGGTGAAAAATGATATATAAAGATTTTAATGAGGATGTGTCATGTGGCGTAATTTGATTCTAGTTTAATATATATATATAGTAGATTATGTGCATATACAAGCCATTATTCATGCACATACACGCATAGACGTATGCACTTCACATGTATCTACTAAATGTGCATGCAAATTTGTTTGAATGTGCATAATGTTTGCACAGTATGTGCTACTACATATTAGATGCACATACATGTCATTATCTATGCACATATACGCATAGACTTATGCACTTCACATGTAATGCACTGAATGTGCATGCAAAATGGATTGAATGTGCATAATATTTGCACTAGATGTGTAGGAAAAAATATGGGCCCCGAAGAGAAACATTTTAGGAGCGAAAAAGCTTGAATAGTTAATGTGCAGAACTTTTTCACTAAATGTGCATAGAAAATTTTGGCCCAGAGAGGAAAAAAAATCACATGGGATAAAATATTGGTTCCGTAAAAAAAAAGTTGACCGATTGGGAGGATTTTTCCCTAGTACTTTTGGTCATGACCGCTGTTTTGGGCGGATTTCATATCGGGACGTGATCCGCTTTGATTGTGGAGTATATGGTCAAGGATTACACAATTGAAAGCAACAGTAAGCTTTTGAGAGTTGTGTTGTATTGATGGTAGTTGGATGATATGATTTACAAGAGTTAAATAGCCTCCTTATATAGGGGTCCATGGATAATCTTAGTGGAGATAGAATTACCATAAATGCAATAATACTATCTACTTGGATCATAAGAAGATAATTTAGATAAGGTAAAGATATTTCCTTGTATAAGATATATATGATCTTATATCTCCTAAGGTAAGATATTTCCTTAGATAAGAGCTTGACGGGTCCCATATTATCTCCCAGGCGAGACAACTTTATTTATGGAAACAAGATCTTTCTTGGACGCGTCGCTTGGAAACTTCTTATCGTTGTGTTCCATGATCGTCATCTCCATCACGTCCCTTCTGTAGCAACGCGTCACAACGTCTCAAGGTGATCTACGAAGACGGGATCCAGGGGCCCTAGTAATCGTACCCTTATTCGAATATAAGTGGTGATGCACTTAGCTGGTGCTATTGTTTGGGATTCATCCCATGATAGTTCTCATATCGAGATGGTGTAGATTAAAAACTTTAACGTAAATGCACGTTTTGTAAATAAATAAGATAAGCGTTTTTATGTACATAAATTAATAAATCAGGGCGATAAGTACAACATTAAAACCGCTCTTGCTCGTGTAAAAGTAAGTCCTCTTTCCAATCTGAATTTGCACAGCATGTTTGCGATGAGGTTGGTTGGGGACCCAATTAGTCAAAGGAGACTTCTAGAAATTATGGTGTGTAATAACTATAAACATTCCCAAACATAAGCATATAATTCCTTTAAGACTCACTTTCATTGGAGTCTTCTCTTGAATCATACCTCTTCTTATGTTTCAATAGAAGTATCATAGGTACCTATCTCCTATCGATTTTTATTTGAGCAACGATTGTGATAACTAGATACGACTACACAAAACCTCTCATAAATACCCTTTCTAGTCTTTCAAATGACTAACCAACCATTATTTTTCTTCCATGGTTGGCTGGTGTTATTTGTTCCATTACGACACATCATGTAATTCTTCTCAGGTGTGAAGAAGTAGAATCCTGACGTTGGTGGCATCTGATATTTTTGGTTGTTTTGTTTGATAAGGTTGAAGATCCTGAAGTTAGATTATAGGTGTTCAAGACCTATTCTGTAATTTTGGTATTTTTTAAGAAGTCTTCCGCTATGACATTTCTATAATTTCGTTATTTGGTTTAAGTTGCTATTTGTTATCTCGCAATGTCAATTTTAAAACATTATCGTGACATTCATAAAAGTATTATGTTTTGTTTATTTTGTTTTTAATGTTCAATATTATAAGTCTTGGGTGACTATAGATATGTGTTCTGAGGTCATTGGTGGTAATATTCTCAAGGTAATTTGGGGTGTTATATTTTTGGAGACTTGATACAAAATCTAATGGAGCATCTCGAACATATGTGTTTGAAAAACTCGAAAAGGTTGATTATAGTTAAGAAGGTCCAAATAAGAAAGAACAATAAATGGAAGATGAAGGGAAAGAGGCAAACAAAGGTTTATCTAATTATCTCCAAGAAACCGATGATCCTCAAATCGAAGAGATCAATGTTGTGTCTTTTTTTAGATGAGGAGTTCTTCTCGAGAAGTGAACCATGATGAGGATTCGTTGGATTTCACCAACATGGTTCAACTTGCTCCCCCAGAATTGGAAGATGGTGGTCAACCTATAGTAGATGATCTCCAAGAAATCAATCTTGGAACCCTTGATGATCCTAAATTAATTTTGTTAATGCACTGCTAACAGACAAGGAGAAGGAGAAGGTGATATAGAGCAACTCCTTCAAGAATATAAAGTTGGTTTTGCTTGAGAGTACCAAGATATGCCTGGTTTAGATTGACAACTTTACAAATTGGCTCTCTCCGAAGAAAAATAGCTAATTAAGCAAGCACAACGCCGCTTTCGCCCCGAGTTTACCATTCAGATAAAAAGTGAGGTCAATAAACTCATAAAAGCTGGTTTCATTCGGGAGGTTCAATACCCAGTCTGGTTGGCCAAGATTGTTCATGTAAGGAAGAAAAACGGTAAACTTCATATATGTGTGGATTTTAGGGATTTGAATGAAATATGTCCTAAGGATGAATTCCCACTTTCAATTATCAATTTGTTGGTTAATGTTACCATCGGGTTTGAAGCTTTATCCTTTATGGATGGATTTCCTGGTTACAACCTGTAAGGGAAACATGGCCCACAAGCCTGCAGGCCATACACTCCAACTCATCTCCTGGTGGGCCCAACTCCTCACAAGGGGCACACCCAGGCGGGTTGTTGGTGAGAGTCGAACTGACGACCAACACACCCTTTGTTCCACTCTCACAAGGAGGGAACACCACTTGAGCTGGAGTTGGGCCCACCAGGAGATGGGTTGGAGTGCATGGCCTGCAAGCTTGTGGGCCATGTTTCCCTTACAAAAAGTGCACTTTTTGTAAGGGAAACATGGCCCACAAGCCTGCAGGCCATGCACTCCAACCCATCTCCTGGTGAGCCCAACTCCTCACAAGGGAAATGACACACTCAGGCGGGTTGTTGGTGAGAGTCGAACTGGCGACCAGCACACCCTTTGTTCCACTCTCACAAGGAGGGAACACCACTTGATCTCCGCATGGGTGTGCCATTTCCCTTGTGAGGAGTTGGGCCCACCAGGAGATGGGTTGGAGTACATGGCCTGCAGGCTTGTGGGCCATGTTTCCCTTACACAACCAATTCAAAATGGACCTAGAAGATGAGGAGTTCACTGAGTCTGAACACCTTTGGGCACCTTTTCATATACAATGATGCCTTTTAGATTAGAAGAATGCTAATGCAACCTATGATCTTTGAAAAATCTTTGAGACGTTGCATAAGCATCAACATACTCAAAATAAATCCCCTTAAGTGCACATTAGGTGTAACATCAGGAAAGTTTCCCGGGTTTATTGCAAGGTAACGAGGAATTGAAGTTGATCCTGATAAAATCAATAGCATAGTTAAAATGCCTCCTTTAAAAAAATCCCCTTGAGCTTCGGGGTTTGCAAGGCAAGCTCGTCTATATCTGACGCTTTATCTCAAATTTAACAGGGAGGTTTCAATCATTTCTAAGGTTCATCAAGAAGGATGCATCATTCATTTGATATCGCTCATGTCAAGATGCATTTGAAAGCATCAAGAAATATTTGCACATACACTAGTCCTGATGTGACCATGGGTCCCATCAAGAGCTTCAAGAGAGCCTGGACTTCCGAGATGGCTCAAGTATTGAAGATGGAGCTCAAGTCTCATCAAGAAGAGCCAGCCCAAGACAATAGCCGGTTACATGCATTGTGGCAAATCCGGATGCCCTTCTTGACGTCCACATTACTTGAATCCGGATTTGGCTGAATTTGGCTAAGTGTTGGCTTATTTATTTAAGTTGTATTAAGACCATTTAGGAGCAGGATTTAAATTGTTTTCCTGCATTTTATTTCCTGAAATTTAATTCCCCTAAAAAGGCTAAGTAGTGGCCTAAGTAATGCTTAGATTAGTGGGTTATGTTAGTGCTAGGATTAGTGGTCATTTTTAGCTTATTTTCTTTAAATTCCTAAGCAGTCTATATAAAGGTTGTTTTGAGCTTTGTAAGGCAGACGTTCAAGCAGATGAAAAATCAAAATTACTCTGGCCAAGATTGTCTCCTTCCTTCATAGCTTGTGAGTCATATCAAAGCAAACCGATCTTGTTTCAATGGTGAGTCATATCTCTTGAATCTCGATCTCTCCTAAACTTGAGTGGTGAGTCATATCCACAAGGGTGTTAGGTGCCTATCCCTCTATCAATCCATCCCCATCTTCACGTCTTTCATCCATAAACAAATCTCGCTGAATTCCTTCCCGAAAATCTCAGTGACCTCACAGTTAAAATGCCATATCTTTTGATTCACAACTCATAAATTCTCAAATTTTGAGGGACGAAATTAGACTTCCAGATCTACCTCTGGGAGTTGGAATCATTCAATTCCGAGTCCAAACGAAAGATAACGAATCAGTTGAAGTCACGCTGGATTTTTGGAAAGTTGCTGTCAATTCTTGCTGAAGTTGAAGAGCAATGCCTTGCACCGAGAGCCCCTATGATGTGACCCAGTCCCCTATGTCTGCTACAGAGGAGGAAGACGCCGTGCGACTCCCACCTACAGGTCCGATCACCCGGTCAAGAGCGAAGCGTGTCCAAGCCGCGACACAATCCTTGGTGACCAGACTTGTAGCCAGTCACGGCCAGATCACTACAGCGCCCGAGCTTCTGTGTCTCATCAGCTTAGCCGTGACTTACTCCTCTACATCGACATCCAGCCAGATTGAAACATTACTTGTGTAGTACATTATTAAATATTATTTCTATTTTTAGTAGCTGCTATTTCTGGGTGATTTTCGTTTATGTTAAATGGGCCGCCATATTTAGTAACTAGAGAGCCTGACCCATTAGGTCACCTCTCTAGTATAAATACTCTCTTTTGTATTCTTTTTCATTTACGTCGAAACAGAGCTTTGTTTTCCAGTCGAGTAATCTCCTGTAAACCCGGGCCCTGACGTCACAAAATTAACGCGTTTCTAGTCGAACTATCCTGGCGCGTTAATTCGGTTCCAACTATCTAGTTACTATCCGCAATCCCGAGACAAGAACTAACCCTAGTTCTCGTCTCCCCACAAACCCTAGACAACCACCGTCTCTCCCTTCACCCTCACGAACACCGTACCACCACCACAGCCACCGATCTCCGCCCAGCCACCGCTATTCCCTTTGCCCCTTGCTTCTGCCGATCTCCACCATCACCAACCGCTGCATCCCCGCTGTTCACTGGGGTCCGAACAGCCCCATAGTCCACGAACACCATCTCCATCTTCCCTCCGAAGAGTTGTTTGCCCCACTACGCGTTCAATCGGTCCTTGACAGTGAATCGTGGTCTTTTCATCGGACAAGGTCACATCAACTGGCATCAGAGCCTTATAATCGCGTAAGTCGTTCCAACTCTTCGTTCAATCACTCTTTCGCTTCCGTAAATCACTTCATGCATCAACAAAAAACCCTAGATCTTGTTCTAGGAATAAAAAAAAAAATATTCCTTGCATCTGAATCTGAAAAACAAAAGAAAACACTAGATTTGGTGGTAGATAAGTTCGACCATCATCAAAAATCACAAAAAAAATTAATTCTCTGCACAACCGAACCCCTGCTCACAGATTTTTTGCAATTTTCTGGTTTTTGCTTGGTTTTTGATTATGTTTATGGTAGATACGCTTGCATATAGGCTTAGATAGTTTGTTTGCGACTTCGTTTGCCTTGTGTGCTCCACAAATCTACATATTCTCAACCTCTTTCTCTTCAAACTTGATTCACTGCACCCATAAATTTTTCTATTCTTTTCTTTGCACTGTATATTGCTGTACGTGACTCTGCTGTTCATTTGCTGTGAAATTTTGTTGTGCTGTTTGCTGAACTTGGAAGTGCAAAACTGCTTTTTGTGTGCATTTTTGCTGCTGTTCGTAAGTTCTGCTGAAGTTTCTGCAACTGTACACATCCCTAGTTTTAAAAAAAAAAATCTGGGTTGTTCGTAGATTACAAAAAAAAAAATTGAGACCACACAAGCCAAAATAAGGCAAGTGCGTCTCCTCGCAGTGCAGGAATGGAGAACTCGGTCTTTAATCCGGCACCTTTACAATACCGCTATCGCAGTGATTCATTTACCGTCTTCTCTATCTCTCACTGTCTGGGTTGCATATCTTAGTTGACTGTGTTGTGCTTACTTCTGTGCTTATATCCTTGCATATCTACTTTTGACATTTTCCTTGTTGAGCATTGCCTTGATTTTGTTGATTGTTGTGTGAGTTGCCTTAAGCCTGCTCGTAACCGCCCACACGGCCAGCCAGAGTAGTTTCCCGAGTGATTGTTTGTTGAATTTGGTTTTGCTTACCTATTTGTTGATTCTCTGTTGCTGCTGTTGTTCTTCTTGATCCTGTGGTTTGCCATTTCGTGATGTCAGGTACCATGTCAGAAGGCGACACAACCCGTGAGACAGGCACAGAAACGGTTGAACAAAAGATGCCTCGCGAGCTGCTTGCTAGAGACAAAGCAAGGGAAGTGCAGTTCGCTGAACTCCAACGGATGTGTGACGACCTCTTAGCGCGCCAGCACCCGGTCCCGGTCACTACGTTGGTTTCTGCTCCGGATCAGCAACGGGTTCAGATTACTACAGTCGCTTCTGATCAGGGTCAGCTACATGTAGATGAGTTAGGCGCCCTAGCTCTGGAAAAGGCGAAGGGTAAAGCTGCAATGCTTCCCTCCACATCGGACGCATGCAAGCTGAAACACCAGGCATCGCAGAGAGAGAGAGCATTGTTGATCCGACGCGTCGTCGACAACGACGGTCTGCTCAAGTCGTGATCCAGGAAGAGACCCATGCCGCTGCAGAGGCTGATGATGAGAGTTCCCAGAAGGAATATGAGGACGATCAGGTTCATTCCAGTGGTCGACATAGGCAAGGCCGATCCCAGACCTTACAGCCTACTACCGGTCGTCCCCAAAACCAGCCGTCTGGTTCATATCTGCAGCAGCGTCAGCGTCAACGGCCAACCACTTCTGTGCCGTTTGATATTGATGCTTACCAGGATCATCAGAGTGTCCGGACTCCTCTTTATTCTGATGAGGAGGATGAGTTTGATGAGTACGACCTTGAGGAGGATGAGGGTCAGTTTGAGTATGCTGACAGGTTCCACCCACCCCTACACGACCCCCCTGAGCTACAGCACCAGTCTACCAGCTATGTTCCACCTCCTCGACTGCCTCAGAACCAGGAGGCCTATTGGAACGATGTCCAGCCCGGGCGCCATCAGCAGGCTCGCCAACTTCAGCGCCCAACTGCGGGCCGACAACGTCCGCGACAATGTCGTGCACACTGCACAGAAGTTCAACCTCCAGCAATAGCGCCAGAGGAAGAGACCATGGCAGACCACGACATCTTCCAGGTATGGTTCTAGACCCTTTCCTTCGGTTTCAGGCACTGACACTACTCCTATTTCTAGTGCTCCTAGACAGGACCGGAGAAACACAGGTACTGCACCTGCTACATCGACGCCGAGGGTAGCCTCGTCTGCTTCTGTTTGCCGCCAGCAGCCACCATCTACTAAGCACGCTCGTGCTGACAAAGCCTGATATGTGGAATGTTTCAGGTGTGGCGGAAGAGGACATTACCAGATGAATTGTCCCAATGCCAAGGTCCTCTTCTCCACCCAATCTGCAGGTTATGAGAGTTACGATGATGACGATGATGATGACGTCGAGACCGCTCCTGCAGCTGTGTATATAGCCGACACTGAGGGCTGTGTGGTCAACACTTCTGACCACCATGACGACCAGACCTACCACTTCGCCTTGGTCACACGACGCGTTCTAAGCGTCAAGGAGGGTGACCTGGTTGAGCAGCGGGAGAATTTGTTTCATGCTCGAGCAAAGCTTTAGAATGCTTCGCTGAGCGTGATCATTGATGGGGCTCTTGCTGCAACATCATCAATGAGAAGGTTGTCAGACACTTCAACCTTTCGACGACTCCACACCCTACTCCCTATGGTCTACAGTGGATTTCTGACGGTTCAGGTAACACAGTATCAAGACAGTGTCTTATTTCCTTTTCTATTGGTCCTTATAGCGATACTGTTCTTTGTGATGTTACCGCCATGGACGCTACCCATTTTCTTTTGGGACGTTCATGGTTATATGATCGTCGCGTGCTTCACGATGGGTATTTGAACACTTACATGTTCAATTACCACGGGAGGCGCGTGACTCTTTTACCCATGAGTCCATAGGAAATTTTATAGGACCAGGCTGAGCGACAATGCCAGAAGGCTATTAAGGCCGCCAGAACTCCACCTGCGACGAAACCCGTCCCAGAGAACGCCAGACGACAACTCGGACGAGTCACCGACCGAGTTGTGGCAACTGAAGGAAACTCGGGCAACAACTCGGTCGGGTTGTGCCCCGAGTCAGCACACCTGACAAGAACTCGGCCAGAAACTCGGCCGAGTCAGGGCACCTGCAAACAACTCGGTCATAACTCGGCCGAGTCAGCTTCCTGTCTCGCGCCTTTGCCTTCTGTGTCTTCTAGAAGGTCGTCTGCATCTACATGTAAGTCTTCTACCCTTGGAATTACTTTGCACTTACCCTCTACAGGTTTGGGTGGCTTACCCTCTTCCTCAGCTGCTTCTGCATCTACCTTGCGGGACACCTGTGAACCCAGAGTTCTTCTGGCAAAACACAGGGACCTCACACCGGCACTTCAAGGCAAGTCTGCTTGTTTTCTTCTTATTCCTCACCTTTGTGCCACTATTACGACAGAGCCCTCACTCCCGCCTGCAATTTTGTCTGTTTTGCAGGAATGTGAAGACATCATGCCTGACGAGCTTCCACCAGGTCTGCCACCAGTGCGTGGTATTGAGCACCAGATAGATTTCATTCCCGGCGCTTCTCTGCCGAACCGCGCTGCCTACAGAGCTTCTCCTGAGGAAACAAAGGAGTTGCAGCGACATGTCCAAGATCTTTTGGACAAAGGTGTTGTGCGGGAAATCTTGAGTCCCTGCGCCGTTCCTGTGATTCTGGTACCAAAGAAGGATGGGACCTGGAGGATGTGTGTGGACTTCCGTGCCATCAACCAGATCACCATCAAGTACAAACATCCAATTCCGCGCCTTGATGATATGATGGACGAGCTGCATGGTGCCACCTTGTTCTCCAAGATTGATCTTCGGAGTGGCTACCACCAGATTCGTATGAAGGAGGGCGATGAATGGAAGACAACGTTTAAGACCAAGTACGGTCTCTACGAGTGGCTAGTCATGCCATTTGGATTGACTAATGCTCCATCGACGTTCATGCGCCTCATGAACCATGTGCTACGGTCTTTTCTAGGGAAGTTTGTAGTCGTTTACTTTGATGATATACTTGTCTATTCTAATAGTTTGTCTGCGCATATTGACCATCTTAGACAGGTACTAGACTGCTTGAGGAAGGAGAGCTTGTATGTCAACAAAGGTAAGTGCGTTTTCTGCTCTGAATCTACAAACTTTCTTGGTTTCATTGTTTCCAGGGATGGCTTACGTGTGGATGACGAGAAGATACGCGCCATCAAGGAGTGGCCTACTCCGACTACCCCCACACAGGTTCGCTCATTCTTAGGGCTGGCCGGCTTCTACAGGAGGTTCGTTCGCGAATTCAGCACCATCGCCGCCCCTCTGCACGAGCTGACCAAGAAGGCGACGTCCATCACTTGGCTTCCGCGACATGATGCTGCTTTTGTCGCCCTGAAGGAAGCCCTGTGTCGCGCGCCCTTGTTGCAGTTGCCTGACTTCACTCGTCGGTTCAAGGTGGAGTGTGACGCTTCCGACTACGGCATCGGAGGAGTCCTGCTACAGGAGAGGCGCCCGATCGCATACTTCCCGGAGAAGCTTTTGGGTGCTCAGCTGAACTACCCGACGTACGACAAGGAGTTGTATGCGCTGATCCGGGTTCTGAAGACTTGGCAGCACTATCTCTGGCCGAGTGAGTTTGTTATACACTCCGACCATGCTGCCCTGGCCTATCTGAAGAGCCAGACGACCCTCAACCGCAGACATGCTAGGTGGGTCGAGTTCATGGAGACCTTTCCGTACTCGATCATGCACAAGAAAGGTAAGGAGAATGTGGTTGCTGATGCTCTTTCTCGCAGGTACGTGCTTATCACTCATCTTCAGTCTCGTTTATTGGGTTTTGCATTGCTCAAGGATTTGTATGCTGATGATGTTTTCTTTAAAGACATCTTTGAGCAATGTAAGATCAGCAGAGAGCATGACACATATTTCCTGGATGACGGGTATCTGTACAAGGCTGGGAAGCTTTGTATTCCCACGTCTTCTGTCAGGCACTTGTTACTCCAGGAAGCACATGACAGCCGTGGCCATTTTGGGGTGTCTACGACACTTGCAGCACTGCAGGAGCACTTTTTCTGGCCAAAGATGGCCCATTGTGTTACCAAGTATTGCAAGAGTTGTGTGACATGCCACAAGGCTAAGGCATGCTCAAGTCGACATGGTCTCTATACGCCCCTCCCAATTCCTGCAGCCCCGTGGGAAGATCTTTCCATGGATTTTATCACAGGGTTGCCTCTGTCTCGGCGTGGTAGAGATTGCATTTTTGTAGTCGTCGACATGTTCTCTAAGATGGCACACTTTATTGCATGCACGAACACCAACATTGCTATGGACATCGCTGGATTATTTTTTGAGCATGTGGTGCGCTTGCATGGTGTCCCTAAAACTATTGTTAGTGATAGGAATGTCAAATTTATGGGCCATTTCTAGAGAACCTTGTGGGGTAAGCTAGGCACCAAGCTTCTATTTCCTACTAGCTATCACCCACACACGGATAGTCAGATGGAGGTGACCAACCGTACCTTGGGAGCCCTCCTTCGGACGGTTCTCAAGGCAAACCCACGAAGGTGGGAGGACTTACTTTCTACAGTTGAGGTTTCCTATAACAGGTTCAGGCACTCTGCGACGAAGCTGACTCCTTTCCAGGTCGTATATAGACGGAACCCACTGACGCCGCTGGACATGACGAGATACCCGCTGCAGGACCAGGAGAACATCGTTGTTGGCAAGTTGGCTGACCACATTCAGGAGCTGCACAGATGAACACGCACTCCGCTGGAGCGACGTCCGCTGCAGTACTCAGCCCAGAAGAACAAGGGCAGGCGACGCATGATCTTCGCCCTGGGCGACATGGTTTGGCTTCACTTGCGGAAGGAGCGATTTCCTTCCGTCCGCAAGTCTAAGCTCGACCAATGGGGTGATGGTCCATTCAGAGTCGTCAAGGCCATTGGAGACAACGCCTACCAGCTAGAGCTCCCAGACAAGTATGGGGTGCATCCGACGTTCAACGTCGTTGACTTAGCACCATATGTTGAGCCTGAGTATGATGAGGGTGAAGCGGGGACGCTTTACACTCAAGTGGGGCCCCCTATGATGTGACCTAGTCCCCTATGTCTGCTACAGAGGAGGAAGACGCCATGCGACTCCCACCTACAGGTCCAATCACCCGGTCAAGAGCGAAGCGTGTCCAAGCCGCGGCACAATCCTTGGTGACCAGACTTGTAGCCAGTCACGGCCAGATCACTAAATCGCCCGAGCTTCTGTGTCTTGTCAGCTTATCCGTGACTTACTCCTCTACAGCGACATCCAGCCAGATTGAAACATTACTTGTGTAGTACATTATTAAACATTATTTCTATTTTTAGTAGCTGCTATTTCTGGGTGGTTTTCGTTTATGTTAAATGGGCCACAAGATTTAGTAACTAGAGAGTCTGGCCCATTAGGTCACCTCTCTAGTATAAATACTCTCTTTTGTATTCTTTTTCATTTACGTCGAAATAGAGCTTTGTTTTCCAGTCGAGTAATCTCCTACAAACCCGGGCCCTGACGTCACAAAATTAACGCATTTCTAGTCGAACTATCCCGGCGCGTTAATTTGGTTCCAACTATCCAGTTACTATCCGCAATCCCGAGACAAAAACTAACCCTAGTTCTCGTCTCCCCACAAACCCTAGACAGCCACCGTCTCTCCCTTCACCCTCACGAACACCGCACCATCACCACAGCCACCGATCTCCGCCCAGCCGCCGCCGTTCCCTTTGCCCCATGCTTCCGCCGATCTCCACCATCACCAACCGCTGCATCCCCGCTGTTCACTGGGGTCCAAACAGCCCCATAGTCCACAAACACCATCTCCATCTTCCCTCCGAAGAGTTGTTCTCCCCACTATGCGTTCAATCGGTCCTTGACAGCGAATCGTAGTATTTCCATCGGACAAGGTCACATCACCCTAGATCCTTGATCTTATCACGTGGTAAATTAGACTTCCAGATCTACCTCTGGGAGTTGGAATCATCCAATTCCGAGTCCAGACGAAAGAGAACGAACCAGTTGGAATCACGCTGGATTTCTGAAAAGTTGTTGTCAATTCTTGCAGAAGTTGAAGAGCAATGGCTTACACCGAGAGCCCCTCGATCCTTGATCTTATCAAGTCCTATTGTCACCAGTGCAAGTTAGACCTCTATGTCGCATCTCTTGTGCGGTTTTTGGGAGATATGTTGACTTAAAATAATTAGGATGGAAAATATATTGCCTTATATTATATCAACCGGACATTAGTAGGGGCAAAACAAAAGTATTTTTCCATGAAATGTTTTTTTGGCTGTTATTTTTGCCATTCAAACGTTACGACACTACCTTTTATCCCATCAAATAAAATTGGTCTCAAAGGTTGATTCTCTATGGTTCATTTTATGTAGGACCGTTTTATCTGGAAGGTTGTCTAAATAGGCTATGTTGTTAACCCCATTTGACATCAAGTTTGTTTTGCAAATGGAGGTAAAGGGGAAATCTTTAGTTGATTTCGTAGCTTCTCATCCAACTCCTGATAATGAGGAGCTACTGGATGACTTCCCTGATGAAGAAGTTTTCATTGTTAAGGAAAAGTCTTAGCAACTATACTTTGATGGTGCGACAAGAAGAAATGGATTCGGAGTTGGAGTTGGAATTATATTTATTACTCCTCCTTATGGTTTGGTGTCGATTCTTTCTCTTTGTTGGAAAATTGCACATATATCATAGATGAACATAAGGCATTAATTATCGGTCTTGAAATCTCCATTGAGATGCATGTTGATCCTTTAAGGGTGTGTGATTCTTAATTGATTATAAGACAAGTGAATGGGCAATATGAGGTGAGAAATCCAAGTTTGATTTGTCTTCATCAAATGGCAAAAAATCTTGTATGCCAATTTTATAAAATTGAAATTGAGCATGTATCAAGATCCGAGAATGCAAAGGTAGATGCTTTTGCTAAATCAGTCGCGTCGCTCATACTTCCCAATGAGAGGGAGATCCAAGTCACAATTGGAGAACGACACATACTTGCTCTTGCTTTAGAGCGGGTTGATCAAATTGAAGAGGTCAAGGTAGTCTTAGTCTATGAAATTGATGAATATGTGGATTGGAGCCAACCTCTCTTGGAATACCTGAAGTATGGGATTTTATCTGACGATTCGAGAAGGAAGGTAGATGTCAAAACACGAGCACCTATACTTTCATTGAAAAATAATATATTATATTGAAGAGCCTTTGATGGGAAGTTGCTCATGTGTTAGGAAGAAGCCAAAAATGCTCTCGCAAAGACTCACGCTGGTGGAATAGATCAAGTTGGTCCTAAATTAGTCGATCAAGTTAAATGAAAAAGTTACTATTGGTCGACTATGGTGAAAGATGCAATAAAATTTGCAAAAGTTATTCATGCTTGTCAGATTCATTCTGACTTTATTCACCTGTCTTTATCTGACCTTGGTGTCATGGCACTTTAATGCATGAGGTCTCCATGTTATTGTTCCACCAGACTTCACCACGACGAACCACCTCGCCGCCGCTCGCTATCGACGCCGCTCACCGTCGCTCGCTGCCGACACCGCTCGCCGCTGCTTGCTCGCCCAACGCCCATGTATCACTCGCTCGCGGAGAAGAAGTGGATACAGATAAAGACTTCGCATTCTGCATTGAATTTGGGGGTCATTTTTAATTTTTATTTAAAAATAATCAACGAAAGCTATTAATGATTGACGGTTGGGTATTTGGTGGAATAAAAACAAACCTCGGGAATTACCACGCGAAATATATCAAAATTTGGGATATCGTGTAAATTAAGCAATTCCCAAGTTTTAATAGGTTAAGTTAGCCTAATTGTAAATACGGAAATTTCGCCTGGTACCCTCGAGGTTTTACATAATTCGCGAAATATCCAGATGTTTGAACATTTTCGCGTGGTACCCCTAAGGTTTTGAAATTTTTTGCCAAATGCCTTTAACGTTAAAATCTGTTAAATTTTATCAATTCAGCCGTTAACTTAAAAAAATAAAAGGGAAAAAGGCAAAGGGAAAAAAAGGCAGACTCTCCTTCCAGGTGCCGTCGTAGACGTCTCCGTTGGCGTAGAGCTTCTCGCCATGGCCGTGCTTCTTGTCGAGCTTCCAATTCCCCCTGCAAGTGTCGTCGTCGGTGCCGGTGAAGGTCCCGTAGCCATGAAGAACTACTGGAACACTAGGGTCAAGAGGAGGCTCTGCCAAGGCCTTCCTCTATACCCTCATACCCATCAATCACCACCATCTCTCTCCTCTCGGCCGCCGCCGCCACCACCCCAACAACCACCAAGTCTGCCGCCTGCGCCGCCACTACCCGTCTCGCTCTCCCACCTCAAAACCCCAGCCTCCTCTCTCCCTTCCTGGACCTCACCTCCCTCCCTTTCCCAACCCCTTTCTTCTCCTTCAACCAGCCATCTTTCCTTCCCACTACTACTCCCGTATTCTTGATTCAGCCGAGTTCATCGTCTTTCGGGTTCAATTCGCAACATCCAATCCAAACCCATGTCGAATTACAACATCCTGATCCAGTGGAATTGGGATTTGAGTACAAGTTAGAGCTCCCTTCAAACCAATTTTGCCCCAATTTGGCCGGTGATGATGACGAAGACGTGGGGGCGCTACTCGACGGAACCGGCTTGGCCCGATTCCGGCTTCTCCCTCTCTGTGGCACCATCACCTCCTCCGGCGACCTCGTCCCTCTCTCCTACATCGCCGGCCTCTTCTTTGAGCTCTAGATTCCGGCTTCTTTGAGCTCCAGATCCAGAAACAGGAGAATCGGGACTCCCACTCCTTGATCTGCTTGAAATCGCCGGCGGTTGACCCCGTGGCGGCGGAACAGAGGAAGCCGAGGAGGAAGAAGATTCGTCCGACTCACGGAGGAATGTCGGAGGTGCCTCGGTCTCCATCGACTCCTTCTCGGAGGCGCTTCCACAGTAACCTCCTCGTCTCCTCCTCGGCGATACCTGTCGTCTCTCTCCCACCTCAATTCTTCGTCTCTCTCCCACCTCAAGCTCGTCCGGAGCACTGGCGTCTCTCTCCCTTGACCTTTCCGCCTTCAATTGTTCCCGAGAGTCGGCCGGAGCACTGACCTCCTTGCCTTTCCGCCTTCGATCTAAACTTTTTTTTTTTCTTTGCCTTTTATTTTTTTAAGTTAACGGCTGAATTGGTAAAATTTAACAGATTTTAACGTTAAGGGCATTTGGCAAAAAATTTCAAAACCTTAGGAGTACCACGCGAAAATGTTCAAACGCCTGGATATTTCGCGAATTATGCAAAACCTCGAGGGTATCAGGCGAAATTTCCGTTGTAAATATATGGGCTAGAGTCGAGGGTTAATAAGGTTTCCCAGATATTTGCCCACAATTCAATTGCCTAGATATTCGTTTCCTGCAACCATAATAAAAAGGCATTTTTACATCATTATAAAAACCAGGATATTTTTGCAAAGGAGTATTTAAAATAGGATATGGGCTACTAATTCTACTAATAAAAATTGCATTTCTAGTGAGACTTTACAAAATAAGTTATCTAGCACAACCCTACCAAAGTCTGTAAAACTACACCACGTTCTATGTACAGCCTATCATCCATGAATGGGTTAGGAGGACTGTACAATCAAAAGCCGTGGCTGCACAAGCAGATGCCCTCAGACAACGAAGACCCATACTCTTGCTTGCTCCAGCTAATCTTTTATTTATTATTATTTTCCAGCTAATCTTCTTTGAAAGAGAATTAGCTCACAAAATTTATGAGTCAGCACAGCCACTACGTCAAACATCCATGTACACTGCAAAAGCTGAAGCAAAATCCATAGTTAGAGTCTTAGAGAGGAGGAGCAGCGTTCAAAAAAAGGGAGCCACACAGTGGAGCAAAATACATCGATTTCAAAGTTGAGAAAAAGAAATATATAGGGTAATCACTAATCAGTGAAGAAAAAACATGTTAAGAAAAAAAAGATCATCAGAAATTCAGAAGTCCGTTGCCTATGGAGCAGATGCACAAGAATGCAAAGAGCAAATTTTATTATTATTTCTAAAACATTTATTACACATTATGAATCTTGCAAGTTAACCATAAATCAACAAAAAAGAAAACAGTCATACATGGCACTTAAAAAGCAACATTAACTTTTAGTAGTTTTATCTTGTACTATATATCTTTGCAAATATCACTAAAATATTACATCAATTAAGTATTATTTTGCCTTGAATCAATGCAGCGAAAGCCTGCGGGCCTAAAGCGGGCCCTCATTAAAGTGCAAAGCATAGGTGTGTCACTCCCATAATTACCGAGAAAATACATAATGTGAGAGTAGTATACAAGTGGAAGAAAACAAAATAAGCATACCTTAAACACACATAAGAGGTGGAAGAGTTTATGCATCCCCTCTTTTTGCACACAATGAATTAGAAAAATGTGTCCCCAGCTTCCTTGGCAGGCTTCACTGAACTGATCATAGAAATTTCAAGTCTTGTAAATCTTTCATCTTAAGATCAAAAGATAATATAAAAATCAGGCTGTAAATGAAATATCAGAAGGAACAGTATATAACCCATTCAAGTATGATGTTAAATATAAAAAAGAAGCCAAGAATTGTGCAAAACAGAAACAATTTTCTATTCAATGACGATCTGCCACTGTCAGCTTTCAGAATTTTATGCATTTGTTGCTGCATATTCAGAGGGTTGTAGGGTTGTCAGCAAACACTCACAAGTAATTAAAAAGTTCTGTTACAGTGTAAAAGCAGAGTTTCATATACATATACTGAAACTTCCAGAATAAGAGGATTCCACTTTTATCAGCTTCATCTGCATGTATTATATCTTTTTATCATAACATCAACATATTAAAATATGTATAGCAGTTTATGAACATAAATATGATATGTGCATCATTATTTAGAATCGTTACTAAACCGAAGGATCAGCCAAGATTCAAACCAACTAACCTTAAGAGGGAGAGAACTAAAAATCTATCAACGCAATATACCAACTGAAAGGCAGCTCAACGAAGAGTAAATGAAAACAGTTAGAATTAACATATGACAACAGCAGCATGGGGAAAAGAGTAACAGCAACTGAAGAAGAATACAAGGATAAAGCACAATTATGCAAACACAAATTGATCAATAGTAAATATTAAGCAAGTCTGTACCTTTGAAGCAGACATTTCAGGACAAATAGAAGTGCCAGGAGAAAAGTTATTGCAATCTGATGCAAGTCAAGCATATATATTTAAATTTCAAAGGATCACTACAGGACAAAAATGGCAATTTCTTCGATCAATTCTGAACAAAAATAAAGATAAGGAACTCTCCGAAAAGGTAATTCACATTGAAACAAGGAGTTCGTAGAAAGATATAAGCTACCTCACTGTTCTTGTGCACCATCTCCACCATACTTCGGTTCTTGTTCACAGCCTCCACGACTGTTAGGTTCTAGTTCACAGCGTCCACCATTGTTAGGCTCTTGTTCATGGCCTCCACCATTGTTAGGCTCTTGTTCACGGCCTCCACCATTGTTAGGTTCTTGTTCACGGTCTCCCACATTCCGTGGCCTTCTCCAGTACTTAGAAAAGAATGATCCAGATTGGTCAGGATACTTCTTCTTTACCAAGTTTTCCAGACATTTCCTGTACGAGAAGTCTTGTTTTCGGCCATCAACGGAGACAACATACATGCATCTGCTATCCTGAAAATTGGTGTGCTTTGAAACCTGCAAAACAAACTCATCAAACCAGCAAAAAATATATATACAGACAGCCCATGCAGATCAATATCATGAAAGCACAAGAACAACTGTGACTTCACCATATGCAACTATGTACCACTCCGCTTGATCCAAACTCAAGATACACACAGAATTAGACAGATTGAAAATGTCATATTATTACCAGATGCATTTTTTATTCAATCTAACATCCCATTTTCTACAATTGAGCTTCTATTAGATTATCTTTACCACTTCCCATCATCACAACTCCCCCGTGCAGAATGTGGCGCTGTGCTTACCGCAAATAATTTTTTTCATATATTTTCTGTTCCAAAGTGATAACAAGCATCCATAGAAAAGTTTTACTGCTGGTCCCCTTCAAATTTGCACGAAACATTCACCTAAGCATTCTAGTACACACTTTATTCCACTAACCTACTGATAGTGATATTTGGTGAAACTGCCTCAATCACAACACGTGACTTCCTTAACCAACACATGTCCACATCATTAAACAGAAGATTGCCGATTATGTCCGATGGTTTTTCTTTGACCAACTTCAATCCTTTGCTCATTATTTGCTGAGTTAGAAAATGCATTGATATCTTTCAAAAAAGAGAAAATGCATTGATAGATCCAATTTCAGTTGCTTTGCTGAGCAGCCTAGATTCACTTGGCTTGAATAATTAAGCTACCAATGAATACCAATGCCTCAGTGCAACTGTACAAAGAAGCAGGTCAGTTGCAACTATAAAGAAAAGTTTAAAGGAGCCATCAAAGCAATGCATTAAGGTTCATTTGTGGGTCTGATCAACCATAGTCAAATGGAATCAACGACCATGACAAATATGAAGGACTCTCCAAACAAATGATAAATGCTTCCAACTAACTAAAGCAAAATTTAAGGAGAGGGCTTCATACCATTATGTGATCCATTCCACCTCCCACTTTTGCATCTTTATCAGGATGATAAGCAAGAACATTATCCACTATGTAAGATTGATCTTCAGTCGAGATTGGATCTCCATCAGTGTACCTGAAAATGAACGTCTCTAAGATTACAACCATAAAAGAAGCAATTCAAGGACATATGTTTGAGCAAACATGATCCAACGGATAAGGACGCTTGCAAAACTCAAGATAATCAAGTAATTTTGTTTCTTTGTAGTAAGTGCATAATGGAACCTAAGATTTCAGCAATGTATACTGAGCAATAGTAGAACTTCAGAAAGTTAAGGTTACCCTTCTTGCTGCATAATTCTTCTAATTGACTGCATTATTGGCTCTACTTCAGTGAGTATATCTTTTTCTTCGGCAGTAAAAAGATCTAGCCGTTGCCGAGTAACAGTAAACATAGTGTTTCTGGAACCATCAGAAGGCCTTGGTGGCCTGACAGGTCGATTAAGTCTATTCTTCCAATCACTTGTATCAGATGAACCCCAAGCATTACTCGAGCCTTTTTTCTTCCATGTGGAGCCACCAGTTTGTCCCCAAGGAGATTGGGTTTCATTCTCACCGCTATTATCAGACATTGAAGCCCCCCAACCCTGTGAATTTGCTGCTTCCTGCCATTGATCTGATGATCCCAACGCACCAGGTTTTCCCCACTGGGGCTGTGCCTCTATCAAAGCCTTGGCCTCAGTTCCGGAAACTTTGGCATCCCAACCGTGAGAATCTGAAGGCGCAGATTTCTCATTGGAAGAACCCCAACCATAACTATCTCCATCATTAGTTTTCTTGCTTTGTGCACTCCATGAGGACTCTTTCTCAACATCAATTTTAGCAACATGAACGGAGCTCCAACCTGATTTCTCATGAGACTTGTCTGTGGCAATCCAGTTGGAAGAACCATTAAGAGCAGCATTTCCTTCATTCGCAGAGCCCCAGCCTTGGGAACCTGATGGCGAATGTTGCTCCTTTGAAGTATCACATGTGCTAGAAGCTTCTACCTTCTTTTCCTTCAACTCCCAGCCACCAGATTTAGAGTTCCAATCAGAAGCACCTTCATCAGTATCTTTCAGCTTAAATGTGCCAACTTCATCAGTAGTATGTGCAGGTGACTTCTTCGAAACTCCCCAGGTATTCGAAGTTTCTGTATTATCTTTCCTAGAATCCCAACCCCCTGATTTCCAACCAGATGCACTCCTGTCAGGAGTATTCTCCAAGAAAGATTTGTCACTCTCACCTACAGAACCCCAGGTTTTGGAACGCACAGGTGTTGGAAGATCCTTTGCAGAACCCCACACACTTGATGTTTCTGACGTAGTTTTCTTACATCCCCATCCATCAGAAGCGGCAGCAGCAGACTTGCCGCTCTCGTTTGCAGAACCCCAACCTGGAGTTCTTTCAGGCAATTTCTTTAAAAAACCCCAGGTGTTTGAAGCTCCGGAATTACGTTTCTTAGACCCCCAACCAGAAGCATCATCATTGTCACCCTTGCTTACAGAACCCCAACCAGAAATCCCCCTTGAGGAACCCCCCCAATCACTTGAAGTCTGTGGCATATTGTTCTTGGATTCCCATCCCCCAGACTGATTCCAACCAGAAGCACCTTCATCAGTAGTATGATCCTGTGTGGATTTGCCACTCTCATTTGCAGCACCCCAACCCTCTGAACTTGCAGGTGCACGAGAGCCCACCGTAGAGCCCCAGGCAACAGAAGTTTCAGGTGCAGAAATCTCCTTAGAAGAGCCCCAAGCACTTGAAGTTTCTGGTAGTTTTATCTTGGATCCCCATTCCCCAGATTGATTCCAACCAGAAGCACCTTCATCAGCAGTGTGACCCTGCGTAGATTTTCCACTCTCATTACCAGCACCCCAGCCCTGTGAACTTGCAGGGGCACGAGAATCCAATGCAGAACCCCAAGCAGCAGACGTTTCAGGTTCACTCTTCTTGGAATCCCAACCTCCAGATTGAGAATTCCAGGCAGGATCAGTAGCCTGCTTATCATTACCAGAATTCCAAGCACTATTCTCCCAGCCATCAGACTTGTCTAATTCCAGTTCAGTATCTTCAAACACAGCCTTTGAGTCCTTTGGAGACATGCCATCCTCCATATATTCATCCTCCATTTCGAATTTGTCCACATCAACTCCCAAGCAGCCATTATCATCCTCCTCACCATGTGTATTTCTTACCAGCTGTAGGAAATCATAAACATCAATACCGCCCTTCTGTGATGTAGCCTGCAGATTAATCAATGATTATGATTTGAGCATAATGAGATCTGTGGCTTACATCTACAGAGGATTACAAGTGGAATTAAACAAAGATGGAAGATATACCTCTTTCTCATTCCAAAGAATGTCAAATCTTGCACCAGTTCCAACTGCAACACGTTTACCCCAAGAGCATGAGGCAACAATACTCGATAAGGAGTCAAGATGGCACTTCTCTGCAGCCCTCTCAAAACACTTCCGTGGGGTGTATAAAGTTGCTTCTGTAAAAGGTACTTGGACACCCAATGTGCGGCACATGGCCTTAATACCACTGCTATTGAAACCAATGAGAGTACCTGTAGAGGTCATGCTACTTGCCAAAAGGATTAGATGCTCCTTCAGAACACCTTTTGCAACCATTGTGACTGATGTGGAAAGTCTTTGAACTGCTTGATCAAAAGCACATGAAATTCCAAGAAGTTCTTGGACCTGCTTAACTGCATATGGAATTGAGCGCCTAGTATCAATCAAATGAAAGACTGGAAGGCAGCAGTCCATCACAGTCCTCCAGGCATCACCACTCCTTTTCACTGCTTTCTTCTCTAGAACAACCTCAACTGCCAACTCACCAATCTGACAGTCACTAGAATTTCCAATCCATGTACTGGTGTCTGGATTAATCCATATTACACTTACTGCCGCAATCCTAGGGTCACCTGAAATTTCATGGGAATAAAATTTACACTTCATTCTAGCATATTGCAACTCACGCTATGTTTAGGGTCATATGCACAATTCAGCAAATTGACAGCAAACAATTACTGTATCACTATCAAATTATGACTTAAAAGTTTACATGAAAAGAAAAAATGAAGGTCCCACAATGCCAACAGTCTCAGAAACAATCTCGCATAAAATCATCAGCAATGAAGTGAATCATCCATTCCAAGAAAAATATATCTCAAATCTACCCTAATACAATATAAAGGAGAGTCCAAGTCTTTGTTAAATTTGCACCACATGGCACTCTTTGCACTTGACAGATGTCCGACTATCTCTACTCCTTTTTTTTATTTTTGAAGAAAATTATTGTAAATATTGTGTAAAAATGGGTGGTTACAAGCCTTGTGTGTTAATAAAATTATTTTCATCTTTTATACTAGGATAATTTATGAACGCATGATACATTCTTTTATATTTTATTAATACTTCATTTTTATGAATGGTAATTAAATGATAAGAAAAATTCTAATAACAAAATGAAAATATTCTTAATAAAAAATTAAATACAATTGTGCACTGCTACGTATTTTATGAAATACTTGAAAATATTACATCTATCAACTGTAAACTATTTTTTACATATATGATATTTAAAATTTGTAACACAACGTGAATAAGAATACCGGTACATGGTACCGGGTTTAGACTAGTTTAGCTATACAGTGGAGTAAAGCTTCACTTTAAGAGGATAGCAGCTTACAGCTATCACCATTACACTTCTTTGACCCGGATTTTTCAATTACCCTGGAGCATATTACAGGCGTATGGATCATCAAGGCATTTGCAGTGATGAAGATGTGCAGCTATTTCAGGTATAGTGAGGAAATATCACGCAACCAACATACAGAACTTCGTGAGATATGCCTAAGATATTTAAAAATTCAGCTATTTCTTTTAATCTTTTAAGTGCTTATTTTACCTTGAAATAATTTTATTATAGTAGTTTCTGAACTCAAGAAAGACAAAATGATACATAAATACTGTTAGAGACCGTTTACTCGTACATCATCCTTTTATAATGACATTGGTCACATCAGCATTAATATGATGAAAGACTATTCTCCCTACAGCATGAGATACAAAACCTTCCACTCTACATAGTCCATCCACGAAGTAGGCAATAAATAGAATAATATAGGCAGACAAGTGTAAAAAAAGCAAACCCTGCTGCAGATTTTTTCGAAACCACAAAAGCAGCCTGAGATTATAATGAAAGAGCCCAACATCTGGGAACATGTTACTGCAAACTCTATTATTACTTTGGTCAGTCTAAAATATTGAAAAACCTCAAGTGGATACAACAAGACACAGTCCACACAAGCATCAAAGATTTTTTTTTTTTTTTGTCAACTACACTTGCACACACCAATGAGCAACTGCAGCACATCCTTTCTGTTCCCTATGTAAGAGGGACATATAAATGTTCCAATCAGGGATGCGGGAGTAAACATGAAACAATACCTTTAACAACAGCGTCTAAGAGAACAGGGCAAATCACATCAGCCATAATATGCATAACCCGTGATGTCCGGTCCAAGTTAATATTATCTTGCCAAAAGAACTTCAAGCATGGCATATCAGACCACTTGCTTCCCTGACAGAATGAGCAACATTCACTGCCAAAAAGCTTGATTCAGTTTAGGTATACAGTACCACAGGAATTAAAACTGTAAAGTAACCAATATAGGCAAAACATAACATGCAATCCATGTAGGAAGAATGTAGCAGTCATGAATGTATATTTGCAAAACAAGGAAAAATATTTGAAGTTACAATCATGCATGCCATTGCCGTTATAGAAAGGTACAAAGCTGTTTGATATTCTTGGTTTGAAAAGGAACAAAGCCTTAATGTGGTCTCATAAAAAATATACGGATATTTCGCCTGGTGCCCCTGAGTTTTGGGCTTTTTCGCGAAATACCCAAAGGTTTTGACATTTTTGCCTGGTACCGCTGAGTTTTTGACCAATTTCGCCTGGTACCCCCGAGTTTTTGACAATTTCGCCATATGCCCTTGAATTAAAAAAATTTAAAAAAAAACGGATATTTCGCCTGGTGCCCTGAGTTTTGGGCTTTTTCGCGAAATACCCACAGGTTTTGACATTTTCGCCTGGTACCCCTGAGTTTTTGACCAATTTCGCCTGGTACCCCTGAATTTTTGACAATTTCTCCATATGCCCTTAAATTAAAAAAATTTAAAAAAAATTTTAAAAAAAATTAAAAATAATTTAAAAATAATAATAGAGAACTAAAATAATTAAAATTAAAATTGAATTAAAATATTAAACTAGAAATGGTTAAAATTGAATTAATCTTGATTACTGAATAATAATAGAGAACTAATTTGATTTGATTTTATTAAAATTAAAATAATTAGAATTACTTTGGATATTATCTTAAACTAGGAATGGTTAAAATATTAACTTTTCATCTAAATAATAACTTGGATTGAAATTTCTAGTAAATTTTGCCTTAAAATTAAAATAATAAGATTATTTAGTAAATTTTGAGACATATTTTAAGGGTATATACTAAATTTTGAGACATATATTGAAGGGTATATACTAAAAATCTATTAGTCGTTAAAAATCTTGAGGCAAAATTATGTATATACCCTTCAATATATGTCTCAAAATTTAGTATACCCTTAAAATATATACCCTTCAATATATGTCTCAAGATTTTTAACGACTAATAGATTTTTAAGGATATACTAAATTTTGAAGGGTATATTTGAATTAATTTATCTCCAACTAATTCAATTTTCAAGGCTTATCGGTAAAACGATTATTTATACGATTAAAAATCTATTAGTCGTATATTCTAAATAATCTTATCATAAATAAATAAATTTCAAATTTTATTTATAAGTCTAGAAATTTCAATCCAAGTTATTATTTAGATGAAAAGTTAATATTTTAATCATTCCTAGTTTAAGATAATACCCAAAGTAATTCTATATATTTTAATTTTAATAAAATCAAATTAATTCTCTATTATTATTCAGTAATCAAGATTAATTCAATTTTAACCATTCCTAGTTTAATATTTTAATTCAATTTTAATTTTAATTATTTTAATTCGAAGGCAAGTCGTGAGGGAGCACAAGGCAAAACCGCGGTCGCGTTTTTTTTTTGTTTTTTTTTAATTTTTTTTTAATTAAAGGGCATATGGCGAAATTGTCAAAAACTCAGGAGTACCAGGCGAAATTGGTCAAAAACTCAGGGGTACCAGGCGAAAATGTCAAAACCTCTGGATATTTCGCGAAAAAGCCCAAAACTCAGGGGCACCAGGCGAAATATCCGAAAAATATATATAATCAACATCTCAAAAGTCATCTCTTGCTAACATGTGAAGTTTTGTACTGTAAGGCCATGCTATTGATCAATAGTTTGTTTAGATAAAATTAGGAAGAGAGTCAGAGCAATTGCACAAGTCTAGGAGATACGTGTAAAATACAAGTCTAATGTGCAAACAATAAAAAAACAAACCTGACAGACAGAAGAATCCCCTTGAAAAATGGAGCAAACTGCTTTTTCTTCCTAAATTCATTGACTTCATCTTGGCATTTTTCAAGAATGTCATGCATACCAATGTTGGAATCATTCAAGAGAACCTACACACAGAACATTACTTTCGAAGTTTGTCAGGTTAAACTACCAAATAATATCATTATATTTAACAAAATGCAACTAACCTTGCTCAGATGGATATGCCCAACAAGTCCATTATCTAGCTCGTAATTTTCAGAAGAAACCACCGGACTCTTGTACCTATTAGCAAATTTAAATAGGATGTCACATTTTAAGACAAATGAAAAAGAAGATTTGTGCAAGCAGAAAAAGAAATACTAATTTTCATAGATAAACTTCATAGATAGGACATGGAAGAAGAGTAGAAGATTGGTAGGAGGAAATTAACAATGATATCTAGCAATGATACTTTGACTCAGTTCAATATGAGGCGACAGGTGCTGTCAGGTCTAAGAGATGAGAAAGCTAATACAATATTTTCTCTGCAATTTGTAAGAAGTTAGGAGGAAAACCTTTGATTTTTGTTAAGAAACATTTGTCATTTTAGAGTTTTAGGTAATGATTTATTGGTGAGTTACGAGATACGTTGTTGGAAATTGCACCATATTGACATTTTTTATACAAATTATCTTTATTCATTGGTTAATAGTTGTGTGAAAGACTAAAATGACAAGTATTTCTAAACGGATGGAGTATTGTTTTTTCTTGTCGTAATAAATTAGTGCTTGTAGACTCAATTGTTTCATACAAAACCTATTGACACGCAGTGATGCTGATGGAGCATTATTTTTTCTTGTCATAATAAATTAGTGCTTGTAGACTCAATTGTTTCTTACAGAACCTATTGACAAGCAGTGATGCTGATGCTTCCCAATATTTTATTGTTAGAATAAGAGGAATAAACTTAACCTATTGACTTCAAAGGAGCAACAGAACAAAGATTCCTAGACGAGGATACGAATTCTCTCAAATCATCAGAAACTCTGATCCACAATGACCATTGATGTGACACATGCAGCATATTTCAGCATCCTGCATTTTAATTGGAGGCCTCCAGGCAGGTAAATGTAAAAATGAAGATGCAGTTGCAAGGTTGAGATGCAGAACATGGTTTTACAGAATCATTCAACATCAGTGACCAGACATCCCCACATCAGGTTTCTCTCTTTGTCATCGTAATATTATTTTTATGCAAGACCATATGAAAGGTGAAGCTGACAGACCATAGAATTTCTCATAACATACTATAAAACAACTCAATCTTGCATCAGCAATTACAAACAAAGAGAATAAACGAGATTCTTGTCAATATGATGGAATTAAAGTTCTCGCGAATATATTTTTGTAACAGACAGAAAACAAAAGCAGGAGAAAATAACCAAAAGCAATCAATTTGTGTATTAGTATTGATGAAATTAATCAAGCTACAGACGTAAGCAGTATGATATTGTGGAATATCTCAAACAGACAACTAAAAAGGAATCAAATTATAGGGTTCAAAATTTTCTATCTTGGAATTTTGCCCAGTCAAGCATATTTTTGTTAGTCATTCGTAAAAAACAAAAGACAGTTCAACTTCACACAGTAACTGACTTCTAAGAAGGCAATAAAGATATTATTGAAGAGACACAATTAAACAATAGATAGATGTATCACTTACTCAATCAAAAACTCTACTGCAGCATCCCTCAGGCTAACTTTCTTCAACAGAGTCTTGACTACACACGATGCATTCTCCCGACAGAACTTCCTACCACATTCACAAGCATTTAGATATAGTATGACTCGCCGATCCAGTAAGTCGTTCTTGAAATTAACATTACAGAAGAGTATTTCCTGCAGAGGGAAGCAAGAAAAGGCATTAACATAAAATAGCCTTGTAGATACAAGCAAAACGATTTACTATTATAAAAGATAAACCTTCAAAATAATACCTTCATCATGTCCCAAGAAGAATTACTACTTGGAGATGAATCAAGAACAGCCTTATATGCAGGATTAGACATGGCTGTTGCAGCTAACACACCCACAGGCTCCCCAGCAGGAAACAAACTCTGGGACTTTTCACCTTGCACCCCATAGTCAAACTGGATAACAGAATTACTGCTAACATTTCTGACTGTGCCATCATAACAGATAACAACATCTCGAAGAATGGCCATAAGATTTTTAAACAAAGTTCCTGGTTCAGCCAATCCTCTAGATGAACGGATTATCACCTCCCTACTAGCAATTGAATGAACCATCTCCTCATAAGGGTCTAATCCGTTAAAAAAGGCACTCTTTACCAGCCCATATTCCTCACAAGGGAACTCATCACGATATGGATAGTTTTTATGAAAGAGCCGAGCCATGTCATCAACCAAATCTCGGGAGTAGAACTTCCCCCTGTCATATAACTGCAGACCAAGGAATCCTATCTGCTGCACTATCTTAGTCATAGCAGACTCGCTTTTGGAGTCGATCAAACTTCCAAGCGAAGATGATGTATGTACAAAAGTGACTGCAGGCCTTTTTAAGCGCCGAAGGTAGCTATCCATTTGTCGCTCGATAAACTCATTGTAGGAGCTCCTCAGCTGAAACAGCAATGATGAGATGTCCTGAATCTGTCTCTGAATGTCCCCAATTAGAGAAGAGGAAATGATAAAATCTTCCAGGCCAACACTGAAACCCTCAGAAAATATATTTTCCATCAGCAAGGGCTGTAGAGAATCAAAAAAATTAAGAGCTTCTTTGGGCCCTTTCTCAAAGACAATAGATGTTACAATCTCATTTAGCATAGACTGCATTACATCCCTATTGAAGTCTATTTTGAGAATTTCACTCTTCCGGATCATGTGCCTATCTCCATAGCAATCAAACTGAGGTGGCAGCGTACTCTGAATTACTTGTAAAGCAGTCCAGTAAGGGGCAGAGGTACAGCCCTTTCGGAGCGCAGGTGGTGGCAACGGATTTCTGGCAAACATACTTAGCTGTTGTGCAGACAATTTGCCCAAGAAATAAGCCTTGAACATCATTTTCAATGCTAATAAGGCATCGGTAGCTAGCTGCAAGTTCAGGTTGCCAGTATGTGAACTCAATAACTGCTTCTCCACTGAAAACAATTCTACCACTTCTGCTCTGGCAGCAAGTGACTGGGGGTAGAACAAGTGGACACAATCCCCATCAAAATCAGCACCTAAAGGCCCACATATAAGAGGATTAATTTTAACAGTGTGATCCTCATGGATATATATGCGTAGTGCTTGCAGTGAATGCTTGTGTGTTGTAGGAGGCCTGTTAATGAAGACAACATCTCCATCCATGATTCTTCGATGTACCACTTGTCCTGGTCTCAGAAAAGTATGGCCCTTGGACCCTTCCCTCAGAGAATATAATGAAGCGCCATCTTTATACGAAAGACAGAGGTTGTTATCCACCAAAGATTGCAGGAAATTAATGTTATAGACATTGACTTTTTCTTCAAATGTAATTCTCTGTGCAATCTCCAATGGTAATCCAACCTCATTTACATTTTTGTATGCCTCCCCAGTTATGACAGTACGCGAAGAAAAGCCTGATCCTTTGCTTATAAAAAGTGTTCTTATTTTCTCAAGCCAGACCTTTGTGGCAGTCTTGCCGGCCTCTTTGTTGACTCCATATTTATTGCCAGGTTCATTAGATGCCTTTTAAGAGAGGAAGGAACAAGACAGCAGAGAACAAGGTCAGGAAGAAGTAAGAAAAAGACTGAAAGAGGAGAGTAAACTATTGCAATAAAAAATTGATTATTGGGGTTTGAGAAACACTAGGGGTTTAAGACCCTATGTATAGACTAATCCACAATATCCTCCCTATTTCAAGCAAGATTTCAACAAAGCTTCGTAAAAATGTAAAGGAAAGAAAAACCTTATTAGTATATATCTTCCAGATATAAAATGAAAAATGATCAGTTCAAATAGTTTAATATTTCTAAATCATATTTTCATCTTTCTTTGTCTGACATCACCTATATAAGTTACCAAACACACAAATAAAAATAGCTTACACCGAAAACAATGGAACAGCACCAGCAGAGCTTTACATGAACCACATACAAAAGGAAAGTTGCTAAGCACAGTTGCCAAGAGTGACTGATCAAATCTCGGAGTAAGAGGAGGTAAGACATAGATCACACTGTTAATACCACGGCAACCCCCAAGCTATGTGAACTATCTGTTGTTTTTTAGTAGAGATCCAAACATGTGAAATCAACTAGAAACCCCGAATACATGGTTTTACAATGAATTCAGGATAAACATATCAAAATTCATCCTTTCAACAAAAGTGTAATTACCGTCCCAGCACCCCGGACTTGAAGATACTGCAGAACTGCCACTTGCAGTTCATTTGTCTCCACTTCATGTGATTCAAAATTCGGTTCACCAGATCTGGTACTCTTAATAATCTCAATTTGCCTCAATACCTTCTTCAACATTGAGGAAGCTAGATCCTGTAACAAAGTAGGGAACTTACAATAGTAAAGCTCCCATCACATCTATATACTATTACTAAAGCCGTAATTATCTCTCCTACGTGTCGTTCATCTAAGTATGCCACGTCATCAAATAATTATGTATATTTACCTATTTACCCTTATTCTATTTAAAATTTATTTTATCTTTTACTTATACAAATTTCCTAAATTATCATCCCAAAATATTTTTCATTGTACATGATAACTCTGCACTTACCAAAAACATTATTATCATACTTAATTAGTGTACATAATATAATATGTACGTTAATGGTCCGTAAACTCCATTATAATGATATGTACATAGATAGATGGTCCGTAAATAGTTAACGTTATACGGTTCATCCACCAACATACATATAATTATGCACTTACCAAAAACATTATTAACATACTTGATTAGTGTCCATGATTTAATAAGGGTGAATAGATTGTCCGTAAATTCCATTATAAAGAATACAATATGCAATTTTATTTTAGCAGTTTTATTTTTAATAATTATATAAAATTTCTAATTTTTTCTATTAATATAAATTCACACATCTACCTTCAATTTTCATTATACAATACATCTTATAAATTATTCCAATAAAAAAAAATCTTTCCGATACATCATGTTGATTTTCTTTTATATTTTACATACTATAAAAAAATTTAAGTTCATTCTTAAAATATATGATCATACCCGTGCAAGGCACGGGGATACATGCTAGTGAAACTTAAAAGTAGTTGAGAAATTATATTCAAATAAGGATCAGAACTTAAGAAATTAGCAGGTATAAATGTGACTCACCATAGATAGCACACTGACTCCATCAGAAACGTCAGGGATTGACAGACAGTTTGGAGGAACGGGTAAAAAATGCAAAATGTATCCCTCCTGAGGGAAGTATCCTTTTTTGACAAGCTTCTTTTTTGTTTCCTCTGGTAGCTTCTTCAAGATAGCCAGCACCTGAGGACAAATGGATCGTGCATCAATTTACAAGTACGACAACACCAAACGTTCAAGAGTTAATTTGTTCAATCAATCATATCCCATAATGATCTAAAGCAACAGTAAAAGTGGGCATAATCATCCAAATTTATGATCTTCCAAGGACATGATTTGACATAAATAATACATCATGGAAGTGGAAGATATATGCATGAACATTGCAATAACAGCACAAGAAAAGTGAATTAAACAAAGCTAGACACTAGTCAACAACTCAAAACAAGTTCAGAGCATCAACATAACAAAAACTTCACAATTGCCAATAAAGCTAGAGCAGCTGGTGCCAGAACTGAAATATTAATGAAGTGGACACAAAGAGGAAAAATTAATAACTTTAAGACAGAGCCATGGACATCCTAATCACCCTAAACTGCTAGCTCAGCAGCCAAAAAAGGAGAATATATAATGAAAACTTAAAACATACCTCGGATGGAAGCAATGTTCTAGAAAGACCTTCTCCATAATGGAAACCATATTTGTCAAGAAAACTCCAAGCACCATCTGGTACTTTGGACCTGCCTGGTAGCTTAAGTTGAATGAAGCATGCACCATCTGCATTAGTGCTGTCCTTCACAGTAATATTAGAGGTCTCCTGCAGCATATTGCCAAGTTCATGATCACAATTCTTTCCATTTTAGTCAACCACATAAAATAGATCCAAAGTCCCGCACACAGTTTGCAAAAACATCTTGCTCATTCATATAGTTATTCTGCTCCTATTTGTAAAAGTTGTTTCCTACAATGAGAGCAAGGCCCTTAAGAACACAAAAGTAGGTAATATATATGCAACAATGATCATAAGCATATATCAACTAAATGATCCATTATGTATCAGAATAAAGCCCAAGCAGTGGTAACGGAAAACTGTAAACAGAATATAGAATACCATGCTGACTCAAAATACAAATGTGTGAAAGAAAGTATTGTGGTGTAATGCATAACGCTACCTTTCAATAATTTGCCTGTTCCGAAAATGTTCCCTTTTCTTTTTTCTTAACACAAAGTAATAGATGGATAAACAAGTTTCGAGCCTCTAACCACTCGATACAACACAAATATACCCCTCCTCCACGGGCCGGGACCCTTGGGACCCAGAGGTTTATCCACTATAATTAAGACATCTTCAAACAAACCCATTACATATCCTAGCTTTTATCAGCAGTCTAGTATTCAAGGTACCTTTTTGGCATACTTTATCGATAAACCTTCCCACATTAGGTAAATTTATAATTATTACATGCATCTTTACATTTGATTCCACCTCAATAAAAAAGACAGCATATATACTGGTAAATAGCACTTCCATGTCCATGTTATTGTAGAAACGTACTTCACCATCACTTAGATATTTGGTTGATGACAACAGATTATATATTATTACGTCAAATTTACAGCAGTTGATTTGATTTGCTCTAGGGCTGCATAATTTGTCTTTGCTTATTTTGTGGTCTCACTTACTCATGCTCTTTTAAAGGCAATACCCTTACAGAGTTGTAAGCTGAGAGTGTTCTGCAGTCTATTTATCTTCTTCTACTTCAGGACATATTATCCTTTTCCATATACCTTCCTCTTGAGTCTTGACTCTTGTTTGGTATCCAAAAGAGTAACAAAAGGAGTTTAGCATGAACATAAACTTAAGGACAAAAAGCATGAAGCAATATATTTAACACAAATATTTTTGCAAGTTCAATCTACACTACTACAAAATTGAAGAAAGTTTTCATGCCATACTTTGACATGAGCATTACAACCAGGGCACAAGGCTTTAACAAGATGAACGTGACTCCATATTGAACTTTATAAGTGAAATGTAACAAAGAACCAAATCATACTAAGAGAAAGGAAGAGAGTACTAGCCTACCAATCAAGTTCCAAAAAACTGCTCAGGCTAAGTGGTATATGTCCAATGTAAATACCTTCCCCAGTATGACAGGAGTAAATATCAAACCGAACAAGCATAAGAACTGGAAAATAAAGAGCAGCCACTTTTTTGGGTGAAGAAAGTGCAAAATTTTTACAATTAAGAAAAATCACAATCAATCTTAAGAAGAAATGGATTCATTACATGTCCAATTGAATAGAAAGAAAAAATAAAGTGAAACACTAACATACCTCACAACATGAAGACAACAACTTTTCCAACGAACCACCGCTCTTTGTTGAAAACTACATGAATACATAAAATAATAGTAAATTTGCATATAATAAAAGAACAATTCCGCATTATAATATATAAAAATAGAGTGAGTATATAAAGAGATAGCTTGAGATGAAAAAGGAAATCGAGCAATTCTAGAATTACTATACAAGAATTAAAAAAGCAGATAAATTATTGATCTTGGGCAACATGTGTGTCTATTACGAAAAGAAATATATTTCACTCAGTCCTCATATAACTAGCGTGAGAAGCCCATGTAAGATTCTTACAATTAGAACCACAGTTGCAGTTTCAGATGTATCACATCATGCATGCTCCGCAATCAAATTTCAAATATGCCGCCACTAAGGAACCTAGAGTTGACTATACATTCCAAATGGCATTAATACCATATTCCAAGTGCACAACAAAAATTCTCCTCAAAGATGTTTCATCAGCAGATACATATGTGCATAAAATGGCAGGGCCAACAAACCATTCACCGGAAAATGGTTTTTGAGGAGCATGACAAACCAAAATACTCCATATGTCATCACTATACAGAAAAAAAGGAATAGAAACATGAGTACCACGTTAATATACCTTATTCTTACACTTCAAACACTTCAAGCAGAGTAAGCTTAGCATCCGCTTAAACTCAGCAACATGTGAAGGATGGTAGATTGGAAGAGGTAATTCAATAAATCCAAAATGACCTGAAAATATCAAAGTTTACAGTAAGTGATGTACAGACCCCCTGTAATTAAATAAATACACTTAATTATACTTTTAATGTCAATATAATGATCATCCACCTATTTCCAAAATCTGAGAACAGCTTCATGTTTTTGAAGTATCAAATACGCAAACAGCAATTTTATACCAAATTTACATTGTTTTACTTCCTAATTTGATAGTAACTCTTTTCAGTAAATGGAATGTATCTAAGGAGCAATTAATGAAATAGGGAAAAAATGAAGCTTCACATACCTTCACATTTTTGAGGTTCAGCAGTACCACATGATTCACATTTACCACTTTCCAAGGGTAGACCAAGGAAAGGATTTGTCAACTGACTAGAATGACCAATAGGGCACTCATTAATGGATGCTTTACTCTGCATAAAATTAGACCATGTTACTCAACTTCATTGAATACTAGAAAATCGGGGACCAGAGTCAAAACATGGCAGCCCTTCGCATTCAGAATCAAATAAAATAATCTGCCAAGTATTATATTTGGGAACAAAAACAAATCTCTATACAATACATAACTACAAATCTACCAATCAAACATTATAAGCATGCATTTATTTTAAAAAAAAATTACACATAGAAAGTATTGCACCTAACTTTCTCACCTAAATATTACATCCGTTGGTCTGTCATACAAGAAGGGTACTATGATACAAGTGTTCCTCCAAGATCTTACTCAGACTCCTTTTTTCCCCATAACTAACTACTTATCAATTATCTGTAAGCTTGCTACTTAGAAAAGATCATAGAAAATTCACAGTAGAAGGTATCCTAATTACATGGAGATCTTGTTTGTTACTTATTCAGTCTGCTTGTCGATTGGGCTTAGCCAAATCATAAATACCACTTTCACAACTTCAGAGTTCTTGAATACAATACATTGCCACTAAAAGTTTAATTCACATAAGATTGTGAAGAGTAGAAGAATAAGTGACTCCAATGTAAGTATCATCACCCAATTTATTAAACAAGAAAACAACGCAAAGGTCAGAAACCATTGTGGAAGTAGATCAGCCATAAGTCGAGCTAATAAGATACAGTTGTGCTTACAATTTCTTGATGACTTGCCAACGCAAACTTAATTCCTGTGATCTCTCCATCCAACATTTCTGTGCTTTCCTCCATCTTTTATTTCTGACATAATAACCAGTAATTACAATTTACAAATAAAAGAATCCGAACAGAACCAAATTAAGACAATCATTCCCAACTGTCAGTGATCCACAGTAAAATGAAAATAAAATTCCAAATCACCTGAAATTGGTGTTATTCATCGGTAGAGAACCGAACCGGAAAAAACCGAAAACCGAATATCTGATTTTGATTGGTTCGGTTTTGATTGGTTCGGTTCAGTTCAGAACCGAACAAACTGAAAACCCTGACCTATCTGATTAATCTTCATTTGCAACAAGCAATTGAACCTACACCAGCAAGTCCAAAAAAACTACACCAGGCAGAACGCTTATTAGCTTAGAACTTTCTCGTTTCAATCAAGTTTTAAACTCAATCAGTAGTAGCAGTATATAGTCATTCAAGATAAAAAGTAAATAAACAAAACCCAGTCCAATTCTTATATAATACCCAATTAGACTTGAAGCTAAGTTATCAGCTTGAGTGCACAGCAAAAGGAGTAAACTTCAACAAACTCCAAATTCCAACTTCTCCATTGATGCACAGAAATAACCAACCACAACATTTTTAATTAGTAAAAATTCAACTTAAACAACAATATGAGCCGAACTCTCAGAATAAGTATCCCCATAAAACCACCAGGAACATCGATATCAAGAATACCCTCACACAACCCCGAAAACAATGAAAAACCAAATCCTACAAACATGCAAAATATCAATGCAGAGAATTTTGAGATGCCCAGAACAAGAAATCGGTAAAAATGTCAAATGAGGACACCTTAAGCAGCCACCTTCGTGATTCTCTCGCTCTCGCTCTCGCTCTCGCTCAGTCGCTCTTGGCCTATGAGACTCTCACCAGAATCGCCGGCTCGCCGCCGCTCGCCTCTACTGAGGGAATCGCCGGTGGTGCGAGTCTGCGAGGGTCGACTGGTTGAGAGTGGAGTGGAGTGGAGTGGAGATACACTGAACAAACAAATCGAAGGGGGTGCTGGGAAGGAGTAAGGAGAGAGACCTAGGTTCTGTTTCTTTGATTGAGTTAGGTAGACCTGTCAAAAACCGATCCAAATCGAAATTTCTGGGGTGAGACCCCCACCTGAACGTCACTAACTCAATCGGATTCGAATTCAAATCTAGTTTGACCCAAACGCAGACCCGAACGCAAATTCAAGTTTATGGGTCCCGTTATTTTATACTCTCTTTGTTTCTTTATATAGTTCTATTTTACAAAATTACATACAAATTAAGAAATTTTAAAAATGGGAAAAGGTAAGCAAAATTCTGTAGGAAGGTACAATCAGGAAAGTACAATCAAAATTATCCAGAAAAGCAAAATTCTGCTGAAATCCTCAATCAATCTCACATTTAATTAACCAATAAGAATACATTTGTAAATTGTTTACAACCAATAGAAACACATAATTCATAAACACACGAATTATGTCAGGATTTACAAAGATTTACAGAGAGAACATTCTTGGGAATATAAATGCCCCTAAACCTTCAACACTGCATTCATTACTCACTTACACAAAAACAACACAAAAAAAATAGCAAAACAAAGAATACAAGGACATCACTGTCTATCCTTGATGGCTTCAGACTGAGACTTAAATGATGCATGGATTCCAGATGTTGAAGACATTAATGTTGCTGCTGCTGAAGACCATGGACACATGGGAGCTCCTGAGATCAACATTGATCTTAATGAACTGGCTGGGGACATGGAAGAGGGGCAATGTTACCATTTTGATCTCAATATGGAACCAGAAGATGAAAATGGAATTCAGCAACCAGAAACAGAGGTAACAAACCTTCAACATACATCATTTCCTTTTTCATCAGATAATCAACAATAGCCTTCAAGGAATAGGCTCAGCAGTGAGAAGAGATTGGACATACTTATATGGCTTCTCAACAGAGTAACAGAGGGCATGCTCAAGCAAGGATCAATCATGGTTGCTGCACATGAATTTCAAGTAACAAAAAGATGTACCAAGAGACAAAGACAAGCAAATGAAAGAGAGGGATTCACAGAAAACCACCCGTTAAATAGGCCACTTTGCCTACAACCACCCCTTAAATCTATTCCGTTAGCAAAGAGTCACCCATCAACCCATTCCGTCCATTTCGCCGTTAACCCCTATAAAATTACCAATATGCCCCTCATTTTTTCCGGTTTGCCCGGTTCTTTTAATTTTCCACTGGTTTGGTTTTTAAAATATTAAAACCGGTTTAGAGCTGTCAATTTTTAACCCGACTCGAAAAATATTGGATCAAAAGTGACACAACCCGTTCGACCCAAAAATTTCTGGGTTGGGTCATTACAAATGTGTTTTTATTTTATATATTAAATATTATATAATAATTGTTTTTGATTTATTATTACTTTGTTTTTATTTAAAATATTATTTTATAAAATTTTGAAATGGCGCTCTCGACCCGCTGGGTCGACCCGAACCCGTACCTGACCATTCAAAATATTAAATCCGGTTTGGTCCAATTTAGAGCCGTCAATTTTTACCTAACCTGCAAACCCGACCCGACTCGCGTTTTCTGGGTCGAGACCCGACCCGAAAAATATTGGGTCAAAAGTGACCCGACCCGTCCGACCCAAAAATTTATGGGTTGGGTCATTGACCCGTTGGGTCGACCCGTTGGATCATTACAAATGTGTTTTTATTTTTTATATTAAATATTATAATATATTTTGTTATTAAAATATTATAAAATAATTTTTGTTATTTATTATTTTTTGTTTTAATTAAAATATTATTTTAATAATTATTTTATAAAATTTTGAAATAGCGCTCTCGACCCGCTGGGTCGACCCGAACCCGTACCTGACCATTCAAAATATTAAAACCGGTTTGGTCCGATTTAGAGCTGTCAATTTTTTAACTGACCTGCAAACCCGACCCGTGTTTTCTGGGTCGAGACCCGACCCGAAAAATATTGGGTCAAAAGTGACCCGACCCGTTCGACCCGAAAATTTCTAGGTTGGGTCATTACAAATGTGTTTTTATTTTATATATTAAATATTATATTATATTTTGTTATTAAAATAATATAATAAAAAAATTTATTATTTTTCTGTTTTAATTAAAATATTATTTTAATAATTATTTTATAAAATTTTGAAATGGCGCTCTCGACCCGCTAGGTCGACCCGAACCCGTACCTGACCATTCAAAATAAAAAACAATTGGGGGAAAATTAAAATAAGGGGCATATTTGTAATTTCACAAGGGTTAACGGTGGAAATGGACGGAATGGGCTGATGAGTGGCTCTTTGCTAACGGAATGTATTTAAGGGGTGATCGCAAGTAATTACTTGTATAACGGGTGGTTGTAGGCAATGTGGCCTATTTAACGGGTGATTTTTTGCAAATCCCTCAATGAAAGATATAATGTCACAACCAAGTTCCACAACTCAGACAGAAAAAGGGTTGAAGTATCAGTTGGATATATCACATCAATTAGCATGGGTGACAGGTCATGCATTAGAGATTTGGCAGCCAAGCTTAGCATCTCAAAGAGTACAGTCCATAGAATGGTTAAAACGGGAGCATTGAAGCCACATACAAATCCATTACATCCAGGTTTGAAAGATGGAAATAAAATGAGAAGGTTGTCATGGATTTTGGATCTACTGCAAGGGGACACAGCTGATGAAGGGAATTTAGATGCTTAAAGCAGAATTTCAGGAAACTATTTCCTAACATCTAACAAGGATCTCATGCATGAACTAATAGGAATCTAGTATAGTTAGAGTTTCATACCTTATGATGCAGTTGCAGAGTGTTTCCGAAAGATGTCTGAAATCTACTATGCAGAGTTCCTTTGGAGATGGAAAGCCCCAAGTGTGACTTCTCTACTTGGTTCACACGAGCCTGGAATCTGGATCACCTTCGACCTTGCTTGCTAGAACAACGAACGAAGGCAGAAGTTGGAAATCCACCAGAGGAGTTCGGCCGACCCTAGTGTTAGGAAACGGAACTCTGGAACTTAGGTTTCCCTGAGAGTTCCTTTCCTCAGTTTCTCTACTTTTGAAGATGACAAATATTATGATACTAATGTTTTATCTCAAAGATGTGTTTTAAGGAACCACAAGAATATACCGAAGGCAAGAAAGCCAAACAGGACAAGAGAACCAAAGGAACAAGACAGAGGAAGGAACCCAGAGGAACCCAGGTTTGCCCAGATCGCAGCATACGACATTGCGATTCCCGAGAAATCTGGGGACACAACCTCGGACAAAAGTTGTTGAAAACGACTTGTCCGAAGCTTCTAAAAGCATGCCAATGTCCAAGAGCTAAACAACAAGACACCTAGAACGTCGAGACCTCGGACAGAAAAGGTGAAAGCGACAGGACATAGAGACGTCGCTGTCCAGAAGATAGTTCCCAAGCGGCCAGCTTGTTCAACCTCGGACGAAAGCACTTGGACAACGACATAGCAAGGCTCGTCTGAGGTAGTTGACCAACCAAGAGAGATTCTGAGCTGCCTAGGTTGTTTGCACATGCTAGGAACAACGTGGACCAAGGAGAACCACGCATCCTAGAGCAAGCTCAATCTGTGGGAACCCAGAGAGGATCGAGCTGCGAAGAATCCTCTATAAAAGGAAGACCAACCCAAGGGTTATCTTCAATGCACTGAAACACGACTCACACTCATTAGCAAATATCTAGTGTGAACCTCCAAACAAGATCATCAAAGTAAACCGAGATCAAGAGGAACCAGTCAAGGAAGAAGAGCTGAGTGCTAAGTTCCTGTGACTGTAAGTGATAGTTCCTAGGTGCGAAAGTCTGTTTCTTGGATTGATTATTGATTGTGTTAAGTTATCTAGGATTGTCTAACTGTGTGTAAGGCAAAGGAACTGTGTGTTCGTTCCTAGGATAAGCTATAACCAAAAGAGATAAGAAATCAAGAAGTAGACTTTGAAATCCTTTCGAAAGAAAGGTAGTGGTTTTTATCCTGGATTGCTAGTTGGCAATCAAAGGTTTCCACTATAAGGAACTTGTCATTTGTTTGATTATTTATTTCCGTTGCGAAAGGAATTGAGAATTGATATTCTGAGTTCCTTAAGTTTTTATCTAACAATCACGATCCTACAATTGGTATCAGAGCAGGAAAAGCTCTAGATCTTTGTTAAGTTTGCAGATCATGTCTCAACCAAGCAAGTTTGAGCTCGGAATCTCCACCAACAAGCCACATCTCCGAAAGAAAGGAGAAGAAACATGGTGGGAAAAGTGCATGGAAAGCCACATCAAGACCAACGACTACCAATGCTGGAGGATAGTCGAAAATGGAGATGGCTATGTCGATCTTACTGTGATACCCCGTAATTCTGTAAGGATTATTTTGGGAATTTTTGGAATTTTCCCGAGCACCCGTTTAGTACGTCGAATTTAATTCAGATAGTTGGAGGCATTCTGTAATGTGCTTTGTATCTGTAATATTTTCCTCAGTGAAATAATATACAATCAACATGTTTTGAAAGTTCGTACTCGTTCGTGTACGACTTTTGTTAACGCGGATTAAGATTGGTACAAGTTTATTGCCCAAGAGTTGTTATCTAATGGGCAATAGTACAAGATTCTTTATCCAAAGATTATTGTCCAAGAGCTAATATCCAAGAGGCAAAAGTACAAGAGTATTAACCAAGGGTTAATACCCAAGCTCCCTCCAAAACCCTAATCTTTGCCTATAAATAGAGAGCATGAGGTGAGTGTAAGGAGGAGGGGAAAGCCGCCATTACGCTGTCCATTTCTCGTCTCTCAAAAACGCTCTCTCTCTCTCGAAAAGCTCTCGTGGATTGTTGGAGGCTCGTTTGGTGTCGTTCTCGGTGGCCAAAGGAGACTTGGAAGGCCCTTAGAAGCCTAGAAGCCAAGCAAGGCGAAAGGCGAACCAAATCGAGCATCGCGGGTAAGATTTCTCGCCCGTTTTTAAGTTTCTGTTCAGCGACGGCAACCGCCACCAGGAACGGCGACCGCCGCCAAGGAGACAGCGACCGCCGCCAGGGAGACGGCGCCCGCCGCCAGGAACGGCGACCGCCGTGAAGGTCCCGGCGCCCGCCGTGATGAGAACGGCGACCGCCGTGTTGGGGCCGGCGACCGCCGTGAAGATCTTGGTGCCGCCATGGTGTGTGGCCAGTCGCCGTGGAGGAAGCCGATGAGCGGCGCCCGCCGTGCTTGAGGTGGCGCCCGCCGTGATGGTGGCGGCGCCCGTCGCAATTGTTTGGTGGCCGGCTGTGAAGGGTTGCTGCCCGGGAGTTGTTGCGTTGGCTTTCGAGACCTTCGATCGGATCTCGTATCCTTCGATTCCTTTCGTCCTTTCGTATATTCGTACTGTTGTTTGTCGAATCTAACCTAGGGTTCCTTTTTGGGTCGACTCGAAGGTGTTTATGCTAGTGGAGCTATACGCGTGTCGAGCCCGGAATCCCGTCGTCGTTAGGCTTTTCTGCGGATTGAGGCAAGTGGCGGTTCGCTCTTGCTCATCGTTCCATATTTACATTAATTATCAGTTATTTATCCGTGTAATTAATTTGGAATGATTATCTGTGTTTGTCTGGAAAAGGTTTTATAAACTGTTTTGGAAAATCATATAATAGGTTGTATATCTGTTAGAACGACGCTATTATCTGTGATCGCCTTTCGGGCATTTATGTGGATTAATAGGAAAACTAATCCAAGTAAGGATTAGCTGTTTCTATTATCCCTATGTTTAAGTTGATTGCCTGGATGGCTTTAATGTGAATAATTGATGTGTTAGACTGTTTAGTTAACGCGAGTGTTCGTAGGAACGCTAATCCAAGTAAGGATTAGTCGTTTCTTTATAACTTAATGTGCGTAGGAACGCTAATCCAAGTAAGGATTAGTCGTTTCTTTATAATTTAATATTCGTGGGAACGCTAATCCAAGTAAGGATTTGTCGTTTCTTTAAATCATAATATTCCTCGGGGTTATTGCCGAATAATTTAAGGGTCATGACCTATGCTTCTTATCCACATGTAAGGATCTGAAGTGTTTTAAGCGCCTTGCTAGCGCCAGTGGATGAGCTTAATTGCAGTCTTGTGTTTTAAGCACTTAGCTAGTGCATTGGGGTGGACGTAACTGTCACCCTGTAAAATAAACTGTAAGCGTTGTGGCAGTGCAATCAGGGTGAACGTAAGATCACCTGGTGTCATCATAACTTCCGTGTTCTCGGAATATTCTTAAAAGCCTCAACACTGTGTGTGTGTGTGTTGTAATTAAATAAGATAAGTGCAGTTAAGCACATAATTAAACTGTAAGTGCTGTAATAGTGCAATCAGGGTGAACGTAAGGTCATCCGGTGTTATAATTAACGCCGTTGTTACTCGGCATAATAATGTTAAGTCCCGCGTGTGTGTTGTGTGTGTTTTAATTTGGGTTGATATAATTGTCACCCTGTGATTTAAGCCTTGTTATCGCTCTTAATAACATTAACGTGTTTCAGTAATGTGTGTTTTGTAATTAAATAAGATATGTGTCCGAGTGCACATGATTAATAAACCTTGGGCGAGTAGTGCAGCTAAGTTATAGTGCAGCTAGGAAAACTCGTCTTGACTTTGATCATAGTACGTTCTCTTTCCAATTTGGATTCGCTGTAGGCGATGAGGTTGGTCGTGAACCGAAGCATCTCAGTCAACTTTTAAATCATTGTTGTTTGATTCTGTTAAATATTCCAGATTTGTCATATTTCCTTAAAGACTCAATCTCTTGGAGTCTCTTTTCGAGTCGATTTCTGTGAAGATGAAGTCTTCCAGAATCTTCTCTCATGCATACCTCTTATTGTTATTCCGTGAAAGTGCCGGGTTATGTATCGTCCCTTCGGTTATTATTCGAGGGACAATGATAGTAAACGGTTACGATCACTCGAACCACTCTGCTTTTTACCCTTGCTAGTCTATTTAAGTAGACTAACCCACGAACATTGTTCTCCGCATGTGGACTAGTGTCATCCGTTCGATTCGGTACATCAGATGGAGTGTAGATGAGAAGACTAGAAGGACTATGGAGTCGATGGTGGTTTTCCGACGTTTTTAATAATTTCTTTTAATCAGGTTGAGATTCTTGGGCAGGTGATCATTACGATCACAACCCTTTTTGTATTATCGTTTAAAAGTCTTCCGCTGTAATTTATTTACTCTGTTATATATTTCTTAAGTCTTCCGCTGTGCCTTGTTTAAGATTTCCGTTGTAATTTATTTAAACTCTGTGTTTGTCCTACTCGGGATTGTGATGTAATCCCGGGACTCGTGTTTTATATGAATAAGGTTATCATTTTGTATCATTGTAATTCATGATTTGTATTTAAACGGTAAAGCCTTGGGTGATCTCGGTAAGGAACACTAGGGTCACTGGCGATAATACATTTCCAAAAGGGTTAAGTTTTGGGGGTGTTACAGTTGTGGTATTAGAGCCAGGTTGTTTTAAAACGGGTTTGGGATTTTATAAATCATTTATCCGTTTTTGAAAATGCTTTAAGAAAGGCTCTGAATTTTTCAAAGTGAAAAGAGTTGAAAATACCGTTCATAGTCCTGTCTTCTATATGGTCTGATATAGTAAGTTTGCTTCTATATCTAGAAAGACTAATTCCTTCCCCGTTACCCCGTATGATATGGGTACATTCTATTCTCTTCAGAGGAACCGGGAGAAGCCAAGGTGGTTTCGCTATACCCAATAAGGCTTGAATTCCCCGTTCTCTCGTTTTGAGTTAAGGTTGTAGAACCTAGTAACTCGGTCTGAGTTCATCAATAGAAACTACCAAGTTGATTTTATTACAATAAGTATATCAAAAGATACTAATGTGATAAAATCCTTGGAATTTGAAGGGTAAACAGATGGTGAACACAAGGAACGTTATCCGTGCTGGTGCTGGGCCGAGTAATGACCCCAGACCAAATGCAAGAAATGTCGCAGACCCAACAGGAGAGCGTGAGTCTGTCTTTAACAATAACCAGGGAGGCAATGGCCAAGCTCAGGCCAACGCTCCGATGTTGTTTGATGCTGCAACAGTAGAGGCAATTCGAGGAATTGTCATGCAGGCAATCACAGATGTTATGCGACCAGTTGCACCACAAGCACAAGGTGGTCCAGTTCCTCAAGCTACTCCTGAAGTCGAGGAGTCAGTGGAGCAAGTACCTCAGATCAATGTTGTTAGGGACAGAGGAACTTACGGGCAAGCGTTAAAAGCCGTGAGTTCAATGAGGCTTGACAGCTATGACGGTACTGGAGAACCAGTCAGGGTGACATATTGGTTCTCGCATATGAAGCGTTTGCTCCGGAACATTAATTGCACTGAGGCTGGGAAAGTGCACATCGCCTCTTTTCAACTCAAGGATGTGGCTAGCGAATGGTGGGAGAGCACCGGTCTGGCTGAGCATCCCGAGCTGAATTTGAGCATGTTTAAAACCAAGATGACCGATCGTTTCTTTTCCCGAGCTATGAGGGAGGAGAAGCATAAGGAATTTCTGTACCCGCAGACTGATGGGTTAAAGGTGACTGAGCTCGCAGCTAAGTTCAATCACTTGATGCAGTACGCTGGACCTGAGGTGTCAACCGAGGAGCAGAAGATCTGGTACTTCCATGGATGAATGAATCCAGAGATCAAGCCTCTAATGTTGCGTCATGGTTGTTCTACGTTAGAGCAATATGTTGATGCAGCCTACAAGACAGAGGTCACATTGGAGGAGTCTGCCCTTAAGAGGGAGAAGCAAGTTAAGGGAAAGGATGGGCAACAGGATCGCCAGGTTGGTTCATTCAAACGACTGACATCGCCTACCAAGTTTGAAAGGTCTGGTCGTGCTAAGACCGAGACAACTCAGTCAGACTCTGCCAGAGGCTCAGGTTAGAGCGGCAGAGCAATTCAGTGCCACAATTGTGGTGAAGTGGGGCATAAAAGTTTTGTTTGCCAAAAGGACAAGAGGATGTGTCATAATTGTGGAAGGGAAGGCCACATAAGAACATACTGCAGACTGAAGGGTCAGGGACCAATGCAGTCTTATCAAGCGTCAAATGTTGGAAGTGGACAGAACCCAAGGCTAGTGGTATCCACTCCTGAGCAGTCTATGGCTCGTAATAAAGGCAAAGCGCCTATGGGGTCTTCAGGCCAAGGGCAACGACTCTTCATAATGAGTCAAGCCAACGGAGAAGAACCCTGATCCATTAAGTTGTATTTGTGTTAAGACTTTCTTTAAGATTAAGGAGTAACGACGTGTGTCGGTAATCTCCATGGTATTAAGATCTGCCTGATCGACTTTTGTCAATTAATGTATTGTTTGAATGTTAATGAAGTATTTCCGTGTTGTGGAAAATTTCAGAATGTGTTATCATTGCGAATTAGTTGTTCATACGAAACCTCGTAAGTGTCGAGAACAGCTTATGCCAAGTAAGGATAAAGACTGTCGGACTTATGGTGGTGGAGTATTGTGAACAACTTAGATGTTCGTCCCTTGTGGTTAATCCCAAGGTCGACTCTGTTGTTTAAATCTAAATCCACTCATAAGATTCTTCTTCATACATAGAGTGTGTCATCTATAAGATCGGATGCAGCTCTTTGAGGAAGATTAAGTGGGGAAGCGGTCATGTTGAGAGGAAAGGTTGCAGTTAAGGATATGTTGATGATCCCGATGTATTAAAGATTCAGTAAGGAGAATTTTCTATATACATCTAAGGAGTACTGTGGTAAGCGTTATCTCATACGCTGAGTTCTTCCGAGATTTCTTAAGGAAAGGGAATGAACTTGTAGAGTTTTGTTCGGAGAGATCAGGAGCTATCTCTCATGCGTGAGTTTGTGCCATGAGCATTAAGGCGGATGAATCATTTTCAGAATGATATCCTAAGGAATTAAGAATAATATCTCTGGTGATCCATTTTAAGGAGGAAGTGATTAAGGATGTTGGATCCAGGTGGTAAGATTGGTGTTGAGGCAGTATCCTCATTGGCTTAATGCAAGTTTCGGGGTCGAAACTTATTTTATGGGGGAGGTGATGTGATACCCCGTAATTCTGTAAGGATTATTTTGGGAATTTTTGGAATTTTCCAGAGCACCCATTTAGTACGTTGGATTTAATTCAGAAAGTTGGAGGCATTCTATAATGTGCTCTGTATCTGTAATATTTTCCTCAGTGAAATAATACACAGTCGACATGTTTTGAAAGTTCGTACTCGTTCGTGTACGACTTTTGTTAACGCGGATTAAGATTGGTACAAGTTTATTGCCCAAGAGTTGTTATCTAATGGGCAATAGTATAAGATTCTTTATCCAAAGGTTATTGTCCAAGAGCTAATATCCAAGAGGCAAAAGTACAAGAGTATTAACCAAGGGTTAATACCCAAGCTCCCTCCAAAACCCTAATCTTTGCCTATAAATAGAGAGCATGGGGTGAGTGTAAGGAGGAGGGGAAAGACGCCATTACGCTGTCCATTTCTCGTCTCTCAAAAACGCTCTCTCTCTCTCTCTCTCTCTCTCTCTCTCTCTCTCTCTCTCTCTCTCTCTCTCTCTCTCTCTCTCTCTCTCTCTCTCGTGGATCGTTGGAGGCTCGTTTGGTGTCGTTCTCGGTGGCCAAAGGAGACTTGGAAGGCCCTTAGAAGCCTAGAAGCCAAGCAAGGCGAAAGGCGAACCAAATCGAGCGTCGCGGGTAAGATTTCTCGCCCGTTTTTAAGTTTCTGTTCAGCGACGACAACCGCCACCAGGAACGGCGACCGCCGCCAAGGAGACGGCGCCCGCCGCCAGGGAGACGGCGCCGGCCGCCAGGAACGGCGACCGCCGTGAAGGTCCCGACGCCCGCCGTGATGAGAACGGCGACCGCCGTGTTGGGGCCGGCGACCGCCGTGAAGATCTTGGTGCCGCCGTGGTGTGTGGCCAGCCGCCGTGGAGGAAGCCGATGAACGGCGCCCGCCGTGCTTGAGGCGGCGCCCGCCGTGATGGTGGCGACGCCCGCCGCAATTGTTTGGTGGCCGGCCGTGAAGGGTTGCTGCCCGGGAGTTGTTGCGTTGGCTTCCGAGACCTTCGATCGGATCTCGTATCCTTCGATTCCTTTCGTCCTTTCGTATATTCGTACTGTTGTTTGTCGAATCTAACCTAGGGTTCCTTTTTGGGTCGACTCGAAGGTGTTTATGCTAGTGGAGCTATACGCGTGTCGAGCCCGGAATCCCGTCGTCGTTAGGCTTTTCTGCGGATTGAGGCAAGTGGCGGTTCGCTCTTGCTCATCGTTCCATATTTACATTAATTATCAGTTATTTATCTGTGTAATTAATTTGGAATGATTATCTGTTTTTGTCTGGAAAAGGTTTTATAAACTGTTTTGGAAAATCATATAATAGGTTGTATATCTATTAGAACGACGCTATTATCTGTGATCGCCTTCCGGGCATTTATGTGGATTAATAGGAAAACTAATCCAAGTAAGGATTAGCTGTTTCTATTATCCCTATGTTTAAATTGATTGCCTGGATGGCTTTAATGTGAATAATTGTTGTGTTAGAATGTTTAGTTAACGCGAGTGTTCGTAGGAACGCTAATCCAAGTAAGGATTAGTCGTTTCTTTATAACTTAATGTGCGTAGGAACGCTAATCCAAGTAAGGATTAGTCGTTTCTTTATAATTTAATATTCGTGGGAACGCTAATCCAAGTAAGGATTTGTCGTTTCTTTAAATCATAATATTCCTCGGGGTTATTGCCGAATAATTTAAGGGTCATGACCTATGCTTCTTATCCACATGTAAGGATCTGAAGTGTTTTAAGCGCCTTGCTAGCGCCAGTGGATGAGCTTAATTGCAGTCTTGTGTTTTAAGCACTTAGCTAGTGCATTGGGGTGGACGTAACTGTCACCCTGTAAAATAAACTGTAAGCGATGTGGCAGTGCAATCAGGGTGAACGTAAGATCACCCGGTGTCATCATAACTTCCGTGTTCTCGGAATATTCTTAAAAGCCTCAACACTGTGTGTGTGTGTGTGTTGTAATTAAATAAGATAAGTGCAGTTAATCACATAATTAAACTGTAAGTGCTGTAATAGTGCAATCAGGGTGAACGTAAGGTCACCCGGTGTTATAATTAACGCCGTTGTTACTCGGCATAATAATGTTAAGTCTCGCGTGTGTGTTGTGTGTGTTTTAATTTGGGTTGATATAATTGTCACCCTGTGATTTAAGCCTTGTTATCGCTCTTAATAACATTAACGTGTTTCAGTAATGTGTGTTTTGTAATTAAATAAGATATGTGCCCGAGTGCACATGATTAATAAACCTTGGGCGAGTAGTGCAGCTAAGTTATAGTGCAGCTAGGAAAACTCGTCTTGACTTTGATCATAGTACGTTCTCTTTCTAATCTGGATTCGCTGTAGGCGATGAGGTTGGTCGTGAACCGAAGCATCTCAGTCAACTTTTAAATCATTGTTGTTTGATTCTGTTAAATATTCCAGATTTGTCATATTTCCTTAAAGACTCAATCTCTTGGAGTCTCTTTTCGAGTCGATTTCTGTGAAGATGAAGTCTTCCAGAATCTTCTCTCATGCATACCTCTTATTGTTATTCCGTGAAAGTGTCGGGTTATATATTGTCCCTTCGGTTATTATTCGAGGGACAATGATAGTAAACGGTTACGATCACTCGAACCACTCTGCTTTTTACCCTTGCTAGTCTATTCAAGTAGACTAACCCACGAACATTGTTCTCCGCATGTGGGCTGGTGTCATCCGTTCGATTCGGCACATCAGATGGAGTGTAGATGAGAAGACTAGAAGGATTATGGAGTCGACGGTGGTTTTCCGACGTTTTTAATAATTTCTTTTAATCAGGTTGAGATTCTTGGGCAGGTGATCATTACGATCACAACCCTTTTTGTATTATCTTTTAAAAGTCTTCCGCTGTAACTTATTTACTCTGTTATATATTTCTTAAGTCTTCCGCTGTGCCTTGTTTAAGATTTCCGTTGTAATTTATTTAAACTCTGTGTTTGTCCTACTCGGGATTGGGATGTAATCCCGGGACTCGTGTTTTATATGAATAAGGTTATCATTTTGTATCATTGTAATTCATGATTTGTATTTAAACGGTAAAGCCTTGGGTGATCTCGGTAAGGAACACTGGGGTCACTGACGGTAATACCTTTCCAAAAGGGTTAAGTTTTGGGGGTGTTACACTTACCATGAAGGAAGAAGATTGGAAACCAGAACACTATGTCATCATGGAGAAGAATGCCAAGGCCAGACAGTTCATCCTCAATGGATTGGACAGAGAAGACATGTACAAGGTCATAGGCATCAAGACAGCGAAGGAGATGTGGAAAGCTCTCAAGGAGATGCATGAAGGAAGTGAGGAACTAAAGCAAAGCAGAAAGTTTGCTTTGGAAGAAGAATACCACACCTTCAAAATGATGGAAACTGAGACCATCTCAGAGTACTACTCCCGCTTCAACAGATTGATTGGAAAGTTGACAGCGGCGGGAGTCGATCTGAATGAAGTTTCCAAGTCCCTAGTGGTCATCAATGGACTCAACTCCAAGTTCACCCTTCTCAAGGGAATCATGAAGAACACTCCAGGCATCCAATCCCTTCCCTTGACCCAAGTCATAGGGAAACTGGATGTTGAAGAAGGAGAGCACACCAAGGCCAATGCCGACAAGAAACTGGAGAAAGGAATTGCCCTCAAGATCTCCAAAGCCTTCTCTAGGCTCGAGATGGAGGAAGATAACTCAGACTTAGAAGAAGAGGAGGACGAACTTACGGCCCTCTTCACAAAGAACATCAAAAAATTCTTTGTGAAGGGAAGGTTCCAAAAGGGCAGTTCCTCCCACAATGGACTCAGAAGAGATCTCAAGGAAGTCTCCTGTTACGAGTGCAAGGAAAAGGGACACTATGCTAAGAATTGTCCCAACAAGGAAGACTCAAAGGAAGAAGAAAGACCTCAGAGAAAGAAGGCTCTCGTAGCCTCATGGGGAGAAGACTCAGATGAGGAACTGGATCTCAGTGGCTTCTCTGGAGGAAGATGTCTCATGGCAAAAGGAGACTCAAGCGACTCAGAAGACCTTGAGGTAACTTCTGACGATATCTTAAAATCCCTAGTTGATTGTGATAAGAAACAACTTCTTAAGATCATAAAGAAACTAGGAAAGAAAACCAGTTCCCTTCAACAGAAACTAGATGATTGTGAAGATGAAATTGCTTGCTTGACTGTTGAGAATTCTGTTTGGAGTAAGAAACTTGATGAAACTGAGAAATACCTAGCTGAAACTCACTCCAAACTCATTGATATTAGGAATGTACATGCTAGTCACCTTAAAACTTGCAAATCTTGTGATGAAACTAGCATAGATTTTCTATCAAAGTTCCCTTGCATGCTAACCCACCTGAAAATGACATGCTTTAATCCATAATTGATAGGTTAGACATTCTCACTAATTCCACTAATGAAAAAACGATAAATCAAACTGTTTTTGTGAGACAATGGCATGGAATAGGATATGTCAATAATAAATGGAACAATGATGCTGAAGAAGAAAAGGCTAGGCGAGAACTTGTTGAGATGAATGAGAATCTCAGTATTGCTCTTGCCACTTCTCGTGATAGGAATCAATTCCTATCAGAGAAGATCATGGTCCTTGAGAACAAGGCTGAGGTTGCCAAACGTCTCAATGAAGGCTCTCAAAGTCCTAAGAAGGAACCAAAAGGGAAAAGAAAAGATGGTTCCTGAAAACCAATGGTTCACCAATTCCTTTGCTCACAAAAGATATATTGACATGACCTATAGCAAGGTTAAAAAAAATGTTGATTTTAACAAAAGGAAAATTGAAAAACCTTTTAGGCCAGGAAAATGAAAATATGGACATATTGTTTACAATCGTTTGTGTACCTACTGTGGTAATAATGGTCATTTCAACACTGACTGTGCTAAGAAAATGAACTTTGAAAAGGAGAAAAGTACTCATTACCATGAAAGGAACCAGTTCCCTGGCTACTCACAGACTCGGAATGCTAATCCCCCCAGTAAAGCCAAGCTTCGCTGGGTTCAGAAATCTTAATTCCCTTGCGTGCAGAAAGAAGAGAGGCAACCCCAACTATGGTATATTGACAGTGGTTGCTCATGCCATATGACTGGAAGAAGAAATCAAATGACCTCTCTTCAACCTCTCCAAGTTGGAAACATATCCTTTGGAGACAAAAGCAAAGGGAAAATCTGTGGAATAGGAACTGTGAAACTCAACGACCACATTCAGGTAAACAAAGTTCACCTTGTTGATAATCTTGGTTTTGACCTAATAAGTGTGTCACAGCTGTGTGATCAAGGAGACAATGAAGTTAGATTCAGATCAAACGAATGTTCAGTCCTTGACTCCTCGGGATAAATCATCCTAAAAGGGAAAAGATTCAACAATGTCTACATAATTGATCCATCCTTTGTTCCCAAGGAGAAACTTTGTCTCTCAACTGTGAATGACCAAGCTGATTTGTGGCATCAACGCCTCGGTCATGCCAGCACCAAGCTGATTCAAAAGCTACATTCAAAGGAACTAGTCAGAGGACTACCAAAGCTGAGTGACACATCTAAGGAACTGTGCTCTGACTGTGTAAAAGGAAAACAAGCTCGTAGTTCCTTCAAATCCAAAAACGTGGTAAGCACCTCAAGGCCTCTTGAACTCATCCACATGGATCTTTGTGGACCCATGAAAGTTCAAAGCCTAGGAGGGAACAAGTATATCTTTGTTATTGTCGATGACTTCTCTCGTTTTACTTGGACCATTTTCATTAAATCTAAAAGTGAAGTTATTGACCGCTTTAAAGATCTGGTTCCCTTGTTAGAAAAATCTCTTGATTGTTCACTAAATGCTATTCGTTCTGACCATGTTATCGAATTCTAAAATGGAGAATTTCTAACCTTTTGCAGTGAGCATGGAATCGATCACAACTTCTCTGCACCATACACTCCTCAACAGAATGGAGTAGTAGAAAGGAAGAACAGGACCTTGGAGGACATGGCTCGAACTATGCTGATCTCAAGTGGGCTCTCCCAATCATTTTGGGCTGAGGCGATCAACACAACGTGCTACATCATTAATAGAGCCATGCTTCGCCCAATCACAGAGAAGACACCCTATGAACTCCTAAGAGGAAGAGTTCCCAACATTTCATATCTGAGGGTGTTCGGATGCAAATGCTTTATGCACAACAATGGGAAGGACAATCTTGGCAAGTTTGACCCAAGAAGTGATGAAGGAATCTTCATTGGTTATGCCTCAGGCAGTAAGGCATACAAGGTCTTCAACAAAAGGACTAAAAAGGTAGAAGAAAGTATTCATGTTATTTTTAATGAAAAATCACTTGGAAAGATTGTGCAGAACACCACCAGTTCCTTTGAAGATCCATTTCCCAAGTCATCTCAAGAAGATCCAGATGAAGATGTCACTCCTCCCAGTTCCTGTCCTGTTGATCGGAACCCTCCAATGGCTCCCCCACCAGTTCCCATGGATAATGAACAACAATCCATTTCTGGGAACCATGAGCATGACGACAACATCTGTGGAGACTTCAATGATTCATCTTCCCACATGATCTTCAATGGAGAAGGTGATCCTAACAAGGAAGCTGAATGCTCAACTCAGAATGTCTCCACATCAAATGCTCTGGCTCCCAACAGAGAAAGAAGAGTCGTCAAGCCTCCAGTCAGGTATGAACATCTAACCTTCGTTGCTTTTAATGCCTTTCTATCTATTGTGGAACCAAAGAACATAGGTGAGGCACTGAAGGATGCAGACTGGATCCAAGCTATGCAAGAAGAGCTTCATCAGTTTGAAAGGAACAAAGTATGGCATCTAGTTCCCCGTTCCAAGGATAAACACATCATAGGAACTAGATGGGTCTTCAGAAACAAGCTGGATGATACAGGAGCTGTGATAAGGAACAAAGCAAGACTTGTTGCTCAAGGATACAATCAACAAGAAGGCATCGACTATGATGAAACCTATGCTCCAGTGGCAAGGATTGAGGCAATAAGATTGTTGATTGCCTTCGCTTCACACAAAGGATTCAAGTTGTTCCAAATGGATGTAAAGACAGCCTTCCTCAATGGAATTCTTCAAGAAGAAGTCTATGTCAAGCAACCACCTGGATTTGAAGATGATGATCATCCAGACCATGTCTACTTTCTAGACAAAGCATTGTATGGCCTCAAGCAAGCCCCCAGAGCTTGGTATGATCGTCTTGCCCAGTTCCTACTCTCAAATGGCTACAGGCGTGGAGTTATTGACAAAACTCTCTTCATCCTAGAAGAAGAAGGTAACATCTTGGTGGTTCAAATTTATATCGATGATATTATCTTTGGTTCCACTAACCTGTCCCTTGTAGACAAGTTCAAAGACTTGATGAGCAGTGAATTTGAAATGAGTCTAATTGGGGAACTCACCTTCTTCCTCGGATTACAAATCACTCAAAAGGAAGATGGTACTCAAATCCACCAATAGAAGTATGTCAGGGAACTACTGAAGAAGTTCAAAATGGATTCATGCAAGCCGCTCTCCACTCCCATATCCACCATTGCCCATTTGGATAAGGACCATTCGAGTCCTCTAGTGGAGGAGAAGCTCTATAGAGGTATGATAGGCTCACTCATGTACCTAACCGCTAGTCGACCAGACATTGTTTTTGCTGTTGGCTTGTGTGCTAGGTTCCAATCTTGTCCAAGAGAAACCCACTTGGCTACTGTGAAGAGAATACTTCGATATCTCAAGGGAACTGACTCTCTCTGCATTTGGTACCCCAAAGAGTGTTCCTTTGAGCTAATGGGTTTCACTGATGCTGATTATGCTGGATACTTGGTGGATAGGAAGAGCACCTCTAGAATGACACAGTTCCTAGGCCCTTGCCTTGTGTCATGGGGATAAAAGAAACAAGTCTCAGTCTCTCTCTCCACCACAGAATCCGAGTACATTGCGGCTGCCTCCTGCTGTTCCCAACTTCTCTGGCTAAAGCAACAACTCGCGGATTTTGGTATGTCTTATGGCCCTCTTATAATTCTTTGTGATAACACTAGCGCCATAAACATTTCAAAGAATCCTGTGCATCATACTAGGACCAAACATATAGACATAAGACATAATTTTCTTAGAGATCATGTTGAGAAGGGAAACATCATTATGGAATTTTGTAGAACTGAAGATCAAATTGCAGATATATTCACCAAAGCCTTGAATAGAGTTCCATTCGAGAACCTTAGATTAGAACTGAGAATGATTCCTATAAACTAGCAGTTTCTTTAGTTTAAAGTTTCTCTCCAGTTCCCTTGATTGACTAGTTCAGAACTCTTTACTTGTCTTTGTGTTGGAATCTTTGTGTCATTTCTCTTGCGTTAGACCCTCATATTCATAATGGTTTCTCAAAAGGCTTTGACAAATTTTTATAGTTCTTCTCCTTGGTTGTTCATATCTTATTAAAATACAATCATTGTCCAAGTTTCTTTGTTGGCCCAAAAGTCACAATCTGATCATCTTTCTAACCCAACAATATAAGCCGAAATGATGATTGTGTACTATGACCCTCCCTTGCCTCATTACACAATCTTTTTCCCTATGATCCTCTTCTTAACCCTCTCTGGGAACTAGTGTGTAATGCGATAAATGGCCTTCCCCGATTTCTTTTATGGGAACGTACTTTCAGGTCCTATGTTTTAAAACCCACATCAAAGGTTCCCATATATCCCTCTAGCTGACGGGGCTAAAGATGCACAAGCAAATGTCATTGATTAGCCTTATCAAAGTAAATTATCCTAACAAACCCACTAAACAGAAGTATAGTAGACAAGTAAGGGTCGAATCCCACAGAAAAGGTATGATATAGTATGCAAACGTGAATGACGAGTAACAAGTAACAAGTAACTGGGGGGGTTTTGTAATCAAGAGAGCAAACAAGCAAAGTAAACAAATTTGGTTTATGTAGGAAGAAAGTATGATAAGGGGAAGTAGTTCCACTAGACCGAAATCCGAAATCCACAATACAGAGATAGAGTTTGATCACTGAAATCTATTTTGTCCAAGTTCGTTTATTTATCCTTATAGTCGTTCCCACCCTGATCGTAAGTACTATTGATTCTCACAATTGTCAATAGACTTATTACTATGCCAATGATAAAGCACAACTGATTCTCATAGTTGTCAGCGTACTTTATCACCAACACAGCAATAGCAATGCACATAAGGATATAGGATACATGCAAGTAGAAAGACGTACAAGTACTCACTCCCCTACTTAACATGCAATTGATTCTCACACACAATTGTACGCTCGGGACCCCTATATGCAAAATTGTGTTTGCCACTAGATATGCACTCGGAACCCCTATATGCAATCCTAGCAATTGATAAAACGTATTCAACCTAGTTGATCAGGCTAAGAAGAACAATAAGAAATCAATAATCAATATAACCAAGAGAATCAATCCAACACTTATAAGGACAAGAACAAGGAATAGAAATCTCACAAACACATCAACTGTACTGCTTCAATCGTCTAGCAGAACAAAGGGAAGTTAGCTCTCCATCAAAGGGGATGAAAAACTCTAATTAGAAATTACGATGAAACAATAGTGCGTCTGATGATGATTTGGAGGCTGTGGGAAAAGAGGTTAAATAGAGTTAACCTAAATCCCCAAGATCACAAACCATATCTTACAAGGAAATAAAATAATAAAATAAAGGAAATCTGACTAATGCATAAAAGGAAATAAAGTAAAATAAAATAACTCTGGCCGCGAGGTCATTAAGCGCAGCCACCGCGGGGCGGTGAAGATCCACCGCGAGGCGTCGAACTCTCCACCGCTGGGCGGTGGCTTCCTCTGGCGCGGGCTCCATTCTTCACTGAGAGTCATCGTCGGGTCGCGGCGAAGATCGCCGCGGGGCGGTGAACTCCAATCCTCCAGCTCTCTTCTTCTTCTCTTCATCTGCTGCTATCCAATACTACCAAGTGTTGGTAGCCTTCTCCATAAATGCTCCAACAGCTCCATCCTCATCTTCATGCTCCATCTAAGCTGCAAATCCTTGGATTTCTTCACTTCTCTCCATAACATCTGGATTACAGACTTAGCACCAAAACTCATCCAAAACTCCTCCAAATCATGCTAATAGTTGCTAGAAAAGGTGTATGAAATAACACCTATCACTAGCACACTGAAAATATCGCCAGAAAGGAACTAGGATGAGCTACCCCTTAAACGGCTAGTAAGAGAATTGCTCCTCCTAAGACAGTATTTATGGCAAATCTCACAGCGTCAGAGACGTCTTCTCAGCCTTGAACAGTTGCCATTTTTGAGCATCTAATCTTTGAATTTGTGACCGTTGCAAAGGCGCAAAAGCTTCAAGAAAATTAGCCGTTTCAACTCTTCAGAGTTCCCAGAAATATCTCCAACGGCTTGATTCTCAACGGCTCCAAAATTGCTCAAGGGTTATTTAAGGTATCCTGTTTGATTGAGCCGAGCACTCTGTTCTCTCACGCCTTCTCTCAATCTCATGTTCACTTGTCTCTCTCAAAACACAAAGCTCCTCAAATGGCCAAGAAAAACCTCAATCTTAACCGTGCTCAATTGGAGGTAATCAGGCCGATAAGATGACAACATGCCAAGATGAAGGAACTGCAGAAAAGAAGGAAACTGAAGAAGAGGCCACTACACTGCCATAGGAACGTCTCTCCTAGTTCCCAGTGCTATAACATCACAGTGTGCTAGTAGTTCCCTAGGGTCCTACTCCCCTCTTCTATCCTTATTTTGTCTAATGTCAAGTTGGTTATGCTCTTTTGTTTCTCTTTCCACTATGCATCTCTGGGCAATGTACTTGATTTTAATGATTAATGAACTCTTATGGTATTGTTTCTAATGCATCATTTGTCTTTGCCTTAAGTTTCTATTATGGTCATTGTCATGGGTTTAACGCAAATTGTTTATTTCACATTGATATCCTATACTTGACAAGTAACTTGATCTTTTCGATGATGTCAAAAGGGGAAAGAAGGATAGGAACCTTGAATTATTGGAACTACTGGACTAATAGGAACTCTGAACCCGTTCTACTTCTAAGGGGGAACTTGAATAACTTAGTTCATTTGCTTAGGGGGAATTTGCAATCATTGAATGCTCTATCATTAATCCGTAATGTTGTAATTCCTTAAACTCAATATGGTCTCATGAAATTCAAAGTCCTATTATGTTGCCAGGTTTCTTGTATTTGTCATCATCAGAAAGGGGGAAATTGTTAGGAAACGGAACTCTGGAACTTAGGTTCCCCTGAGAGTTCATTTCCTCAGTTTCTCTACTTTTGAAGATGACAAATATTATGATACTAATGTTTTATCTCAAAGATGTGTTTTAAGGAACCACAGGAATATACCGAAGGCAAGAAAGCCAAACAGGACAAGAGAACCAAAGGAACAAGACAGAGGAAGGAACCCAGAGGAACCCAGGTTTGCCCAGATCGCAGCATGCGACATTGCGATTCCCGAGAAATCTGGGGACACACAACCTCAGACAAAAGTTGTTGAAAATGACTTGTCCGAAGCTTCTAAAAGCCTGCCAATGTCCAAGAGCTAAACAATAAGACACCTAGAACGTCGAGACCTCGGACAGAAAAGGTGAAAGCGACAGGACATAGAGACGTCGCTGTCCAGAAGACAGTTCCCAAGCGTCCAGCTTGTTCAACCTCGGACGAAAGCACTTGGACAATGACATAGCAAGGCTCGTCTGAGGTAGTTGACCAACCAAGAGAGATTCTGAGCTGCCTAGGTTGTTTGCACATGCTAGGAATAACGTGGACCAAGGAGAACCACGCATCCTAGGGCAAGCTCAATCTGTGGGAACCCAGAGAGGATCGAGCTGCGAAGAATCCTCTATAAAAGGAAGACCAACCCAAGGGTTATCTTCAATGCACTGAAACACGACTCACACTCATTAGCAAATATCTAGTGTGAACCTCCAAACAAGATCATCAAAGCAAACCGAGATCAAGAGGAACCGGTCAAGGAAGAAGAGCTGAGTGCTAAGTTCCTGTGACTGTAAGTGATAGTTCCTAGGTGCGAAAGTCTGTTTCTTGGATTGATTATTGATTGTGTTAAGTTATCTAGGATTGTCTAACTGTGTGTAAGGCAAATGAACTGTGTGTTCGTTCCTAGGATAAGCTGTAACCAAAAGAGATAAGAAATCAAGAAGTAGACTTTGAAATCCTTTCGAAAGAAAGATAGTGGTTTTTATCTTGGATTGCTAGTTGGCAATCAAAGGTTTCCACTATAAGGAACTTGTCATTTGTTTGATTGTTTATTTCCGCTGCGAAAGGAACTGAGAATTGATATTCTGAGTTCCTTAAGTTTTTATCTAATAATCACGATCCTACACCTAGGAATTGGAGAGCAGAATCTGTTTTTGCCAATTGGTAATCTCTACTTATTGGCAAAATATGATATCTTATTTATAAGGAAATAAAGATAATATCTCATATATTCTCTTTCTTTTCCAACAAGATATCTCCCAATATTAATTAATCAATATTAATTAATAATAGATATCACTCTTCCAATTTGCCTATTGGGCCAATATCCATGGACCCATCAGTTTAGTTTGATCCAGTCCAACAACTCTATGTGTGTAACCTCATAGGATCCGGAAATAATAGCCATGGGCCTAATCCCGATCAGGCCCACTAATCGTAGTTGGCTTCTAGCAAAGCACTACGATTCCTAAAATGTCCGGATTGATAATCTCCACAAAGTGTCCTATTCCATATTTGGTAATTGCGCCTTGATTAAAGGACACTATCCCTTCAATCTCCCACTTGTCCTTGAAATAAGTGTGCAATGTCAGATTCCTTTGTCGCTTAGTGTCTTATTTGATGATATGGTGACATTCATATCTTATCAAATTGTTTATTGAACTCCGAGTTTGAACTGTCAAATAACGGATGATTACATATAATCCATACGAGCATGGCCATGCATTTTTCAATTCTCGCTCTTCAAGTGGCCGAGACACCATTCATGTTCATGCATCACAGTATACATGAAGCAGGAGGACTTCTTCAATCTTGCATGACTACGGCTCCCACTCAACTTCTGGCAATCCAATCACTGCCTTTATAACTGCATGTTACGGTTAACGTTTGACAGTGTCAAAGACTTACCATTCATCAAGCAAAACCATATCATGCTCATGTATGAGGAATCCACCAATTATGGTTCAACTTAAAGATTCTTCAAGTCTTTTATGAAAACCTTTAAGGTAGGTCAGTCTCATACGTATCATCCATACATATCTATGTAATCGACTAGACATCTCAATGTCCCTATAGCCCATGAAACGTGGCGCTATCAGTCAACTTACAATGTGGTCTTTAATGGTGGTCATTTATGTCCAAGTTAATGACTAAGACCATGGACCTTAAGTAACTCATGACTTCAGTTCACTTAATGGGGTTTCATTCACCACAACACTTATGATGAGCCCTGACAAGCCTAAAGTCGTATGCCTAATCAAAGAAATCCTAAAGTATCTACTAAAGAGTATAGCAAGCAAGTCAGGGTCGAACCCAAGGGAATCAGATTATCAATTCTTATGCTTTTCAAATCACCAACTAGGAACTAGGGGGGTTAATATCAGTTGCGTAACCAAGTAACAAGTAAACAAATTCGTAGGCAAAGGTTGTGAATATGATTGGGAAAAGTGTCACACCTGACAGAAATCCACACAACAAACAATACAATTGATCACTGAAATCTATGATTCTCAAGTTCTTATCTTTCCTTTAGTTGTTCTTATCCTGATCATATGTAACTATCGGTTCTACCAGCCCAGATAGTACTTATTACTAAATCAAATTCGAAAACCTTCAAGACTCAATAAAGCAATAGCATTCAAACAATGATTCAACAAGATACATGCAATAGAAACAACCCGTTGCTAATAGCATGCAATTAACTCTCTCTCACGATGAACACTCGCAACCCACTTATGCAAATCGTGTTTGCTACTAGATATGCAACCCGAACCCGGAATCACAAACCTAGCAATTAGGAAGATATCAATAGACCTAGTTAGCTACTCTAGATAAATCAACATAAACCAATAAACATTCAAGCACAAGAGAATTAATACAACTAGATAGGAAAGCGAACAAGAGTAGAAATCTCACAAACGATTATCTGAAGGCTTCAAACGTCAAGTGTAATAATGAAAGTTTAGTTCTCCATAAGGTCTTGAGAGAAAACTAGAGTTGTAGAGAATATATCATAACCCTAAAAGAGTCTAAAACTTAAGCTTAAGTACTAAGGAAATAGTTCAGAATATTAAAAGGAAAAGAAAATACCAAATTCCGAAATAAAGTTTCGGAATTACATAAAAGGAAATAAAATATCCCGGAAACAAATCCGGTAAGTCTTTAGCGTCGGGCACCGCGGGTGCGGCGACATCCACCGCGAGTGCGGTGGTCTTCAACTGAGTCCTTCTTCTGCATAGCCGCCGCGGGTGCGGTGAGTCCTCCAGGGTGCGTCCAAGGTGCGGCAGACCCTCTGCAGAAATCTTCAAAGTCTTCAAATGCAATCTTCTTTGCTCCACTACCATGGATGCGGTAGTCTTCTTTTTGTGTCTTTATGCATTCTTCAGCTCTTCATTCCACTTCACTCCAAAGTGCTGTAAATCCTATGATTTCTTCACTTCTCGTATTCTCTTCCAGATTACAGAATTACAATCAAATCATACCTAAACAACAACTAAATCATGCTAATAATCCCTAGATACGCCATACAATATGCCGCATATCAAATTCCCCCATACTTAGACCTTTACTCGTCCCGAGTAAGCTAAAAGAAACCTACTCCTCCGGTCATGCTCCAAGGCCTCAAGAAGTACAAGAAAATATGACACTAGAAATATCAACACATCAACAATAAGCTCCAAGACAACCAAAACAAGTGATGCAAAACTCATCTAATCCTAACTCCATCTAATCACCTTATTACTCCAAAAGTGGCCTACCCGAATCCTCCTTATAACTCTCTGTTGAATTCCTTAGGTTTTGATGGTAACAAATATTCAACTAATCTGGGTACTAAGTGTTTCAGAAACAAAGACAGTTATCTCAGGGAACCATTGCAGCAAAGGATCGCAGAGGGAACAAAGCTCTGTCCATGCGCTTTGTTACCTCTCAAGAAATATCAATGACGAACAAAACTCAAGCTGCGAATGGAGTGAAGGATAATCAGCGTGAATATTATGGGAATCATATTTGAAGATCGCGCGGTCTCAAAAAAGGAAGTCGGCTGGATGGATCACGCTTTGTGCCCAGATAAGGTATCGTTACCTTGAAAGGAACAAATGTCTTGCAAATGAGCGAATGATCAATCCATCTACTATAATGATGAGTCACTTGAGAGAAGCAAGGAGATGTAAGGGGAAGCGTCGGAGTGATCGAAATCGTCGGAAGCGATTGAGGGAACAAAGACTGCTTCATAAAAGGAAAGTGGAGATCTTGGTCAAAGTCTTGGAAAAGAATAAGGAAAAGATCTTGCACGAAATATGGAAGAGATATATTGCAGAATCATGAAATATATGAGAGAGAAGATGTTATCTTATCTTGGGTTTTTATTTATGGTAAGTGTACCTTAGGTAATTAACTTTTGTATAAGATAGAATTGAGAGATTTTATGTATGGAAAGATATTATCTTTCTTGCTAGGAAAGCAAGGAAATATTATCCTTTTCATACTAGGGTTTGGGCTGACTATATTAATGGATGAGATTTCCATTATGTGGTCAACGACGAAGAACGACAAAAAAGGAGAAGAAGAGAAAACAAAGAGAGTGAAGTGTGTGTGAGTCTTTGAGGGTTGAGTTCGGATTCATCGTTGTAGAAGAGGCTTCAAGTCTAGCTGGTTGTTTAGAGGTCGAAGTCCAGGATACAAGTGTAACCGAATAAGAAATCAATAAGACAAGTACACGCTTCAAAATCCTCTCAAGCGGAAACTTGAAGGTAGTGGTTTTTCCTTGAGAAGCTAGTTTTGCTAATAAGGGTTTCCACTATACATCGTGAGTTTGTTCATTATTTTTCTTGCTGTTTTTAATCCGATATGCCTTCTGTGGGAACAAAGCCTTTGTTCCCTCAGACGTAACTCTAACGATCCAACAATTGGTATCAGAGCCTGGTGCTCTAGATTGTTTTCGTTATAGACTTTTCAGGAAAGATGTCGTCGTCAAGCAATGCCTCCGTCGATAACCACAAGATGGACAAGAAAGGAGAAGAGAAGGCTCAAAGCATTGCTTTAAAGGTTGTTCGTGCCTTTGACTGGTCTCAAGTCGAAGACGAAGAGGAGGACGGTGATGAAGATGTGGCTCTCTTCACTAGATCAATGAAGAAGATATGGTCTCGAAATAAGGGCACCCCTCATTCATCCGAAGGGAACAAAGACATGAAGGATGTCGTTTGTTACCACTGTCAAAACAAATGACATTTTGCCAAAAACTGCTTCAAGAAAAAGGCAGGTCTTCCTTAGATTCGTGAAGGGGAACAAGCAATGATTGCTACATGGGGTGATTCCGACTCAGATGATAAAGAATTCTCTCGCTCTAGGAATGTCTGCTTGATGGCCTTAGAAGACCATGACAAATCAAAAGGCGGCGTGAAGGGAACTGAGGTAAGTGAATCTGAACTCATCTCTAGCTTGAAAAGGAAGTCAAAAGAAAGCTTAATTTCCTTCATTAAGAAGCTTGTTCATGAGAATAGTATTTTCAGTGAGCAGATTGAAGAAAAGGATGAATCGATCTCAAGTTTGATCGAGGAAAACAAAGAGTGGGCAGAAAAAGTGCTCAAACTTGAGAAAGCTTTATCCTCTTCTCCAAACTCTTGCTCTGAGTGTCCCAAACTCATTGAAAAGATTATAGCTCTGGAGTCCTATGTTTCCTCACTAGAGACTGAGTCATTAATGCCGAAACTAGGAAATGCAAAACTTTCTAGTGATTTAACCAAACTCAATGAGGAATAGAAGGACAAGCCAAAAGGTATTGTCTTTGTTGCAGCCAAGAATGAAAAGAAGACTGAGTCAAAGGAAGTACCTCGCTTTGGGATTGGCTATCAACCCAAACTTCCTGTTAATGGAACCAAGCAAAAAGGCTCTAAAGTCGAAGGAAAATAGTCTGTAAAAGAAAAGGGGGAAAGTTCCTCCGGAGGGAACAAAGAAAAAAACTGTTCAAACTCGACTGAGGAGGGTAAGGCTTGGTACCATGGACAGAAGACTCATGCCATCTGGTTGAAGCAATCTCAAAGCAGTAAATCCAATAATATTGATTTTCATTCAAGGATTGCTAACAAAACAATTTGGCCTCGAAAGAGCAAGTATGCAGATCTGAAGTGCCATAGGGTCTGTTGGTATTGCGGACACTCTGGTCACTACAAACAAGAGTGCCTTCTGAAGAAACATAATGAGGAACTTGCTCGCACTGCGAGGGAGAATATAAATGTTGAACTTCCAAAAATCAAATATGTTGCTCCCATACTCAAAAAGCCTAAGCTTGTCTGGGTTCGCAAGAACTAACTCTTTCTGTGCATGATAAAGTGAGGAAAGTTCCCGGTAACTCATTCATACTAGCTTCAGTTACTTGACAAGGAACAAAGAGAGTCTCACCTCACTTCTGCAGGCCTTCTTGAGACTCAACAACCTGGTGACCACAGGTAAGGGAAAAGGGTATATGTATAAGCACTTAATGTCTAATTTGTTCCCAGTTCTACACTCAGGTACCATGCACATCGAGATAAGACATCACTGTGTGGAGAAAGAGTGGCATACAAGGAAATTCGTGGAACAAAGAATCAAACGCCAATTTTCTCATTAGGATACCTGTTGGGGAACTCTTCATTCAGTTCCATACGAAGCCTGGTCTGTTTCCCTAACTACATGTCTATTTGTTGTGTTCCCTCGATGATTGGCTAAATTACATGGTAAAGTGTAAAAGGTTAATTATCATGTCTTGATCTGCATCCATTCTCTTGATCATTAGTTGAACAACTTGCTTAAACTCGTGCTAATACTTCACTTATGTGCAAAATTTCATGCATGATCATCTATGCTATCTTGATAATACATGATTCAGCTTTCTTTCAGCCCAAAAGAGTCAACTTGATGCATTGATCCCTCATTATAAGCCCATATGATTATTGACTCTATAACTTACCTTAGCCATCATGCTTGATGCTTCCTATGAGCCCATCTAATCATCCACATCTGGGAGCCTCTCATTCATGATTAAACATTATTAAAAATTCTCGTATTTTTTGTGTGTTGTTCTTTGTACCCTCTCTGGTAACATTACCCCCGCATCACACTCTTCTACTTTTTCGGAAAGTCAAGAATACGAATTGTCGCCTCTGTGGTCTATGGCTGGGATTTGACAGGTATGATGTGTAATGATGGCTTGCAACTGCTTGAGAAGTGTTCGTGCATACAAGTTGATATGGTGGTTGCGTGATGGTTGTTGTGCTTGAGATTTTGTGGGCTTTGATGGATTTGGACAGAATCTTTTACAAGATTTATTTTTGGAAAATATCTTCTTGGCTGTGATCTTTGGTAAAAGAAGGAAAGAAGAAGATTGGGATCATTATCATTAATACTTGAAAAGATATGAAAAAGGATTCCCATGTGTTGTTCCTAAAAAAAATAAAAAACAAAGGAACACCACAGGGAACACAAAGAGGGGACACATGATTCTTTCTTCTACCGACGGTTGGATGCTAGTAACCTACACAAGAAGTAGTTTGTGTTACAAGAAGGTGTTGGCCTGGTCAAGGTTGAGCCTGAGATGGAAGCTAATGCGGATGAGAAAGAGCAGACTCTGAGGGGGAACAAAAAGATGAACTTGATATGCGAAGGACCGTGAGAAGTTTGTCTCGAGCAATATCATTGTTGGCCGAACAACAAAGACATCTTACGGAGTAAGTGAATGCCTAAATTGCTATTCATATTTCAGCTCCCTCTACAGGCACCAGTGGTGCTCAATTCGTCTTTCTCTGGCTAACCAATCACTCTTTTGTTCCCTAGCACATCTATCCCTTACTCTTCGAACTTCTTTGATCCTGCTTCATGTGCTTGCATTGACTGGCATGTTGATCATGTATGTTTTACTTGCTTACATTGCTGTTGTATTTCCGTGCAGTCTATGTTTGTGCGTTTCAATCTAATGCAAAAGGGAATGTTGCTTATCTAGCTGTGGTCTTTTTCTCTCTATCTCTTTACTTATGTTTTTGATGATGCCAAAAGGGGGAAAATGATAGGTAGCTTTGGTTGAGGGGGAACAGAACATTGTTTCATATGTTGCTGAACTAAGGGGGAACTGATATTGCCTAAGTGGGAAACCCTTCTCTCCATAACTGTCTTTATCTCATGTGTATATGCTTTATTGTCAAGGATGTTTGTCACCATCAAAAAGGGGGAATTTGTTGAATTCCTTAGGTTTTGATGGTAACAAATATTCAACTAATCTGGGTACTAAGTGTTTCAGAAACAAATACAGTTATCTCAGGGAACCATTGCAGCAAAGGATCGCAGAGGGAACAAAGCTCTGTCCATGCGCTTTGTTACCTCTCAAGAAATATCAATGACGAACAAAACTCAAGCTGCGAATGGAGTGAAGGATAATCAGCATGAAGATTATGGGAATCATCTTTGAAGATCGCGCGGTCTCAGAAAAGGAAGTCGGCTGGATGGATCACGCTTTGTGCCCAGATAAGGTATCGTTACCTTGAAAGGAACAAATGTCTTGCAAATGAGCGAATGATCAATCCATCTACTATAATGATGAGTCACTTGAGAGAAGCAAGGAGATGTAAGGGGAAGCGTCGGAGTGATCGAAATCGTCGGAAGCGATTGAGGGAACAAAGACTGCTTCATAAAAGGAAAGTGGAGATCTTGGTCAAAGTCTTGGAAAAGAAGAAGGAAAAGATCTTGCACGAAATATGGAAGAGATATATTGCAGAATCATGAAAGATATGAGAGAGAAGATGTTATCTTATCTTGGGTTTTTATTTATGGTAAGTGTACCTTAGGTAATTATCTTTTGTATAAGATAGAATTGAGAGATTTTATGTATGGAAAGATATTATCTTTCTTGCTGGGAAAGCAAGGAAATATTATCCTTTTCATACTAGGGTTTGGGCTGACTATATTAATGGATGAGATTTCCATTATGTGGTCAACGACGAAGAACGACGAAAAAGGAGAAGAAGAGAAAACAAAGAGAGTGAAGTGTGTGTGAGTCTTTGAGGGTTGAGTTCAGATTCATCGTTGTAGAAGAGGCTTCGAGTCTAGCTGGTTGTTTAGAGGTCGAAGTCCAGGATACAAGTGTAATCGAACAAGAAATCAATAAGACAAGTACACGCTTCAAAATCCTCTCAAGTGGAAGCTTGAAGGTAGTGGTTTTTCCTTGAGAAGCTAGTTTTGCTAATCAGGGTTTCCACTATACATCGTGAGTTCATTCATTATCTTTCTTGCAGTTTTTAATCCGCTGTGCCTTCTGTGGGAACAAAGCCTTTGTTCCCTCAGACGTAACTCTAACGATCCAACACTCCCCTTCTTATGTCGCCAACGCCAAAATGAGGAAACCTAAATAATCACTCAATTTTTTTCTTTCACTAATTTTGCCTAGGCGCCTTTTCAGGTTTTCACCTAGCCACTCATTTCATTTTTCTATAGATGGTCTCATATATGCTCACATCACTCTTAGTCTATTTTTGCCCCGGCATAATGCTGGTCAGACTACTTGCTTTTTGCCTAAGTCGCCCTTTCGGGTTTTCGACTTATTCCAGGATTTTGATTGCCTTTTTTCAATATTTTTGGCTTTCTTCTTCTTCTTCTTCTTCTTCTTCTTCTTCTTCTTCTTCTTCTTCTTCTTCTTCTTCTTCTTCTTCTTCTTCTTCTTCTTCTTCTTCTTCTTCTTCTTCTTCTTCTTCTTCTTCTTCTTCTTCTTCTTCTTCTTCTTCTTCTTCTTCTTCTTCTTCTTCTTCTTCTTCTTCTTCTTCTTCTTCTTCTTCTTCTTCTTCTTCTTCTTCTTCTTCTTCTTCTTCACAACAACTTCAAACAACTCAAACAAATGCAGAAACTATACACAAACATGGGTAACAAGTCTACTCCCTCCCCCATACTTGAAGTACGCATTGTCCTCAATGTGTGAAATAGAAGACAATAATGACAATGGGGAAAGGTAAGAAGAACTCACTAGTAAGGTGGAGGTCCGGGCGGATACGGAAAGTGCCCGAAGAAATGGATCTGCTGCCTCCGCAACTCTTGAATCTGCGCATCCTGACGATCCATGCGCTCAAATATCTGAGTCTGAAAACCCTTAAACTAAACCCTGCTGGAAGCCCTGAAACTGAATCTGAAAACCCTGCTGCCATTCCTGCTGCTGAAGAGACATGACCCGCATCTGAGAAGACATCGTGTCCATATGAGGAGGTCTTGGATTAGCAGTAGGACTCTCCTCATCCTCATCCATCGGGGTGGTACCCCTACTCAAACTCCCCAATGTACCTCGCCTCCGTCAGGGCGCTGGTGGAGACTCAGTAAGCTCAGCAGCAATAGATCCCACTGGTGGTGTGATCGGGTCGGATGGAATGCAAAAATCACTAAACTCAGGACCTAATGGCAAAGGGCTAGGCAATGCCAGAATGTGACTCTTATCAGCATACGAGCACCAAACCAATTTCTTCCTGCAAATCTTCATCAACCCACACTTCGTTAGCAACCTCACATCAAAAATAGAAGAGGGAATGATTGGCCTCTAAATAGTATCCAACTAAACTGCCTTGGCAGCAATAAGTGTAATCAACCCTCCATTGACAATGTCCCTCTTCTCTCCCTTAATAATCCTCTTAAGAGACTTGAAGAAGAGGTTCAACCACCCTGGAACAAAGTCAGCCTGTGGCAAAACAGAATAGAAACATCTCAAGTCTGCCAAGGCCACCTTGTTATCCTCCTTGTGCCCAAAGATAGTGCTCATCAGCACCTTATGAATCAGCCTCAAACAAGGGCGAGTGAGTTTGTTGCTATACTCATCCCTGACATAGAATTCGGTCCCCGTGGCTGCCAACCAAAAATCACACAACACTTGGTCATCAACACCTTCCCTCCACCCATCGGTTGGTGGCTTGGTCACCCCTATAGCATCATAAACTTGATCCACACGTAAATGATATGCCTTCTCCTCAAATTTGAATGTCAATCGAGTAAGGGCATGATCCTCAAACTCACCCCTAAAAGTTGCCATAAATTGGTAACATAGTTCCTCATGAGATGGTGCAAAATGATCAATAAAATTACCTAAACCAGCGTGCTCCAGGCATTTCATAGTGCACTCCAACATACCCAATTTCTCTAGTGTAAGGATAAAGACTGTCGGACTTATGGTGGAGGAGTATTGTGGGTAACTTAGATGTTCGTCCCCTATATGGTTAATCCCAGGGTCGACTCTACTATTTAAATCTAAATCCATTCCTAAGATTCTTCTTCATACCTAGAGTATGTCATCTATAAGGCTTGATGCAACTCTTTGAGGAAGATTAAGTTATAGAGTTGTTGTGTTAAGAGGAAAGGTTACAGTTTAAGGATGGGATATGTTGATGATCCCGATGTATTAAAGATTCAGTAAAGAGAATTGTCTATGTACATCTAAGGAGTAAAGTGGTAAACGTTATCTCATACGCTGAGTTCTTTCGAGATTTCTTAAGATATAAAGATGAACGTGTGAAGTTAATGTTCTAAGAGATTAAGAGTTATCTCTCATATGTGAGTTTGTGTTATAATCATTGAGGTGGATGAATCATTTTCAGAATGATATCTTAAGGAATTAAGAGTAATATCTCATGTGATCCATTTCGAGGATGAAGTGATTAAGGATATTGAATCCAGGTAGTAAGATTGGTGTTGAGGCAGGATCCTCATTGGCTTAATGCAAGTTTCGGGGTCGAAACTTTTCTTAAGGGGGTAGTAATGTAATACCCCTCATTTTGAGTAAGGGTATTCTGGAAATTTTCCAACTCCCGTATTACAAGTCAGATTAAATTAAGAGAAGTTCGGACATTCTGTAATATGTTTGATCTCTGATTAGGGCGTTGTCGTGACACCTAAACAAAATAATCATAACAAACCTAAACAAGTAGTAGAGGCAAGCAAGGGTCGAATCCACAGGGAGGAAGTGATCTTCTATGTGTGTATAAGCATACAAAGTAACAAAGGGGGGTTTTGGTTGTCAAACACAGAGTAACAAAGATGCAAGCTTTAGAAGGAAAATAAATATGATGGGTGGAAATATTCCACTAGACAAATATCCACACAACAGATGAAATAGGTTGATCACTGAAAACTATCGTTCCAAGTTCTTTTTACAATCTTATAGTTGTTCCCACCCTGATCTTAAGTACTATCGATTCTCACAGTTGTCGATAGACTTATTACTATGTCACTGGTAAAGTACCACCAATTCTCACAGTTGTCGGCAGACTTTACCACTAACACAGCAATAGCAATGCACACAAGGATATAGGATACATGCAAATAGAAGGACGCCCTACTACTTAGCATGCAAATAATTCTCACTCACGATTGTACGCTCGGAACCCCTATACGCAACAATTGTGTTTGCCACTAGATATGCACTCGGAACCCCTATATGCAATCCTAGCAATTGATAAAAAGTATTCAACCTAGTTGATCAGGCTAAGAAGAACAACAAGAAATCAATAATCAATATAACCAAGAGAATCAAACCAACATTTATAAGGATAAGAACAAGGAATAGAAATCTCACAAACACATCAACTGTATTGCTTCAATCGTCTAGTAGAACAAAGGGAAGTTAGTTCTCCATTCAAACGAGAATGAAAACTAAGGGAAAATAACGTCTGATGTAAAAGCAAAGTTGTGTCTCTCTCTCTGCCCCTTAACCTAGAAAGAGAGCTTTAAATAGTCTTAAGAAAACTAGGTTAAACTAATGTAAACAATAAAGGAAACAGAATAATAAAATAACAAAGTCTGAACGAAATAAAAGGAAATAAATGTCTCTGGGCGCGCGACATTTAACACGGCCACCGCGGGGCGGTGCGATCCACCGCGGGGCGTCAGGCTCCCACTGCGGGGCTTCAAGCTTCTCTGGGAGTCACCGCTGGGTCGCGGTGAAGATCGCCGCGGGGCGGTGAACTCGCTCACTCTCTCCTTCAGCTTCTCTTCATCTCTTCTGCTGCTCTTCATTACTACCAACTATTGGTAGTCTTTTCCAAGTATGCTCCAGCAGATCCATCTCCATCCTCATCATCTCCATCTAAGCTGCAAATCCTGGGATATCTTTACTTCTTTCCACAATGTCGGGACTGCAGACTTAGCCTCAAAACTACTCATAAACTCCTCCAAATCATGCTAATAATTGCTAGTAAAGGTGTATGAAATAACACCTATCAATCTCTATAATTTTTTTTTCTGAGTAATATAAACTACAGTTGACATGTTTTCGGGGTTAAATAGTCGTTCGTGTACGAATATATTTAATCCAGGGTTAAGATAATTAACCCCAAAGTCAAACCGGTCAAAAGGGGGAGGTTTTGCCTAAACCGCGACCCAGCCACGACCAGCCGCGACTGCGGCCGAGCCCTGAACACATCATCGTCTTCATCATCAGGCAAGTGGCCGGAGGCCGCGGCCACAGTGGGTTTGGCCGCGACCGCGGCCAAGGCCAAAAGTGAGAACCGCGACCGCGGCCGAAAACTGTGCCCGCGGCCACTGTTTGGATGTCGACGAGATATTTTTGAGGAAGCTTCGTGGTGGGTTCCTTCACCTGGGATTGTGCCTATTTAAGGAGGGATCTGTAGGAGGAAAATGGGAGAGGGAAGATGCCCAAAACCGAGCTCCATCGTCTCTCCCAAAGCTTCGCCAGAAAAGTCGAGCTTCGCCGGAAAATTTATAAGCGTCGCCGGAGCTTCGTTTCCAAGTTTGGTTGATTCCAAAGTGAAGTTTTGGTGTCCCAAGGGAGGCTAGAAACCAAAGCAAGCCAAAAGGGAAGCGAAATCATCGACGCCGATGAGATTCTTTCTTACGATCGCCGATCTGGGCATCGGCCGTGACCGCGGCCTGAAAACCGCGCCCGCGGCCGAGCAGCTCTTGGCCATGTTTGGCTTGAGCTTTTGTGGCTTTTGATCGGGCTCGTTTCTTTCGATTCCTTTCGTTCTTCCTTAGATTCGTACTGTTGTTTGTCGAATCTAACTTAGGATTTCATTTTGGGTCAATCCGAAGGAATCTGTGATCTCAGATCTGTCCCTGTTTCGGACCCAGGAAACCGTCATCTCCAAGCTTTGCTAAAGCTTTCGTCAGATCTAAGGCAAGTGGCGGTTCGCTCTTGCTTAATCATTCCATGTTTCATTAATTATCAATTGTTTAATTGTTAATTAAATTGGAGTGAACTGTTGTTTTGTTTGGGAACTAATTTCATAAATAACGTGATTAAAAAGGTGATGTTATAATAGGTTGTATATCTGTTAGAACAACGCTATTATATGTGTTAATTACCGTGATGGTATTGTTGTGAATTTAATGTTAACCTTAATGCTAGATGATAAGCACGATTTTAAGATCTCATTTTACCTGGAGGGGCGACATAAGAAGAGGAGACAAAGAAGGATTGTCGGGTAGGTCACTCTGGGAGGCATAAGGAGTCATAGATGGAGGCTAGGATTATAGGTCACTTTATATTATTGGATGTCCGGGTTGAGCTTGGGGGAAGTACTCTGCTTGCCCTCAAGTTTATTGAGTTGTGGATGTGTTGTAGATGAGATTGGTGCCAGGAGCTTTGGCATGGGTTAGGTAACTCTTAGTTGGAGGATATGCTTCCTGAGACCTTGGGTGCTACATTGGAGGAGTAGACTTTCTTTTAGTTTACTCGAGGACGAGCAAAGGTCTAAGCATGGGGGAGTTTGATAAGCACTACTTTGTAGAGTTTAACTAAGAGTCATTAGAGGATTTATTGGTGTCATTTGGGTAGTTTTAGACACATTCTTGTGCATGGAGTGTGGAGGCAAAGTCTTGGTGTTTTGGAGATATTTTGAGCTTACTTGAAGATTGTTGGAGACATTGAAGAAGAAGCAGCCATGAGAGAGCCTATGGAAGAATAGAAGAGGAGAATGCTGGTGAGGTTGCCGCGATCGCGGGACTTCGAGGCATTTGAGACACTTCTGCAGTCGCGGAGGAGAGCAAGGAGCGCAGAACTACATTGCCCGCGATCAAGGTCCATCACCCGCGATCGCGGGTCAGCACGGCAGAGTTATTTCGGATTTCCCGAACCTATCTTATCTGTTTTCTTTATTTTCAGTTTATTTATTCCGTTTTCTATTTTCAGTGGGCTAGGTCATTTGTTAAGCCCACATATATATACTCTCTTAGTTTTTAGGTTTTGAGGATGCAGTTTTAGTTTCTAGAATTACTACGTTGTTCGTTTTTTATTGATTCAGAGTTTTTATGAAGAACATGAGGAGGAACTAACCTTCTTGGTTCCGCCTAACAATTGAAGCATTCATTGGATTTTGGTTGTGAGATTATCTTTCGTGTTCGAGTTCCTATTGGTTTGTATTATCTCTTCTAAGCCTATTCCATTGGATTTCATTGATTACACTAGCCCGCGCAACTAGTTGTTATTGGTGATTTTCATATTACTAGGATTAGGAAACTGTTGGGCTAACGTCCTATTCTGCTATAGCAACTACAATTTACATGCTCTGGTTGAAATTGTTCTATTATAGGGAGAGATAATTACATGGTAAATGCATCTGAGCGAGCGTTCTGTGTATCCTGGTTAATTCTTATATGCATTGCTGCCTTTGGGTTGAACCTTTAGTGGTACTAGGGTTATTCATTGGTAATGGTTCTTAGTGGAAGGTTTCCTTTTGAATCTACATAAGATCGGGACAGGAACAACCATAGGAAGGAAGAAGGACTCGAGATAATCTATGATCAACCATATTCAGTGATTGTGGATATTTGTTAGGAGGAGCATTTTTCCTTTATGTGATTTATCCATAGATTTTAGCAAACCAAACCTCAAAACCCCCTTTTGTTACACTGTTCGATTGATATTTGATTGTTAACAAGAAAATAGACGCCTGTGATTCTCTTGGGATTTTGACCCTTGCTTACTCACTATTCTAGGTTGGAAGTTGAGGTTACTTTAATTTGGCATAACGACCTTAGGCCACGTCACTAGAATAGCACGTGAGTTTGCAGGAACGCTAAATCCAAGAAAGGATTAGCCGCTTCTATTATATCTATGTTTAAGTTGATTGCCAGGATGGCTTTGATGTGAATAATTGTTGTCTTGAACTGTTTAGTTAGCACGAGTATTCGTAGGAACGCTAAGTCCAGGTAAGGATTTGTCGTTTCTTTATAATTTAATATTCGTATGAACGCTAATCCAGTTAAGGATTAGTCGTTTCTTTATAACGTGGTACTCATCGGGATAATTTCCGAATAATAATTTAAGGGTCATGACCTATGCTTCTTATCCACCGTTAAGGATCTGAAGTGTTTAAGCGCCTTGCTAGCGCAATTGGGTGAACATAATTGTCACCCTGTGTATTAAGCACCTAGCTAGTGCAATTGGGGTGGACGTAATTGCCACCCTGTAAACTAAAGTGTAAGCACCGTGTAAGTGCAATCTGGGTGAACGTAAGGTCACCCTGTGTTTTAATAACTTCCATTGTTACTCAGAATAATATTAAAAGCTTCAACAGTGTGTGTGTGTTGTAATTTAAATAAGATAAGTGCAGTTAAGCACATAATTAATAAGTTTAAGCACCTTGTAAGTGCAATCTGGGTGGACGCAAGGTCACCCTGTGTAATAAACTTGTGTGTTGTAATTTAATAAAAGTGTGGTTAAGCACATAATTTAATAAATCTCGTGTGTTGTAATTTAATAAAAGTGTGGTTAAGCATGTAATTTAATAAGTCTTGAGTGTTGTATTAATTTGGGTGGACATAACTGTTACCCTAAGGTTTAAAGCTTTGTAGCAGCTCTTAACAATATTAATATATCTTCAGTGATGTGTGTTTTGTAACTAAATAAGATAGTGCGGTGATGCACATATTTTAATATACTCTTGGGCGAGTAGTGCAGCTAAGAGTAGTGCAGCTAGGAGAACTCGTCTTGACTTTGATTAGTTTAAAAGTTCTCTTTCCAATCTGGATTCGCATTGGGCGGTGAGGTTGGTCGAGAATCAAGTTGTTTAAACGCTTGTGTGTAACTTTAATGTTCCCCAACTTTGTCATGCTTCCGTTAAGACTCAATTCTTTGGAGTCTTCTTTTGGGATTGATTGCTGTGAGACTCGGTCTCTAGAATCTTATCTTAATCATGCCTTTTTATGTATTCTAGTAGAAGTATGGTGGTTGACTATCGTTATCGGTTTTGATTCGAAAAACGATGAGTCTAACCTAATACGACTACTTCAAACCACTCTGCTTGTACCCTTGCATAGTCTTTCATTAGACTAACCAACCATAATTGTTCTCTTCATGGTTGGCTGGTGTCATCCGTTCGATTCGGCACATCAGGTTGATGCCCGAAGTCAAAGTAACATGTTGAAGGATAAGAGGCTTGCAGAAGAAGATTTAATTGTTAGTGTTTTAGCTTTGTTAAGATTCTTTAAAAGTCTTTCGCTGTGTAATTGAAATGTCTTCCGCTGTTTAATCTTTCATTTAATATGTTTATGTATTTAAGTTTAATTGTTCCGACCAAGCCTAGGGTGACATCGGACAGCAACGTCTGAGGTCACTGGCATGTGGCACAACCGGTATAAATCGGGGGTGTTACAGTTTGCAAAACCTAATTTCCAAAAGATAGGAAATAATATCTAAAAGGAAATAAACTAAAGGTTCGGAAATAAAATAATAATAAAAGAAATCAGAAAAAGCAAAATAAAGAAAACTCGGAAATCCTTCTCGGGCTGCCTCCCGTGTAGCACCGCGACCGCGGCGGACACGCCGCCATCGCGGTTTAATCTTAGCTGCTCTCGACCTGTGACAAGCCTTTTATCGCCATTGCGGCCTCCTCACCGCCATCGATGTTTCCTCACCGCCATCGTGGTCGTTGATGCTCTTGCCTCCTTTTCTCGGAAATTGCCGCGATCGACTTGGCCTCCTCTTCTCTCCAGCGGTGGCTCGCGGTAGCACCCATTCTTGCCCAATTGTGTGGCTTTCTCCTTGATTCTTCCTCGTCTCCTCAAGTGGTCAACTCCTCTTCATCTGAATGTCTTCAATTAGCTCCTCTAGACCACTATAACCATATTTCTTCTCTCTAACTCCCTACTCCACAACTGTGCTCTAAATCCCTACAAATGGCACCTCAAACACCGATAATAACCCCTAGATATGCACTATAAAATAGTGCTGATCAATTTCTCTGATTCATATAATGTTTTTGATTGATTCTCCAAGCATGCTGGGCTAAACCCCTTTTATCTAGGGTTGGGGTGATCCCAATAATGAATTGGTAGACTTACAAATTGTGTTTGTCTGAATTGGTAGCATGAGTTCTTATTTGATTCAATTCTAGGGTTCATATTGCTATTGGTAATTTATCAATTATAATTCTATTAGGTTGAGTCTGAAAGGAGAAACCTAATGAATGAATTAGACAAGGTATGAGTCTGAAAGCATATTACTATCGTTGGAATTACTAAGAATTGAACCTGAATAAACTTGTTTGTTCTTGCGGAGTTCTAAGTTATCATAGAAACCCTAGGTTAGTCTGGAATTAGCGGAGCACGAAAGTGAATGTTAACCCGGTTTTATCCTAGATTCTAAGTGATCAAGGGGTCTAAATTTGATTAGCTTTACGCAACAACGATTGTTAGTTGGAGCTTAGATACATCTGCTATTGTCTGAAATGAGTTAGTAGAGATATTTGATAACTTACCGTCAAACGAGTTCATGCTATTCTAAGATAAACACACTTATGTTTATCAAGGCATTGTTGTGGGGATCCTTAATCCTAGATATTTTCCATCCCTTGAATTACTTATATTTGCAATACTTATTTCTTAGTTTAATCAAACAAATCTTTCTTACGGCTTAGCTTACCCGTTTAGTTACAAAAGGTACTACATTGTCCTCGTGGGAACGACACTTGAACAACTACAACTGACCCCATACACTTGTGGGTAGGTTTTCGCCACATCAAGTTTTTGGCGCCGTTGCCGGGGACATTTTGCTAGTATCAGTTGTATTCCCTACAACTAGTTCGACTAAGTCTTTTGTGTGTTTTGATCCTTTTCCTTTTGACTTTGGTTTCAGGTTTGTTTTCTTCTGATGTGGAGAGTCCTGAGCACTAATAATCTCAATGACTTTGATCCCAAACCTGAACGTACTTTTCGCTTCAGAAGAAGGCAACAATGTGAAATTAGAGTGCAAGAGATGGCTGGTAATGGGAACGGTGTCTTGTTGGGTAATGGAGATCAGCCACGTATGACTCTTGGTGATTATGTGATGCTCGATCACCGAGGTCAAGTTTCTGGTGTGGTTTGACCTCCAGTGCAAGCTCGTAACTTCGAGCTCAAACCGTCTTTGATCAACGTGGTTCAATAAAATCAGTTTGTAGGTTTGCATTTTGAGAACCCGCACCTATATCTGGCCACTTTCACTGAGCTGATGGACACTATGAAGATCCATGAAGTGAGCCAAGATGCGCTCTTCTTGCGAGCATTTTCGTTCTCTCTATGAGATAGGGCCAAGGCTTGGTTCAAGGCCTTAACTCAAGGCTCTATTACCACTTGGGATGAGTTAGCCAAGGCATTTCTCAACAAGTACTTCCCACCTAAGAAGACAACTGAGATGAGAAATCAAATTCTTGCTTTCAAGATGAAAGATGACAAGTCTCTTTATGAAGGTTGGCCGAGATTTAAAGAGTTATTGATGTTGTGCCCTCATCACGGGCAAGAGAAATGGACCTTGCTACATGTCTTCTACAACACTGTTGATAGTTCAACTCGACTAATTATTGATGCTTCAGCTGGTGGTAGAATTATGGCAATGGAGGTTAATGAAGCTTGAGTTTTGATTGAGAACACTGCTCAGCACTCTCATTATTACAGTGATTCTCGCTCAACTTCAAAGAAACCAGCAGGGATGTATGAGGTACATTCTGAAATGCACCAACAAGCTCAAATGGATGCTTTGTCACAAGAGATCAAGAGGCTGAATTTGTTGGTTCAGAAGTCTCAAGGGCAGGGTGCATGGTCATCTACTCAGGCTGCATCTGGTGCAACTTGTCAGTTTTGTGGAGAGGGTGACCATACTATTTCATCATGTCAACTTTTTGCTGCTCAAGGTGACACCCAAGGAGAGGCAAACTACATGAACAACTTTAATCGGGGTCCTAGAAATGATCCATATTCCAACACATACAACCCCGGTTGAAGGAATCATCCCAATTTCTCATATGGGAACAACCAAGCTGCTCAAAGACAACCTCCTGGGTTCCAACAAAGAGCTCCTCCACCTCAAAATCAAGAACGTGCCCAACCGTCCGAGGATTCCAATCTTGACATGATAATGAAAGAGCTTCAGACCATGAGCAAGATATTGAAGAATCATGATAGCTTGCATGCTCAATATGCTTTGAATGCTCCTAGACCCCAAGGTCAGCTTCCAGGCCAAACTGAGGCAAATCCAAAAGGGCAAATCAATGTTGTGTCCTTGAGGAGTGGGAGACAACTTGAAGATCCTAAGGCTGTGGATCTTAAGAAAAAGGGCAAGGCTATTGAAGAGCCCGGAGAAGTAGTGATCCAAGAGAAGGAGCAAGAGGAAGTGCCCAAATATGTGCCACCACCGCCTTTCAAGCCTCCTCTTCCTTTCCCACAAAGGAGGGCTCAAGCTCAGTTGGATCAACAATTTGGTAGATTTGTGGATGTGTTGAAAAAGCTCTACATCAACATTCCCTTCACCGATGCTCTAAAGCAAATGCCAACATATGTGAAGTTCTTGAAGGAGATCCTCTCCAATAAGAGGAAGCTGGATGAGTACCAATCCGTTTCTTTGAGCCAAGAGTGCAGTGCTCTCATTCAAAATAAATTGCCTCCTAAGCTTAAAGACCCGGGTAGTTTTAGTGTTCCTATGGTGATTGGGAAGTGCACCTACCATGCCTTGTGTGATTTAGGGGCTAGTGTGAGTATTATTCCACTCTCTATATGCAAGAATCTTGACTTGGGAGAGCCAAGACCAATAAAGATGACTCTCTTCATGGCTGATAGATCCACAACGCGTCCGGTAGGTATTTTGGAGGACATTCCCATCCAAATTGGTAAGTTCTACATTCCTGTTGATTTCATTGTCCTAGATATTGAGGTTGATTTTCCTGTTCCAATTATATTGGAAAGACCCTTTCTAGCTACTGCAGGTACTCTTATTGATGTAAAGCAAGGTGTTCTTTCCTTTACTATTGGGGATGAGAAAATTGAATTAAAATTTTCTAAAGCTATTAAACAGCCTGCTTTTGAAGATGATGTGTCCAGGTTAGATGTAGTTGATAATGCAACTCAGGAATCCTTGATGGCTATTATTACTAAGGATCCTTTGGAGTTTTGCTTGACGGAAAGTGTGACTCAAGCTAAAAATCTAGAGCTACTTGCTGATGTGCTCTTTGATTTGGAGTCCACTAAAGAGTTGCTTGAGGCCATGGTTGAGGCCCTTACAACAGAAGACCTTATTCTTAAGGGGGAGACTAAAGAGGCACCAAAGGTGGAGTTGATGTCACTTCCATCTAATTTGAGGTATGAGTTCCTTGGACCTAATTCAACCTATCCGATGATTGTCAATGCTAGTTTAAGTGATTGTGAAATTGAGAAATTGTTGCATGAACTTAGATTGCATAGAAAAGCCATTGGATATTCTATTGATGATTTAAAAGGAATTAGTCCCTCAATGTGCATGCATAGGATTTTAATGGAAGATGATCATAAACCCTCCATTGAGCATCAAAGAAGACTTAATCCTATCATGAAAGAAGTAGTGAAAAAAGAAGTGCTGAAATTGTTAGATGCATGCATTATTTATCCTATTTCTTATAGTGCATGGGTTAGTCCTGTTCATGTTGTGCCTAAGAAAGGGGGAATGAATGTGGTGAAGAATGAAAATAATGAATTGATTCCTACTAGGACAGTCACAGGTTGGAGGATGTGCATTGACTATAGGAAATTGAACAAAGCCACTAGAAAAGATCATTTTCCACTTCCCTTCATTTATCAAATGCTAGAAAGGTTAGCCAAGCATTCACACTTTTGTTATTTGGATGGTTATAGTGGATTCTTTCAAATCCATATTCATCCTGATGACCAGGAGAAGACCACTTTCACATGCCCCTATGGCACATTTGCATATAGGAGAATGCCATTTGGTTTCTGTAATGCACCGGGTACCTTTCAAAGATGCATGCTGGCTATAATTTCTGACTTGATTGAGGATATCATGGAGGTTTTCATGGATGATTTCTCTGTATATGGTACTTCTTTTGATGCTTGCTTGTCTAACTTGTCTCGAGTTTTGCAACGGTGTGAGGAAGTAAACCTTGTATTGAATTGGGAAAAATGTCATTTTATGGTAAGTGAAGGAATTATGTTAGGACACTTGGTTTCTAACCGTGGAATTGAGATTGACAAGGCCAAGATTGAGATTATAGAGAAGATGCCACCTCCAACTTCGGTCAAGGGCATAAGAAGCTTTCTTGGACATGTTGGGTTCTATAGAAGGTTCATTAAGGATTTCTCCAAAATCTCCAAACCTCTTACTAACTTGCTCTTGAAGGATGTTTCCTTTGGATTTTCAAAGGAATGTCTGGATGCTTTTTGCAGGTTGAAGGAGGCTTTGATTCCATCTCCTATCATGCAACCTCCTGATTGAGATCTTCCTTTTGAACTTATGTGTGATGCCAGCGATTATGCTGTAGGGGTTGTTCTAGGCCAAAGGAAGGACAATAAACTACATGCTATCTACTATGCTAGTAGAACTCTTGATGAAGCTCAAGTGAATTATGCTACCACTGAGAAAGAGCTGCTTGTTATAGTATTTGCTTTTGAGAAGTTCAGGTCCTATTTGGTGGGTTCCAAAGTTATTGTCTATACTGATCATGCTGCTATCAGGTATCTCTTGAGTAAGAAGGAGGCCAAGCTTAGACTGATTCGTTGGATTCTTCTTCTTCAAGAGTTTGACTTAGAGATTAGAGACAAAAAGGGCACATAGAATTTGGTTGCCGATCATCTTTCTAGGTTGACTCAAGAACTGTTGGAGTGCACTAAAGGTGAGCCCCCTATTGATGATTCATTTCCTGACAACCATCTTTTCAGGGTCACTAATGAAGTCTTGACACTTGCAAATTCGAGGATGCCATGGTTTGATGATTTTGTCAACTACTTGGTTTGCAATGAGTTACCTCATAAGCTATCATTCCAACAGAAGAAGAAATTTATGTCAGATGTTCGACATTATTTTTGGGATGAGCCATTGCTTTTCAAGAGGTGTGCTGATGGAGTTATTAGAAGATGTATCCCTGAGGAGGAGGTAGAGAGTGTTATCACTCATTGTCATTCTCTACCATGTGGTGGTCATGCTAGTTCCTCAAAGACAACCACCAAGATCTTAAATTCAGCTCTCTATTAGCCTTCTATGTTTAAGGATGTGCACCGCTTCATTGCTTCATGTGATGCATGTCAACGCACGGGGAACATTTCTAGGAGGAATGAGATGCCTCTTAATAACATCCAAGAGGTTGAGATTTTTGATGTATGGGGAGTTGATTTCATTGGACCTTTTCCGCCATCCTACTCTAACAAGTACATCCTTGTGGCGGTTGATTATGTGTCTAAGTGGGTTAAAGTTATTGCCTCTCCAACAAATGACTCAAGGGTGGTGTCTAAGTTCTTCAACAAAGTGATTTTTCCAAGATTTGGAACACCAAGAGTTGTAATTAGTGATGGAGGATCACATTTCATTAAAAGGAAGTTTGAGGCTATGCTGAAGAAGTATGGGGTAACACACAAGTTTGCCACCCCATATCACCCTCAAACAAGTGGTCAAGTTGAGGTTTCAAACCAGGAGATCAAGAGTATCTTGGAGAAGACGGTTTCCCGATCCCAAAAGGATTGGTCTACGAAGCTTGATGATGCTCTTTGGGCTTATAGGACAACGTTCAAAACTCCTATTGGCACTATACCGTTCCGGCTAGTGTATGGGAAGTCTTGTCATCTCCCGGTCAAGTTAGAGCATACAGCTTATTGGGCGATTAAATTGTTCAACAATGACATGAAAGCAGCCGGTGAGAAGAGGATGTTGCAATTGCAAGAGTTGGAGGAGTTGAGGTTGGATGCTTATGAGAATGCTCGGATATACAAGGAGAGAACTAAGAGATGGCATGACAAGCATATTGTGCCTAGAGAGTTTCATGAAGATGATCTTGTCTTGCTATTCAACTCTCGGTTGAGACTCTTTCCGGGTAAGCTAAGATCGAGATGGAGTGGTCCGTTCCAAGTGCAAAAGGTGTACCCACATGGTGCAATTGAGATATGGAGCGAAGAGACGGGACAATTCAAGGTGAATGGACAACGCTTAAAGAAATACATCGTCGGTGGTCCATTTGAGAAGGTTGCTTCTCTCTATCTTGACCTGAGCCACTAGAAAGGTATGAAAGGTCAAGCTAATGACCTTAAACAAGCGTTGGATGGCAGGCAACCCATCAGGTTTGTTTTCTTCTTCGAAAAAAAAGAAAAAACGAGAGAAGAAAAGCAGGTAGGGAAAGAGGCTGGTTATTAGGGTTCAGGAGGCTGGGTATCGGGTTAAGGAAAGAGAGAATAAAAAAAGAAATAAAGAAGGGAAATAAGAACTAAGAAACATATTTTTTTTTAAGAGGGAAAGCAACAGACGAAAAGTTGGACAGGAACTCGATCGAGTTCTCGACCGAGTTTTGGACCGAGTTCTGGACCGAGTTCTCGGGACAGATCGAAACTCGGGCAAGAACTCGACCGAGTTCCTGCCCAAGTTTTCGTTCGCTGCTTTCCCTCTTTAAAAAAAACAAAACAAAATTTACGTTTCGTAGTTTCTCTTTCCCTTCCTTCTTTCTTTTCTTTCTCTTTTTCCTTAATGTAACACCCCCAAATTTAACCCCATTTGAAAGCGCTACTGCCGATGACTCCGGACGTAAACCCCGAAGTCACCCCAGGCTTTTCCGACGTCATAACTGACTTAAAACACAATTACGATACTAAAATCATAACTTTTATTAAACCACATGGTCGCAGAATTACACGATTCCAAAAACGACCCAATTAATCAGAATTACAACAGCGAAAGTCTTTAACAAAATACAAAATAGCACAGCGGAAATCTTTTAAACAAAAAGCGACAAAACAACTTGTCGAAAACAAAACACCGTCCATTCTCATAGTCGTTCTAGCCTTCACGGATCTTCAACACACCTGATGTGCCGAATCGAACGGATGACACCAGCCAACCATGCAAGGAATATAACGGTTGGTTAGTCTACATAAATAGACTAGCAAGGGTACAAAGCAGAGTGGTTCGAAGCAGTCGTATTAGGTTAGACTCATCGTCCCTCGAATAATAACCGATGACGATAGTCAACCATCATACTCCTACTAGAATAAACAAGAGGTATGCACAAGAGAAGATTCTGGAGACCAAGTCTCACAACAATCAATCCCAAAAAGAAGACTCCAAAATGAAATGAGCCTTATAGGAAACATGATAACAAATGTTGGAAAACATAACCAAACACACACAACCACATCACACAAGTATCGCATATGAGCGATCTACAACTAAGACGAGCTTTTCCTAGCTGCACTAGCGCCTAGATGCACTACTCGCCAAACATTTTAAATAAGTGCTTACTCATACGACACTTTATATTATGGTCAAGGCATTTTCATTATGTGCATACTCATGGCACGTATCTTATTTAAATGACCATACACCACATCACGTTATAAGCTTTTATCATAATCAACTCGTCCCGAGACGAGAGATCTCTTGGGAGCATCTCCCGAGATTTGCTCCCCAAGATATATGTGACACTAGCTAAGTGCACCACCTCTATACCCGAGTATAGAGGCTAGTCATGACTCACCAATGGTATTAGGGTCTCAATGCCCTTTTCTCCATTTAATTATCAAGAAACGACTGGACCTCCTAGGCCCCAGTAAACGTTCCTACGAATACTCGTTCTAACTAAACAGTTCAACACAGTCAATTCATATACAGGACCATCACGGCCCAACCTGCACAAACATCTATATCTTTGCCCACCTGGCAGTCATCCTAGATTTAATAATCTAAACACACACACAATAAATCACATCAAAGTCCCTTAAGGTCTTCACCTGCACAAAATCTACAATATACTAGCGTCGGTTCTAGCAAAATATACAACCTAGTATAATATCTTCTTTTTAATCACATAACGTTATCAAACAATTCCAACATACTTAACAATCATCCCAAATTATTTAACAACAAAACTATTGATAAATAATCAAAGTATGGAATGATGAGCAAGAGCGAACCGCCACTTGCCTTAGATCCGACAAGCTCGAACCAAGCAGAGCAACGTCTAGTTCCTGGATCTGAAACTGGAGCAGATCTTGGATATTAAATCCCTAAGAAATGGCCCATAACAAGACCCTAAGTTAGATTCAATACACTTATATATGAATCTAAAATAATACAAGAAGAAATCAAAGAAAACGAGCAAAGCCCAAAGCCAAACCAACAAGACAAACGACTCAGACGCCAATACCGCGATCGCGGTAAGTCGCGGCCAGTCGCGGTTTTCGTGTGGCATGACAGTGGCGAAGCTCGACAGCTCCCATGGAGTTTTTCTTACCCCAAACCGATTTGTTTGCCTTCGATTTGTCTATGGTTCGATCTCCCAACACCTCAAAGCTTCCAACTACACTCAAGAGCTCCTTCTAACACTCAAGAGCCTCTCGAATCGAGCTCACAACTGCTCAACAATGGCGAAACAGGGGAAAACAGAGGAGGAGGAGAAGAAGAAGAAGAAGAAGAAGAAGAAGAAGAAGAAGAAGAAGAAGAAGAAGAAGAAGAAGAAGAAGAAGAAGAAGAAGAAGAAGAAGAAGAAGAAGAAGAAGAAGAAGAAGAAGAAGAAGAAGAAGAAGAAGAAGAAGAAGAAGAAGAAGAAGAAGAAGAAGAAGAAGAAGAAGAAGAAGAAGAAGAAGAAGAGCTTCCACTTCGGGTTTCACCTCCTTTTATAGCTCCAATCCGAGCCTCATCTGAGGGGACAAGGGAGGGAACAAGGGGACAAGGCAAAGGGCAAGTGGACGAGCCACTTGACTGCCCAAAAACAGAGTGCTACAGTAACCGCCTTCGAGGAAGACGACACTGCTCAGCAAAAGGTGTTACCGCGAGCGCGGCCGATCGCGGTGAATCGCGGTTGATCGCGGTCAATCGCGATGAGTCGCGGTTTTAAGGCCGACTTCGTTAATTCTTATCCGAACTTGGTTTGGATTAAATTTCTTAACTCCGGGTTAAATATATTCGTACATTAACGATACATTAACCCCGAAAATACCTCAACTGTATTATATAATGCTCGGAAAATTTTACAGAGCTCAGACCCCTTTTCAGAAGGTCCGAGACTCACTGAATTAAATCCGTCTAGCAAAACGGGCATAAGAAAAATTTAAAAATAATTCAAAATACCCTTAAAAATTACGGGGTGTTACACTTAACCCGATATCCAGCCTCCTGAACCCTAATAACCAGCCCTTCCCCCACCACCACCACTCCACCGCCTCGCCACTGTTCTCCCGCCACTGTGCTGCTCGCCGCTGTTGCAAGTTGCGGCTGCTCCGCCAGCTCGTAAACCACCTCGCACCCATCCGGCGAGCACCCATTGCCACCACCATTGTTGAACCTCCGCCCTCCTCCGGTCGCCTCCGCCGCCACACCGGCCCCCTAGTAGCCACCACACCCTTTGAAGACTTGATTTGGTACAATTTCTCCCCTTTTTGGCTTAATTGATTTCTAGGGTTTTAATGCTAAATTGATGAAATTGCTTGCTTTGGGGATGAAAATTGGTTAAATTGAGGGTATTTGCTGGTTAGATTACCTTGATTTGTGCCTTTACTTTGCTAGACAATATTTTATGCGCGGGGATTTCGTGTCACGTTGAACCTTGAGTTGAATTTGTCATTTTGTCCACGTGTAAAACCATTGTCTAGCTTTATTTTAATTTCTTGTGGGGCTTTGTTGGCAAACTTTGTGCTATTGTTGTTGGTCATCCTTGTCGGGATGACGTATTTGTGGCTTTGCCTTGCCTTGGTGTTGCTTGTCTCTTTGTGTGTAGGTACCCAGATTTGAGCCATGTCTTCCAAACGACAAAAGAAAGCGTCTACGTCCTCCTCTAGGCCTCTTCCTCCTCCTCCTCGTGTTAGGGAGGACTCTTCCGAGTCCCTTGATATAAACTTCACATTGCAAAAGCACATCTCTCAGTTCGAGCTTATCAAAAAGAGGAAGTTGATCCCCACTCGATATCTTGATTTCGAGTTGCTAGATGCTTTTGGTATCCGGGGTGATGTTGAGTGGTTGGCCGAGCGTTTGGGTTGGACAGATTTCCTTCATCTTCAGGAACCGACATATAAAGGCCTCACTCTGGAATTTGTAAGCACTTTTGACTCCCAGGTCATGAAAGGCCAAAGATGCTCAGAAGGGCTTTGCATATTCCGCCTTGGGAACACTGACAGGGAACTGGATTTGGAAACTGCTAATGTGATATTCGGTTTTCCTGTCGTCACAGATGAGTGGGTTCCTCGGGGAGAGAGCAGAGCTACTTTCTGTTGCGCTGGGGAGTTCTGGCAAGAGATTGGATCAGGGACCTATGATGCTACAAGGACAAAGGCCTCTAGCATTAGCAATCCTGCCCTTCGTATTTTTCATCGGTTCATGGCACATACTTTTTTTGGCCGCAGTGATGGTGGCGAGAACAGTACCACCAAGAAAGAGGTCATAGTCCTTTGTGCGGCCTTGTATGCCCATGCAATAAATTCTGCTGGTTTCATGTTGGTTCATTTGAATTTGGCGAGCCATAAGGCGGCTGGTGACATAGCTATAAGTGGGTTGGTGACTCGCTTAGCTCGGCATTTCAACATTAATTTGGAAAGACGCCGTGATGTTATTCCTCCACTGCCCATTGGCTTTGCATTGCTCAACAATATGAAGTTGCTTTACCAGTATCATAACACTTGGTATTGGGCATTCCCATCGGGTGGACAACTCCTCCGTCTCCCTAATCCCGAGCGGACCTCGCTCCAACAACAGGCCAATTGGAAAGTCGCTCCTCTTCACTATGATCCCTCTCATGACCAGTTGAAGGTTGGTCCACCCGCCCCAATGAACGATCCCATGGAATACGAAGAAGCGGGCGACGAGGATGAGGATGATGAGTATGACCCAGCTGCTGAGGGTCCACATGGCCGTGATCCGCACTTGTATACTTTGATTGAGTCTATGCAGCGGGAAATGACTGCCCAATTTTCAACCTTGAACACCCACATCGACCAATTGAGTGATAAGTTCGATGAGTGGCGCGCTTCCGGGTGGCGACTCGAACCTCCACCACCTCCACAAGAGTAGTTTCATTGTGAGTACTTTCTCTTCTATAACTTTTACTCTCTACATTGGGGGCAATGTAGGTTTTAAGCTTGGGGGAGAGGAGTATTTTCATTTTGCATTGCATGTAGTTTGCATGATTAGTTGTGGCCTTTGTTTGCATTTGAATTTTTGTGTTAGTTTCCCTTTTGTGTTAGTTGCATATTTGCCATGCTTGATCCTTTGTGGGTTCTTATAACAGTACATATACCATGAATCCTCTCAATATGCTTTAGCTATTAATATTGCAACCGCATGGTGGATGTGATATGATTGATCAAACCTACGACAATGACCTGAGCATGTGGACTTTGACTAAGATACGTTAGAACCGACACTCTAGACAAAATGTCCTGGTGAGCTTGTTGACCTTTCTTGGACTACATTTGCAAAATTCCTCTCGTTTTCTCCATGTGTGTGAACTCTCTTTGTGTGCTAACTATAGAACTTGCATTAATATCTTCTTTGAGGCCACACTCATGACTTATGTGCATGGCATTAATAGGATTGAGGCATATATTGTTTTTATTAACCTTTTCATCCTTGGCCACCCTATGCATGTATCCTTTGCTTGAAGCCCGTTGTGCCTTAATTGCATTTTCTTTGGAAGCTCCACAAAAACATACCGAGCCTATAAGTTCATCCTTCCCATCCGGGGATTAGGATAGTTGAATTGTTATTGCTAGAGTGAATTTTAGCCAAGCTTGGGGGAGGTTACATATATGGTGATTAGAAATGTGTATAAATTTGTAATGTGTCTCCTTTCCTTGTCTCTTCTTAGGCTTCTTCTTCTAAAAAAAAATAAAAAAAAGAGTGAAACAAAGAAGAAGAAGCAATTAAATAAAAGGAAGGAGACCATATCGTATGTAAGGGTTAAGTTGTATGGGTTTAAAGGTTGAAATTCAATTAAAGGTTATTTTCGCTTGGTGTTGTCTTGGTAAGATCCTCTTCCCCGGATTTAGCTCCTCATGGCCAAAATATTCCTATGCCCTATGTTATACCTTGGCCCCATTACAACCTTGGAAAAGCCCTCATGATTTTTGTTGTGTGCATGGTCTTTAGTGGTGGAGATTAAGAACATTGTTGCAAGCTTATGGTAGTTAGCATTCAAAGTTGAGAATTGATATTGAGTGAAACACATGAGTGTGAGTGACTTGTTTTTGATTCTGGTAAGGTCTAGAGTGGAGGAACTGATTGTACTCTTGTCATTGATTGAGAAGCATGCTAGGACGGAATTTATCGTTTGTTTGGCCTTTCATGGTTATTGTTCATATGTCTTTTGGATAGAAACAACTATTGCATATTCTGTGGACTCATCGTCATGTACTTGCTTGGGACAAGCAAGGTTCAAGCTTGGGGATTTTGATAGCATGCATTTAGGCTAGTTTAGATCATGTTTATTTCTCCTAAACAGGTTTGTTTTGCTTCTTTTTATTTTAGTTTTATTTGGTTTTCATAGAATTCGTAGTGTTCGGAATCTACTCTAGTGTTTTTCTGATTTCAAGATCGTTTGGAGGCGGTTTTGAAGATTACGAGCTATAATGTGAAGATGTTCGAGTGGATGGCTCGAAGGGATGGTGCCAAGGTCGAAATACAAGTGACAAGGAGAAGGCTTGACTAAGAGATCAATCGAGGAGAGTTCGAGACGACAACTCGGTCGAGCTAGTGAAGATGAAGGAAAATAGATCATAACTCGGTCCATAACTCGACCGAGTTGTGGATTGAGTCGTCGGAACAGGTCACAACTCGGGCCACAACTCGGCCGAGTTGTGGACCGTGTTGTCGGCGGTAGGTGGAAACTCGGCCCAGAACTCGACCGAGTTTTAGGCCGAGTCAGGGTCCGTAACAGTTTTTCTGAGAACTGAAATGCCTATAGCTTCTTTTCTATCAGATTTGGGGGGGGGGGGGGGGGGGGCTATGCGATTTTTTCTATGCTATTTTCCCTGAACGTAGACTCTCAAAAAAAAGAACCCTAGTTGTGTTTTGGTTGAGTTTTCTTGAAGATTGGAGATTGTTTTTGGATTCAAACAAGTATTTCTCTTCTTTTTATCCATTTGAATGATTTCTCTGATTCATATAATGTTTTTGATTGATTCTCCAAGCATGCTGGGCTAAACCCCTTTTATCTAGGGTTGGGGTGATCCCAATAATGAATTGGTAGACTTACAAATTGTGTTTGTCTGAATTGGTAGCATGAGTTCTTATTTGATTCAATTCTAGGGTTCATATTGCTATTGGTAATTTATCAATTAGAATTCTATTAGGTTGAGTCTGAAAGGAGAAACCTAATGAATGAATTAGACAAGGTATGAGTCTGAAAGGAGATTACTATCGTTGGAATTACTAAGAATTGAACCTGAATAAACTTGTTTGTTCTTGCGGAGTTCTAAGTTATCATAGAAACCCTAGGTTAGTCTGGAATTAGCGGAGCACGAAAGTGAATGTTAACCCGGTTTTATCCTAGATTCTAAGTGCTCAAGGGGTCTAAATTTGATTAGCTTTGTGCGACATCGATTGTTAGTTGGAGCTTAGATACATCTACTATTGTCTAAAAGGAGTTTGTAGAGATATTTGATAACTTACTGTCAAACGAGTTCATGCTATTCTAAGATAAATACACTTAAGTTTACCAAGCCATTGTTGTGGGGCTCCTTAATCCTAGATATTTTCCATCCTTTGAATTACTTGTATTTGCAATACTTATTTCTTAGTTTATTCAAACAAATCTTTCTTACGGCTTAGCTTACCAGTTTAGTTACAAAAGGTACTATATTGTCCTTGTGGGAACGACACTTGAACAGCTACAACTGACCCTATACACTTGTGGGTAGGTTTTCGCCACATCAATGATTTATAATTTAGTTGGATGTTCATGAGCTATAATGTTTATAGGATTACAGTGATATGATTTGTAAGGTATTACATGGTTTAGTGTGAGATTCAAGGAAATTACTGTGATATGAGGTTTTAGATGTTATAGTGTTACATTGAAGTAATTTGTAGTATAAGGTATTGTTTTGATGGATACTTAAGGAGAATACTGCATAATATAGTATGCGGTTTAATTTGGGTAACTATGGACTTACTGTCATTTGAGGCTTAGTTAGATATATATTGAATTACTGAAAGTATTTGGGATATAGTTGTGAATTTATGGGAATCTATGTGAAGTAAGTTATCATATGAGTTATGAAGTTCAGTTGAGTATTAGATATGAGTTATGAGGTTCAGTGAGTACTAGGTAATGTATCTGGGATGCTTAATGGAGTTTTTGTGATAAGAATGGTGAAGAAAGAATATGCATACATAGATCTGTCTTGGGGTATTTAGATTATCTGTGTTTATGTATAAGGATCATTACAATACTAGGGATAGATGGTACTATGGTATTTAGGTTATCTGCTTATAAGATGAAAATATCTGTAATCTTGGGGTATAAGTTATTATGGTATCTGCATATAAGTTTCCTTATTTGTGCTACTGTTTATACTCGATTCGCTTATAACTTGCTTAGTCTGTATAAAGACTAACCCCATTTATAGGAGATCAGTTATGATTGCAGGGACCAGATATCAGAGTAGCGCAGTAGAAACATGGAGGAGAAGGACATGCGACATGATGATGAAATCTAGGATAGATGGTATTGAGGATTCATGATTTTGAAATTTTTAGGGTGATTTTTCTTTATCTTATGATTTTGAAATTTCTGTAGGAAACTCTTGGCGCTGTAGCTCCCCATTAAGGTTAAATTTCGGGGCGTTACACAGTCTGACTTCGCCAAAAGCTCAGGTTAGAGTAGCGGTGTGATTCAATGCCACTATAATACCCCTCATTTTCAGTAAGGGTATTTGGGTAATTTCCCAATCCTCATTCTGTAAATGTGACGCGTTTGGCGAAATTCGGAATTTCTATAACTCGTATAATCTCTGTAATAATCCTTTGAGCGTTATAATATACATTCGATGTATTATCGAGGCTTGGAATATTGTTTGGATGCGAGTATTCAATGTTGGGGATGAATCCACATGTAAAGCCGCGACCAGAGGGCAAGCAGATGCAAATGCGGCATTTCCAGGACCGCGGAAGAACTTCCGCGATCGCGGAAAACTATTCAGCGTCGTCTTCGTCTTCCCTTCGTGTTACGCCGGTTGAGATTTCGCCGTTTCACCGAGGGAGGGAGCTCGACCACTTCAGTTGCTCGGCGTTGAGCTTCCGTGAGCCTATATAAGGGAGGGTGGTGGCCTCGAATCTCTCATCCACAACTGCAAACAATCTCTCCTTCTCTCGTTTTCCTATCGCCGGAGTTCGTGCCCTCGCCGGAAGCTCGCCGGAGTTCTTCGTGTTTCGTTTGGTGGTGCATCAGTGGTCTGGAGTGTAGCAACATTGCCCAAAGCCAAGGAAGCCATCATGCACATTGTCAGTAAGCTTTAGAATCGATTTAGGGTTGCGTCTGGGAAGGATCCGCGATCGCGGCTATGAACACCGCGACCGCGGAAGATGCCCAGAGATCCGCAACCGCGGAATCCAAAACCGCGACCGCGGCTTGCCTGGGCAAGCGCGATCGTGGCTGGGACGAGGCCGGTCACGGATGGGACCCTCGTTTCCTTTCGTTTCTTTAGATTCGTATCATTATTCGTATCAAATCTAACCTAGGGTTATGTCGTGGGTTCGTTGTCGTCTTAGGAATCCGTAACCAGATTCCGTTTCCAATTCCTAGATACCCGAAACCCGACAACCTACGTTCGTCTCAATTAAGGCAAGTGGCGGTTCGCTCTTGCTTATCATTCCATGTTTTCGTTAATTATCAATTATTTTAATTGTTAATTAAATTGGGATGAAGTGTTGTTTTCGTTTGGGAACAGATTTTATAAATGTGTGATTTAAAATGCGATATTATAATAGGTTGTATATACTACTAGAAACAACGCTATTATATATGTTATTATCGTGATGGTATTGGTGTGGATTTTATGTATGAACTTAAATATATAGTTAGAACGAGTATTCGTAGGAACGCTATGTATCTCATTGCGAGTGCTGACTATTTCTTTATAACCGTGGTGCGTAGGATGTCCAAGCCCTAACACCCTCTCCTGGTCATGACCTACCCCTATCCGAGTATAGGGGTGGTGCACACAACTGGTGCCAAACATTCGGGAAATATTCCCAAGATATCTCTCGTATCGAGATGATATATTTATATGATAAAACCTGTAACGTGAATATACGTTTCGGAATTAAATAAGATAAGTGCGATTATGCACATAATTAATATACCCTCGGGCGAGGAGTACAACGTGGAAACCGCCCGGACTTCGATTAGAGTAAGTCCTCCTTCCAAATCTGAATTCGCATTGCGCAGTGAGGTTAGTCGTGGACCCAAATGGTCAAGTCATTTTAAACGCTTGTGTGAAACTATAACGTTCCCAAACACTTGTCATACTTTTCGATAAGGCTCAATATTTTGGAGTCTTCTCTTCATACGTTTCCCTTAAGACTCAGGCTTTTGGAGTCTTCTCTTGTTCATACCTTTTCGTATGTTTTCGTAGAAGTGTTGAGATCACTGTCCTCATCGGTTATTATTCGAGAAACGACAGGTGTAACCTAATACGACTACTTAGAACCTTTCTATTTGACACTTGCATAGTCTTTCATTAGACTAACCAACCGGTTATTTTCCTTTGCATGGTTGGCTGGTGTCATCCGTCGCATACGGCACATCAGGTAAACTTCCTTTCCGTGAAGGCTAGTATACGATGTTGAAGGCATATGGAGGTTTAAAAGAGATTTCCAAGGTTGAAGATCCTAGGTGTGAGATCGCACAGATCAAGACCCATTATGATGTTTAATTATTTAAAAGACTTCCGCTGTATTGAAACAATTCTGTATTTTGGACATATTTGGTATTCACAGATGTAATCTGTGACTTTTGTTTGAATAAACTTTATGATATTTAATATAAATTGTGTTATTTCATGGTTGTTATATAATGGTTAAGCCTTGGGTGACTTTGGATGCGTAATCTGAGGTCACTGGCGGTAATACTTTCAAGGAAATATTTGGGGGTGTTACAGATTTGGTACCAAAGCCGAAAGTTTTTAAAACGGTTTGGGTTTTCAAAACGTGTTACCTAAAACAAAAATTTTATAATCCGTTTACCCGTTCGTGTTGAGAAAATTGTTGTATAAATCCAAAAGTTGACAATTTCGAATAAAATCGCGTTTGAATAAAATGTGTTGTTTTGAAATCTCCGCAATTCAAGTCGTGCCTTCTTTCCAGTCTGATATAGTATGTTCACTTCTATATTTAGAAAGACTAATCTTTTCTTGTCGCCTCGCAGGATTTGGGCGCATTCGTTTCTCAACTTAGGAACAAGAAAGAAGCCGAGGTGGTTCCGCCATCTCTAGTCAGGCTTGAGTTCTCGGTTCCCCCTTAGTGCTTCGAGGTAAGGGAGCCAAGTTGTCCACCCGAGGAGGTGAAGACCGTACTTCTAGAGTCGGTGGTGTTGGTGTCTGACGGGGCCAGAGTTCCCGATGTGGAGCCTGAAGCAGACCCGAGGGAGGACACAGAAGAAGAGGAGGAGCCATCGGAGTACCTTGGAGGGTACTACGATGACGACTTCGAGATAGAGGAGGATCATGAGGAAGATCCCGAGGAGGATCCAGAGGAAGACCTGGAGAAAGAAGAGGATCCAGAGGAGGAGGACCCTGAAGAGGACCTTGAGGTGTACGACTATGAGTCTGATGGCCTAGAACACTTGTTGGAGGACAGCGAGGACTCAGGGATGCAGTTCATTTTCCCGAGTCCAGTGTTTCCGACTGAGGAGGAGTATACGCCGTTGTCCCCTGCCGTTTGGGAGGCACTTGGGATTTCGGGTACCGTCGGGAGGAGGAGTGGGCCGCTGGATGCACCAGAGGACCCACAGATTATCCCTACTCCGAGGAGGCCGATGGTGAGTCCTGCTTCGCGGCATGTGCTTCATCAAAGTGAGATGGCTTCCTCTGAGGCTCGTCGCCAGGTAGAGGAGATGGTTGAGCGTGCTCGCACGAGGGCAAGGCCTTGGGAGGCGATGGGTACACCGAGGGTGGTCCCGACCCAACAGGCCAGGCCGAGGCTCCGAATGCTTGAGGAGTGCCTGGAGGAGTGGTCGAAAGCCTTGTATGACATGGAGGAGAGGACATACGAGACATAACTCGGTCTCTCCCGTATGCTTTAGGATGCCCGCGAGCTCCAGGAGTACATCCGTTAGGCGAAGTCGCTACTCAACCCTCAGTACGAGGTGAACAGGGCAGACTTTTAACCAGGATTTCTTGAAGAGTTTTGCTACCCACCAGGATCTGACGGGGAAGGGCCAAGTGTTCTCGTGTCTAGAGAAAGACCGAGGGTACCGAGGCCTAGGGATGAGCAGTGTGCTCCGGGCCTGAGTAGGTCGAGGAGTCCGACACCAGACCCCGAGGATAGACCCCTTCCAAAGAGGATATGTTAGAGGGCCACTGGGTATAGGAAGCTCTTCAGGGCACCATGATGGGAGCCAATCTTGATCCTTAATATCTTCTTTTCTCTAGTTGTCTTGTTCGCTTAGAGTTGTAGCCTCCTGGCAATTTTTTCTTTTCGCTTGGGAGGGTTTTTCTATGTATAACTTGTCAGACTCAGTTCAGTCCTATCATCAATGAAAAGTTTACCAGTTTGATCTATTCCGAGTAAATTTTATACGTTGTGCATGTTAAACTGATATTAATGTTGTGAAATACTTGGAAAATGGATCGGTAAACAGATGGTGAACACAAGGAACACGATTCGTGCTGGTATTGGGCCAAGCAACAACCCCAGGCTGAATTTGAGGAGTGCCGCAAATCAAGGGGATGAGAACGAGTTGGTTTCTCACAACAACCCCAAAGGCAGTGGCCAGGTTCCGGCCAATCCTCAGGTGTTATTTGACGTTGTGGCTATTGAAGCTATTCTGGGGATCGTGATGCAAGCGGTCACCGATATCTTGCGGCCAATCGCACCTCAGGCACAAGGTGTGCCAATTCCTCAGGTGGTTCCTAGATTTGAGGAGCCAGTTGTTCATGTGCCTTATGAAGATGCCGTCAGGAATCGAGGGAACTATGGTTGGGCATTGAAGGCCATTAGCTCTATGAGGCCTGACAGTTATGATGGAAAGGGAGAACCAGTCAAAGTGGCATATTGGTTCTCACACATGGAAAGGTTATTTAGAAACGTCGAGTGCACTGAAGCTGAGAAAGTGCATATTGCTTCCCTTCAATTGAAGGAGGTGGCTAGCGAATGGTGGGAAAGCACCGGTCTATATGATCATCCTGATTTGAACTGGGGAATGTTTAAGACGAAGATGACATATCGTTTCTTTTCCCGGGCTATGAGGGAAGAGAAGCATAAAGAGGTTCTCTATCCGAAGACGGATGGATTGAAAGTGATTGAGCTTGCGGCCAAGTTCAATCACTTGTTGCAGTATGCTGGGCCGGAAGTGTCCAGTGAAGACCAGAAGATCTGGCATTTCCACGAGTAGATGAATCCAGACATCAAGCCACTGATGGTGCGCCACGGATGCTCTACTCTGGAGCAGTATGTGGATGCCGCCTATAAGTTGGAGGTGACTCTGGGGGAGTCGGCGAAGAAGCTCAATCGCCAAAGACCGGCACAGAGCCAGCCTCAGGCAAGTGGGTTTAAGCGACCCGTGCCACCGTCGAATTTTGCCAAGTCTGGCCGGGAGAGAACGGAGGCAACTCAGGCATGGTCTACTCAGTGTTTGGGTCAAAGCAATAACCCTATCCAGTGTTACAATTGTGGCACGCCGGGGCATAAGAGCAATGAGTGTTCGAAGGATAAGAGGACGTGTTTTGCCTGCGGGAAGGAGGGGCACTTGCAGACGTTTTGTTCGCAAAGGAGACAGAAAGGAGCTGAGTCACAACAAGGGTCTGTTAGCCATAACAAACGACCCCGATTCAAACCAGTGGTGGATTCTAGTCCTTCGACGCAGACAACGGCTCAAAACAAGGGGAAAGCCCCGACTGCTTCAGGAGGTCAAGGTCAGCGACTGTACGAGATGCGTGAGGCTGACGGACCTAATGCTCTGATTGCTCAAGGTACTCTATACCTTCATTCTACTTTTGTGTGTTTATTGTTTGATTCAGGTGCTACACATTCTTTCATTTCGGAGGACTGTGTGAGTAAGCTAGGTTTTGTGTGCATTGAGGCTTGTGAGCCTTCCGTAGTGAATCTTCCCAATGGTGAGCATTTGGTAGGAACCAAGCGTCTGTCAGAATTTCCAATTACCATTCAGGGTAGGAAGTTCGAAGCAGATTTGATCTGTATAGCCATGGCTCCATACGACATTATTCTCGGGATGGATTGGCTGACGCGTCATGGGGCGGTAATCAATTTTAGCTCAAGGACTGTGACAATGTCATTTGGGGGCTAGTTTGTATGCAAGTTTAAGGGTCGTAATGACGTTGATAACGGCAAGCTCATCAATGCGATGGCTACGTGTAAGCTACTTCGACAAGGTTGTGTCGGGTACCTGTTCTATCTGGATAAGCCCAAGAGAGATGAGACTTCAGTTCTTGATGTCCCGGTAATTTGCGAGTTTCCAGACGTTTTTCCGAAGGAGATTCTCGATTTACCCCCTAATCGGGACGTGGAGTTCACTATTGACCTCGAGCCTGGTACCGTGCCAATTTCTAAGGCACCGTACCGGATGGCTCCACCTGAGATGCAAGAGTTGCAGAAGCAACTCGAGGAACTTCTTGAGAAAGGATATATAAGGCCGAGTGCATCGCCTTGGGGCGCTCCAATCTTGTTTGTCAAGAAGAAGGATGGTTCGTTTCGACTTTGTATCGACTATCGAGAGTTGAATAAGGTCACGATCAAGAATAAGTATATGTTACCTAGGATTGATGATCTGTTGGATCAACTACAGGGAGCAAAAGTCTTTTCCAAGATTGACCTGATATCTGGTTACCATCAGCTCAGGATTCGTGAGGAAGATATTCCGAGGACTGCATTCCGGACGAGGTATGGACACTACGAATTCGTAGTCATGCCATTTAGGCTAACTAATGCTCCGACAATCTTCATGGATCTGATGCATAGGTGTTTCCACCAGTATCTGGATAAGTTCATGGTGGTTTTCATCGACGATATTCTGATCTATTCCCCGAGTGAGGAGGCTCACGAGGAACATCTTCGTATCACCTTGTCTGTCCTTAGACAAAATCAGTTGTACGCAAAGTTGTCTAAATGTGACTTCTGGATAAAGGAAGTGGCTTTCTTAGGCCACGTGATCAACGAGGATGGAGTTATGGTCGACCCTCAGAATATTGAAGCGGTAGACAACTAGAAGCGACCCCTGAATGTGAAAGAGGTGCACAGTTTCTTGGGACTTATAGGTTATTACAGACGGTTCGTGGAGGGATTTTCTAAGATCGCTCTACCCATGACCGGTTTGCTCCGCAAGGTCCATAAGAAGTTTATCTGGGATGACAAGTGTGAGACAAGCTTTCATAAGTTGAAGAAGTTCTTGACCTCCGCACCAGTTTTGGCGCTACCGGAGGGAACCGATGGTTATGTGGTCTATAGTGATGCTTCAAAGCATGGGTTATGATGTGTACTGATGCAAAAAGGGAAGGTTATTGCATACACATCTCGGCAGTTGAAAACCTATGAGGCAAACTATCTGACGCATGATCTGGAGTTAGCGGTTGTGGTGTTCGCGTTGAAGAGTTGGAGGCACTATCTCTATGGTGTTAAGTGCCAAGTATTCACCAATCATAAGAGTCTCAAGCATGTGTTCACTCAGAAGGAGTTGAATATGAGACAACGTCGCTAGTTAGAGCTACTCAAGGACTACGACATTGAGTTGCTGTATCATCCGGGCAAGGCTAACGTGGTGGCCGATGCATTGAGCCGGAAGACGCCGCACGAGACCGTAGTAGCTCTACTCACTGCTCAGACCAAGCTAAGCCAAGGATTGTGCGAGATTGACGTCTTGTACGATCATCGTCGAAGATGCCTGAGTATGTTGGAGATTCGGGCTACGCTACTTGACCAGGTCAAGGAAAGGCAGGTTCATGATGTGGTCTTGGTGAAGTTAAGCAGTGAAGTGTTGGATGGGAAAGCTCCCGGATTCGTGGTTCAGGAGGATGGATCACTCTGGTATCAGGACCGGATTTGTGTTCTTGACATGGACGACCTTCATTAGTTAATGATGAAGGAGGCCCACTCGTCAGCTTATTTTGTACATCCAGGCTCCAGCAAGATGTACAAGGACCTCAAAAAGAAATTCTGGTGGCCCAATATGAAGTGGGACGTAGCAGAATTTGTGGCGAAATTCTTGACTTGCCAGAAGGTCAAGATAGAACATCGTAGACCAGGTGGTGAATTGTTACCTCTCCCAGTGCCAGAGTGGAAGTGGGAGGATATTGCACTAGTACAAAAAAGGGGATTAACCGTACTATTTTTGTAGTGGATTTAGAAAACCGGGGTAGGAAAAATATACGGACCACGATTATAGAGATAACCGCGGTATAAAAGTTTTTTTTATATTAAATAAAACTCGCACCGCAGTTTCCTTATGTCAACCGAGGTAACTAAAAAAACACGGACCACGGTTGTAATATAAATGCGGTTTTTTTGTTTTGTTTTTAAAGTAAATGCTTACCACGTTAACAAATAACCGTGGTAAAAAAATAAACGTACCACGGTTTCATCGGACCGTGGTAAGCTTTTAAAATTACAAAACCACTGATAACTGCGGTCTCCCTTTTAATCTTTTAGGGTTTGTTTCGCGGGCATCGCAAGCTTACTCGTTCGATTTTCACTTGTGAAGTTGCTCCAGTAAGTACCCTCGCCGATCCTCCCTCCTTCGTCGTTGCCACTGGCCGCCGAAGCCCATGCCGTTCCGCCCTCCTTCGTCATCGCCACCTGCCGCCGAAGCCCTCGCCGTTGGTATCGATCGTTCTCCGCCAGTACTTCTCCTTTACCAACGCGGCCCCTCGCCGGTGCTTTTCCTCCCCGACACGGCCCCTCGACGATGCTTCTTCCTCCCCGACGCGGTCCCTCGCCGGTGATTCTCCCTCCCCGACGCGGTCCCTCGCCGGTGATTCTCCCTCCCCGACGCGGTCCCTCGCTCGCTAGTGCTTCTCCCTCCCCGGTAAGCTTTTGTTCTGTACGTGTAAAGGTCCCTCGCCAGTCTCATTTTATTCATCTTGTCTATCCTCATATTCTATTTCAAGTTTCTACACTGATGTTGATCGCCGGTCTCGTTTTCTCAGTTCTCAGTTATGGAATATGCTGAAGTTATTGAATACTGTTTCAAGTTTGCTTTTCTCAATTTTCAAATTTACTGATGTTGACCTTGCCTTTTGTTCTGTACGTGATATTTTGTTTCAAGTTTGTTTTTCTCAGTTCTCAAGTTTGATTTTCTCAGTTATTGAATATTTGCAGGTATCTTCACTTTTCTAACTCGTGACAATCAACTTTTTTCGAATCAATATATTATTGATATTTGTTCTTCTGAATTGGGTGTTTCTGGTTTTGTTGATTCTCACTGATTTGTGAAGTTTTGATACAATTAGGGGATATGAAGCTGTAAAGCTTAATGTAAGAACAAGAAGTAGAGTGGCCACTACTTCTAATTCGCCTCGTCATCCACAATCAGTTGACGGTAGCAGTTCACCTCTTCATCCTTAGTTGGCTAATAGCAGTCTAGAATCTGCAATTGGGAAACTGGAAGAAGGAAGGATTCAGTGTCATCCTCTTCCACTCCCACCGAGTTCTCCTACTAGCCCTTCTGCTATGCACAACTCTAGAGCTAGTTTTGCAGCAGAGAACACGAACAATGCTCAGTCTAGATGGAAGAAAGGCAGGCTTCTTGGACGAGGAACTTTTGGACATGTTTATCTTGGATTCAACAGGTAATAGAAACTCTCTATGAACATAGCCAAGCATGGAAAATGATCTATTTTGATAATGATTGCTTGTGAATTTTTGTTGTCTTGGTTTATATGTGTTTTTGAATACCAGTTACCAATTTTTGGGTTAACAAAAAAGGCATGTTAATGTATGTAATAAAAGACGTTTCAGATGTTTACCTTTCAACTCTAATCATAGTGAAATCTTACAGTGAGATGGGAAGATTATGTGCAATAAAAGAAGTCAAGTTAATATATGTTGATCAGAACTCAAAAGAGTGTCTGAAGCAACTCAATCAAGTGTAAAGTTGATCTCTGAACATTTAGGATTGAACTTTCAACTTGTGACAGTCAACTTCTATCCAACTCGAATCTTTCTCTCAAACTCACACTTCTATTGCTTCTATTCTCTGAATTGAAAATTTTCTCCCTCGGAGTACAGCTGAGTCGCCCTTGATCGTTCTCAGCTTTCTAGCTACTGTTCTTCTCTTGTTAGAGTTTGATTTTGTCAACTTAATTCTACCCTTACTTGACTATGTATATTTGAGCAATATAATTTCAGTGATGCTAGTGCCAAGTCTTTTTATTCCTATAACTGTGAGCTAGTCATTCCAAAAACTAAGTTTGTTTGATAGATTTGATCAATTTGAAGGCCCAATTCAATTTTCCTCTTAAGTATCCTTGGGGTTCAACTTTATAAAGCAAAATCCTAATGCCAAAAGTTTGTTACACAATTGTTCCCATTGATAATTTCCAATTTATTTTCCTATAACATTTACAGGAAGCTCATAACTTTGAAGACTTTGTGTAGAATTTCAAGGGTGATCCTACAGTGAAAATTCCCCAGGTGTACAAAGAACTTTCTGGTTCACGTGTTTTAGTAATGGAATGGATTGATGGCATTCGATGCTGTTGAATTCCTTAGGTTTTGATGGTAACAAACATTCAACTAATCTGGGTACTAAGTGTTTCAGGAACAAAGACAGTTATCTCAGGGAACCATTGCAGCAAAGGATCGCAGAGGGAACAAAGCTTTGTTCATGTGCTTTGTTACCTCTCAAGGAACAACAGTGACGAACAAGATCAAAGCTGTGAATGGAAGGAAGAAATCCAGCGTGCTGAATTATGGAAACAAATCAAGAAGCACACGCGGTAAAGGATGAAAGACTTCGACTGCAAGGATTAAAGCCGATCGAGAAGATATGGAGAGAGAGAAGCCCGATTATTTTATCTTAGGAAATCTTTCATAAGATAAGATAATTGGAGAGAGGGGATTATATCTTATCCGGTTATATTAATTTAAGGAATCTTTTCTTTAATTAATATAGACGGTTGGGATATTATTTCTTCAATCAAATCATATCTTCTTGTTACCTTATTTGGAGAAATCTTATCTTGTTACGATTAGGGTTTAGACGAGTTGTATTTATAGGAGTGTGGGATTAATTTCTATGTACGAACTCGGGGCATCAAACGAAAAGAAAAGAAAAAGAGAGTGAAGTGTTTGTGAGTGTTTGAGGGTTGAGTTCGATTCATCGTTGTAGAAGAGGTTTCAAATCTAGGTGGGAAGTCTAGAGGTTGAAGTCCAGGATACAAGTGTAATCGAACAAGAAATCAATAAGACAAGTAGACGCTTCAAAATCCTCTCAAGCGGAAGCTTGAATGTAGTGGTTTTTCCTTGAGAAGCTAGTTTTGCCAATCAGGGTTTCCACTATATATCGTGAGTTCATTCGTTATCTTTCTTACTGTTTTTAATCCGCTGCATCTTCTGTGGGAACACAGCTTTTGTTCCTTCAGACGTAACTCTAACGATCCAACAATTGGTATCAGAGCCTGATGCTCTAGATTGTTTTCGTTTTAGACTTTGCAGGAAAGATGTCGTCAAGCAACGCTATTGGTGATTCATTCTGGAAGCCACCAGTCCTGAAGGGAGGTGAATATGACTGGTGGGTTGAGCAAATCGAATCCCATATTTGTTCCCTCGATGGACAGATATGGAGAATCATCGAGGTTGGCCCCATGGCTATCCCAAATGAAAAGGACGCTACAAAGCCTAAGCCAAAGATCGACTACACCGATGGAGACTGGAAGAAGCTGGAGAAGAATTGCAGAGCCAAGAAGATCCTTCACATGGCCCTTCTCTCCACGGATCTCAAGAAAATCATCGGTTACAAAACCGCCAAGGAGATTTGGGAAGCTCTAAGACGTCTCCATCATGGAAATGAAGATGTCAAGAAAAACAGAATTCTTTCCTTGATGAAGGAGTACGATCAAATTTCTCAAGGAGAGGATGAACACATTCAAGAGTTCTACTCCAGGTTCCAGGGGATCGTAGGTCAATTGGAGTTCCTTGATGAAGAGATGCCAGACTGGAAGCTCACTCATCACTTTAAGCAAGGCCTCAACTCTCAGTGGGACGCAATTGCTCTCGCTCTGTACTCCCAAACTGACGTCAAGTCTCTCACCATGGAAGAGGTTGTTGCCAAGCTTGAAAGCAACGCATCTGTATACAACCACAAGATGAACAAAAAGGGAGAAGAGAAGGCTCAAAGCATTGCCTTGAAGGTTGAACGTGCCTTTGACCTATCTCAAGTTGAAGACGAAGATGAGGACGGTGATGAAGATGTGACTCTCATCACTAGAGCTATGAAGAAAATATGGTCTCAAAACAAGGGCACACAGAGTTCCTCTGAAGGGAACAGAAACATGAAGGATGTCGTTTGTTACCACTGCCAACACAAGGGATATTTTGCCAATAACTGCTTCAAGAAAAAGGCTAGTCACCCTCAGGTTCGTGAAGGGAAGCAAGCAATGGTCGTAACATAGGGTGATACTGACTCAGAGGATGAAGAATCTTCTCATTCAAGAGATGTCTTCTTGATGGCCATAGAAGACCATGACAAATCAAAAGGCGGTATGCAGGGAACTGAGGTAAGTGAATCTGAACTCATCTCTAGCTTGAAAAGGAAGTCAAAAGAAAGCTTAGTTTCCTTCATTAAGAAGCTTGTTCATGAGAATAGTCTTTTCAGTGAACAGATTAAAGATAGGGATGAATCGATCTCAAGTTTGATCGAAGAAAACAAAGGATGGGCAGAAAAAGTGGTCAAACTTGAGAAAGGCTCATCCTCTTCTCCAAGCTCTTGCACTGAGTGTCCTAAACTCACTAAAAAGATTACATCTCTGGAGTCCTCTGTTTCCTCACTCGAGGTTGAGTCATTAATGTTGAAACTAGGAAATGCAAAACTGTCTAGTAATCTAACCAAACTCATTGAGGAACAGAAGGACAAGCCAAAAGGTATTGTCTTTGTTGCAGCCAAGAATGAAAAGAAGACTGAATCAAAGGAAGTATCTCACTTTGGGATTGGCTATCAACCCAAACTTCCTGTTGATGGAACCAAGCAAAAAGGATCTAAAGTCGAAGGAAAACAGTCTGTAAAAGAAAAGGGGGAAAGTTCCTCCGGAGGGAACAAAAGCAAAAACTGTTCAAACTCGACTGAGGAGAGTAAGGCTTGGTACCATGGACAGAAGGCTCATGCCATTTGGTTGAAGCAATCTCAAAGCAGTAAGTCCAATAATATTGATTTTCATTCAAGGATTGCTAATAAAACAATTTGGCCTGGAAAGAGCAAGTATGCAGATCTGAAGTTCCATAGGGTCTGTTGGTATTGCGGACACTCTGGTCACTACAAGCAAGAGTGCCTTCTGAAGCAACACAATGAGGAGATTGCTCGCACTACTAGGGAGCAAATGAATGTTGAACCTCCAAAGATCAGATATGTTGCTCCTACGCCCAGAAAGCATAAGTTTGTCTGGGTTCGCAAAGAACTAACTCTTTCTGTGCAGGATAAAGTGAGGAAAGTTCCCGGTATTTCACTCGTATTAAGTTCAATTACCTGACAAGGAACAAAGCGAGTCTCACCTCACTTCTGCAGGAATGTTTGAGACTCAAAGGCCTGGTGACAAAGGTAAAAGAAATGGATATGTGGATAAGGACTTAATGACTGAAGTGTTCTGTATTTGTATACTCAGGTACCATGTACATCTAGAAAAGACATCACTGTGTGGAGAAAGATTGGCATACAAGGAAATTCATGGAACAAAAGAATCAAACGCCAATTTTCTCATTAGGACACCTGTTGGGAAACTCTACATTCAGTTCCATATGAAGCATGGTTTGTTCCCCTAATCACATGTCTATTTGTTGTGTTCCCTCGATGATTGGCTAAATTACATGGTAAAGTGTGAAAGGTTAATCATCATGTCTTGATCTGCATTCATTCTCTTGATCATTTGTTGAACGCCTTGCTTAGACTCATGCTAATACTTCACTAATGTGCAAAATTGCATGCATGATTCTCTATGCTATCTTGTTAATACATTATTCAGCTTTCTTTCGGCCTAAAAGAGTCAACTTGATGCATTGATCCCTCATTATAAGCCCAAATGATTGTTGACTCTACAACCTACCCTAGCCATCATGCTTGATGCTTTCTATGAGCCTCTCTTATCATCCACATCTGGGAGCCTCTCATTCATGATTAAACATTATTAAAAATTCTCTTATATATTTAGTGTGTGATGTTCTTTGTACCCTCTCTGGTAACATTACCCCCGCATCACACTCCTCTACTTTTTCGGAAAGTTGAAAATACGAATTGTCGCCTCTGTGGTCTGTGGCTGAGATTTGACATGTATGATGTGTAATGATGGCTTGCAACTGCTTGAGAAGTGTTCGTGCATAAAAGGTGATGTGGTGGTTGCGTGATGGTTGTTACGCTTGAGATTTTGTGGGCTTTGATGGATTTGGACAGAATCTTTTACAAGATTTATTTTTGGAAAATATCTTATTGGCTGTGATCTTTGGTAAAAGAAGGAAAGAAAAAGATTGGAATCATTATCCTTAATACTTGAAAAGATATGAAAAAGGATTCTTGTGTTTTCTCCCCTCCTATCTATGGAGTTCTCTGCAAAGTTGTCATGTTACTCCCGTGTGCTGTTTCAAAAAAAAAAAAAATCTGGAACACCACAGGGAACACAAAGAGGGGACAAATGAATCTTTCTTCTACCGGCGGTTGGATGCTAGTAAGCTACACAAGAAGCAGTTTGTGTTGCAAAAAGGTGATGGTTGGGTCTGAAGGGGATCAGATCTGCGAAGGGCCGTGAAGAGTTTGTCTCGCGCAATATCGTTGATTGGCAGAACAACAAAGGCGACTTATGGAGGATGTGCGTGCTCTAACGGCTACTCATACTCCGGATCCCTCTACAGGCACCAGTGGTACTTGATTCGTCGTTCTCTGGCTAACCAATCCCTCTTTTGTTCCCTAGCACATTTATCCCTTACTGCTTGATTTTCCTTGTCTCTGGCTCATGTGTTTCCATTGACTGGCATGTTGATCATATGTGTTATCTTTGCTTATTTTGTAGTTGTCTTTACATGCAGTCTATGTTTGTGCGTTTCAATCTAATGCAAAAGGGGGTGTTGCTCATCTTGATGTGGTCATTTTCTCTCTATCTCCTTACCTATGTTTTTAATGATGCCAAAAGGGGGAAAATGACAGGTAGCTTTGGTTAAGGGGGAACAGAACATGGTTTCATATGTTACTGAGTTGAGGGGGAACTAATACTGCCTTAGTGGGAAGACTTTCTCTCCATAACTGTCTTTATCTCGTACGTGTATGCTTTATTGTCAAGGGTTTTTGTCACCATCAAAAAGGGGGAATTTGTTGAATTTCTTAGGTTTTGATGGTAATAAACATTCAACTAATCTGGGTACTAAGTGTTTCAGGAACAAAGACAGTTATCTCAGGGAACCATTGCAACAAAGGATCGCAGAGGGAACAAAGCTCTGTTCATGTGCTTTGTTACCTCTCAAGGAACAACAGTGATGAATAAGATCAAAGCTGTGAATGGAAGGAAGAAATCCAGCGTGCTGAATTATGAAAACAAATCAAGAAGCACACGCGGTAAAGGATGAAAGACTTCGGCTGTAAGGATTAAAGCCGATCGAGAAGATATGGAGAGAGAGAAGCCCGATTGTTTTATCTTAGGAAATCTTTCCTAAGATAAGATAATTGGAGAGAGGGGATTATATCTTATCCGGTTATATTAATTTAAGGAATCTTTTCTTTAATTAATATAGACGGTTGGGATATTATTTCTTCAATCAAATTATATCTTCTTGTTACCTTATTTGGAGAAATCTTATCTTGTTACGATTAGGGTTTAAACGAGTTGTATTTATAGGAGTGTGGGATTAATTTCTATGTACGAACTCGGGGCATCAAACGAAAAGAAAGGAAAAAGAGAGTGAAGTGTTTGTGAGTGTTTGAGGGTTGAGTTCGATTCATCGTTGTAGAAGAGGTTTCAAATCTAGGTGGGAAGTCTAGAGGTTGAAGTCCAGGATACAAGTGTAATCGAACAAGAAATCAATAAGACAAGTAGACGCTTCAAAATCCTCTCAAGCGGAAGCTTGAAGGTAGTGGTTTTTCCTTGAGAAGCTAGTTTTGCCAATCAGGGTTTCCACTATATATCGTGAGTTCGTTCGTTATCTTTCTTGCTGTTTTTAATCCGCTGCATCTTCTGTGGGAACAAAGCTTTTGTTCCTTCAGACGTAACTCTAACGATCCAACAGATGCACAAGCCAAAAGGTTTGAAAGTTGAGATGCAATTTTTGACATGTTATTCTTTTACGAGTTAGTATCTATTGATACTTCAAGTTGTAGTAATCATAACTTATTTCAATTTAATTCATGCTATTAAAGATCTAGGGATTGATTTGAATGGATTTTTTTATTGTATGTGTAAGTTTGCATTGAGGCAGTTACTATACCCACAAGACTATGATATACAATTAAGATAAAAGAAGGTGATTAATTTAGACTCTGGAAATCGTTAGTAGATAGTTTATGACTCTGGAAATCGTTAGTAGATAGTTTAATTTAGACTCTAATCACCTAACTGAAAGGACATTTGCAGCATAATGCTCACCTTTCATCAATTGACTAGAAGCTCTTATAATAGAGAAAGTTGCTGCCCATTATCTGTTTGTTTGTAAATGTTGAGGATATTCTTCCAAGTAGCTGCATATATTGGTACATATGACAAGTGACAACTTGTTGGCTCATCTGTTTCATTAGCTTCTATCTCCGTGCACTTTTTTGCATATGAAAAATATAATAATGAAAGCGACTTTAAGTTTCCACCCGAGTTATCTTTAATTAGATGTTTCAAAGCAAGGTATCATAAGAATGAGGGGTGTAGTTATTATCCGAACCAGGAATTTTTAGAGCTATCTGTAAACTTTGTTTCATGTATTGTTGCTCACTGTTTTTGCTATTGTGATAGGAGGAGTGTTCAAACTGTGGTGAAGGCCACATCCCAGGTTGATAAGTTCTCTAAGAGTGATATAATAGTGTCTCCCTCTATTCTCTCTGCTAATTTTGCAAAATTAGGAGAGCAGGTAATATTTGACATCTTTTTCCAAAGACAAATCAACATCGTCTACTGTCATTTGCTATAATTTGTTCGTCTTTAAATTAAAACATGCAGGACCAACATTCGTGTTTTTTGTATCTGTTGATTGTCATTAGATAACTCTACTGCACCAACTTAAGATGCCTTACCTGAATATCATTCTGAAATTTATGATTGAAATTTCTACTCTTGTTCTCATAAGGTAAAAGCTGTTGAACTGGCCGGTTGTGATTGGATCCATGTGGATGTGATGGATGGTCGATTTGTTCCAAATATTATAATCAGACCTCTTCTAGTAGATGCTTTGCGCCCTGTGACAGATCTGCCATTAGATGTACACTTGGTAATCACCTTCTTTTATCTTAATTGTATATCATAGTCTTTGGGTATATTGGCTAACCTATCCCAAAATGTCACAGATGATTGTTGAACCTGACCTAAGGGTGCCAGCAATCTGATATTGTTTGAATTGAAGTTGATAGAAGACCCCTTTGATTTTTGTATTAGTCATTAAATAATCTTTTTGTAATCACAGGGAGTCATAAATGCAGATCACTCTGTTCATATAATAATCAATAAGAATTATTGTATGATTTGTCTATCCCCGTCTGCATGTGGTTGAGTGCCCATCAATATATGAAATGCTGCCAAATCCAGGGTTTGAGTGGAAAGAGGAACCTCTAATTCAAGTGTGGCGTAAGCAACCTGGAAGAAGAGGAAGACTCTTCGGTAGAACTCGAGTCATATGGGGAAATTGAGTGCTGCAGTGTCTTCGAAGAAGCATTGAAGAACAAATTCTAAATCAAATAATTGATTTAGACTGTTTATTTCATAAATTCTCTAATCTTTGTAAATTTAGAGAGTATTTTGGTTCATGGAATGTATATCAAGAATATTTTGTTTGGTTTATTTATTTATTTTTAAAAAAGAAGCTGGACAGCAGTTATTTTTCATAACCGTTGTCCAGTTGCATTTTTTTTATAAAAAAAAACTAAAGTGCACCACGGTTCTTCAAGAACCGTGGTCCAACTTTACCGCGGTTGCTAAAAAAACCGCGGTCCGAATCCTTATCACGCTTACACTAAACCGCGGTCCGGTAATGTTAACCACGGTTTATCACAACCGCGGTCCGGCTACCACGTTTTTAAAAAACCGCAGTCCGACTCACCACGGTTAACCAAAAATGTGGTCCGAGGACCGGACCGCGCCGAGAACAACCACGGATGGATAACCGTGGTTCTGTGCCTTAAATAACCGCGGTCCGGCCCTATATTTTGTACTAGTGTTGCTATGGACTTCGTCACGGGGTTGCCGAAGACTCAGAGTCAAAAGGATGCTATATGGGTAATCATTGACAGGCTCACGAAGAGTGCTCACTTCGTGGCTATTAAATCAACATGGGGAACCCAGAAGCTATCAGAAGTTTTCCTACACGAGATTGCCCGTATGCATGGTACACCAAAGACCATTGTATCGGATCGTGACGGCCGATTCATGTCGAGATTCTAGAAAGAACTTCACAAGGCCATGGGAACCGAGTTGAGGTTCAGTACTGCGTTTCATCCTCAGACGGATGGACAGTTTGAGAGGACCATCCAGACCTTGGAAGATATGCTAAGAGCTTGCGTACTTGATCGTCCGACCAGCTGGGAGAACAGCCTAAGTCTGATTGAGTTCACGTACAACAATAGCTGGCATGCTACCATTAAGATGACTCCATTCGAGGCATTGTACGGTAGGAAGTGCAGGTCGCCAATTTGTTGGGATGAGAATGTCGATAAGGTTCTGCTCGGACCAGAGTTAGTCGAAAGGACTGCCTCGGACATTGCTTTGATCAGGTAGAGGATGTTGACAGCTCAAAGTCGACAAAAGTCTTACGCAGATCTGAAGCGCAGGAATGTCGAGTTTGAGGTTGGTGACAAGGTGTTTGTTAGGGTGTCGCCATCCAAGGGCGTGTTCAGGTTCGGAAAGCGTGGGAAGCTTAACCCTCGCTACGTGGGACCGTTTGAGATCCTTGACAGGGTGGGGTCTCTAGCGTATCGTTTAACATTGCCGCCGTCGGCGCATCCAGTGCATAACGTGTTCCACGTGTCCTTGTTGAGAAAGTACGTGCCAGATGTGTCTCATGTGATGAGTTATAAGGACATCGAGATTCAGGCAAATGGTACCCACGAGGAAATACCTGTGCGTATTCTCGAGCATCGCGAGAAGCACTTGTGGAACAAGGTGGTACCATTAGTACGGATTTTTTGGTCCAAGTCTGGATCTGAAGAGGTTACTTGGGAAACCTAGGAGATCGAGGCTGATATGCTTAGTCATTTTCCCGAGCTATTTTTGGCCTAGTTCCGGGGTCGAAACTTTTTTAAGGGGGTAGTGATGTAACATCCCTCGTTTTTCGAGCTTTTGCGAGCTATTTTTGGCCAAGTTTCGGGATCGATTTTTTTTTTAAGGGGGAAGTGATGTAATACCCCTCATTTTCAGTAAGGGTATTTGGGTAATTTCCCAACCATCGTTCTGTAATTATGACGCGTTTGGCAAAATTCGGAATTTTTGTAACTCATATAATCTCTGTAATAATCCTTTGAGCGTTATAATATACATTTCGATGTATTATCGAGGCTTGGAATAATTGTTTGGATGGGAGTATTCAATGTTGGGGATGAATCCACGTGTAAAACCGCGACCAGAGGGCAAGTGGATGCAAACGCGGCATTTCCGCGACAGCATAAGAACTTCTGCGATCACGGAAAATTGTTCAGCGTCGTCTTCGTCTTCCCTTCGCGTTACGCCGGTTGAGATTTTGCCGTTTCGCTGAGGAAGGGAGCTCGACCGCTTTAGTTGCTCGGCGTTGAGCTTCCGTGAGCCTATATAAGGGAGGGTGGTGGCCTCAGATCTCTCATCCACAACTGCAAACAATCTCTCCTTCTCTCGTTTTCCTGTCGCCAGAGTTCGTGCCCTCGTCGGAAGCTCGCCGGAGCTCTTCGTGTTTCGTTTGGTGGTGCATCGGTGGTCTGGAGTGGTAGCAGCATTGCTCGAAGCCAAGGAAGCCATCGTGCACGTCGTCGGTAAGCTTCATAATCGATTTAGGGTGGCATCTGGGAAGGATCCGCGATCGCGGCTATGAACACCGCGACCGCGGGAGATGCCCAGAGATCCGCGACCGTGGAATCCAAAACCGCGACCGCGGCTTGCCTGGGCAAGCGCGATTGTGGATGGGACGAGCCCGGTCACGAATGCGACCCTCGTTTCCTTTCGTTTCTTTAGATTCGTATCATTATTCGTATCAAATCTAACCTAGGGTTATGTCGTGGGTTCGTTGTCGTCTACGGAATCCGTAACCAGATTCCGTTTCCAATTCCTAGATACCCGGAACCCGACAACCTACGTTCGTCTCAATTAAGGCAAGTGGCGGTTCACTCTTCCTTATCATTTCATGTTTTCGTTAATTATCAATTATTTTAATTGTTAATTAAATTGGGATGAAGTGTTGTTTTTGTTTGGGAATAAATTTTATAAATGTGTGATTTAAAATGCGATATTATAATAGGTTGTATATACTGCTAGAAACAACACTATTATATCTGTTATTACCGTGATGGTATTGGTGTGGATTTTATGTATGAACTTAAATATATAGTTAGAACTAGTATTCGTAGGAATGCTATGTATCTCATTGCGAGTGCTGGCTGTTTCTTTATAACCGTGGTGCGTAGGATGTCCAAGCCCTAACACCCTGTCCTGGTCATGACCTACCCCTATCCGAGTATAGGGGTGGTGCACACAGCTGGTGCCAAACATTCGGGAAATGTTCCCAAGATATCTCTCGTATCGGGATGATATATTTATTTGATAAAAACTGTAACATGAATATACGTTTTGAAATTAAATAAGATAATTGCGATTATGCACATAATTAATATACCCTCGGGCGAGGAGTACAACGTGGAAACCGCCCGGACTTCGATTAGAGTAAGTCCTCCTTCCAAATCTGAATTCCCATTGCGCGGTGAGGTTAGTCGTGGACCCAAATGGTCAAGTCATTTTAAACGCTTGTGTGAAACTATAACGTTCCCAAACACTTGTCATACTTTCCGATAAGACTCAATCTTTCGGAGTCTTCTCTTCATACGTTTCCCTTAAGACTCAATCTTTTGGAGTCTTCTCTTGTTCATACCTTTTCGTATGTTTCCGTAACCTAATACGACTACTTAGAACCTTTCTATTTGACACTTGCATAGTCTTTCATTAGACTAACCAACCGGTTATTTTCCTTTGCATGGTTGGCTAGTGTCATCCGTCTCATACGGCACATCAGGAAAACTTCCTTTTCGTGAAGGCTAGTATACGATGTTGAAGGCAGATGGAGGTTTAAAAAAGTTTTCCAAGGTTGAAGATCCTAGGCGTGAGATCGCACAGATCAAGACCCATTATGATGTTTAATTATTTAAAAGACTTTCACTGTATTAAAACAATTCTGTATTTTGGACGTATTTGGTATTCGCAGATGTAATCTGTGACTTTGGTTTGAATAAACTTTATGATATTTAATATAATTTGTGTTATTTCATGGTTGTTATATAATGGTTAAGCCTTGGGTGACTTTGGATGCGTAATCTGAGGTCACTGACGGTAATACTTTCAAGGAAATATTTGAGGGTGTTACAGCCACAACTGTGGTGAAACTGGGCATAAAAGTTTTGATTGCCAAAAGGAGAAGCGGGTATGTTATAATTGTGGGAAGGAATGCCACATGCAAACATACAGTAGGCAGAAGGGTCAAGGGCCAACACAATCATATCAGGCCTCAAATGTTGGCAGTAGGCAAAACCCAAAGTCGGAAGTGTCCGCTCCTGAGCAATCTATTTCTCGTAATAGAGGCAAAGCGCCTATCGAATCTTTGGGTCAAGGGTAACGACTCTTTGTGATACGTCACCCCGATGAGAAGGAAACCCTATACAAGTAGTGGTATTTTGTAAAGCTTTTTTGTAAGAATAAGGAGCGATAACTTATGTCGATAGTCTCCATAGTTTAGTAATCTGTATGTTTGACATTTTATCAATTGTTTTAATGTAATGTTTTGAATAATAAAGAAGTATTTCCTTGTTCCGAAAATTACTAAATTCGTTACTATTGCAAGTTGTTCGTTAATATGAGAATCCTTGAGTGCCAAAAGTAGTACATGTCATGTGTTGAGAAAGACTGTGTGGACTCATAAAGGATAGTGTTGAGTTGGGACATGTGTGATTGTTCCCTACCTTGTTAGCGCTAGTTTCGAGGTCAAAACTATTCGTAAGAACCCCTCTATGTTCTTGAAATAATGTCAAGTTGGGAATTGACATTATTTGTTCCATTTGCTCGAAGTCATGAGCATTGTCTCGAGAGGTTAATGTTGTAAGGATTCCTTGTGCATGCTATAAGGATTTGGTGTGTGTATTAATGCTCTATGGAGTTTGAGGTTATTCCTCATGTGCATACTCTGAGCATTATATGGGGTGAGTTGTATAAGTTATATATTTAAGTGAATAAATGTATAAGAGAGATATTTCATAAGGAGTTCATTTTTTCTAAAATGATCGTACTCTAATACGATCTTGAATAAACTTTAGAACCAAAGAGTTATGGTTATGGGATTTATAAGTGAGTGTGCCCATTGTAGGGCTAGTGGTTAAAGCTTTTGGAAAAGCTAAGTGTGCGAAATCATAAGAATTACTTTGGAAGATGACAGGGCCGGAAACCGGTGTCGTTTTCCTGTCAAAGAAATCCTAATTCACCTACTAGAGTATAGCAAGCAAGTAAAGGTCGATCCCACAGGGAGTCGGTTATCTGTATGCAATTGACTTGTGGCTGACAAGTAACAGGGTTTTTTTTAGAATAATCGCAGAGTAAAAATGATTCAAGCTTTAAAGAAAGAATAAATATGATGAGGGGAAGTATTCCACTAAACAAATATCCACACTGCAGATGAAACAGGTCGATCACTGATAACTATTGTTCCAAGTTCTTTTCACAATCTTATAGTCGTTCCCATCCTGATCATAATTAACTACCAATTCAGACAGTTGTTGGCAGGACTTACCACAATATCAATAGAAGAAAACCTTACTATCAATAGAGCAATAGCATTCAAACAAGGATATAGGATACATGCAAATAGAAGAAAACCTTACTACTTAACATGTAAATAACTCTCTCTCATAATTACACACTCGTATTCCACTATATGTAACAATTGTGTTTGCCACTAGACATGCACTCGCATTCCGCTATATTCAAATCCTAGCACTATGATAAATGTCAATAAACCTAGTTAGCTACGCTAGAAGAATCAACATAAACCAATAGACAATATGCTCAAGAGAGTTAAACCAACTTAATAAGATATAGAACAAGGAATAGAAATCTCACAACCAATCCATTGCAATGCTTCAATTGTCTAGCGAAACAAACGTGTTTAGTTCTCCATGGGTTAAAACCCTAGAGGTAGAATGAAAAACGAGAGTCCCCTATCTAGGACCTGGAAAAGATCTTAAATAGGCAAAGGAAAATAAGCTAAACCTAACAATAATAATAAAGGAAATAAAATAATAAAAATAGGAAAATCCGAAATTGCAAAATAGGAAATAATGTCTCGCTGGCCGCGAGGCGTCAACAAGCCCACCGCGGGGCGCGGTGCCTTCTCTGAGATCCACCGCCGGTCGCGGTCATCCCACCGCGGGGCGCGGTGACGGTGTCTTCTTCAGCTTTTGCGACACTTCCGTAAAAACGCCATAACTTTTGATTCCCAACTCGTATTGCGCTCATATTTTGAGGACTTGTAGTAGACTTCACGATCTAACTCCTCGATATGGAATCACTTCATTTGGACATCTGAGTAGAGAGAACGAACCATTTGAACTCAACACATTGTTCTTCTACTCTTCAATACACTTCAAACTTCTATAAATCCCATGATTTCTTCACTTCTCCACTCTAACTCCATAATCCACGATTGTGCTCTAAATCCATCCAAATGGCGCCTCAAACCTGGTAATAACCCCTAGATATGTACTACAAAATAGCGCTGATCAAATCCCCCATGCTTAAACCTTGCTCGTCCTCGAGTAAGCTAAAGTCAACCTACTCTTCCAATCAAATCCCAAGGTTTCAAGAAGCATAGAAAAATCAACCCTCCAAGAATCATACCCAACAATAATCTCCAGGCAGCCAATACAATATAAGCCCAGCACAATAAACTACAACATCAAATCAAAAAAATCTCAACACCCCACACAATCAAGCCAAAAGGAAAGCAGAGTACTTCCCCCAAGCTTATCTCAAACACCATAGAGTGAATAAAAATCTAATCCTATCTCCTATCTATCTTCTTATCTCTCCAGAGTGACCTACCCGAATCCTCCTTATAACTCCTCTTCTTATGTCGCCACGCCAAAATGAGGAGCCTAAAATTCACTCTTCTTCTTTTCACTCATTTTGCCAAGGCGCCCTTTCGGGTTTTCACCACCACTCATTTCATTTTTCAATAGATGGGCTCACAATATGCTCACATCACTCTTGACCGATTATTACCCCAGCCTAATGTTGGTCCAAGCCACCTGCTTATTACCTAGGCTGCCCTTTCGGGTTTTTGACCTATCCCAGGATTTCAATTTTAGCCTTTTTTCAAATTTTTGGCTCTTTCTCTTTTTTATTTCTTTTCCTCAATGACATAGCAAGTATAAAACCTTCCCCCATGCTTAAACATTACATTGTACTCAATGTAATGAAAAGACAAAAGAGTAGAAGCACAGGGAAAAGCAAAAAAATAACTCACAAACGTCGCCAAGCTGCTTGGACACTGAAGGTGTCGTTGGCGGTCTTCTCAATAAATGCCCAGGTCTCTGGTGTTGGGCGGGTGTCTTCATCAACTCTATAATCTTCCCCTACCATGCAACCAAAAGGGAACCACTTTGGTGAGTAGTGGTAAAACAATGATATTAGGATTGCACGGCCTTCTAGGGACACTTGATGGAGCCCAGATAGAATCATGGTGGGGGCTCTAGTGTTCCTCCTCCTCATTTGTCAATTGTAGGGCCATCATCGTTGTCAAATAATGTGTGGGGCTAAGGTCTCCTCCTTGACAACATGATGCACATCTCCATGGGGAACTCTGGACAGCTAGCCTTCGGCATAACTTTTTTTTTTTCAAAATTGTTTTTTTTCCTCCCCGTTTAAGGTTTTTTCGGGGAGTGACTTAGTGCAGGGATGGAAGAGACTTACAATGGTGTGGAAACACCTTCTTCAATAGGCATGGGTCTCTTCCCTGCAGGTTAGTCGGAAACAAAAACAAAAGCAAAAACACAAAAAAAAAAGCAAAAACAAAGAAAGAAAAACAAGAAAAAAGAAATACATACCTCGGGTTGCCTCCCGGACAGCGCCTTAGTTAACGTCGTTGGCTCGACATCCTACTCATCCTCTCAACTTGGGTTGCTCATAGCAACTGAACATCTGGGATCTGGATCTGGGGGGTGCCTCTTTGTATGCTTTGTGTTGAGCGTGACCCCCAATCTCCTGCACTTCTTTGTGGGTGTACCGTTGTGCATACCCATGAATGCACTTGCCATCTTTAGAAATGGCCTACACAACATCTCAGGGCCGACATGCTTATCTTGTCCCGTATCCAATATGTAAAAATTCGCCATTTGTGTCAAGGCCTCCTTCTTGTGCTTCCCCTTTGGTTTCTTTTTGATCTTACCTAGCGCCCTTAAAAGTTCTGTGTAGCATGGGGCGCTGTTTGCTAAATGGGCCAAAGGGATGGTTGCCTTGCAGCTACTGGAGGTGTCGAAGAGATCCTTGTCGTCGATTATCATCCCCTCCTTTAGTGCCTCCGGAAAGGGGACAGGGAGCTTTTCAGAACCAAGAGGAGGAAATTTTGGACGAACATAGGAGTCCTCTTCTTCATCATGATCAAGATTTGGGCTTTCACCGCGGGGCGGTGCTCTTGGCCGCGGGGCGGCAATGTTAACTCAGGACAACTGAGAGTTGCCGCCGGGTCGCGGTGGGTGTCGCCGCGGGGTGGTGGAACTTGCCCATTGTCAATTTCAACCCTGTCGTCCTTTTCAACAGTAGGAGCGACTTGCAATTCCTTGCCACTTCGGAGGGTCACCGCATTTACACTTTCTTGCGCGGCCCTTTTGTCCAACCTAGTGACCACATCTGTCAACTGACCCACTCTCTCTTCCATGCTCTTGATGCAGGCCGCAGTTGTTTGCACATGAGTTGTGAGGTGCATTGTTAAGGTCGTGAGCATCTTGTTAGTTGAAGGGGAACTACTAGCCTGTGGGGCAACTGGTATCTCATCAAAATGAGGTTGTGGCGGTTGTTGTAGCTGTTGTTGATCATGTCGAGGTCTAATAGGTCCGTAACCTCCAACAGCGTATACTTCAGTAGTAGTGGCATCCTGAAGTTGGGGACAAGCATTGGTGTTGTGAAATGGGTCAACGCAAATTCCACAAGCTTTGTGTTGTTGAGGTGCTTCTTGTTTACTCATCTTCACAATAATGTCTTTCAATGAAGCAATTTCTTGCAATAGATGTGCATCATTGGAGTTGACAGCGTCAACTCCTCTGGTCTTTGGGGCTTCATCAAAATCCCTTGTGCTCTCAGCCATATCATGAAGTTTAATCATGGCTGCATCAGGGGTCATATTCAAGATACTACCACCACAAGTAGCATCTATGATTCTTCTTTCATCATCCAACAGCCCATTGTAAACATAGATTACTAGAGCTTTCTTGTCAAAACCATGGAACGGGCAACTAGAACAAAGTCGTTTGAATCGCTCACAATAGTCATAAAGGGTCTCTTCCTCTCCTTGTTCAATACTGGCAATCGCCCTTTTCAAGGCATTCGCCATCTTGGTCGGGAAATATTGTGCGAGGAATGCCTAATGTAGCTTAGCCCATGAATCTATGCTTCCGCCAGGAAGATGATAGTACCAGTCCTCAGCATCGCCCCGCGGCGGGTTCCACCGCGGGGCACGGTGCCTTCTCTGAGATCCACCGCCGGGTTGCGGTCATCCCACCGCGGGGCGCGGTGACGGTGTCTTCTTCAGCTTCTGCGACACTTCTGTAAAAATGCCATAACTTTTGATTCCCAACTCGTATTGCGCTCATATTTTGAGGACTTGCAGTAGACTTCACGATCTAACTCCTCGAATTGGAATCACTTCATTTGGACATCTGAGTAGAGAGAACGAACCATTTGAACTCAGCACATTGTTCTTCTACTCTTCAATACACTTCAAACCTCTATAAATCCCATGATTTCTTCACTTCTCCACTCTAAATCCATAATCCACGATTGTGCTCTAAATCCATCCAAATGACGCCTCAAACCTGGTAATAACCCCTAGATATGTACTACAAAATAGCGCTGATCAGAAGACCTATTTGAGGTTTCATTATGAGGCTTTCTTAAGAAAATGATATAATGATATGAGGAGTATTAAGACGATTATGTCTTGGATAAATATTAAATTTTGATAAAGCAAAAGGTTGTTTGATTTGGGATAATAAATTGTATGAGGATGATTAAGTATTTAAGGATTTATGAGCGAATAACAAACTCAGTCGGTAAAAGTTTGTTTTGATTTATTTTTTTGGATCAACAGTATGGGGATAACGTAAGTGTATGGATTTTATCAAAAGGACTTGATGAAAAAGTGGTCTATGTCTATTAAGGTGATCATATGACACGTTTCGGGTGCACAAAGTGGTTGATTATGGTCGTATAAAACGAATTATTAAGATCATGTTTGGGCAAAAACATGAATAAGATGTTGTGCGGTTAATTGTAAAAAGATTAAGGAATCTTAAAGGTCTTATGTTAGAGTTTGATTAATGGAAAGATTTGGGGTTAAGAAATGACGTAAGGGCCAAATTTAATTAAGGTAAATAATGAAATAGATGAGATGCATATGTAAGGAGTAAGACGATATGACAATTGGGGGTACTAAGTTAGGTTATAAGGAGATAAGGTATGAACTTTGGGAGTCGTTTATAAAGAGAAAAGTTGAAAGAAAAGGTGTGTTCTCAAGCTTAAGGTGTATTAAGATCGTGTGATGATTTTGGAAACTATGATTCTAAGGTAATCATGACATTGTGAGTATATTAAGAGTTTGCACATGAAATAATATATGGAAACGAGACATATGGGGGATGTCATGGTTGAGGAAACAAATTGACTTTCCTAGGATTAAATTTGAGTGCGAAATAATTGAGGATACTAAACTCAAGTAGAGAGGTTAATGTGGAAATCGATCCCTCTAACTTGGTAGTGTTAGTTTCGGGGTTGAAGTGTTAGTTTCGGGGTCGAAACTATTTTTAAGGGGGTAGTAATTTAATAACCCTCAATTTTAGTAGGGGTATTTGTGTAATTTTCAAACTTTTGTTTTATAAACGAGACGTGTTAGGCATGTTTTGTAACCCTGTAAGAACTATATGAATGTGTGGATACACATTTAATGAAATATATGGGTTCTAATTATTGAAGGGTTGCTAAAATCAGAATTAAGCAAGACCCGCGATCAAGGCCCGAGAGCCGCGAGCGCGACACTGCCCGCAACAACGGTTATGAAACCGCGATCGCGACACCATTGCTTCATATTCTTCCTCGGCTTCTCTGCGGCGTCGACGATTGAAGATCCGGCGTTTCTTCTCTGAGCGGCCGGTGTAGGGAGGTCAAGCGGTTGAGTGACCCTCTCATTAAGTGGAAGAGCTCCACCCTTACCCTAAAATAGGGGCAGATCTGAGAGTTCTTCACAACCTTCATCTCTTCCTCTCGGTTTTTTGTTGTTGTCATCGGAGTTGTGTCATCGTTGATCGTCGTCAGGGTCGAAGTTCCATCAAAGTGAAGCCAGGAGTGGTGGTGGTACGCGCTTGTCCAAGAAGCAAGATCCGAGCCTCACCTTCTCTCGGTATGGCTCCGTTGTGTTTGTTTAAACTTGTCGTCGACGATGGATCCCGCGACCGTGGCATAAAAACCGCGATCGCGGCTGGGCAGAGGCCCGCGATCTCGGCTAGGCATAGAACTGCGATCGTGGCCCATCTTCCACGGGCACGGTTTTGCCCAGCAAAGCCGCGATTGCGGCTATGCAAACCGCGATCGCGACATTGCTTTTTCTTCGTCTTTTCGTTCCTTCATACCCGTATCTAATTAGGGTTTTTAAAACTCATCTCGTATGCGTCATCAGTGTTGGATTGTGCTCGTCTCCATGGCTGATTGTACATACAGGGATCCGACCCTACAGAATGATGACAAATTCCAACGAGAATTTTAGTAGGCAGACGTGCACAAGTTCAAGTTCCCGGATTCGGACCCAACTCTTCGTTCGTCCAGACTAAGGCAAGTGGCGGTTCACTCTTGTTGATTTATTCCATAATCTTCTTGATTATCAGTTACATAATTGACTAATTAAGTTGGAATAAAGTTGTTGAATTGTGTTTGGGAACTTATACGATAAAATGTTGTATTAAAAATGTGAATTTATAATAGGTTATATACATTACTAGAAACAACGCTATTATATCTAATTCTATATGATATTACCATAAAGTGATAAATGGATTTTGGTGTGGATTTATATGTGGACTTACATGCTTAGTTAGCACGAGTTTTCGTAGAAACGCTACGTACCTTGCGAGGTCTAGTCGTTTCTTTATAACAAGTATTAGGAGGTTTTTGCCCTTGTACTCCTGGTCATGACCTACCCTTATTTCATATAAGTGGTGGTGCACTTTGCTAGTGCCAAAATTCGGGATTCGTCCCATGTTCTATGTCTCATTGTGGTCTTAGTAAGGGTTTTAAGTGATAAGAGTGTCGTTAGTTTGAGAAACTAACGTTATAAATAATTATTTTATTAAGTTAAATATATAAGGTTTAAAAGTATAAAGCATAAAGTTTGAAAGCATAGGTGATAAGCACTACTTTGTAGGGCTTAAGTAAGAGTTATTAGAGGGTTTATTGGTGCCATTCGGGTAGATTTAGACACATTCATGTGTATGGCGTTTGGGGGCGAAGTTTGGTGTTTTTGGAGGTGTTTGAGCTGTTTTGGAGATCATAGGAAGCCACAAGGCGAAGACGCCAATGAAGTGAAGAGAAGAGTAGAAGAACAGTGGGCTGAATTTAAATGGTTCGTTCTCTCTACTCAGATGTCCAAATGGAGTGATTCCAATTCGAGGAGTTAGATCTTGAAGTCTACTACAAGTCCTCAAAATATGAGCGCAATCCGAGTTGAGAATCAAAAGTTATGGCGTTTTTACTGAAGTGTCGCAGAAGCTGAAGTACTGGAATCCCACCGCACCCAGCGGTGGGCACTGCCGCACCCGCGGCGAGGTCGTCAGAGAACTGGAGTTTCTGTTAAATGGCCGCACCCGGCGGTGGAGCCACCGCACCCGCGGTGGAGACGCGCTGAAAGTCTTTTACGAGTTTTCTTATTCCCGTTTTATTTTATTTCCGAAACTTTATTTCCAAGTTTGTTATTTTTCTTTTCTTTATTTCTGAATTATTACTTTAGTATTTAAGTTAGGTTTAAGACTTTTTAGAGAGGATCCAATTCTCAAAACCTAGTTGCCACAGAGAAAATAGTTAGACCTAGTTTCATTCATCGTTGTTTTTCCCTTTTGCTCAGGCAGACAATTGAAGCCTTTGGATTGATTGGATTGTGAGGTTATTCCTTTACTCTTTCTATGATTGTATTAATTTTCTCTCGTGCTTAATCTCATTGATCATATATCAATTCCCCTTGATTTGTTGATTAGGAAATCAATTAGATTGTTAATAGTAGTTCCCTCTAGTCTGACAACCTAGAGAAATTAGTATTATGCTATTGGTTCCCCTTTTCCATACAACCTGTTGAGATTGTTATTGATCATACTACTAAGGATTAGAGGATACTGGTTGAGAATCTAAATCCCTTAGTTTGTGTAGAGAATTAATTGCATGTAATTGTATGACTGGTTGCTACACTTGCATGTACCTATCTATTCTTGAACTTCCTGTTGCTATTGAATTAAATCGTGAAGGTTAGTAGGGATTTGTTTAATAGTTAGGGTTATCAAGACTGGTTGGACTGGTAACTAATTCAGAACAAGGATTAGGAGTTTCATGAGTATTGAGGACTAGGAATAACCAATGATCGATCTATCAATCTGAAGTGTGGATATTTGTTTGGCTGAGTTATTTTTCCAATTTGATTTCAAGTCTTTGTTTTTATTTATTTTGGTTTTAATCAGCAAACCCCCTTGGTTACTTGTTGGTATACAATTACATCATTGGAATAGTATTTGATTCTCTGTGGGATTCGACCCTTACTTACCAGACTACATTAGTTAGGTTTGTTTAGGATTATTTTGTATAGGTGTCACGACAACGCCTATCAAATTGGCGCCGTTGCCGGGGAGTCAATTTTACTATTCTAATTGTGTGTTTGTTTACCAACTGTTGTGTGGACCTATCTTACGGTCCACACCTGTGTTACTAATTGGTTTCATTGAGATCTCAATCCAGACAGATGGCAGCATTTGATTTTTACTATCAGCAGCAAGACTGGCCCCATTACTATCCTGAACCTCAAGAGATGAGCCAAAGTTCATATACGTCAATGGAGGAGGGCTTCAAGTCACTTGTGCAGAGCATGATGACTATTCATCAGGCGACAAACTCCAACATCCAACTTCTAACAACTCAAGTTGGAAGTTTGGCAACTCAGCTTGGAAGGTTGGCTCAAGTTGTGGCAAATATGAATGAGGATTTTGAAAAGCCACCACCCCAACCGACCCCAGTGGCTAATGTGAGTGGCATATCACAATTGAAAGGAGAAAAGACAGAGGAGAAAGTCGAGAACCAGCGTCCGTAAGTTTGGACAAAATTTTGCGGATCAGTTCTTGGAGTATACCCTTTGGAAGCGATTCTTGTTGATTACACTCCTCCACCTCGTGATCCTAGGAAGCCACCTCCTCACCTTCCTAAGATGCTAAAAGTGAAGAAGAAGCCGGTGCTTAATATGGAGTCGCGCAGCTCCATAGGTGAGCATGAGGTAAATCTCCCTTTACTTGATCTGATGCATGTTGTGCCTAAATTTGCTAAATACATGAAATGCTTATGCTGGCCTAGGAAGAGGAAGAAATTGACAAGAGTAATTAATTTGAATGAACATGTGTCTGCTGCATTCGGAAGACATTTGCCTGAAAAGTGTAGTGATCCTGACATGTTTAGTATTCCTTGTGATATAGGTTACTCCAGGTTTGATCATTGCATGTTAGACTTGGGCTCATCTATTAATGTGTTACCCTACTCTGTGTATAAATTGCTAGATCTTGGACCTTTGCTTGAAACTGATTTAGTTATTCAATTTGTGAATGGATCCAAAGTTTTTCCGAAAGGAATAGTTGAGGATGTTCTTGTAAAGGTTAATAAGATGATTTTTCCTGTGGATTTTGTGGTGTTAGACATTGGTTATGATATGCATGTGCCCCCTATACTGTTAGGTAGGCCTTTTCTTAAGACTGCTAACATCCGAATCATTATGAGTAGAGGTATTGTGTCTGTGAAGTATGGGGGTGATAGGGTGACATTTAAGATATTTGATCATAAGAAACACCCTCCTGATAGTAAGTCTGTGTTGTGTTCTGGATTGAGTGATATCACATGATCATAGTAGCACAATGTCAAGCCATGACAATAACTAAGGCGCTATCCGGGAGGCAACCCGAGGTATGCTTTTCTTTTCTTGTTTTTCTTTCCTTATTTTTGCATTTGTTTTGGTGTGTTTTTGTTCTTGTTTTTGTTTCCGACTAACCTGCAGGGAGGAGACCCATGCCTATTGAAGAAAGTGTTTACCACCATTGTAAGTCTTTCCTTCCCTGCACTAAGTCACCCCCCGAAAAAACCTTAAACGGGGAGCAAAAAAAAAAAAAAAAAAAAAAAAAAAAGTTTTACCGAAGGCCAGCTGTCCAGAATTTCCCATGGAGAAGGTGCGTATCATGTTGTCAAGGATGATACATTGCCTTACACTTGATTTGGCAACGATGATGGCCCTACAATTGACAGCTGAGGAGAAGGAACACTAGAACCCACACCATGATTACATCTGGGCTCCATCATGTGTTCCTAGAAGGCCGTGCAACCCCGCCATACATGCTATACCACTATTCACCAAAGTGGTTCCCTTTTGATTGCACGGTAGGAGAAGATTATAGAGTTGATGAAGACACCCGCCCAACACCAGAGACCTAGGCATTTATTGAGAAGACCGCCAGCGACACCTACAGTGTCCAAGCAGCTTGGCGACGTTTGTGAGTTATTTTTTGCTTTTCCCTGTGCTTCTATTCTTTTGTCTTTCATTACATTGAGGACAATGCAATGTTTAAGCATGGGGGAGAGTTCTATACTTGCTACGTTGTTGAGGAGAAAAAAAAATTGAAAAAGCCAAAAATTGAAAAAAGGCATACATAAAAATCCTGGGATAGGTCGAAAACCCGAAAGGGCGGCCTAGGCAATAAGCACGGTGGCTTGGACCAGCATTAGGCTGGGGTAATATGAGGTCAAGAGTGACGTGAGCATAATGTGAGCACATCTTTGAAAAAAAAAATATGAGTGACTTGGTGAAAACCCGAAAGGGCGCCTTGGCAAAATGAGCGAAAAAGAAGAAGAGTGATTTTAGGATTTCTCTTTATTCTTGGCGAGGCGTCATAAGAAGAGGAGTCAAAGAAGGATTGTCGGGTAGGTCACTCTGGGAGGCATAAGGAGCAATAGATGGAGGCTAGGATTAGAGGTTACTCACACTATTGGATGTCCGGGTTAAGCTTGGGGGAAGTACTCTGCTTGCCCCTTAAACTTGTTGAGTATGGATGTGTTGTAGATGAGATTGGTGCCAGGAGCTTTGGCATGGGTTAGGTGACTCTTAGTTGGAGGATATGCTTCCTGAGACCTTGGGTGCTGCATTGGAGGAGTGGACTTTCTTTTAGTTTACTCGAGGACGAGCAAAGGTCTAAGCATGGGGGAGTTTGATAAGCACTACTTTGTAGGGCTTAAGTAAGAGTTATTAGAGGGTTTATTGGTGCCATTCGGGTAGATTTAGACACATTCATGTGTATGGCGTTTGGGGGCGAAGTTTGGTGTTTTTGGAGGTGTTTGAGCTGTTTTGGAGATCATAGGAAGCCACAAGGCGAAGACGCCAATGAAGTGAAGAGAAGAGTAGAAGAACAGTGGGCTGAATTTAAATGGTTCGTTCTCTCTACTCAGATGTCCAAATGGAGTGATTCCAATTCGAGGAGTTATATCTTAAAGTCTACTACAAGTCCTCAAAATATGAGCGCAATCCGAGTTGAGAATCAAAAGTTATGGTGTTTTTACTGAAGTGTCGCAGAAGCTGAAGTACTGGAATCCCACCGCACCCAGCGGTGGGCACTGCCGCACCCGCGGCGAGGTCGTCAGAGAACTGGAGTTTCTGTTAAATGGCCGCACCCGGCGGTGGAGCCACCGCACCCGCGGTGGAGACGCGCTGAAAGTCTTTTACGAGTTTTCTTATTCCCGTTTTATTTTATTTCCGAAACTTTATTTCCAAGTTTGTTATTTTTCTTTTCTTTATTTCTGAATTATTACTTTAGTATTTAAGTTAGGTTTAAGACTTTTTAGAGAGGATCCAATTCTCAAAACCTAGTTGCCACAGAGAAAATAGTTAGACCTAGTTTCATTCATCGTTGTTTTTCCCTTTTGCTCAGGCAGACAATTGAAGCCTTTGGATTGATTGGATTGTGAGGTTATTCCTTTACTCTTTCTATGATTGTATTAATTTTCTCTCGTGCTTAATCTCATTGATCATATATCGATTCCCCTTGATTTGTTGATTAGGAAATCAATTAGATTGTTAATAGTAGTTCCCTCTAGTCTGACAACCTAGAGAAATTAGTATTATGCTATTGGTTCCCCTTTTCCATACAACCTGTTGAGATTGTTATTGATCATACTACTAAGGATTAGAGGATACTGGTTGAGAATCTAAATCCCTTAGTTTGTGTAGAGAATTAATTGCATGTAATTGTATGACTGGTTGCTACACTTGCATGTACCTATCTATTCCTGAACTTCCTGCTGCTATTGAATTAAATCGTGAAGGTTAGTAGGGATTTGTTTAATAGTTAGGGTTATCAAGACTGGTTGGACTGGTAACTAATTCAGAACAAGGATTAGGAGTTTCATGAGTATTGAGGACTAGGAATAACCAATGATCGATCTATCAATCTGAAGTGTGGATATTTGTTTGGCTGAGTTATTTTTCCAATTTGATTTCAAGTCTTTGTTTTTATTTATTTTGGTTTTAATCAGCAAACCCCCTTGGTTACTTGTTGGTATACAATTACATCATTGGAATAGTATTTGATTCTCTGTGGGATTCGACCCTTACTTACCAGACTACATTAGTTAGGTTTGTTTAGGATTATTTTGTATAGGTGTCACGACAACGCCTATCAATAGGGTTTAAGTGGTTTTTCAAACTTTTACAAGCTTCGGTTTTGGTTACTTATTCCTTAGATCCATTCTTAAGGATATCGTCTTTTCTTAGGCTTAATGTCATTTAAAGGTTGACATTTCTCCTAATTAATCCATTCTCAAGTAAGAGAAGAAGTTTGTTTTTCAGTTAATGGTGGAGGGTCAATCAAACTAATATAAGTTATTGCTTTGGACTCTTACAATTCGTATCATAACGTAAGTGATTAAGTATAATATACAAGTTGGAAGATTTTAATTTGACGTTATGGTTCATCAACAGATGGTGAACATTCGATCCACCAACCAAGCAACTAATGGAGGTCCTAACAACGGTTCCTAAATTCAGCTGAGGAGTGCTACTCAGCAAGGGGAAGATGCGGGATCTGGCTCGCGTAATAATGACCCGACCCTGCGGCAAGATGTTCATCAAGGACAAGTGGACCCCCAAGCTATGAGGGAAGTTCCACCTCATGCCCCAATCGTGTTGGATGCGATGATCATTGGGCAAATAGTGAGGCAAGTGGTCGAGGTACTGACGACCCAAGGGATACCGCAAGCTCAAGCGGCTCCCAATCCTCAAGTTGCAACTAATATGGAGGGACAGGAAGGTCCTACACATCCGGTGGCTCTCGAGAGAAATGACGGGAATTTCAACCGGGCATTGAAGACGATCAATTCAATGCACCCGGATAGCTACGATGGGACCGGGGAGCCAATCAAGGTTGCCTATAGGTTTTCCTATTTGGAGCGACTATTTTGGAATATGGTCTGCACCGAGGCTGAACATGTGCACATTGCTTTGCTACATCTGAAAGACGGAGCAAGTGAGTGGTGGGAAGGAACTGGTTTGGATGACCGCCCAAATCTAAGTTGGGAAATGTTCAAGGCCAAGCTCACTGGTCGGTTCTTCTCTCGTGCTATGAGGGAAGAAAAGCTGAAGGAGTTCCTCTACCCAGAGACTGAAGGACTGGAAGTGTCTGAGCTGGCAGCAAAGTTTAATCACTTGCTGCATTACGCTGGTTCTGAAGTGCATACTGAAGAGCAAAAGATCTGGTACTTCCATCGATGGATGAATCCAAAAATCAAACCTCTGATGGTGTGTTACAGTTGCTCTACTTTGGAGCAATATGTTGATGCGGCCTACATAATAGAGGTCACGCTGGAGGAATCTGCCCGAAAGCGGGAGAAACATAATAAGGCAAGGGGTGGGCAACAAAACCGGAAGGCTAATACCTTCAAGCGGTCGGCATCGCCCACCAAGTTTGAGAAGTCTGGTCGTGCTAAGACCGAGACTGTAACACCCCCAAATTTAACCCCATTTGAAAACATTACTGCCGATGACCCCGGACGTAAACCCCGAAGTCACCCCAGGCTTTTCCGACGTCATAACTGACTTAAAACATAGTTACAATACTAAAATCATAACTTTTATTAAACCACATGGTCGCGGAATTACACGATTCCAAAAACGACCCAACAATCAGAAATACAACAGTGAAAGTCTTTAACAAAATACAAAATAGCACAGCGGAAAACTTTGTAACCAAGGCGACAAAACAACTTGTCAAAACACCGTTCATCTTCATAATCGCTTCTAGCCTTCTCGGATCTTCAACACACCTGATGTGCCGAATCGAACGGATGACACCAGCCAACCATGCAAGGAATATTACGGTTGGTCAGTCTAATGAAAGACTACGCAAGGGTACAAAGCAGAGTGGTTCGAAGCAGTCGTATTAGGTTAGACTCATCGTCCCTCGAATAATAACCGAGTACGCTAGTCAACCATCATACTCCTACTAGAATATCAAAAGGTATGCACAAGAGAAGATTCTGGAGACCGAGTCTCACAGCAATCAATCCCAAAAGAAGACTCCAAATGAAATGAGCCTTATAGGAAAATATGACAAATGTTGGGGAACATAAACAAACACACACACACACACATCATCACAATATCGCATACGAGCGATCTACAACTAAGACGAGTTTTTCCTAGCTGCACTACTCGCCAAACATTTTAAATAAGTGCTACTCATACGGCACTTTATTATTATGGTCAAGGTATTTTCATTATGTGCATATTCATGGCACGTATCTTATTTAAATGACCACACACGCACATCACGTTATAAGCTCTTAACATCTCTCTACAAGAGATAACTCGGGGAATAATCCCAGGGAATAAATCCCAACCGGTTGTACTTTAACAAAATAACGGGGAATAAATCCCAGGGAATAAATCCCATCCAGTTGCATTTCTGCGTGCACGTATCCTCTATTAGGATAGGGTCATGACCTGAACCAAAACTAACGGGGAATAAATCCCGAGGAATAATCCCAACAATTACGTTACTACACACGGACTGTACTAGCAGTCAAACACACAATCACAACACAGAGAACCATCACGGCTCAACCTGAACAACTAACACCCTAGATTTAATAATCTAAACACACACGATAAATCACATCAAAGACCCTTACGGCCTTCACCTGCACAAATCTAGAATAGACTAGCGTCGGTTCTAGCAGAATATACAACCTAGTATAATAACTTCTTTTAAACACATAAGGTTATCAAAACAATTTCCAACATAATTCAGAATCATCCCAAATTAATTAACAACAAAACAATTGATAATTAATGAAAGTATGGAATGATGAGCAAGAGTGAACCGCCACTTGCCTTGGATCCGACAACTTCGAATCAAGCTGAGCAACGTCTAGTTCCTGGATCTGAAACTGGAGCAGATCTTGGATATCAAATCCCTAAGAAACGGCCCATAACAAGACCCTAAGTTAGATTCCATACACTTATATATGAATCTAAAAGAATAGGAAAAGAAATCAAAGGAAACGAGCAAAGCCCAAAGCCAAACCAACAAGACACACAACTCGGACGCCCTCACCGCGATCGCGGCGAGTCGCGGTTTTCGTGTGGCATGACAGTGGCGAAGCTCGACAGCTCCCATGGAGAATTTCTTACCCAAACCGATTTGTTTGCCTTCGATTTGTCTATGGTTCGATCTCCCAACACCTTAAAGCTTCACACAACACTCACGAGCTCCTTCTAACACTCAAAGGGATCTCGAAACTCACACAAACGAAGCTCACAAGCTGCTCAACAATGGCGAAACAGGGGAAAACAGAGGAGAAGAAGGAGAAGAAGAAGGGAGCTTCAACGTCTGACTTTGACCCCTTTTATAGCCTCAATCCGAGCCACCACTTGGGGAACAAGGGGACAAAGGCGAAGGGCAAGTTGGCTGCCCACTTGGCCTGCCCAAAACTGAGCCAAAACAGAGCTACAGTAACCGCCACGCGAGGAAGACGACTCTGCCCAGATCTTGGCATTACCGCGATTGTGGCGAGTCGCGGTTAGTCGCGGCATCTCGCGTCAAGTCGCGGTTTAAAGGCCGACTTCGTTAACTCTTATCCGAACTTGGTTTGGATTAAATTTCTTAACTCCGGGTTAAATATATTCGTACATTAATGATACATTACCCCCGAAAACACCTCAACTGTATTATATAATGCTCGGAAAATTTTACAGAGCTCAGACCCCTATTCAGAAGGTCCGAGACTCACTGAATTAAATCCGTCTAGCAAAACGGGCATAAGAAAAATTTAAAAATAAATCAAAATACCCTTAAAAATTACGGGGTGTTACAGAGACGACTCAGTCTGACTCCGCCAAAAGCTTAGGTTGGAGTAGCGGTGTGATTCAATGCCACAACTGTGGTGAAACTAGGCATATAAGTTTTGATTGCCAAAAGGAGAAGTGGGTATGTTATAATTGTGGGAAGGAAGGACACATGCAAACATACTATAGGCAGAAGGGTCAAGGGCCAACACAATCATACGAGTCCCTCTGTTTTTCTTGACATAACAATCTGAATGGACAATCACATTTTTTGCTCCTTGTTCTTTGCCGTATTCTATTTTCATCTTTAGGAATGTAAATTCCTTCTTTTTCACACAACAACCATGACTTCCGAAGGCTTCCTCCACCAAAGTCTCTATCCCGACCAATAGTGATGCAAAAATGATTATCAAAGGCAATCTGTCTAGCCCATTTAATTGCATCATATGTGGAGCTGAATACTTCACCCGTGGTAAACTTCTCTGAATAATCTTTCGAAACAATCACTTCTTCAGGTGTAGGATAATAAAATTGCGACTGTGTGTGTAATGTCGGAAACCCAAACTTAGGTGGAGTCTTCCACCTTACGGACGAAATTCCACTACAAGCAAAACAATCTAATCCCGACATATGAGGTTGTTCTGGCGCCATAGGTTCGCCGAACAACCCAAGTGAGAAGGACAGTGGTGCCATGTCCCACACATCATTCAGGGACATATTGCTAATACCACTGTTCACGATATCGTTCTCCTATTGAAGTAAAAAAAATTGCATAGAAGCATGTAAGAATCCAGTTTCTGTCAAACAAATCCATCTGTGACGAATAGATACATTACACCTGTCATGGACGGTTTTACTCCATTCGTCACGTATTAACCCTTTCCATCTGTGACGGATGAATAACATCCATTCGTGACGGATGAAACAAGTCCATCCGCCACATACTGTTTTTCTTTCAAAAACTATTCGCCGAACAAAGTTCTTGCACTTGCAATAATCTATTCAAAATTCAATATAACAAGGCCAAACAATCAAACATGCAGTTTTGCACACAAAATCTGTAACTTTTTAGTATAACTTAATCAAAGATGAAGTTTTTATGAACATATAGTAACAACTATTGAAATTACATTAAGAAAGTGTTTGTTTTCCCCAAAGAACAACTCAAACATATACATTCACAAGAAAGAACCCATAAATTCTTAACTTTTACTAACATGTAAAGTAAAATCTTAAAAAACATACCTCATTGTAATGATAACCCCTTGAAACATATTCTCCACCATTGAAGTTGGAAAAATCTTCTTCATTTGCCATGGAAAAGAACTTTTGGAAATGGAAGAGAATGGAAGATGTGTTGTGGGAGGGAAAGGGAAGAGTGATGGAGAGGTTTAGGGTTTAATTTTGGTCATAATATTGATGAGATATGACGGGGTAGTTAATGTTGTTAGGTGAGGACAAGTAATATTCAACTTTCTGGTTTAGGGGTTCGTTTGTGAAGAACCATGTTCACCCGTTTGTGACGAACCATGTTCATCTGTCCGTGATGGACCAAATGGATTCGTCCGTGACAGATGGATCACTTTGGTCCGTCATGGACGGATGCACATGGTTCCTCACAGACGAAACGATACGTGAAATAACAATTTCACCCGTGCGTGAAATAGAAATCGTGTAAATATATAATATTGTTAACATAAATATTTTCCAAAATGGACTAAAGAATATTTAGTAAATCTGCATTTCAATAACAAATGTGTTGAAAACAAAAGATTTGTTTCCAAAAACTGAACCTGCAAATCTACTACATATCTACCAAAGTAGAACCTTAGTAAGACACATGTCCTCCCTACAATTAAATTACATTATTATATACCATATGTCATTATCAAAGTTTTCACATATTTAATATTATTTCTAAAATAATTGCATGACCTTTTGATTTATATATATATATATAAATCCAAGTTTAGAGTTTGAAGATTTGATCTCACTCAATTAAAACATAAAATCATGCATATTAGGAAAGACTAATGTGTACGTATAATCTCATTTTCTTTTTTACATTGATGATATTCGTCTTTTGGATTCAATGTATAAAGTATGCTAATGTAATAAAATTAGATTTGAAAATAAAAAAATTAGGATTATAGTCTTTCTACAAAGATATATTTAAAGACACAACACAATTACCTGAAAATCTATATTCTAAATCTATAGTAAACTTGTGCAAGAAATATACAATCTATTGTAACACCTCCGACTTATATCGGTAGTGTCATATATCAGTGAGCTCAGACTTTGAGTCCAAAGTCACCTCATGTTTTAATATGAACAATTATACTTAAATACAATCATAATAAAGAATAAATAGCGGAAGACTTGTATAAAGAAACTCAATCTTTTATTAAAATTCATCTCGTAAATTGAGAAGGATAGTTTACAAATGATATTGAAATTACAACGGAAGACTTTTAAATAAATTCTAATTACATGACTATGTTACCTTAACACTTATACCTATTATATTAATTAGAAAAGTAAATCTTATATTTAAATAAACTCAAAATTTCTTCAAAAACTAAACTTCAATCGCAAGCCTTCTTCTCTGTCTCGTTACTCCTAAACAACCCGAGGCAAGTCGACTGATGTGCCGTATAGGACGGATGACACCATTCAACCATGCAAGGAAAAATGGTTGGTTAGTCCAATGAAAGACTAAGCAAGGATACAAACATAATGATTCTTGTGGTTGTATCCAATTACTATCATTGTCTCTCAAGTAAAAGCCGAGAGACGATATATAACGAAAATACTTTCACTGAAACGAAGGATGGACAAAAGATATATGCACCAAGAGAATATATGAAATGAATGTGGGTATTATGAGAAAAAGATATGATTTGTTTGTGAACGTTTTAAATTACACACAACACATATAAAACTCCATTGAATAATTAGGCCCGAGCAACCTCACCGCATAATGCGAATCCAGATTGGAAAGATGATCTGCTTAAATTGAAGCACGAGCGGTTTCCAAGTTGTACTTTTCGCTCGTAGTTTATTAATTATGTGCTCGTATCACTTATCTTATTTAATTTCACCACACCATAGTTATTCTTTAAGCTTTTAATACAATCTCGAAACAGAATGGAGTTTTCGCATCCCCGTGATATGCTTCGCTGAGAAACATTTCTCGGAGGTTTTTTAAAACCGCCGAGAAATGTTCCACACGGTCAGGGGTTTTATAAAACCCCCGAGAAATGTTTCTCGACGGTTATAAAAAAAACCCGAGAAATGTTTTGCGACAGTTCACACAAAACACCCGAGAAATGATTTCTCATAGGTTTTTTTATAACCGTTGAGAAACATTTCTCATGTGTTTTTAATAACCGACGAGAAATATATTCTGGCGGTTTTGAAAAAAGTCCTGATTTTGGCCGAGAATTGTTTTTATAATAATGCTTCTTTTAGTATTTGCTTTCATGTATAATAATTATATATGAAATATTAATAAAAGAAATCATTATTAATTAAATACAAAAAGTATATATATTCAAATGTTAAATAAATCATTTACATAAGTATATATATTCAAATGTTAAATAAATCCTACACGTTTCTAATGTTTGTAAACAATTCAAGCTGACAGAATATCATTGTTTTACATCCAAATTCTAACGTGTAAGTGGAATAGCTACTTTGCGATATGTATCTCCAAATATTGAAACCATTCCTCTCGTATCTCATCAATCTGATGTATGTCGTAGGCGCTTGGTGAATCTTGAAAATACTACAAAAAAAAAACATATACATTACATGCCAATATTATTTCTGTATATATGTATATGTATACACATAATATCAATTTGTATAAATTATATCACACACTTACATTGATTGGAATGACAGTGCACTTATGATCCATTATCTCTCGCATGTATCGACATACATAATAACCACAATCTAGAGTGTTTGGTTCTTGTTCAGGACACTACAAAAGTAAAGGGGAAAAAAAATCCAATTCACTACATGCATAGAACATTTTATAAACAAATTGTGAAATAAAAGACAAATCAAGAATATAAGTGTTGTAGTAGAAGATATACTAAACAATCATATTGCAAAGCTGGCAACAGAATAAGGGTTTGTTTAGTTTCCAAAAAAAATGCATTAAATGGTCAAAAGGAATCCAAAATCAACAGAAATGGTCTATTTTAGGGTGTCAAAAAGAATAGAACTGGGCAATCTCAATTCTCAACTCTTAAAACATATTCAGACGCACTCCAATTAGAAACATATAAGTGTTGTAGTAGAAGATATAAGTGTTGTAGTAGAAGAAGATATACTAAAAGAATATACTAAAAGAATAGAACTCTGCAAAGCATCATATAAGTGTTGTAGTAGAAGATATACTACAAGAATAGAACTCTGCAAAGCATCATCCATATAGAAACAGACGCACTCCAATTGTCCACTAAAACGATACTTAAAGGGTGAATTCTTCACCTATATTTGAATTCATTGAGCTGCACTCACTCCTTAATCAGGACACATGGATGAAATGCTATCAAATTGATGACAATTTCTAAAATGAGCTCTACACAAGGCAAATTCATCCACATCTGAAAATCAAGATGCAATAGCTACATGCATAGAACATTTTATAAACAAATTGTGAAATAAAAGACAAATCAAGAATGAAACCAATATTGACTTACTGAAATATTCAACCAACGTGTCTTCCTCCTATTGTTTTTGTTTTTTTGCACTAAAAAGACAGTAATGGCACTACAAAATATATATAGTAGCAAGTTAAATATATATATATATATATGATTGATTAAAGAATTAAAAAATTAAGATGACTTACGTATCAACCATAGCTCTGAATTTATCCGGTACACCCTTTCTTAATGGATCTAGCCAATAAACAATATTATCCCATGGATTTATAACAGCAAGCATCCAATGAAATCTACAAAAAAAAAGTGCGGATATAAATTATTAACTTGGATTATATCGACGATATTCCTTGCATAGGAAACTTGCAAGATCCCAGCCAAGTTCTCGATGCACCATGAATAGTGAATGTGGGCGAGAGCAGAGAAAACATAGTACACTGATTAATATATCTGCAAAACTGGCCTCTCTAGTTCATAAGGTTTTCTCAGCTATCTACCACCCATTATACAAAAACATTAGATATGTACAGACAAGAAAAGAGCACAGGGCATCACCTTTTCGGACACTTTACTGCTGCTACCATTCAGCAATTCAGGAGCCATCCATGGCAGAGTTCCTCTTACACCACCAGAAACCAGTGTATTTCTTTTAATCTTAGACAGGCCAAAATCACCAACCTTGAACACATGCACCAGTGACAAGAAATCAGCTTTTAACGGATTTATTCTTCTTTTCTGAGTATTAAGGGTTTGTTCTCTTAATATTTTCATACATTATACAAACTGAAAGTAATATGGAACGAAACACTATGGTGTTACTGGGTATTTGTTATTCTATTAATTCATAGGCAATGACTTTATGATTAAAGCTCTATTTTATTAGATGTAATATACGAATCATTATAACATTACATGATTTTCATTTGAGTAGTGTGCCCTGGTTGAATTGGGTTTAGATTAGGATCATAGGATGGTTTCATTTCATGCCCTTTTGTGGATCATATTAGGCTTAACGTCTTGCAAATAATCAATTAAGATTGCCAGAAAGACAGGAATAAAATCTTAGCTTGAAGTTTTCTAGCCACTTCCAGAAAATAAATTGAAGTAAACATACGATAAGCACATAAAGATTCCATGCAGAAAATCAATTATGAATTTATGACAGTCAGCACATATCCAAGATCAGATTCTTCATTTTACCAACTCAGGTGCTCAAATCCGACAGTCTCCATCCAATCAACAAAGCCAAGAGCAACCAGATGATGCTGAATTTAACGCAATAACTACAAACTAAAATCTCTGAAATCTTCAAGCAACAAGGCAATTACTAGAAAGGGCAATCTTTGAAATCAACAGACAAAAGATTCTTAATTGGAAAGAAAACTAACAAGTAACATCTTATGTGCTGACTACTGAGGTGTGTAAGCAGAAGGTGCAGCAGACCATTAAGTAGAGCATTTCATATATACCTTTATGGTTCTGCTCTATTACGCCAACCATGAACATAGTAAGTGGATTATCCATATGAATATTACCTGTCCTTACAAATTAGAACGTGCCATAGAGAACCATCAACCATGTACTCTGCTACAGTAGCTAAAGTTCCCCCTGGCCCATCTTGCACTACACCATAAAATGCCACCACGTTTGGATGGCGAAGCTTTGATAGGATGTCTGCTTCCCACCAGAACTCTATAGTCTAAAAGTGCATACTAATATTCAAAATCAAACATGACATGACTCTTTGCACAGAAAATTAATAATATAAACATTGCTGCATCTTAATCCATCATTTCACTGGATGAGTTAGTACTGCTGATTGTTGAATCCCCAATTTACATAAGAAAGAGAGAAATAGGAGAATAATCAAATTTACATACCAGTCTTTCTTGCTCTGATGATCGACCAGTGAAGCAGCTTTTCTTAAACCGCTTGATAGCAACATCAGTTCCTCTCCATTTTCCATGATAGACGGTACCAAATGTTCCCGAACCCAGTTCTTTCAGTTCTTCAAGATCATCATTCTTTATCATCTGCATTGCTCTAGTCAAACATCCCCTTTTATCCCATTTTCTTTACAACTAAATTAATAGATTATAATCTTATCGCCTGGTTTACTCTTGCTCTCGTATGTGTTCACATATTCAAGGGGCTTTATACTACCACTATTGATTACTTCTTAACTGTCAGCAACAAAGATTTACCTAATGTCATTGATGATTTATTTATTGTAGTTATCTACTACCTCTTAAGACCAACATCTCCTTTCCACTGGATCTCCTGCTCTTGCTGGAACATAAACTCTATTTATCTACCATTGTATTATAAAACCAATCCTTATCATCTTGTTTGGAAATTGAGTGAGCAATGCAACCTGCTGCATTGCTGACAGAACCTCTGCTGGAGGCCGGAGACGGTGACCACCAGGGCCTTGGCATGGAATTCACAGACCTTGTGCCTCCAGTGATAGCGCTTGGCGTCGGTGAGATCAGCAGTGCAGTTCTCTGCTTGACAGAGTACAATAGTGTTTGAACCTTCATCATATGATGACTCCATGGGGTTATTTACTGTTATACTTGGTTGCTGACTTGCTCTTGTGAGTTTGGAAAAGTTATAAAAAGAGAAGCTCTGAACCAAAGATATATGACCAAGTGGTAGACAGATCAAAGAGAAGAAATTGCAGGGGGGATAAACAAATACAAAACCTAGTTGTACTATTTTGGAAAAAAAATGGGTTTTGGTAAACAGGGGAGTACAATAATGTATGAGGTCCATGGACCACAATTCCTTAATTATCTTAAATCCTTTTGCTCTTGCTTAATCAATTCTATCAATAGAATGATACTTGGCGGTGTACATTAATTAATCAAGCCCTTTTTAGTGTCTTCTTCATATGGTGTTATTTTAAACTGTAATGTTAGGTCATCTATTACTCACTGATCTATGATGGCAACACCCTTAGCTGGTGGACATGGCCTTTTTTTATCAGTCTATGTATTTTCACTTATTTTTTTCGGTTGTCAGCCTATAATTTCACTAACAGTATACCAATTATATAGTAGCAAGTGTTCCATACTTCCATGTCTTAGCAAGTTGAAGCGGACTAATTAAGCAAAATTGAGGACACTTACAGACAAGCAGGGAACTTCAGCCTATTATACTAATTAATCAAGCAAAACTGAGTAGATAAATTGAAGCGAACAAGCAGGGAACTTCAGCAAGTTTGAAGCGGACATATAATGGTTAAAAGTTAAGGACACTTACGGTTAATTAGATGAAATCTTGAGCAAGTTTGAAGAGGACAAGCAAGGAACTTCAGAAATTGAAGCGGACAACAGACAATCCACAAAGAGGGCACCGATGGCAGCGCCGAGCAATCGAAGACGAAGCGGTTGGGCGAGGACGGTGACAATGGGCGAGGTCCAACTTCTAGCGCTTGGGCGACCGACGGTGACGATGGGCGAGGACCGACCGCTAGCGCTTGGGCGACCGACGGTGGGCGAGGACCGACCGCTAGTGCTTGAGGGACACCGGTGAGCGCAAAGGGCTAGGGTCGCGCGCGGCAGCAAGAAGCTAGGTAATTAATTAGATTGATTTAATTACTAGGGTATTGTTCTAGGGTGTTTTTCATAAAACACCAAATACGAATTTTTATTATTTGAGTAAATTAATTAATTTAGTGAATAATACGGGAGTTTATTTATTAATGAAAATCCCGAGATCAATTTTTTTTTAAAGTGGGTTATAATAAAACTTCTGAGAGATTAAAAATAAAATTATTAGAGTATATTTCTCAGGGATTTTATAAAAAACCCCTGACCGTGGATTGTTTCACAGGGGTTATTAAAAACCCCTGAGAAATTTTCCCCGAGAAACGTAACTTTTGTACTAGTATATGAGAATAACACAAGACGACATTACGTCCAACCCAATTGCACTAGCAAGGTGCTTAAACACCTCTTATCTTTAACGGATGGAAAAAAAAAGAATGGTCATGATCTTAAAAGTATTAGGGCGACATTACATATCATAGAAGGTAGTGTTTTGCATAGTATTTTGAAGTTAGGGTTTCAAATTCTTTTTTTGTAATGAATTTTACTACATATTTGAATTTAATTGTCTCGGTTGTGATAGTTCAAAATTTTCAAAACAAATTTCCATATTTGATTTTTTGTTTGATTGAGATTCAGAGGATCATTGTGAATTCTTTATGATGCTTTGATTTATTATGTTTCCTTTATACGTGATTATCATATTCTGGTCACCATATGTCAAAAATATTTATTTATCATTTTTAAAGCTATTAACCTAATATAATTACACAATTTCTATTTGACGCACGTGTGAAATTGCTATTTGACGCCCTATTTTGTCCGAGACGAACCATTTGCATCCGTCCGTGACATACCAAAGTGATTCGTACGTGACAGATGGATGCAGTTGGTTCGTGACAGATGGATGATATTGGTCCGTGACGGACGAGATAAACAACCAGAAAATTGAATGTTACTTGTCCCCACCTAACAACATTAACTACCCCATCATATCTCATCAATATTACGACCAAAATTAAACCCTAAACCTCTCCATCACCCTTCTCTTTCCCTCCCACAACACTTCTTCCATTCTCTTCCATTTTCAATAGTTCTTTTCCATGGCAAATGAAGATGATTTTTCCAACTTCAATGGTGAAAAAGATGTTTCAAGGGGTTATCACAATGAGGTATGTTTTTTAAGCTTTTACTTTACATGTTAGTAGAAGTTAAGAATTTGATGGTGCTTTCTTGTGAATGTATATATTTGAGTTGTTCTTTGGGAAAACAAACATTTTCTTAAGGTAATTTCAATAGTTGTAACTATATGTTCATAAAAACTTCATCTTTGATTAAGTGGTACTAAAAAGTTGGAGATTTTGTGAGCAAAACTGCATGTTTGATTGTTTGGCCTTGTTGTATGTTTTGTTTTTGCTCGTTGATTTCAGTAATATTTTTTGAAAGTTAAGGGGTTTCTCTTTTTTCATTAGTAATCTTGTTTATTGCTTAGCTAAAATGCTATTCGGGTTATTACTATTTTCTGATTGGATGTTAATTAGTTCTTCCTCCGTGTTATGTAGTTGAGTGAAAATATTGCTGAAAGTTGTCTTGTTCCAAGCCTCTACTTTGTTTTTGAGTAATTTTGTTTTTTGGACCAGGTCAAACATTCATGATCCGTGATATTGAACTCGCCATGTTTGTTTTACAACATTTTGGAAGTCTTTTCGGCTCATCCATATTTTTTCAAATTTAAACAGTTGGCATTTAAAAGGAGTGTTGGATACAAGTTCAATTGAGATAGGACAATGATCCGATGTCGTGAAAGCATGATTTTTGATTTGTAAATCAGGGTACCAATCAATAATCTCATGTTCTACCAGTGTTCTGTCAAGTTTGGCTTAAATATTATCAATTTCCGTTTGATTTCTCTGCCAAGTGTAAGTGTTTCCAATTGATGGAATATCAATAAGGTTGCATCTATTTTTGTTTGTTATTAGTCGATTAAATCGATTCATGGTTGGTTGTAGACCTCCCGATTTTTCTTGAGGGTTCTAGATCTCATTAAGATCACCCATAAGGATACAAGACAAAAAACGATTTGATATAAAGAGGAAAATATCATCCCAAAACTTATCTTTTTTTTGTTCATTGGGTGGAGCATAGGCACACATTATTATTAACTTTCTTAGATTTATCAGGTTTATATATTTGAGTGTTACAAATCTGGAATCAATTTCGTCCAATTCCAGCGTTTCGTTGGTTAGTTGGTATGATTTCTAGAGGATACATAAACCGCTCGAAATCCTTTAGTAGGGGAATAAGCACATTCATCAAATCTTGCTTTTCTCCAGTTTCTTTCGTTTGGTATTTTATTAGTTCTGGTTTAGTAGGGGAATAAGTAATGCTATCAGTTGTATTCTTTCTATTTTGCATAAGGACTTGATATTAGTCCAAAGGTTTTTGCGTCCCAAACCTCTATAATTCCAAGTTGCTATCTTCATAAAAACCAATTAGGGATAGGGTTAATCATGGTCCAGCTGCCTATACTTCTATTGATCAGATTAATGGTAATCATGCGTAACAATGTGCTATTGTGTGTCCCATAGCCTTACATTAGTTGTCACTTGAGAGGTTTATGTCATGTGGTGCACCTGTACAAATTTATTAGTAATGTATAGTTTTGTGGCACAATTGCAAGAATATCAGATTTCCAATAACAACTTGCAAAAAACCCATGTTTTAAAACGTATTGCAAAAGTATCAACATTTTGTACTTTTTGTGGTATTTTTGCTATTGTTGAGGGTTGAATTTAACTTTTTTTTTAATGAAATATCCTTAAAAGTTGACTAATATTTTCTCCAAAAAAGATAAAAAAAATCTCTAATCTCTCCTTAATCTTTCTCCCTCCCAGTGGCAGCCTCATCCCATCAACCTACTATGGCCTAAATCCCCATCCTAGAATTGTACCTTTATTAAAAATGGCGGACAAGTTTCCCTTCAAAAGAAAATTAATCATCTCCTTCAACCCCTTAATCCCTTCAGCGTAACTCACTTTGCCTGACAACAATCCCTGAATATTCCTGAAGAACTTCAAAGCGGCCTAACCCTAGCATTTACTCCATGTGAGATTTTTCACACCTGACGCCTTCCATTAAAGCTTGAATGGGTAAGTAAACTCTCCTGAAAAACATTTGAATTTTCCCCTCTGTATACGTGAAGTTCAAAAACCTTCTTTATTTATAGGTACGAAAGTAGTGTATGTGAAGTTCATCAGTGGTGGAGAATGGAAACAACAAGGGAAAATGTGGTTGTATGAGAGTGATAGAACAATGAAAGCCATGTTGATTTTCCCTGACATGAACTTGGCTACACTGCGCAACAAATGGATTGAGAAGAATCCATTTGATGAAGAGAAGTTGTTTGTGCAGATGCAATACGTTTATCAAAATAAACCAGAACTTCCACCGATCGTTATAAATGACGACAACGATCTTGATGCGTTCAAGTTCTTGAACAACTGTGGAGAAAATGCATAAGAGTGGAATATTGAGTTGTACACCAACCTTTTAAAGAAGGAAGGTATTCAAAGTAAAAGGGTTGAACACCGTACTCTTCATTCTCCAACAGCTCCACCACCAATTCAGAGCCGAGACAATAAAGACTTTTTTAGGTCGTTTTTTCAAAAAGTCAGAGCACCCGACACTGATGTCAGACCAGTCGATGAAATTATTAAAGCTGACAACGAAGCAGAGTTAAGGAGATTAAAAAGGGAAGAAGTGAGGGGGAAAAACAAGAGAAAGTATCCCATGATACTGGAAGACATTATATCATTGAGCAGCGATGATGATGACATTGAAGCTGCTACATCAAAAAACAAAGAAAAGGAGAAAGTGACTGATTATGCCACTTGTGGAAATTCTTCGGAGGATGAAATAGGAGATGGTTTTGATTACGAGGGCTGTTATCTATCAGGTGATGATGATCGTGTTGATGGTGGTGATGATTTAGGGTATGCTTTAGGTGATGATTCAAGTGATGATGTAAATACTGTTGGTATTGATGATGTGTGGGAGGAAATAAATGGCAAAGAGAGAACATACAACGAGGAGAAAACAGAGAAGGACCAAGAAGAAGAGATTAATGTTGATGAAGACATGCTTAGGGAGATTGAAAAGAGGTACTATCCAGCGGAGAGGGACATGCAACGCATGTTAGTTGAAGATGAGGAAACAAGTCCTCATATCCAACAACGAAGGTTGGTCAGATCTTCAATTCTAAGGAAGAGTTCAAAGCTGCACTCTTTTCCCTGGCAATGGAAAATTTCTATGAGATGCGTGTGAAGAGGTCCGACAAGTCCAATTATGATGTTGAATGTGTTGACAACAAATGCACCTTCGTTTGTCAAGGCTCATTGTATCGAAAAACGTCCTTGTTTAAGGTGCGACAATATGTGGCGGATCATACATGTGGCATGAGTAAACCACAATCATCACAAAGGAGCAACTTCTCGGTTGATTGCCGAGAAAGTACTTCACAAGTATGTTTTTCTTGCATGTGAACAATTTTTCTTATCAAAGGCCAATATGAATGCATTTATAGATTCACTTCGTGACATCTCAGGTTTTTAAACGACCGTAAAGGCCTCCGTTCTTCAGAAATTCAGGATTTCATGTTAGAGCATGGGATAAGGACAAGCTACTACAAAGCCAATCGAGCGTGGATCTTCGCCCAGGATATGGCACATGGTACAACTGAGGATAGTTATACGACAATGTACTCTTACATGCACATGTTAGAGAAATGTAATCCGGGAACATACACGAGAATAGTCAGAGATGCTGATCAACGCTTCAAGTATGTCTTCTAGACTTTAGGTCCATGGATAAGGGCAGTGCCACATCTGAAAAGGGTTAGTACAACGACTTTAAATTCAGTCCCATTATTATCAATGGCAGGACAATAAATTTCACTGTCAGGTCAAAAGCCTATATGACTGCATGTGTGACAAACAGAATAAGCATCATAAGTCAGGCCATATATGGTTGTTTTCAAAGCATATCATCACATTGTCAGGGCAACTATTGACAACATAGTTTTGCGTATGTAGGTAATATCAATTGACGACACTCACCTAACAACCATGTTCAAGGGGATACTTCTCCTGGCTACGGCACAAGATGGAAATGTCCAAATATATCCACTTGTTGTTGTCATTGTTAATAGTGAGAACGATGATGCATGGTCATTTTTCTTCAGTGAATTGAGGGTTGTTGTTCCTGATCATCCCGAGTTGTATTTTGTGTCTGACCATCATGTTAGCATTGGAAAGGCTCTGAGAAATAGCTATCGTTTTGCCAAGCATGGATATTGCATATATCACATATACCAAAACTTCAAGAGGAAGTTTGGCAAGCAAGACCTCTTCGGCATATTCAAAAAAGATGCTCAGGCTTACACAATAGCTGAGTTCAATCATCAGTTTGCTCAAATAACAACTGCATCTCCAAAGATTGGTCAATATCTAAAAGAAGCTAGAGTTATAAACTGGGCGAGGGCGCATTTTGTTGGGAGCATGTTTAAAATCATGACAAGCAACAACGTCGAGTGTCTTAATGGCATGTGGAAAACACAACGTCAGTGGCCTATTCTTGCTCTGTTTGATGCGATTCTTGAGACCATTTCTAAATGGTTTTGTCAAAGAAGGGAAACGGCTTCAAAATGGGACCAATATTTGTCACCCTATCTATACACGCTAGTAGAAGTGAACTACAGAAGGTCAGCCAAGATGAGTGTTCGAAGACTTAGCCAGTTTGAAGCAAATGTTATGCAAGGAACTATTGTATACTTTGTGAACCTTAATGCTCAAACATGTGATTGTAACATGGTCAAGATTGATAAAGTTCCATGTGCTCATGCCATAGCGGTTGCAAGTGATAGATGAGTGCGACTCACTAATCTCGTCCATCCCATGTTCAAGAACGATTGTGTGAGAGAAGTGTACAAGGAAACTGTGCATCTTGTTCTTCCCACAAACCGATGGTCAGTTCTTGAAGCTGTGTCATCCATCAGATGCTATGCACCAAAGGTAAATCGTCCTCCTGGAAGGCCATGTATTAACTGATACAGGGCGACGTGGGAGATGAACTATTCTAGGAAGAGGCGGTGTTCTTATTGCGGCAACCTAGGACACAACAAGCAGTACTGTAGGAGGAGAAGGACTGACGAAGGATTGTAGGAAGAGGATGGGTTAGTTTTTTTTGTTTAGAACTGTCACCATGTTGGTGTTTTTTGGGCGTTTATGCTGATAAATATCATCGCGTAAATATTGAGTCCGTTGTTGTTGGGTGCTTCAAAAGATGTATGGTTTAAGTCTCTATAGTCTTAAACCATACCTATTTTTGTGGGGTTCCCCTTTTGGTTGGGATATAAACTTGATAAGTTCAATCTTTGCTTAAGAGTTGCTTGTATTACTTCTTATTTTTTTAAAAATCACAAGAACAAACTGTAAACCTCTAAAACGACGTGTAAAACTACGTTTATGTCCTGACATGATCATCTTCATGACAAAAAAATCAATGTAAAAGTAAAACACGACCTATAAACCTTTAATACGTCCTAACAACCTACATCTATAAACTTAATACATAAACACACTCATCTGATCTACCATTTGAGTTAATAGGATTTGAACCTTAGTATACATAAACACAATCATCTGCTCTACCATTTGAGCTAATAGGATTTGAACCTTAGTCTATAAACTTAATACATAAACAAAATCATCTCCGTAGTCTATTATTCTTCATATGAACCCTAGAATGTTTTGAATCATGTTTTTAAAACCAATTGACAGTAGAAGGAGTATCTATTTTTGTAAAACTCACAAGAACAAACTGTAAAACTCTAGACCGCCCTATAAAACTACGTATATGTTCCTGACATGATCATCTGCGTGATGAAAAAATCACTGTAAAAGTAAAACACGACATGTAAACCTTCAATACGTCCTAACAACCTACATCTATAAACTTAATACATAAACACAATCATCTGCTCTACCATTTGAGTTAATAGGATTTGAACCTTAGTATACATAAACACAATCATCTACTCTACCATTTGAGCTAATAGGATTTGAACCTTAGTCTATAAACTTAATACATAAACACAATCACTTGCGTAGTCTATTATTCTTCATATGAACCCTAGAATGTTTTGAATCATGTTTTTAAAACCAATTGACAGTAGGAGTATCTATTTTTGTAAAACTCACAAGAACAAACTGTAAAACTCTAGGATGCCCTGTAAAACCACGTATGTCTTGACATGGTCATCTGCATGACGAAAAAATCACTATAAAAGTAAAAACGACCTTTAAACCTTCAATACGTCCTAACACCCTACATCTATAAACTTAATACATAAACACAATCATATGCTCTACCATTCGAGTTAATAGGATTTGAGCCTTAGTGATGTGTCCCCTCGGATCCTTGTACATCAGTTCTTGAAGTCAAGTCGAGATCAAAGCTAGAGAGTGGGGAAGTTTGGACGACAAAACCTTCCTTGGCTTGCTTTTGTGTTGAATTATGCGGAGGATGAGATGAAGAGGTTGAATATCCTTGGGATGGATGAGGCACGAACAAGATAAGCAATCCACAGTCCAAATGAATCTACACTTGAACTTGGAAAGACTCCCCTTGGCTTGGATATGGCCACCAAGTCGAGAAGAGGTTGAATCGGGTGTGATGTTGGATATGTCCACCAACAACTCCTTGGATTCGATTTGAATGAAGCCTTTGGATATGTCCACCAAAGGGAATCACTCGAGTTCTTGATATGGCCACAAGAACAAACAAAGAAGATGAACGAAATTCTGGAAATTACTTGAAAACTTAATGACAACAAAATAAGAGAGAGTTTAAACTCAATATTCGCCAACCCTTGAACAAGTAGGGTGAAATGTTTTTATAGGAATAATACAACCTAAACGGGCCTCACAAAATGGACCAAAGCCCAACCCAAAATCAGAAGTAGGAGCCCACATGCCTTGCCTTAGTTGTCTTGACGTCAAGGTGGGCAGCAATGGTGGAGTCATTGAGCCATTGAGAGATCCGCTCGTGCCTTTCAAGCCAAACTTGGTCCAGGCCTCTTCCTTAGATCCATATGAGCATATTGGACTCCCATGTGTGTGCTGGAAACTGGCTCGAGCCAAGAGATGTGAACTAGTCACCTTAGTGTGCTCGACGCTCTTGGTAAGGCCTTTGAGATCTCTAGGCATTAGTGCTTTAAATGACCCCAAATTTGGCAGGCGATCATATTTAGGAATTTGTTGAGGAAGGCCCGATACAGAACTTGGATTCTTGGTGGTTGGCCCGGGCAAAGCTGAAAACCCTAATCGGGTGCCGGACGTCGGGGAAATGCCATGGCCATCACCAAGCCATTCTCCTCCAACTGACATGAAACTTGGCCACACCTCCTCATTTGGAAAATATTAAATTTTGGCACCAGGTGTGCTAAGTGGAGATGAAGTTGGCTCGTAGAAGTGAAGAAATCCCCTCTTGAGTGCCGCCGGGTGGCGCGAGCTGGCCTTGGGAGCTAGCTTGGGGCTGTGTGATGAGTCTCTAGCCTTTATGGGGCCCATGGTCACATCACTTAGTATACATAAACACAATCATCTGCTCTATCATTTGAGCTAATGGGTGGATGGTCAAGCTTATGATTTTAGAGCCAATGAGACTATTGAAAGCGTAAGAGTTGTTGAAGATCACGAGACAACCTCTACGCTTATTTACCCGTATCATTCGACTTCAAGCAATGATATTATGAATATCAAAATAGAAAATTTAGGGTTGAAAGTTGTACTTGGTGTGGTGGTACTTGTGGTGTTAGTTGTTGTGCTGGTTGTCCAATTTGTAACCTTGTTGGTTAAAATATGATAATTAGTCATAAGCTTATGTTTAGAAAGACAATGTATTTTGTAGGGTCCGTCCTAAGGCTATGTACTTGGTGTGGTGGTACTGTCCTTATGGTGTATCCAACTCTTGACTGAAATGTGCATACCTGCAAATTGCTTGAAAAGATTATGTTTATGAACTAAAAATGACCTGACAAACCGGGTTTCTTGCTTGTAAAACGAGAATATGTCCTGACTTAAGCACCATGTTTTTTAAAAAGCTTAGGTTTACGTTATGAAAATGACCTGACAAACTAGATTTTTTGCATGTAAAATGAGAATATGTCCTGACTTAAGCACCGTATTGCTTGAAAACATCCCAGAAATTGTCATCACAAGTTTGTAAACATCCTGAAAACATGAGCTTTTAAATTAAAATACAATTCCCACATGTCTTCCTTGCCGAATGGTTCCCAACAAACTTAATGTCTTTAAACACCATCCCAACGACATCTAAAAATACTATGAGCCATTTGATTTTTGTGTCCATCTACGAATTTGTCGGACGCAAGATCCATGTTTGTCATGCCAAACATCAACAACTCAATGTGCTTCAAGGTGTAGACCCCATAATCTCCTCTACAAGATGTACAAAAGCAGTTAGAATGTATATCAATTGTAGTTTGATAAGGATTTATCATTGCATTAATACACATATACTTACACGCGCTTGTTCTGCTTAATGTTATCACGATGAGACACCGACATTGGCTTGTCCAATAATGGTTCACATCTCTTTGCCAATGGCTTATACATCTTGACATATCTTTGAACAGTTTGAATAACGAGCTGGATCATCTCGAAAATTTCCTTGTCTGAGTACATATCCATATTGCAGTCATACACCGTCACACCCCAGTCACATAGTTCAATTTCTAAGGCAAACCAGTGGGACTCTATGATGTTGAAGGGAACATATATGTGTTTTGCATCATCTCATCTCTTGCCATAATCAGCCGGACATGCACCCATCATGTATTTAATCACTGCATCCTCACCTTTACATGGAAAGTTCTTCTGGAAGCGATTGAATTCAGAGGTGACCAAGGTTTGCCAAAATGTGTCAAGCACAACCACCATCGAAAACCACTCTGGATCCTCTAAAATCCTTTGATGATAAAGGAATATCATTTTCTCCAGATGCTGTAATGGTGCAACAAAGTTAATGTATCCACTGAAAACGATGTTACAAATGCATAATATTTTGAAAGGATGCATTGGAATATTACCTCACTGACCAACCAGTCCTTTGGGGCAAACAATTTCTCACAGAACTTCTTATCCAATGCTTTCCCATTCGGTCCAATTCAGGATTCAATATTGCATGATGGTACATATTTGATAACAGATTTTTGTCGTTCTAAAAACTGCTATGCAAAATATCCAAACAAACCTTAAACCATAGTCCTAGGTAAGTACGGGTCAAATCCACAGGGAGACGAATCTATCTTAATATGCAATTCGTATGTTAAACTAAAGTAACCAAAGGGGGGTTTTGTGAGTTTAAGTAATCTAAGCATGTAAAGGTAAAACAACTAAAGATGATGAATTCAGTAATGGGGAAAAGCACTTAGTCAAACAACATCCACTATTCGTATGACAAGTTGATCATAGATACTCATTCAAAATCTCATGCAATGGAAATTTCAATTCCTTTTCAGATATAACCAATAGCACAATCAGATACTATTAGCACTAACTAATTAAACAACCCTGAAACTATCAAGATTCAGTTTAACAACAGCTTTACGGATAGGAATATAGTTGGATACAATTCTAGCATAAAACAACCAGATATTATCCTAGAATGTAAATCAGTTCTCTTCTTCATAAGACTAGCACAACCAGATACTAGTACGATGCAGTTGCTACTCTGAAATAGATATTCTCAACCAGTAACAATCTAGATCTAGCAATAGATCAATAACGACAAACCCTAGTTGCGTCCAAATAGAGATTATCAATATCAATCATAAGCAACTTAAGCAAGAGAATAGATAAAATCCATGCAATAGATAAGGAACGAGAATCTCACAACTTAATCAAAACGAAAGCTTCAGCATCTGACTAAGCCAGGGAGGCTTACTTCTTCATAGCGTAGAACGTAGAGAGAAAATTAGGGTTCGAGAGAGTTGATAATAGATATTAGAAGATAGGCAAACAAGCCTTTTCTCAACCCTTAAATACTAAAGGAAATAAAGCTAAGTTAACCTAAAACGAAATAATAAAAAGTAATAAAATAATGCAAATAAAGAAACGGCGCGGCGGACTTCAGACATCGGCGGCGGTCGCCGCATCTCCCACGGCGGGCGCCGTAATCGCGGCGGGAGCCGCAATTAAACGGTGGGCGCCGTGGTCACTTCGTAGACAAGGTCGGTGGAAAGCCAATTGCGGCGGGCTCCGTAAGGTTCACGGCGGGAGCCGTAATTATGGTGGTCGCCGTCTTTGTACGGCGGTCGCCGTCTTTGTACGGCGGTCGCCGTTCTTCGGTTCAGCTTCTGCGACACTTCCGTAAAAACGCCATAACCTTTGATTCCCAACTCGGATCGCGCTCATATTTTGAGGACTTGTAGTAGACTTCAAAAGCTAACTCCTCGAATTGGAATCACTCCATTTGGACATCTGAGTAGAGAGAACGAACCAATTGAATTCAGCCTACCGTTCTTCTACTCTTCATTGCACTCCCTTGGCGTCTCATATGATCTCCAAAACCGCTCAAACACCTCCAAATACACCAACATCGCCCCTAAACGCCATACACATGAATGTGTCTAAATCTACCCGAATAGCACCAATAAAACCTCTAATGACTCTTACTTAAGCCCTATAAAGTAGCGCTTATCAAACCACCCCATGCTTAGACCTTTGCTCGTCCTCGAGTAAACTAATAAAGAGTCTACTCCTCCAATGTAGCATCCAAGGTCTCAGGAAGCATATCCTCCAACTAAGAGTCACCTAACCCATGCCAAGCTCCTAGCACCAATCTCATTCACAACACATCCACAACTCAACAAGCTTAAGGGGCAAGCAGAGTACTTCCCCCAAGCTAACCCGGACATCCAATAGTGTGAGTAACCTATAATCCTAGCCTCCATCTATTGCTCCTTATGTCTCCCAGAGTGACCTACCCGACAATCCTTCTTTGACTCCTCTTCTTATGACGCCTCGCCAAGAATAGTGAGAAATCCTAAAATCACTCTTCTTCTTTTTCGCTCATTTTGCCAAGGCGCCCTTTCGGGTTTTCACCAAGCCACTCATTTCATTTTCCAATAGATGTGCTCACATAAGCTCACATCACTCTTGACCTCATATTACCCCAGCCTAATGCTGGTCCAAGCCACATGCTTATTGCCTAGGCCGCCCTTTCGGGTTTTCGACCTAACCCAGGATTTTTATGATAGCCTTTTTTCAAAATTTTGGCTCTTTTTAATTTTTAATTTTTCTCCTCAACAGCGTAGCAAGTATAAAACCCCACCCCATGCTTAAACATTGCATTGTCCTTAATGTAATGAAAGACAAAAGAATAAAGCAGAGGGAAAAGCAAAAAATAACTCACAACGTTGCCGAGTTGGCTTGGACACTTCCTTGTTGCTGGCGGTGTAGTCATAAAAGCTCATTTCCAAGTGTTGAGCGTGCGTCTTAATTACTCCATAATCGTCTTCTAACGTGCAACCATAAGGTGACCACTTGGTGAGTAGTGGTAATCAAACAACGCGGGGCTGCACGGCCTTCAACTCTATCAACTCCTACCACGCAACCAAGATGAACCACTCTGGTGAAGTAGTGGTCAGATAGGGGGACGGGGTTGCATGGCCTTCAAAAATGGGCCCAAATGTCATCGTGGTTGGGCCCTGGTGTACATCCTCTCCAACTGTCGACTGCAGGGCCATCATCGTTGCCAAATGAATGTAGGGTGAATGTATTCCTCCGTTTAGCAACATGATGCGCACCTCTCCGTGGGGAACTCTGGATAGCATGGTAAAACTTTTTTTTCATGAGTTTTGTAAGTTCTAAACATGCAAAGGCAAGATAAACTAACATACACTCCGGGGAGCCGCAATATGACCCGTACTCATACGCATACACTCCGGGGTGGAGAGATCACCCCAATTCGAGTTATGGGCACCAACATTATCCCCCTTATGGTCATGATTACCAGGAGTTTTACTCGGGACCACAGTCGTTCTATCAGCAGGGTACTCCACCGCAGTACTACCCAGCCTACGAGCATAGCCCACCAGTGTCCAATCCAGATTACTATGTCTCACAGTCTACTGCGGATTTATTCCAGACCTTGGAGAACCAGATGGGGCACAATCCAAGTCCCTCCATGTCATTGGAGGACATGTTTCAATCTCTCAATCAGAGCACGATCCAACCTGAACGACAAATTCCTGTTATCAATATTCATTTGAATAATAAACAAGGCAATATATCAGTTTGTCAGTCCATAAGGAATCATTTTAGTACATATACAAGCAATATATAAGTTTTTCACTCCATAAGGAATCATTTTCCGGTCATATTACTAACAGTCAGACCATATAACATTTTGGCATTCAATTCATTAAAAAGTTGAATAGAATGGTTAAGTCACTAACCTCTCACTTTGCATCCACTTTACCAAGTCTGTCATCCCTTCCACCTTGCTATTTTTGGTAATCTTTTTCGCCAATTTCTGCTCATCCATATTGCGGAAGAGTGATTTTACCGCCGCAACAAGCTCGCGAGTACGACTTGGATATTTCTTTTTCTACACTTGGCGACCCTTCCTTGGTCTCCTCTTCCTTGGCACATTCCCTTCCTTGGTCTCCCATTCATCATCTCCCACGTCATCACAATCAGCATGTGATACCTTCTCAACTTGTAATTCAGTCCCAACCTTAACACCTCGCTCATCAGCCTTGGTCCCTCCCTCCACAACATCTCCCTTTGATTCCTCCATAACTCCTTCATCAACCTCGTTGAGTCCCTCCACATCTCCCTTTGGTTCCTCCATAACTTGGTCATCAACCTTGGTCCCTCCCTCCACATGATCATCTTCCTTTGCTACCTCTTTAGCATCCACACCTCCGTCATCAATCTTGCTTCCTTCCTCCACAACATCTTCCTTTGGTTCCTCCACAATTCCGTTATCAACCTTGTTGAGTCCCTCCACAACTCCGTCATGCACAACCTCATCAGACACTGCTTTTATTGCCACCTCATCTTGTATTGCCACCACAGTCCCATCATTAACCAACTCCTCATTAACCAACTCCTTGTTGAGTCCCTCCTCATCTTGTGGTGTTGCCTCATTAACCAACTCCTCATTTGCCTCATTTATCCCCTCCTCAGTTGTTAGCCCCCATAGAATTGTAGCCGTCCGGATAAGAAATGACAGTGAATCTGTTGCATCCCCTTGAACTTCTTGCTCATTTACCATTGCAACATCTTCACCCGCCTCTTCCTGACAACCTACAGTATCTGTAGCATAAGCATATGGGGGCGATCCAACCTTCTTCACTTCCCATTATCCACTAGTTAACACAATTGCACCATCATCTTGCTCTCTATCCATTGTCTCCTAAAACGATGATATATGGTCTGAAATAAGCAAATATGTTTTGAAATGTGCACAAATGGACTGAACTGTGCATATATGGACTGAAATGTCTCCTGAAACGATGATATATGGTCTGAAATAAGCAAATATTTTTTGAAATGTGCATCAATGACTGAAATGTGCATATATGGACTGAACTGTGCATATATGGACTGAAATGTCTCCTGAAACGATGATATATGGTCTGAAACAAGCAAATATTTTTTGAAATTTGCACAAATGGACTGAAATGTGCATATATGGACTAAATTGTGCATATTTAAACTGAAAATTTTGGGCATACCTCATCAGACTCTCCCTCTTTGGATTCATTTCCTTCAGACTCATTCTCTTCGTCATCTTCAGACTTTGACTTTTCCTATTCTTCATCTTCATGCTCTGACTCATCACTCTAATCTATTGACTTCACCTCCCTCATGCTCTTCTGGTGTTGTGTAATGTTGGGTTCATCATCACTTTTAACCTCCCTAGACTTTGGCTCCTGGTGTTCTCTAATGTCTTGATTTTCATCACTGGATGAAGAGGCCACTGTTCTAGGAGCTTTGCCTCTTATGAACTTCTTTAACTCAAGGACTTCCTCCCTTAACAGATCATGCTTTTTATTTAGAGTATGCATCGTTTCAAGCAATTCATTCAAACAACACATCAATTGCCGTTGGTCCAAACCCTTAATGTTTCCAGCTTGCCCTCCCTTACCAACTCCCTTGTCCTTTTTACTAGCCCTTTTTCTTTTTGGCTTCAACTGCTTAATAATCTGATCCAAGGATTTGTGTCTTTCCTCATTCGGGAAGTAACAGCTTTCTCCCAAGTCCTCTCTGTCCTCCTCAACAAGGATTTGTTTAGCAGCGAAAGTCCCCTCTAGGACATCAAAAATCAAATCCAAGCTTGGCCTACTCATTTTAAGCCACCTACACCTCGAGGCTGCATAACTTTATTCAGCTTTTGGGCACACGTTCCGCCAATATAGGGCACTGCCTCATACAATCATATCTGAAACAAACAGAATTGGAATTAAACCACAATTATGACCAGAGGCATTAACCTTTCTCAGTTTTACATATTCAACTACTAACATATTACCTGAAACACCATCGGGAAACCCCTTATGGTGTATCCTGCTCTGGCATTGTCTGAACGTGCAAGTGCAGCCTTAACTGACTCCATTTTTGTGTTTAAAGCAGAAGCCAGACTTTGATAAAGGTCAATATATGCACTCCTACCCCATGGGAAATTATTGAAACGATCCAAGTCTTGGGTCAATTTCACATGTAGGGGTCTGACCTTCCTCTTCTTATCACCCCCCAGTACAACACCCTCAAGAATTAACAACAAGGCCATCTTCAACTTGAATACATCCCCCTCCCGATACGATAAGAACTTGGTTAAAAGGTTAGCAATGGTAATACTTCTCACACCAAAAAAATTAAAGACTGCCTTCTTATCCTCCACAATGTCCTCCTCATCGAGCATCCTATAATTCAGTCCTGTTATTAGCCTAAACTCCTCTATTGAAAACCTACATGGTTGTCCACCAAGATCATACCATGTCTCAAACTATTTTTTTTTGTCCAGTTGCCTAAATAACACATGGTGAATCAACTGTGCAGACAGTTTCAAGTTTTTCATAATTTTTATAATTGGGCCAAAAGGGCCCTGTAGAACTGTCTGCCAATCTGTTCGAGTTAGGGTATTCTCGATACAATTCAGATACTGAAGCCTTGAGTTCTGATTTATCCGACCATAAACTCCTCAGAATGCCACTTGTACATTATCTGTAAAGAATGACATTCACAAATACATGACAAGTAAGAGTGACTTTCATATTCACATAAAAGAAAGAAAGGCACCATCTTACTTTGTCAGGTAAAGATATATGTTTTTCAGGATAAAAAATATTGTATCAGACTACATTTTGGTTTGTCAGGCCAAATGGAAGTTGTTCAGGACAAGTCATTATCCTAGACTATAACTTACAATTTTGTATCAACAAGAATCAGGCTACTATGACATTCTAACCATAAAACAAATACATGACATTCATATTCACATAAACCCGAAAACTTACTTTGTCAGGTAAGATAATTCGTTTTGTCAGAATACATTTTGGTTTGTCAGGCCATATGGATGTCAAGGGTTTAGGCTACTATGACTTTTCCAGACCTCTGCATGCTCTGTTTTTTACAGAGTAAATCATGCTCTATTTTTTACATAATTTTAGCATGAAGTTTATCCAGACCCTAAACCTAGCATGCATCACAAATTTCAGACAAAATATTGCTTTTTTCAGGTAAGTCAAGAGTTAGTGAAGACAACTAACCCCGCCAACCGACCTCGATGGCTCCTTCCTCGACCTCTTGGCTTTTGGTTCTTCAGCCTTCGAGATTCTCGGTTTCCTCTTCTGCACCGAAATGGCTAGATTCGGTGATTCTTCTTCCTCCTATGACATGTAGGCTCTCCTCATTCGGCCACTCGCCACAGTAGCCGCCTTCACATTTGCCGGATGTTATTCGCTTTTCTCAACCCTCTTTATCCTCGAAAGTGTAGAAGCCTTTGCCTTCGCCTTATCGACTCTGGCTTTCGCAGACTGCAAACCTCTTGTCTTCACCATTCTCGATCTGGGGATTTAGTAAGGGCTTCAGAAATGGCTTCACAAAGGGCTTCAGAAAGGGCTTCACCTTCTCGACTTTGGGGATTTAGGATTTGGTTTCACGAATACGATTTGGGGATGAAAGGAAAAAGCGAGATTAATTAGGTTCTTGAGAGTCGAAAAGATTGTGGGGAAGAAACGATTGGAAATGATGAACTGCTACCGGTTGAACAAGTACTTGATTACGATACTGGTAAAACCGTTTAAAATTAACTGCTTCTTTAAACCTTTCCAAAACACTTCTATGTTTTTTGAAAAAGTTTTATTCATATTTCATTTTACCTTTTTAGTTTTGAAAAGTTTTGCAGCTTTTTGGTACTTTTGCAATACTTTTTAAAAGCTGGTATTTTTGCAAAGAGCTATGCAAAAGTTGATATTTTTGCAATTCCGCCTAGTTTTATTTGTTGGAAGATCAAATAGGTTGTGTATTCATGATGAGAATACAATATCCATCTGTTATATGACCCAATGGTACATGCAGAATTTTGAATATTGACATAGGTAAATAAAGACCACAATGCTCGTGTAAAGGGTATAATTACATTGAAGTAATACAGTTCAAAGAAGTCTGCATGTTTTAGTTTTACATGTATGAGAGAATAGTGCAGTCTGGTGTATGCTTTAGCATTAAACAAAGCTATTTTATAGGTAGGATCTGGTGTGCTATTACTGTTTTCCATCTTGTTCTTACGTGTTTGCCATTTGTCCTTTGAGATATAGTGAGGATCAGAGTTCATCGAACCTGAATGACACCAACAACACAAGAAGGCATGAACAGACTTGTCAAATAACTTGGAGTGTTTATAGAAACTCTTAGTTTCTTGATTAAAGAGATCATGGTATTTGATGTCGATCGAAAGTAATCCTCTTGTACCACTGCTTAAGCAAGACCTAAACAAGTACACATGAAAGCACAGAAACCAGTACAAGAGAAATACTACAAACAAAGACAGATGGCAGAGCTGGAGATTAGAATACCAATCAGGGTTCAAGTTTAAATCATCATTAAGCCACACCAAAGCATAAGAGCAAGTGTTAGTCCATCTCAAGAACAAGTAAGTAAAGTACTCACAAGAAAGACAATTGATATAGTTTAAGACTTCATGTTCATTCATCATCATAATAGAAACACAACAGGATCCAACAAGCCAATCATAGGGCCAGTGACTGACTACCATGAAGCTAAACTTCAACAAAAGGTTACTAGTCATGATTTCAGAATAACTGGTGGAACCACTCAACAAAAAGGAGATAAAGTGGTTCACCTATTCTTCCATTTTAGATGCAGCACGTAACAAGAAACCTTGAGAAACACTAAACATATTAAATTTTCATTTTTTTCACACCCTTCAGGTCAGAGGAGGCGGTGTCTTCCTCCACTTCCATGTCCTTGCGCTTTCCAGTAGGTTTGTTAGTGGCAGTGGCTCATCTTGATTCCCAAAAGGTTTGTCAAGCTGGAGAATGGGATCCTTGGTGGCCTTGGTGATGTTCATAACCTCTTTCAACTAATGTAGAACGAGTATCCTCAGGTAGGGAGACACACACAAGAGCAGGAGGAATGTTGATGTGATTCACATCCTCATCACCAACATCCACCAGAAGGTCATCATAATCCAGCAAGTCATTGAGCTCATGTTCTGCCAAGATGGGGATCCAATCATTGTCAAGCGCCGATTCAGAAGATAGAGGTGTCACCAAGCATTCCTCGAAAATCTCATCATTAGGGTGATGAAGCTCAAAAGGAGGTGTCAAGCTGCTAGGCAAAACTGAAGCAGCAGAGGTCTTGCCCTTAAGTTTGGACTCAGTATTCACCTCCTTATAACAAACAGTGAAACCATTATTCCTATTATGACTTTCAGCTGAAGATTTAGACTCCAAAGGAATGGAGGTATTGTTCTTTTTGTTGTTGACAACTTCATGTTAATGTTCTACCTACTCTTTATTCCCAGAGTATGAATTCTCTAAGTCACAGCTCACCTTAAGCTTCTAGAAGGTAAGCTGGATTGATTGAGGTCTAGCATTTCTCAAGGGACAATGAACAAAAGTGTGCTCAAGGTCCCCACAGTTCCTATAGCCTTTTGGGCATTCTTCAAGCCATAGGTTATAAACCTTGGCCTTTCCCTCTTCATCTGGAATCACAACGGTTTTGTGATGCAAAGTTTTCACATCCACATTAATACACAAGCGAGCATAACTCACCCTTTGTTTCTTCTCGGTAAAAGGGTCTAATTTTATAAGAGTTCCCAACTTGTTCATCTCTATAATAGTGCTCAAAACAATAAAGCTAATATACTCAACCGACAACTGCGAAATGCGAACCCACATATCCACCGTGGAGATAGGCTCATGAAAGGGATCAAAGTTGGAGGTCCAAGGCTTAAGAAGAAGGAGTTTACCAAAAATATGGTAAGGTCTACCATCCCAGGCTCTCTTTTGGTCTATAGGGTTAGCAAACCTCAACTCAAATCACATATTAGGCTTTTCAAGCACATCAAAGCTCCCCCCTTAACAAATTTCTAGTCATTTTCAATTTGTTACGAAGTTTAGAGAACTCAATAGGGTCACCAATAACATAATTCTAACTCCTGTAAGCTTAGAGAGATAAAGATTTATATCAATGGCAGGGATGTTAGGGATTTGACGACTGGACGAGGAATCAGTAGTGGATGACTTAGGAGTAATGTCAGGAGCATTAGTATGATCAAAAGTGATCAGAGTAATGTTAACCTCAGGTGGAGTCACAGAAGGAGTATCAAGAGTAGAAGAAGTGGTTTTAGAGACAGAGGTCGAGTTGGGAATGGTCTTACCCGAAGAGGATAGAGGAGTAAGATTAGAGATCGGTTTACCTTTAGTGGTAGGAGCAGTAGGGGTCGAGCAGAGGACCTCCTTCATAGTTCGTTTGTTTTTCTCCATGGATCCAGACAAGAAGAAATGATTCATCCAAATTTTCAAACAGATTTGTTTCCAACCGAGAGTGTTGAGAGACTTTGCAATATTTTGAGATTTTTTTTTCCGGTACCCGAGATTGATAAGTTTGTTCAGAAGATTGTTCATATGTATAGTTCATAGATTCGGGCTCAACACATAGATCAGTGAAAAAAAAAGAGACAGAGAGGAGAAATGATAGAAGGAACCTGAAATTCTGATGCCAGCTATAGAGGGTTGATGAAATCTTGCGCTTTCGGATGTACACTATCTCAGCCATGCGCCAGAGGAAGATCTTCCACAACTGTCGACGGGGTAGCCACCCGATTCAGTTTGCTCCATCAAAGGATCGGACGATTTCAAATCGGTTGAAAAAGGGAGTATATCTGGAGCAAGTAAGACACCACAAGGGCCTCGTTCATCAGATCTACCCCGGATTCACCGCGTATGTAGTAAGAGGTATAAGGGTGAAGGGGAGCAGAGGTGAAGAGTGTACGCAAAGCAAGATTGAGGCCATTCATGTAGAGATTGACTAGAATCACGCTATGGAGACGCAAAGATGCCAACGACGGCCGATCAATTTTTAGGGTTTTAGGAGGCAGGCAAAAGGGAAGTTTCGAGAGCAAAATCGGGAGCATTTTCATTTTTTGTTGCAACACCCTTGCTACTTTGTTGCTGCTTCTCCTTGTCCCTTGACACCACCGATCCACCGCTTGAACCACCCACAATTCCTTCCATTGTAAAACCCTAGCACAAGTTGGAAAGGTGGGAGGAAGGAGAATTTTGTGTTATGTGATAATGACTGTTATTGTGGAAAATGTGGATTTAGTCCAATTTAAATAATTTGGAAAAATTGGGACGAAATGGGTTGTCTTATGATGGAGAAAAGTCGATGAGGTGGTCATCAACACTCAAACATGGTCGGGCTAACAGTTGGTGGCGGTGGTTGCCAAGGGGAAGGGACGATCGATATCAGATCTACTAGCGTTACTACAATGATCGACAATATGAGTGGTAGTTGGTGACAGAGTCAAAAGCTGAAAGCCTGGGAGATTGCACGTCCGCGCGACAAACGGGTTGTGATGGTGGTCAGTTGTAGGAACTCAACGCCGTTCGTGGTGGTGGTCAGCCGCAGTACAAACTGAAATTTGAGAAAGGGGGATATTTGTAAATTAGGGCAATGATGTGGATTTTGGTTGAAATAAGGCTATTTTTGTCATTTTATGATGTGAAACATTTAATTTTGTGTGAAGTTTAACATCTCTCATAAAATATATGACAACCAGTTGTACTCTCAAATTGATGTAATTGTTGACTCTGAAAATTGTCATGTTCTATTGGGTACTTTTCTTCTTTTTTGGCAAGTGGAGGAGCATTCTCTTACCCTCTTGAATTCATTATAAGCCACCAACTTTGACATACAAACTGTATGATCAGTTTTTCCATTTTCATTTCTAATACAAAGTTCTATTTCTTAACCGATCGTTACTCTTATGCATGCATACTATAATAATAAGTGTATCATCAAGCTGCCACTTGACCAATTACTATTTACGATTTATAAACGCATACACAAATTCATGACTAAAGCCAACATAATTTCCTTTGCTGATATTTTACCATCTCTCATCTCCAAACAAACTCTTCTTATCCTTTGGTCCAGTAGGGCCTTCCTCCTCAAAAAGCTCGATTGGCATCTTGTTGAAGACGCCATTCAACGAGACCCTAAGTAGCACTGGAAAACGTTTGATCACCTTATTCAACTCCTTCCTCGAGTCGTAGACCATGAGTGGGCCCCACTCCCTCGTATACTGCATCGACCTAGGCTCAACCACCTCCCCTCCCAGGTACTCAGCCGCCACAATCTGATACCGGCTGCTAGAATCAATGCATAACCCGCTTCCCGCACAATCGTTTGTCATCCCAACCCTGAGCTTAGGAGATCCCTGCATGTAGGTCCCGAGATGTGGGAAGTTGGAATGGCCGCTCTTGGACGAGTAGGCGACAACTTTGTTCCCTTCTAAGAAGTGCAATGATAGGTGTTATTTCATACACCTTTTCTAGCATCTATTAGCATGATTTGGAGGATTTTGGAGTTGTTTTAGTGCTAAGTCTGCGATCCAGATATTATGGAGAGAAGTGAAGAAATCCAAGGATTGGCAGCTTAGTTGGAGCTTAGAGATGGAGATGGAGCTGCTGGAACATCTATGGAGAAGGCTACCAACACTTGGTAGTATTTGGAGAGCAGTTGGAGAAGAGAAGAAGATGAGAGTTGAAGTCTGGAGATCACCGCCCCGCGTTAGCAGTGACGCCCCGCGGTGATGACTCCCAGTGATGATGAAGCCCCGTGTGAGAGGAGGCCACCGCCCAACGGTGGAGAGCAGAAGCCCCGCGGTGGATCTTTACCGCCCCGCGGTGGACGTGTTTATTGCCTCGTGCCAGATTATATTTATTTCCTTTTATTTCTATTTCAGACTTTGTTATTTTATTTGTTTCCTTTTGGATTGGTTTTGTGATCTTGGGCTTTAGGTTAACTCTATTTAACCTAATGTTCCACATCCTCCAAGCCAGTCTGCGAACACTTAGACACATCTTGTTATCGAACTACTTTTGATCATTATTTCATATTATAGTTTTTCATCCCCTTTGATGGAGAACTAACTTTCCTTTGTTCTGTTAGACGATTGAAGCAGTACTTTGATGTGTTTGTGAGATTTCTATTCCTTGTTCTTATCCTTATAATTGTTGGATTGATTCTCTTGCTTACCACGTCTACGATTTCTAGTTGTTCTTCTTAGCCTGATCACCTAGGTTGAATGCTTGTTATCAATTGCTAGGATTGCATATAGGGGTTCCGAGTGCATATCTAGTGGCAAACACGTTTGTGCGTATAGGGGTTCCGAGCGTACACTTGTGTGTGAGAATCAATTGCATGTTAAGTAGGGGAGTGAGTACTTGTACGTCTTTCTACTTGCATGTATCCTAAATCCTTGTGTGCATCGCTATTGCTGTGTTGGTGCTAAAGTACGCTGACAACTGTGAGAATCAGTTGTACTTTATCATTGGCATAGTGATAAGTCTATTGACAACTGTGAGAATCAATAGTACTTACGATTAAGGTGGGAACGACTATAAGGATAAATAATTGAACTTGGATTGAATAGATTTCAGGGATCAAACTCTATCTTTGTACTGTGGATTTCGCTCTAACAGGACTACTTTCCCTCATATTATTCTCTCGATTTTACTCAATCTGCATGCTTGTTTGCTTCGTTCTCTTGACTACAAAAACCCCAAGTTGCTTGTTACTTGTCATTCACGATTGCATATTACATCATACCTTCTCTGTGGGATTCGACCCTTACTTGTCTGCTATACTTTGTTTAGTAGGTTTGTTAGGATAATTTATTTTGATAAGGCTAATCAACGACATTTGCTTGGGTATCTCTAGCCCCGTCAAATTTGGCACCGTTGCCGGGGAAGGTTTTTGTTTGTTGTGTGTTTTCGTGTTTGATTTTTGGGTGGAGACCTATCTTATGGTCGATACCCGTGCTACTGACTCCCCACTCTTAGCTTTTGATCCAGAGATTGAAAGATCGTTCCTTGGACGTCTGCGCGATCGAAGGGAAGAAGACGAGATTCAGACTATGTTGGCCGCTGAGACTGACACGACCAAGAACGTTGAGACTGAAACCGCTGAAGTTGCTACTATCCCAGATGCTGCTATGGCTGGAAACGGAACTCTACGAGAGCTTACGGCATCGAATATTGGGGCTGAACCCCTAACTGTGATCATCCCTGCGCTGGATCAAGGGGTGAACTTCGAATTGAAGACTGGAATTGTTAACTACCTGCCTAAGTTCCACGGTCTGAGTGGAGAGGATCCGATTTCTCACCTGGGCAAGTTCCACAATGTCTGTATGACGATGAAGCCCAGGAACGTGATTGAAGAGCAGTTCAAGATGAGAGCTTTTGGCTTTTCTTTACTCGACAATGCGAGCGACTGGTACTATCACTTGCCACCAGGAACCATAGATACATGGGCGAAATTGCACAAGGCGTTCCTGGATAAGTATTTTCCGACGAAGAAGGCGAATGCTTTGAAGAAGGCAATTGCCAACATTAAGCAGGCTTGTGATGAGACACTGTATGATTATTTGGAGAGATTCAAGAGGCTCTGCTCCAGCTGTCCATTCCATGGATACGCCCAGCAGGATCTTGTCCTTTATTTACACAACGGTCTACAGGACCAAGAGAGGAGAATGGTCGATGCTGCATGCGGTGGTAGTATTCTGAATCTGACACCGAAGGAAGCCATGGACCGAATCCAAGAGATGAGTGAAAGCACCCGAAACTTTGGAAAAACTTACCAAAGAAAGGCGGTCAATGCTGTGACCCCTGCAGGACCGAGTCCGGTATTATCTGAGTTAGCCGAGTTGAAGGAGATAGTCATGAAGATGGCGAATCAGAATGCTCCTTAACAAGCCAGACCGTGTGGCCTTTGTCCTAGCCAGGCCCACCACACAGATACCTGTCCTCAGCTGTAAGAGGATGGTGTTGCTGAAGTTAATGCTGTAGGAGGCTATGGAGCCCCTAGACAACAGTATGGTGGCCAGCCCAATTACAACCAGAGAGGGCGTGACCATCCAGGATTTAGATGGAGTGACCCTCAAGGTGGTCAGCAGCCGGCACAACAGCAATATCAGCCGGCTCAGCAATAATAGTACCAGCAACGAGCTCAGTACCAACAGAGGCCCCAAGGCCAAACTTCTGGAGCCTCTACTGAGGATATGCTGAAGACCTTGACTCAGCACTTTGCTACGCATGTGCAGGCTACTGAGTCGAGTATAAAGAATATAGAGAGGCAGATTGACCAGTTAGCCGACGAGGTGACTAAAATCAACCAGAGGACCTCAAACTCCCTGCCGTCCCAGACCACTGTGAATCCCAGAGAGAACGTGAGTGCTATCACGCTGAGAAGTGGTAAAGAAGTTATGTCTCCTATTGCTGAAGAGGAGAAAGAAATTTCCGAGAAAAAGGAACTCACCACACCGCCCCGCGGCAATTCCCGCCGTGACCCGGTGCTTATACCCAGTAATGTCAACGCGACCCCACTGCCCCGCGGTGGGCTCGCCGCGAGCTGCTCCTCAGAAATCTGTTCCTACTGACGATGTCTATGTTGATACCTACGTTCGTCCAGTGTTTCCTCCCCTACGTTCAGAAAAGCCCCCAGCACCTTTTCCAGAGGCGCTAAAGGCTAAAAGAGTTGTCGATGACAGAGACCTGTTCGACACGTTCCAGAACTGTGAGGTGAACATTCCCCTGCTGAAGCTTATCAAGGCTATCCCGCGATATGCCAAGTTCTTAAAGGAGCTCTGCACGGTGAAGAAAGCTCAAAGGCAGAAGACTCAGAAGAAGAGTCCAGTGGGCGAACAAGTGTCAGCTGTGGTTCAGAAGCGTCTACCTGCGAAGTGTAAGGATCCAGGTACGTTTACTATTCCTATTACTATAGGTGAACATGTTTTTGAGAAGGCCCTACTTGATTTGGGTGCCTCAATTAATGTTTTACCCTATTCTTTACTTGAAAAATTGGAATTAGGACCCTTGCGTGAGTCTAGTATTGTGATACAACTTACTGATGGATCGTGTGTACCCCCTAAGGGTGTTGTAGAAGATGTCCTTGTTAGGATAGGTCCTTTGATATTTCCTGCTGATTTCTTTGTTATGGATATGGATTATGATGAGCAAGTTGCCCCGGTTATGCTAGGGCGACCTTTTATGAAGACTTCCATGACTAAGATAGATGTTGATAGTGGTACCCTGACTATGGAGTTTGATGGAATAATTTTTCAGCATGATATTCATAAAGCTAATTTCATTAAGTCTCCTCCTCCTCTCTGCATTAATGACTTTGATGATTCTGTGCATGATAATGTTAAGATTGATGCAGTAGAGGCCGTAGTTGAGTGTTCCACTAGTGATGGACCCATTGAGTTGCATGATTTTCATGATTTGCCTGTGGATGATGTCTTATTAGCTGATATAGGAGATTCCTCTACTTTGGGCACTTGCCCCCCTGCACTAACCACACAAGGCTGCAAGCCTTTATCTAATGATGTGCAGTATGTTCAGGTTGAGCCATATCGGCCCCCGCATCGTTCTAAGTATGGGGGTGACACTCCGAAGAGAATGCACATGGAGTGGGTGGCGAAGAAAGACCATGGTCTAAGGTTCGAACCTTTCCATGAGAGGTCTCACCAGGAAGAGACAAGTTGGAGGATTCCGAAAGAATCCTACCCAAAATGGTAGTTGATCTGCAATACGTCGAGCCGACGACGATAACCAAGGCGCTGTCCGGGAGGCAACCCGTGTTTGTATTTCTTTGATCTCTTTTTCTTTTTATTAGATTATTTTCGTAGTTTATTTTGCTTTGTTTCATTCGCCTGTTACTCACATTTCAGGTACGAAAGTAAACCCGAGAAGAGATAAGTGCCCAACCTTTCTCACCGCCCCGCGGCACTTTCCTACCGCCTCGCGGTGGAGCTGCCGCCCCGCGGTGACGGTCAGGTATCGATTCTCAACTTTTTTTTATTAAAAAAAGCAAGAATAATGGGCCTCGAAAAAACCTTAAACGGGTGAGTAAAAGCTTATTTCTTAAGTGGTTACTAAGGTTTTGACGGATTGGGCTTCATTTTTGGGCCAAGATTTCTCATATGGGCCATGGTACATGACCGGCCCCATCAACCCTTTCTTTTCACCTTACCCTACCTTGACCTAGCCCCACATAAAATTCCCACCGCCCCCCTCAATTCTCCTTCTCCTATTTTCCATTCACTCTCCCTGAATCCCCTCTCGACCTTGAGCATTTCCTAGCTCCCATACCCCCATTTGGAGTCTAGCCTCACAGCCCAGCCCAAACACAACCCCCACCGCGCCGCTGTTGTCTCGCCTCGCTTTAGCTCCGCCTCGCGCTACCACCGCTTCGCGTCTCTGTTGCTATCACCCCGCGCCGACCTCACCGCGACCCGGTGACCTGTTGTCAGTTTCTCGCCGCGACGCTACCGCTCCGCGTTGAGTCTCTGCAGAACATGTGTTTGCTTGATTGTGAGTATTCTTTGTTGTCTTCTGATTTGAGCATTTCAATTCTTCACTTATGGCTCCCAAAGGCAAGAAGAAGGCGTCGACGAGTAGGGATGAGAGTGAGCTGTACGATATTATGAAGGGGAGAAAGGTGGTGCCTTCTAAATTTTTCCACACGCCGACTCTGGAGCAGTTGGGAATGCTCGCGTGTGTGACGATGTGCCTAACGCAGTGTGGGCTGGGAGGATTTCTGGGCAAGGCAGCCCCCGCGTATCCTGAGCTATACTTCCAGTTCATTTCTTCGTTCCGGTGGTTCAACCGCGAGGAGGGTGATGATAGCTTCCTGGGCAGGATCGCGTTCTCCTACAATGGACGTGAGCATTCTCTGTCGAGGAGGGCGATCCACGAGGCCCTGGGCATTACGAAGAAACCGACCCCTGGATGGTCGAATGGGCTTCAGGAGGACGAGATGTTTGCTTTCTGGCGGGCTGCTACTAGGAGGACTTTCAAGACGGGGCATGAGGTGAATTCGAAGTTGGTGAACCCGTGTCTGCGGTTGATCCACAAGGTGTTGATGAGAGATTTCTTTGGCCATACTGACGATGGGAAAGTGCCCATGAAGGACTTCCAGTGGTTTTTGAGCATCCTGGGAACGGTTGAGCTTACTCCGTGTTGGGCAACTCTTTTCCTGAGTTCCCTGCGAAGGATTCGTGAGGGCGAGCCTAGAGATATTTGTGGGGGTAGCTTGATTACTCTCCTCTACACTGATGTGATTGCTTGCGATCGGATTGCTCGGCCGGTTCCCTGCGTTTTATATGATGCCGCACACATGAGGGTGTGCTCTATGGTGAAGCCGCTGGGGCAGGATGGTGATGTGGCTTGGACGGCTTACGAGGGCCATATTTTGAGTGTTCCGCGAGAGTTCACTTACTCGCCTTCATACGCAGACTGGTGGATTGATAGCGATGGCCAGACGCCTGCTGTTGATGCCGCTGTCGTTGTTTCTTTGGGTCCATATGGAGAGGGCCCTAGTGGTGGATATGCTGCTGCTGATCGCGAGGAGGGGGACGACCCCAGTGCTTCACAGTTTGCGGAGTCCTCATCTGTGTACGGACCTGTCGCACCATGGCTGGAGATGTACGCTAGATGGGATAACTTCTCTATGCGCCATGATCAGTGGACTTCCAGAGTAGAGACCGGTCTACAAACTTGGCAGACCAGCTTCACGATGAGATAGATGAGCGTCTGGAAACTATAGACACTCATCTACAGGACTACTTTGGGATGTACCCACCACCACCTTTCGGTCCACAGTGAGTTTATTTCTCTCTTCCCCTATCATTTGACGTTCTCTTTTCACATTGAGGACAATGTTCGGTTTAAGTATGGGGGAGGGATATAGACTTGCTATTCTTGCTAGCTAGTGTACATAGCTTTATTTCTGCATTCGTTTTCTGCAGTGTTGATTCTGTTTTCGAAAAAAAAAAGAAGCCAAAAAGAAGTAAAAAGGCAATCAAAATCCTGAGATGGACTGAAAACCCGAAAGGGCGGTTCAGGTAAAAAGCAGGTAGTCCGGCTGGTATTAGACCAGGGCAAAATTGGACTAGAGTGATGCGAGCTTATGTGAGAACGTCTATTGGAAAATGAAATGAGTGCTTGGTGAAAACCCGAAAGGGCGCCTTGGCAAAATGAGTGAAAAAGAAGAAGAGTGATTTTAGGATTTCTCTTATCTTTCGGCGAGGCGTCATAAGAAGGGTGACATAGAAGGATTGTCGGGTAGGCCACTCATGGAGCGATAAGGAGATAGACGGGAGTTAGGTTAAATTGTTCTTGCATCACTTGTTTTGGTTGTTTTGGGTGTATTGTTGATGTGTTGTAGTTGTTGGAGTCACGTTTTCTTGTGCTTCCTGAGTCCTTGGTATTGATTAAGAGGGTGAGCTTTTCTTTAGCTTACTCGGGACGAGTAAAGGTCTAAGTATGGGGGGATTTGATAGGTGTTATTTCATACACCTTTTCTAGCATCTATTAGCATGATTTGGAGGAGTTTTGGAGTTGTTTTAGTGCTAAGTCTGCGATCCAGATATTATGGAGAGAAGTGAAGAAATCCAAGGATTGGCAGCTTAGTTGGAGCTTAGAGATGGAGCTGCTGGAACATCTATGGAGAAGGCTACCAACACTTGGTAGTATTTGGAGAGCAGCTGGAGAAGAGAAGAAGATGAGAGTTGAAGTCTGGAGATCACCGCCCCGCGTTAGCAGTGACGCCCCGCGGTGATGACTCCTAGTGATGATGAAGCCCTGCGTGAGAGGAGGCCACCGCCCAGCGGTGGAGAGCAGAAGCCCCGCGGTGGATCTTTACCGCCCCGCGGTGGACGTGTTTATTGCCTCGCGCCAGATTATATTTATTTCCTTTTATTTCTATTACAGACTTTGTTATTTTATTTGTTTCCTTTTGGATTGGTTTTGTGATCTTGGGCTTTAGGTTAACTCTATTTAACCTAATGTTCCACAGCCTCCAAGTCAGTCTGCGAACACTTAGACACATCTTGTTATCGAACTACTTTTGATCATTATTTCATATTATAGTTTTTCATCCCCTTTGATGGAGAACTAACTTTCCTTTGTTCTGTTAGACGATTGAAGCAGTACTTTGATGTGTTTGTGAGATTTCTATTCCTTGTTCTTATCCTTATAATTGTTGGATTGATTCTCTTGCTTACCACGTCTACGATTTCTAGTTGTTCTTCTTAGCCTGATCACCTAGGTTGAATGCTTGTTATCAATTGCTAGGATTGCATATAGGGGTTCCGAGTGCATATCTAGTGGCAAACACGTTTGTGCGTATAGGGGTTCCGAGCGTATACTTGTGTGTGATAATCAATTGCATGTTAAGTAGGGGAGTGAGTACTTGTACGTCTTTCTACTTGCATGTATCCTAAATCCTTGTGTGCATCGCTATTGCTGTGTTGGTGCTAAAGTACGCTGACAACTGTGAGAATCAGTTGTACTTTATCATTGGCATAGTGATAAGTCTATTGACAACTGTGAGAATCAATAGTACTTACGATTAAGGTGGGAACGACTATAAGGATAAATAATTGAACTTGGATTGAATAGATTTCAGGGATCAAACTCTATCTTTGTACTGTGGATTTCGCTCTAACAGGACTACTTTCCCTCATATTATTCTCTCGATTTTACTCAATCTGCATGCTTGTTTGCTTCGTTCTCTTGACTACAAAAACCCCCAGTTGCTTGTTACTTGTCATTCACGATTGCATATTATATCATACCTTCTCTGTGGGATTCGACCCTTACTTGTCTGCTATACTTTGTTTAGTAGGTTTGTTAGGATAATTTATTTTGATAAGGCTAATCAACGACATTTGCTTGTGCATCTCTAGCCCCGCTCCCACCCCACCCCTCCACCCACACACCACCCGCGTGTTGTGAGAAGTATATGTTGTGGAGGCGTCCGGAGAAGTTGCTTATTCGCAGCATCAAGTGTTCCCAATCGCCTATGTGGGCTCCTATTCCATTGAGGGGCACGCTCATTAGCCCTAGCTTAAGTGTGGTGGGTCCATTAAAGGGGGAAGATGAGCCACATTGCAATGTTGGTGAAAGTTCCACCCAGAGATGGCTTGATGTGAGCATAAAGCTCTGCCGTTTCCAAGTTACCACCCTTGATCTTCTCCCTCCTTTCGTCGCTTGGCAAGTCTATCCAAAATTCATGGTCGTTTGAGCCACCATCCGGGAGATTCGAGCCCGAGGCAACAATAGGTTGCTCGATTGGATCATCCTTTCTGTATAAAAGGGCTCCGTTTTCAAAGAACCATGCAACCGAGGATGGCAAATACTTCTCCTCGGGATGAAAAAGCACGGCATGCCCATAATGGCTTATTAGGGCATGGATCTGATTGAGATTTGGCATTGCCCGCCAATAGACGTGGCAAATGGGCGGATCGGGCGGATAATTCCGATTTCGGGTCACTTCGGGTTCAGATCAATGTCGTGCATGATTTAACATCGGGTAAAGACGGGTCGGATCAGATCGTCCTATAGTCGGGGAAGTCGGGTTATCGGGTCAAACTCGGTCGGGTTGTTTCAGATTTCAGTTGAGCCCGGTTTTGGCTAAGTCGGTTTTCGGTTGATTCGGTTTATTTGATTTCGGGTTGAATCGGATTTCAAACGAATAAGATTTCAGATGAATCGGATTTGGAGCGTAATCGGATTTGGTCGAATCGGATTTTGAGCATAATCGGATTTGGTCGAATCGGATTTCGAGCGTAATCGAATTTGTATAACCAGATTTCGGTCGAATAAGATTTTGGTCAACCGAATCAGTTTTTTATCGAATCGGATATCAACCGAATTAGATTTCAGCGGATCGGATTTTGATCGAATAACAGATGTGACACGTGGCGGTCGAATCGGATTTCGGTCGAATACGATTTCTTATTAATACTTCATTTTTATGGATGATTATTTTATAATAATAATTTTCTAATAACGAAATGAAAATATTTTTTAAAAGTAAATTATATCCATTAACTGCAATTATTTTTTATATATAATATTTTAGAATTTGTAATACAACTTAAATAAAAATATTGATATATGATATCGGATTTAGACTAGTTTCTATTGGAGCACCATCATGTGATGCTAAAATTAGTAATGAAGATGATGTACTATGAAGTGATAATTGATAGTTTGATCCATTCTATATACTATATTAGTATATTACTATCCTAGTTATATATATCGGGTCCTAAGAATTTGGGGCCTTGTCTGACCACCCTCTTTGCACATATTTATCAGTTTATGGACAACCATGAAGACATGGAGCTAATTTCATGTAGATTGAATTCAATGGTGGAGCCAAGATATTTAGAAATGGGGTCACATTGAACTATACCAATTTAAATAAATAAATTATATAGCTATCCATGTATTTAGTCATATTTATAACACGACAAAGCTAATTTATATTATATGTGTATCTTTTAGATGGTTTAAATATCTAATTAAATATTTATCATAGTACATTAAAAGTATTTTATATATTTATTCGCTTTGCTTTTGTTAGGAGATTAACCCATGCGAAATTACTAATGAGTAAAAGTCTCGTCTGTATAAAAGATGAGACATTAACCAACATAATATATTTTTTTATTGATTTTTTGAATTACTACTTTTATCATACGTGATTAACGTGAACATAGAGTCATAAATTTTAATATAAAATAAATAAATTCTTTTTGTTTCACTAATAATAAAAAATATAATAGTCAATATATATCATTTACTAATAATAAAATACTTAAATTAATTTATGTAGTAAGTCATGTCAAATGTTTATACATAAGTTATTTAACATTATTTTTGATGTTTAGATATTGTAACTTTTGGGCTTTGAACTCGTGTTGTGTTTGAAAAATAAGTTTTGCTATCTAATTGTCTATACACTATACAATCTATACTCTATACATGAATAAGAAAAGTAACTTTAAGTTAAACAATATATTGCATATCTATACATCCATTATATATTTACATGTAGTAATTATTCTTTTAAAATGTATAGTACATACTAATTATTAGGTATGATAATATAATATAATAGTCTATTGCACAACTCACAATTATATACAATATACAGTATGTCTGTGTATATATACCATATGTTATATGCTATATACTATATATGTAGTATATATACACAAAATGCTATATACTATATATATACGTAGTATATATATAGTATTTATTCATATACCATATGCAGATATATTATATGTTATATACTATATATATACAAATTGTTATATGCTATATATGTAGTATATATAATATATACAAAATGCTATATGCTTTGCAACTAATACAAGTAGTATATATATACAAAATACTATATGCTAGTATATATATATATATATATATATATATATATATCTAGATATGCAGATATGTTATATGCTATATACTATATATGTACAAAATGTTATATGCTATATATGTTATATGCTATATACTATATATATAAAAAATGATACATCCTATATACTATATATATACAAAATGTTATATGCTATATATCATATATGTAGTATATATAATATATACAAAATGCTATATGCTATATATCATATTTGTAGTATATATAATATATACAAAATGCTATATGCTATACAACTAATACAAGTGGTATATATATATAAAATGCTATATGCTAGAATATATATATATCCAGATATGCAGATATGTTATATGCTATATACTATATATATACAAAATGTTATATGCTATATATCATATATGTAGTATATATAATATATACAAAATGCTATATGCTATACAACTAATACAAGTGGTATATATATACAAAATGCTATATGCTAGTATATATATATATATCTAGATATGCAGATATATTATATGCTATATACTATATATATACAAAATGTTATATGGTGCAAATCCGGTGAGGACATGTCTACACATTAGGACTAAGGACAACTAATAACACTAGATTGAAATCCATCCAACGGGTACAAACGCGCGCATATTGCTAGATGAGAAACATTCACGCTCTCGGCCTCGCTTGCAGACACGCGCTTTTTAAATAAAAGGAATTCCAATCGACACAATCAGAAAACAGAGCGCGAGACGAGACAGTTAACGGGAGGGAAGGAGAGCGAAGCTAGGGCGATTTCAGATTTCGAGCGAAGCTAGGGCGATTTCGAGCGATTTCAAGAGAAACTTCCAAAAGCAAGGTAATGTATCGATTTCATCTTGTTTTGCAGTACATCTACGCGATTTCAACCGCTTCATCTCAGTTGTTTTCAGTTTTTTTTCGCTCGAATTTCAGTTTTTTTCCATGTTTGTTCTGCGCGATTTCGACTCCTTCAAGCAGATTTCGTGTTCATCTTCTAAGATTTCTAGTGGATTTTTCAGGTATCGAAAGAAGAAAGAACAAAAACAAGACAAAAATGCGGTCGAAGAACGAGAAATCACCACAAGTATGGAGAAAACTGCAGAAACCTATATAAATCTTCTAATTTAAACTGCTTCCTACAAACTTCATGTACTTCTATTCTTTAGATAGTGTTTTAAAATGGTTTAGAGTTGTGTGCATACATAAATAACATGTGTGTGCATATGGTTGTAAGATGCATATGCATATCATTAAACTTCGCTATTATCTGTAGTGAAATATATTGTTATGAAATGTTATAGTGTTGTGTGCATATCATAAAAACATGTGTGTGCATATGGTTGTAACATGAGTGTGCTGATGATTTAATTATATTATTGTCTATAAACTGTTAAAAGTGTTGTAAACTGTTAAAGTGTTGTGTGCATATGACAAATAGGATGTGCCTCATATGATAAAAACATATTTGTGCATATGGTTGAAACATGTGTGTGCATATGATTTAATTAAAACTTTTGTGTGCATACAATAATAATATTTGTGTTCATATACTATGAGTTAATGTGTGTTCAAATTGTGTGTGCAAACAGTTAGGCAAGTGTATATGTTGTGTGCATGTGATATACCTTATGTGTACATTAAATAAAATACAGGTTGTGCATATGAAATAAAATTTAAAATCTTGTGTACTATAATATTCTAATTATATTTGTGGGCTCTTGTTTTTATTGCTTGAATTCCAAAGGTGACACAAGGTATATTGTACATATGGAACAATGACAATTGATCCAGATCAAAGCCCAACATCATCTATGACAGATAGGGGGTTGAGGACAAAGCGAAGGAATGACAGATCTACACAGAACAAAACACCAACTTCATCACTAACACAAGCTATATTGTACATATGTGTGCATTTGAAAACATATTTATCTTTGAATATCTCTAACTTAATAGGTATGGATATGAAATGTACGTTTTGAATATATGTACTTAATAGGTGTGAAGGGAACAAACAATAAGAGAAAAAAAAGGTTGGCTGTCAGACAAGTACAACATTGTAGTCCAGAATCTGAAGAAGAAGAAGAAGAGAGAGACTCCACAGATCTGAGAGGGATAGATCCATCAGATTCTATGATGATGGTTCTGTATGAAGAAGGATAAACATCTACACAACAACAAGATTCTAGAATTCACTACCCCAACAAACACTCCCCCTGGTTAGTAGAATAGCTTTCCGTGTGCAGATGTCTTATAGATGTGTGTGCATATGTGTTTAACTTGTGTGTGCATATGCAAATCTATGGATGAGTCTTGTGTGTGCATATGCACACATGTACATGTGATTTTTAATTGTGTGCACATGACTTTTCATTGTGTGTGCATATGTGTTTAACTTGTGTGTGCATGTTTATTAACACTTGTGTGTGCACACACTTGTGTGTGCATGTTTGAAGATGAACAGAATTTGCAAACACATCTGTGCACGTTTGCAAACAGACTTGTGTGTGCACAAGTGTGTGTGCATGTGCAAGTGGACATAAATGCGTGTGTCTGCACATGCACACACTAGTGTGTGCACACACAATGATAAGTGTATTGTGTACACCGTGTACAACACTTTAATACTTATGTGTTCATATGTTAAACACTCCCCCTGGTTAGTAGAATAGCTTTCCGTGTGTAGATGTCTTATAGCTGTGTGTGCATATGTGTTTAACTTGTGTGTGCATATGTGTTTAACTTGTGTGTGCATATGCAAATCTGTGGACGAGTCTTGTGTGTGCATATGCATACATGTACATGTGATTTTTAATTGTGTGCACATGACTTTTCATTGTGTGTGCATATGTGTTTAACTTGTGTGTGCATGTTTATTAACACTTGTGTGTGCACACACTTGTGTGTACACACACTTGTGTACACACACTTGTGTGTACACACACTTGTGTGTGCATGTTTGAAGATGAACAGAATTTGCAAACATATATGTGCACGTTTGCAAACAGACTTGTGTGTGCATGTGCATGTGCAAGTGGACATAAATGCGTGTGTCTGCACATGCACACACTAGTGTGTGCACACACAATGATAAGTGTATTGTGTACACCGTGTACAACACTTTAATACTTATGTGTTCATATGTTAAACACTCCCCCTGGTTAGTAGAATAGCTTTCTGTGTGCAGATGTCTTATAGCTGTGTGTGCATATGTGTTTAACTTGTGTGTGCATATGTGTTTAACTTGTGTGTGCATATGCAAATCTATGGATGAGTCTTGTGTGTGCATATGCACACATGTACATGTGATTTTTAATTGTGTGCACATAACTTTTCATTGTGTGTGCATATGTGTTTAACTTGTGTGTGCACACACTAGTGTGTGCATGTTTGAAGATGAACAGAATTTGCAAACACATCTGTGCACGTTTGCAAACAGACTTGTGTGTGCACAAGTGTGTGTGCATGTGCAAGTGGACATAAATGCGTGTGTCTGCACATGCACACACTAGTGTGTGCACACACTAGTGTGTGCACACACAATGATAAGTGTATTGTGTACACCGTGTACAACACTTTAATACTTATGTGTTCATATGTTAAACACTCCCCCTGGTTAGTAGAATAGCTTTCCGTGTGCAGATGTCTTATAGATGTGTGTGCATATGTGTTTAACTTGTGTGTGCATATGCAAATCTGTGGATGAGTCTTGTGTGTGCATATGCACACATGTACATGTGATTTTTAATTGTGTGCACATGACTTTGCATTCTGTGTGCATATGTGTTTAACTTGTGTGTGCATGTTTATTAACACTTGTGTGTGCACACACTTGTGTATGCATGTTTGAAGATGAACAGAATTTGCAAACACATGTGTATGCATATGATTTAACTGAAGCTTTTGTGTGCATACAATGATAATGTATGTCTTCATATACTATGAGTTAGACAAGTGTATATGTTGTGTACACCGTGTACAACACTTTAATACTTATGTGTTCATATGTTAAATATTATTGTGTTTCTTTTATTTTGTGCACATAAACAAAGAGGAAGAAACAAAGAGAAGGAACAAGAAAATCCCCCAGATATACAAACAAGTCAAAGCCAGCATAAACTGAGCCACACACTGAGCCAAAAGAGAAGGAAGTTACTGAAAAACACAAACAAAAAGGCAAGAGGAAGAAAAGCCCTACAGAACTAGAGGTATCTAGACAAAAGAAACAGAAAAAAGAGGACAAGGACACTGAGAAGGTGTCAAAGAGAGGGAAAAAGGAGGAGAAGGACACTAAGAAAGTATCAAAGAGAGGGAAAATGGAGGAGAAGGACACTGGGAAGGTACCAAAGCAACAGTTGAACGTGAATAAGGGGATAACTGAAGCTAGGAATGATAACCCTCGGTTGTTATGTAGAAAATCCCCAAGAACACTAGTTCGAATGTTTACAGATGAACAAAATTTCAGTGCTGCTCAGAGACAAGCTATTATAGACATGGGATTTGGAGCATTGCTTGCCTGGAAGGTCGAAGACTTGCTAGGGAGGCTAGGCCTATATGTTACTAGCAAATTTGATGAATGTAAATGCACCATCAAGTTAAATCGTTCTGCAGAGATTTTGGTTACTGAGAATGATGCACATGACTATCTCGGCATTCCGAAGGGCAGCATCAGAATTGTGGCTCCCGATAAATTGCGCAACAAAGAAATCCTTGCCAAGTTAGCTGACGACTTCCCAAAAAAGACAACGAGGAGTATTGTGCTCGGTAATATCAAAGACAAGATGCTGACATATCAAGGGGATATTTGGTTCAAGAGGTACTTCATCCTCTTTTTTGTCAATTCGGTGGTGGATGGGCACGCCAATGGGAAGTTGAAGTTTGAGATACTTGATCTCCTAGATGATGTTGACAAGATAAGCCAATATAATTGGAGTGCCTTTGTCTTTGACAAGCTTGTTGAGTGTGGAGGTAATTGGGAACCTAGTACAACAAAACCATATACGGGACCTTTGTTGCTACTACTGGTAAAAATAAAACATTCATTTCTTTGAATTCATTATTTCTGAAATTTGTGTGCATATATGATAACTTATTTGTGCGTAGCCAGACACATGTGTGTGCACTTCACACACAAGTGTGTGCATGTTCACACATCACTTGTGTGTGTACACTTCAGATAAATGGGTGTGTGCACTACACACACATGTGTGTACATTACAAATGCACATGCACATAAATGGGTGTGTGCATGTGCACACACAAGTGATGTGTGTTTGCATTTGCACATGGACATAAATGGGTGTGCATTTGCACACTCATGCACACACATGTGTGTGTGCATTGCACATGCACATAAATTGGTGTGTGTGCATGTGCACACACTTGTGTGTGCATTGCAAATGCACAATGACATAAATGGGTGTGTGTGCATGTGCACACACAAGTGATGTGTGCATGTGCACACACAAGTGATGTGTGCATGTGCACACACATGTGTGTGTGCATTGCAAATGCCCATGCACATAAATGGGTGTGTGTGCATGTGCACACACAAGGCACATGGACATAAATGGGTGCATATATGTGTGCACACACATGTCGCGTGCTGTGTGCATATGATTATCGTGTTGAGTGCATATGCTTACCGTGTTGTGTGCATATGTCTCGTACTATGTGTTTACCTCTTTATTCACATCTTAATGTGTGCATAACACTTCTTTGCAATTGATATATGTTGACCAAATGGTGTTTAAAGGAAAGCCTTATGATTATCAACACCAGTAAATGGAACGAAAACCATGTTATACCTACAACATCAATAAAAAGTAAACACATCAATACTGTGTACATTAAGTATTGATAATTTGTTCATATCAAATGCATTAATGTGTGCAGATGATATACAAATGTGTTCATGTGCAATGAAGAAATTTATAATTCAGTGTGTTCATATCATATACCTAGTGTGCATATCCCACGTCTCATGTGTGCATGTGTTAAATCATATATTTGCATATGTAATTGATTACTGTGTTCATATGTCTTCCTATTTCAGTATGCATATGTAATAAACAGATTTAAAGGGTGATGGAAGAAAGTATATACGAATTCAGTTGATAGGTAGCATCAGCTAAAACAACGTCGCCAAAATAAGAGAAGCTCTTCCTACTAATAGCATCACACCAAAACAAGCGGCATAGTTAGTCCTCCTTGTTAACAAAATAGTCAAAGTAGAACGAATCAGATCGTTCCTTCCTCTTGTAGAAGTCATCAAGGACCATTTGTGCATCAGAGCCTACCATGTATGAATTGAGACCTCTCAGAAAATTCTTGAAATCAACAACAGTAGCACCTACATTAGCATATGAACCAACTAAATTCTTGTAGACTTTGTAACTCTTGCTAACACTGACATTTGATTTAATGCAGTTCATGATGAAGTCTTGGTGAAATGGTGTGACTTTCCTGCTGCTTTTAGAAAACTGCATTTCAGACTTCCGTAGCATGGGATGTGTATGTTCACTAACAAAATGTGTCACTCGGTAGCCATCATTTTCAGCGAATCTGAACCACATTTTAGCATCACATCCGCACCTGTTTGACACCGTCCTTCTTTTAACAAGATCTCCTTCAACAGGATTGAACTCATCATAAGGAGATACATGCTTGAACCCTTCTCTATTGCAAACTAGATACTTCCATATGATAACATTTGATCCATCCTTTGCTTTCTTTGATGAATTCACACGTATAGAAAAACCACATGCTTCTGCATAGATTCAATAAAACTGAATGGCAGCTTCAACCGAAGGGAAAAGTTGTCCAACACGTGGCTTCAATTCATCATCACACACAGAAGAATGATACTCAATAGTACTGCATGGAGAAACAGTACCCTTCTTCTCCTCCATTTCACCATTTCTTGAAAAAATGTGTCCAACATAATACAAAAATATAAGTTGCAGAATGTTGTGTGCATATATTATAACTCATGTGTGCATATTATTAACACTGTTGTGTGCAACTTAACTTCCACTGTGTGCATAGATAATATATGAAAGACTACCTAAATGGAAAGATGAATTAATATTGTATTCATGTCAGGTAAACACATGTATGCATAGATAATATATAATTAACACTATTGTATGCACACCTCAACTTCCAGTGTGTGCATATATAATATATGAAGCACTAAAACTACATGGAAAGATGAAATTAAGATGTGTTCATAAGCTAACACACATGTGTTCATATGCTAAACACATTTGTGTGCATATGATTAACACTATTGTGTGCATACATCAACTTACACTTTGTGCATATACAGTATATGAAACACTAAAACTTTATTGTGTGCATATGCAAAATGTACAGATAATATATAAAAGACTAAATACATGGAAAGATGAATTAATAATGTATTAATGACAGGTAAACACATGTGTGCATACATATAAAAAAGATGTGTTCATATGCGAAAGCCAAGAGAATGTACGTAAACCTAAAACACAAAGAGAATATGTTCATATAAACCAAAAAACATGTTCATATCTGAAATACAAAGAGAATGTGTTCATATGTTACAACAACAAGAAAAACAACAGAAACTATAGAGATTGAAAGCAATACGAAGCAAAATACGATATAATAAACTAAACAACAACACTGAGAACTTACCTAAATCCATCGAAAACGAGAAAGAAAAACCCCAATTTCAAGGGATCTACAGGCGAGACTAATTTGGCACGTCAAAATCAGTTGAAGCAGGTAATCACAAACAAATTTATAGGGAATCAAAGGAAGAAGATGAATGCCAGATCAAAGAGGTGAATGCGCAATCAAACAGAAGACGATTTCATCAAATCGATGGAGTGTAGAAGATGGCGGCACCGATTTCAGCAACTCGAGAAGAGCCATACTGTTGGATTGGAGAACAAGAAAGAAAAGAAACGGGCACGCGCCAAGGAACGCGCCGGAAAGAAACTTTAATGAAGAAGGGTGAAACGGACAACCGAGATCCATCCTTATTCCTAACGGCCAATCACGTCCTCACGGGATCTTTTCCCAATGTTATATGCTATATATGTAGTATATATAATATATACAAAATGCTATATGCTATACAACTAATACAAGTAATATATATATATAATGCTATATGCTAGTGTGTATATATATATATATATAGAGGCACGCTCCGGTAAAACGACTTTTATGGTGAAACGAGTGCATAATTATGGAGCGTCGGATTGAGGATGATAGATGGCTAGATTAGGAGAGAGAAAATACGGTGTAGTGGGGGTGTGAATCATGGAATAAATATCACCACCAAAATAGGCAGTTAGAAGTAGATTGGAGAGAGAAAGATTGGAGAGAGAAAACGTGGATTTGGTCCAGAAATTTTTAAACCGTTGTGCATATCGACATAAAAAATCTGCATATCGAGACGAAAAAGATGAATATTGTTATATATAATTTGCATATTAATCTTGTTCATGTTCCATCGTATATAATGCATCGACTGAATTGAGATACAATGTGTTAATATCAAAGCACATTATCTGAATATCGTTAAAGTATTATTGAATAACTGTTATTCGTGATCATTGTCAGTCATATATATATACTGATATTCAAAAACATTGAACATATATGCACATTGTGGTAATTGATATTCCAATTTTAAACATACAAGTATATTCTGCATATCACTGTACAAAAAATGCATATCTCATCCACACAAATGAATATCATATTTACGACCAGGAAAATAATCCATAATTACAAATTGCATATCATATAAGTGTATTCTGCATATCACTGTACAATAAATGCATATCCCATCCACATAATTGCAAGCCGGACTCAGCGAGATCTTCCTTGGCCGCGCCCGCGGTTTCCTTTCCGTGCCCGCGGCTTGTTCTTCTCAGCTTCTGACGAGATCTTCCTTGGCCGCGCCCGCGGCTTATTCTGCATATCAATATATAGAAAATGCAGAACTCATCCACACAAATGAATATCACAATCACAACCAATGAAATAATCTATCATAAAAAATTGCATATCATACAAGTATATTCTGCATATCAATTTATGAAAAATGCATATCCTATCCACACAAATGAATATCATACCCACGGCTTATTCTGCATATCAATACATAGAAAATTCATAACTCATCCACACAAATGAATATCACAATCACAACCAATGAAATAATCTATCATAAAAAATTGCATATCATACAAGTATATTTTACATATCAATATATGAAAAATGCATATCCCATCCACACAAATGAATATCATATTTACGGTCAAGGAAATAATCCATAATTACAATTTGCATATCATACAAGTATATTCTGCATATCACTGTATTGAAAATGCATATCAAAAGTAAAATAGAGTTTCTGCCATTCTGCAAACAAGGGGAAAATACAGTTTTTGCCATTCTGCATAAACAATAATGAAAAACACCACTTTAAAATCTTAAATGCAATTTCACCAAATGTATAACTACGTCACGACACGAATCATTGACCTGATATCTTAATCGGATCCAATTACACTGACAACATCAGCAAGAATGCCGAAAATGAAATTAGTCAACAAATCAATGCAGATTTTTGTAAATCTAAATCAAAACAATCCAAGAAAATCGAATTCCAAAACCGGTGAATAACAAGGTAGAGTATAGAGAAACGCTTAATTTAGAGCCCAGATCCTCAATCCAATTTCAAGTCAGATGGAAAACACGAAGTTCCAAGTCTATTCCGATTTCTTAGTTTCGCTTGTAGAAGAAAACAAATTAAGAACAAAAAACACGAAGTTCCAAGCGATCAATCTGTTGAAAGGCAAATCCAAGTCACTTAAACTAAAATTAAGAGCAGAGAGAGAGAGACCGGTTTCATGATTGTAAAGAGACCATAGCTTCTTCTTGAACTCCAAAGCCGCTAGCCAAATCCGGATCCAAACTTGTGTCTCGAATCCTGACTTCTTCTTCCTCGAACTCAGCATCTTACCTCCGATACCTGGCACCAGAAGCACTGGATCACGATCGACAGTGGGATCATCGTCATCATCTGCGGCGGAGCAGCGACGTCCGAAGAACGGGCAACACAGACATCGGTTGGGGCTGTTGTAAACTGCGAAAAAAAAGAAGCAGTTGGGGATGCCTGCCTTCGCCGGAACTGCGATCTCCGACTCCTATCTTCAGACCGGAGACCGGTTCAGATGCAACCTGCAAGCAAAGCGGCGGACGGGAAGAAGATGAGAGAGCGTGGAAGAGGAAGACAGGTGAGAGAAACGAGAGAGAGGGAGAGATTAAAAAGGAAGTTGATGGGATTTGATGAATATTATAATCCCTTAATTTTAGGATTTGAGGGGATCTGGTGTGATCACATCCACCATATAAAATTAGAGAATTTATTATTAAATCACAACCATTTATTCTTCTCTCATCCAACGCACTAGAATCATTCACCCGTTTCACCATAAGAGTCTGTTTTACTAGAGCATAGATCTATATATATATATATATATATATATATTCAATCTAGATATGCAAATATGCTATATATTGTAAATTTGTAATATATATATATACTATATGTACTACGCATATTATATATAGTATATAGTTGAGTTAATTGAATATTAAAAGGGTCATATAGTACATATTTGATTAATTTAATTTATTATTTATATAAAGCAAATGCATATAATACATGTTTAAATCAATTCTTAAAAATAAACATGTTACAGATAAATCAAATAATAAGATTATTTAATTTTAAAAATCATATGATTTTACAAAACTATAAAATATCCCGTGGTCTAAAATTTAAATAATTTATATTTTAAATTTATTTACGAATTTGTTCAAAAATTATCCCTCCAAAAATTAAATGTTAAATTTTCCCAAAATAATCCCTCCCTAAATTCCCTCCTTTCTAATCCAAACCCTAATCAGTTCTATACTCCTCTCCCTCACGACCTCACGCAGCCCTCTAGTCGTCTTCCTCACGACCTCACACAGCCCGGCAGTTTCCAACATGACCTCACGCAGCCCGTCCCGGCGGCTCAGCTCGCCGGCCCGCCTCTCGTCTCGCCGGTCCGCTCCTCGTCTTGCCGGTCCGACACTCGTCTTCCCGGTCTGGCCATCGTCTTGCCGGTCCACTTCTTGGCAGGTACCAAGTTCAATTTACAATTCCATAATATCCAGACTCCAGTACATAATTGATGAAGAAGAAATCAAGCTAAGTGGAAGAAATTAATTTGAATTAAAACGAGTTTAAATGAAGAAGAAATCAAACGAGTTTAAATGAAGTTAAGTCTGGGACGAAGTCAAACATAATTGATGAAGAAGAAATCAAACGAGTTTAAATGAAGCTAAGTCTGGGACGAAGTCAGGTCTTGCAAAAATGAGTTAAATTGAAGCTAAGTGGAAGAAATCAATTTGGATTAAAAAATCAATTTGAATCTGTAGACAGTAGACACAAGGGCGTTGAGACGAAGTAGAGGTCTGGGACCCCTTGTCGGTCTCGGTGGAGACGAAGTAGAGGCCTCATGCTTTTTAACGTGAGACGAAGTAGAGGTCTTAGGCTTTTCAACAAGTGGAATAACTTATAAATTATTTAAAGTCAGGTTTAATTGAGTTTGGATATTTTGGGTGTCGGGTATAATAGGGTTGTTATGGGTTCGGGTATAATCGGTTTCATATTGTATTGGGTTTGGGTTATTTCGGGTTCAGATTGTTTTGGGTTCGGGTTGTTTTGGGTTCAGATTGTTTCAGGTTCAGATTGTTTCGGGTTCAGGTTGTTTCGGGTGTCGGATGTATTCAGGTTCGGGTTGACAATGGAGTAGTCTATTCGGATATAAGCGGGTTCTGTATGTTTTTAAATCGTGTTGCTTTTATGTTCGGGTCAAATCGTGTCGGATTGGGTTGGTTTTAGATATTGATTTTTTTTTCTTTTTCGGATATCGGTCGGGTCTTGAGTCGGGCGGTCCGGGCGGTTTTCTCGGATCGGGTCAGATTTTGCCACGCCTACCCGCCAACAAGGATCTAAGTTCTTCAAGCACCTAAAGAGCGGATTTTCGCCAATTCCCCCTGTCAAGGTGTTGCAAAAGAAGGTTCCTACACAAACCCCTTTTCGCTTCCATCCCTCGATGGCACGGTCTAGTTCTCCAGAGCCTCAAAGGGACCCTTATGAAGGTGGAATTAGTCTCCAGTACTCACTCACACTTGTCAGCGAGATCTTCTCTAACACATCTGTTAGGAAGTGAACTTTTGGGAACTCCAGTTCCCTATCTAGTTCCCTTTCTCAATTTTCCTAGTTTTGATAATGACAAACACTTTGCTATTAATATTTCCATAAGTATTGATAAACAGGGAACTCTGGATTTGGAAAGCACGAGACAGATACGAAGACGCCAGACTTGGGAACTGGCGTAAGGAACTGAAGCTCGCTAAACGCTGGAAACACTTGGAACAAGAGATGAAGGGCGCGGCGAGCTGATTAGGGTAGATCTTTAGTTGGAGAGAGAACTTGAAGATCTTATCCTGTTTCCATAATATTTAGAAGTCAAAAGAATATCTTTTATGGAAACAAAACTTGTACAATCGTGGAAGATTATATTTGGTAACAAATGTAATCTTTCCGATTACTTTTTGATTATTTTATTTGTGTAATCTGGATGTTGAAGATTCGCCTCTCTCATCAACTATGTTACATAAATAGAGTAGTCAAACCACTCTCTCACTTACGCATTCACGCTTACTGCTTACAGAGAAGAAAGCCGTGCCAAGTTCTTTGAAGAAAAACTGTAAGTCGATTGTCTTGTTGTTTGCTTGATTTGGTCGAACTAGGTAGAGAGTCCTTAGTGTGTCTAATACTTAATCTGTGTGTTCTATCCTAGTTCATTATAATCGAAGCATTAATACAAGAAGTAGACTTTGAAATCCTCTTGCAAGAGAGGTAGTGGGTTTTATCTTGGATAACTAGTTGGTTATCAAAGATTCCCACTCTAAGGAACTTGTCTTGATTTTGTTTGTGTTTACTTATTCCGCTGCTAAAGAATTGGACTCCCAGTTCCCTTTGATTGCTAATGACAGGTAGCATTGGTTGAGGGGGGACAGAACATGGTTTCATATGTTGCTGAGTTGAGGGGGAACTAATATTGCCTAAGTGGGAAAACTTTCTCTCCATAACTGTCTTTATCTTGTATGTGTATGCTTTATTGTCAATGATGTTTGTCACCATCAAAAAGGGGGAATTTGTTGAATTCATTAGGTTTTGATGGTAACAAACATTCAACTAATCTGGGTACTAAGTGTTTCAGGAACAAAGACAGTTGTCTCAGGGAACCATTGTAGTGAAGGATCACAGAGGGAACAAAGCTCTGTTCATGTGCTTTGTTACCTCTCAAGGAACATCAGTGACGAACAAGATCAAGCTGCGAATGGAAGGAAGATATCCAGCGTGAAGATTATGGAAACTTTCCTAGAAGAATCACGCGGTCAAAGGATAGGATTTCGGCTGGAAGGATCTCGCCGAAAAGAAGATTTGGAGAGAGAATCCGAATGTGTTATCTTAGGAAACTTTCCTAAGATAATATATTTGGAGAGAGAAGAATCTTATCTTAATCCGTTAATGTTATCTTAGGAATTATTTCCTTAGATAATATCGGTTGTTAAGATAATATTCCTCAAATCAATTAATATCATCTGGTTACCAAGTTTAGGAAGATAGGATTATCTTGTTATGATTAGGGTTTGGTCGAGTTGTATTTAATAGGAGTGTGGATTCATTTCTATGTACGACGAAGAACGAAGAACTGAGAGCATTCAGTTAAGAAGAAAAAGAGAGTGAAGAGTTTGTGAGTCTTTGAGGGTTGAGTTCGATTCATCGTTGTAGAAGAGGTTTCAAGTCTAGCTGGGTAGTCTAGAGGTTGGAGTCCAGGATACAAGTATAATCGAACAAGAAATCAATAAGACAAGTAGATGCTTCAAAATCCTCTCAAGCGGAAGCTTGAATGTAGTGGTTTTTCCTTGATTAGCTAGTTTTGCTAATTGGGGTTTCCACTATACATCGTGAGTTTGTTTGTTATCTTTCTTGCTATATTATTCCGCTGTGCCTTCTGTGGGAACAAAAGCCTTTGTTCCCTCAGATGTAACTCTAACGATCCAACAATTGCTCTGATACCATTTGTTGAATTCCTTAGGTTTTGATGGTAACAAAGATTCAACTAATCTGGGTACTAAGTATTTCAGGAACAAAGACAGTTGTCTCAGGGAACCATTGCAGCGAAGTATCGCAGAGGGAACAAAGCTCTGTTCATGTGCTTTGTTACCTCTCAAGGAACATCAGTGACGAACAAGATCAAGCTGCGAATGGAAGGAAGATATTCAGCGTGAAGATTATGGAAACTTTCCTAGAAGAATCATGCGGTCAAAGGATAAGATTTCGGCTGGAAGGATCTCGCAGAAAAGAAGATTTGGAGAGAGAATTCGAATGTGTTATCTTAGGAAAACTTTCCTAAGATAATATATTTGGAGAGAGAAGAATCTTATCTTAATCCGTTAATGTTATCTTAGGAATTATTTCCTTAGATAATATCGATTGTTAAGATAATATTCTTCAAATCAATTAATATCATCTGGTTACCAAGTTTAGGAAGATAGGATTATCTTGTTATGATTAGGGTTTGGTCGAGTTGAATTTAATAGGAACATTTGGTTGATACCAAGTTAGTGTTTCGCTGATTGGTAAAGGATAAGGTCTCGTGTTCAAGTCACACCAACAACCTACTGGAAGTGGCGAGAATGCTGGCCACCAGTGATGGGTTGAGGTGTATGGACTGCGGCCCATGGTAACAGTGGACGCTAGAAATGGCTGGGCTTGGGCTCGGATCCACTAGTGGGCCGTCTGTAAACCATGTAATGGGCTGGTCTAACGTGGTGACCATTTAGTTAGAACCAAGCATCTGTCTGAATTTCGGATTACCATTCAGGGTAAGAAATTCGAGGCAGACTTGATTTGTATAGCCATGGCTCCATACGACATTATTCTTGGTATGGATTGGCTGACGCGTCATGGGGCGGTAATCAATTTTAGTTTGAGAACTGTGACAGTGTCATCTGGGGGCCAGAGTGTATGCAAATTTAAGGGTCGGAATGACGCTGATAACGGCAGGCTTATCAATGCGATGGCTGCGTTTAGGCTACTTCGACAAGGTTATGTCAAGTACCTTTGCTATCTGGATGCGCCCATGAAAGATGAACCATCAGTTTTTAATATTCCTGTGATTAGTGAGTTTCCGGAGGAAATTTCTGGATTACCCCTGCACCGTGACGTGAATTTTTTTTATTGATCTCGAGCCTAGTACCGCGCCGATCTCTAAGGCACCGTATCGGATGGCTCCTGCGGAGATGCAAGAGTTGAAGAAGCAACTCGAGGATCTTCTTGACAAGGGTTATATAAGACCGAGTGCATCGCCTTGGGGTGCTCCGGTGTTGTTTGTCAAGAAGAAAGATGGATCGTTCCGACTTTGTATCGACTATCGAGAGTTGAATAAAGTCACGATCAAGAATAAGTATCCTTTGCCAAGGATTGATGATCTGTTGGATCAGTTGCAAGGAGCAAAAGTCTTTTCCAAGATCGACCTGAGATCTGGTTACCATCAGCTCAGGATTCGTGAGGAAGATATTCCGAGGACTGCATTACGAACAAGATATGGTTACTACGAGTTCATAGTTATGCCATTTGGACTTACTAATGCTCCATCGGTCTTCATGGACCTGATGAATCGATGTTTTCACCAGTACTTGGATAAGTTCGTGGTGGTCTTCATCGATGATATTTTGATTTATTCCCCGAATGAGAAAGTTCACGAGGAACATCTTCGGATCATTTGTCAGTCCTTAGACAAAATCAGCTGTATGCTAAACTATCTAAGTGTGATTTTTGGATCAGGGAAGTGTCTTTCTTAGGCCATGTGATCAACGAGAAAGGGGTTATGGTTGATCCCCAAAAAATTAAAGCAGTAGCTAATTGGAAGCGACCTCAAAATGTAAAAGAGGTGCGCAGTTTCCTAGGACTTGCTAGATACTACAGACGGTTTGTGGAAGGATTTTCAAAAATTGCTCTACCTATGACCGGTCTGCTCCGCAAGGTCCACAAAAAGTTTGTCTGGGATGACAAGTGCGAGGCCAGTTTTCAGAAATTGAAAGAATGCCTGACCTCTGCACCAGTGCTAACGCTACCGGAAGGAACTGATGATTATGCGGTCTATAGTGATGCTTCAAAAAGTGGTTTGGGTTGTGTATTGATGCAAAGAGGCAAGGTTATTGCTTATGCGTCAAGACAACTGAAAACCTATGAAGAAAACTATCCGACACATGATCTAGAGTTAGCAGCGGTAGTGTTTGCGTTGAAGATTTGGAGGCACTATCTCTATGGTGTGAGATGCCAAGTCTTCACTGATCACAAGAGTCTCAAGTATGTGTTCACTCAGAAGGAGTTGAATATGAGACAACAACGCTGGTTAGAGCTACTTAATGTGATACCCCGTATTTTTGTAAGGTTATTTTGGGAATTTTGGAATTTTCCGGAGTACCCGTTTAGTACGTCGGATTTAATTCAGGTAGCTTGAGACATTCTGTAATGTGCTCTATATCTGTAATATTTTTCTCAGTGAAATAATATACAGACGACATGCCTTGGAGTTTAATATTCGTTCGCGTACGATAATTTTTATCCCGGGTTAATGTCATGTTCGTTCAAAGCTGAACGGGTGGGAAAAGCTGGTCACGGCGACCGCCGTACAGTCGCGGCGACCACCGTCGCGAGATCCAAGAACGGCGACCGCCGTACAGTCACGGCGCCTGCCGTCCCAATGCTCGAGGTGGTAGCTGGCGTGCCAGGCTGCGGCGACCGCCGTAAATTACGGCGCCCACCGTAATTGCCGCCGTCGTTGCCCGGAGGTCTTTGCCCGATGGTCGCCGGCGTGGTTCTGGCAAGCGCCGAACTAGCGTTCGTAGGCCCATCTTCGTGCTCCCGATGCTTTGGCTATAAAAGGAGGTGTTGGGGAAGGGATTTGAGCCATCCCAAACACCGAACCTCTGCCAAATTTTTGTGTCGTCGGAGTTGTGTTTCGCCGGAGTTCGGAAGCTCTCGTCGGTGTCGTTTGGTGGTGTTTCCAGAAGCCCTTTAGAAGCCTTTTGGTTGCCTTTGGAGGTCAGAACCCAAGCAAGGCGGAAAGGGGTCGAAACGCGCATCGTTTTGGTGAGATTTTCTCTCGTTTCCGTCGTCTGAGTTCTTCACGGCAACCGCCGCCAAGAACAGCGACCGCCGCCAGTGCCCAGAATACCTTCGTGGCTTTGGCTTGGTTGTTTGTGGTCGTGGCGTCTTTCCTTTCGTTCTCTTTCGTCGTTTTTAGATTCGTACTGTGGTTATGTCGGATCTAACTTAGGGTTCCTTTTATGGGTCGACTCGAAGGTGTTTGTGCTAGCGGAGCTATACCCGTGTCGAGCCCGGAATCCCATCGTTGTCGTAAGGCTTGTTTCTATTATGCGGATTAAGGCAAGTGGCGGTTCGCTCTTGCTCATTCGTTCCATATTTACATTAATTATTAGTAGTTTATCTGAGTAATTAATTTGGAATGAATACTCTGTTTGTCTGGAAACGGTTTTGGTAAACTGTTTTGAAAATCATATAATAGGTTGTATATCTGTTGGAACAGCGCTATTATCTATGATCGCCTTTCGGGCCTTTATGTGGATTTATCCTGTAACTGTTATTGTGCTGTAACTGTTCGTTAGCACTGTTAGATAGGAACGTTACTCGGACTCGATCCAGTCGTTTCTTTATAATCTGGTATCGGGGTGGCTCGTCTCCATCTGGTACTATTCTAAGATCATGATCGGTCTCTTTCACAAGTGTGTAGAGGCAGGACACTTAGCTGGTGTCACAAACCTTCGGGTGTACGTCACTCTCGACGAAACGTATACTATGATGTGTCGTCCCATTGGTGGGGTACACATGTAAAAGTCTAATAACGTGATGTGTGTTTTTGAAACATAAATCAGATAAGTGCTACTCGACGCACATAACTAATAAGCCTTGGCGAGTAGTGCAGCTAAGTTATAGTGCAGCTAGGAAAACTCGTCTCGACTTTGATCATAGTACGTTCTCTTTTGAATCTGGATTCGCTGTATGCGATGAGGTTGGTCGTGAACCGAAGCATCTCAGTCAACTTTTAAATCATTGTTGTATGATGCTGTAAACATTCCAGATTTGTCATATTTCCTTAAAGACTCAATCTCTTGGAGTCTCTTTTCGAGTCGATTTCTGTGAAGATTCAGTCTTCCAGAATCTTCTCTTGTGCATACCTCTTGTCTATTCTAGTAGGAGTATGATGGTTGACTATCGTCATCGATTATTATTCGAGAAGCGACGAGTCTAACCTAATACGACTGCTTCGAACCATTCTGCTTTGTACCCTTGCTAGTCTATTCAAGTAGACTAACCCACGAACTTTGTTCTCCGCATGTGGGCTGGTGTCATCCGTTCGATTCGGCACATCAGATCGAAAGTAGCTCAGAAGAATAGAAGGACTATGGAGTCGACGGTGGTTTTTGAACGTTTTAGTTATTTATTTAATCAGGTTGATATCTTTTGGACAATGACTTTGGTTGTAATGTGTTTTATAAGACTTCCGCTGTATTTGGTTTAAACTCTGTGTTGACCTATTCGGGATTGGGTTGTAATCCCGTAACTCATGTTTCCTTGACAATGTCATGTTTTGGAATTGAATGCTTTGATCATTATGTATCATTTGTATTTCATAAATTGTGTTTAAATGGTAAAGCCTTGGGTGATCTCGGTAAGGAACACTAGGGTCACTGGCGGTAATACCTTTCCAAAAGGGTTAAGTTTTGGGGGTGTTACAGTTATGGTATCAGAGCCAAAGGTTTTAAAACGGGTTTGGGATTTTTATAAACCATTTATCCGTTTTCGAAAATGCTTTAGAAAAAGGGCTATGAATTTTCAAAGTAAAAAGAATTTCAAAACACCGTTCATAGTCATGTCTTCTGGATAGTCTGATATAGTAAGCTTGCTTCTATGTCTAGAAAGACTAATTCCTTCATCGTTATCCTATAGGAGATGGGTGCATGTCTCTCTCAGAAGAAGGGGTCGGAAGATGCCGAGATGGATTCATCGTCTACCGGGAGGTTAGACTTCCCTATACCCCAGAGGTGCTTCGAGGTTGGAGGCCCGAGCAGCCCATCTGAGGAGATCAAGCATGTGCTTCCTGAGTCGGTAGTCCTGGTGTCAAGGAATGCAGTAGTTCCTGTGACAGCGCCAATGGAGCCACCATGGGAGGAAGCAATGCCGGAAGATGAATCGTCTAGGTACGCGAGAGGGTACTACAATGACGATTACCAGATGGATGTGATTTTTGAAGGGAGCGAGGAGGAAGAGGAAGATGAAGAAGAGGACCCCATAGAGGATGACCCCGAAGAGGAAGTGGATCCCATCGAGGATGATCCCGAGGAGGATGCCGAGATGGACCTCAGCGGACAAAACCTGGAGTCCGATGACTTGAGGCACTTGCTGGTGGATAGTCAGGAAACGGGGATGCAATTTATTCACCCCAGTTCAGAGTTACCACCTATGCAAGAGTTGCCACTAGTGCCAGAGTACGCACCCATGTCAAAAGCTGATTGGGAGGCACTGTATACCGAGTACGGTATTAGGAGAAGTGACATGGAATCTCAGCCTATCCCTACTCCAAGAAGAAGGAGGTTAGAATCCGAGCTGTAGGAGATCCTCCGCCAGAGCGAGGTAATCTCTGCAGAACAGCAGCGTCGGAGGGATGAGCTGATCGCTAGTACTCAGAGGAGGGCTGGGATAGAAGGACCAGTCATGGATGACCCATACTTTACCATGACTGAGATAGGACCATGTGCTTCAGGGTCAAGCAGGGTGCGAAACCCATCGCCAGAGCTCGATGGTGAGCCTAGTCTGAAGAGACCTTGCACGAGTAGCCAGTCTTATGGGAGACATTTTGAAACGCCTTGATAAGAATTGGCGTTGCCTATCGCAGTAGTTTCGTTTCTTATTATTCCAAGTTTGTACTATGTGTAATATTTCAGTATTGCGGCAAGTACTCTGGGAAACACTTTTATCTTCGAGCAATGTTGTCCTAGCGCTCAGATGATAGCCTTATGTGTAGCTTGTGTAACAGTTCGAAGGTTCATCTATAAAATGCCAAGTTGATCTATTCTGAGTAATTTCTTTACGTTGGTATATTGCATAAGTATATTGCATAATATTAATGTATTGAATGCTTGGAATTGGATCGGTAAACAAATGGTGAACCCAAGAAGCACGAGGAAGTCGATTCGAGCCGGTGCTGGGACTAGCCAAGATCCCAGGCCAGCAGGAAGAGGTGTTCAGGATGAGCACGAGTCAGAGTCTCGCGTCCAGCATAGGCATGAAGGTCAGGATCAGACCCAAGCGCCGGCGCTATTTGATGCCGCAGCTGTTGAGGCGATTCGCGGGATCATAATGCAGGCAATTGCAGACGTATTGAGACCCAGTGCGCCTCAAGCGCAAGAAGTGCCTACCCACCCAGCGGTTCCTGATGTTGTGGAGCCCAGAAACCCTGTGGTTCAAGAGAATGCCGTCAGGACTAGAGACAACTATGGTCGCGCTCTTAAGACCATCACTTCCATGAGGCCCGATTGCTATAACGGGAAAGGGGAGCCAGTAGCAGTGACTCATTGGTTCTCCCATATGGAAAGGCTGTTTCCGAACGTGGAGTGTACGGAGGCCGAGAAGGTCCATATCGCTTCTCTTCAGCTGAAGGAGGAGGCTAGCGAGTGGTGGGAGAGCACAGGTTTGGCAGAGAGCCCAGTGTTGACTTGGTCGATGTTCAAGACCAAGATGGTTGATTGCTTTTTCTCTCGTGCTATGAGAGAGGAGAAGCATAAAGAGTTCTTGTACCCAAAGACGGATGGTCTGAAAGTGACCGAGTTGGCATCTAAGTTCAATCATCTTTTACAGTACACCCCTACCGAGATCACCAGCGAGGCCCAAAAGATCTGGTACTTCCACGAGTGAATGAGCCCGAATATCAAGCCGTTAATGGTGCACCACACATGCTCTACCTTGGAGCAATATGTGGATTGTGCCTATAAGCTGGAGGTAACTCTAGAGGAGTCGACCAAGAGGCGTAACCGACAGAAGTCGATGCAGAACCAGAACCAGAGATGTGGTTTTAAGCGCCCTGCGCCACCGTCTAACTTTGCCAAGTCCGGCCGAGCTAAGACGGAGACGACGCAAGGAGGATCGACTCAACAGTCAGGGCAGACCAGGAGTTCAGTTCAGTGTTATAACTGTGGTACTGCTAGGCACAAGAGCAATGAGTGTCAGAAGGAGAAGATGTCGTGCTTTGGGTGTGGACGTGATGGTCATCTGTAGAAGTTCTGCAAGCAGGGGAAGCAGAAGGGAGTAAAGTCGCAGCAAGGGTCAGTTCATCAGAGCAACCGCCCGTCAGTGCAGACGACTGCTCAGAACAGGGGGAACGCCCTAGCTGTTTCTGGAAGTTAGGGTCAACGCTTGTACGAGATGCGTGAAGCAGATGGACCCAATGCTCCAATTGCTCAAGGTACCCTATACCTTTACTCTACTTCAGTGTGCATTCTGTTTGATTCTGGTGCTACGCATTCCTTTATTTCGGATAACTGTGTTAGCAAGTTAGATTTAGTGTGCAACGATTCGTGCGATCCTTTCGTTGTTAGTCTTCATAATGGAGAACGTTTGGTGGGAACCAAGCATCTTTCCGACTTTCCGATTACCATTCAGGGTAAGGAATTCGAGGCAGATATAATTTGCATAGCCATGGCTCCATACGACATTATCCTCGGTATGGATTGGCTGACGCGTCACAAGGAGGTGATCGACTTCAGTTCAAGAATGGTGACGGTATCATCTGGGGGCCAGTTCGTGTGCAAGTTCAAAGGTCGAAATGACGCTGATAACGACAAGCTGATCAATGCGATGGCTGCGTTTAAGCTACTACGACAAGGATGTGTCGGGTACCTTTGCTACTTGGATTCACCCGCGAAGGATGTACCTGAGGTTCTTGATATTCTTGTAGTTAGGGAGTTTTCGGATGTCTTTCCGGAAGAAATTCCTGGATTACCCCCGAACCGTGACGTAGAGTTTTCAATTGATCTTGAGCCTGGTACGACACCGATTTCCAAATCACCGTATCGGATGGCTCCAGCTGAGATGCAAGAATTGAAGAATCAACTTGAAGATCTTCTTGACAAAGGTTATGTCAGGCCGAGTGCATCTCCGTGGGGTGCTCCGGTATTGTTCGTCAAAAAGAAGGACGGATCGTTCCGACTTTGTATTGACTACCGAGAGTTGAACAAGGTGACGATCAAGAACAAGTATCCTTTGCCTAGGATTGATGACTTGTTGGACCAGTTGCAGGGAGCAAAGGTTTTCTCCAAGATCGACCTAAGATCTGGATATCATCAACTCAGAATTCGTGAGTAGGACATTCCTAGAACTGCATTCAGGACCAGATATGGTCATTACGAGTTCGTAGTGATGCCTTTTGGGCTTATAAATGCTCCAGCTGTCTTTATGGATTTGATGAACATATGTTTTCACCAGTACTTGGATAAGTTCGTGGTGGTCTTCATCGATGACATTCTGATCTATTCTCCGAATGAAGAAATCCACGAGGAACATCTGCGGATTGCCTTGTCAATCCTTAGACAACATCAGCTTTTTGCTAAATTGTCTAAATGTGAATTCTGGATGAAGGAAGTGGCTTTCTTAGGCCACGTGATCAATAAAAATGGGGTTATGGTTGATCCCCAAAAGATTAAAGCGGTGGCTAATTGGACACAGCCCCAGAACGTTAAGGAGGTGCGCAGTTTTCTTGGACTTGCCGGGCATTATAGAAGGTTCGTAGAAGGATTTTCAAAGATCGCTCTACCTATGACCAATCTACTCCGCAAGGTCCACAAGAAGTTTGTCTGGAATGACAAGTGTGAGGCCAGTTTCCAGGAGTTGAAACGACGACTGACCTCGACACCCGTGTTAGCACTCCCAGAGGGGAACGACGATTATGTAGTCTATAGTGATGCTTCAAAGTGCGGTTTGGGTTGTGTTTTGATGCAGAGGGGCAGAGTCATTACTTATGCATCCAGGCAACTCAAGACGTACGAAGAAAACTATCCGACACATGATCTTGAGCTAGCAGCGGTTGTCTTTGCGCTGAAGATTTAGAGGCACTACCTCTACGGTATAAGATGCCAAGTTTTCACTGACCACAAAAGTCTCAAGTATATATTTACTCAAAAGGAGCTAAATATGAGACAACGCCGCTGGCTAGAATTGCTCAAGGACTATGACATGGAGTTACTGTATCATCCGGGCAAGGCTAATGTAGTAGCTGATGCACTAAGCCGGAAGACAACTGTTGGATCGTTAGAGTTACATCTGAGGGAACAAAGGCTTTGTTCCCACAGAAGGCATAGCGGATTAAAAACAGCAAGAAAGATAATGAATGAACTCACGATATATAGTGGAAACCCTGATTGGCAAAACTAGCTTCTCAACAAAAAACCACTACCTTCAAGCTTCCGCTTGAGAGGATTTTGAAGCGTCTACTTGTCTTATTGATTTCTTGTTCGATTACACTTGTATCCTGGACTCCAACCTCTAGACTTCCCACCTAGATTTGAAACCTCTTCTACAACGATGAATCGAACTCAACCCTCAAAGACTCACAAACTCTTCACTCTCTTTTTCTTCTCAACTGAACGCTCTCAGTTCTTCTTTTTCCTCGTCGTGGTTACATAGAAATAAATCCATACTTCTATTAAATACAACTCGGCTAAACCGTAATTGTAACAAGATAATCCTATCTTCCTAAACTTGGTAACAAGATGATATTAATTGATTTGAAGAAATAATATCCCAACCGTCTATATTAATTAAAGAAAAGATTCCTTAAATTAATATAACCGGATAAGATATAATCCCCTCTCTCCAATTATCTTATCTTAGGAAAGAATTCCTAAGATAAAACAATCGGCTTCTTCTCTCTCCATATCTTCTCAAATCGGCTTGATCCTTGGAGCCGAAGTCATTCATCCTTGACCGCGTGCATGATTCTGCGTTTGATTTGTTTCCATAAATGGCACGCTGGATATCTTCTTTCCTTTTGCAGCCTTGATCTGGTCCGTCACTTCAGTTCCTTGAGAGGTAACAAAGCACATGAACAGAGCTTTGTTCCCTCTGCGATCCTTTGCTACAAAGCTCCCTGGGATAACTTTCTTTGTTCCTGAAACACTTAGTACCCAGATTAGTTGAATGTTTGTTACCATCAAAACCTAAGGAATTCAACAACAACGCACGAGACTGTAGTTGCTCTACTTACTGCTCAGACCAAGCTAAACCAAGAGTCATGCGACATTGAAGTCTTGTATGACCAGCGTAGAGGGTACCTGAGTATGATGGAAATTCAGGCTACACTGCTGGATCAGATCAAAGAAAAGCAAGTCGATGACATCGTCTTGGTGAAGTTAAGCAGTGAAGTGATAGATGGGAAAGCTCCCAGTTTTGTGGTTCAGGATGATGGATCACTTTGGTTTCAGGATCGGATCTGTGTGCCTAACACAGAAGGTCTTCATCAGTTGGTGATGAGAGAAGCTCATTCATCTGCTTATTCTGTGCATCCTGGCTCTAGCAAGATGTACAAGGATCTCAGGAAGAAGTTTTGGTGGCCAAACATGAAGTGGGACGTAGCAGACTTTGTGGCAAAGTGCTTAACTTGCCAGAAGGTCAAGATCGAACACCGCAGGCTAGGTGGTGAGTTGCTACCTCTCCCTGTGCCAGAATGGAAATGGGAAGATATCACCATGGACTTCATCACTAGGCTACCCAAAACTCGAAGTCAGAGAGATGCTATCTGGGTAATTATGGATAGACTTACAAAGAGTGCTCATTTCATAGCCATCAAGACCACATGGGAAACCCAGAAGTTGGCAGAAGTCTATCAGAAGGAGATTGTCCGCTTATATGGCATTCCTAAGACCATTGTATCGGACCGAGATGGCCGTTTCATGTCAAGGTTCTGGCAGAAACTTCATAAGACTATGGGAACCGAGTTGAGGTTCAACACCGCGTTTCATCCTCAGACAGATGGCCAGTCTGAAAGGACCATCCAGACCCTGGAGGATATGCTTAGAGCTTGTGTACTCGATCGTCCGACTAGCTGGGAGGACAACTTGAGTCTGATTGAGTTCACGTACAACAATAGCTGGCATGCTACAATCAAAATGGCTCCGTTTGAAGCTTTGTATGGTCGTAGATGCAGATCTCCGATTTGTTGGGATGATAATGCCGATAAAATTCTGCTTGGACCAGAGTTGGTCGAAAGGACGGCTTCAGACATTGCTTTGATCTGACAAAGGATGTTAACCGCTCATAGTCGACAGAAGTCCTACGCCGATCGGAAGCACAGGACTGTCGAGTTCGAGGTCGGTGACAAGGTTTTTGTCAAAGTATCGCCTTCCAAAGGAGTTTTCAGATTTGGTAAGCGTGGGAAGCTTAACCCTCGCTACGTGGGACCATTCGAGATTCTGGATAAAGTAGGATCTCTAGCGTACCGTTTGGCATTGCTGCCATCGGCTCACCGGTGCATAACGTGTTCCACGTATCTTTACTCAGAAAGTATATACCAGATGAGTCTCATGTACTTAGTTATGAGGACAGAGATTCAAGCTAATGGTACTTATGAAGAGTTGCCCGTGCGCATTTTGGAGCGTCAGGAGAAGTGTTTACGCAACAAGATCGTGTCGTTGGTACGAGTGCTGTGGTCCAACTCAGGGACCGAAGAAGTTACTTGGGAGACGTGGGAAACCGAGTCAGATATGCTCAGGCGTTTTCCCGAGTTATTTTTGACCTAAGTTTCGGGGTCGAAACTTCTTTTAAGGGGGAGGAGATGTGATACCCCGTATTTTTGTAAGGTTATTTTGGGAATTTTGGAATTTTCCCGAGTACCCGTTTAGTACGTCGGATTTAATTCAGGTAGCTTGAGACATTCTGTAATGTGCTCTGTATCTGTAATATTTTTCTCAGTGAAATAATATATAGACGACATGCCTTGGAGTTTAATATTCATTCGCGTACGATAATTTTTATCCCGGGTTAATGTCATGTTCGTTCAAAGCTGAACGGGTGGGAAAAGCTGGTCACGGCGACCGCCATACAGTCGCGGCGACCGTCGTCGCGGGATCCAAGAACGGCGACCGCCATACAGTCACGGCACCCACCGTCCCAATGCTCAAGGTGGTAGCTGGCGTGCCAGGCTGCGGCGACCGCCGTAAATTACGGCGCCCGCCGTAATTGCCGCCGTCGTTGCTCGGAGGTCTTTGCCCGATGGTCGCCGGCGTGGTTCTGGCAAGCTCCGAACTAGCGTTCGTAGGCCCATCTTCGTGCTCCCGATGCTTTGGCTATAAAAGGAGGTGTTGGGGAATGGATTTGAGCCATCCCAAACACCGAACCTCTGCCAAATTTTCGTGTTGTCGGAGTTGTGTTTCTCCGGAGTTCGGAAGCTCTCGTCGGTGTCGTTTGGTGGTGTTTCCAGAAGCCCTTTAGAAGCCTTTTGGTTGCCTTTGGAGGTCAGAACCCAAGCAAGGCGGAAAGGGGTCGAAACGCTCATCGTTTTGGTGAGATTTTCTCTTGTTTCCGTCGTCTGAGTTCTTCACGGCGACCGCCGTGTTCTTCATGGCGCCCTCCGTGATGAACTGCGGCGACCGCCGCCAAGAACAACGACCGCCGCCAGTGCCCAGAATGCCTTCGTGGCTTTGGCTTGGTTGGTTGTGGTCGTGGCGTCTTTCCTTTCGTTCTCTTTCGTCATTTTTAGATTCATACTGTGGTTATGTCGGATCTAACTTAGGGTTCCTTTTATGGGTCGACTCGAAGGTGTTTGTGCTAGCGGAGCTATACCCGTGTCGAGCCCGGAATCCCGTCGTTGTCGTAAGGCTTGTTTCTATTCTGCGGATTAAGGCAAGTGGCGGTTCGCTCTTGCTCATTCGTTCCATATTTACATTAATTATCAGTAGTTTATCTGAGTAATTAATTTGGAATGAATACTTTGTTTGTCTGGAAACGGTTTTGGTAAACTGTTTTGAAAATCATATAATAGGTTGTATATCTGTTAGAACAACGCTATTATCTGTGATCGCCTTTCGGGCCTTTATGTGGATTTATCCTGTAACTGTTATTGTGCTATAACTGTTAGTTAGCACTGTTAGATAGGAACGTTACTCGGACTCAGTCCAGTCGTTTCTTTATAATCTGGTATCGGGGTGGCTCGTCTCTATCTGGTACTATTCTAAGATCATGATCGGTCTCTTTCACAAGTGTGTAGAAGCAGGACACTTAGCTGGTGTCACAAACCTTCGGGTGTACGTCACTCTCGACGAAACGTATACTATGATGTGTCGTCCCATTGGTGGGGTATACATGTAAAAGTCTAATAACGTGATGCATGTTTTTGAAACCTAAATCAGATAAGTGCTACTCGACGCACATAACTAATAAACCTTGGCGAGTAGTGCATCTAAGTTATAGTGCAGCTAGGAAAACTCGTCTCGACTTTGATCATAGTACGTTCTCTTTCCAATCTGGATTCGCTGTATGCGATGAGGTTGGTCGTGAACCGAAGCATCTCAGTCAACTTTTAAATCATTGTTGTATGATGCTGTAAACATTCCAGATTTGTCATATTTCCTTAAAGACTCAATCTCTTGGAGTCTCTTTTCGAGTCGATTTCTGTGAAGATTTAGTCTTCCAGAATCTTCTCTTGTGCATACCTCTTGTCTATTCCAGTAGGAGTATGATGGTTGACTATCGTCATTGATTATTATTCGAGAAGCGATGAGTCTAACCTAATACGACTGCTTCGAACCATTCTGCTTTGTACCCTTGCTAGTCTATTCAAGTAGACTAACCCACGAACTTTGTTCTCCGCATGTGGGCTGGTGTCATCCGTTCGATTCGGCACATCAGATCGAAAGTAGCTCAGAAGAATAGAAGGACTATGGAGTCAACGGTGGTTTTTGAACGTTTTAGTTATTTATTTAATCAGGTTGAGATCTTTTGGACAATGACTTTGGTTGTAATGTGTTTTATAAGACTTCCGCTGTATTTGGTTTAAACTCTGTGTTGACCTATTCGGGATTGGGTTGTAATCCCGTAACTCATGTTTCCTTGACAATGTCATGTTTTGGAATTGAATGCTTTGATCATTATGTATCATTTGTATTTCATAAATTGTATTTAAATGGTAAAGCCTTGGGTGATCTCGGTAAGGAACCCTGGGGTCACTAGCGGTAATACCTTTCCAAAAGGGTTAAGTTTTGGGGGTGTTACACTTAAAGACTACGACCTCGAATTGCTGTATCATCCGGGCAAGGCTAATGTGGTAGCCGACGCATTGAGCCGGAAGACGCCGCACGAGACCGTAGTGGCTTTGCTTGTGGCTCAGACCGAGCTGAACCAAGGATTGTGCGAGGCCGAAGTCTTGTATGATCAACGTCGAGGATACCTGAGTACGCTTGAGATCCAGGCTATACTTCTTGATCAGATCAGGGAGAAACAGGTTGATGACGTGATCTTGGTAAAGTTAAGCGGTGAAGTGATGAACGGGAAAGCTCTAGGTTTTGTGATTCAGGAAGATGGATCACTCTGGTTTCAGGACCGGATTTGTGTGCCTGACGTTGATGGTCTTCACCAGTTGGTGATGAGGGAAGCCCATTCATCAGCTTACTCTGTACATCCAGGCTCTAGCAAGATGTACAAGGACCTCAGAAGGAATTTTTGGTGAACCAACATGAAATGGGATGTAACAGAATTTGTGGCAAAATGCTTGACTTGTCAGAAGGTCAAGATAGAGCACCGTAGGCCAGGCGGTGAATTGCTACCTCTTCCAGTTCCAGAATAGAAATGGGAAGACATTGCAATGGATTTCGTCACAGGGTTACCCAAGACTCGGAGTCAAAAGGATGCTATTTGGGTTATCATTGATAGGATCACGAAGAGTTCTCACTTCGTGGATATTAAGTCAATGCGGGGAACCCAGAAGCTATCAAAAGTGTTCTTACACGAGGTTATCCATTTGCATGGTACTCCAAAGACCATTGTATCGGATCGTGATGGCCGATTCATGTCAAGATTCTGGAAAGAATTACACAAGGCCATGGGAACCGAGTTGAGGTTCAGTATTGCATTTCATCCTCAGACGGATGGACAGTCTGAGAGAACTATCTAGACCCTGGAGGATATGCTGAGAGCATGTGCACTCGATCGTCCGACTAGCTGGGAGAACAACCTGAGTCTGATTGAGTTCACATACAACAATAGCTGGCATGCTACTATAAAGATGGCTCCATTCGAGGCTTTGTATGGTCGACGGTGCAGATCTCCGATTTGTTAGGATGAGAATGCCGACAAGATTCTGCTCGGACCAGAGCTAGTCGAAAGGACTGCCTCAGATATTGCATTGATAAGACAAAGGATATTGACAGCTCAAAGTCGACAAAAGTCTTACGCTGATCCGAAGCGTAGGAATGTTGAGTTTGAGGTTGGTGACAAGGTCTTTGTCAAAGTGTCGCCATCCAAGGGTGTGTTCAGATTTGGTAAGTGTGGAAAGCTCAACCCTCGCTACGTGGGACCATTTGATATCCTTGATAGGGTGGGATCTCTAGCGTACCGTTTGGCATTGCCGCCATCGGCACATCCAGTACATGACGTGTTTCATGTATCTTTGTTGAGAAAATATGTGCCAGATGAGTTTCATGTGCTGAGTTATGAAGACATTGAGATTCAGGCAAATGGTACCTACAAGGAGATACCTGTGCGTATTCTCGAGCGCCGTGAGAAGCAATTACGCAACAAGGTGGTACCATTGGTATGGACCTTATGGTACAAGTCGGGAACAGAAGAAGTTACCTAGGAGACTTGGGAAACTGAGAAGGATATGCATAGATGCTTTCCCGAGTTGTTTTCGACTTAAGTTTCGGGGTCGAAACTTCTTTTAAGGGGGGGTAATGTAATATCCCTCATTCTGTAAGGATAATTTTGAAATTTTCTAACCCCGTACTACAAGTCGGATTAAATTCAGAGAAGTGCTGACATTCTGTAAGATGTTTGATCTCTGTAATATTTTTCTGAGTTGTATAAAATACAGTTAATGTATTTTTGGGTTAAAAAAAATCATTCGTGTACGAATATATTTAACCCGAGGTTAGAAATATTTAACCACAAGTAAGACAAGACAAATAAGCAAAACAGACAAAGGGTGAAAAGGACAAAAGGCCCAGAAATGGCCTTGACCGCACCCGCGGTCAGGCCACCGCACCCAGCGGTGGAGGCCATTTCCAGAGGCCGTCGCTGGGCGGCCACCGCACCCCGCGATGAGGCGCTGTCGTTTTGCAAGTTGCACTGCAACTTGGACAACAACAGAACGTAGCTTTGGTGAATCATCTAGGCTACGCCTGATTGTCGGGACACCTCTCCTTGTTGTCTCCTATGTGTGAGCTGCTTGGTTGGCCTATAAATGGAGGGAGGAAGCTGAGGAGAAGGACACACACACAACTGCAACTTCATCTCCTACCTTTGAGTTCCTCCATTGTTGTCCAAAGCTTTGAGCTTTGTTTGTGAAAGAGATCGAAACTCCTTTGAGTGTTAAAAAGGTTCTCTTGAGTGGTAATCAAAGGTCTAAGAACGTTGGAGATCGAACCACAAACGAATCAAAGTCGAACGAATTGATTTGGGTAAGTTTCTCTATGGCCGCTGTCGAAGGTCTCGCCACTGGCGCCTGACCGCATCCGCGGAAAGCACCACCGCACCCCGCGGCCAAGTCACCGCACCCCACGGTGAGGCCTGCCGCACCCGCGGTGAGCTGTGTCCGTGGTGTCTGTTCTTGGGTGTGTGGTCTTGGGCGAGGCTTGACTCCTTCGATTTCTTTCGTATTCTGTTAGATTCGTATATGTAGATATCGAATCTAACTTAGGGTCTCGTTATGGGTCATTCCAGAGGGATTTATTATCCAGGATCTGTCCCTACTTCGAACCCGGAATCTAGTTGTCTCTAAAGCTTGTTTAAGCTTCGTCTAATCTAAGGCAAGTGGCGGTTCGCTCTTGCTTATCATTCCATATTTCCATTAATTATCAATGGTTTGATTGTTAATTAATTTGGAATGATTTACTATTTTTGTTGGGAACAGTTTTGATAAATGATGTGGAAAAGAAAATGATATTATAATAGGTTGTATATCTGCTAGAACAATGCTATTATAGATATATATTATCTTGATGATTGCCTGAAGGGCATTGATGTGGATTATTGTGTGCTTGAACTGTTTAGTTAGCACGAGTATTCGTAGGAACGTTGGACTCTATGAGGTCTAGTCGTTTCTTGATAATTAAATGGTGTGTAGGGCGGAAAAACCCCTAACATCATTCTGTTGGTCGAGACCGGCCTCTATACGCTCAGTATAGAGGTGGTGCACTTAGCCAGTGTCACAATTTCGGGAGATGCTCCCAAAAGATCTCTCGTCTCGGGATGAGCTGATCATAAAAGTTTATAATGTAATGCGCATTTTGGAATTAAATGAGATAAGTGCCGTTGGTGCACATAATTAATATACCCTCAGACGAGTAGTGTAGCTAGGGAATAGTGCAGCTAGGAAAACTCATCTTGACTTTGATCAGAGTACGTCCTCTTTCCAATCTGGATTCGCATTATGCGGTGAGGTTGGTCGTGAACCGAAACATCAAGTCGTTTTTGAACGCTTGTATGAGATTATATGTTCCCCAACATTTGTCATGTTTCCGATAAGACTCAATCCATTGGAGTCTTCTTTTGAGTTGATTGCTGTAAGATTTGGTCATCTAGAATCTTCTCTTGATCATTCCGTTTGATATATTCCAGTAGAAGTATGGTGGTTGACTATCGTCATCGGTTTTTATTCGAGGAGCGATGAGTCTAACCTAATACAACTACTCGAACCACTCTGCTTTGTACCTGTTTTGGGACGAAAAGATCGGACGACCTAAATCGCCTTAGACGGGGTAACTAGTCGATCAGGTGATAGAAAATAATCCAAACCAAATAGATAATAGACAAGCAAAGAGCAAATGTAGAATAGAGAAATGATTTTATTAGATATTATATTGATCGGATTGAATCGAGATACAACTTATTGTAATAAGGCAGAGTGATCTTATTGGATTCGACCGGTAATTCTTAGGTTACGACCGGTGGCGAATAAGCGGGGGTGATTATTGGAGAGCTAGACGGGCAGTGAAAGTGTTGTTCTATTTTGTTTCTGAACGAGAATGCTTGAGTGTGTAATGTGCTTGTATCCGTCCCCCTCTTATCTTCCTCTTCGTCCATATATGGTAAGTTCTTCGTGCCTCTGACCGTTATATTTCGATCCCATCCTTATCTTCAACGCCGTGATTTATTTACGGAGATTTTGTCACTAATTGCTGCTATTATGGTGTTGTGTAAATGCTGTGGCCGTTGATCAATCCTGGCATTTAATGCTTGGCGGGATCTTCGCGATCTTGTCGGAGGACGTTCGACTGGAGAAGCCTCGTCGCCTTCTCTGGGTTTCTCTTCTGTTCTTCCAATCCGTCGTGGGCCTGGGCTTGTCTTGCTCGATCCACCTTCCCAGGAGACGTCAGGCCCAATAATAGCCCCAAGTTGCCTTGGGCTTGCGGTTTAGGCAAGTAAGCGGAATCCGAGGCAACTTCTCCATACACGATCTTCACCATCCTTTTTTGACGCAGTTGCCCAGGGCTACGTGGCGCAAGATCGGAGCACGATGCGACTCCTCTGCAGACCATCATTTCCCTCCATAAATTCAGAGCAGAGGGGAGCGATTAGACTTCACTTCATCTTCTCTCGCAAGCTTCTTTGGTAAGTCTTCCAACCTCTTTAGCCATAGCTTTTCGATTTCCTTCTTTTTCCGTTCTTGAAATGGTTTCTAGCGAAGCTTCCGAGTCGTCAAAGACTCTCTCTGATTCGCGCAAGGGCGAAGCTCCTCCCCTCTTCATTCTGAAAGAATCGGACGCTCTGACAAGCACCATGTCCCAGGCGGAGTTGGAGCAAATTCTTCAAGTTGGAGGCTTTCCGCCGGAGGCGGTCGCCAGGCTACCTCACCCGGACGAGAGGGTTGATGCTCGATATGAAGGATGGGTTTGTTTCTATGCATATCCGTTTCGAATAGGATATAAGTTTCCTTTCTCTCCCCTCGTTAGGGATTTCTTGGCTGCTCTGGCGTTGGCGTCGTGTCAGGTGATGCCACAAGCATGGAGGGTTATCAAGGTCTTGGACCTTGTGAACATCCGATCTGGGGCTGGTTTTAATTTTGATGCTTTGTGGTACAACTATTTCTTAGGGTCGAAGAGTTCCTCTCGTGTTCAGTTACGTATCCGACATGGTCGGAAGCCTTTAGTGCAAAATCTTGATGTCAACGACCGCGGATGGGGGTCGAAGTTCTTCTTTGTCGAACGTTCTTCTCTGGAGAAGGGGGGAGAATGTTCGTTCCTGTTGACGGAGTGGCGCGTTGAGAGTATGTATTTGTCTTCTTTTTTGTTTGTTTATGTGTCTTAACTCTTTGCTTTAACTTTTCTTTTTCGTAGTTCCTGAGCCAGAAGATTTGGAGGTGAGCGCTCGGTCGGAAGGTCTATCCAAGATTGTTCTAGGTGTTCCAGCGTTGGAGAGGAGTTTTACCAACGTCAACCTGTTGTCAGCACCTCCTTCCGGTAAAGAAGTCATGTCGACTGTCTCATCATCTCGTGCCAAGGGTGAGCTCTCGACCCTGAGAATTCTTTCTGTTCTTTTTCACTTTGTCGTGTGTTTTAATATTTTTGCTTCGTCTTGTTGTGCCAGCTTCCCCTGGTGGTCGAGTGAGTGCTCGTTTAAAGGGAGCGTCTGGGAAAGGTTTGATTGAGCAAAGGAAGGCGGTGGCCAAAGCCGCGTCGAGTAAGTATGTTCCGGCGGACTCGGCGCTTCCAGCGAAAGTTGGTTCTAAGAGGAAGGCGAATGTTCAGTCTGATGATGTCAAAGTGGAGGGGATCCCTAGGAAGAAGGAGGCGACTGCCGAGGGGATCGACAAGATTGGCAATCGATTGCCGATCTCTTCCGCGCTCAGGATCCGACTTTGAAATCAGAAGTCGATGATGTTTCCCCTTTGGACTGTATTGGTGAAGCGGGATGCTCCGCGTGGAGGGTGAGTTTCCCTCTGTTTGTGCTTTTTCTCTTTTTCTTTCGTTTGGCCATGTCTTCTGACTATGTGTTGCATTGTCGTGTGAGATTTTAGACTTTCCAGTATCTCTTGGGGGCCTATTCTGGTGTCAAGACAATGGTCGCCAAGGCTGAGGAAAGGGCTGCTAGGACAGAGTCCGACCTTGCGTCCTTGAGGACCAAACTAGAGGGAGCGGAGAGCCGTTGTCGTGAGACTGAGCATCGCCTTACAAGGGAGTTAAAGAGTTGCCAAGAGGAGCTGGTTGCGAGTCGGAAAGAGTTTGATGAGAGCCGATCAAGCGTTGAGGAAGAGGTGGAGCAGGCTCGGATTGCTGCTGGTCAGATCACAGGCGATGTCGGTGCTTTTTATGCACTGAAGTCGCGTGTCGAGATGATCGAAGAGTTCGATGAAAGCAAGCATGAGCTCTGGGACTTGAAGGCAGAAAAGGAGACTCTGGACTCCATGTTTCTGAAGGGAAATCCTGGTCAGGAGCTGTTTCGCTTGGCTGGCGTCGGAGAGGAGGCCATGGATGAGGACGCTGGCGAGGACGAGGCCCATTCTGGCGACGTTGAGCCGACTGATGGTGTAGCCTCTCTGGAGCCAGCCCCTGTCGAAGGTAAGGCCGTTGTCCCCGATTCCTGATTTGTTTTTCTTGCGTAGTTTGACTCATTGTCCCACTTGTGCGTGGGTTTAGACATTTGGTATTTTTGGCGACCCGTCCACCATCGCGGGTCGCATAATGTTTTTAAGTGAATGCTTGATGAAGTCCTACATATGTGTAGGCAGACAATATGTTTTGGCGACCCGTCCACCATCGCGGGTTGCGTATTTTGTATAAAAATGCTCGTGTTTTTATTCAATGCAATTTGTCTTTACATATAAGATCGTACGTTTGCTTGTTTCGTACATGTCATCAGACATCCAAGGGGATTGTCGATAATGTTTTGTGTTTGGTGTGTCGGTTTTGCCCGTGTGCTCCGTCGAGTGGGGCTCCCCGTATGTATGTGCGTAAAACAGGCCTGTAAATGTTTGTGTATGTGTTAGTCATGACTTTATGTCGGGGAGGTAAGCAATATGTTTCTATTGCATGAATGTAATAAGGCGTCGTACCTTATGTTTTGTATAAGGCAAGCGGTGTGCCGACGTGCCTGTGTTGTTCATCTCCCCGTGTTTCGATCGATCGTGTAATATAAGCGCTTTTTGCGGATGACTGGATCCAATGTATGTGTCAATGCAGTTCTGCATTCGTGTTTTTGTAAGGATGAGGTCCTCACTTAGTGTCAAATGATAGTTTGTAAAAGAAGGTAGAGATGTGCACGCAATAATAAGTGATGTGCGAGTTTTTGTAGTGTCTTACCTTGTCAGTTCAGAAATGGTATAGTTTTAGATGTGCCGCGTCCAGCTTCTTGGAGTTGGTTGTCCGTCTTTGTCTTCTAATTGATACGCTCCCTGTCCGACCACTTTGGTGATCAAGTAGGGTCCTTCCCATTGTGGTGCGAGTTTTCCGTCGGATGGATTGTTGGTGTTCTGGAAGGTTTTCCTAAGGACCCAATCTCCGACTGTGAATGCCTTGATCCTGACGTTCTTGTTGTAGCTCCTTGCGACCTGTTGTTGAAATCTGACCATCATGATTCGAGCTTTTTCTCTGATCTCGTCCACTGTGTCTAGGTTATGAGCCAATTCAATATCGTTTTGCTTGCTCGTTTGGAGGTTGCAACGGGCGGTCGAAACCAGTAACTCGGCCGGAATGACTGCCTCACTCCCGTAGATGAGGGAAAAAGGCGATTGTCCAGTCGCATTTTTTGGAGTAGTTCTGTCGGACCAAGGAATGTATGGGAGTTCGTCGGCCCATTTGCCCTTAGCCCCAGTGAGGCGTTTCTTGAGATTGGTGATAATGATTTTGTTGCTAGACTCGGCCTGTCCGTTGGATTGCGGATACCGAGGTATGGACGTGACCAACTTGATGTTCCATTGGTCGCAGAAGGCTCGAGTCTTATGACTGATGAATTGGGAACCGTTGTCGCACACGATTTCTGATGGGATGCCAAATCTGCACAAGATATTGCGTTTTATGAATGAAATGACGTGTTGATATTTTACCTCTCTGTAGGCTTCGGCTTCAATCCACTTAGAGAAGTAGTCCGTCATGGCGAGGAAGAAGACTCTTTGACCCGACGCGGGAGGGAGCTTCCCGACGATGTCCATCCCCCATCTCATAAAGGGCCATGGAGCCAGAGTCGGATGGAGGAGCTCTGAAGGTTGGTGATGGATGGGTGCATGCCGCTGATAGGCGTCACACTTTTTGGTGTAGTCCATAGCGTCCTTGTTCATCGTCGGCCAGTAGTACCCGTTTCGTAGGGCTTTTCCCGAGAGGCTTAGTCCTCCAGTATGATTCCCACACTCTCCTTCGTGTAGTGATTGTAGGACGCGTCCGACCTCGGAGGTCTTGAGGCATCGTAGGAGTAGCCCTATGACAGATCTTTTGTATAAGATGTTATCTATGATATCGAAAGAGAGTGCTTGTACCTTGAGCCGCTTTGCTTCTGTTTTGTCGTTGGGCAGAATGCCGTCTTTCAACCATCTGATGTAAGGTAGCATCCAATCGTCATTGCTATCGATTATATCTTCTTCTGGTCGGCCGCCGACTTCTATGGCGACGAGTTCTTCAAGCGGTATCGTTGACTCGACGGACATCCTGGGGACGGTTGGCGTCATGATGTGGGCCAATGGTATGTGCGGAAATTCCTTCGGGTCTAGGACGGATCCTAGATTGGCAAGTGCGTCAGCTTGGGAGTTAAAATCTCTGGGTACCTGTCTGATGTTGAATGCTTGGAATTGTCCGATCAGCTTCTTGGCTACCTCTAGGTAGGCTATCATCCTGACGTCTTTAGCACTGTACGATCCTTGTATTTGGTTTACGACTAACAAGGAGTCGCAAACGACTTCGATCTCTCGGACCCCTAGGTCGCGAGCCAAGATGACTCTGAATATGAGTGCTTCGTATTCAGCTTCGTTGTTAGTTGCATCCCACTCGCATCTGACGGCCTGAGCTATCTTGTCCCCTTGTGGCGATTTCAGCACGACCCCTAGCCCCGATCCTCTAGAGTTTGACGCTCCATCTGTGTGGAGCTCCCATGTACCTGTTTCTTCCGTCGCGAGCAGTTGTGTTGCTTCTCTTGTGGCTTTCTGCTCTAGGGTCGGACTGAAATCGGCCACAAAGTCGGCTAAGGCTTGCGACTTGATCGCTGTCCTGGGCTCGTACTCGATGTCGTAACCACTGAGGTGTATAGCCCATTTGGTCATTCGTCCTGTAAACTCGGGTTTCCTCATGATTGCTCTCATGGGATGATTAGTGCGGACAATAATAGTATGTGATTCAAAATAGGGTTTGAGTTTGTTCGAGGCCATTACCAACGATAGTACGAGCTTTTCGAGTGACGAATACCTTGTTTCTGCTGGCAACAGCGTCCGACTGACGTAGTATATCGGTGACTGCTTGACATCCTCTTCCCTGATCAGTACTGCGCTTACGGCTGATTCTGACACTGCAAGATATAGAAATAAGGGCTCGTCGCCTTTAGGTTTGGTCAGTAACATGGGACTGGCCAGGTACTCTTTCAAGTTCTGGAATGCTGCTTCATGTTCTTCCTTCCATTGAAAGGACTTGTTTTTCCTGAGAGCGTCGTGGAAGGGTTTGCACTTGTCGGATGATTTGGAGATGAATCTGTTCAGAGCTGCTATCCGACCCATGAGCTTTTATACGTCTTTGATGCATCGGGGGGATCGAAGATTGACGAGAGCCTTGATCTGTTCTGGGCTGGCTTCTATTCCTCTTTGTGTCACCATGTACCCCAAGAACTTCCCTGATGACACTCCGAAGGAACATTTAGTATGGTTTAGTTTCATATTGTACCTTTTGAGCACCTCGAAGCTGTCGCGTAGGTGGTCTATGTGATCTTCTTTCTTTTTGGACTTGACCAACATGTCGTCTATGTAGACTTCCATCGTGTCTCCGATCTGATCTTTGAACATCTTGTTGACTAGTCGCTGATAGGTAGCCCCTGCATTTTTTAGGCCAAAGGGCATTACTTTGTAATAGTAGATACCTTGGCTAGTGACGAATGCTGTTTTTTCCTGATCGTCGGGTTCCATGAGGATTTGATTGTAGCCGCTGAAAGCGTCCATGAAGGTAAGCATTTCGTGCCCTGCTGTGGCGTCGACCATGGCGTCGATGTAGGGTAGTGGGAACGAGTCTTTGGGACAGGCCTTGTTGAGATCTGTGAAGTCGATGCAGACTCTCCACTTGCCGTTCTTTTTCTGGACTACGACCACGTTGGCTAGCCACTCAAGATAATGGACTTCTCTTATTTTCCCTGTTTCCAATAAGCTCTTGACTTCGTCGTCAATTATCTTGTTCCGCTCAGGGGCAAACTTCTTGCGTTTTTGCTTAACAGGGGGATGAGATGGATCTACATTCAATTTATGCATAATAATGTTTGGAGATATTCCGACCATATCCTCATGCGACCATGCGAAGCAATCAACATTGATTCTAAGAAAATCAAGAAGTTGTTGTCTGGTCGAGTCATCCAAGTCCGACCCGACCCTTACCGTTTGGTTTGGCTTTGAAGGGTCCAGTACGATCTCGTCGAGTTTTTCCATTTCTGGTTCGATGTACCGACTGGATCCTTCACTGCTCTGTGATTGCTATGCGGTCTGATGTTCGACTGCGTTCTTCATGGAAGCGACGTAGCACTCTTTAGCGGTCCTTTGGTCTCCTCGGATTTCTTGTACTCCCCATTCAGTGGGAAACTTGATGACTTGATGATACGTCGAGGGTACCACTCTCATAGCGTGTATCCATGGCCTGCCAAGAATACAATTGTAGGGAGATGGACAATCTAGGATCAAGAATTTCACCTGTTGGTTGATTCCTCCAGCGTATGTGGTTAGAATGATTTCACCAGTTGTATGTTTAACCTCACCACTGAACCCGACCAGTGGGGTCGACTTTTTGATTAGGTCGTTTTCAGCTAGACCCATTTCTTTAAGAGCGTCGAGGGTCAAAAGATTGGTTGAACTCCCTGTATCGATTAGTACGCTTCGTATTAAACAATTACCAATAGACAAAGAGATTACCAGACCATCGTGGTGACCGTCCGATCCGTCCGAATCGAACTCGTCCAACGTGACTGTCAGAAGGTTGGAGATCTTCCTTGGCCTTAATTCTGACGCCTCGGGCTTGTTTCCCTTGCTTTCCTTTGCGTGTCGCTTAGCCGCGGAGTATGTGTTCCCACATACGTCCGATCCACCTGAAATAGTATTGACAACTTTTGTATGGACGGGGGATGGAGGTTTGTTTTGTTTTACCTGGTCTCGTCGTTCCATGGTGGTTTTTGCCTGCTCCGAGATTACGTCGCGCAGGAGCCCCTGTGCGAGCAGTCTTGCGACTTCCTTTCGCAGGGCGATGCATTCGTCGGTCGAATGACCATGATCGCCATGGAATTCGCACCATCGGCTCATGTCTTTCTTGATGTCCGGTCGGTCGCTCTTTCGGGGCCATCTTACTTCCTTTCCATATTTGTCGAAACTCTTGATGAGCTCCGACACAGAAACGTTGAAGTTGTAAGATTGGATCCTGGGAGGCAACGCCGGAACGTCTCTCCAGTCCTGGGACTTGTCTTGGAAAAAGTTTACCTGACTCAACTCGTTTCGATTATGAGAGTAGGGATGTGGACGTCTGTATCTACGGTTGTCGGAGATATTTTTATGATCAGACGGATCGGGCCCGCGTGAGGCTTTTCGCGACTCACGGTCCTCTTCCAATCTTACCTCGGCCATGGTCTTGGCCTGGACGTTTTCGAAGCTTTTGCATGGGTACTTGGTAATCTCGTCGTAAAGGTTGCTGTCTTTGATCAGACCTTGTCTGAAGGCTTCGATGGAGGTTGTGATGTCGCAGTGGGGGATCGCCACTTTCTCCTTATTGTACCTGTTGAGATAATTCCTGAGAGGTTCGTTATACCTTTGTGTGACTCGGTAGAGGTCACTCGACTGCTTTTCGAGCCTCCGACTACTGGCAAATTGACTTTTGAAGAAGTTGACCAGATCCGCAAATGATGCATTCGTTCCCTGAGGCAAACGCATAAACCAAGTTAGTGCGGAACCTGCGAGGGTCGTGCCAAAGCTTTTGCAAATGACGGCCTCGCGATTTTCCCTTGAAACAGATGCAACCATTAACTTTTGTTTATATATAGAAATATGGTCATCTGGGTCGCTGGTGCCGTCGAATGTCGCCATGCTGGGAAGATGAAACTTCTTGGGGATCTCGACCCTGGTGATTTCTTTAATGAACGGAGATTCTTCGAATCCGCCGGTCGCTTCCCTCTCGATTGGCTGCGGGACTCCTGGAAGCCTGTTGAAGCGATCGTCGATCGTCTTCATGTGTTGGTCAAGCATCTGCTGGAAGAGAGCCAGGATGTCTGGTGGATTGGTAACCTGTGGTTCGTCGATTCGGGCCCCTGCCGACCCGATCGGTGTGGAAAAAGTGACATGGTTAGTCGAAAATAGATTGGTAATAGGAGTTCGAGATGTACCATCTGCGTATCCGGATCGTCGCACGCTCGGGGGCGTTGGCTCGACGTTGTCCATGTCGAGGCGTGTTCGGACGTTGCTGTGGATGGGCATACTCCTAGATCCCGAAGCCATTGATTGTACCTGCGACTTAAGAGACTCATTTTCACGGGTTAGTTGTGCGATCTCAACTTCGGATTGGGTTGACAAGGCGGCGAGAGATTCGATTTTTTGGCGCTGCTGGGCTAGTTCCTCTTGGAGGGCGGCCATTTTTTGAGAAAGTTCTTGGAACTGGGTTGGAGTAGGGTTTTCGGTTGGGTCCCCTGGAGTTTGGGTTCCGTCTTCGAGACGTGGTTCTTCGGTGTTGGTAGATGGGTCGATAGTCATGGTTGGAAAGTTTCAGAAGGATGATCGGCAAGTTGCCCCACGGTGGGCGCCAAATTGTTTTGGGGAGAAAAGATCGGACGACCTAAATCGCCTTAGACGGGGTAACTAGTCGATCGGGTGATAGAAAACAATCCAAACCAAATAGATAATAGACAAGCAAAGAGCAAATGCAGAATAGCGAAATGATTTTATTAGATATTATATTGATCGGATTGAATCGAGATACAACTTATCGTAATAAGGCAGAGTGATCTTATTGGATTCGACCGGTAATTCTTAGGTTGCGACCGATGGCGAATAAGCGGGGGTGATTGTTGGAGAGCTAGACGGGCAGTGAAAGTGTTGTTCTATTTTGTATCTGAACGAGAATGCTTGAGTGTGTAACGTGCTTGTATCCGTCCTCCTCTTATCTTTCTCTTCGTCCATATATGGTAAGTTCTTCGTGCCTCTGACCGTTATATTTCGATCCCATCCTTATCTTCAACGCCGGGATTTAATTACGGAGATTCTGTCACTAATTGCTGCTATTATGGTGTTGTGTAAATGCTGTGGCCGTTGATCAATCCTGGCATTTAATGCTTGGCGTGATCTTCGCGATCTTGTTGGAGGACGTTCGACTGGAGAAGCCTCGTCGCCTTCTCTGGGTTTCTCTTCTGTTCTTCCGATCCATCGTAGGCCTGGGCTTGTCTTGCTCGATCCACCTTCCCAGGAGACGTCAGGCCCAACAGTACCCTTGCATAGTCTTTCATTAGACTAACCAACCGAAGTTGTTCTCTGCATGGTTGGCTGGTGTCATCCGTTCGATTCGGCACATTAGATAAACATCCGAGATATAAAGGCTAGAACGACTATAAAAGCAAACGGTGTTTTGACGGATTTATCAAGGTTGAGATCCTTGGCGGGTGATCATTACGATCAAGACCCTTGTGTTTATACTTTACAAAGACTTCCGCTGTATTTCTTATGTATTTTGGGATTTTGGTGTAATTCCGAAACAATGGTTTAAATGCTAGTTATGATATTTGTATCATAATTGTTATGTTCATGATTTGTATAAACCGGTAAAGCCGGGTGTGACTTCGGATTGGAGTCTGAGGTCACTGGCGGTAATACCTTTCCAAGGTTAAGTATTTGGGGGTGTTACAGATCTGGTATCACAGCTGAAAGTTTTTTTTTATTTTAAAAAATCGGGTTTGGGATTTCATAAACCATTTACTCATTTTAAATTGAGAAATGTTTTCAAGGGCTCTGAGTTTTCAAAAATGAAAAGAATTTGAAATAACATCGTTTATAGTCGTGCCTTCTTCTTTAGTCTGATATGGAAGTTCACTTCTATATTTAGAAAGACTAACTCTCTTCTCATCGCCCGTAGATTATGGGTGCATTCTGTTCTCTTTAAAGGGACTCGAAAGAAGCCGATGTGGTTTCGCCATCTCTAGTAAAGGCTTGAGTTCCCAGTTCTCTCGTTATGAATTGAGGTTGTAGAACCTAGTAACTCGGTTTGAAGTCATCAATGAAATTTACCTAGTTTGATCTCTTCTGAGTTGATTTCATTACATTAAGTATATCGGAATGATATTAATGTGATAAAATCCTTGGAATTTAATCGGTAAACAGATGGTGAACACAAGAAACAACCTTCGTATCGGTGCTGGGCCAAGTAAGGAACCCAGGCCAAACGTAAGGAATGTTGCAGACTCAGTGGAGGAACACGAGTCTGGTTCCAACGCTAATCCAGAGGGCAATGGCCAAGATCCGGCCAATGTTCCAATGGTATTTGATGAAACGGCAGTTGCAGCTATTCGGGGAATTGTCATGCAGGCATTCACCGACATCATGCGACCTGTCGCACCTCAGACACAAGACGTGCCAATTCCTCCAGTGGTTCCAAGAGTTGAGGAACCTAATGTCCAAGTACCTCAGGAAGGTGTGGTCAGAAATAGAGGTGATTATGGCCGAGCGCTGAAGGCCATTAGCTCTATGAGGCCTGACAGCTATGACGGGAAGGGAGAACTTGTCAGAGTGGCTCATTGGTTTTCCCATATAGAGCGGTTATTCCGCAATATCGAGTGTACTGAGGCTGAGAAGGTGAATATAACTTCTCTTCAGTTGAAGGGAGACGCTAGTGAATGGTGGGAGAACACCGGTTTAGCTGATAATGCTGATTTGAACTGGGGAATGTTCAAAACAAAGATGACTGATCGTTTCTTTTCCTGAGCCATGAGGGAGGAGAAACACAAGGAATTCCTCTACCCAAAGACGAAAGGGTTGAAAGTGACTGAGCTTGCGACTAAGTTCAATCACTTGTTACAGTACGCTGGGCAAGATATGTCCAGTGAGGAATAGAAAATCTGGCATTTCCACGAGTGGATGAGCCTAGACATTAAGCCAATGATGTTGAGCCACAAATGCTCTACTTTGGAGCAATACGTGGATGCGGCTTACAAGTTAGAGGTGACTCTGGATGAGTCGACCAAGAGACGTAATCGCCAGAGGTCGATGCAAAATCAATCTCAGGCGAGTGGATTCAAACGTCATGCGCCACCGTCTAACTTTGCTAAATCTATCAAGGCGAAAACGGATGGGACTCAAGGAGGGTCAACACAACAATCGGGTTAGGGCAATAGTCCGATCCAATGTTACAATTATGGTGCTGCTGGGCACAAGAGTAGTGCGTGTCAGAAGGAAAGAAAGACATGCTTTGGTTGTGGGAATGAAGGGAATTTGCAGAAGTTCTGTTGGAAGGGAAAGCAGAAAGGAGCGGAGTCACAACATGGGTCTTTTAATCAGAGTAACCGACCCAGGTTCAAACCGACAGATGCTCCTAGTCCTTCGATGCAGACATCTGCACAGAACAAGGGGAAACCCCCAGCTGCTTCTGGAGGTCAAGGTCAACACCTTTACGAGATGCGTGAGGCGGATGGACCCGATGCTCCAACTCTTTAAAGTACTTTATACCTTCATTCTACTTATGTTGGTATGTTGTTGATTTGGGTGTTACCGAGTCTTTCATTTCGGATAATTGTGTTAGTAAGTTAAGTTTAGTATGCAATGAGGTTTGTGAACTTTTCGTTGTGAATATTCCTAAATGTGAACATTTGGTTGATACAAAGTTAGTGTTTCGCTGATTGGTAAATGGTAAGGTCTCGTGTTCAAGTCACACCAACAACCTACTGGAAGTGGCGAGAATGCTGGCCACCAGTGATGGGTAGGGGTGTATGGACTGCGGCCCATGGTAATAGTGGACGCTAGAAATGGTTGGGCCTCGGCTCGAAGCCACTAGTGGGCCGTCTGTAAACCATGTAATGGGCTGGTCCAACGTGGTTACCATTTAGTTAGAACCAAGCATCTGTCTGAATTTCCGATTACCATTCAGGGTAAGAAATTCGAGGCAGACTTGATTTGTATAGCCATGGCTCCATACGACATTATTCTCGGTATGGATTGGCTGACGCGTCATGGGGCGGTAATCGATTTTAGTTTGAGAACTGTGACGGTGTCATCTGGGGGCCAGTGTGTATGCAAATTTAAGGGTCGGAATGATGCTGATAACGGCAGGCTTATCAATGCGATGGCTGCGTTTAGGCTACTTCGACAAGGTTGTGTCAAATACATTTGCTATCTGGATGCGCCCATGAAAGATGAACCATCAGTTATTAATATTCCTGTGATTAGTGAGTTTCCAGATGACTTTCAGGAGGAAATTTCTGGATTACCCCCGCATCGTGACGTGGAATTTTCTATTGATCTCGAGCCTGGTATCGCGCCGATCTCTAAGGCACCATATCAGATGGCTCCTGCGGAGATGCAAGAGTTGAAGAAGCAACTCGAGGATCTTCTTGACAAGGGTTATATAAGACCGAGTGCATCGCCTTGGGGTGCTTCGGTGTTGTTTGTCAAGAAGAAACATGGATCGTTCCGACTTTGTATCGACTATCGAGAGTTGAATAAAGTCACGATCAAGAATAAGTATCCTTTGCCAAGGATTGATGATCTGTTGGATCAGTTGCAAGGAGCAAAAGTCTTTTCCAAGATTGACCTGAGATCTGGTTACCATTAGCTCAGGATTCGTGAGGAAGATATTTCGAGGACTGCATTACGGACAAGATATGGTCACTACGAGTTCGTAGTTATGCCATTTGGACTTACTAATGCTCCATCGGTCTTCATGGACCTGATGAATCGATGTTTTCACCAGTACTTGGATAAGTTCGTGGTGGTCTTCATCGATGATATTTTGATTTATTCCCCGAATGAGGAAGTTCATGAGGAACATCTTCGGATCATTTTGTCAGTCCTTAGACAAAATCAGCTGTATGCTAAACTGTCTAAGTGTGATTTTTGGATCAGGGAAGTGGCTTTCTTAGGCCATGTGATCAACGAGAAAGGGGTTATGGTTGATCCCCAGAAAATTGAAGCAGTAGCTAATTGGAAGCGGCCTCAAAATGTAAAAGAGGTGCGCAGTTTCCTAGGACTTGCTGGATACTACAGACGGTTTGTGGAAGGATTTTCAAAAATTGCTCTACCTATGACCGGTCTGCTCCGCAAGGTCCACAAAAAGTTTATCTGGGATAACAAGTGTGAGGCCAGTTTTCAGAAATTGAAAGAATGCCTGACCTCTACACCAGTGCTAACCCTACCGGAAGGAACTAATGATTATGCGGTCTATAGTGATGCTTCAAAGAGTGGTTTGGGTTGTCTGTTGATGCAAAGAAGCAAGGTTATTGCTTATGCGTCAAGACAACTAAAAACCTATGAAGAAAACTATCCGACGCATGATCTAGAGTTATCAGCGGTAGTGTTTGCGTTGAAGATTTGGATGCACTATCTCTATGGTGTGAGATGCCAAGTATTCACTGATCACAAGAGTCTCAAGTATGTGTTCACTCAGAAGGAGTTGAATATGAGACAACAACGTTGGTTAGAGCTACTTAAAGACTACGACCTTGAATTGCTGTATCATCCGGGCAAGGCTAATGTGGTAGCCGATGCATTGAGCCGGAAGACGCTGCACGAGACCGTAGTGGCTTTGCTTGTGGCTCAGACCGAGCTGAACCAAGGATTGTGTGAGGCCGAAGTCTTGTACGATCAACGTCGAGGATACTTGAGTATGCTTGAGATCCATGCTACACTTCTTGATCAGATCAGGGAGAAACAGGTTGATGACGTGATCTTGGTAAAGTTAAGCGGTGAAGTGATGAACGGGAAAGCTCCCGGTTTCGTGATTCAGGAATGGATCACTCTGGTTTCAAGATCGGATTTGTGTGCCTGACGTTGATGGTCTTCGCCAGTTGGTGATGAGGGAAGCCCATTCGTCAGCTTACTCTGTACATCCAGGCTCTAGCAAGATGTACAAGGACCTTAGAAGGAATTTCTGGTGAACCAACATGAAATGGGATGTAGCAGAATTTGTGGCAAAATGCTTGACTTGTCAAAAGGTCAAGATAGAGCACCGTAGGCCAGGCAGTGAATTGCTATCTCTTCTAGTTCCAGAATGGAAATGGGAAGATATTGCAATGGATTTCGTCACAGGGTTACCCAAGACTCGGAGTCAAAAGGATGCTATTTGGGTTATCATTGACAGGCTCACGAAGAGTGCTCACTTCGTGGCTATTAAGTCAACGTGGGGAACCCATAAGCTATTAGAAGTGTTCTTACACGAGGTTATCCATTTGCATGGTACTCCAAAGACCATTGTATCGGATCGTGATGGCCGATTCATGTCAAGATTCTGGAAAGAATTACACAAGGCCATGGGAACCGAGTTGAGGTTCAGTATTGTGTTTCATCCTCAGATGGATGGACAGTCTGAGAGGACTATCCAGACCCTGGAGGATATGCTGAGAGCATGTGCACTCGATCATCCGACTAGCTGGGAGAACAACCTGAGTCTGATTGATTTCACATACAACAATAGCTGGCATGCTATACTATCAAGATGGCTCCATTCGAGGCTTTGTATGGTCGACGGTGCAGATCTCTGATTTGTTGGGATGAGAATGCCGACAAGATTCTGCTCGGACCAGAGCTAGTCGAAAGGACTGCCTCATACATTGCCTTGATAAGACAAAGGATGTTGACAGCTCAAAGTCGACAAAAGTCTTACGCTGATCTGAAGCGTAGGAATGTTGAGTTTGAGGTTGGTGACAAGGTCTTTGTCAAAGTGTCGCCATCCAAGGGTGTGTTCAGATTTGGTAAGTGTGGGAAGCTCAACCCTCGCTACGTGGGACCATTTGAGATCCTTGATATGGTGGGATCTCTAGCGTACCGTTTGGCATTGCCGCCATCGGCACATCCAGTACATGACGTGTTTCATGTATCTTTGTTGAGAAAATATGTGCCAGATGAGTCTCATGTGCTGAGTTATGAAGACATTGAGATTCAGGCAAATGGTACCTATGAGGAGATACCTGTGTGCATTCTCGAGCGCCGTGAGAAGCAATTACGCAACAAGGTGGTACCGTTGGTACGGACCTAATGGTCCAAGTCGGGAACAGAAGAAGTTACCTGGGAGACTTGGGAAACTGAGAAGGATATGCATAGACGCTTTCCCGAGTTATTTTCGACTTAAGTTTCGGGGTCAAAACTTATTTTAAGGGGGAGGTAATGCAATATCCCTCATTCTGTAAGGATAATTTTGAAATTTTCTAACCCCGTACTACAAGTCGAATTAAATTCAGAGAAGTGCGGACATTCTGTAAGATGTTTGATCTCTGTAATATTTTTCTGAGTAGTATAAAATACAGTTAATGTATTTTTGGGTAAAAAAAAAATCATTCGTGTACGAATATATTTAACCCGAGGTTAGAAATATTTAACCACAAGTAAGAAAAGACAAAAGGGCAAAACGGACAAAGGGTGAAAAAGACAAAAGGCCCAGAAATGGACTTGACTGCATCCGCGGTCAAGCCACCGCACCCAGCGGTGGAGGCCATTTCTAGAGGCGGTCGCTGGGCAGCCACCGCACCCGCGACAGGGTGACCGCACCCCACGGTGAGGCGCTGTCGTTTCGCAAGTTGCACTGCAACTTGGACAGCAACAAAACGTAGCTTTGGTGAATCATCTAGGCTACACCTGATTGTCGGGACACCTCTCCTTGTTGTCTCCTATGTGTGAGCTGCTTGGTTGGCCTATAAATGGAGGGAGGAAGCTGAGGAGAAGGCCACACGCACAACTGCAACTTCATCTCCTACCTTTGAGTTCCTCCATTGTTGTCCAAAGCTTTGAGCTTTGTTTGTGAAAGAGATCGAAACTCCTTTGAGTGTTAAAAAGGTTCTCTTGAGTGGTATTCAAAGGTCTAAGAAGGTTGGAGATCGAACCATAAAAGAATCAAAGTCGAACGAATTGATTTGGGTAAGTTTCTCCATGGCCGCTGTCGAAGGTCTCGCCACTGGCGCCTGACCGCACCCCGCGGTGAGGCCTGCCGTACCCGCGGTGAGCTGTGTCCGTGGTGTGTGTTCTTGGGTGTGTGGTCTTGGGCGAGGATTGACTCCTTCGATTTCTTTCGTATTCTTTTAGATTCGTATATGTAGATATCGAATCTAACTTAGGGTCTTGTTATGGGTCATTCCAAAGGGATTTATTATCCAGGATCTGTCCCTGTTTCAAACCTGGAATCTAGTTGTCTCTAAAGCTTGTTCAAGCTTCGTCTGATCTAAGGCAAGTGGCGGTTCGCTCTTGCTTATCATTCCATATTTCCATTAATTATCAATGGTTTGATTGTTAATTAATTTGGAATGATTTACTGTTTTTTTGTTGGGAACAATTTTGATAAATGATGTGGAAAAGAATATGATATTATAATAGGTTGTATATCTGCTAGAACAACGCTATTATAGATATATATTATCTTGATGATTGCCTGAAGGGAATTGATGTGGATTATTATGTGCTTGAACTGTTTAGTTAGCACGAGTATTCGTAGGAACATTGGACTCTGCGAGGTCCAGTCGTTTCTTGATAATTAAATGGTGTGTAGGGCGGCAAAACTCCTAACATCATTCTGTTGGTCATGACCGGCCTCTATACACTCAGTATAGAGGTGGTGCACTTAGCCAGTGTCACAATTTCGGGAGATGCTCCCAAAAGATCTCTCATCTCGGGACGAGTTGATCATAAAAGTTTATAATGTAATGCGCGTTTTAGAATTAAATGAGATAAGTGCCGTTGGTGCACATAATTAATATACCCTCAGACGAGTAGTGCAGCTAGGAAAACTCGTCTTGACTTTGATCAGAGTACGTCCTCTTTCCAATCTGGATTCGCATTATGCGGTGAGGTTGGTCGTGAACCGAAACATCAAGTCGTTTTTGAACGCTTTTATGAGATTATATGTTCCCCAATATTTGTCATGTTTCCGATAAGACTCAATCCATTGGAGTCTTCTTTTGAGTTGATTGCTGTAAGATTTGGTCTTCCAGAATCTTCTCTTGATCATTCAGTTTGATATATTCCAGTAGAAGTATGGTGGTTGACTATCGTCATCGGTTTTTATTCGAGGAGCGATGAGTCTAACATAATACAACAACTCGAACCACTCTGCTTTGTACCCTTGCATAGTCTTTCATTGGACTAACCAACCAAAATTGTTCTCTGCATGGTTGTAACACCCCGTAACTTTTAAGGGTATTTTGAATTATTTTTAAATTTTTCTTATGCCCGTTTTGCTAGACGGATTTAATTCAGTGAGTCTCGGACTTTCTGAATAGGGGTCTGAGCTCTGTAAAATTTTCCGAGCATTATATAATACAGTTGAGGTGTTTTCGGGGGTAATGTATCGTTAATGTACGAATATATTTAACCCGGAGTTAAGAAATTTAATCCAAACCAAGTTCGGATAAGAATTTACGAAGTCGGCCTTTAAACCGCAACTCACCGCGATTGACCGCGATCAACCGCGATTCACCGCGACCGGCCGCGATCGCGGTAATGCCAAGATCTGGGCAGAGTCGTCTTCCTCGCGTGGCGGTTATTATAGCTCTGTTTTGGCTCAGTTTTGGGCAGGCCAAGTGGGCAGCCAACTTGCCCTTCGCCTTTGTCCCCTTGTTCCCCAAGTGGTGGTTCGGATTGAGGCTATAAAAGGGGTCGAAGTCAGACGTTGAAGCTCCCTTCTTCTTCTCCTTCTTCTCCTCTGTTTTCCCCTGTTTCGCCATTGTTGAGCAGCTTGTGAGCTTCGTTTGTGTGAGTTTCGAGATCCCTTTGAGTGTTAGAAGGAGCTCGTGAGTGTTGTGTGAAGCTTTAAGGTGTTGGGAGATCGAACCATAGACAAATCGAAGGCAAACAAATCGGTTTGGGTAAGAAATTCTCCATGGGAGCTGTCGAGCTTCGCCACTGTCATGCCACACGAAAACCGCGACTGGCCGCGACTCGCCGCGATCGCGGTGAGGGCGTCTGAGTTGTGTGTCTTGTTGGTTTGGCTTTGGGCTTTGCTCGTTTCCTTTGATTTCTTTTCCTATTCTTTTAGATTCATATATAAGTGTATCGAATCTAACTTAGGGTCTTGTTATGGGCCGTTTCTTAGGGATTTGATATCCAAGATCTGCTCCAGTTTTAGATCCCGGAACTAGACGTTGCTCAGCTTGATTCGAAGTTGTCGGATCCAAGGCAAGTGGCGGTTCACTCTTGCTCATCATTCCATACTTTCATTAATTATCAATTGTTTTGTTGTTAATTAATTTGGGATGATTCTGAATTATGTTGGAAATTGTTTTGATAACCTTATGTGTTTAAAAGAAGTTATTATACTAGGTTGTATATTCTGCTAGAACCGACGCTAGTCTATTCTAGATTTGTGCAGGTGAAGGCCGTAAGGGTCTTTGATGTGATTTATCGTGTGTGTTTAGATTATTAAATCTAGGGTGTTAGTTGTTCAGGTTGAGCCGTGATGGTTCTATGTGTTGTGATTGTGTGTTTGACTGCTAGTACAGTCCGTGTGTAGTAACGTAATTGTTGGGATTATTCCCCGGGATTTATTCCCCGTTAGTTTTGGTTCAGGTCATGACCCTATCCTAATAGAGGATACGTGCACGCAGAAATGCAACTGGATGGGATTTATTCCCTGAGATTTATTCCCCGTTATTTTGTTAAAGTACAACCGGTTGGGATTTATTCCCCGAGTTATCTCTTGTAGAGAGATGTTAAAAGCTTATAACGTGATGTGCGTGTGTGGTCATTTAAATAAGATACGTGCCATGAATATGCACATAATGAAAATACCTTGACCATAATAATAAAGTGCCGTATGAGTAGCACTTATTTAAAATGTTTGGCGAGTAGTGCAGCTAGGAAAAGCTCGTCTTAGTTGTAGATCGCTCGTATGCGATATTGTGATGATGTGTGTGTGTGTGTTTGTTTATGTTCCCCAACATTTGTCATATTTTCCTATAAGGCTCATTTCATTTGGAGTCTTCTTTTGGGATTGATTGCTGTGAGACTCGGTCTCCAGAATCTTCTCTTGTGCATACCTTTTGATATTCTAGTAGGAGTATGATGGTTGACTAGCGTACTCGGTTATTATTCGAGGGACGATGAGTCTAACCTAATACGACTGCTTCAAACCACTATGCTTTGTACCCTTGCGTAGTCTTTCATTAGACTGACCAACCGTAATATTCCTTGCATGGTTGGCTGGTGTCATCCGTTCGATTCGGCACATCAGGTGTGTTGAAGATACGAGAAGGCTAGAAGCGACTATGAAGATGAACGGTGTTTTCGACAAGTTGTTTTGTCGCCTTATTTAAAAGATTTCCGCTGTGCTATTTTGTATTTTGTTAAAGACTTTCGCTGTTGTATTTCTGATTATTGGGTCGTTTTTGGAATCGTGTAATTCCGCGACCATGTGGTTTAATAAAAGTTATGATTTTAGTATTGTAATTGTGTTTTAAGTCAGTTATGACGTCGGAAAAGCCTGGGGTGACTTCGGGGTTTACGTCCGGGGTCATCGGCAGTAGCGCTTTCAAATGGGGTTAAATTTGGGGGTGTTACAATGGTTGGCTGGTGTCATCCGTTCGATTCGGCACATCAAATAAACATCCGAGATATGAAGGCTAGAACGACTATAAAAGCAAACGATGTTTTGACGGATTTATCAAGGTTGAGATTCTTGGCGGGTGATCATTACAATCAAGACCCTTGTGTTTATACTTTACAAAGACTTCCGTTGTATTTTTGATGTATTTTGGGATTTTGGTGTAATTCCGAAACAATGGTTTAAATGCAAGTTATGATATTTGTATCATAATTGTTATGTTCATGATTTATATAAACCGGTAAAGCCTGGGGTGACTTCGGATTGGAGTCTGAGGTCACTGGCGGTAATACCTTTCCAAGGTTAAGTATTTTGGGGTGTTACAAGATGGAGGAGGAAAACTCAGATCTTGAAGAAGAAGAAGATGAGATGACTGCCTTGGTTACTAAGTACATCAAGAAGCACTTCATCAAAGGAAAGTTCAAGAAAAACTTTTAAAAGAGAGATCTCTCTGAATATGCTTGCTATCAATGCAAGGAAAGAGGACATCTTGCTAGGAACTATCCTAAGAATTCAAATGAAGATGATAAGCCTACGCAAAAAAAAAAGCCCTGTTTGCTACCTTTGGAGACGACTCAAAAGACTCTGAAGGGGAACTGGATACAAAAGGAACCTCTGAAGGAAGATGCTTGATGGCTAAGAAAGATTCAACTGAATCAGATGACTCCGAGGTATCTTCTTCTGACTTTATCAAATCTCTTCTTGAATGTGATAAAAAACAATTGATCAAGATCATTAAGAAACTTGGAAAGGAAACTAGTTCCCTTTAAGAGAAACTAGAAGAATATGAAGAAGAGATTTCTTGTCTATCCACTGAAAACTCTGTCTGAAGTAAGAAACTTGATGAAACTGAGAAATTACTTGCTAACTCTTCTAGGAAGTGTGATTCTTGCATCACTGTTAAAAAGGAACCCATGCATGATGACAACCCTACTGTTCCCTCCACAGACTCTGAAAAGAACAATTCTTCTATGCTTGTTGAAATAATGAACAAACTTGATCATCTCACTCACTCTATAAATGAGAAAAGTGTGAATCAAACTGTTTTTGTTAAGCAACGATATGGTCTTGTCTACTCTGGTAAAAACGATTCTGAGGAAACATGCTCTGCTAAGACTCTGAGAACGTGAAACTTTGAAGGGAACTGGTTGAGAAAAATTAATCCCTTAATTGTGCTTTATAAAATTCTCGTGACAAAACCCAGTTCCTAGAAGAAAAGGTAAAAGTGCTTGAACAGAAGCCAAAAGAGAATCAAACTTGGGTCGATGGCCAGAATGCTCACAAGATGTATATTGATCAAGCTCAAGGAACTAAAGGTAAGAAAGTTAATTTTGAGCAGAAAAAGCAAGAACGACCATTCCAACCTGGTCAAGGTAAGTATGGTTACTATATTCATGAGTGCATTCACAAGAAAAGACAAATGGAGGAAAATGCTAGGAAAAGGAACCAAAAAATAAACAATAAGAAAAGGATGCATACCATAAATAATTTGAATGATCCTTATTATTTTGTTCCTGCTTTTAACCCACAGACAAGATATCAACCTCATTCTCCCAGAAAAGCTACGCTTAGCTGGGTTCCAAAAGTTTGAGTTCCCTTGTGCAGGAGGAAGTGCGACAACAAGACAAATGGTACATAGACAGTGGTTGCTCGTGCCACATGACCGAAAATAGAAGAAAAATGTCGTCACTTCAGCCACACCAAGGAGGTACCATTTCCTTCGGAGACAAGAGAAAGGGAACAATCTGTGGAACTGGTAGTGTGAGTCTCACTGACCACATCAAGGTAAGTAATGTTAACCTAGTTGAAAATTTAGGTTTTGATCTAATTAGTGTGTCACAGTTGTGTGATCAAGGGGGAAATGAGGTTCGCTTTACCTCTAAAGAATCCTTCGTGGAAGATAGAAACAGAACTGTAATCCTGAAAGGCAAAAGGTTCAACAACGTCTACATCATTGATCCAAAATTCGTTCCCAAAGAAAAGCTATGTCTATCTTTCATTGACGACCAAACGACCCTCTGGCATCAACGACTTGGTCATGCAAGCATCAAGCTCATTCACAAACTGCATTAAAAGGAACTTGTTCGTGGTCTTCCCAAAATAAATGCTGAAAAGTTGGAAATCTACTCTGACTATGTTCAAGGAAAACAGGTTCGTAGTTTCTTCAAGTCCAAAACACTAGTGAGCTCCTCTAAACCTCTAGAATTCATTCACATGGATCTTTGTGGTCTTATGCGAGTTCAAAGCATTGGTGGTAAAATGTATATTCTGGTACTTGTTGATGATTACTCTAGATTCACTTGGACATTATTTATAAAATCTAAAAGTGAAGTCTTTGATATATTTAGTGAGCTAGTTCCCTTGCTTGAAAAATCGTTGAATGTATCTCTTCGTGCCATTCATTCCGATCATGGAACTGAGTTCGAAAATGGAGACTTTCTAACTTTTTGCAGGAAACATGGAGTTGATCACAACTTCTCAGCTCCCTATATTCCACAACAGAATGGGGTTGTTGAAAGAAAGAATAGAACCTTTGAAGATATGGCTCGCATAATGCTCATATCAAGTGGACTCCCCAATCCTTCTAGGAAGAAGCAGTCAATGCAGCATGTTACATCCTGAATCAGGCTATGCTACGCCCTATGCTTGAGAAAACTTCCTATGAGCTACTTCGAGGATGAGTTCCCAACATTGCTCATCTTCGTGTTTTGGCTGCAAATGTTTTGTTCAAAATAATGGGAAGGATAATCTAGGGAAGTTTGATCCAAGAAGTGATGAAGGGATCTTCATCGGGTATGCCTCCAGTAGCAAAGCATACAAGGTCTTCAACAAACGGACAAAAAAGGTAGAGGAAAGTATTCACGTTGTTTTCAATGAAATATTACCTTCACAGTCTGTGTAGGATCTCTCAGCTCCCTCGGAGGATCCATTTCAACGACCAAGTGAAGATTCTGATGATGAAGCTCCTCCTAAGCGTAACTCCTATCCTACGCTCTCCCGCTCATCACCCTCCACAGTTCCCTCAACTCCGGTTGAGCCCAATGAATCCACTTCCACAAACATCTCTCCAGTTCCCTCAAACCATCAAGATGCTGCTGTTACGGCTCTAGTTCCCTCTACTCTGTCGAATGCTGTCGATGCTACCTCTCAGGGAATGGAACTTGCTCTAGAAGTAAACCCTAACACCGCCTCTTCTTTGGCCACTGATCCCACAGATGTGGAGGCTCCGGGAATTGATCTTTTAGCTCCCAATAGAGACAAAAGAACCACCAAGCACCCAGTCAGGTATGGATTTGAGGATATGTCCTATTGTGCTTTCAATGCCTTTCTGTCTCTTATAGAACCCAAGAACATCACGGAGGCGTTGAAGGATGCTGATTGGATCATTACCATGCAAGAAGAACTTCATCAGTTCGAGAGGAATAAAATCTGGCGACTAGTTCCTCGCCCTCAACACAGACACATCATAGGAACTAGATGGGTGTTTCACAACAAGCTGGATGATTCTGTTGTTGTCTCTAGAAACAAAGCTCGTTTGGTTACTCAGGGTTACAACCAACAAGAAGGGATCGACTACGATGAGACATTTTCCCCTGTGGCAAGATTGGAAGCCATACGATTTCTCATTGCCTATGCTTCTCACAAAGGGTTCAAATTGTACCAAATGGACGTGAAGACATCATTCCTCAATGGCATTCTTCAAGAGGAAGTTTATGTCAAGCAACCTCCAGGATATGAGGATAATGATCACCCTGACCACGTGTATTTCTTGGACAAGGCTCTCTATGGTTTAAAGCAAGCCCCTCGTGCTTGGTATGATCGCCTTGCCCAGTTTCTAACAGCAAATGGCTATCGCCGTGGTGTGATCGAAAAAACCCTCTTCATTCTGAAAGTAAAAGATGAAATTTTAGCAGTCCAAGTTTATGTTGATGATATCATATTTGGTTCCACTAACTTGGCTCTTGTAGAAAAGTTCAAAAATCTCATGAGTAACGAGTTTGAAATGAGTATGATTGGGGAACTATCTTTCTTCCTAGGATTGCAAGTTACTCAGAAGACCGATGGCATTCAAATCAATCAACAGAAATATCTTAAGGAACTCTTGAAGAAGTTCAAAATGGACTCAAGCAAAGCAATCTCCACCCCCATCTCCCCTGCTACTCGTCTCACCGCCGATCTCACTGGACAAAGAGTGGAAGAGAATCTTTATCGTGGCATGATAGGTTCCCTAATGTATCTAACTGCTAGTAGGCCAGATATTGTGTTTGTTGTTTGTCTTTATGCCAGGTTTTAAGCTGATCCAAGAGAATCTCACTTATCTGAAGTGAAGCGCATATTTCGCTATCTCAAGGGAACTGACGACCTATATCTTTGGTACCCCAAGGATTGCCATTTCAATCTTCTTGGATACACCGATGCGGATTATGCAGGCTACCTGGTTGATCGAAAGAGCACATCTGGAATGACCCAGTTCCTTGGCCCTTGTTTGGTCTCTTGGGGATCCAAGAAACAAAACTCAGTAGCTCTATCAACCACAGAAGCTGAGTACATTGCAGCTGCGGCATGCTGTTCCCAACTCCTCTGGCTCAAACAACAACTCGCGGACTTTGGTATGTCTTTTGTGATAAGGATCGACGATCTCTTCAGCCTCGGTGCAAGGAAACGCCAAGGAAGTCAACCACCAAGAGGATGCCACGTCCGATGGGAGGAAGAACTTCTTTACGATGGAATAGGGAACTGAGTTCGTGAAGGAAAGTTAGAGTGGATGGGATAGTGATGGGGATAGGAGATCTTCTTGAGTGGATATGACGCACCACTTAGGAAGAACAAGGGTGATCGACGCCTAAGGGATGTAACTCACCCTAAGAAGAAGATCGATAGGTAGTTCGATACAACTCACGAACTAAGATTGTTGTTGGAATTTTCCAAAGGAAAACTGAACTCTTTTAGAGGTTTTTGATTCAAGTTGAAGGTGATTTACAAGGAAGAGAACTCAGCCTTTTATAGGCTTCCTAGGATTTCATGGCTACCCTTTCATATAGCCAACAAAACATAACTCCTAGACTCTCCCCCTTCCCAAGTAAATCCCACAATAAAAGTAGTCTTTTAAACACCAAAAATACTTAATAACATTATGAAAATATTAAAGAGGCCGACTGGAAATTCTTCTAGAAGATCTTGTGCAAAATGCCGGCGGTGGAGTTCCTTAGAGGGAACTGTGGGACAGGAGCAATGTCATTGATCCCATAAGGTCTTGCCTCATCGCTCCAAGGTTTAGGAGTCCCTTCTTGATCTTGGATTGCAGCTCCATGGCCTGAGTACGTGTGATCCTTGGTGGTGGCTCAGGAGACGCCATTGGAGGGAACACATCAAGATCAGAGGGAACCGTGGGGGTCTTGCTTTGCAGGGAGCTATGTTGGGAACTCGGAGGCCTTGCGATGGAAGGAACTTGCAGGGAACTCAGAGGCCCTGCGGTGGAAGGAACTTGCAGGGAACTCGGAGGCCTTGCGGTGGAAGGAACTTGCAGGGAACTCGGAGGCCTTGTGATGGAAGGAACTTGCAGGGAACTCAGAGGCCTTGTTGTGCAGAGAACTATCTTGGGAACTCGAAGAGTCAGGCAAAAGTGTGGAGTCCTCGCTTGGCAGGGAACTGTCTTGGGAACTCGGAGAGTCAGGTAAAAGTGTGGAGTCCTTGCTGGGTAGGGAACTATCTGGGGAACTCGGTGAGTCAGACAAAATTGTGGAGTTTTTGCTGGGCAGGGAACTTGTAGGATCGAGATTGTTAGACAAATAACTAAGGAACTAAGAGTAGCAATTCTCAGTTCCCTTCGCAGCGGAATTTAAACAATCAAGCACAATTGAACAAGTTCCTTATAGTGGAAACCTTTGATTGCCAACTAGCAATCCAGGATAAAAACCACTACCTTTCTTTTGAAAGGATTTCAAGGTCTACTTCTTGATTTCTTATCTCTTTTGGTTATAGCTTATCCTAGGAACAAACACACAGTTTCTTTACCTTACAAACAGTTATGTAATCCTAGATAACTTAACACAATCAATAATCAATCCAAGAAACAGACCTTAGCACCTAGGAACTATCTCACTTACAGTCACAGGAACTTAGCACTTAGCTCTTCGATTCCTTGACTGGTTCCTCTTGATCTCGGTTTGCTTTGATGAGCTTGTTTGAAGATTCACACTTTGATGTTTGCTATTGTGTGTGATTCGTATTTCAATGCTTGAAGATAACCTTTGAGTTAGTCTTCCTTTTATAGTGGATTCTTCGTAACTTGATCTTCTCTTGGTTCCCACAGATCGAGCTTGCCCTAGGATGTGTGGTGATCCTTGATCCACGCTATCTTTGACACATACCAACAACCTAGGCAACTCAGAATCCTTCTTAGTTGGTCAACTGTTTCAGCCAAGTCGTTCTCCAACTTCCTTCTTCCGAGGTTCGACAACCTGGGCACTTTAGAACTGTCTTCTGGATAGCGACGGGTTCCATGACAAGTCGCTTTCACCTTTCTCTGTCCGAGGTTATGTGTTCTAGGCGTCTTGTTGTTTTGCTCTGGACAATGGCAGACTTTGGAAGCTTCGCACAAGTCCCGTTTTCAACTTTCTCTTGTCCGAGGTTGGTGTTCCCAGATTTCTCGGGAAGCGCAACATCACATGTTGCATTTCTGGGCACACTTGGGTTCCTTCCTTTGGCTTGCTGCTTGGTTCTCTTGTCCTGTTTGGCTTCCATGCTTTCGGTATTTGTCATGTGGTTCCTTAAAGCACACCTTTGAGATAAAACATTAGTATCACAATATTTTTCATCTTCAAAAGTAGAGAAACTAAGGAAAGGAACTCTCAAGGGAACCGAAGTTCCAGAGTTCCGTTTCCTAACAATTTCCCCCTTTTTGATGATGACAAATACAAGAAACCTGGCAGCATAATAGGACTTTGAATTTCATGAGACCAGTTGAGTTTAAGGGATTTACAACGTTATAAAATAATGAGAGAACATTCAATGGTTACAAATTTCCCCTAAGCAGATGAATGAGTTTATACGAATCCCCCCTTAGAAGTGGAACGAGTTCAGAGTTCCTATTGGCCTATTAGTTTCCAAAGTTCAAGGTTCCTATCTTTCTTCCCCCTTTTGACATCATCGAAAAGATCAGTTGACATGTTAAGAACATAATATCAAAGGAAATAAACAATTGCGTCAAACCCATAACAGAAACCATAATAGAAATTTGAGGCAAAGACAAATCATTCATAGAGACGTAGCCAAAAGTAGTCATTAAACTTAATAAAATCTTAACATTGTTCAGAGGAAGACAAACCACGAAGCATTATAAAACAACCTACAAAGACAACAATATAAGCAACCTTTAAAGAGGACAACAAAAGGATAGAAGAGGGTAGTAGGATCCTAGGGAAGCTACTAGCTGTGAGGTTACAACACTGGGAACCAGGAGAAGGGTTCCTATGGCAGAACAGTGGCCTCCTCTTCGTCAGCCTTATTGTCGTCAGTTCCTTCATTTTGGCCCGTGGCCTGATTTGCGCCGGTTGCATCTTCCCGTGTTTTCTGTAGTACCTCCACCAGACTTGAGACTGCAGTGCTCGTCTTTCCCAACTCATTTACTTGATCACGGAGAGCGACCGTGAGGACAGTCGAGCCTACCGTGATGGCATTTTCAATACGATCCAGAGCAGAGAGGATCGCAGAAGAGTCTTGAGAGGGGTTGAACGGTGGTATGGAACTAGAAGGGGCCTGTGAACTGGCCTTGGCTTTGGGTGGTTCTTCCTGAGGGTCAGAGAGAGAGACTTGGGGATCTTTTGACTTGAGTTTCCGGACAGTGGTCATGGTGAGAAGCTTGATGTAGACAGTTTCAGGCAAATCATCTGGGTACTGGTGAAGTAGGGAGAGAAGATTTTTGATGAGATGGGGAAAGGGCAGGGCATTAGATTCATGGGACTTGCAGAACTGCATGTGAGCCAACACTATGCGGGGGAGATCAACTTGTGCACCAGACAACACTTTATCCATGAGGATAGCATCCGTGATGAGGACTGTATTCTGGTGCTCTTGCCTGGGAACTAGGTTTCGGATGATCCAGAAATGCAGAAGCTTGTTGGCGATGGAGAGATCCTTAGTTTGTAGGGTTGAGGGGTAGTCTCCGTCGTAGAGTTTCCTTACCACTTCACCCTTGGGCTTGTAACCCTTTCCTTTGGGCCACGTCTTTTTCTGATGCAGTATGTCAAAACCAGATCTGGACTCGATCCCAAGAGTAGACGCGATGAGGTTGGGGGACAGGGGATACATGGTTCCCTTCCACTGGAATATGGCGTCGTTGCAGGGAGAGTTATCTTTGGCGGGCACAAAGGTGAGAGACTGATAGAACAGACAGACTATTTCATCAGAGGCGGAGAAGGGCTCCACCAAGAGCTCATCCCATCCTTGGTATTGCAGTAGAGAATAAAACTCACTGAGGGCTTCGCTGAACAGTTCCTCATCTTCTTCTTCGAGAGTTTGGGTCCAGAACTCCTTGCCGATGATGAGTGGCTTAAGAATCTTCCTCTTGGAGAAGGAGGAGGAGACTTGCCCGAGCGAGGAAGAGGAGAGGGTGAGGGATTTGGTTCTTTTTGAGGGTTTCTGTTCTTTGGATGGAGGGTCATAGGGAACCAAAGATTGGGAACTTCTTTTCCGTTGTTTCAGCCTTGTAGCAACAGAGGGACTAGGTTTGGAGATGGGTTTAGACTTGAGGCTAGCAGGTGAGGGCTCTGGGCTGAAGATCTCCTGGGTGGTCTTATTTGGGGAGGAGTCATGAGATCCTCCTTCCGAGACAAATTTTGTAGCCGATGCCGATGTAGGAGTGATCTCCTTCACTTTCTCCTCAGTTTTTGCCTTAGTTTTCTCCTCAGTTTTCTCCTTAGTTTATGGGTTTTGGGAGGTGGTGTCATCAATGGACTGGGTAGACGAGGCGGCCTTCTTTTCTCTGAAGGCCTTGAGAAGGGAACTTCTTCTTCGTCTAGGATCAAATTAGGGTTAGGGTTCTTGTCAGCCATTTTTGAGGAGTTAGGTTGTGTGTTTGAGAAAGAGAGAGAGAGAGAGAGTATCAAGAAAGATGGAAATGGCAAGTGTGGGAATAGCTTGGATCAACAGGAGACCTTTTGAAACGGATTGAGGGCTGAAGGGACCGTTGGGAGAAATCTGGCCGTTGAGGAGATCAGGGAAGATCTGGGGCATTAAAGGCGGTTGCAGCTTTTCTGAATGGTCAAAAGCAATTCAAAAATTTACCCATTCAGAGAGGGAGGCTCTGTACTGACGAGACGTGACTGTTTTCTGCAGATTTGCCATAAATATCGTCTTGGGAGGTGCCGAACTAGCCGTTGGAAGAGCATTTCATCCTGGTTCCTTTTTGGCGATATATTCAGTGTGCTAGAGGGATGTATGGGAACATTGATGTGAGTTAAAAGCAAGGAACCGGAAAGTATGTTCCCATACAAGGAATCAGGGAGGCCATTTATCGCATTACTCAATAATTCCCAGAGAGGGTTAACAGATGGATCATAGGGAATTAAATTGAGCAATGAGGCAATGAGGGTCATAGAACACAATCATCATTTTGGCTTATATTATTGGGTTAGAATATGATCAGATTGTGACTTTTGGGCCAACAAAGAAACTTGAACAAAGACAGAGTTGAAAGAATAATGAAAACCAAAAGATACGAACTAGAAAAATTCATCTAAGCCTTTTTAAGAAACCATTATGGAAAAGAGGGTTTGTAGCAAAAAATTATAATACATAGATATCAAGACTCAACAAGTGAAAGATCTTAAACTAGTCAATCAGGGGAACTGGAAATGAGCCTTTAAACTAAGGTCACTACTAGGTTATAGGAATCATTCCCAGTTCCAATCTAAGGTTCTCGAATGGAACTCTATTCAAGGCTTTGGTGAATATATCTGTAACCTGATCTTCAGTTCTACAAAATTTCATAATGATGTTTCCCTTCTCAACATGATCTCTAAGAAAATGATGTCTTATGTCTATATGCTTGGTCCTAGTATGATGCACAGGATTCTTGGAAATGTTTATAGCACTGGTGTTATCACAAAGAATAGTGAGAGGACCATAAGACATACCGAAATCCGTGAGTTGTTGCTTTAGCCAGAGGAGTTGGGAACAATAGGAGGCATCAACGATGTACTCGGATTCTGTGGTGGAGAGAGAGACTGAAACTTGTTTTTTTGAGCCCCATGACACAAGGCAAGGGCCTAGGAACTGTGCCATTCCAGAGGTGCTCTTTCTATCCACCAGGTATCCAGCGTAGTCCGCATCGGTGAAACCCATCAACTCAAAGGGACATTCTTTGGGGTACCAAATGCAGAGTGAATCAGTTCCCTTGAGATATCGGAGGATTCTTTTCACAGCAGCCAAGTGGGTTTCTCTTGGACAAGATTGGAACCTAGCACACAAGCCAACGGCAAAACCAATGTCTGGGCGACTAGCGGTTAGATACATGAGTGAGCCTATCATACCTCTATAGAGTTTCTCTTCTACTAGAGGGCTTGAGTGGTCCTTTTCCAAATGAGCGATGGTGGATATGGGAGTGGAGAGGGGCTTGCATGAATCCATTTTGAACTTCTTCAGTAGTTCCCTGACATACTTCTGTTGGTGAATTTGTATGCCATCTTTCTTTTGAGTGATTTGCAATCCGAGGAAGAAGATAAGTTCCCCAATGAGGCTCATTTCAAATTCACTGCTCATCAAGTCTTTGAACTTATCTACAAGGGACAGGTTAGTGGAACCAAAAATGATATCATCGACATAAATTTGAACCACTAAGACGTTACCTTCTTCTTCTAGGATGAAGAGAGTCTTGTCAATAACTCCACGCCTGTATCCATTTGAGAGTAGGAACTGGGCAAGACGATCATACCAAGCTCTGGGAGCTTGCTTGAGGCCATATAGTGCTTTGTCTAGAAAGTAGACATGGTCTGGATGATCGTCGTCTTCAAAACCAGGTGGTTGCTTGACATAGACTTCCTCTTGAAGAATTCCGTTGAGGAAGGCAGTCTTTACATCCATTTGGAACAACTTGAACCCTTTGTGTGATGCGAAAGCAATCAACAACCTTATTGCTTCAATCCTTGCCACTGGAGCATAGGTTTCATCATAGTCGATGCCTTCTTGTTGATTGTATCCTTGAGCAACGAGTCTTGCTTTGTTCCTTATCACAGCTCATGTATCATCTAGTTTGTTTCTGAAAACCCATCTAGTTCCTATGATGTGCTTATCCTTGGGGCGGGGAACTAGATGCATACTTTGTTCCTTTCAAACTGATAAAGTTCTTCTTTCATGGCTTGGATCCAGTCTACATCCTTCAGTGCTTTACCTATGTTCTTTGGTCCATAACAGATAAGAAGGCATTTAAGGCAAAGAAGGTTAGATGTTCGAACCTGATTGGAGGCTTGATGGTTCTTCTTTCTCTGTTGGGAGCTAGAGCATTTGACGTGGAGACATTTGGGTTGAGCATTCAGCTTCAGCTTCCTGGTTGGTAACACCACCTCCATTGAAGATCATGTGAGAGGATGAATCGTTGAGGTCTCCACGGATGTTGTCTTCATGTTCATGGTTCCCAGAAATGGATTGTTGTTGATTATCCATGGGAACTGGTGGAGGAACTAGTGGGGGATTCTGTGCAGCATGGTAGGAGCTGGGTGGAGTGATATCTTCATCTGGATCTTCTTGAGATGACTTGGGAAATGGGTCTTCAAAGGGAGTGGTAGTGTTCTGCACAATTCTACCAAGTGATTTCTCATTAAAAATAACATGAACACTTTCTTCTACCTTTTTGGTCCTTTTGTTGAAGACTTTGTATGCCTTACTTCCGGAGGCATATCCAATAAAGATCCCTTCATCACTCCTTGGATCGAACTTGCCAAGGTTGTCCTTCCCATTATTGTGAACAAAGCACTGGCATCCGAACACCCTCAGATGTGAGATGTTGGGAACTCTTCCTCTTAGGAGTTCATAGGGTGTTTTCTCTGTGATTGGGCGAAGCATGGCTCGATTGATGATGTAGCAAGATGTGTTGATTGCCTCAGCCCAGAATGATTGAGGGAGTCCACTTGAGATTAGCATAGTTCGAGCCATGTCTTCTAAAGTTCTGTTCTTTCTTTCTACTACTCCATTCTGTTGAGGAGTGTATGGTGCAGAGAAGTTGTGATCAGTACCATGCTCACTGCAAAAGGTTAGAAATTCTCCATTTTCGAATTCGGTACCATGGTCAGACCGAATAGAATTGAGTGAGCAATCGAGAGATTTTTCTAACAAAGGAACTAGATCTTTAAAGCGATTAATGACTTCACTCTTAGATTTTATGAAGATAGTCCAGGTGAAGCGAGAGAAATCATCGACAAGGAAAAAGATATACCTGTTTCCTCCTAGGCTTTGAGTTCTCATAGGTCCACAAAGGTCCATGTGGATGAGTTCAAGGGGCCTAGAGGAGCTTACCATAATCTTGGATTTGAAAGAACTCCTTGCTTGTTTCCCTTTTATGCAGTCTGAGCATGGTTCTGAAGATGTGCCACTTATCTTTGGAAGGCCTCGAACTAGTTCCTTTGAGTGTAGCTTGTGGATCAGTTTGGTACTGGCGTGACCAAGACGTTAATGCCACAACTCCGTTTGATCATTCACTGTTGAGAGGCAGAGTTTCTCCTTGGGAACAAATGATCGGTCAACAACATACACATTGTTGAATCTTTTGCCTTTTAAGATGATTTGTCCCGAGGAGTCTAGGACAGTGCATTCACTTGACTTGAATCTAACTTCATTGTCTCCTTGATCGCATAGATGTGACACACTAATTAGATCAAAACCAAGGTTATCAACAAGGTGAACTTTATTTACCTTAGTGTGGTCCTTGAGATTTACGGTTCCTATTCCACAAATTTTCCCTTTGCTTTTGTCTCGAAAGGAAATGTTTCCTCCTTGGATGGGTTGAAGAGAGGTCATTTCATTTCTTCTTCCGGTCATATGGCATGAGCAACCACTGTCAATGTACCATAGTCGAGGTTGCCTCTCTTCTTTCTGCACACAGGGGAACTAAGACTTTTGAACCCAGCGAAGCTTGGCTTTACTGGGGGGATTAGCATTCCGAGTCTGTGAATGACCAGGGAACTGGTTCCTTTCATGGTAATAGGCATTTTTCTCATTTTCAAAGTTCCTTTTCTTAGGACAATCAGTGTTGTAATGACCATTTTTTCCACAGTAATAGCATAAGCGATTGTAAGTAACATGCCCATATTTTCCCTTTCATGTCTAAAGGGTTTCTCAGTTTTTCTTTTGTTGGAATCAACATTGTTTCTAACCTTACCATGAGCCATATCCACATACTTTTTATGAGCAAAAGAATTGGTGAACCACTTGTTTTCAGGGAATGCATTTTCTTTTCCTTTAAGTTCCCTCTTCGGACTTTGAGAAATTTCATTGAAACGCTTGGCAACCTCAACCTTGTTCTCAAGAACCATGATCTTCTCTAATAGGAACTGATTCCTGTCTCGAGAAGTGGCAATAGCAGTACTGAGGTTCTCATTCCTTTCTCCAGTTTCTTGTCGGTATTGGCTTTGGTATGCTCTCCTTCTTCAACTTCCAGTTTCCCTATGACTTGAGTCAAGGGAAGAGATTGGATGCCTGGAGTGTTCTTTATGATTCCCTTGAGAAGGGTGAATTTGGAGTTGAGTCCATTGCTGACCACCAGGGACTTGGAAACTTCATCAAGGTCGACTCCCGCCACTATTAGCTTTCCAACCAGTTTGTTGAAGCGGGAGTAATACTCTGAGATGGTCTCAGTTTCCATCATTTTGAAGGTGTGGTATTCTCCTTCCAGAGCAAACTTTCTGCTTTGTTTTAGTTCGTCACTTCCTTCATGCATATCCTTGAGTGCCTTCCACATCTCCTTTGCCGTCTTGATGCCTATGACCTTGTCCATGTTGTAGGATCGTGATTGTTAGATACAAGCTTAAGGAACTCAGAATAATGATTCTCAGTTCCTTTCGCAGCGGAAGATAAACAATCAAACAAATGACAAGTTCCTTATAGTGGAAACCTTTGATTGCCAACTAGCAATCCAGGATAAAAACCACTACCTTTCTTTCGAAAGGATTTCAAAGTCTATTTCTTGATTTCTTATCTCTTTTGGTTACAGCTTATCCTAGGAACGAACACACAGTTCCTTTGCCTTACACACAGTTAGACAATCCTAGATAACTTAACACAATCAATAATCAATCCAAGAAACAGACTTTCGCACCTAGGAACTATTACTTACAGTCACAGGAACTTAGCACTCAGCTCTTCTTCCTTGACTGGTTCCTCTTGATCTCGGTTTGCTTTGATGATCTTTGTTTGGAGGTTCACACTAGATAATTTCTAATGAGTGTGAGTTCTTGTTTTAGTGCTTGAAGATTACCCTTGGGTTAGTCTTCCTTTTATAGAGGATTCTTCGCAGCTCGATCCTCTCTTGGTTCCCACGGATTGAGCTTGCCCTAGGATTAGTGGTTCTCCTTGATCCACGTTGTTCTTGGCATGTGCAAACAACCTAGGCAGCTCAGAATCTCTCTTGGTTGGTCAACTACCTCAGATGAGCCTTGTGGAGTCGTTGTCAAAATGCTTTCGTCCGAGGTTGAGTAAGCTGGCTGTTTGGGAACCGTCTGTTGGACAGCAACGTCTTCATGTGCTGTCGCTTTCATCGTCTCTGTCCGAGGTAGAGGTTCTCTAGGCTTCTTGTTCTTTAGCTCTTGGACCTTGACAGACTTTTGGAAGCTTCAACAAGTCGTTTTCGACACCTTTTGTCCGAGGTTGTGTATCCCCAGATTTCTTGGGAATCGTAATGTCGCAAGCTCTATTTCTGGGCACACCTGGGTTCCTCTGGATTCCTTCAGCTGTCTTGTTCCTTTGGTTTCCTTGTTCTGTTTGGATTTCCTACCTTCGGTATATTCCTGTGGTTCCTTAAAACACATCTTTGAGATAAAATATTAGTATCATAATATTTGTCATCTTCAAAAGTAGAGAAACTGAGGAAAGGAACTCTCAGGGGAACCGAAGTTCCAGAGTTCCGTTTCCTAACAATTTCCCCCTTTTTGATGATGACAAATATAAGGAACCTGGCAACATAATAGGAACATGAAATTCATGAGACCATATTGAGATAACGGGATTTACAACATTACAGATTAGTGATAGAACATTCAATGGTTGCAAATTCCCCCTAAACACGTGATCAAGTTTATTTCAAATTCCCCCTTAGAAATAGAACTAGTTCAGAGTTCCTATTAATTCAGTAGTCTCCAAAGTTCAAGGTTCCTATCATTTTCTTCCCCCTTTTGACATCATCGAAAAGATTAAGTATAAGTTAAGAACATGATATCGGAGTGAATATGCGATTGCATCAAACCCATAAAAGGCATAATGAGAACTTAAGGCAAAGACAAATCGATCATGGGAACGAAACTAAGGGTATACATTAAAGCTTCACTGATCATTGTTCAAAGACACACAACATCCAACAAAAAAAAATAGACAACAAAAGATAACAACACAAAGACTACAAAGGCAACAACAACAATCTTAAGAAAGACAACAAAAGGGATAGAAGAGGGGAGTAAGATCCTAAGGGAAACTACTAGCTCGTTGTGGCGTTGCAGCACTGAGAACCTAGAACAAACGTTCCTATGGCGTAGTAGCGGCCTCCTCTTCTGCATCCTTGTCGTCGGTTCCTACATTTTGGCCCGCGGCCTGATGAGCACTGATTGCAACTTGCCAGTCTTTCTGCAGAACTTCCACCAGACTCTCGACAGCAGAACTGATACGCCCCATTTCTCTTACTTGATCATGGATGGTGACCGTGTTGGCAGTCGAGCCTTCCAAGATAGCTTTTTCAATACGATCCAACGCAAGGAGGATCGTAGAGGAGTCTGAAGAGGGGGGTTGCTGAGGGTGGGAACTAGAACGGCCCTGGGAACTCGCCTTTTCCTTAGGCGGGATTTCTTCTGTTTCAGCAGGGTTGGGTTGTTGTTCCTTAGATTTTAGCTTCCGAACTGTGTGCATTGTAAGACATTTGCTATAGGCAGTCTTGGGGAAGTCTTCTGGGTACTGATTGAGGTTGGAGAGTAGCCTTTTGATGATGTGAGGGAAGGGTAAAGCGTGGGAGTCATGGGATGCACAAAATTACATGTGAGCCAGCACAATACGGGGAAGATCTAACTGAACACCGGAGAGCACTTTTTCCATGTAGATGACATCGGTGATGAGGACTTCGTTCCTGTGCTCTTGCCTTGGAACCAAGTTGCGAGTGATCCAAAAATGCAATAGCCGGTTTGCGATGGAGAGATCCTTCGTCTCCAAAGATGAGGGGGATGCGCCATCATAAATTTTCTTGACGATTGCTCCTTTGGACTTGAAGCCCTTTCCCTTGGGCCATCCCTTCTTCTGAGGCAGAATGCCAAACCCAGACCTCGACTCAATCCCTAGAGCATACGCGGTTAGATTGGCGGACAGGGGAAAGCTGGTTCCCTTCCATATGAGAATGGCGTCGTGACAGGGAGAGTTCTCTTTCTGGGGTACAAACTCCATGGACTGGTAAAACATCCGGACAACCTCGTTGGAAGCAGAGAAGGGCTCACACAACATCTCATCCCACCCTTGGAACTGCAACAGAGAGTGGAACTCATCCAAAGCTTCTCCATAGAGTTCTTCATCCTCTTCTTCTAACGCCTGGGTCTAGAATTCTCTGCCGATAATGAGAGGTTTTAGGATCTTCCTTTTGGAAAAGGAGGAGGAGATAGAGAGGATGGAGGGTTTGGCCTTTTTTGTGGATTTGGTTTCATAGGGAACAATGGCTTGGGAGCTTCTCTTCCTCTGTTGCATTCTTGTGGCGACAGAGGGGCCTGGGTTGGAAGTTTTGGATTTGAGGCTGATCGGGGAAGGCTCGGAGCTAAGGATCTCTTGAAGGGATTTATCCGGAGAGGAATCATGCGACCCGCCTTCAGAAACTGATTTTGTGACTGATTCTGAAGCCAAAGTGATGGCTTGCTCCTCTTCTTTGGGCATGGTTGGTTCCTCTTCCACCTTTTCCTTAGCCTTTGGTGGTTCCTCAAGCTTCTCTTCTGGTTTCTCTGCCGGTTTCGCCACAGGGTTCTCTTTGGGAAGGGATTTTTGAGAGGTGGAGGGAGAAACAGGCTTGGAGGAGGAGGATTTAGCCTTCTTTTCGTGAAATGCTTGAAGAAAAGCAGCCTCCTCTTCGTCCATAACAACGATTGGGTTAGGGTTGGCCATTTGAGAGGAGCTAAGAGGATTGCTGTGTGAAGAGCTTGTGTGATCAGAGAGATGGAGAGCTTGTGTGATCAACTCGGAGCAACTGAGCACCTCTTTAAGGGCGTTGAAGATCTGGGATGGCCAAGAGCTGAGGTGACCGTTGAAGCAAATCCAGCCGTTGAGAAGATCAAGGCAAATCCGAAGCATTGAAGAGAGTTGCAGTCTTTTTGGAACGGCTAATTTAAATTCAAAAATTGACCCTTCAGAGAAGAGGGAGGTCTGCCACTGATAAGACGTGGCTTATCCCTGCCAATATGCCATAAATAGCGTCTGGGAGAGCCAAGCGAGCCGTTGGAGAGACGTGGTGATCTGGTTCCTTTCTGGCGACATTTTCAGCGAGCTAGAGGAATGTATGGGAACCTTTGGTGTGGGTGGAGACAAAGGAACCAAAAACAGTACGTTCCCATACAAGGAATCAGGGTAGGCTATTTATCGCATTGCACAATAATTCTCAGAGAAGGTTTAGAGATGGATCATAGAGAATTAAATTGAGCAATGAGGCAAGGGTAGGTCTTAGTACACAATCATCATTTCAGCTTGTAATGTTGGGTTAGAAATATGATCAGATCGTGACTTTTGGGCCATCAAAGAAATTTGAACAATGAGGAGTTGAGAAATAATGATAATCAAAAGGAAACGAACCAGAAAAATTTATCTAGGCCTTTATAAGAAACCATTATGACACGAAGGGTTTGTAGCAAAAGATATAACACAAGGACATCAAGACTCAACAAGTTAAATATCTTTAAACTAGTCAATCAGGGGAACTTGGAAAGAATTCTCAGAACTAAGGTCACTACTGAGTAATGAGAATCATTCCTAGTTCCAATCTAAGGTTATCAAAAGGAACTCTATTCAATGCCTTGGTGAATATATCTACAATTTGATCTTCAGTTCTACAAAATTTCATAATGATGTTTCCCTTCTCAACATGATCTCTAAGAAAATGATGTCTAATGTCAATATGCTTGGTCCTAGTATAATGCACAAGATTCTTAGAAATATTTATGGCACTAGTGTTGTCACAAAGAATAGTGAGAGGGCCATAAGACATACCAAAGTCCACGAGTTGTTGCTTTAGCCAGAGAAGTTGGGAACAACAAGAGGCAGCTGCAATGTACTCGGATTCTGTGGTGGAGAGAGAGACTGAAACTTGTTTCTTTGATACCCATGACACGAGGCAAGGGCCTAGGAACTGTGCCATTCCAGAAGTGCTCTTCCTATCCATCAAGTATCCGGCATAATCAGCATCAGTGAAACCCATGAGCTCAAAGGGACATTCTTTGGGGTACCAAATGCAGAGATCGTCAGTTCCCTTGAGATATCGAAGTATTCTTTTTACAGCAGCCAAGTGGGTTTCTCTCGGACAAGATTGGAACCTAGCATACAAGCCAACAGCAAAGACAATATCTGGTCGACTAGCGGTTAGGTACATGAGTGAGCCTATCATACCTCTATAGAGCTTCTCCTCCATTAGAGGACTCGAGTGGTCCTTATCCAGATGGGCAATGGTGGATATGGGAGTGGAGAGAGGCTTGCATGAATCCATTTTGAACTTCTTCAGTAGTTCCCTGACATACTTCTGTTGGTGGATTTGAATACCATCTTCCTTTTGAGTGATTTGTAATCCGAGTAAGAATGTGAGTTCCCCAATTAAACTCATTTCAAATTCACTGCTCATCAAGTCTTTGAACTTGTCTACAAGAGACAGGTTAGTGGAACCAAAAATGATATCATCGACATAGATTTGAACCACTAAGATGTTACCTTCTTCTTATAGGATGAAGAGAGTCTTATCAATAACTCCACGCCTATAGTCATTTGAGAGTAGGAACTGGGCAAGACGATCATACCAAGCTCTGGGAGCTTGCTTGAGGCCATAGAGTGCCTTGTCTAGAAAGTAGACATGATCTGGATGGTCGTCGTCTTCGAAACCAGGAGGTTGCTTGACATAGACTTCTTCTTCAAGAATTCCATTAAGGAAGGCTGTTTTCACATCCATTTGGAACAACTTGAACCCTTTGTGAGATGCGAAGGCAATCAACAACCTTATTGCTTCGATCCTTGCCACTGGAGCATAGGTTTCATCATAGTCAATTCCTTCTTGTTGATTGTATCCTTGAGCCACAAGTCTTGCTTTGTTCCTTATCACAGCTCCTGTATCATCTAGCTTGTTTCTGAAAACCCATCTGGTTCCTATGATGTGCTTATCCTTGGGGCGAGGAACCAGATGCCAAACTTTGTTCCTTTGAAATTGATGAAGCTCTTCTTGCATGGCTTGGATCCAGTCCGCATCCTTCAGTGCCTCACCTATGTTCTTTGGTTCCACAATAGACAAAAAGGCATTAAAGGCAAAGAAAGTTAGATGTTCGTACCTGACTGGAGGCTTGACGACTCTTCTTTCTATGTTGGAAGCCAAAGTATTTGATGTGGAGACATTCTGAGTTGAGCATTCAGCTTCCTGGTTGGGGTCACCTTCTCCATTGAAGAACATATGGGAAGATGAATCATTGAGGTCTCCACAGATGTTGTCGTCATGCTCATGGTTCCCAGAAATAGATTGTTGTTCATTATCCATTGGAACTGGTGGAGAAGCCATTGGAGGGTTCCGTTCAGCAGGGCAGGAACTGGGAGGAGTGACATCTTCATCTGGATCTTCTTGGGATGACTTGGGAAACGGATCTTCAAAGGGACTGGTGGTGTTCTGCACAATCTTTCCAAGTGATTTTTCATTAAAAATAACATGAATACTTTCTTCTACCTTTTTAGTCCTTTTGTTGAAGACCTTGTATGCCTTGCTGCATGAGGCATATCCAATGAGGATTCCTTCATCACTTCTTGGGTCGAACTTGCCAAGATTGTCCTTCCCATTGTTGTGCACAAAGCACTTGCATCCGAACACCCTTAGATGAGAAATGTTGGGAACTCTTCCTCTTAGGAGTTCATAGGGTGTCTTCTCTGTGATAGGGCGAAGCATGGCTCTATTGATGATGTAGCATGCTGTGTTGATCGCCTCAGCCCAAAAGGATTGGGAGAGTCCACTTGAGATCAACATAGTTCGAGCCATGTCTTCCAAGGTCCTATTCTTTCTTTCCACTACTCCATTCTGTTGAGGAGTGTATGGTGCAGAGAAGTTGTGATCAATGCCATGCTCACTGCAAAAGGTTAGAAATTCTCCATTTTCGAATTTGGTACCATGGTCAGACCGAATAGCATTAAGTGAACAATCAAGGGATTTTTCTAACAAGGGAACCAGGTCTTTAAAGCGATCAATGACTTCACTTTTAGATTTAATGAAAATGGTCCAAGTAAAGCGAGAGAAGTCATCGACAATAACAAAAATATACATGTTCCCTCCTAGGCTTTGAACTCTCATGGGTCCACAAAGATCCATGTGGATGAGCTCAAGAGGCCTTGAGGTGCTTACCATGTTTTTGGATTTGAAGGAACTACGAGCTTGTTTTCCTTTTACACAGTCAGAGCATGGTTCCTTAGATGCGCCACTCAGCTTTGGCAATCCTCTGACTAGTTCCTTTGAGTGTAGCTTTTGAATCAGCTTGGTGCTAGCATGACCGAGGCGTTGGTGCCACAACTCAGCTTGGTCATTCACGGTTGAGAGACACAGTTTCTTCTTGGGGACGAAGGATGGATCAACAATGTAAACATTGTTGAATCTCTTTCCTTTTAGGATGATTTGTCCCAAGGAGTCAAGAACTGAGCATTCGTTTGATCTAAATCTGACTTCATTGTCTCCTTGATCACACAGCTATGACACACTTATTAGATCAAAACCAAGACTATCAACAAGGTGAACTTTGTTTACCTGAATGTGATCGTTGAGTTTCACAGTTCCTATTCCACAGATTTTCCCTTTGCTTTTGTCTCCAAAGGATATGTTCCCTCCTTGGAGAGGTTGAAGAGAGGTCATTTGATTTCTTTTTCCGGTCATATGGCATGAGCAACCACTGTCAATGTACCATAGTTGGGGTTGCCTCTCTTCTTTCTGCACACAAGGGAACTAAGATTTCTGAACCCAGCGAAGCTTGGCTTTACTGGGGGAATTAGCATTGCGAGTCTGTGAATGACCAGGGAACTGGTTCCTTTCATGGTAATGAGTACTTTTCTCCTTTTCAAAGTTCCTTTTCTCAGCACAATCAGTGTTGTAATGACCATTCTTACCACAGTAGGTACACAAACGATTGTAAACAACATGTCCATATTTTCCTTTTCCTGGCCTAAAAGATTTTTCAGTTTTCCTTTTGTTAAAATTAACATTGTTTCTAACCTTGCTATGGGCCATGTCAATATATCTTTTGTGAGCAAAGGAATTGGTGAACCATTGGTTTTCAGGAACCATCTTTTCTTTTCCCTTTGGTTCCTTCTTAGGACTTTGAGAACCTTCATTGAGACGTTTGGCAACCTCAGCCTTGTTCTCAAGGACCATGATCTTCTCTGATAGGAATTGATTCCTATCACGAGAAGTGGCCAGAGCAATACTGAGGTTCTCATTCATCTCAACAAGTTCTCGCCTAGCCTTTTCTTCTTCAGCATCATTGTTCCCTTTATTATTGACATATCCTATTCCATGTCGTTGTCTCACAAAAACAGTTTGATTTATCGTTTTTTCATTAATGGAATTAGTGAGAATGTCTAACCTATCAATTATGGATTGAAGCATGTCATTTCTAGGTGGGTTAGCATGCAAGGGAACTTTGACAGAGTCTATGCTAGTTTCATTACAAGATTTGCAAATTTTAAGGTGACTAGCATGCACATTTCTAATATCAATGAGTTTGGAGTGAGTTTCAGCTAGGTCTTTCTCAGTTTCATCAAGTTTCTTACTCCAAACAGAATTTTTGACAATCAAGCAAGCAATTTCATCTTCACAGTCATCTAGTTTCTGTTGAAGGGAACTGGTTTCCTTTCCTAGTTTCTTTATGATCTTAAGAAGTTGTTTCTTATCACAATCAACTAAGGATTTTAAGAGATTGTCAGAAGTTACCTCAAGGTCTTCTGAGTCGCTTGAGTCTCCTTTTGCCATGAGACATCTCCCTCCAGAGAAACCACTAAGATCTAGTTCCTCATCTGAGTCTTCTCCCCATGATGCTACGAGAGCCTTCTTTCTTTGAGGTCTTTCCTCTTCCTTGGACTCTTCTTTGTTGGGACAGTTCTTAGCGTAGTGTCCCTTCTCCTTGCACTCGTAATAGGAGACTTCCTTGAGATCTCTTCTTGGTCCATTGTGAGAGGAACTGCCCTTTTGGAACCTTCCATTTACAAAGAATTTTTTGATGTTCTTTGTGAAGAGGGTTGTTAGTTCGTCCTCCTCTTCTTCAAGGTCTGAGTTCTCTTCCTCCATCTCGAGCCTAGAGAAGGCTTTGGAGATCTTGAGAGCGATTCCTTTCTCTAGTTTCTTATCGGCATTGGCTTTAGTGTGCTCTCCTTCTTCAACTTCCAGTTTCCCTATGACTTGGGTCAAGGGAAGGGATTGGATGCCTGGAGTGTTCTTCATGATTCCCTTGAGAAGGGTGAACTTGGAGTTGAGTCCATTGATAATCACCAAGGACTTGGAGATTTCATCAAGATCAACTCCCGCCGCCGTTAACTTTCCAATTAATCTGTTGAAGCGAGAGTAGTACTCTGAGATGGTCTCAGTTTCCATCATTTTGAAGGTGTGGTATTCTCCTTCCAAAGCAAACTTTCTGCTTTGCTTCAGTTCCTCACTTCCTTCATGCATCTCCTTTAGAGCTTTCCACATCTCCTTGGCCATTTTGATGCCTATGACCTTGTCCATGTCCTATCTGTCCAATCCATTGAGGATGAACTGCCTAGCCTTGGCATTCTTCTCCATGATAACATAGTGTTCTGGTTTCCAATCTTCTTCCTTCATGGTGAGGTCGACATAGCCATCTCCATTTTCGACTATCCTCCAACATTGGTAGTCGTTGGTCTTGATGTGGCTTTCCATGCACTTTTCCCACCATGTTTCTTCTCCTTTCTTTCGGAGATGTGGCTTGTTGGTGGAGATTCCGAGCTCAAACTTGCTTGGTTGAGACATGATCTGCAAACTAATCAAAGATCTAGAACTTTTCCTGCTCTGATACCAATTGTAGGATCGTGATTGTTAGATAAAAGCTTAAGGAACTTAGAATAACGATTCTCAGTTCCTTTCGCAGCGGAAGATAAACAATCAAACAAATGACAAGTTCCTTATAGTGGAAACTTTTGATTGCCAACTAGCAATCCAGGATAAAAACCACTACCTTTCTTTCGAAAGGATTTCAAAGTCTACTTCTTGATTTCTTATCTCTTTTGGTTACAGCTTATCCTAGGAACGAACACACAGTTCCTTTGCCTTACACACAGTTAGACAATCCTAGATAACTTAACACAATCAATAATCAATCCAAGAAACAGACTTTCGCACCTAGGAACTATTACTTACAGTCACAGGAACTTAGCACTCAGCTCTTCTTCCTTGACTGGTTCCTCTTGATCTCGGTTTGCTTTGATGATCTTTGTTTGGAGGTTCACACTAGATATTTGCTAATGAGTGTGAGTTCTTGTTTTAGTGCTTGAAGATAACCCTTGGGTTAGTCTTCCTTTTATAGAGGATTCTTCGCAGCTCGATCCTCTCTTGGTTCCCACGGATTGAGCTTGCCCTAGGATTAGTGGTTCTCCTTGATCCACGTTGTTCTTGGCATGTGCAAACAACCTAGGCAGCTCAGAATCTCTCTTGGTTGGTCAACTACCTCAGACGAGCCTTGTGGAGTCGTTGTCAAAACGCTTTCGTCCGAGGTTGAGTAAGCTGGCCGTTTGGGAACCGTCTATTGGACAGCGACGTCTTCATGTGCTGTCGCTTTCATCGTCTATGTCCGAGGTAGAGGATCTCTAGGCTTCTTGTTCTTTAGCTCTTGGACCTTGGCAGACTTTTGGAAGCTTTAACAAGTCGTTTTCGACACCTTTTGTCCGAGGTTGTGTATCCCCAGATTTCTTGGGAATCGTAATGTCGCAAGCTCCATTTCTGGGCACACCTGGGTTCCTCTAGATTCCTTCAGCTGTCTTGTTCCTTTGGTTCCCTTGTTCTGTTTGGCTTTCCTGCCTTCGGTATATTCCTGTGGTTCCTTAAAACACATCTTTGAGATAAAACATTAGTATCATAATATTTGTCATCTTCAAAAGTAGAGAAATTGAGGAAAGGAACTCTCAGGGGAACCGAAGTTCCAGAGTTCCGTTTCCTAACACATGTCCTCTCTGCCTAGTCCATTGAGGATGAACCACCTGGCCTTGGCATTCTTTTCCATGATGACATAGTGTTTTGGTTTCCAGTCTTCTTCGTTCATGGTAAGATCGACATAGCCATCTCCATTTTCGACTATCCTCCAGCATTGGTAGTCGTTGGTCTTGATGTGGCTTTCCATGCACTTTTCCCACCATGTTTCTTCTCCTTTCTTTCGGAGATGTGGCTTGTTGGTGGAGATTCTGAGCTCAAACTTGCTTGGTTGAGACATGATCTGCAAACTTAACAGAGATCTAGAGCTTTTCCTGCTCTGATACCAATTGTAGGATCGAGATTGTTAGACAAATAACTAAGGAACTAAGAGTAGCAATTCTCAGTTCCCTTCGCAGCAGAATTTAAACAATCAAGCACAAATGAACAAGTTCCTTATAGTGGAAACCTTTGATTGCCAACAAGCAATCCAAGATAAAAACCACTACCTTTCTTTTGAAAGGATTTCAAATTCTACTTCTTGATTTCTTATCTCTTTTGGTTACAGCTTATCCTAGGAACAAACACACAGTTTCTTTACCTTACACACAGTTAGGTAATCCTAGATAACTTAACACAATCAATAATCAATCCAAGAAACAGACCTTATCACCTAGGAACTATCTCACTTACAGTCACAGGAACTTAGTACTTAGCTCTTCGATTACTTGACTAGTTCCTCTTGATCTCGGTTTGCTTTGATGAGCTTGTTTGAAGATTCACACTTTGATGTTTGCTATTGTGTGTGATTCGTATTTCAGTGCTTGAAGATAACCTTTGAGTTAGTCTTCCTTTTATAGTGGATTCTTCACAGCTTGATCTTCTCTTGGTTCCCACAGATCGAGCTTGCCCTAGGATGTGTGGTGATCCTTGATCTACGCTGTCTTTGACACATACCAACAACCTAGGCAGCTCAGAATCCTTCTTAGTTGGTCAACTATTTCAGCCAAGTCGTTCTCCAACTTCCTTCTTTCGAGGTTCGACAACCTGGGCACTTTGGAACTGTCTTCTGGATAGCGACGGGTTCCATGACAAGTCGCTTTCACCTTTCTCTGTCCGAGGTTATGTGTTCTAGGCGTCTTGTTGTTTTGCTCTGGACAATGGCAGACTTTGGAAGCTTCGCACAAGTCGTTTTCAACTTTCTCTTGTATGAGGTTGGTGTTCCCAGATTTCTCGGGAAGCGCAACATCACATGTTGCATTTATGGGCACACCTGGGTTCCTTCCTTTGGCTTGCTGCTTGGTTCTCTTGTCCTGTTTGGCTTCCATGCTTTCGGTATTTGTCCTGTGGTTCCTTAAAGCACACCTTTGAGATAAAACATTAGTATCAAAATATTTGTCATCTTCAAAAGTAGAGAAACTAAGGAAAATAACTCTCAGGGGAACCGAAGTTCCAGAGTTCCGTTTCCTAACAGAACTGTCTGGGGAACTCGGTGGCCATGTTGTGCAGGGAACTGTGGAGGCCTTGCTTGTAGGTGGTACTTGATGGGAATAATCACATCATCCTCCCCTCCTTGGAAAGGATTCGACCTCGAATCCAAGTGCCCTACATGAAAATTAGAAAAATGAGGCTCTTGAACTCCACCAAGAAAATTTGAGAATGTAGTCACAAAAATTCCAAGTTCTATATGAAATGCGAAGATGGATGCACAAACTATTCCACTTTTCTTCCTAGTACTATGTTCAAGTTTAGGAAACAAACTAACAACATAACATGCATGTGTGTACAAAATAATAGCATGAACTAGATGCATCCCACATGACATGTATTGAGCCAGGGAACTTGGGTGCATGCATGAGTACCTAGTTCTACACTAAAAAACTGATTTAAGCACGTGGAATCCTCTACTCTTTGAAAGACATTCATTATCAAGCGAAGGGAATAATAGAGTAGAAATCAAGGTAAGGGCATGTAATACTTCCCTAGAATGAGTCCTAGAGTGGACTTCCTTCTTCACAAGGTCAAAATCAGAATCTTCGGCCAACTTGGCATCTTGTGCATCAACCTCGTCTTGTAGAAGAAATGGCAAGCTTGAGGGAACCATGTGTGTCATGTCGGACCATGGAGTAGCTAATGATTCTAAGGAGCTACGTTTGATTGTAGGCCAACACTGACGTCTTGGAGGAGTTGGAGATGGCTCCAAGATTTCCTCCTCTTTTTCCATTGGTTCAAGCTCTTTTTCGTTGTCCATAGACGATGGTGATTCAGTAGCAAGAGCATCCTCATCTTTAGCCTCTTTTTGAGCCACCAAATTGTCTTCCTCGACATCATTACCCTTATGTGACTCTTCTTCCACACAAGCATCAATTAAAGCTCCACTCTCAATGGATCCTTCATCCTTGTAAGTGTAGTATTGGTTTGGACAAATTTTAGCCAAGTGACCTTGCCCATCACACATAACACATACAATGTCGCGTGCCCTAACACGGGGTGGTGGAGGCACTCTTTCTTTGCCCTTGGACGTGCTAAAAATTGAGTTTGGTGAGTCATAGACTCCCTTAGCCTACACGAAAGGCTTAGAAGAATAATATGGCCCAAAAGAAGGGATAGGTTGATACCTTGATGGCATGTCCCTAAGAGTTTGTTGTTGCCGCCTAAGTGGAGGGAGATTCCTTTTTCTAATGTGTTCCCTTGGAGGTGCGTGTCTTAGTACATCTTGTCGGGGCAGCGATGTAGAGCTAGTAGGCGCCATGATGTATGTTCGTTCTTGATGCCTATTGATTGGATCTCTAGTTCCTTGTCCTCCGCAAAAGAAATCCTTGTAGGTGCTTGTGTGAGTTTGGGAGTTAGGGTACCCACGTGGTCGAATCTCCCTATATGAAGCACAATTATCCCGAAAGTAAAGGTAATCCCTTTGTGACATATGGCCCAAGCTAAACATCTCCATTCGCTCTCCTTGCATGGTTAGTAACCAAGGCAAACCCAAACATGAGAACTAAAGAGAAAGCAATTCAACCAAGGGAACCGAACCAGCAAGTTCCCAAAAATTTGTTGTAGAAGTTGTCACAAAGTTCAGAATTGCAAGCTCTCAAAACAGGGCTTAGTTGGGGTAGTTTTGCAAACAAGAAAGCACAAAAACTTTGTTCAAACTTGGTGTTTTATGCAGCCAAAAGGTCCAAGTCATGGAACTCAGAAAAGGTACTACAACAAGGGCCTCAAATTCAACTTGTGTTTGCTTTTTTCTGGCCCTTAGCCTTTTTTTCTCGAACTTTTGACTTTTTACTCGACTTTTTCTGGCTACTAGCCTTATCTTTCTCGAGTTTTACTTGAATCACAACTTGTAGAATTACACGAAAGGAAACAAACTGAGTACAATATCCTTGGGATGATGTGAGCACATAAAAGTTGTTGAAGAAAAGTTTAGACCTTGAATGTGTTCAGTTGGTTTGAGTTTTCTCAGGTTGGTTCCGCTATTCTCAGCCCCTTTATCAGTCCAATTGACTCATAATTCACACAAATTCAATCAAGGTTTATGCAGCAAAAAGAAGAAAAGAAGAAAAGAAAATGTAGGAAAACGGCTCATTAAATGCAGGAAATCCAAAGAGTTTCGGTGGAATAAATGGGAGTGAGTTGGTTTAATGCAAGAAATAATTCAAGACAGTTTAATACTAACCAAAGGTTGTCTTCTTCCTTGCAAAACCCACGAATTTATCAAAGAATTGCAGCAAACACGAACTCAACAATGGCACGAAAATAGGATTGCTTGCAAGATGAACTAAGATCGACTTTTAGAACAAGATTTCGAGCGTTACCTTGCGTGGCTCTGATACCACATGATAAGGATCGACGATCTCTTCAGCCTCGGTGCAAGGAAACGCCAAGGAAGTCAACCACCAAGAGGATGCCACGTCCGATGGGAGGAAGAACTTCTTTAGGATGGAATAGGGAACTGAGTTCGTGAAAGGAAGTTAGAGTGGATGGGAACCGGGTTTGGCTGGGATAGTGATGGGGATAGGTGATCTTCTTGAGTGGATATGATGCATCACTTAGGAAGAACAAGGGTGATCGACGCCTAAGGGATGTAACTCACCCTAAGAAGAAGATCGATAGGTAGTTCGATACAACTCACGAACTAAGATTGTTGTTGGAATTTTCCAAAGGAAAACTGAACTCTTTTAGAGGTTTTTGATTCAAGTTGAAGGTGATTTACAAGGAAGAGAACTCAGCCTTTTATAGGCTTCCTAGGAGTTCATGGCTACCATTTCATATAGCCAACAAAACTTAACTCCTAGACTCTCCCCCTTCCCAAGTAAATCCCACAATAAAAGTAGTCTTTTAAACACCAAAAATACTTAATAACATTATGAAAATATTAAAGAGGCCGACTGGAAATTCTTCTAGAAGATCTTGTGCAAAATGCCGGCGGTGGAGTTCCTTAGAGGGAACTGTGGGACAAGAGCAAATTCATTGATCCCATAAGGTCTTGCCTCATCGCTCCAAGGTTTAGGAGTCCCTTCTTGATCTTGTATTGCAGCTCTATGGCCTGAGTACGTGTGATCCTTGGTGGTGGCTTAGGAGACGCCATTGGAGGGAACTCATCAAGATCAGAGGGAACCGTGGGGGTCTTGCTTTGCAGGGAGCTATGTTGGGAACTCGGAGGCCTTGCGATGGAAGGAACTTGCAGGGAACTCAGAGGCCTTGCGGTGGAAGGAACTTGCAGGGAACTCGGAGGCCTTGCGGTGGAAGGAACTTGTAGGGAACTCGGAGGCCTTGCGATGGAAGGAACTTGCAGGGAACTCGGAGGCCTTGTTGTGCAGAGAACTGTCTTGGGAACTCGGAGAGTCAGACAAAAGTGTGGAGTCCTTGCTGGGCATTGAACTATCTGGGGAACTCGGTGAGTCAGACAAAAGTGTGGAGTCTTTGTTGGGCAGGGAACTGTCTGGGGAACTCGGTGGCCATGTTGTGCAGGGAACTGTGGAGGCCTTGGTTGTAGGTGGTACTTGATGGGAATAATCACATCATTTTGGCTCTCTAAAGATTCTATGTGACAATACAAGTGCAATCAACATCTCCAAGAATCCTGTGCAACATTCTAGGACTAAGCATATTGATATTAGGCATCATTTCTTGCGTGATCATGTTGAAAAAGGGAACATACTGCTAGAACATTATAGGACTGAAGATCAAATTGCCGATATATTCACCAAAGCATTAAATCGAGAACCTTATGAGTCCTTCAGATTACTTCTGGGAATGATATCCATAAACTAGTAGTTCCGTTTGCCTTTACTAGTTCCCTTGTTGTGCTTAGATTTGATCTTTTCTATGATTTCATTGACAATATTGACGATATTTAATCTTATGATGGCCTCGCATGTCCTGTAATATTGGTTCTAAAGCATTCTCTTAACTATTGCATGATCGCCTAATTTTTATGATATATCTTGATCATGATTACATCTCTTTGTTGGCCCTATCATAGTCAATTTGATCACATCTATCCTATATTTCAAGCCCACATGATAATTGACTATAAATTGTCCTAAGCATGACTACATTGTATAATTCCTTATGATCCCTTATTTAGTCCACACTGGGAATTGTCTTTGTAGTGTCAAAATTGCCTTCCTAATTTTTATCTATATGGGTATGTATTTTTATTGAGTGATTGCTTGGTTTCCTACATAAAATGTGCCCATATCTCCCTAGTTCCGTGTCATTCACTGAGGAAAAGAACTGGGAATTGTGCTACAATGGCCAGATTTCAAATTTCAAGCTCTATCAACATCCGCTTCCCAAGGGCAGTTATTGCTATTCTAGCCGTTTTGCTCTCTGAGATTTCTGGGGACTTCAAGCCCGATTGATTTGATGGCTCTGCAGATATTATTATGAGAAATTTTATGATTTCCCTTCGGCTTCAGAAGATTGTGTGGCCATTTGAAAGATCTTCGGGTTCCCTTATTTGAACAGATTCGGAAACGACCTCTTTTGGATAGAATTTTGCTCAGAGTTTATAAAAGGCAACAGAGAAACCCTAAATCGGCACCGCTTTCACAACTCCTCTTTGATCTCCACAACAATCATTGTCGTGCTCACACAATTTCTCAAAGCTTTCTCTTAAACTACATCTGTCTCCATGGATACCGGAATTCCTCAGCTCCCTGCCGACGAGATAGCCATTCTGGAGGCATACAAGAAACAAAAGGTTACTCCCTCCTCTTCATAAGTGGCTACACCGGCAAAGGCACCATCTGTGGCGGACCGTGCTACGTCGGCGCCATCACCGGCAAAGGAGGCCAGTATGTCCGTATCTGCCTCGTCGGAGCATACTCCGTCAAAACAGGCCTATCCCACACTAACAAAGGAGGCCTCTCAACACTCTTCTCCTTCTCAAGGGGATAATCCAATTGATGTGGAGCTGCTTCCGACTCCGACAACCTCTCTCAAACTCCCCGACGACTCCCAGTTTGTAGCAGGCCGTGTCAAGCGTCGTGCTGCCAAAGGAAGCCTTGGCATTTCCTCTCTTCATCTTAAGGAGGCCACTACCGCCAAAAAGGCGAAGCTTTCCATGGCTGCAAAACGCAAAAATCCATTATCTCTGACCGCCTCTCTGTCCCCTCAAGTTCCCTTCAAGGTGGTTTCAGCCCTCGCCAATCACAATATTCTAGAGCCTCTCATTGTTGGAGAGGAATTCTGGGCCACCACTGACGATGAAAGCATCTCTGCTGCCCATGCCAAGCTACAACTACAGGGGTGGGACACCCTGGTGCCGGAGCCGTTCGCCGTAAACGAGGACTTAGTGCGACTCTTCTATCAGAACATGCAGTTCATCGCGGCTAAAGACGACCAGCATGTGCACGTCGCCATTCTCACTTGGGGAGGTAATCTCATTCCTCTATCTGTTGTTGCCATTGGGTCGGTGCTGGGCCTTGAAACTAGAAAAGGCTTTGGGGTTATTGTTAGAAGGAACTGGCCAACCAAGCGCAAGCCAGCCATTCTCAAAGTTGTTTTTGATGGCAACGCTCCTTCCAAGGGTTCACTGCTGACAAAATATCTAACCCTTGATAGGAAGATTCTCCACACCTTCCTCATCAAAAATATTATCCCTCGTCAGGAGAAGAGGGACACAGTGCTTGTCTCCGATGTTGTGCTAATGGAGAAGCTGATTTTGGGAGAACCCATTGACCTGCCTCGCATAACTCTAGCTCATATGCAGTTCTGAAAAGGCCACACCACCCATTCCCTTCCTTATCCCCACCTCATCAAGAAAATCCTAAGCCGTCTTGGTCTTTACCCCATGGATGCTGCGGAAACCCAGTTTTCTCGTTTGCTCACAATGACTACTGTGAAGCGTCTCGCGCAGAAGGCGCATGTTGATGAGGACTCCGATGTAGAGAAGGACAAGGAGGAGCTTAAGCCTGTCCAATCTGATCCTCATCTGGTCCCTGACACACATGTCATCTTGACCAGCTTGGGATCCATCGAAGCTGCTATGGTTGAAGGTTTTGACAAGGTTGCGGCTGTAGTGGAGAAAGGGAGCAACTTTACAAATGAAATGGTTGTGAAGTTGTGGAAAACATCTGCAGCACTTGTGCAGGAAGTAGCCAAGTCAGTCAATCGCAAACTCGCAGAAGACAAGGCTAAGGGCAAGCCGTAGTCCAACACTTGTGCTCAGTTCCCACTTCAGTTGACACGAAACCTTAGTTCCCTAGGATCCCATTTCCACATATTGATCCTTTTTGTGTGTCTCTGAGTGTCTTTATTTTTATGTCGTCTCTGCTGTTTATGTTCTCCTTATATTTAATGAATTTTCCGTGTTCCTTGCACTTGTTCTGATTTGCTTTCCACTTTTATTACGGTGCCATTTCTCTAGAGTTCAGCATTAGCTTATTTATCTCTCTACATTCTCTTTGTTCTTCATTTAACTGACTCTTTTCGATGATGTCCAAAGGGGGAATTAACTTGGCAATCTGGAACTAATAGGCTGAAAGGACTTTTGAACTGGTTGTTCTATTAAGGGGGAATTAAGGAACTCGGTCTGTTATTAAGGAGGAATATACAATTCACTATTGATTATTCTATATCTAGTTATGTTTTGTTTTTTTCATTCATGCCTTTTTTTGATATGTCAAGTTCTACATGTTTGTCATCACCAAAAAGGGGGAAATTGTTAGGAAGTGAACTTTTGAGAACTCCAGTTCCCTACCTAGTTCCCTTCCTCAGTTTTCCTAGTTTTGATAATGACAAACACTTTGCTATTAATATTTCCATAAGTGTTGATAAACAGGGAACTCTGGATTTGGAAAGCATAAGACAGAGACGAAGACGCCAGACTTGGGAACTGGCGTAAGGAACTGAAGCTCGCTAAACGCTGGAAACACTTGGAACAAGAGATGAAGGGCGGCGGCGAGCTGATTAGGGTAGATCTTTAGTTTGAGAGAGAACTTGAAGATCTTATGCTGTTTCCATAATATTTAAAATTCAAAAGAATATATTTTATGGAAACAAAACTTGTACAATCGTGGAAGATTATATTTGGTAACAAATATAATCTTTCCGATTACTTTTTGATTATTTTATTTGTGTAATCTGGTTGTTGAAGATTCGCCTCTCTCATCAACTACGTTACATAAATAGAGTAGTCAAACCACTCTCTCACTTACGCATTCACGCAACTGCTTACAGAGAAGAAAACCGTGCCAAGTTCTTTGAAGAAGAACTGTAAGTCGATTGTCTTGTTGTTTGCTTGATTTGGTCGAACTAGGTAGATAGTCCTTAGTGTGTCTAAGACTTAATCTGTGTGTTCTATCCTAGTTGATTGTAATCGAAGCATTAATACAAGAAGTAGACTTTGAAATCCTCTTGCAAGAGAGGTAGTGGGTTTTCTCTTGGATAACTAGTTGGTTATCAAAGGTTCTCACTCTAAGGAACTTGTCTTGATTCTGTTTGTGTTTACTTATTCCGCTGCTAAGGAACTAGACTCTCAGTTCCCTTTGATTGGTAACACGTACGATCCTACAACATCTAACTTCCTCCAATTCGAGTTTGGATGAGGCATTTGTGACAACGAATCCCATGGCTTTATACTCCTGAGGGGGCAGAGGGAGCCCGAAGTAGCCGGGTAGCTCATGGGGGTCCTGCCTCCTGTCATCTGAGCACCACACTAATATGTAATCAAACGGCTTCAACAGAGCCGGTTGAGAATCACCGGAAGCTCGATTTTCTCTAGCCACAAGAACAAAGCCGTGCAAGGGGTTTTGGTTGGACTGGAAATAGTAACCAAGGCAAGAAAACCCATCAGGGACCTCTAATGGTTTATAGAAGGAGAAGCCCCTCCTCTTGTATGACAAACTGCATCCCTAAACAAACTCAAATTTGGTGATTTCAATCACTTCTCTCCTAGATTGATTTTCCCAGTTCCAAATCCTTCACCTGGATGACATGAAAAATGAATCCATGTGAAGATGCATCTCATTATAATCTCATATTAACTGGAAAAGGCTTCCATAAGCTAATTGCTATGCAGATTTTGGACATGTAAACGCAAATGCTAAAATCCGTTGTATGATGAATAACATTTTGTCATGGCAAGTTATGGTATTGCAGCTAATTCAGTATGTATACATGTGTGGCTTATTTAGAAACATTTAACAGCAAAGAGTGAGTTATGGCGTAAAAGGGCACATTTTGATCATTTAAATTTCTAAACCTAGAGGAACATGCACTAAATTTCTATGGTTTGATGTGTTGAGCAACATTTTGCATATTAACAAGCAACACATATCGACAGACATAGTAACCTCAAACCCAAAAATTGAAAAGGAAAAGAGAATTGTGGTAAAGAAGAAAATGACATACCTGGAGGCCATTGTGGAACATGAGAAGGCAAAGAGAAATATTCGAGTTGAGGGAGAGGAAGAGGAAGATATGAGACACTTGCCCATTTGAAGCACCTGCAATCTAACATCTTCCTAATAACAACTCCCTCTTTTTTCTAACTCTTCATTCCCAAATCCAATTGCTGTTTGAGGATTGAAGGGAGATAAAAACAGCCGAAAGATCTGTTTTTTTTTTTGTGGATTGTGAATTACAATGGTTGGAAAAAATGTAACTTACAAAAATCAATGTAAAAAATTATTGTTACACCAAATGCCAGAAAATTGAATTGACATGGTGATCATCTTTGTCATGTACATCTGTGATGTGATTGCTCTGTTTTTCATTTAGTTGTAATAAAGGCCTTTCATGGGACCGGAAGAAGACCAAGTAAAATGAGGAAGATGATACAGAGGAGGAGAATAGAGAGGACAGAGGAGCAAATACGTCTTTTATTTTTAAGATAGCCTTCTCCAGGGCATCAAGAAAAGAAGACAGCATTAGCCATTAGGAATTTAAGATAAGAAACAAACACAAGTAACTAATTCAGTGGATAGAGTGTCGAGATGGTTTTGGTATCAAGTAGAATAAATTCAGTCTTTCCTATAAAGGCATTTCTTGTTTCATGGCACTTAATAAGGTTTAAGATGTTTGAATAAACTGGCATGAATTGATGAAGAAAACAATTACGGTGAGTACATCATATGGTGTCATCTGTTGGGCCTAAAGCCCATTAGTCCAGCCCAAGTCTCCTTTGCTTAACATATATAAGCAAAGTTGAGAGCATCAGATGCAGCACGTGAGTGGCATCTCAAATTGGGCACAAGTTCTTTTCCCTAGCTACAGCCCCATTTGAGAGATTCAAAGGAGCCCAAAAGTGAGGAGGTAGATTGGAGAAGAGAGAAGAGAAATTGGTGGAGAAAGTGAAGGCTTTTCCTTGTCTACACCTTGGATCGTTCATCTCTTGTCCCGAGAAGCCGACAACGGGTGTTTGTTGTAAGGTACTCCTCTTTGGTTGGATCTAATCCCTAGTTACAAGTGTTTGTTGTTAGATTGGAGATTTGCTTGAGTTGATTCTCTATACCTTGTTATCTCCTGTGTGTATGAACACTTGTACTCTTTTTTTATGATTAGTGGATTTCGTGCTCTGGCGGGCAACAATGGGTTTTTTACCTCTCCTTAGGAGGGTTTTTCCCACTTAAATCTTGTGTTGATTTTGTGCATTATTTCTGTTGTGGTTGTGTTGCTTGATTGTGCTTTGGTTTCTACAATCTGGTTCGATTTGGTTTGGTTGCCGGAAAGAGACCTAGGTTCTGCAGGTTCATTATTTTTGAGCTTCCGTTGATTTGTTAGCAGGACCGAATAGTGATCGATCCCCAACAAGTGGTATCAGAGCCATAGAGAGCTCAGTTTGAGTTTGGGTCGAGATATGGCGACTAAGATAGAGGAGTTTGCGGGTACGATGATTAAGCTGACATCTTTGAATTACTCGATTTGGAAGTCGAAGATGGAAGATATTCTGTACTGTAAAGATCTGTATGATCCGATTTAGTTAGGGTCGGATAGACCAGATGAGATTAAAGATGGCGACTGGGTAAAGTTGCATAGAAAGGCAGTTGGAACCATGAGGCAGTGGGTAGACAATAGTGTCTATCATCATATCAGTAGTGAGACAGATACACATGTTTTGTGGAAGAAGCTGGAATCCATGTATGAGAGAAAGTCAGCACAGAGCAAGACCTTTGTAATCAGAAAGATCGTTAATCTGAAATACAAAGATGGAAAGTCTTATGTCGAGCACCTGAGTGAGTTTCAGGAGCTAGTGAATCAGCTGAACAGAATGAAGTTGGTCCTAGATGATGAGCTGCAAGCTTTGTTGCTTTTGAGTTCTTTGCCGGATACTTGGAAGACTCTGGTTGTGTCCATCAACAACTCTGCACCGAGTGGCGTTGTGTCCTTGAGTACCGTGATTGATAGTCTCTACAATGAGGAGACTAGGAGGAAAGATATGGGCACTAACACTTTGCAGACTCTGGCGATGACTTCATATATTAAGTCCAGAGCGAGAAGCAGAGAAAGAAAGGGACGTGGGAAATCTAGAAGGAAGTCACAGAATAGAGGAACATCTCAGGGTAAAGGAAAGTTTACTTGTTTTCATTGTGGCAAAAAGGGACATATGAAGAGAAATTGCTATGCCTTGAAGAAGAGCATGAGTGAAGAGAAGAATCAGAAAGAAGACGACAAAAACACCACTGCAGGTGTATACAGTGATGAAGAAGGTCTTGTTGTTCTTTCTTGTGTTGATGATCACAGTGATGAGTCAGATTCTCGCGTAGAATGGATAGTGGACTCAGCTGCATCCTATCATGCTACACCGAGAAATGAGGAAGATGATACAGACCCTGAGAATACTAACTATCAAATAACTAGGAAAACCTCCATATTCAATTCAACAGCAGCAAGAAGCACATGAATTTCAATAGATACATGCAAGTGTAGCAAACAGTCTTACAATTGCATGCAATTAATTTCTCTACAATAAATCACTCCAAACAGTTCTTACAATATCGCAGTTGCTACTCATGAATTAGGTAACTCAAACAGTAATTACCAAACCCTAACAATAGACAATTACTAGTATCAACTAGATGGTCAAGCCAGTCAAATCAGTAAGAATCAATGGGATGAAGCACAAGAGAATCAATACATTCAAAGGAAAAGAAATAGAGTTATAACCTCACAAACATTATTCAAACGAAGGTTTCAATTGTCAGACTAAGAAAAAGTTGCTTAGTTCTTCATAGTCTTGAAACGTAAAACTCAAAGGGAAAAATTGATGTAAAACTGGAATCTAAGATAATCCAAGTGGCTGCGAGGAACTTAGGTTAAATAACCTAGCAAACCAAAAACCTAAAAACTCAAGATAGGAAATAAAATCTTTCCAAAAGAAATAAACCGGAATAAAATAAATAAAAGAAAAGGAAATAAAATAAAAACAGATCTTTGGAAGAAATTCCTCGACGCGCGTCTAATGCAGATTTCCGCGATCGCGACAATAGCTTCCGCGACCGCGGAAAACTCTCTGTAAAGGCTTCACTGTTTGATTTTTCCGCGACCGCGGATCTGGCATCCGCGACCGCAGATTCTTCATTGTAGCTCCTCTTTGCCTCTTTATCCATCTTCTCTCGTGGCTTCTTGGGTGGCTTCCTCCTCCATCTTCATAATCTTTATTTAAGCTTATCTAAGCCACCAAAATCATACTTCTTCTCCTTGACTCCATACTCCACAATCACGCTCTAAACTCATCCAAATGGTATCCAAAACACCGGTAAAAACACCGGTAACAACCCCTAGTTAAACCCTACAAAGTAGCGCTGATCAAATTTCCTCATGCTTAAACCTTGCTCGTCCTCGAGTAAGCTAATATAAACCTACTCCTCCAATCAAATCCCGAAGGTATCAGGAAGCACATAAAAACATCTCCACTAAGAATCGCACCTAAACATGAAACTCCAAGACACCAACACAATCAACACAACATACACAACATACAAGCTTAAAGGAAAGCAGAGTATTTCCCCCAAGCTTAACCCAAACACCATAGAGTGAAAGTAACCATCTAATCCTAGCCTCCATCTATCTTCTTATGCCTCCCAGAGTGACCTACCAGAATCTTCCTTATATCACCTCTTCTTATGTCACCACGCCAGGGAAAATGAGGAATCCTAATAATCACTCTTATTCTTTTCACTCATTTTGCCAAGGCGCCCTCTCGGGTTTTCACCAAGCCACTCATTTCATTTTTCAATAGATGGGCTCACATAAAACTCACATCACTCTTGACCAATTATTACCTCAGCCTAATGCTGGTCTAAGCCACCTGCTTATTACATAAGCCGTCCTCTCGGGTTTTCGACTTATCTCAGGATTTATTTTTGTCTTTTCAATATTTTTGACTTTTTCTATGTTTCATTATTTTATTTCTTTTCTTTTCTCTCCTCAGACGACTAGCAAGAATAGAACACTCCCCCATGCTTAAACATTGCATTGTCCTCAATGTAATGAAAGACAAAAAGATGAAGCACAAGGAAGAGCCGAAAAGTACTCACAACCGTCGCCGAGGTAGCCTGGACTTGGAAGTTGGTGCTGGCAGTTTATCAATAAAAGCACATGTCGCTGGTGTTGCGGCGGTCTTCAAAATCAAACTCTACCGTGCAACGAAATAAATCCACTATAAGGTGTAGTGATATATCAAAGAATCGGGGATGCACGACCTTCAATGAACACCAAATGGGAGCCCAGATGTAATTGTGGTGTGGGCTCTGGTGTTCCTCCTCCTCAGTTGTCGAATGTTGGGTCATCATCGTTGCAAAATAAAAATATGGGGTGAATGTCTCCTCCTTGATAGCATGATGCGCATCATCTCTCAATGTAAAACTCCGAGAGCTGGCCTTTGGCAGATTTTTTTTTCTTTCGTTTTTTTTTTCTTCAGGTCGAGGAGACTTACTGTGGTTTTTCCGCGACCGCGGAAAATAATCCGCGACCGCGGAAAATAATCCGCGACCGCGGAAAATAATCCGCGCCCACGGAAAAGTTTTTGGTGCGAGACACCGTCTTCAATTTTTGCTCGGGTCTCCTACTTGTAGGTTAGTCTAAAAGCAAAAACAAAACAATAAAAATAATGAACTAGAAAGGAAAAAACAAGAAAATAATTTCAAACCTCGGATTGCCTCCCGAGCAGCGCCTTAGTTGTTGTCGTGGCTCGACTTGGTGCTCTGCCACTCAAATTGGGTTGCTCACATCAACCGAACACTCGGGGTTACCATCAGGAGGGTGTCTCTTTGCATCGTTGATATGGAATCCGACCCTCACCCCATCAAACTCCATTGTGAGCGAACCACTGCTCACATCAATCTTGGTATGTGCCGTGTTCATGAACGACCTTCCTAGCATCACAAGGGTCCATGCTTGTCTTGCCCTGTATCCAGCACAAAGAAATCCACATGAAAAATAAGTTTGTCCACTTCTACCAGCACGTCCTGCACAACTCCTTTGGGATACACATATGAATTATCCGCCAATTGGATAACTATCCCCGTCTTTTTTAATGGTCCAACCTCTAGCGACTCATACAGCGAAAGAGGCAAAACATTGATAGAGGTACCCAAATCCATCATAGCTTTATCGAACATGGTGCCACCTATCTTGCAGGGAATAGTGAACATGCCTGGATCACTGCACTTCTTTGGTAACCACTTTTGCAACATAGCGGAAATGTTCTCACTGACCTTGACTTTCTTCTTTTCTTTCACAGCTTGCTTTTTCTTTATCTTGCACAGTTCGTTCAAAAATTTGGCGTAGCGAGGGATGCTCTTAACTAGCTTGATCAAAGGAATGTTTACCTCACAATTGCTAAAGGTCTCGAATAATTCTTTGTCGTTCTTCAGTCTTCTAGTGTCCTTCAGTGCCTCGGGAAAGGGTGCGGGTGGTTTCAGCGAACCGAGAGAAGGAAAGTTCGGACGAACATACGTGTCGTGGACATCAGAGTCAAAACCGCAATCGCGGTTTGGGGCCCACGGTCGCGAATCTTCGTCTGGGGGAATTTGATCTCCAGGGTGTAGGATCGTGATTGTTAGATAAATAACTAAGGAACTAAGAATAACAATTCTCAGTTCCCTTCGCAGCGGAAATTAAACAATCAAATACAAATGAACAAGTTCCTTATAGTGGAAACCTTTGATTGCCAACTAGCAATCCAGGATAAAAACCACTACCTTTCTTTCGAAAGGATTTCAAGGTCTACTTATTGATTTCTTATCTCTTTGGTTACAGCTTATCCTTGGAACAAACACACAGTTTCTTTGCCTTACACACAGTTAGACAATCCTAGATAACTTAACACAAATTATAATCAATCCAAGAAGCAATCCTTAGAACCAAGGAACTAACTCACTTACAGTCACAGGAACTAGCACGCAGCTCTCAAGTTCCTTGACTGGTTCCTCTTGATCTCAGTTTGCTTTTATGATCTTGTTTGAGAGTTCACACTTTGATGTTTGCTATGGAGTATGATTCTTGTTGAAGTGCTTGAGGATAACAGCATAGCTTATCTTCCTTATATAGTGGATTCTCGAGGTTGGATCTTCTCTTGGTTCCCACAAATCAAGCTTGCCCTAGGATGTATGGTAATCAGTGATTCACGCTGTCTTTGACATGTACCAACAACCTAGGCAGCTCAGAATCCACTTTGGTTGGTCAACTGCTTCAGATAAGTTTGCCAAGTCGTTCTCCAGCTTCTTTCTTCCAAGGTTCAACAACTTGGACACTTTGGAACTATCCTCTGGATAGTGACAACTTCTGTGACACGTCACTTTCACCTTTCTCTGTATGAGGTTGTGTGTTCTGGACATCTTGGAGCTTTGCTTTGGATGGTGACATACTTTGGAAGCTTCGCTCATGTCGCTTTCACCTTTTTTGTCCGAGGTTTGGTGTTCCCAGATTTCTCGGGAAAATCAACATTACGTGTTGGATTTCTGGGCACACTTGGGTTCCTTTGGCTTGCTGCTTGGTTTCTTTGTCTTGTTTGGCTTCTATGGTTTCGACAATTGTCCTATGGTTCCTTAACACACATCTTTGAGATAAAACATTAGTATCAAAATATTTTTCATCTTCAAAAGTAGAGAAACTGAGGAAAGGAACTCTCAGGGGAACCGAAGTTCCAGAGTTCTGTTTCCTAACAATTTCCCCATTTTTGATAATGACAAATATAAGGAACCTGGCAACATAATAGGAACATGAAATTCATGAGAACAGTTGAGCATAGACATTTACACCTTTATGAGATATTGAGAGAACATTCAATGGTTGCAGATTCCCCCTAAGCAAATGAACAAAGTTATTCAAGTTCCCCCTTAGAGGTAGAACGGGTTCAGAGTTCTTATAAGTCCAGTAGTTTTCAAAGTTCAAGGTTCCTATCCATTCTTCCCCCTTTTGACATCATCGAAAAGATCAATTAACTTATCAAGTAAAGGATATCAAAGAGAAATAAACAATTGCGCCAAACCCATGACAGAAACCATAATAGAAACTTAAGGCAAAGACAAATAATGCATTAGAAACGTAGCCAAAAGAGTTCATTAGTCATTAAAGCTTAATACATTGTCCAAACACATAGTAGAAAGAGAGACACAAAAGATCACAAATAAACTTGAAGATAGACAAAAGAGAGGATAGGAGAGGGGAGTAGGATCATAGAAAACTACTAGCACACTGTGGCGTTATAACACTGGGAACTAGGAGAGACGTTCCTATGGCATGTCAATGGCCTCCTCTTCAGCATCCTTCTTGTCGTCAGTTACGTCATCATGGCCTGTCAGTTCCAGTTGCATCCTCCTAGGTTTTCTGAAGCACCTCCACCAGACTTGAAACATCAGCTCTGGTTTTCCCCAATTCATTCACTTGATCATAGAGGGCAACTGATATGGCAGTAGAGCCTTCCGTGATAGCTTTTTCAATACGACCCAGAGTGGATAGGATCACAGAGGAGTCTTGGGTGGGGTAGAGCGGTGGAAGAGAGATTGAAAGGGCTTGGGAACTGGCCTTTGCTTTAGGCGGATCATCTTGAGTTTCAGAGGGAGCGGCCTGGTGATCTTTGGTTTTGAGTTTTCTTACTGTGGCAATGGTGAGGAACTTGGTGTAGGCGGTTTCAGGGAGATCATCTGGATATTGGTGAAGCATGGAGAAAATGTTTTTAATGAGGTGAGGGAAGGGCAGGGCATGGGATTCACGAGCCATACATCACTGCATATGGGCCAACACGGTCTTGGGGAGATCAACTTGTTCACCAGACAAAATCTTATCCATGAGAATAGCATCAGTGATGAGAACCATGGCTCTGTGCTCCTGCCTGGGAACCAAATTCCTGATGATCTAGAAGTGCAACAGCTTGTTGGAGATAGAGGGTCCCTTAGTCGGCAGGCTCTTTGGATTGTCGCCATCATAGAGATTGGTCACCACCTCAGTCTTGGTTTTGTAGCCCTTTCCTTTGGGCCAAGTCTTCTTTGGATGCAGGATGTGAAAGCCTGATCTGGACTCAATCCCTAGAGCGGAGGCAATGATGTTGGGGGACAAGGGATACATAGTTCCCTTCCATTGAATGATGGCCTCGTTGCAGGGAGAGTTTTCTTTGGCTGACACAAAGGTCATTGACTGATAGAAGAGGCACACGACTTCGTCGGAGACTGAGAAGGGTTCCACCAAGATTTGGTCCAATCCTTGGTATTGGAGCAGAGAGTGGAACTCACTGAGGGCTTCACTGAACAGATCTTCATCTTCTTCCTCTAGGGTTTGGGTCCAGAATTCCATGCCGATAATGAGTGGCTTGAGTATCTTCCTCTTAGAGAAGGAGGAAGACACTTGTCCCAAAGAGGAGGAAGAAAGGGTGGTGGATTTGGTCTTTTTGGAGGATTTGGGCTCTTTTGAAGCAGGATTGTAAGGAACCAAGGCCTGGGAACTGTGTTTGCGAAGTTTGAGCCTTGTGGCAACTAAGGGAGCAGGGTTAGAAACAGGCTTGGATTTGAGGCTAGCAGGCGACGGCTCTGAGCTGTGAATCTCCTGGGTTTCCTTGTCTGGAGAGGAGTCGTGAGAGCCCCCGTCTGAAATAGTGTGGGTAGTAGATGCGGACACCGGAGGAAGTTCCTTTTCTTTCTCCTCAGCTTGCTGGGCTATTGGGTTTTGAAAGGGGGTGATCTCAAGAGATTTTATGGAAGAGGCTGCTTTCTGTTCTCGGAAAGCTTTGAGGAGATCAACTTCTTCCTCGTCCTGAACAAGGTTAGGGTTAGGGTTCTTGTCGGCCATTTGAGGAGCTAGGGTTTTTGAGAGGAGAGAGACAGAAAGGGAGCAATAGAGAGAAGGAGAGAAGAGCTGGAGAGTAGCAAGGCAAGGTACTTGGTTCGATCAACATGATCCCTTTAATAATCGTTGAGAGCTGGAGGAGCCGTTGGAGAGATCTAGCCGTTGAGAGAAATCTTGGGAGATCTGAAGCATTGATACGGATCCAAGGAATTGCAGCCTTTTGAAGTCGAACGGTCACAAATTCAAAGTTCAACCACTCAGAGGAGGAAACGGTTTCCGGCTGACAAGACGTGTCTGATGTCTGAGATTTTGCCATAAATGTCGTCTTGGGAGAATCAAATTTCTAACTAGCCGTTTGGAAGGCAATCCATCCTAGTTCCTTTCTGGCGATTTTTTCAGTGTGCTAGAGGGATATATGGGAACTTTGATGTGGGTTTTAAAACATGGAACCTGAAAGTACGTTCCCATACAAGGAATCAAGGAGGCCATTTATCGCATTACACAATAATTCCCAGAGAGGGTTAAGAGATGGATCATAGGGAATTAAATTGTGCAATGAGGCAAGGGAGGGTCATAGTACACAATCATCATTCCGGCTTGTAATGTTGGGTTAGAATATGATCAGATTGTGACTTTTGGGCCAACAAAGAAACTTGAACAATGATTGAGTTAAAAAGAATAATGAAGACTCAAAGACACGAACTAGACAAATTTATCAAAGACTTTTGAGTAACCATTATTGAAATGAGGGTCTATTGCAAAAGATATAACACAGAGATTCCAAGACTGAACAAGTAAAAGATCTAAACTAGTCAATCAAGAGAACTGGAGAGAAACCTTTAAACTAAAGTCACTGCTGGATTATAGGAATCATTCCCAGTTCTAATCTAAGGTTCTCGAAGGGAACTCTATTCAAGGCTTTGGTGAATATATCTGCAACATGATCTTCAGTTCTACAAAATTTCATAATGATGTTCCCTTTCTCAACATGATCCCTAAGAAAGTGATGTCTTATGTCTATATGTTTGGTCCTAGTATGATGCACGTGATTCTTAGAAATGTTTATAGAACTGGCATTGTCACAAAGAATAGTGAGGGGACCATAAGACATACCAAAATCTACAAGTTGTTGCTTTAGCCATAGGAGTTGGGAACAGTAAGAGGCGATTGCAATGTACTCAGATTCTGTGGTGGAGAGGGAGACTGAGACTTATTTCTTTGAGCCCCATGACACAAGGCAAGGGCCTAGGAACTGTGCCATTCCAGAAGTGCTCTTCCTATCCACCAAGTATCCAGCATAATCAGCATCAGTGAAACCTATCAGCTCAAAGGGACACTCTTTGGGGTACCAATTGCAGAGTGAATCAGTTCCCTTGAGATATCGGAGTATCCTCTTCACAGCAGCCAGGTGGGTTTCTCTTGGACATGATTGACACCTAGCATACAAGCCAACATCAAACACAATGTCTGGGCGACTAGCGGTTAGATACATGAGAGAACCTATCATACCTCTATAGAGTTTCTCTTCCACAAGAGGACTCGAATGATCCTTGTCCAAATGAGCAATAGTGGAGATAAGAGTTGAGAGAGGCTTGCATGAATCCATTTTGAATTTTTTCAGTAGTTCCCTGACATACTTTTGTTGGTGAATTTGTATACCATCTTTCTTTTGAGTGATTTGCAATCCGAGGAAGAAAGTGAGTTCCCCTATTAGGCTCATTTCAAATTCACTGCTCATCAAATCTTTGAACTTATCTACAAGGGACAGGTTAGTGGAACCAAAAATGATATCATCAACATAAATCTGAACCACTAAGATGTTACCTTCTTCTTCTAGGATGAAGAGAGTTTTGTCAATAACTCCTCGCCTGTAGCCATTTGAGAGCTCAGTACCATGGTCAGAACAAGTGGAGTTAATGGAGCAATAAAGAGATTTTTCTAATAAAGGAACCAAATCTTTAAAGCGATCAATGACTTCACTCTTAGATTTTATGAAGATAGTCCAAGTAAAGCGAGAGAAATCATCGACAAGAACAAAGATATACCTGTTTCCTCCTAGGCTTTGAACTCTCATGGGTCCACAAAGGTCCATGTGGATGAGTTCAAGGGGCCTAGAGGAACTTACCATATTCTTGGATTTGAAGGAACTCCTTGCTTGTTTCCCTTTTATACAGTCTGAGCATGGTTCCGTAGATGTGACACTTATCTTTGGAAGGATTCGGACTAGCTCCTTTGAGTATAGCTTATAGATCAGTTTGGTGCTTGCGTGACCAAGACGTTGATGCCACAACTCCGTTTGATCATTCACAGTTGAGAGACATAGTTTTTCCTTGGGAACAAATGATGGGTCAACAACATACACATTGTTGAATCTTTTGCCTTTTAAGATGATTTGTCCCGAGGAATCTAGGACAGTGCATTCACTTGACTTGAATCTAACTTCATTGTCTCCTTGATCACATAGTTGTGACACACTAATTAGATCAAAACCAATATTATCAACAAGGTGAACTTTATTTACTTTAATGTGGTCATTGAGATTCACAGTTCCTATTCCACAAATTTTCCCTTTGCTTTTGTCTCCAAAGGAGATATTCCCTCCTTGGATGGGTTGAAGAGAGGTCATTTGATTTCTTCTTCCGGTCATATGGCATGAGCAACCACTGTCAATGTACCATAGTTGAGGTTGCCTCTTTTTTTTCTGCACACAAGGAAACTAAGATTTTTGAACCCAGTGAAGCTTGGGTTTACTGGGGGGATTAGCATTGCGAGTTTGTGAATGACCAGGGAACTGGTTCCTTTCATGGTAATAAGCTCTTTTCTCATTTTCAAAGTTCCTTTTCTTAGGACAATCAGTGTTGTAATGACCATTCTTTCCACAATAGTAACACAAGCGATTGTAAACAACATGTCCATATTTTCCCTTTCCTGGCCTAAAAGGTTTCTCAGTTTTTCTTTTGTTGAAATCAACATTGTTTCTAACCTTACCATGAGTCATGTACACATACCTTTTGTGAGCAAAGGAATTGGTGAACCACTTATTTTCAGGGAATGCCTTTTCTTTTCCCTTAGGTTCCCTCTTTGGACTTTGAGAAATTTCATTGAGACGCTTGGCAACCTCAGCCTTGTTCTCAAGAACCATGATCTTCTCTAATAGGAATTGATTCCTATCTCGAGAAGTGGCAAGAGCAGTACTGAGGTTTTCATGCATCTCAACAAGTTCTCGTCTAGCCTTTTCATCTTCAGCATCATTATTGGCCTTGTTATCAACATATCCAATTCCATGACGTTGTCTCACAAAGATGATAGCATGCATTTAGACTAGTTTAGGTCACGTTTATTTCTGTCATTTTGGTTTGTTTTGCTCCTTTTCCTTTTAGTTTTATTTGATCTTAGTAGATTAGTGGTGTTCGGAGTCTACTCTTGCGTTTGTCTCATTTCAGGATCTTTTGGAGGCGTTTTTGGAGAATGATGGCTTTGATATGAAGATGTTCGAGTGGATGACTCGAAGGGATGATGCCAACGTCGAGGGCACGGATGATAAGAAGAAGGCGGGACTCAGGCCGATCAAGGAGAGAGTCTGAGACGAGAGCTAAAGGAGGAAACTGGGCTAAACCCGGCCATGACCCGGCCGGATCTCCCCCCGAATCGTGGAAGCCGCTCAAGACAGAAACTGGGACAAGCCCGGTCACGACCCGACCGGGCTTGCGACCGGGTCAGCACGACAGACTTCAACTGAGTGTAACCCGGTCATGACCCGACCGGGTATCTGGCCGGGTCAGCACGGCAGACTTCAACTGAGTGTAACCCGGCCATGACCCGGCCAGGCTTCGGGCCGGGTCGGGACGCTGTTTCATTTCCGACTCGTTTAATCCCGAACGTTTTGTCTTCTATTCGGAGGGGGGTATAAAAGCCTTATTAGAACTGCTATTCCATTATCTTATAACTGCATTTTACGTTTCTAAAGCTCTAAAAAAACCCTAGGGAAGAACTTGGAGATTGGGCTACATTGAATCGTTGGGAATTCGAATCTCTTTTGAGAAGACAATTGGTATGTTGTTTCCTTCAATGGAATTGATTTCTTACTCTCTCATGTCTAGCTACATCTTCTTTTCTAAGGTTGGGTGAACCCAATGGTGATTTTGGTAGGTTTGATGGCGGTATTTGATTGTATGGATATGTGAATGTGAATTGATTCTATCCTAGGTTGCTTAATGACCTAATTGATCTATAATTGGGATTTCTATTAGAATTTGAGGCCGAACGGAGATAATGATAATAGGAGATTGATGTTAGATAGATCCCTAGGATAGAACTTGAGGATTATTTGCGCGAAAGTGACTTAATCCTCTTGTGGTACTTGACTATCGAATAGATTCTTGGATGAGTAGATTCCGCTGAGCGCGAAAGTGGATGTTGTTTCTACTTGTCCATTGATCTATACAGAACTTAATGGATCTTTATTCGATTAGCTTTGTGCGAAAGTGACTGCTAATCGAATTTAGGTACGTACACTATTCGTCCGACAAAGAGGTAGTGTTGACATTAGATAGTGAGACCTTCAATTGACATTCATATTGAAATCTAATCAAATATTGCTTAGAATCTACCGTGGCACCATTGTAGGGATCCTAACCTTGGAAGCTTTTTCCCTAATTGATAATCTTGTTTTGCTTGACATTTGTTGCAATTGAAACCGAACAACAACTTTTCTTGTCTACGACTTAATCTATTAGTTGGTCTGACAATTGGTACTACGTAGTCCCAGAGTTCGACACCTTGATACTACAACCGAACCCGTACACTTGCGGGGTAGGATTTGGACCTATCAAGTTTTTGGCGCCGTTGCCGGGGATTATTGTTAGTATTGGTTGTTACACGCAACCGGTAGATTAGGTCTCATTTTGTTTTTGACTTTGTTTCTTTTGACTTTGGTTTCAGATTTGTTCTCACTCATATGCGAAGAGCCCTGAGCGCCGGTGAACTATACCACGATCCCAAACCCGAGCGTGCTTTTCACATAAGAAGAAGAGAGCAAAGAGAAGCTAGGACCCGAGCAATGGATGAGGCTGCATGACTACAATAGCAACAAAAAGAGTTGCTGCAACAACAACAGCTACAATTGCAAGAGTTGCAACAACAACTACTGAATCAGCAACAGGAGATGCAACAGCTGTTGAATGCGCCTCCGCCAATGACATTGGGTGACTATGTGCTGCCACGTCACCAAGGGCCCACATCTGGTGTGGTCCGACCTCCAGTTCAGGCAAGGAATTTTGAGCTGAAGCCGTCTTTGATAAATATGGTTCAGCAAAATCAGTTTGGAGGTCTACCGTCTGAGAATCCTCACCTACATCTCAACACCTTTCTGGAGCTTATGGACACGGTGAAGATTCATGATGTCTCTAATGACGCGCTTTATTTGCGCGCCTTCTTATTCTCTTTGAGAGACAGGGCTAAAGCATGGTTCAAGGCTCTGCCTCAGGGCACTATCACGACATGGGATGAGTTGGCTAAGGCTTTCCTAACCAAGTATTTCCGCCCAAAGAAGACAGTTGAGATGAGGAATCAGATCAGTTCATTTCAGATGAAAGATGGGGAGTCTCTGTATGAAGGTTGGGAGAGATTCAAAGAGCTATTGTTGCTATGTCCTCACCATGGACAAGATAAGTGGGTGTTGCTGCACACCTTCTACAATGCTATGGATAATGCTACTAGGTTGCTCATTGATGCCTCGTCTCAAGGGTCGATTATGAACATGCATGTTGATGTGGCTTGGGAGAAGATTGAGAGCATTGCCCAACACAACCACTACTATAATGATGCTCGATCTACTCCAAGCACTAAGAGGACAGCTGGTCTTTATGAGGTTGATAATGAGGTCTCGCAACAAGCAAGGATGGAGGCTATGGCTCATGAGATAAAGCAATTGAAGTTGAGTATGAGTAGAGCTAAGCTTAAGAATGAAGAGAGTCGGGCTCAGGTTGCTTCAAATATGGTTTGTCAATTCTGTGGGGAAGGTGATCACACTATATCAACTTGCCAATTATTTGTTGCAAAGGATGAGGCACAAGAGGGAGATGTGAATTACATGAACAACTTCAATCGGGGTCCTAGGAATGATCCATACTCCAACACCTATAACCCCGGTTGGAGGAATCACCCTAACTTCTCCTATGCCAACAACCAAGCTGCTCAAAGACCACCTCCTGGTTTTCAACAAAGAGCTCCTCAACCCCAAGGCCAAGAGTGTGCCCAAACATCAGGGGAGTCCAAGTTTGACTTGATAATGAAAGAGCTTCAGAACATCAACAAGATATTGAAGAATCATGATAGCTTGCATGCTCAATATGCTTTGAATGCTCCTAGACCCCAAGGTCAGCTTCCAGGTCAAACTGAGGCAAATCCAAAAGGACAAATCAATGCTGTGTCCTTGAGGAGTGGGAAACAACTTGAAGATCCAAAGGTTATGGATCTCAAGCAAAAGGGCAAAGCTGCTGAAGAGCCCGAAGAAGTTGTGATCCAAGAGAAGGAGCAAGAGAAAGAGGCTCCATACATCCCGCCTCCACCCTACAGGCCTCCTCTTCCCTTCCCACAAAGGAAAGCTCAAGCTCAGTTGGATCAGCAGTATGGCAAGTTTGTAGAGGTGCTGAAAAAGCTCTACATCAACATTTCCTTCACCGATGCTCTGAAGCAAATGCCATCATATGTGAAGTTTTTGAAGGAGATCTTGTCCAACAAAAGGAAGCTGGATGACTGCCAATCAGTTTCTTTGAGTCAGGAGTGCAGTGCTCTAATTCAAAACAAGTTGCCTCCAAAGCTTGGAGATCCTGGTAGTTTCAATGTCCCCATAGTGATTGGTGATTGCACCTATGATGCTTTGTGTGATTTGGGGGCTAGTGTGAGCATTATCCCGCTCTCCATTTGCAAGGACTTGGACTTGGGAGAGCCGAGACCTGTGAGGATGACTCTGTATATGGCTGACAGGTCCACCACTCGCCCCATAGGTATTTTGGAGGACATACCCATCCAGATAGGTAAGTTCTTCATTCCTGTTGACTTCATTGTTTTGGACATTGATGCTAACTCTCCTGTCCCTATCATTTTGGAAAGACCCTTCTTAGCCACTGCAGGTACACTAATTGATGTGAAACAGGGTATTCTTTCCTTTACTATTGGGGATGAGCGAATTGAGTTTAACTTGTCCAGGGCTATTAAGCGACCTTCTTTTGAGGATGATGTATCCAGGATTGATGTGGTTGCTCATGAAGTTCAAGAGTCCATGATGTCTCTCATGATTGAGGACCCTTCAGAGCGTTACTTAATGGAAAGTGTGACCCAAGCTGAAAATCTAGAGCTACTTGCTGATGTGCTCTTTGATTTGGAGTCCACTAAGGAGATGCCTGAGGACATTGTTGAAACCCTTACAATAGAAGATCTTATTCCTAAGGAGGAGACCAAAGAGGCACCAAAGGTGGAGTTGAAGTCACTTCCATCTAATTTGAGGTATGAGTTCCTTGGACCTAATTCGACTTATCCGGTGATTGTCAATGCTAGTTTAAGTGATTGTGAAATTGAGAAATTGTTGCATGAACTTAGGTTGCATAGAAAAGCCATTGGATATTCTATTGATGACTTAAAAGGAATTAGTCCCTCAATGTGCATGCATAGGATTTTAATGGAAGATGACCATAAGCCCTCCATTGAGCATCAAAGAAGACTTAATCCTATCATGAAAGAAGTAGTGAAAAAAGAAGTGCTGAAATTGTTAGATGCAGGCATTATTTATCCTATTTCTGATAGTGCATGGGTTAGTCATGTTCATGTTGTGCCTAAGAAGGGGGGAATGACTGTGGTGAAGAATGACAAGAATGAATTGATTCCTACTAGGACTGTCACAGGTTGGAGAATGTGCATTGACTATAGGAAATTGAACAAGGCCACTAGAAAAGACCATTTCCCACTCCCCTTCATTGATCAAATGCTAGAGAGGTTGGCCAAGCATTCACACTTTTGTAATTTGGATGGTTATAGTGGATTCTTTCAAATCCCTATTCATCCTGATGACCAAGAGAAAACCACTTTCACATGCCCCTATGGCACATTTGCATATAGGAGAATGCCATTTGGTTTGTGTAATGCACCGGGCACCTTTCAAAGATGCATGATGGCTATTTTTTCTGATTTGATTGAGGATATCATGGAGGTTTTCATGGATGACTTCTCTGTGTATGGTACTTCTTTTGATGCTTGCTTGTCTAACTTGTCTCGAGTTTTACAGCGGTGTGAGGAAGTAAACCTTGTATTGAATTGGGAAAAGTGTCATTTCATGGTAAGTGAAGGAATTGTGCTAGGGCACTTGGTTTCTAACCGTGGGATTGAGGTTGACAGGGCCAAGATTGAGATCATAGAGAAGATGCCGCCTCCGACTTCGGTCAAGGGCATAAGAAGTTTTCTTGGACATGATGGGTTCTATAGGAGGTTCATTCAGGATTTTTCAAAAATCTCCAAACCTCTTACTAACTTGCTCTTGAAGGATGCCTCCTTTGAATTTTCGAAGGAGTGTCTGGATGCTTTTTGCAGGTTAAAGGAGGCCTTGATTTCAGCACCTATTATGCAACCTCTTGATTGGGACCTTCCATTTGAACTTATGTGTGATGCCAGCGACTATGCTGTAGGGGCTGTTCTGGGCCAAAGGAAGGACAAGAAGTTGCATGCTATCTACTATGCTAGTAGAACTCTTGATGATGCCCAAGTGAATTATGCTACGACTGAGAAAGAGTTGCTTGCTATAGTATTTGCATTTGAGAAGTTCAGGTCCTATTTGGTGGGTGCCAAAGTCATTGTCTATACTGATCATGCTGCTATCAGGTATCTCTTGAGTAAGAAGGAGGCCAAGCCCAGACTGATTCGTTGGATTCTTCTTCTTCAAGAGTTTGATTTAGAGATTAGAGACAAAAAGGGCACAGAGAATTTGGTTGCTGATCATCTTTCTAGGTTGACTCAAGAGCAGTTGGAGTGCACAAAAGGTGAACCACCTATTGATGATTCATTTCCTGATGATCATTTTTTCAGGATTGCTAATGAAGTCTTGACTCTTGCAAATTCAAGAATGCCATGGTATGCTGATTTTGTCAACTACTTGGTTTGCAATGAGTTGCCTCCTAAGCTATCATTCCAACAGAAGAAGAAATTCATGTCTGATGTTCGGCATTATTTTTGGGATGAGCCATTGCTTTTCAAGAGATGTGCTGATGGAGTTATTAGAAGATGTGTCCCTGAGGAGGAGGTAGAGAGTGTCATCACTCATTGTCACTCTCTACCATGTGGAGGACATGCTGGGTCCTCAAAGACAACCACCAAGATCTTGAATTCAGCCCTCTATTGGCCTTCTATGTTTAAGGATGTGCACCGTTTCATTGCTTCATGTGATGCATGTCAACGTACGGGGAACATTTCTAGGAGGAATGAAATGCCTCTTAACAACATTCAGGAGGTTGAGATCTTTGATGTTTGGGGAGTAGATTTCATGGGACCTTTTCCACCGTCATGCTCTAACAAGTATATTCTTGTGGCGGTAGATTATGTGTCCAAGTGGGTGGAAGCCATTGCCTCACCGACAAATGATTCAAGAGTGGTGTCTAAGTTCTTTAATAAGGTGATCTTTCCAAGATTTGGGACTCCAAGAGTTGTAATAAGTGATGGAGGATCACACTTTATTGAGAAGAAGTTTCAGGCTTTGCTGAAGAAGTATGGGGTTACGCACCGGATTGCAACTCCATATCATCCTCAAAGTAGTGGACAAGTTGAGGTCTCTAACCGGGAGATCAAGGCCATCTTAGAGAAGACCGTGTCCCGATCCCGGAAAGATTGGGCAATGAAGCTAGATGATGCTCTTTGGGCCTATAGGACAGCATTCAAGACTCCCATTGGCACAACACCTTACCGTTTGATTTATGGGAAGTCTTGTCATCTACCGGTGGAACTTGAACACAAGGCGTATTGGGCAATCAAATTGTTCAATTATGACATGAAGGAAGCCGGTGAGAAAAGGATGCTGCAATTACAAGAGCTTGAGGAGTTGAGGTTGGATGCTTATGAGAATGCCCGAATCTACAAGGAGAGGACCAAGAGATGGCATGACAAGCATATTGTCCCTAGAGAATTTCATGAAGGCGATCTCGTCTTGTTATACAACTCTAGGTTGAGACTTTTTCCGGGAAAGCTGAAATCCCGATGGAATGGTCCGTTCCAAGTGCGGAAAGTGTACCCTCATGGTGCAATTGAGATATGGAGCGAAGGAACGGGACAATTCAAGGTGAACGGGCAGCGGTTAAAGAAGTACATCGCAGGTGCCCCGATCGAGATGACAGCTTCCGCCCTCCTTTTCGATCCGGTTCCTTGAAAGACGACGGAAGGTCAAGCTAATGACCGTAAACAAGCGCTGGATGGGAGGCAACCCATCAGGTACGTTTTCTTTCTTCTTTCAATAAAAGGGTCGACCATGCTCAACTGAGCGTAACCCGACCGGGTTTCGACCGGGTTTCGCTCAGCTGGTCGCGCAAAGCAATGACAGGGGACCGGGCTTCGGACCGGGTTTGCTTGACTGAGAGAAGCCCAGTCGTGACCCGATCGGGTCTCAACCGGGTTTCACATACCTATGTAAAAAAAAAAAAAAAAAAAAAAAAAAGAAAGGAAAGGGTGTGTGGCTTAACTGAGCGAAACCCGACCGAGACCCGACCGGGTGTCGACCGGGCTGCTCTCAGTTTTCGCCCAATTTCCAGCACCCTTTTCTTTTATTCCCCAACCCGACCGGGTCAGCCCCCACACCTCTCCTCTCCTCTCCTCTCGTTGTCTTTCCTCTCTCTCGCCGCGCACCAGCCCCGCTCGTCTCTCTCCTCCCTTCCGAGCCGCATGAACCACCGGCAACACCGAAGAACCCCACCACCACCGGCACCTCCCTCCTTCGTTCTCCCCTTCACCATTCCTAAGCAATCAAGGTATAGTTTCTAACCCTAGGTCTAATTTCTATTGTTGGATATTGGGTGATTATAGGTTTGTATTCTTGATTTGGATGCTTGATTGCTTGAATTGGGTGGATACTTGGGTCTAAATTTCGAGCTTGTTGATTTCCTAGCAATGTTAGGTTAATTTCAAGATTTCTTAATTTGGGGGTAAATTTGGGTGAAACTGCTAGTGGTTGGTGGTTTGCTTGAATTTTTGTGGTGTGCTCATTGTTTGTTCTTGCTAGTATGTGATCCTTGTTGGTTGGTTTGCTCATATGAATCTTGTGCTATAATTGTTGCTCGTTCTTGCTCGAACGACATATATGCTACTTGGGATTACACTTGTTTGACCCTTTATGCTGAAATTATGGGTCGTTCTTGCCGGAACGACAATTATGTGGGTATGCATTACCTTGGTTTTGCTTGTTCTGTTGTGTGTATCGGCTTCCAGGAAACCAAAAATGTAAACTTCCAAGAGACCACGGCAGGCCACAGCGAGCTCTTCTAGATCCCGCGCCAACCCTCGACGGGGTACGGACGCTGCTAACGCGATGGGAATCACCTTCGCTTCTGATGATCACCGCAAGGAGTTCCTGAAAATCAAGGATCGGGCGTTCATGCCCACACGCTTCTTGGACTTCCAGATGCTTGCCACTCTTGGGATTGCTGAGGACATTGAGTGGATAGCCGCACGGTTAGGGTGGCAGAGCTTCATTCACTTTGAGCAGCCCACTTACCAGCATCTCACCCTGGAGTTCCCGAGTAGTGTGGAATGTGACATCCTACACGGAGACAACCGCGATGAGGGACTTTGCACGTTCCGACTGGGGAACGTCGACAGAACTCTCACCTTGGCTGAGGTTAGCGCCATCTTCGGATATCCCATCGCTAGTAGAGAAGCTCCTCGCGCTGAGTGCAAGGTTTACTTCTGCGATTATCTGCGCTTTTGGATGGAAGTTGCGGCCTCTCACCGGTATGACCCCGCCAAAACCAAAGCTTCTTGGATCACTAATCCGGCCATCTGCCTCTTCCACCGGTTCATGGCCCACACTATCTTTGGGCGCGGTGATGGATCTGAGAACAGCGCTTCCAAGAAGGAGATGCTTGTCCTTTGCGCTGCTCTGAACAACCATGAGATCAATTCTGTTGCCTTTCTGATGGGGCACTTGCGCTTCGTGGGCCATAAGAGAAGCGGGACCATTGCTGTTGGTGGGCTAGTGACTGCCTTGGCTAGGCATTTCGGCATTTCTTTGGCGGGACGCCGCGACTACCAACCCTCCTGTGCTCTTGATTTTTCCACGCTAACCAGTATGAGGGTGGTGGTCCAGCGCGATACCTCTTGGTATTGGGTGCTCCCAACGCTTGACGGGGGAAAGCGGCTTCTCCGTCTCCCCAATCCGGCGTGCACTTCCCTCCAGCAGCCAGCCAACTGGAATGTGCGTCCTCTGCCGTCGGATCCTCCTCACTCCAGCGGCAAGCAAGCTAGGGCCGCCCCCATGGAAGCAGAAGAGCAAGATGAAGCTGGGGACGAGGATGATGCTGCTGATGCGTCCGGTCCCGCTGCTGGGAGCTCACAGGGCTTTGATCCCCGCTTTTACTCCATGCTCGAGACAATGCAGCAGGACATAGCGGGCGGATTTGCTAGCGTCAACCAGCGCATCGATGATTTGCGTGATGAGTTCCATAGCTGGCGCTTCCCCGGTTCTCCGCCTCCATGAGAGTAGACTCCTCTCCATCCCTTGCACCGTAGTAGAATAATTGTGAGTACTCCTTTTTCCTTACGCTTTATTTTCTACATTGGGGACAATGTAGGATTCTAGCTTGGGGGCGGGGTGTATTTTCGTTTTGCATTTCATATAGTTTGCATGATTAGTTGCATTTGCATTGTTAGTTGCATTGTTAGTTGCATGTGCATGATAGGAGCTATCATTCCCTTTATCTTCTAAAAAGTTTCAATTCTATCCCATAGACTTGCTTGAAGTGTTTGAAGTCCTGATGATGTCTAGCTTGGTTTTGAACTTGTTTGATGATTGGATGAGCATGCATATTCTTTGAGATTTAAGTTGGCATTGAAATTCTAGACAAAAAGCCACGTGAGGTTCTTTTGGCCTGTATTAGGACTACTAAACTTTCACGAGTCCTTTCTCTTTATGTGTGATGCTCACTCTTGATTGCTTGCTCTAGAACTTGCATTTGCACTGTTTTTCAAGACCACATTATGACTTTTGTACATGCACAGAAAATGATTGAGGCAATTAGTTTGATACCCCATTTACCCATGACTACCCTTTACATTAATTCCCCTTTGAGCCTTCATTTTCCGATTTGATTGATAAGCTTCACAAATTTGGCCAAGCCTCATTTTATGAGCCTTTCTCCCCTCCGAGGAGCTAGGAATATACTATATTGACTTGTGTGAGTGCTTGGGAAATAAGCTTGGGGGAGTTTTTGTATGTATTGCAATTGTAAAGTTCTTGGGTATAAAAAAAAAAAAAAAAAAAAAAATAGAGAGAGAGAGAGAGAAAGAAATAAAGAGTGAAGTCGTTCTCCACATTACTTAGTGTTCGAGTGCATTCACAAATGCTTGTATCTCGATAAATCATTGGAGTGGAAACAATTTTACTAATGCTGGGGTCAATAAAAAAAAAAGAAAAATCGAGTGAAGCATAGTGGTTGGGAATGATTGTTGTGTTCTTCAATTTCGGTGCACTCTTTTGTAATGTCGAGATAGACTATTTCCGATGTTCCTCGGACTTGCACCACATGGCCAAACAATTCCCCTACCCACTTGTCATTACCTTGGCCCCATTACAACCTAACAAAAGACCTCTTGATTTGTGTAGTGTGCAAGGTTTTTCGTGGTGGAGATTTAAGTCTTATGCAAGCTTATGGTAGTCAAGTTTTCATTAGTGAGATTTGAGCGTTAAATGTCCAACTTTAAACACTTGAGAGAGAGAGATTACAATGTCCTATGTGAGGTTTAGAATGGATATGCCTGCTTTGTCTCTTTGATGTTACACATGCATGTTATGACTTCTATTGTCAAGCCTTGTTCTATAATTTTTGCCTAGACCATTGTTGAGATGAATGCACAGCTTGCCAGTTTTGTGGTGTGTCGAATTGATTTCTTACTTGAGGACAAGCAAGGTTCAAGCTTGGGGGAATTTGATAGCATGCATTTAGAATAGTTTAGGTCACGTTTATTTCTGTCATTTTGGTTTGTTTTGCTCCTTTTCCTTTTAGTTTTATTTGGTCTTAGTAGATTAGTGGTGTTCGGAGTCTACTCTTGCGTTTGTCTCATTTCAGGATCTTTTGGAGGCATTTTTGGAGAATGATGGCTTTGATATGAAGATGTTCGAGTGGATGACTCGAAGGGATGATGCCAACGTCGAGGGCACGGATGATAAGAAGAAGGCGGGACTGAGGCCGATCAAGGAGAGAGTCTGAGACGAGAGCTAAAGGAGGAAACTGGGCCAAACCCGGCCATGACCCGGCCGGATCTCACCCCGAATCGCGGAAGCCGCTCAAGACAGAAACTGGGACAAGCCCGGTCACGACCCGACCGGGCTTGCGACCGGGTCAGTACGGCAGACTTCAACTGAGTGTAACCCGGTCATGACCCGACCGGGTATCTGGCCGGGTCAGCACGGAAGACTTCAACTGAGTGTAACCCGGTCATGACCCGACCGGGTATCTGGCCGGGTCAGCACGGCAGACTTCAACTGAGTGTAACCCGGCCATGACCCGGCCGGGCTTCAGGCCGGGTCGGGACGCTGTTTCATTTCCGACTCGTTTAATCCCGAACGTTTTGTCTTCTATTCGGAGGGGGGTATAAAAGCCTTGTTAGAACTGCTATTCCATTATCTTGTAACTGCATTTTACGTTTCTAAAGCTCTCAAAAAACCCTAGGGAAGAACTTGGAGATTGGGCTACATTGAATCGTTGGGAATTCGAATCTCTTTTGAGAAGACAATTGGTATGTTGTTTCTTTCAATGGAATTGATTTCTTACTCTCTCATGTCTAGCTAAATCTTCTTTTCTAAGGTTGGGTGAACCCAATGGTGATTTTGGTAGGTTTGATGGCGGTATTTGATTGTATGGATATGTGAATGTGAATTGATTCTATCCTAGGTTGCCTAATGACCTAATTGATCTGTAATTGGGATTTCTATTAGAATTTGAGGCCGAACGAAGATAATGATAATAGGAGATTGATGTTAGATAGATCCCTTGGATAGAACTTGAGGATTATTTGCGCGAAAGTGACTTAATCCTCTTGTGGTACTTGACTATCGAATAGATTCTTGGATGAGTAGATTCCGCTGAGCGCGAAAGTGGATGTTGTTTCTACTTGTCCATTGATCTATACAGAACTTAATGGATCTTTATTGGATTAGCTTTGTGCGAAAGTGACTGCTAATCGAATTTAGGTACGTACACTATTCGTCCGACAAAGAGGTAGTGTTGACATTAGATAGTGAGACCTTCAATTGACATTCATATTGAAATCTAATCAAATATTGCTTAGAATCTACCGTGGCACCATTGTAGGGATCCTAACCTTGGAAGCTTTTTCCCTAATTGATAATCTTGTTTTGCTTGACATTTGTTGCAATTGAAACCGAACAACAACTTTTCTTGTCTACGACTTAATCTATTAGTTGGTCTGACAATTGGTACTACGTAGTCCCAGAGTTCGACACCTTGATACTACAACCGAACCCGTACACTTGCGGGGTAGGATTTGGACCTATCAAAAGACAGTTTGATTGATCGTTTTTTCATTTATAGAGTCGGTGAGAATATCTAACCTATCAATTATAGATTGAAGCATATCATTTCCAGGTAGGTTATAATGCATAGGAACTTTAACAGAGTCTATACTGGTTTCATCATAAGATTTGCAGATTTTAAGGTGACTAGCATGCACATTTCTAATATCAATGAGTTTGGAGTGGGTTTCAGCTAGGTCTTTCTCAGTTTCATCAAGTTTCTTACTCCACACAGAATTTTCAACAGTCAAGCAAGCAATTTTATCTTCACAATCATCAAGTTTTTGTTGAAGAGAACTGGTTTCCTTTCCTAGTTTCTTTATGATCTTTAGAAGTTGCTTCTTATCACAATCAACTAAAGTTTTTAGAAAGTCGTCAAAAGTTACCTCAAGGTCTTCTGAGTCGCTTGAATCTCCCCTTGTCATGAGACATCTTCCTCCAGAGAAACCACTCAGATCCAGTTCCTCATCTGAGTCTTCTCCCCATGAGGCCACAAGAGCCTTCTTCCTCTGAGGTCTTTCATCTTCTTTGGAGTCTTCCTTGTTGGGACAGTTCTTAGCGTAGTGCCCCTTTTCTTTGCACTCATAGCAGGAGACTTCTTTGAGATCTCTCCTTGGTCCATTGTGAGAGGAACTGCCCTTTTGGAACCTTTCCTTCACAAAGAACTTTTTGATGTTCTTTGTGAATAGAGCTGTAAGTTCGTCCTCCTCCTCTTCTAGGTCTGAGTTCTCCTACTCCATCTCAAGTCTTGAAAATGCTTTGGAGATCTTGAGAGCAATTCCCTTTTCCAGTTTCTTATCGGCATTGACTTTGGTGTGTTCTCCTTCTTCAACCTCCAGTTTCCCTATGATCTGAGTCAAAGGAAGCGATTGGATGCCTAGGGTGTTCTTCATGATTCCCTTGATTAGGGTGAACTTAGAATTGAGTCCATTGATGACCACCAGTGACTTGGAAACTTCATCGAGGTTGACCCCAACCGTTGTTAGCTTTCCAATTAATCTGTTGAAGCGAGAATAGTATTCTGAGATGGTTTCAGTTTCCATCATTTTGAAGGTGTGGTATTCTCCTTCCAAAGCAAACTTTCTGCTTTGCTTCAGTTCATCACACCATTCATGCATATCCTTGAGTGCCTTCCATATCTCCTTCGCCGTCTTGATGCCTATGACTTTGTCCATGTTTTCTCTGTCCAGTCCATTGAGGATGAACTGCCTGGCCTTGGCATTCTTTTCCATGATGACATAGTGCTCAGGTTTCCAGTCTTCTTCCTTCATTGTGAGATCGACATAGCCATCTCCATTTTTTACTATCCTCCAGCATTGGTAGTCGTTGGTGTTGATGTGGCTTTCCATGCACTTTTCCCACCATGTTTCTTCTCCCTTCTTTCGGAGATGTGGCTTGTTGATGGAGATTTCGAGCTCAAACTTGCTTGGCTGAGACATGATCTGCAAACTTAACAAAGATCTAGAGCTTTTCCTGCTCTGATACCAATTGTAGGATCGTGATTGTTAGATAAATAACTAAGGAACTAAGAATAACAATTCTCAGTTCCCTTCGCAACGGAAATTAAACAATCAAATACAAATGAACAAGTTCCTTATAGTGGAAACATTTGATTGCCAACTAGCAATCCAGGATAAAAACCACTACCTTTCTTTCGAAAGGATTTCAAGGTCTACTTCTTGATTTCTTATCTCTTTGGTTACAGCTTATCCTAGGAACAAACACACAGTTAGGCAATCCTAGATAACTTAACACAAATTATAATCAATCCAAGAAGCAATCCTTAGCACCAAGGAACTAACTCACTTACAGTCACATGAACTAGCACGCAGCTCTCAGGTTCCTTGACTGGTTCCTCTTGATCTCAGTTTGCTTTTATGATCTTGTTTGAGAGTTCACACTTTGATGTTTGCTATGGAGTGTGATTCTTGTTGAAGTGCTTGAGGATAACAGTAGAGCTTATCTTCCTTATATAGTGGATTCTCGAGGTTGGATCTTCTCTTGGTTCCCACAGATCAAGCTTGCCCTAGGATGTGTGGTAATCCCTGATTCACGCTATCTTTGACATGTACCAACCTAGGCAGCTCATAATCCACTTTGGTTGGTCAACTGCTTCAGATAAGTTTGCCAAGTCGTTCTCCAACTTCTTTCTTCCGAGGTTCAACAACCTGCACACTTTGGAACTATCCTCTGGATAGTGACATCTTCTGTGACACGTCGCTTTCACCTTTATCTGTCCGAGGTTGTGTGTTCTGGACATCTTGGAGCTTTGCTTTGGATGGTGACAGACTTTGTAAGCTTCGCTCATGTCGCTTTCACCTTTTTTGTCCGAGATTTGATGTTCCCAGATTTCTCGGGAAAATCAACATCAAGTGTTGGATTTCTGGGCACACCTTGGTTCCTTTGGCTTGCTGCTTGGTTTCTTTGTCTTGTTTGGCTTCCATGGTTTCGACAATTGTCTTGTGGTTCCTTAACACACATCTTTGAGATAAAACATTAGTATCAAAATATTTGTCATCTTCAAAAGTAGAGAAACTGAGGAAAGGAACTCTCAGGGGAACCGAAGTTCCAGAGTTCCGTTTCCTAACACAGGGGGTTTTCCGCGATCGCGGATTTCGTCGAAGAATTCGTTGTGCCCAGGAACATTTCCGCGATCGCGGAAATCGGTCTGCGGTTGCGTAAATTCGCCGATTTTTGCATTGTCTCCAGTGACCACTCCGCGGTCACGGCCTTCTTCTCCGCGGTCGCGGATTTCTTTCTAGGGTTGTTCATCGGTCCAGAGCCAAACAAAACCGAAACCGAACAAGCAAAATTTTTGAACCGAAAACCGAAACGAATATAATCGGTTTGGTTTTGTTTGGTTTAGTTTCGGTTAAAACCGAACAATGAAAAAGGTATGAACCGATTATAAACCGAAAAAACCAAAAAAAAACAGAAAACGCGAAAAACCCGAACAAAACCGAACCGAACCCGAACCTAAATATTTTGCTATTGGTAAAACCGAACAAAACCGAATCGAAAAAGGATTTGCTATTTTGCTATTTCATCGGTTTCGGTTTTGGACCGAAACCGAATATAATTCGGTTCGGTTTTGGACCGAAACCGAATATAATTCGGTTCGGTTTTTAAAAAATCACATTTTGGTTTTCGATTCGGGTTGAACCCAGGTAATCTAAAGTAAGGAAAGGCGTAAGAAGAAAACAGTAAAGCAGAACATAGGTGAACAGTAATACAAAGATTTACAGCATGAATAGTAATGAACAGTGACTTTTGAACAGTAACTAATAAATAGTGAAAAACTAAGAACAATGAACAGTAAACGAAATAGTAACTATTCTGAAAAACATAAAAAACTATAAACAACTATAAACAGGAAGAGAAATATGAACAAAAACTGGGACTTTTATAAAATCATAAGTAAAAACTTACAAGGACTATTGTTGTAACATGAAATGATTTCCAAAAGCTTGAAGGAGCTCCAGAGGAAGGCTTCTAAGCTTAAGATGTTTTGTGAGTTTCTCAACACATGAGAGTCTGAAATCGGATGCCTCAAAACAACTGAGGGCTTTGCCTTTTATAGAGAGGGGGGAGAGTCTGAGTTTCTTTGTCCGTACCAATTTTTGGTACTATTTCTTCACGGGTGGAGTCTCGTGTTGTGAGTGGAGTACTGAGTTGGTTTCTTTTTTCTTATTGTCTTGAGTGGAGTCTTTTCTTTTTGTGAGTGGGTCTTTTGTCTTCTTGTCTTGAGTAGAGTGTTGAGTTGGTCTTTTGTCTTCTTGTCTTGAGTGGAGTGTTGAGCTGGTCTTTTCTATTTTCTTTGTAAGTGGGTCTTTTGTCTCCAGCTGTAAGTGGATCTGTTGTCTTCAATTATAAATGGATCTTTATCCTTTGCAGGAAGTAGAGTCTTTTTATTTTGTTGGGCTTTTGCCTTCTGCGTCTTGATGGGCCTGTTCTTCTGATGAGCCTATTGTCTGATGTTGCAAATGAAGCCTTTTGTCTTGTTTAATCTTTTTCTTCTTTCCTTGGTCTTGTAGTGGGCTTTTCTTCTTCTTTTTGGACTGTTCTTCTTGATGATGGGTCTATTGTCTTGTGAGATCTTCTTCTTGAGTCTTTTATCAAATGAACAAGATGTTCAAAGGAGATAATCTAAAAACAGGCTAGATTACCCCCTGAAATGAAAACATAAAATGAAAACATAAGAACTTTCTTTTTGTTTCTTTTTCTTTTTTTTTTTTCTTTTTTTTTGAACAAAGGACAATAATGTTTACATAGCATATGGGTCTTGTGCGAATTGTTCTGGATCATCCGCCGGAGAAGGTGACGGAGTGGCGTCAGGATCTTCGCAGCTGTTAGTAACACTTTGCTTTTCTTGAGCCATATATTTTTGAAAGGCTTCCCATTGTTTCAGTTGCTCAAGCTGGTCTTTTGAAAAGGTAAGAGAAGGGTTCTTTTGTGGAGAAGGGTTCTTTTATGGAGGAGGAGTAGGAGCTGAAGTGGTGGCTTTGACTGTTGTATCATTGATCGACAGTCTCTGGCCTTTCTGCTGGAAAAACAATTCTACTTTTGCAACCGTTATAGTGGAAATAATAAACTTTTCCCACCACCTGATTTTGAAGCGACGACAAAGTGTGAGGGGATAGCTTTGTTGTTGTATTTGAAGAGTCTCATAAGTCCAGCAAAAGATTCATGCAATACCAAAGTCACGGTGGAAACGGAGGCACTTTGTAAAGTATCTGTCTTCAGAATGGTGTAGGTAGGTAGAATAAGCCCTTTTAATTTTTTCTGGGTAGATATTTTCTGATGCTCCGTAAGTAAGCCACCACTCATAGAACCAAATTGGGAATCCTTGGGGACAGTGTTTGTCAAAGAAGACGAACCATGAGTGATTGAATGGCCTAAGCAGGAAAGTTCTTACCCAAGCATCTTTGTAGTCTTGGTAAGAATACCCTGGGAGATTAGGAATGGCATTTGGAAGGGAGAATGACTTTAGGGTCCAGGGGTCAATCCAGTCAGAGGAGACCAAGACATTGAGTATCTTGCATTTTGAGAAAGAAATGCGTGAGGGGTCTATTGTACACATGGTGTGAGATATTTCTGTCAAGCCAGAGTCAACAAGGATGAATTCATAGAATTTTTTGTTTTTTGAGGGGGTATCCGAGAACCAATGAAGAGTAGGAGGAAAGAGTCTTTTTGTGTAAAATTCCAGTTGGGCTTTTATAAAATGGGAGAATGTTCTGGCGTGAGGTAGACTGAGGTAATTGGATGGGGTTTAAGGAAATACTGGAAGTAATCGCTGTCTTTTTTGGGATCAGTTTTGATGGGAGTCTTTGGTGCCATATGGGCTTGGTTGTAGGGGAGAGCTGGAAAGTTTGAGAGAGCTTGGAATCTGGTATGCACTGGGACCAAGGAAGAAGAGGAAGATGGACTGATGTAATCCTGGGGAGTCTATTTTCTGTTTTTTGGATCCATACCTGAGGTGGTCTTTTATAGGAAGGTAAGACTTTCTTTGACTTTCCTTTCAAGCTCTTGTAGAAACTGGAGAAGTAAAGGATCTTCGTTAAGCTCAAGTAATTCTTTTATAGGTGGTTTCCAGAGGCTCTGTTCAAGTCGTGCTTTGCAACTTTTGTAATGATCTCTCATGGACAGAAATATTTTGTCTCTGTGGTTTTTCCCTGTAAGAATTCTCTTGTGAGAAAGTCTGGTAAAGAGTTGTTTTTCCCTTTTATAAATTCTATTTTGAAGTCAAAAACTGAAACAATATCTTGCCATCTAGCAAAAATCTGTTTTGAAACAAGATTTTGAACATCTTTTTGCAGGATTTCTTTGGCTGATTGACAGTCAACACGGAGAAGGAAATCTTTGTTATATAAATCATCTTGGAACTTAGAGATACAAGAAACAATAGATAGGACTTCTTTTTTAATAGTGCTATAGTTCTTTTGTGGTCCAGACCAAACACCAGAGTTGTATCTAACAAGGGTTTCTTTAGTTTGGTTAGGTAGTCTTTGTTTGAGAATTCCGCCAAAGCCTAATTCTGAGGCGTCTGTTTCAACTATCATAAAAGCAGAGGGGTGAGGAATACTAGCACAGGGTAAGGTTTTGACTTTCTCTTTGAGAAGTTGGATAACCTTGGTATGCTCAGTAGTCCAAGGAGGTGGATTTTTCCTGAGTCTTTGAAACAGAGGGACACAGATTTGTCTGAGGTTAGGGAAGAAATTAGAGATATAATTTAGACATCCAAGGAACCTTTGTAGTTGGTTTTTGTCTCTTATTTCATCTGGGAATTTGTTAGTAAACTCTATGCTTCTGTTTATAGGTTTGAATGTTTGGTTGAAGATGTTATGACCCAAGAACCTTATCCGTGTTTGGAATAATTTTATTTTTGAGGCCGAGACAGCCAGCCCATTTTTTTCTATTATGTATAAAAAAGTATTAAGGTGTTTGAAATGTTCTTATATGCTATTAGAAAAGACGAGAACATCATCAATATAGACTATTGTGAAACTAGAGTAAGGGTTGAAGATATCATTCATGATTTTTTAAAATTCTGAAGGAGCATTTTTTAGGCCAAAAGGCATAACATTCCATTCGTAATGTCCAAAAGGAACTGTGAAGGCTGTTTTATACCTATCTTTATTTTCTATTTGGATTTTCCAGAATCCGCTTTTCATATCAAATTTTGAGTAGATCTTAGAATCAGAAAGTCTATTGAGGATATCTCTTTTATTAGGAATAGGGTATCTAATCCATTGTAAAGCTTTATTTAAAGGCTTGTAGTTAATCACAAGTCTGGGGACTCCTCTTTCTTTTTCGGCTTGCTTATTAACATAGAAAGCCGCACAACTCCAGGGAGACTTAGAGGGTCTTATAAGTTGTTTTTTTAGGAGGGAGTCTATTTCTTGTTTGCAGAATTGTAGGAGTTCTTGGTTCATTTGGATGGGTCTAGCTTTGGTGGGAATGTCTATTTCTTTGAAAAAAAATTCATAGGGGAGAGACACCTGATGCTTCTTTCTGTCCCAGAAAGCTGTGGGAGATTCAGAGCAGACCCATTTTTTGAATAATTCCTCCAAGATGAGGATCTGTTTTTGTAAACTAGGGTTTCTAAGTTTTTCTTCTATTTTAAGGTGTGCTATTTCTGTGACAAGGGAATGGATGAAGGATCTTTTTTTAGTTATAAGATTCATGCTTTTGTTTATAGAAGAAGACTGTATAGAAGATATGTTTTTATGTATGATAGGAGAAATGAACTCAAAACTTAAAATTTTACCTATAACAACAGTATGTATGCCATAAACATCTACGGTAAAAGGATATATCTGTGTTAGGAAGGGTGTTCTAAGGATTATTTCCTGATTTAAGTCTTTTATTACTATGAAGGAATTGTTAAAACAATATTTGTCATTACAAATAGAAGCTTTAGGGATCTTGTATCTAAGGTTCATTCTACTACCACTAGCATCAAGGATCTTCTCATGACTTTTATGGTAATATTTTGAAGGAATTAGGCCTTCACAAATACAGTTTAGATCTGCTCCACTGTCTATGAGAGCGACTGTAGAAAGGACGAAGTCTTTTATTTTTATGGTAATATTAACATACCATTTCTGAAGGTTGACCTTGTTTATAGAAGAGATAAGGGTCTATTTAGTAAGGAGAGTTTCATTATCTTCTTGTTGTAACTTGGAATTATTGTTAAGGGTTTCAATGTCTTTTTTGAGTCTAGTAACTTCAGTTTGTAGATCTTTTATAGTGATGGAGGAGAATGTTTTAGCAGGGGAATTCTTGTTGATAATTTTGGAAATACTAAAAGGTTTTTTAATTTTTATTTGGGGATCTTTGAGTGTATTAGTAAGTTCTACGGGGTTCTCTTTTTCATTACTTTTGGTGATGACATTACAGAATTGGATTGTTCCTGAATCATCTGAGTTTGAAGAATTGAGGTCATGAATATCTTCCTTAGAGTCTTTCAAAGGACTTTTGTAGGTCTATTTTTTAGAGTATTATTACGACAAATTCTTTTGATCTTTTTATCTGTTTTCCTAGATTGATATCTCCTTATAGGTGGGTAATTAGATCTATCAAACCTGTTTTCAGGATTAGGATTTTGTTTATTTTTGTTAGAATGAGGTTCTAATTTGTCGAAGTAAAAAGTCTTAGAGGAGTCATCTAATTTTTCTTTATCAAGAGGGTCATATTTCTTTTTAGAATCATATTTCTTTTTAGAATCCTCAGGATAATTACTAGAATTAGTATCAGTCTTATTATTGCATTTTTTAACATAGTTTAAGGAGAGAGTTTTTTTCTTAATTAATTTCATAACACTGAGAGAAGGGTTTAAAGGGGTATCCTTAAGAGTTTCATTTTTTATTTTCTGAATTTGAAAAAGAGGTCTAGATATGTCTTGATTAATTTTGATAGTTTCAGTAATGATTTTATCATGTATATTCTTAACATTTTTAAAAGGAACTGCAAGACTGTTGTTAGAAATAATGACCCTAGGTTGCTTAAAGGGTCTAGTAGGAACATCTTTATTTTTAGTAATTTCTAGTAAAGGAGGATGAACACTTTGTGTAGATCCTGAGGGTAAAAGATTCCAAGTCTTTGTTAACCTTGTTTGGACATCTATGGACTTTTGTTCTAAAGGGTTTTCTATTCCCTGAATCTTAAGATAATTAGGAAACCATATGAAGAACAAGACATTGATCCTATATTTTTCCATATCAGAATACCATAATTCTCTTATTTTATCTCTAATTATTTTGTCTATTTTCATGAACCAAACTTTCTTGATTCTGTTTTCAATGGAATCAAAGTGTTTTCTTAGATAATCTTTGTCTATTGTGAAAACTGTTTTTGTGATAAAATTTATAGAAGATAATAATTGAAGAGTCAGTTGTTCTTTGTCTAGACTGAGTGTTTCTTCATGACTTTTAACACTAAGAGCTGTTTTAAAGTCTGTCCATCCTATTCTGTAAATGGATTGTATAGACTGTTGTGGTATGTTCCAATCATTATTATTTTCTTCATAGAGATTTTCATTACTATGAACGACTGGGGTGCTAGATGAACTAGAACCTCTATGCAGCATACGCCTAAATTGTAGAGCCATAATTAGTTACGTTTTAGGAACTATTTATCTTAATCGTATGTTTTATTGTTACTAAATGGCGTGGGACCATCGACCTGGAACACCCTGGGACTTCCTCGTCAAGCGGGCTTACCAACGAATTTACGACTAAAACCAAACACGCACAGTCTAGTAACAGTAAAAAGTCCGACCTTGGTAAACAGTAACTAAAGGCGTAAATAACTATAATACTACAACCGGGGCGAAATGTTGCCTAGTGGCTCTGATACCAAATGAACCCAGGTAATCTAAAGTAAGGAAAGGCGTAAGAAGAAAACAGTAAAGCAGAACATAGGTGAACAGTAATACAAATATTTATAGCATGAATAGTAATGAACAGTGACTTTTGAACTGTAACTAATAAATAGTGAAAAACTAAGAACAATGAACAGTAAACGAAATAGTAACTATTCTGAAAAACATAAAAAACTATAAACAACTATAAACAGGAAGAGAAATATGAACAAAAACTAGGACTTTTATAAAATCATAAGTAAAAACTTACAAGGACTATTGTTGTAACATGAAACGATTTCCAAAAGCTTGAAGGAGCTCCAGAGGAAGGCTTCTAAGCTTAAGATGTTTTGTGAGTTTCTCAACACATGAGAGTCTGAAATCGGATGCCTCAAAACAACTGAGGGCTTTGCCTTTTATAGAGAGGGGGGAGAGTCTGAGTTTCTTTGTCCGTACCAATTTTTGGTACTATTTCTTCACGGGTGGAGTCTCGTGTTGTGAGTGGAGTACTGAGTTGGTTTCTTTTGTCTTCTTGTCTTGAGTGGAGTCTTTTCTTCTTGTGAGTGGGTCTTTTGTCTTCTTGTCTTGAGTGGAGTCTTTTCTTCTTGTGAGTGGGTCTTTTTGTCTTCTTGTCTTGAGTGGAGTGCTGAGCTGGTCTTTTCTATTTTCTTTGTAAGTGGGTCTTTTGTCTCCAGCTGTAAGTGGATCTGTTGTCTTCAATTGTAAACGGATCTTTATCCTTTGCAGGAAGTAGAGTCTTTTTATTTTGTTGGGCTTTTGCCTTCTGCGTCTTGATGGGCCTGTCCTTCTGATGAGCCTGTTGTCTGATGTTGTGAATGAAGCCTTTTTTCTTCTTTCTTGTAGTGGGCTTGTAGTGGGCTTTTCTTCTTCTTTTTGGACTGTTCTTCTTGCTGATGGGTCTATTGTCTTGTGAGATCTTCGTCTTGAGTCTTTTATCAAATTAACAAGATGTTCAAAGGAGATAATCTAAAAACAGGCTAGATTACCCCCCAAAATGAAAACATAAGAACTTTCTTTTTGTTTCTTCTTTTTCTTTTTTCTTTCTTTTTTCTTTTTCTTTCTTTTGGATTGTGCTAGATGTCTCTATGAGTGTCGGGAATGCTTATGTCATCCCAGTCTTCTGTGTCAAACATATCTTCATCTTCTTGTCTGAGCTCATCTTCCAGAGAAGTGAACTTCCGCCAATCAGCAAACTGGCCATCTCCGCTGAATGATAGCCATATTCTCCATTTATCTGAAACCCAGATTTGTGTATAATGTCCTTCTGCTGCCAATCTACACGCCTTCCATCCATTGTAGAGGTATGCATGTTTGTAGAAGAAGGATACGTCTTAGTGGCACCTATAGAGCTCATGTTCTTCGTGTATTGTAAAGTTGGTGGGCTGCAGACCTATCCAGTCTCTCCAATCTTCATCCTTTGAGACACCATGGTAGAAGCATATTACCTTTTTTGACGGAATCATGGTGAATTCCGTTACTTTTGGAAGAGTAGCTTGGACATAGGCAATTGTTGGACCAAAAGTTACCATGTTTCTTCCTATCAGTAGGAACTTTTCTCCAAATGCGTGCAGGGTCTCTTCTATTTTTCCTTCGATATTGGGTTGGAAACTGATACTGTGGATCATTCCTAGGTGGAAGAATTTTAGGATGAGGTCTTTGGGCATGGTGCATGTGTTTAGAAATAAGAGGATTTTAAGGAGTCCGTCTGTCATCATTGTTGGGCCACCTACTATTGGTTTAATAGTTGGAAATTGCCGAACAGTGACTCCCTTGAATTTCCACCCTGGTTCCTTGAAGTACATCTGGATAAGCTCTTTCTGGGCTTGTATTAGATCTGCCAAATGGCTCTCTTCTGTCTTTTGTACTAGGACCTCTTTTCCCTGGGGCCAAGCGTCAAGAAGTGGTGTAAGCGCTTCTTGTTCTGGTGTATCCAGTAGGCGAGCTTGGAGATTCTTCCAACGTCATCCTGTGACAAGAGTTAGTTGTTCACCCAAATCCTTTTCCCTTTTTTCTTTCTCTCTTATCACATTTCCATTTTCATGGAAGTGGATACTGAGTGCATTTAAGCATTGTACCTTTTTCTTGGCTGCATGGGGCATAGTAGGAAGCCTCCAAAGGTTATTCAGTAAACCAAGTTGTTCTGTGGAGAGCAAAAGCCCCTGTAGAGGTCTGAAATTGCTGTTGGCTGTAACTTGGGAGGAAGGTGAAGGTATAACCTTTTCCTTTCCTTTGCGGGAGGGAGATCTCATTTTCAAAATCTGAAAACTAAAACAAGTTAGAGATCTCTGTATGTCTGTGACTCTGTAGGGATTGTAGGAGTTTAATGTTACAAGTTCTTTTGTTATAAGGTTTAAGGTTCTGCTAACGGATGCAGACTGTAGGGTAGATATATCATTATGTTCAACCGCAGAAATGAACTCAAAACTAATCCTTTTTCCCATTACTGTTGTATGTAGGCCAAACCTATCAATAGTGAATGGACAAATTTGTGTCAGGAAGGGTGTTCCTAGGATTATTTGCTGGTTTAAGCCTTTTATCAGTATGAAGGAGTTGTTGAAACAATGTTTCTCATTACAAATAGAGGCTTTAGGAATCTTGTAACTAAGGTTCATACGACTACCACTAGCATCAAGAATCTTTTCGTGACTCTTGTGGTAATACTTTGAAGGGATTATACCTTCACAGATACAAATTAGATTTGCTCCACTGTCAATGTGAGCAACTGTAGAAAGAGTGAAGTCTTCTACTTTTATGGTAATATGAACATACCATTTTTGAAAGTTGATCTTGTTTATAGCCGCAATAAAAGAATCTTCAATGAGGGGAGATTCTTCCTCCTTTTGTTGAGAACGGGGGCTGGAGTAAGGGTTTCTAGAAAGTTCTAGATGAGCTATTCTAGCTTCAAGTTCAAGATCTTTGGTTTCATTTAATAATAACTATTTGTTAAGGGATCCTATGTCTTTTTTGATTTTATTGACTTCAGCTTGTAGGTCTTTCAAGGTAATGGAGGAAAATATCTTAGCAGGTGACTTTTTATTAATAATTTTGGATATGCTAAAAGGTTCTTCAAGTAGGGGTTGTTGTTCTTTAAATATTAGTTCTTTTAGCTTCATGAAGTATTCTCGTTTTATTTGAGGATCTTCAAGGGTATCGATAAGCTCTAAAAGGGCCTCTCTTTTATCACTTTTGGTGATAACATTGCACAATTGGGTTGTTCCTGAATCCTCAGTTTCTGAAGTATCAGGGACATAAAATTCATTCTCAGAATCCTCCAAAAGGATTTTAGTGAGTCTATCTTTTAGGGTACTTTCATCCTGACAGATTTCATTGATCTTTTGTTTGAGACTACAATTGTCTGCCTTATGGCCTGATTTTCCGCATTTAAAATAGATAATCTTTTTATTAGTCTGTCTTGATTGGAATCTCCTTTTGGGTGGGTAAATAGGCCTTTCATATTTGTTATCGAACTTTCTATGCTTATTTTTATGACTCTTCTCATCTCTATAAGAAGGGGGTTCAATTTTGGCAAGGCCAAAAGCTTCACATAAGTTACCTAGTTCTTTTCTCCTAGATCATTTTTCTCTACCATATTTGGCCTGAATTTTTAATTCGGAGCAAAGGGCTAACCCTTCTTTTTTGACAAAAGCCGTTAGTTGGCCATAGGTCATGTCTTTCCATGGAATTTCTTCTGTTTGAATTTCATCTTTTATTTTCTAGATTATCCTATCAGCAAATAAGTTAGGAAGACCAGTGACAAATCTTTCTTTCCAATAACCCTTATTTCAGTCATTTCTTTTGTAGACATAGGACATGAAAACATCTTTATACCACCTATAGTCACTAAGGGTCTTACATCTTAGATTAGAAAGGATTTCTCTATTGGCTTCGATTTCCTCTCTGGGATTGCCTATGAAGTGCATACTTATGGTGTATATGAGTTGGTGGACAGGTTCTGGTTCACCATTATCATTGGTAAAATCTAGGATCTCTTCTCTTTGAAAGGAGGATAAAGCATTATCCCACCAGTTTCTAAGCTGGCCTGTAAATCCAGTAGTTAAAAGTGAAAAACAAGTTTTGGGGTCTTTTCTACCAACTGTATAGGCTATATTAGCCATACCCATTTCTTGTAAGGTATTAAGTATTTCATGTTCGGACTTACCATCTATATTCCATTCATAGATAGATTGTCCATTATAATCTGTGGATCTGAACTTAGATCTCTCTTCATATTGAAGGTCAGGAGGAGTAGGTCTAGGATAAAAGTTCCTAGTGTCCGTGTTCCTAAATATTTTTCTGTGTGCCTGAGGCCTATCATGGTTGTTTCTTATCCTATTAATGGTAATGGGGTTTTCCTCAAAGCAGGTTTGCAAGGTTTCAATTGCCTTATTACCAGATGGGCTATTTTCTCTTTCAGAGTTGTCTGAGGAACTGCTTAAGTCTGTGTTGGAACAATTGTTACATTCCTCGACACAATTAATCGTAACATTTTTTAATTTTTGATCGATTAATTCCATGAGACTAAGAGAAGGATTAAGAGAAGTGTTACTGACGATTTCTTTTTTTATCCCCTGGATTTGAAAATGAGGTCTAGAGATGTCTTTAGGGAATTTGATAGTTTCAGTACTGATCTTATCATGTATTAATTCAACTTGTTCAGCTATAGTGTGGATGATTTGGTTAGAATAGTTGTGTTGTTGATGTATTTTCTTAACATCTTCTAAGGTAGAAGGACTGTTATCTGAAGTACCAATTCTAGGATTTTTAAAGGGTTCAACAAGGACCTCCCCATCTTTTGTAATAATTTTTATCCCTTGTAGAGGAGGGTGAACACTTTGTGTAGATCCTGAGGGTAAAAGATTCCAGGTCTTTGTTAACCTTGTTTGGACATCTATGGATTTTTGTTCTAAAGGGTTTTCTATTCCCTGAATCTTAAGGTAATTAGGAAACCATATGAAGAACAAGATATTGATCCTATATTTTTCCATACCAGAATACCATAATTCTCTTATTTTATCTCTGACTATTTTGTCTATTTTCATGAACCAAACTTTCTTGATTCTGTTTTTAATGGAATCAAAATCTCTTCTTAGATAATCTTTGTCTATTGTAAAGTCTATTTTAGTGATAACATTTATGGAGGAGTATCTTCCCATATCACTCTGAGTAGGTGAAGAGGGAAAAGATTCATCTGATTTTTGTTCAGTAACAGGGTTAGGAATGGGACTACTAAATTCAACTTTAACTGAATGGTCTTTAATAGAATGGTCTCTAGCAGTATAGAGGGACTCAGAGAAAGAGTTTCTTGCAGGGAAAGGATGGGGATTTCTGGGTATAGGTCTAAAAGATCTAGTGGAATTGAATCTTATAAGGACCCTACCATCACCACTTTCTTCTATCTGGGAAATTTTTGTTTTTTCAAGATCATCCGGAGGACAATCATGTTTTAGTTCCAGAGCTTCTAGTATAGTGATATCTTCCCATTTTATCAGTTTGGGAGTGAAAGTTGTAGATCTCTCAGCTTCTAGTTGTAGGAGGATAGTCTCTCCTCTAGGGACAGGAGGAACTATACACTTAGGATCTGTGCATAAACTTAGGACTCTGTAATAGAGTCGGTAGATAATGACAAAAATTTTAGAAAGGTTTTTGAACCCCTTTTTAAGGAGCTTAATATCAAGAGTAAGAGTACTACTGATTCTAGGGTCTGTCATATCAACTGTAACATTTGGAGAACAGTTGAAGAATATTGGGCCATTACAGATATTGGTTTGAATGACAGCAATTAATGAGTCTTTGTAAGAAAGGAGTTTGTCGTCTCTATGGGCAATAAAGACTGGGGTGTCTATGCCTAATCTGGCTAAAGGTTTAAGAGCAACTTGAATTAGGCCTATGTGGATATATCTATAGTTCTTTTTTAGATATTCATCAATAGCTATGGAGGATAATAATTGGAGAGTCAGTTGTTCTTTGTCTAGACTGAGTGTTTCTTCATGACTTTTAACACTAAGAGCTGTTTTAAAGTCTGTCCATCCTATTCTGTAAATGGATTGTATAGACTGTTGTGGTATGTTCCAATCATTATTATTTTCTTCATACAAATTTTCATTACTATGGACGACTGGGGTGCTAGATGAACTAGAACCTCTATGCAGCATACGCCTAAATTGTAGGGCCATAATTAGTTACGTTTTAGGAACTATTTATCTTAATCGTATGTTTTATTGTTACTAAATGGCATGGGACCATCGACCTGGAACACCCTGGGACTTCCTCGTCAAGTGGGCTTACCAACGGATTTACGACTAAAACCAAACACGCACAGTCTAGTAACAGTAAAAAGTCCGACCTTGGTAAACAGTAACTAAAGGCGTAAATAACTATAATACTACAACCGGGGCGAGACAAAGTGAAACGAATAAAATCGGTTTGGTTTTGTTTGGTTTAGTTTCGGTTAAAACCGAACAATGAAAAAGGTATGAACCGATTATAAACCGAAAAAACCAAAAAAAACCAGAAAACACGAAAAACGCGAACAAAACCGAACCGAACCCGAACCTAAATATTTTGCTATTGGTAAAACCGAACAAAACCGAATCGAAAAAGGATTTGCTATTTTGCTATTGGTAAAAAGTAAAAACTACATATTTTTTAAATCGGTTTTAACCGAAAAAACCGAACCCGAATCGAAAACCGAAATGTGATTTTTTAAAAACCGAACCGAATTATATTCGGTTTCGGTCTAAAACCGAAACCGATGAACATCCCTATTTCTTTCTGTTGGCCACGAATGTTGATAGGTGTTATTTCATACACCTTTACTAGCAATTATTAGCATGATTTGGAGAGGTTTTGGATGAGTTTTGGTGCTAAGTCTGCAATCCAGATGTTTTGGAGAGAAGTGAAGAAATCCAAGGTTTTGCAGCTTAGATGGAGCATGAGGATGGATGGAGCTGCTGGAGCATCTATGGAGAAGACTACCAACACTTGGTAGGATTAAAGAGCAGCAGAAACAGAGAAGAAGAGAGCTGGATAAATGAGCTCACCGCCCCGCGTCAGAAGTACCGCGACCCGGGGGTGACTCTCAGTGAAGATGAAGCTCGCGCCAGAGGATGCCACCGCCCAGCGGTGGAAGTTTGACGCCTCGCGGTGGAAGGAGACTTATCATCACTTGATTGCTTCCGTTTTCAGACATTATTTTCTATAGAGTTTTTCATCCCCTTTGATGGAGAACTAACTTCACCCTTGTTCTGGTAGACGATTGAAGCAGTACAGTTGATGTGTTTGTGAGATTTCTATTCCTTGTTCTTATCCTTATAAGTTTTGGATTGATTCTCTTGGTTATATTGATATTGATTTCTTGTTGTTCTTCTTAGCCTGATCAACTAGGTTGAATGCTTTTTATCAATTGCTAGGATTGCATATAGGGGTTCCGAGTGCATATCTAGTGGCAAACACAATTGTGCGTATAGGGGTTCCGAGCGTACAATTGTGAGTGAGAATCAGTTGCATGTTAAGTAGGGGAGTGAGTACTTGTACGTCTTTCTACTTGCATGTATCCTATATCCTTGTGTGCATTGCTATTGCTGTGTTGGTGCTAAGGTACGCTGACAACTGTGAGAATCAGTGGTATTTTATCATTGGCATAGTAATAAGTCTATTGACAACTGTGACAATCAATAGTACTTAAGATCAGGGTAGGAACGACTATAAGGATAATTAAAGAACTTGGACGAAATAGATTTCAGTGATCGAACTTTATCTATGTACTTGTCGATTTCGCTCTAGTGGAACTACTTTTCCCTCATTATATTTTCTAAACTCAACTCAATTCATTTGCTTTGTTTGCTTTGTTCTCTTGAAAACTAAACCCCCCGTTTGTGTTACTTGTCATTCACGGTTGCATACTACATCAAACCTTCTCTGTGGGATCGATCCTTACTTGTCTGCTATACCTCTGTTTAGTGGGTTTGTTAGGATAATTTACTTTGATAAGGCTAATCAACGACATTTGCTTGTGCATCTTTTAGCCCCGTCAAATTTGGCGCCGTTGCCGGGGAAGGCTTTTGTTTGTTGTGTGTTTTCGTGATTGATTTTTGGTGGAGACCTATCTTATGGTCGACACCCGTAGTACTGACCCTATTCTAGCTCCTTTCGATCCAGAGGTTGAAGATATTTCCTTAGGAACCTGTGCAATCAAAGGGAAGACGGAGAAGAAGGAATAGAGACAGTTGAGACCGTTGAGACTGAAACCATCGAGGAGTGATGCGAGTATATGTGAGATATCTAGCAAAATGAAATGAGTGGCTAGGTGAAAACCCGAAAGGGCGCCTAGGCAAGATGAGCGTAAAAGAAGAAGAGTGATTCTAGGATTTCTATTTATCTCTTGGTGGAGGCATCATAAGAAGGGGAGTCATAAGGAGGACTCGGGTAGGCCACTCTTGGAGCGATAAGGAGCTAGATTGGAGTTAGGATTAGGTTATCTTTGCATCACTTGTCTTGGTTGTCTGGAGCTTATTGTTGATATGCTGTAGTTGCTAGTGTCATATGGTCTTATACTTCCTGAGGCCTTGGTGTTGATTGAGAGAGTGAGCTTTTCTTTAGTTTACTCGGGACGAGTAAAGGTCTAAGTATGGGGGAATTTGATAGGTATTATTTTATACACCTTTACTAGCAATTATTAGCATGATTTGGAGAGGTTTTGGATGAGTTTTGGTGCTAAGTCTGCAATCCAGATGTTTTGGAGAGAAGTGAAGAAATCCAAGGTTTCGCAGCTTAGATGGAGCATGAAGATGGATGGAGCTGCTGGAGCATCTATGGAGAAGACTACCAACACTTGGTAGGATTGAAGAGCAGCAGAAGCAGAGAAGAAGAGAGCTGGAGAAATGAGCTCACCGCCCCGCGTCAGAAGTACCGCGGCCCGGCGGTGACTCTCAGTGAAGATGAAGCCCGCGCCAGAGGATGCCACCGCCCAGCGGTGGAAGTTCGACGCCTCGCGGTGGAATTCACCGCCCCGCGGTGGCTGTGCTTAATGACCTCGCTCCAGAGACGATTTAGTTTTCCTTTTATGTTTGAGACTTTATTTTATTATTATTCTGTTTCCTTTCATTTCAGCTTTAGTTTAACCTAGTTTGTTAAGACTATTTAAGCCTCTTTTCTAGGTTAAGAGGAAGGAGACTTATCATCACTTGATTGCTTCTGTTTTCAGACGTTATTTTCTATAGAGTTTTTCATCCCCTTTGATGGAGAACTAACTTCACCCTTGTTCTGCTAGACGATTGAAGCAGTACAGTTGATGTGTTTGTGAGATTTCTATTCCTTGTTCTTATCCTTATAAGTGTTGGATTGATTCTCTTGGTTATATTGATATTGATTTCTTGTTATTCTTCTTAGCCTGATCAACTAGGTTGAATGCTTTTTATCAATTGCTAGGATTGCATATAGGGGTTCCGAGTGCATATCTAGTGGCAAACACAATTGTGCGTATAGGGGTTCCGAGCGTACAATTGTGAGTGAGAATCAGTTGCATGTTAAGTAGGGGAGTGAGTACTTGTACGTCTTTCTACTTGCATGTATCCTATATCCTTGTGTGCATTGCTATTGCTGTGTTGGTGCTAAGGTACGCTGACAACTGTGAGAATCAGTGGTACTTTATCATTGGCATAGTAATAAGTCTATTGACAACTGTGACAATCAATAGTACTTAAGATCAAGGTGGGAACGACTATAAGGATAATTAAAGAACTTGGATGAAATAGATTTCAGTGATCGAACTTTATCTCTGTACTTGTGGATTTCGCTCTAGTGGAACTACTTTTCCCTCATTATATTTTCTAAAGTCAACTCAATTCATTTGCTTTGTTTGCTTTGTTCTCTTGATAACTAAACCCCCCGTTTGTGTTACTTGTCATTCACGGTTGCATACTACATCAAACCTTTTTTGTGGGATCGACCCTTACTTGTCTGCTATACCTCTTTTTAGTGGGTTTGTTAGGATAATTTAATTTGATAAAGCTAATCAACGACATTTTCTTGTGCATCTTTTAGCCCCGTCAAATTTGGCGCCGTTGCCGGGGAAGCTTTTGTTTGTTGTGTGTTTTCCTGATTGATTTTTGGTGGAGACCTATCTTATGGGTGACACCCGTAGTACTGACCCTATTCTAGCTCCTTTCGATCCAGAGGTTGACAGATCTTTCCTTAGGAACCTGCGCAATCAAAGGGAAGACGGAGAAGAAGGAATAGAGACAGTTGAAACCATCGAGACAGAAACCGTTGAGACTGCCAATACCCCAGCTGTTGCAATGGCTAGAACTGGAACCCTGAGAGAGCTTACTGAGCCGAATATAGGGGCGCAGCCCCTAGCTGTCATCATCCCTGCGCTAGGAGAAGGGGTGAACTTTGAATTGAAGTCGGGAGTTGTTGCTTATCTCCCTAAATTCCACGGGCTGAGTGGAGAGGATCCGATCTCTCACCTGGGCAAGTTCCACAATGTCTGTATGACGATGAAGCCCAAGAATGTGATGGAAGACCAGATCAAGATGAGAGCTTTTGGTTTCTCCCTACTCGACTCTGTGAGCGATTGGTATTACCACCTGCCGCCAGGAACCATAGATACATGGACTAAACTGCACAAAGCGTTCCTGGACAAGTACTTTCCCACGAAGAAGGCGAATGCTTTAAAAAAGGCAATTGCCAAAATTGAGCAGGCTGGTGATGAGACGATGTATGATTATCTGGAGAGGTACAAGAGGCTCTGTTCCAGCTGCCCATTCCACGGATATGCCAAGCAGGACCTTGTCCTTTATCTGCATAATGGTCTGCTGGACCAAGAGAGGAGAATGGTTGATGCTGCATGCGGTGGAAGTATTCTGAACCTGACACCGGATGAGGCTATGGAGAGACTCCAGAAGATGAGTGAGAGTACCAGGAGCTTCGGGAAGACGTACCAGAGAAAGGCGGTCAATGCTGTGACCCCTGTAGGACCAAGCCCGGTGTTGACTAAGTTGGCCGAGCTGAAAGAGTTGGTGCTGAGGATGGCGAATCAGAATGCCCCTCAACAAGTTAAAGCGTATGGACTTTGCTCTAACCAGTCCCACCATACCGATACCTGTCCCCAGCTACAAGAGGAAGGTGTTGCTGAAGTAAACGCTGTAGGAGGTTACGGACCCCCTAGACCACAATATGGTGGACATCCCAATTACAATCAGAGAGGGCGTGACCACCCAGGCTTTAGATGGAGTGACCCTCAAGGTGGTCAACAACCAATGCAGCAACAACAGTACCAGCCGGCGCAACAACAGTACCAGCAGAGAGCCCCTTATCAACAGAGGCCCCAGGGCCAAACATCTGGAGCTTCCACTGAGGATATGCTAAAGACTCTGACTCAGCACTTTGCCACACATGTGCAGGCTACTGAGTCGAGTATCAAGAACATGGAGAGGCAGATTGGTCAGTTAGCCGATGAGGTGACCAAGATTAACCAAAGGGCATCAAATTCCCTACCATCCCAGAACATTGTGAATCCCAGAGAGAACGTGAGTGCTATCACGCTCAGAAGTGGTAAAAAGTTGATCGTTGCTCCTAATGCTGAAGAGGAGAACGAGTTCGAGAAGGAAGAAATCATCGACCGCCCCGCGGCAGACCCCACCGCGGCCCGGCCAGAAACTAGGGGAGGAGCCAGTAAAGGAGTTTCATTGACACCGCCCCGCGGCGACCCTCGCCGCGACCCGGTGCCTGAACCCAGTAAACACACCACGACCCCACCGCCCCACGGCGCTGACTCACGCCCCGCGGTGGGCTCGCCACAACCTGGTCCATAAAACTCTATCTCCGCTGAAGAGATCTATGATGATTACGTTCGCCCCGCGTTCCCTCCTCTAGGTTCGGAGAAGCCCCCAGCACCTTTTCCCGAGGCGCTAAAGGCAAAGAGAGTTGTCGACGACAGTGACCTGTTCGAGACATTTCAGAACTGTGAGGTGAACATTCCCCTGCTCAAGCTTATAAAGGCTATCCCGAGATATGCCAAGTTCTTAAAGGAGCTATGCACGGTGAAAAGGACTCAAAAACAGAAGACCCAAAAGAAGAGTCCAGTGGGTGCACAAGTTTCAGCAGTAGTTCAGAAGCGTCTTCCCACAAAATGCAAGGATCCAGTGGAGACCGTAGTTGAGTGTTCCACTAATGAAGGACCTATTGAGTTGCATGAAGTGCGTGTTGGTGATGTCCTGCTAGATGATGTAGGAAGTTCTATTCCCTCTACTGTGGGCACTAACCATACAAGGCTGTAAGCCTTTATCTAGTGACGTGCAGCATATTCAGGTTAAGCCATATCAGCCCCCACATCATTCTAAGTATGAGGGAGACACTCCAAAGGAAGTACAGATGGAGTCAATGGCAAAGAGGGAACATGGTCTAAGGTTTAAACCTTTCCATGAGAGGTCTCCACATGAAGAGACGAGTAGGAGGATTCCAAGGGGATCCTACTCTAAATGGTGATGGATCTGCACTACGTCGAGCCAACGACGATAACCAAGGCGCTGTCCGGGAGGCAACTCGTGTTAGTCCTTCTTTGATTTTTCCTTTCATTAGATTATTTTCATAGTTTATTTTGCTTTGTTTCGTTCGCCTGTTACTCACATTTCAGGTACGAAAGTAAACCCAAGAAGAGATGTGGTACCCAGCCAGTCTCATGCCCCCGCGGCGTTCCCTACCGCCCCGCGGTGGAGCTCACCGCCCCGCGGTGAAGGTCAGGTATAACCTCTCGACTTTTTTAAAAGAAAAAAAAAGCAAGAATATTGGGCCCCGAAAAAACCTTAAACGGGTGAGTAAAAGCTTATTTCTTAAGTGGTAACTAAGGTTTTGACGGATTGGGTCCCCTCTGGTGGGCCAAGATTTCTCTTTTGGGCCATGGTACATAACCGGCCCATCATCCTTTTTTTTCCTTTCCCTTTCCCTGACCTAACCCCACTATCTCTTACCTCTCATTCCAATGCCCCCCTCAAGCTCCCACATCTATTTCCCTCAAGCTCCCCCAAATCCCTGACGACCTTGAGCCAAATCTAGCCCCAAATCCCCAATTTGGAGTCTAGCCTCACAAACAAGCCCAAACACAACCCCACCGCGTCGCTTTAGTCCCGCCTCACCGTTGCTCCGCCTTGCGCTGCCCCCGCTTCGCGTCGCTGCTACCACCGTCCCGCGCCGACTTCGCCACGACCCGGCCATAGCTCCCAGTTTCTCACCGCGACCCTACCGCCCCGCGCTAGGACTCTCCAGGCTGCGTGTTTGTTTTCTTGTAAATTCTCTAGATTGCCTTGCTTTGAGCACTTCAATTCCCTACTTTTGGCATTTAGAGGCAAGAAGAAAGTGTCGACTAGGGATGGGAGTGAGGTTTATAATGTGGTGAAGGAGAGGAAGGTGTTGGCTTTGAAGTTTTTCCATAAGCAGACTTTGGAGCAAATGGGAATGTTGGCATGTGTGTCCATGTGCTTGACACAGTGTGGGTTAGGGAAGTTTCTGGAAAAGGCTGCCCCTGTGTATCCAGAGCTGTGCTACCAGTTTATTGACTCTTTCAGGAGTCTCACCAATGACTCGGACGATAGGCATCTGCGCAAGATCATGTTCACCTACAATGGGCGTGATTACTCCTTATCTCTGAAGTTGGTGTATGAAGCCCTGGGTATTACAAAGGACCCAACTGATGGGTGGTCTGGTGGTATTCACGATTCCGAGATGATGGAGTTCTGGCGGGCTGCTACGGGCAGGAGTTTCAAGAAGGGTCAGGAGGTGAATTCCAAGTTGGTGAACCCGTGTCTGCGGTTGATCCACAAGGTGATGATGAGAGATTTCTTTGGCCATGCGGACGATGGGAAGGTGCCTATGAAGGACTTCCAGTGGTTTATGAGCATCTTGGGGACTGTTGAGTATACGTCGTGTTGGGCTACCCTTTTCTTGGGTTCCTTGGAGAGGATTCGTGATGGCGAGCCACGTGATATTTGTGGGGGTGGTCTGATTACCCTTCTTTGTGCTGGAGTGATTGCTTGCGATCAGATTCCTCATCCTGTTGCCTACGCGGTGTATGATTTGGCACACATGAAGGTGTGCTCGTTGCTGAAGCCACTGGGGAAGGATAATGATTTGGTCTGGTCATCCTATGAGGGCCACATTCTGATTGTTCCCCGGGAGTTTGCTTATTCGCCTTCTTATGCGGGTTGGTGGATTCCCAGTGATAGCCGGATGCCGACCGATGATGCCCCTGTTGTTGCTCCTTCAGGTCTGTTTGGGGAGGGCCCTAGTGGTGGTTTTGATGCTGTTGCTGCTGATTTTGTGGGTGGGGACGACCCCATGTCTACCTAGTTTGAGGCGCCTTCTTCTTCATACGGTCCTGTCGCACCCTGGCAGGAGTTGTATTCTAGATGGGATGCGTTCTCAGTGCGCCAGGATCAGTGGAACTCCCAGGTAGAGACCGGTCTGCAGACTTGGCAGACCCAGTTCCGTGCTGATGTAGATGAGCGTCTGGACACCATGGACGCTCATATGAGGGACTATTTTGGGATGTACCCACCACCACCTTCAAGTCCACAGTGAGCTTATCTTTTCTTCCCCTATATCATTTGATGTTCTCTTTTCTACATTGAGGACAATGTTCGGTTTAAGTATGGGGGAGGGATATAGACTTGCTAACTTGCTTTCTATCTAGCAAGTGTACATAGTTTCATTTCTACATTGTTGTTTGTCGTTGTTTCTGCACTCTATTCTAAAAAAAAATTAAAAAAAATATTCGAAAAAGCCAAAAAGAGGTAAAAAGGCAACCAAAATCATGGGATGGACTGAAAACCCGAAAGGGCAGTTCAGGTAAAAAGCAGGTAGTCCGGCTGGTATAGACCAGGGAAAAATTAGACTGGAGTGATGCGAGTATATGTGAGATATCTAGCAAAATGAAATGAGTGGCTAGGTGAAAACCCGAAAGGGCGCCTAGGCAAGATGAGCGTAAAAGAAGAAGAGTGATTCTAGGATTTCTCTTTATCTCTTGGTGGAGGCATCATAAGAAGGGAAGTCATAAGGAGGACTCGGGTAGGCCACTCTTGGAGCGATAAGGAGCTAGATTGGAGTTAGGATTAGGTTATCTTTGCATCACTTGTTTTGGTTGTCTAGAGCTTATTGTTGATATGCTGTAGTTGCTAGTGTCATATGGTCTTATACTTCCTGAGGCCTTGGTGTTGATTGAGAGAGTGAGCTTTTCTTTAGTTTACTCGGGACGAGTAAAGGTCTAAGTATGGGGGAATTTGATAGGTGTTATTTCATACACCTTTACTAGCAATTATTAGCATGATTTGGAGAGGATTTGGATGAGTTTTGGTGCTAAGTCTGCAATCCAGATGTTTTGGAGAGAATTGAAGAAATCCAAGGTTTTGCAGCTTAGATGGAGCATGAGGATGGATGGAGCTGCTGGAGCATCTATGGAGAAGACTACCAATACTTGGTAGGATTGAAGAGCAGCAGAAGCAGAGAAGAAGAGAGCTGGAGAAATGAGCTCACCGCCCCGCGTCAGAAGTACCGCGGCCCGGCGGTGACTCTCAGTGAAGATGAAGCCCGCGCCAGAGGATGCCACCGCCCAGCGGTGGAAGTTCGACGCCTCACGGTGGAATTCACCGCCCCGCGGTGGCTGTGCTTAATGACCTCGCGCCAGAGACGATTTAGTTTTCCTTTTATGTTTGAGACTTTATGTTATTATTATTCTGTTTCCTTTAATTTCAGCTTTAGTTTAACCTAGTTTGTTAAGACTATTTAAGCCTCTTTTCTAGGTTAAGAGGAAGGAGACTTATCATCACTTGATTGCTTCCGTTTTCAGACGTTATTTTCTATAGAGTTTTTCATCCCCTTTGATGGAGAACTAACTTCACCCTTGTTCTGCTAGACGATTGAAGCAGTACAGTTGATGTGTTTGTGAGATTTCTATTCCTTGTTCTTATCCTTATAAGTGTTGGATTGATTCTCTTGGTTGTATTGATATTGATTTCTTGTTGTTCTTCTTAGCCTGATCAACTAGGTTGAATGCTTTTTATCAATTGCTAAGATTGCATATAGGGGTTCCGAGTGCATATCTAGTGGCAAACACAATTGTGCATATAGGGGTTCCGAGCGTACAATTATGAGTGAGAATCAGTTGCATGTTAAGTAGGGGAGTGAGTACTTATACGTCTTTCTACTTGCATGTATCCTATATCCTTGTGTGCATTGCTATTGCTGTGTTGGTGCTAAGGTACGCTGACAACTGTGAGAATCAGTGGTATTTTATCATTGGCATAGTAATAAGTCTATTGACAACTGTGAGAATCAATAGTACTTAAGATCAGGGTGGGAACGACTATAAGGATAATTAAAGAACTTGGACGAAATAGATTTCAGTGATCGAACTTTATCTCTGTACTTGTGGATTTCGCTCTAGTGGAACTACTTTTCCCTCATTATATTTTCTAAACTCAACTCAATTCATTTGCTTTGTTTGCTTTGTTCTCTTGATAACTAAACCCCCCGTTTGTGTTACTTGTCATTCACGGTTGCATACTACATCAAACCTTCTTTGTGGGATCGACCCTTACTTGTCTGCTATACCTCTGTTTAGTGGGTTTGTGAGGATAATTTACTTTGATAAGGCTAATCAACGACATTTGCTTGTGCATCTTTTAGCCCCATCAAATGTTGTCCGCCTGTGTTCCGCTCCTCAGCGTCATGGCACATACGCTCTCTCTCTGGTTTACTACCATTTGAGACGATAGTTTCCCTGAATCCCGGGTTTCTAGTTTGCTCAATGCTTGAGTGAATTGTCCAAGCTGATTCTCTATGTTCTGAATGCTAGACTTCGTCTATTGCTGATGTTGGATCATGCTCTGAGTGAGAGTCTCCTGATGCTTGACCACCGCTTGAATTTGTGACCCCATCGAGGTCACAGTGCTAACCAACGTCGATACGCTTTGGGTGAGAGATTTGATCATGTCATCAACGGACATAGATGAACTTGAGCTCTGGCCGTGACGTCTAGGGTCATATTGTGCTCTCAATTGTTGTTGTTGACCTCCAGGCTGCTGAAATTGTTGTGGAAGCGATAGAAACTGTGGTTGTAATATCCCTCATTTTGTAAGGGTATTTTTGAAATTTTCTAACTCCCGTAATACAAGTCGGATTAAATTCAGAGAAGTTCAGACATTCTATAATATGTTTGATCTCTGTAATATTTTTCCGAGTAGTATAAAATAGATTCGACATATTTTTGGGGCTTAAATATTCGTTCAGGTACGAATATATGTAACCCGGGGATTTAAACCCTTGACTTTGTCTTTTCCCCGGCGAAAAGAGGCAGAAATGGCCAAAACCGCGACTGCGGTAAAAGACGGAAAGCAAATGTCTTGTCAAGGCTGACAAGCGGTCACGGCCACGACCGCAGTTCAGAAACCGCGGCCAAAAAACTGCGACCGCGGCAAATATCCAGAATTCAGGCGTAGCTCGCCTGAGTCATCGCCCCTAGCCTGCCTCCGGTTGGGCGACGCAGCTGGCTGCTCCACCTCCTTGCTTGGCCTATAAATGGTGAAGATCTGGAGGAGAACGGAGAATAATCCGAGCTCAAACTCTCCCCAAAAGTTCACCGGAAAACTTGAAGCTTTCGTCGGAAAATTCTAAGCCCTCGCCGGAGATCCTTTGGTGGTATTGGTGGTTGCAAGGTGATGCTTTGGTGGTCCAAGGAAGCCTAGAAACCAAAGTCTTCATCAACCAAATCGAAGCTAGTCGTTCCCGGTGAGGATTCTTTCTCTCGCAGTCGCCGGAGTTCATCGGCCGCGACCGCGACCATGAAACCACGACCGCGGTTGCCCAACACTTGGCCGATTTTGGCCTTTTGCTTCGGGGCTTCGATCGGGACTTCGTTCCTTTCAATTTCCTTCGTTTTCCATTAGATTCGTATATGTTGTTATCGAATCTAATTTAGGGTTCCACGATGGGTCATTCTGTAGGGATTTGTGGCCTGAGTTCTGTCCCCTTTTCGGACCCGGAAACCCTTTGTCGTTAAGCTTTGTTTAAGCTTTGTCTGATCTAAGGCAAGTGGCGGTTCGCTCTTGCTTATCATTCCATATTTCCATTAATTATCAATTGTTTAATTGTTAAATAATTTGGGATGATTTACTATTTTCGTTCAGAACAGTTTTGATAAATGATGTGATCAAAAGATGATATTATAATAGGTTGTATATCTGCTAGAACAACGCTATTATATATATATGATGATTGCCATGATGGAATTAATGTGGATATTTACTGTGTTTGTAACTGTTTAGTTAGCATGAATATTCGTAGAAACGCTACTGTGTATCTCATTGTGAGTGCTAGTCGTTTCTTTATAACCTGGTGGATAGGATTTAGTTCCTACCATCCTTCGCTGGTCCTGACCATGCCTTTACTCAGGGTATGATGTGCACACAGCTGGTGCCAATCTTGGGGTTCATCCCTTCTACATCTCTTGTGAGGAGATGTCATCTCTTGGGGTTCATCCCTTCTATATCTCTTATGAGGAGATGTCTTCTCTTGGGGTTCATCCCTTCTATATCTGTTGTGAGAAGATGTCATCTCTTGTGGTTCATCCCTTCTACATCTCTTGTGAGGAGATGTCATCTCGTGTGGTTCATCCCTTCTACATCTCTTGTGAGGAGATGTCATCTCGTGTGGTTCACCCCTTCTACATCTCTTGTGAGGAGATGTCATCTCGTGTGGTTCATCCCTTCTACATCTCTTGTGAGGAGATGTCATCTCGTGTGGTTCATGTCTTCTACATCCCTTGTGAGGAGATGCCATCTCTTGTGAGGAGATATTATAAAAGCCTATAATGTGATGCGCGTTTAGGAATTAAACAAGATAAGTGCTTTAGTGCACATGATTAATATACCCGGAGGCGAGTAGTACAGCTAGGAAAACTCGTCTTTGATCAGAGTAAAGTTTTCTTTCCAATCTGGATTTGCTTTGTGCGGTGAGGTTGGTCGAGAAACGAAACATCAAGTCATTTTAAACGCTTGTATGAGACTATAATGCTCCCCAACATTTGTCATGCTTCCTTTAAGACTCAATTCGTTAGAGTCTTCTCTTGGTTTGTTTCGTTAAGACTCGTTCTTTTGGAATCTTCTCTTGATCATGCTGCTTGATATATTCCAGTAGGAGTATGGTGGTTGACTATCTTCATCGGTTGTGATTCGAGAAGCGATGAGTCTAACCTAATACGACTACTTAGAACCATTCTGTTTTAACCCTTGCATAGTCTTTCATTAGACTAACCAACCGGATTTATTCCTTGCATGGTTGGCTGGTGTCATCTGTCCTATACGGCACATCAGCTAAATTGCAGTTCCGTGAAGGCTAGAACGACTATGAAGGCAAAGGGTGTTTTTGACAAGTTTATTCAGGTTGAGATCCTTGGCGGTGATCGCTGTGATCAAGACTTTATGTCATTTACTTTTTAAAGACTTCCGATGTATTTCTGATGTATTTGGAATTATGTTGAAATTCCGAGACTATGGTTTAAATCAAAGTTATAATATTTGTATTATAACTGTTGTTTTATGATTTGTATAAATTGGTTAAGCCTTGGGTGACATCAGACAGAACGTCTGAGGTCACTGGCGATAATACCTTTCAAGGATACATTTGGGGGGTGTTACAGAGATGGTATCAGAGCCAAAAGTTTTTAAAAACGGGTTGGGTATTCTTTCTAAAATCGATTACTCGTTTGAAACTAAGAAATGTTTTCAAAGGCTCCGAAATTTCAAATGAAAATTTTTGCCGTTCTAGTCGTGCCTTCTCTTTAGTCTGATATGGAAACGAACTTCCATATTTAGAAAGACTAACTCTCTTCTCGTCGCCCGTAGATTATGGGTGCTTTCGTTTCTCTTCAGAGGGACTCGGAGAAAGCCGAGGTGGTTTCGCCATCTCCAGTTAGGCTTGATTTTTCCAGTTCCCCTGTCATGCTTTGAGGTTGTAGAACCTAGTAACTCAGTTTGAGTTCATCAATGAAAATTACCAAGTTTGATCTATTCTAAGTTGATTTTATTACGTTAAGTATATCGGAATGATATTAATGTGATAAAATCCTTGGAATTTGATCGGTAAACAGATGGTGAACTCAAGAAACACCATTCATGCTGATGTTGGGCTAGGTAATGTGAGGAATGTCGCAAACCCTGTGGAGGAACACGAGTCTGTTTCTCACAACAATCATGTGAGCAATGACCAAGCTCCGATCAACGCTCCAGTGGTATTTGATTCCGCAATAATTGAGGCTATTCGAGGGATTGTGATGCAAACATTCACCGATATAATGCGACCAATCGCACCTCAGGCACAAGACGTGCCAATTCCTCCAGTAGTTCCTAGACTCGAGGAACCTAATGTCCATGTACCCCAACAAGAAGCGGTCAGGAATAGAGGAAACTATGGCCGAGCGCTGAAGGCCATAAACTCTATGAGGCCTGATAGCTATGATGGGAAAAGAGAGCCAGTCAGAGTGGCACATTGGTTCTCTCACATGGAACGGTTGTTCCGTAACGTCGAGTGCACTGAAACTGAGAAAGTGCACATTGTTTCCCTTCAGTTGAAGGAAGTGGCTAGCGAATGGTGGGAAAGCATCGGTCTAGCCGATCATGCCGACTTGAACTGGGGAATGTTCAAGGCAAAAATGACTGATCGTTTCTTTTCCCGGGCTATGAGGGAAGAGAAGCACAAGGAGTTTCTCTATCCGAAGACGGATGGATTAAAAGTAATTGAGCTTACGACCAAGTTCAATCATTTATTGTAGTACGCTGGGCCGGATGTGTCCGGTGAGGAGCAGAAAATCTGGTACTTCCACGAGTGGATGAGCCCAAATATTAAGCCATTGATGTTGCGCCACGAATGCTCTACCTTGGAGCAGTACGTGGATGCAGCCTACAAGTTGGAGGTGACTTTGGAGGAGTCGACCAAGAGACGTAATCGCCAGAGGTCAGTGCAAAATCAACCTCTGGCGAGTGGATTCAAATGTCCTGCGCCACCGTCTAACTTTGCCAAGTCTGGCCGAGCAAAAACAGATATGACTCATGATGGGTCTACGCAACGTTTGGGTCAGGGCAATAATCTGATCCAGTGCTACAACTGTGGTACGCATGGGCATAAGAGAAATGAATGTCTGAAAGACAAGAAGACGTGCTATGGCTGCGGAAAGGAGGGCCATATGCAGAAGTTCTGTCAGTAGAGGAGGCAGAAAGGAGCTGAGTCATAGCAGGGGTCTGTTAATCAGAACAACTGACCCAGGTTCAGACCGGTGGAAGCTCCTAGTCCTTTAATGCAGATAACTGCGCAAAACAAGGGGAAAGCCCCAGCTGCTTCTGGAGGTCAAGGTCAACGCCTTTACGAGATGCGTGAGGCGGATGGACCCAATGCTCCAATTGCTTAAGGTACTCTATACCTTCATTCTACTTCTGTATGTATATTAATTGATTCGGGAGCTACCCATTCTTTTTATTCAGAGAGTTGTGTCATTAAGTTAGGTTTAGTTTGCAACGAGGTTGTGAACCTTTTGTTGTAAATCTTCCCAATGGTGATCATTTAGTTGGAACCAAGCGTCTGTCAGAATTTCCGATTACCATTCAGGGTAAGAAGTTCGAAGCAGATTTGATTTGTATTACCATGGCTCCATACGATATTATTCTCGGTATGGATTGGCTGACGCGTCATGGGGTGGTAATCGATTTTAGCTTGAGGACTGTGATGATGTCATCTGGGGCCAGTATGTATGCAAGTTCAAGGGTCGGAATGACGCTGATAACGGCAGGCTCATCAATGCGATGGCTGCTTTTAAGCTACTTCGACAAGGTTGTGTCGGGTATCTTTGCTACCTGGATCCGCCCATGAAGGATGAACCATCAACTCTTGATATTCTTGTGGTTAGTGAAATTCTGGATGTCTTTCCGGAAGAAATTCCTGGATTACCCCCGAATCGTGACGTGGAATTTTCTATTGATCTCGAGCCTGGTACCGTGCCGATTTCTAAGGCACCGTATCGGATGGCTCCTACGGAGATGCAAGAGTTGAAAAAACAACTCGAAGATCTTCTTGAGAAGGGCTATATAAGGCCGAGCACATCACCTTGGGGCGCTCCGGTCTTGTTCGTCAAGAAAAAGGATGGATCATTTCAACTTTGTATCGACTATCGAGAGTTGAATAAATTCACGATTAAGAACAAATATCCTTTTCCAAGGATTGATGATCTGTTGGATCAACTACAAGGAGCAAAAGTCTTTTCCAAGATCGATCTGAGATCTGGTTACCATCAGCTCAGGATTAGTGAGGAAGATATTCCGAGGACTGCATTCCGGATGAGATATGGTCACTACGAGTTTGTAGTCATGCCATTTGGACTTACCAATGCTCCAGCAGTCTTCATGGATCTAATGCATCGATGTTTTCACCAGTACTTGGATAAGTTCGTGGTGGTCTTCATCGACGACATTTTGATCTATTCCCCGAGCGTGGAAGCTCACGAGGAACATCTTCGTATTATCTTATCAGTCCTTAGACAAAATCAGATGTATGCAAAGTTGCCTAAGTGTGACTTTTGGATCAAGGAAGTGGCTTTCTTAGGCCATGTGATCAATGAGGGTGGGGTTATGGTTGATTCCCATCAGATTGAAGCGGTAGCTAATTGGAAGCGGCCTCAGAATGTGAAAGACGTGCGCAGTTTTCTTGGACTCGCTGTATATTACAGACGGTTCGTGGAGGGATTTTCTAAGATCGCTCCACCTATGAGTGGGTTAGGATGTGTGTTAATGCAAAGAGGCAAGGTTATTGCTTACGCATCTCGACAATTGAAAACCTATGAGGAAAACTATCCGACGCATGATCTGGAGTTAGCAGTCGTAGTGTTCGCGTTGAAGATTTGGAGGCACTATCTTTATGGTGTAAGATGCCAAGTCTTCACCGATCACAAGAGTCTCAAGTGCGTGTTCACTCAGAAGGAGTTGAATATGAGACAACGTCGCTGGTTAGAGCTACTCAAAAACTACGACGTCGAATTACTGTATCATCCGGGCAAGGCTAATATAGTAGCCGATGCATTGAGCCGGAAGATACTGCACGAGACTATAGTTGCTTTACTTACTGCTCAGACCGAGCTGAACCAAGGGTTATGCGAGACTGAAGTCATGTACGATCAACATCGAGGATACCTGAGTATGCTTGAGATTCAGGCTACGCTCCTTGATCAAATCAGGGAGAAGCAGGTTGATGACGTGGTCTTGGTAAAGCTAAGCAGTGAAGTAATGGACAGGAAAGCTCCCGGTTTCGTGATTCAAGAAGATGGATCACTCTGGTTTCAGGACCGGATTTGTGTGCCTGATGTTGATGGTCTTCGCCAGTTGGTGATGAAGGAGGCACATTCGTCAGCCTATTCTATACATCCAGGCTCTAGCAAGATGTACAAGGAACTCAGAAGGAAGTTTCGGTGGCCCAACATGAAATGGGATGTAGTAGAGTTTGTGGCGAAATGCTTGACTTGTCAAAAAGTCAAGATGGAACACCGCAGACCAGGTGGTGAATTGCTACCTCTTCCATTTCCAGAATGGAAATGGGAGGACATTGCAATGGATTTCGTCACAGGGTTGCCAAAGATTCAAAGTCAAAAGGATGCTATATGGGTTATCATTGACAGGCTCACGAAGAGTGCTCACTTCGTGGCTATCAAGTCAACATGAGAAACCCAGAAGCTCTCAGAAGTGTTCCTACACGAGGTTATCCGTTTGCATGGTACCCCAAAGACCATTGTATCGGATCGTGATGGCCGATTCATGTCAAGATTCTGGAAAGAATTACACAAGGCCATGGGAACCGAGTTGAGGTTCAGTACTGCATTTCATCCTCAGACGGATGGACAGTCTGAGAGGACCATCCAGACCTTGGAGGATATGCTGAGAGCATGTGTACTCGATCGTCCGACTAGCTGGGAGAACAGCCTGAGTCTGATTGAGTTCACATACAATAATAGCTGGCATGCTACTATCAAGATGGCTTCATTCGAGGCTTTGTATGATCGAAGGTACAGATCTCCGATTTGTTGGAATGAGAATGCCGACAAGATTTTGCTCGGACCAGAGCTAGTCGAAAGGACTGCCTTAGACATTGCCTTAATAAGACAAAGAATGTTGACAGCTCAGAGTCGACAAAAGTCTTACGCTGATCCGAAGCGTAGGAATGTTGAGTTTGAGGTTGGTGACAAAGTCTTTGTCAAAGTATTGCCATCCAAGGGTGTGTTCAGATTTGGTAAGCGTGGGAAGCTCAACCCTCGCTACGTGGGACCATTTGAGATCCTTGATAGGGTGGGATCTCTAGCGTACCATTTGGCATTGCCGCCATCGGCACATCCAGTGCATGATGTGTTACATGTATCTTTGCTGATAAAATACGTGCCAGATGAGTCTCATGTGCTAAGTTATGAAGACATCGAGATTCAAGCAAATGGTACCTATGAGGAAATACATGTGCGTATTCTCGAACGCCGTGAGAAGCACTTGTGCAACAACGTGGTACCGTTGGTACGGATTTTGTGGTCCAAGTCAGGAACAGAAGATGTTACTTGGGAGACTGAGGAGGATATGCTTAGACGCTTTCCCGAGTTGTTTTCGGCCTAAGTTTCGGGGTCGAAACTTCTTTTAAGGGGGAGGTAATGTAATATCCCTCATTTTGTAAGGGTATTTTTGAAATTTTCTAACTCTCGTACTACAAGTCGGATTAAATTCAGAGAAGTTCGGACATTCTGTAATATGTTTGATCTCTCTAATATTTTTCCGAGTAGTATAAAATACATTCGACATATTTTCGGGGCTTAAATATTCATTCGGGTACGAATATATGTAACCCGGGGATTTAAACCCTTATCTTTGTCTTTTCCCCGGCGAAAAGAGGCAGAAATGGCCTAAACTGCAACCGTGGTTTGGAAACCGCGACCGCGGTAAAAGACGGAAAACAAATGTCTTGTCAAGGCTGACAAGCGGTCACGGCCACGACCGCGGTTCAAAAACTGCGACTGCGGCATAGACAAAAGGCCAAAACCGTGACCGCGGCCAAAAAACTACGACCACGGCAAATATCCAGAATTCAGGCGTAGCTCGCCTGAGTCATCGCCCCTAGCCTGCCTCCAGTCGGGCGACGCAGCTGGCTGCTCCACCTCCTTGCTTGGCCTATAAATGGTGAAGATCTGGAGGAGAACAGAGCATAATCCGAGCTCAAACTATCCCCAAAAGTTCGTCGGAAAACTTGAAGCTTTCATCGGAAAATTATAAGCCCTCACCGGAGCTCCTTTGGTGGTATTGGTGGTTGCAAGGTGATGCTTTGGTGGTCCAAGGAAGCCTAGAAACCAAAGTCTTCATCAACCAAATCGAAGCGAGTCATTCCCGGTGAGGATTCTTTCTCTCGCAGTTGCCAGAGTTCATCGACCGCGACCACGGCCATGAAACCGCGACCGCGGTTGCCCAGCACTTGGCCGATTTTGGCCTTTTGCTTCGGGGCTTCGATCAGGACTTCGTTCGTTTCGATTTCCTTCGTATTCCTTTAGATTCATATATGTTGTTATCGAATCTAATTTAGGGTTCCACGATGGGTCGTTCCGTAGGGATTTGTGGCCTGAGTTCTGTCCCCGTTTCGGACCCGGAAACCCTTTGTCGTTAAGCTTTGTGCAAGCTTCATCTGATCTAAGGCAAGTGGCGGTTCTCTCTTGCTTATCATTCCATATTTCCATTAATTATCAATTGTTTAATTGTTAATTGTTAATTAATTTGGGATGATTTACTATTTTCGTTCAGAACAGTTTTGATAAATGATGTGATTAAAAGATGATATTATAATAGGTTGTATATCTGCTAGAACAACGCTATTATTCATATATGATGATTGCCACGATGGCATTAATGTGGATATTTACTGCGTTTGTAACGGTTTAGTTAGCACGAATATTCGTAGGAATGCTACTGTGTATCTCATTGTGAGTGCTAGTCGTTTCTTTATAACCTAGTGGATAGGATTTAGTTCCTACCATCCTTCGTTGGTCCTGACCATGCCCTTACTCAGGGTATGATGTGCACACAGCTGGTGCCAATCTTGGGGTTCATCCCTTCTACATCTCTTGTGAGGAGATGTCATCTCTTGGGGTTCATCCCTTCTATATCTCTTATGAGGAGATGTCTTCTCTTGGGGTTCATCCCTTCTATATCTGTTGTGAGGAGATGTCATCTCTTGGGGTTCATCCCTTCTACATCTCTTGTGAGGAGATGTCATCTCGTGTGGTTCATCCCTTCTACATCTCTTGTGAGGAGATGTCATCTCGTGTGGTTCACCCCTTCTAGATCTCTTGTGAGGAGATGTCATCTCATGTGGTTCATCCCTTCTACATCTCTTGTGAGGAGATGTCATCTCGTGTGGTTCATCCCTTCTACATCTCTTGTGAGGAGATGCCACCTCTTGTGAGGAGATAAGTGCTTTAGGAATTAAACAAGATATCTCTTGTGAGGAGATATTATAAAAGCCTATAACGTGATGCGCGTTTAGGAATTAAACAAGATAAGTGCTTTAGTGCACATGATTAATAAACCCGGGGGCGAGTAGTACAGCTAGGAAAACTCGTCTTTGATCAAAGTAAAGTTCTCTTTCCAATCTGGATTCGCATTGTGCGGTGAGGTTGGTCGAGAACCAAAACATCAAGTCATTTTAAACGCTTGTATGAGACTATAATGCTCCCCAACATTTGTCATGCTTACTTTAAGACTCAATTCGTTGGAGTCTTCTCTTGGTTTTTTTCGTTAAGACTCGTTCTTTTGGAATCTTCTCTTGATCATGTTGCTTGATATATTCCAGTAGGAGTATGGTGGTTGACTATCGTCATCGGTTGTGATTCGAGAAGCGATGAGTCTAACCTAATACGACTACTTAGAACCATTCTGTTTTAACCCTTGCATAGTCTTTCATTAGACTAACCAACCGGATTTATTCCTTGCATGGTTGGCTGGTGTCATCCGTCCTATACGGCACATCAGCTAAATTGCAGTTCCGTGAAGGCTAGAACGACTGTGAAGGCAAAGGGTGTTTTTGACAAGTTTATCCAGGTTGAGATCCTTGGCGGTGATCGTTGTGATCAAGACTTTATGTCATTTACTTTTTAAAGACTTCCGCTGTATTTCTGATGTATTTGGAATTATGTTGAAATTCTGAGACTATGGTTTAAATGAAAGTTATAATATTTGTATTATAACTGTTGTTTTATGATTTGTATAAACTGGTTAAGCCTTGGGTGACATCAGACAGAATGTCTGAGGTCACTGGCGGTAATACCTTTCAAGGATACATTTGGGGGGTGTTACAGTGGTGACCTCTGTTGAAATTCTTATTCATCACGACCCTGAGGATGATTCTGCTGATTCCCGTATCAAAGATTTGGGTGGTCTCTCCACCCTGGCTTGTAAGTGTTCGGAGTACGGGTCATATCTTGGTCTAGGGGGGCCGAAACCTCCAATAGCATTCACTTCAGCAGTAGGTTCAGGCAGTGTTGGGCACTCGTCAGTGGGGTGCAACGGATCATAACAGATTCTATAGGACTTAACTGCCCTTGCTGCATAGGGGCTCGCCCTTTTGGTAAATTTTCTTGATCCCTCAAATAGCTCAAATAACACTTCAAAAGCAGCAGCAAGTGTCTTGTTTAGAATATTTCCACCACAAGTCGCGTTCACCATTCTTCTCCCATCTTCAAGAAGCCCTCCACACAAATAAAGTACGAGGTCTTGGTCAGAATACCATGGTAGGGACAACTTGAGATCAACCTCTTAAACCTCTCATAATATTCGTACAACGTCTCAGTAGAATGCTGCTCAATGTTGCTGATGCTTCTATTCAGACTATTGAGCTTGGTTGCAGGGAAGTACTTCTCAAGAAAGGCTTTCTTCATCTTCGTCCATGTATCTATGCTTCCCAGAGCCAAATAATGGAACCAATCATTGGCCGCATCCTTCAGAGAGAAAGGAAAGGCCCTCAGCTTGATTTGGTCCTTAGTGACGTTCCTCGGCTTCATGCTGGAGCAGATAACGTGGAATTCAGAAAGATGCTTGTAGGGGTCTTCTCCATTTTGCCCATGTAAGTGGGGTAAAAAATGAATCAACCCAGATTTTAGCTCAAAATTCACGCCATCCGCAAGCTCTGGAAACTGCACAGCAAGCGGTTGCTGTGCCAAGTTCGGGGCAGTCAACTGCCTCAAAGTCGGTGTTTCTTCAGCCATTTCTATATCAAAATCAAAAAGGGAAGAGTCAGTAGCACGGGTGTGGACCATAAGATAGGTCCACACAAAAGTTGGCACAAAAACAAACACAAAGAAAAATTACAACTTGCCTCCCCGGCAACGGCGGCAATTTGATAGAGGCTAAAGTCGTGATGCCTAATCAAAATAAATCCTCAAAAACCTAACTAAGTATAGTAGACAAGCAATGGTCGAATCCCACAGGGGGAAAGTAATCTTTCTAAATGCACAAATGTATGCCAAAGTAACAAAGGGGGTTTTGTTGATTTGTTTGCAATTAAACTAAATAAAGTAAAGCAAATGTTGTAATCAATTGGGAAAAAGTACTTAGCCATACAAATATCCACCATTCATTTGATTGGTTGATCCTAGATTATCTCTATTCCTTCTTATGAATGTTCTATTCCTTTTCTTAAGTTATAAACATGACAAACAGACCTTGAGTATACTAACTATCAAATAACCAGGAAAACCTCCAGATTCAATTCAACAGCAGCAAGAAGCACAAGAATTTCAATAGATACATGCAAGTGTAGCAAACAGTCTTAAAATTGCATGCAATTAATTCCCTCTACAATAAACCAGTCCAAACAATTCTTAGAATATTACAGTTGCTACTCATGAATTAGGTAACTCAAACAGTAATTACCAAACTCTAGCAATAGAATGTAATAACCATAAATGTCCTAACTCCTGTTTTGTTAGCAGAACGAATTAGGCATTTTTTGTAAACTCGATAAGAATCATTTGAACGTATTAAGATACGTTTATTAAGTTTTTGGGTCTTAAAATATTTAAGGAGTATATTTAGCAAGGATGCAATCTGGTCCGGGAAGTTTAAGACCCGCGATCAAGGTCCAAGAACTCCAGGCACGGCATTGCCCGTAATCGCGGCTAAGCAGCCGCGAGTGCAGCAATGTCCGCGACCGCGGTTCACCGTCGCGGGCGCGGTTCACTACCGCGGGCGCGGTTTTGGCAAAAGGCCAAACCGCGATCGCGGTTTTCTGCTTCGTCTTCCTCCGCCTCTGTTCTGAGACGCCAACGTTCTGGTTTTCGGCGTTTCCTTCCGCGTGTAACCGGCTGGGGAGGTGGAGCGGTTGAGCTAACTTTCACTTAATGGGGAGAGCCCCATCTCACCCTATAAATAGGGGCAGTCATTCCCTTCACAAATCACATCTGCAGCCAATCTCCTCTCTCTCGTTTTTGTGTCTCGCCGGAGTTCTTGAGCTCGTCGGAAGTGTCGCCGGTGTTATAGTGGTTGCAGGAGGAGTCTTAGAGGATGGGAAGTAGTAGTGGTCATGGTGAGCCCTCGTCCGAAGCCAAGAGGTGGTTGTTCGTCCGTCGGTAAGCCTCGAAACGAACTTGGCCCGTGTCGGGATGGAGAACCGCGACCGCGGCTCCATCCACCGCGACCGCGAGTGTTGCCCACAAAACCGCAACCGCGGGTAGGCTAACCGCGACCACGGCTTTGCCCAGCAAAGCGCGATTGCGGCCAGGCTATCCGCGATCGCGGCTTAGGCATTTCCTTTTGTAAATTTGTTCGTATTTCAGTAACAAACCTAATTATGGTATTTTGTGCCTCGTTTCGCGTGCGTCATCGGAATGGACCTTGGAACGTCGGTGGGCTTCGACGGGATTTCTAGTAGGCTATGAGCGTGTGCCTAGTATTCCCGACCCGCAAACCTTTTTTCGTCGAGATTAAGGCAAGTGGCGGTTCGCTCTTGCTTATCATTCCATAATTCCTTTGATTATCAATTATTTGATTGTTAATTAAAATGGGGTGAAGTGTTGTTTTTGTTTGGGAACAATTTTATAAATGATATGATGATTATTAGATGATATTATTATAGGTTGTATATATTGCTAGAAACAACTCTATTATACCTGTTATTACCGTAATGGTTTTGTTGTGGATTTACATGTAAACTTAAATGCTAGATTAGCACGAGTAATCGTAGGAATGCTAATTCCGGATGAGGATTAGTAGTTTCTTTATAACTCGGTATTAGTCGAAATAATTCTCTAATACTTTTAAGGTCATGATCCTTACTTATTATCCACCCGTTAAGGATTAGAGGTGTTACGCACAGTGCTGGTGCCATTGAGTTGGCGTATGTCACCCTGTGTTATTCTCGTTGTCACTCGAGATCATGATAAAATTTTAACATGAATATACGTCTTGTAAATAAATAAGATAAGTGCGGTTATGCATATAAATAATATACCCTCGGGCGAGGAGTACAACGTGGAAACCGCCCGGACTTCGGTTAGAATAAGTCTTCTTTCCAATCTGGATTCGCATTGTGCGGTGAGGTTGGTCGTTGACCCAAACGATCAAGTCGTTTTTAAATGCTTGTGTGAAAACTATAATGTTCCCAAACATTTGTCATACTTTCCCATAAGACTGAGTTCCTTTGGAGTCTTCTTTTCAGTGCATGTCTAAACTTTAATCATTCCATAAAAGTTTTGGGTTATGTATCGTTCCTTCGGTTGTTATTCGAGGGACAATGATAGTAAATGGTTACGATCGCTAGAACCATTCTGTTTTCACCCTTGCATAGTCTTTCATTAGACTAACCAACCGGGTTTTATTCCCTGCATGGTTGGCTGGTGTTATCCGTCCTATACGGCACATCAGTGGTTGGTTCCCGAAGTCTTGAAGTAACCAGTTGCAGAAGAGGCTTGCAGTTGAACATTTAAGTGTCAGTGTTTTAAGGTTGTTAAGTATTACTTTAATATATATTTTTATAACCTAGTCATGTAATAGGTTTATTTTTAAAGTCTTCCGCTGTGTAATTTAAAGTCTTCCGCTGAAATTTCACTCTATTGTAAAATCGTCACTTCTCATTTAATGAGAAGCATGTTAATAAAATGTTGAGTTTTATTTAAATATGTCTTCCGCTGTTTAATCTTTCGTTATTTAATATACTTATTTAAGCTTAATTGTTCCGATTAAAGCCTAGGTTGACTTTGGACAGTAACGTTTGAGGTCACTGGCGTGTGGCACTACCGACATAAGTCGGGGTGTTACAATTATGGTATAGGAGCAATGGTTTTAAAATTCTTGGCCTATAGTTAGGTTTGATAATTTTCGAAAATTAATTTCGAAACTATTTTAAACCTATTTTCTAGCTAAAAGGAATTTCGAGAATTCAAATGTTAAATTTAAAAATTTTAATTATTTCTTGGGATTTAAAATAATGATTTAACTATTGAACTTCAAAAGTTATTTATAGTTGGTTTATAAATGGCATGTTAAGCGATTAATTTAAGTTTATGATTGTAACTTTAAAGTGCGATTTTTGGTCTTAGTAAGAGTTTTTGTGATAATCGTATCACTAGTTTGAGAAACTAACTATATAAATAATTATTTTTATATATGAGGTTTGAAAGTATAAAGTATAAAGTTTGAAAGTATAAATTTTAAATAATAAGTGGTTTTTCAAACTTCTGCAAGCTTCAAGTTGTTACTTATTCCTTAGATCCATTCTTAGGAATAGTGTCTATTCTTAGGTTTAATGTCATTTAAAGGTTGGCATTTCTCCTAGAGTACCCATTATCAAGTAAAGAGAAGAAGATCGTTTATGTGGTTAATGGTAGAGGGTTAGTCAGACTGATATAAAGTTATTAGTTTGGACCCTTACATTTCGTATCATAACGTATTTGACTAAGTGTCATATTCAAGTTGGAAAAATTATAAACTAACGTTATGGTTCACCAACAGATGGTGAACACAAGGAACACAGTCTGTGCTGGTGCGGGACCGAGTAACAACCCAAGGCTGAATCTGAGGAGCGCCGCTAATCAAGGGCAGGAGAGCGAGTCTGTCTCTCACAATAACCCCGCAGACGTTGGCCAAGTTTAGGCTAATCATCCGGTAGTGTTGGATGCCGCAACTAAAGAGGCCATTCGTGGGTTTGTTATGTAGACGGTCACCGATATGATTCGGTCAATTGCACTGCAAGAACAGGGTGGTCCAGTTCCTCAGGTTGTTCCTGAAATTCAGGAGCCAGTGGACCACGTACCTCAGGTCGATGCCGTCAGGAACAGAGGGGATTACGATCGAGCCTTGAAGGCTGTGAGCTCAATGAGGCATGACAGCTATGATGGTACTAGAGAACCGGTCAAAGTGGCGTATTGGTTCTCGCACATGGAATGACTGTTCAGGAACGTGGATTGCACTGAGGCTGAGAAAGTGTACATTGCCTCCCTTCAACTCAAGGATGTAGCTAGCGAATGGTGGGAGAGCACTGGTTTAGCTGATCATCCCGGATTGAACTGGGTATGTTCAAAACAAAGATGACTGGCCGTTTCTTTTCCCGTGCTATGAGGGAGGAAAATCATAAGGAGTTTCTTTACCCTAAGACCGAAGGGTTGAAGGTGACTGAGCTTACAGCTAAGTTCAATCATCTGTTGCAATATGTTGGGCCAGAAGTGTCGAGTGAAGAGCAAAAGATCTGGTACTTCCATGGATGGATGAATCCAGAAATCAAACCTCTTACGGTGCGTCACGGTTGTTCTACATTAGAGCAATATGTGGATGCAGCCTACAAGATAGAGGTTATACTGGAAGAATCCGTCCAAAAGCGGGAGAAGCAGGTTAAGGGAAGGGGTGGGCAACAGGATTGCCAGGTTGGTACATTCAAGCGACCGGCATCGCCCACCAAGTTTGAGAAGTCTAGTCGCGCTAAGACTAAGACGACTCAGTCTGACTCCTCCAGAGGCTCAGGTTAGAGTAGCAGAGTGATTCAGTGCCACAACTGTGGTGAGGTTAGGCATAAAAGTCTTAACTGCCAAAAGGAAAAGAGGGTATGTTACAATTTTGGGAGGGAAGGTCACATGAAAGCATATTGTAGGCAGAGTGGTCAAAGACCAACGCAGTCTTACCAGGCCTCAAATGTTGGCATGGGCAAAGCCCAAAGCCAGGGATGTCCGCTCCGGAGCAATCTATTGCTCGTAATAAAGGCAAGGAACTCTGATCGATTAGTTATAACTTTTGTTAAGCCTTTTTAAGAATAAGGAGCGACGACTTGTGTCGATAGTCTCCATAGTTTAAGTATTACGTCTATTCAACTTTCTATCAGTTGTTTTAATGTAATATTTCGAATAATAAAGAAGTTTTTCATTGTTCCGTAAATTACTAGATTCGTTACTATTGCAAGTGGTTCGTTCATACGAGACTCCGTGAGTGCCAAAAATAGTTTATGTCACATGTGGATAAGGGCTATCAGGACTCATAAAGGAGGGGTGACATATGGGGCCTAGGTGTTCGTCCCCTACATGGTTAACACACCAGGGGCGACTCTATTATTGAATTCCTAGATCCATTCTTAGGAATCTCTCTTTATTCTTGGAGTAATGTCACTCGGTATGACATTAATTGCTTCCTTAGTTGAGCTGACGAGTGTTATCTCGTAAGTTGAGTTTTACCAAAATTCCTTAATGTAAAGGAAACAAATGTGTGTGGTTAATGCTCTATGGGATTAAGAGTTATTTCTCATATGTGTACCCTGAACATTTATTCTGGTAAAAGTACGTAAGAGTGGACTAATGTGAAGTCCAGAATGCCTAGTTGTGAGGTCATATTGTAGTCATCTAAGTGGATAGATTGCTGAGAAGAGAATAAATGTATAAGAGAGATAATTCATAAGGAATTCGTTTCTCAATAAGGACCGTACTCTATTACGATCTTGAGTAAAACCTTAGAACCCAATGTTATGGTTAAGGAGTTTGTAAGTGAGTGTGCTCATTGTGGGCCTAGTAGTTTAAAATTTTGGAAAGGTTAAGGGTGTGAAGTCATAAGTATTATTTTGGAAGATTTATCTGAAGTTTCGTTATGAGGTTTTCTTAAGAGAAACGGTATAAGGATAGGAGGAGTATTAAGACGATTACGTCTTGGGTAAATAGTGAGTTTCGATAAAGCAAAAAGGGTCGCTTGATTTTGGATAATGAATCGTATGAGGACGATTATGTGTTTAATGATTTATGGTGATTAACAACTCAGTTGGTTGAGTTGGTAAAGGTTGTTTTAAATTATAAGGATTTAGAGTACGTGATAACTTAAGTGGATGGAATTTTGTCTACGGGATTGGATGAAAAGGTGACCTACGTCTACTGAGGTGATCATATGACACATTTGGGTAAAACGAGGTTATAATCTGGTGGAATGGATCATTAAATCATGTAGAGATAATCGGACATAGGTTGTGGTGTGATTAATTGTGGGATCACATGCGTAAGGATTTTGAGTTAAGATGGCACAACGGCCAAATGTAATTAAGGTAACCAATGAAATAGGTGAGCTGAGTATGTAAGGGTAAGGCCTATATGACAAGTGAAGGTACTAAGTTGAGGTATAAGTGAGTTCTATGTATGTACCTTGAGGATCTGATCATCGAAAGGAAGTTAGTAGAAAAATGTTGTATTCTTCTGTTTTGAGGACATCGAGGTTTTTATGAGGAATTGGGCATAATAGCGAGAGATTATATTGGAGGTTATAATGGATACGCTGATTAAGGCAATGGTAATCTTGTGGATGATCATGTCGATTCTAGCAAGAGTAAAGAATTTAAGCAGTATGTTGTAAGGGGAATCATGATCGAATAAATAGTTCGACTTGGGTGATATAGGTTGCGAAGACCAAATTTATTTAAGGATATCAACCTAAGGAAGATAAGGTATGTACTCTAAGAGAGGTTATAAATAGAAAAGTTGTAAGAGAAATGCGTGTTCTCATGCTTAAGGTATAGCAAGTCTATTGTGAGGATTTTGGCGACTATTATCCTAAGGTAATGATGATTCGCGAATGTAGTCGCGAGTTGTTACAAGTGTAGCACATGGAGTTAAGATATGCGAGATAGTGGTATGGTTGAGGAAACATATCGTTTTCCTTGGAACAAGTACAAGGATGAAATGATTAAGGATATTAAGTTCAGGTAGTGAGATTTATGGTGAAACCGGTCCCTTTACTTTAGCGATGTTAGTTTCGGGGTCGAAACTATTTTTAAGGGGATAGTAATGTAATAATCCTTATGTTACCATAGGGGTAATATGGTAGAATGTATGTCTCGTGAAAGCAGGTTATAGAATTTCCTTAAGTCGTGAAGGGTCTAAATTATGGTTAACCTTACATTAACTGTAGATTGAACCAACTTATAAGATTTTAACTTAGAAATGCTTGAACCAATTTACAAAGTGTTAAATGGGTTAGGCATGGTTAAACTTATAAGTTTGGATAACTTATTATAAGATCGCTTGTCTGAGCTATCTGAGGTGTTATCGGCCAAGTTTCGGGGTCGAAACTTCTTTTAAGGGGGTAGTATTGTAATAACCCTAAAAGTCATAACTCTCGTTTTGTTAGCAGAACGAATTAAGCATTTTCTAGTAACCTCAGTAAGAATCATTTGAACGTATTAAGATACGTTTGTTAAGTTTTTGTGTCTTAAAATATTGAAGGAGTATATTTAGCAAGGACACAATCTGGGCCCGGGAAGTTTAAGACTTGCGATCAAGGTCCAAGAACTCCAAGTGCGGCATTGCCCGCGATCGCGGCTAATCAGCCGCGAGCGCAGCAATGGCCGCGATCGTGGTTTACAACCACGGGTGTGGTTTTGGAAAAAGGCCAAACCGCGATCGCGGTTTTCTGCTTCGTCTTCCTCTGCGTCTGTTCTGAGACGTCGACGTTCCGGTTTTCGGCGTTTCCTTCCGCGTGTAACCGGCTGGGGAGGTGGAGCGGTTGAGCTACCGTTCACTTAATGGGGAGATCCCCATCTCACCCTATAAATAGGGGCAATCCTTCCCTTCACAAATCACAACTACAGCCAATCTCCTCTCTCTCTCTCATTTTTGTGTCTCGCCGGAGTTCGTGAGCTCGTCGGAAGTGTCGCCGGTGTTGTAGTGGTCGCCGGAGGAGTCTTGGAGGCTGGGAAGTAGCAGTGGTCGTGGTAAGCCCTTGTCCGAAGCCAAGAGGTGGTTGTTTGTCTGTCGGTAAGCCTCGAAACCGACCTGGCCCGTGTCGGGATGGAGAACCGCGACCGCGGCTCCATCCACCGCGACCGCGGGTGTTGCCCAGAAAACCGCAACCGCGGGTAGGCTAACCGCGACCGCGGCTTTGCCCAGCAAAGCGCGATTGCGACCAGGCCATCCGTGACCGCGGCTTAGGCATTTCCTTTCGTAAATTTGTTCGTATTTCAGTAACGAACCTAATTAGGGTATTTTGTGCCTTGTTTCGCATGCGTCGTCGAAATGGACCTTGGAACGTCGGTGGGCTTTGACGGGATTTCCAATAGGCTGTGAGCGTGTGCCCAGTATTCCCGACCCGCAAACCTTTGTTCGTCGAGATTAAGGCAAGTGTGCTTATCATTCCATAATTCCTTTGATTATCAATTATTTGATTGTTAATTAAAATGGGGTGAAGTGTTGTTTTCGTTTGGGAATAATTTTATAAATGATAAGATGATTAAAAGATGATATTATTATAGGTCGTATATATTGCTAAAAACAACGCTATTATACCTGTTATTACCGTAATGGTTTTGTTGAGGATTTAAATATAACTTAAATGCTAGATTAGCACGAGTATTCATAGGAACGCTAATTCCGAATGAGGATTAGTCATTTTTTTATAACTCGGTATTAGTCGAAATAATTCTCTAATACTTTTAAGGTCATGATCCTTACTTCTTATCTACCCGTTAAGGATAATAGGCGTTACGCACAGTGCTGGTGCCATTGGGTTGGCGTATGTCACCCTGTGTTATTCTCGTTGTCACTCGAGATCATATTAAAAGCTTAACATGAATATACGTCTTGTAAATAAATAAGATAAGTACGGTTATGCACATAATTAATATACCCTCGGGCGAGGAGTACAATGTGGAAACTGCCCGGACTTCGGTTAGAGTAAGTCTTCTTTCCAATCTGGATTCGCATTGTGCGGTGAGGTTGGTCGTTGACTCAATAGAATCAAGCAAATACCTATCTACTTCATGACCTACAACCAAGTCTTCACCTTCTTCAAGTTATTTGTCCCAATCCTCTAACATAGCCTTCTTCTTTCCAGTACACACCACCTTTTCCTTTGCATTCCTTCTTCCCTTACTACTTATTTCATTCCCAACTGAAGTCTCTGAATTTCTAGACTTTTGTGAACTCCTACCACCCATAGAATTCCCATACTGGTCACAAAGCCTAATCAATAAATCTTTCAAGTTGTCTGCCCTTTTCTTAACCTCGGCCTTCTCCATGTTTAACATCCTTTCAGCTTGTCTCTCCAAGGACTTGAGCTTGTATCTTGGATCAAGAACTAGAGCTACCAGGAAGAGTGGATTGATGTCATCCAGAGTGCTAAAATACTTGTTGAATTTTGTTATCATCTTCTTTGACATGTCATACAAGATGTGATCAACTTCACTACTGTTTTCATCTAGTGGGTTGGTAGACAAGTCATCTAGCTCAGCTTTGATGCTCACTATGTCATGGAATGCAGAATGTGCAGTTGGCTCAAGTGAAGCACTCAAATTCACTGTGACTTGGAAGAAAACCCTAAGAAAATTGACAAAACACTCTGCCTTTTCCCAATCTACATCCTTAGGTGGCCCAACTCTCTTTTTTCCTGGCCTCTGAGCTTGAGTTTCCTCTTCTTCATCATCTAACTCCTCTTCCTCATTGAAACAGCTTCTGTAATTCAATGGATCATCATCTTCCATCCTCTGAAAAGCCTTCTTCAATTCTATAGCAGTGTCCAACATCATGTAGCTTGAATTCCATCTTGTTGGGACATCAAGAATGCAAATCTTCTTGCATTCAATCTTGTCCTTCTCCACACACTTCTTAAATGCCTCTGTCCTAGCAGCAGAACTCCTAACAAACCTAATGGCATTTCTTATTGCAGCAACTGAGCTTTCCATCTCTCTCAAACCAGACTTCACAATTAAATTGATGACATGAGGAAGACATCTCACATGCAGAAAATCTCCTCCACATAAGGGCCTCCTATCCCAACCTAACATCCTCCTCCTAACATAATCAATAGCATGCTTATTTGGAGAAGCATTTTCCACTGAAATAGTTAGCACCCTCTCAATTCCCCACTCAATTAATGCATCCTCAAGGATTTTCCCACTTGTATTCCCACTATGGTTTGGAATAACACAAAACTTAAGGATTCTTTTGTGCATTGTCCAACTAAAATCAATAAAATGTGCAGTGATCACCATGTAGTTAATGTTTTGACAGCTTGTCCAAGTATCAGTTGTTAGACAAACTGATACTGACTGCAATTCCTTCTTCAACTCTAGCTTATTTTCCTCATACATCCATAGAAAATTCTTAACAATTGTCTTCCTACAAGGCAAGACTAACCTAGGAACAGCAACTTCACAGAAATGCTTGAATCCAGACCTCTCTATAGCACTAAATGGCAATTCATCAATCACAATCATCCTAGTTGCAGCATCTATACAAGCTTCTTGTGACCATACCCTAGTAGTTAAATTCTTAAAACCTTCAACCAATTCAGAACTCAAATGACCTTGTTTCCCATCCTCCAAAGACACACAACCTAAGCTACCAGGATAAGCCTTGCAATGAATTTCAATATGCTTCTTAAGAGATGAAGTACCATTACCTCTAGAATCATAAGCAAGGACTGTCTTGCAGTGTAGACACTCAGCTTTCTTTGTTAACCCGACTTGCTTGTTGACTCCATCGACCTCAGCAATTATTGGCTCATCAAATTTGTTGAAATGCTCCCAGACCTTCGAGCGCAACTGAACAGCCTTCCTCTCCCTCTTTCTCTTCGAAGGTCGAGTTGGAACAATCGACTTCGCCTTCGCCTTCGAAGCTTTGATTGCAACAGCAGCGGCAGCAGTGGTTTGTTGATTTTGTTCCTCGCTATCACTTGAACTAGTCGAATCTGAACCAGAAAGCTCTTCGAGTCGAATTGGTGTGTTTGACGCTTTTGCCATTTCAACGAAATCGATTAGGGAATTTCAAATTGGGGCTTTGAATTTGGGGATTTCAACGAATAAGGTCTCGAATTAGGGCTGGGTTGAACAATTGAATCAATTGATGAACAATTGGGAAGAATTTGGAAGAGATTGAGATGGATTGAGAGGGGTTGAGAGGATTTAGGTTTAGGGACCGAGAGAGTGGCGGTGAGGAATTAGGAAAATGGTGAAAAAAATTACAAGAGGTATATATATATTTATTTATTTTTATTTATTTTTATTTAAGAATTCGGTAAATCGGTTCCAGGTGAAAACGAAATAACAAGAACTGTACCCGAACCGTAATTTTGCACTGAAAACCGAACCGTAGCCAAATCGCATCATTTGTTACTCATAACCGAACCGAACCGAACCGAATTGAGCGGTTCGGGTCGGTTCTTCGGGTACAAAGTCCCAGCCCTACTTCCCATGACTTTCAGAAATATTGCCAGGAGCATGGCATACGACATGAAAAGACAACTCCGGGCACTGCATAACACAATGGTGTTGCAGAAAGGACAAACAGGACCATCATGGAGAAGGTCAGATGTATGATGAAGATGGCGAATCTTCCTAAGCCATTTTGGGGTGAAGCTGTGATGACTGCTTGCTATCTGATGAATAGATCTCCATCAGCTGCTTTGGATTTTGATATTCCTGAGAGAGTTTGGTCTGGAAGAGACATTTCATACTCTCACTTGCGGGTCTTTGGCGGTAAGGCATTTGTGCATGTGCCTAAAGAGCAGAGACAAAAGCTGGACGATAGAGCAGTTCCATGCACTTCTCTAGGCTATGGAGATACTGATTTTGGATACAAGTTGTGGGATCCAGAAAGGAAGAAGATGATAAGGTCCAGGATGTGATCTTTCACGAAGACAAGCTATTGTCAGATTCTGAGACACTAGAGGAAGTTGATGAGCTTCCAATTTACTTTCCCTCTCATTCAGAAGGGAATGAAACAAGTGATGAGTCTTCTTCAGAGAATGACACATATGAGATTCGTGCGTCAGATGATGTATTGCCAGATGCTGAAACTAGTGAGGGTTCTGAGTAGGGGGGCTAGAAGAGAGTGAAGAAGCAATTGAGCTCAGAAGGTCAAAAAGAGAATGTCGTCCGTCAACTAGATATCCCTCGTCTGAGTATGTTGCGGTTACTGAAGAGGGGGAGCCTGGAAGTTTTCAAGAAGTGCAGAACCACAAAGAAAAAGCTCAGTGGGTGAAAGTCATGGAAGAGGAGTTAAGTTCTTTGAAGAAGAACAACACATATGAGCTAGTGAAGCTTCCAAAAGGAAGAAAGGCGTTGAGAAACAAGTGGGTGTTCAGGCTAAAGATGGATGAAGACAAACTAGTCAGGTACAAAGCCCGACTAACTGTGAAAGGCTTCAGTTAAAAGAATGGAGTTGATTTTGATGAAATCTTCCCGCATGTTGTCAAGATGAGTTCCATCAGAGTAATCCTTGGCTTAGATGCAAGCATGGATCTTGAACTCGAGCAATTGGATGTGAAAACTGCATTTCTCCACGGTGATTTAGATGAGGAGATTTATATGGAGCAGCCAGAGGGGTTTGAAGTAAAAGAAAAAGAGCACTTGGTTTGCAAGCCGAAGAAGAGATTATATGGACCGAAGCAAGCTCCCAGACAGTGGTACAAGAAGTTTGATAGCTTTATGGTGAATCATGGCTACACCAGAACAAGTGCAGATCATTGTGTTTACTTCAAACGTCAGGAAAACGGTAAGTTTGTCATTCTTCTTCTTTATGTGGATGACATGCTCATTGTGGGACAAGATAAATCCCTTGTTGATGCTTTGAAGCGGGATTTGAGCACTTCCTTTGATATGAAAGACTTGGGACAAGCACGCCAGATATTGGGCATGCAGATTACTCGTGACAGGAAAGCCAGGAAGATATGGTTATCATAGGAGAAGTATATTGAGAAGGTTCTGAGTAGGTTCAAAGTGGAAGATGCTAAGCCGGTTATTACTCCTCTTGCTAGCCATTTCAAATTGAGCAAGAAGTCATGCCCGTATTCAGGTGAAGAGAAGAAGAAAATGGCCACCATTCCTTATTCATCAGCAATTGGTAGTTTGATGTATGTTATGGTGTGCACAAGGCCAGATATAGTTCATGCAGTTGGTCTTGTTAGTAGGGTCCTTGCTAATTCTGGAAGAGATTAATGGGAAGCTGTGAAGTGGATCTTCATGTACTTGAGAGGTACTTCCAAGATGAGCTTATGCTTTGAAGGAGCTAAACCTATTCTTGAGGGTTTCACAGATTCAGACATGGCAGGAGATCTCGATGGTAGAAAGTCGACATCGGGGTACTTGTTTACTTTTGCAGGGGGAGCTGTCTCGTGGCAGTCTAAGTTGCAGAAGTGTGTTGCTTTGTCCACGACAGAGGCAAAGTACATTGCCATGACATAAGCAAGAAAATAGATGCTTTGGGTGAAGAGATTCCTTCGAGAACTAGGTCTGAAGCAGGGAGAGTATGTGGTGAACTGTGATAGTCAGAGTGCTCTTGATTTGAGCAAGAATGTCACATACTATTGCCGAACAAAGCATATTGATGTGAGGTACCATTGGATTTGAGATGTTGTGAGTGATCATCAGATGAGCTTGAAGAAGATTCACACAGACAAGAATCCAACTGATATGTACACCAAGGTGGTGACTATTGACAAGCATCAGTTCTGCGCCAAGATGGTGGGACTGGTGCGCAAGTGAAGATCCTGAGATGACATGGATGTCTTCCCCTGGGCTGGAGGGGGAGATTGTTGGGCCTAAAGCCCATTAGTACAGCCCAAGTCTTCTTTGCTTAACATATATAAGCAAAGTTAAGAGCATCAGATGCAGCACGTGAGTGGCATCTCAAATTGGGCACAAGTTATTTGCCCTAGTTGCAGCCCCATTTGAGAGATTCAAAGGAACACACAAGTGAGGAGGGAGATTGGAGAAGAGCGGAGAGAAATTGGTGGAGAAAGTGAAGGCTTTTCCTTGTCTACACCTTGGATCGTTCATCTCTTGTCCCGGGAAGCCGACAATGGGTGTTTGTTGTAAGATACTCCTCTTTGGTTGAATCTAATCCCTAGTTACAAGTGTTTGTTGTTAGATTGGAGATTTGCTTGAGTTGATTCTCCATATCTTGTTATCTCCTGTGTGAGATTGGTATTGTATGAACACTTGTCCTCTATTTTGATGATTAGTGGATTTCATGCTCTGGTGGGCGACAATAAATTTTTTACCTCTCTTTAGGAGGGTTTTTGTAATATCTCTCATTTTTAGTAAGGGTATTTGGGTAATTTTTCCCAACCTTCGTTCATTAATTATTTTGCTTTCAGTGGAGTTTGGATTTTCTGTTATATCCATGATCTCCGAAATAATTTCCTGAGTGGTATAAAATACATTCGATGTATTTTCGGGACTTAGAATATTTATTTGAGTACAAACATATAATTTTCGGGGTTTAAAACCCATACCAATCTTATCCAGTGGGCAATCTTATCCTCCACGTACCAAACTTATCCCATTGCCAGCTTGCCCCTCCACTTGTTGCTTTGGTCGGTCCCCTGTAGAGAGGTTGGTCGGACCTTTGCCCCCTACTTGGGATACCTCCTTGGGCTATATAAGGTGGTGGGGATGAAGGGTAGAAGGACACCCATCTCGCACCTCCCTCACCGATCTCCCTCTCGTCTCACCCCTGCCTCCCACCTTGTCTCCGAGCTCCGCCTCAGCTCCATTCGTGCGACCCACGACGAGCCAGCCCATTAGCGTCGTCTTCCTCCTCGCGTCCCTCTCCGGTGAAGCACGTGGCTCACAGCATCCCGACGAGCCACCGCTCCTGGTCGAGCTGTTGTGCGTGCGAGCTCCTGCTGCTGTTGTGCTCGCCGTCACCGAGCAGACCCTCCTGACGCCGAGAAGGCCTTCGAGCCGCTGCTTGTGCTCCCCGGCGTCGGCGTCCCTCTTTCCCGGCGTGTCCATGGTGGAAGCCGAGCTCCCTGTTGCTATGTGTTGTTGTTTGAATTGTTGAAGACGAAGGAATAGTAGCGTGGGCCCCTGTTATATTGTAATAGGCCGAAAGCCCATTAAGCCTCTCAGTCCAGTTTTGACCTGAAATCATTCGAGCGGTATAATTTCGATACCCTTTCGTCCGTATTTTTCCTTAGGAAAATTTAATAAATATTTTTATGATTTAATATCATAAAAATTTATTAAATATAATTCCTTAAATTCGTCTGGTCAGATTAATTGATAGATAGTTAATGTGTCAGTTAGAACGTGATTTGTTGGATCGCGTGTGGACTCGTTTTCTGCTAGGACTATTCTGAAGCTTGAACCATATCCTTGGAAAGGATATTTTCCGTAGTCATCTCGTCTAGATTCATCGCCGAATCTACTCCAGGCAAGTGGCGGTTCGCTCTTGCTCATCATTCCATACTTTCATTAATTATCAGTTGTTTAATTGAGTAATTAATTTGGAATGATTATTGCGTTTGTCTGGAAATGGTTTTATTTAAACTGTTTCGGAAAACTAAAATATGATATTATAATAGGTTGTATATATGTTAGAACAACACTATTATGAATATATTTATGATCGTCTTGAGGGCATTTATGTGGATTTGTTGTGGACTATTGTTGTGCTCGAACTGTTTAGTTAGCACTAGTAGTCAGGAACGTTACTCGGACTCTGCCAGGTCCAGTCGTTTCTTTATAATCAGGTAGAGAGGTGGCTCGTCCCCACCTAATACCATTTTTACGGTCATGACCCAACCTCCGGTACACGATTATAGAGGTAGGTGCACTTAGCTAGTGCCACAAATTCGGGATTTAGTCCCTTCGGTATGCGTCACTCTAGACGAAACGCATATCAAGATGTATAGGTTCCGTTGGGAATATAAATACATTTAAAAGCCTATAACGTAATGCGCATTTTGGAACATAATAAGATAAGTGCCGTTGTCGCACATGATTAATAAACCTTCGGCGAGTAGTGCAGCTAAGCGAATAGTGCAGCTAGGAAAGCTTGTCTCGACTTTTGATCAGAGTACGTTCTCTTTCCAATCTGAATTCGCTGTATGCGGTGAGGTTGGTCGTGAACCGAAACATCTAAGTCAGCTTTTAAAATCGCTCGAATGCGATACTGTGATTCTTTAAATATTCCAGACTTTGTCATACTTCGTTAAAGACTCGATCTTTTGGAGTCTTCTCTTGGATATTCCGATAAGATTCGCTTCAGTTGGAATCTTCTCTTGTGCGTGCCTTTTGTCATATTCAAGTAGAGTATGGTGGTTGACAAGCGTACTCGACTATTATTCGAGAGACGAGAAGTCTAACCTAATACGACTACTTAGAACCTTCTGCTTTGTGCCCTTGCATGGTCTATTCATTTAGACTAACCAACCGCAATTGTTATCTGCATTGTTGGCTGGTGTCATCCGTTCGATTCGGCACATCAGATAGAGCGAAGATATGAGGAGACTAGAATGACTATGAAGACGACGGTGATTTTTGGATGTTTTAATAATTATCTTTTAATCAGGTTGAGATCCTTGGGCATGTGATCATTACGATCACAATCCTTTTTGTAATATTTCAAGAAAGACTTCCGCTATAACTTATTTACTCTGTTATATATTTAAAAGACTTTCGTTGTACTTTGTTTAAACTCTGTGTTTGTCCTATTCGGGATTGGGATGTAATCCCGGGACTCATGTTTTATATGAATAATATTATGATTTTGTATCATAAGTGTTTCATGATTGGTATTTAAATGGTAAAGCCTGGGGTGGCTTCGGTGAGGAAAACCGAGGTCACTGGCGGTAATACATTTTCAAATGGGTTAAGATTTGGGGGTGTTATAGTTTTTCCCACTTAAATCTTGTGTTGATTTTGTGTATTATTTATGTTGTGGTTGTGTTGCTTGATTGTGCTTTGGTTTCTGCAATCTGGTTGGTTTGTTTGCCGAAAAGAGACTTAGGTTCTGCAGGTTCATTGTTTTTGAGCTTCCGCTGATTTGTTAGCAGGACCGAATAGTGACCGATCCCCAACATCATCAGATCAGATCTTGTTGAAGAGCACATATTGCAACAACGTATATTAAAATAATCCACTAGCACTAGCCATCAATGGGCTTGATTAATGAAGAGGATTAGAAAAAATATTACATGTACATAATTCCAGTAATAATACTTGCTTCAAAATTGCATAAGTTAACGACTTAAAGACTGGTTCTAGATACTTGTTTTATCGGCAACTTCTTCAGACTCATACTATACCAGAACCGCGACTCTTCTTTCTGACTTGGGCTGCACTGATAGTTCTAAAAGAGTGTATATACGGGCTTCACCCTCACATGTTCACAAAATATAAAGCAATCATGTCTTTTTTGGCTCAAGTATAAACTTGCCTGTTTTCATGTACTCAAGAAGACAACAATGATTCTCTATTGTGAGGCCTGGACAAGAATTCATGCTCACAACCACAAGGCATGACTGGTCGGATGCCTCCTGGGTTGAGGGGGAAGAGAATCTTGTAATAACCATCCATTATCTCTTCAAAGTTGCACGTCTCTGCAACCTTTGGTATCTGCCTCATCGCAAACATACAAATGAGAATCTCATGAAACAATAAACCATCTTTGGATGCAAGATCATGTGTGTGTAAGGTGTGTCATTTTTAAACCTACTTGTATACAATGTTCTAAAAGTCGCTAGGCGAGAGTTGGGCGGTGAGGGGGGCCTAGGGCCTAGGCCTAAACGGATTAAAAATAATGCCTAATCCATGTGATTATTTGACTATGTTCTCCCAAATGCATTAATGTTTATAAAACCATGTTGAGATGTGGTTTAATATTTTATTATGGGCCTTATTTTATTTAGTCTAACCCAAAACTACGTTCACTATATTCGTCATCTCCTTAGATGTCAATGCTTCCCCAACATCATAGGCTTCTTCTCGCCTAGGCGGCCCGGGGCAGGTCCTAGGCGGGATTTTTAGAACACTGCTTATATACGACTAGAATCAATAGGTGTAGCAGCTTCAGAGAGTTGAGAATGCAATCTCATAGAAAACCGTCCATCCGGCTAATGTTTTGATAGTAGCTAAATTCAGATGTACAAGATGCAGTGCAATACTATTTATGTAATATAAGCTAATGATACTGGTAAGTGGTAACTCTTGAAAAAAGGACAGCATACCTGATAAATGTCGCGCATATAAGCATGAATATTTGGGTACTCCACCAATTTCTTCTTTGTACACTTAAACAAACCATTGTAAACAAGATCAAATCTAATCAAGGTAGTGAAGAGGCAGACATCAGCTAGTGTTAGCTGACCACCACACAGATACCGCGAGCTATCCAAATGGTCCTCCACCATGTCCAACGTACTAAACAACTCATTTACTGCCGTGTCATAGGCCTCTTGACTTTGAGCAAACCCGCATCTAGAACAAGAAGCCAGCAACATAATAATCAACCAAAGAGCATCATTCACACAGTAAACCAAAATCCCAAGAATAAGTTTATATTGGCTTTATAAACCAACCCTGTAGTCATTGCTGACCTGATAAGCTTATTTATGCTTGATGTGTAGATAAGGGCAGGAGTTTAGAGATGCAACGCACTTGGATTATAAGGAAGTTCCAATCCCTCTCATTCATTTCACAAATCAAAACATTCGAAATCTTGATTCTATGTTTTTTGGTACATGGAATTCAATTGACAAGAACGGCCTCTCATTCTCGTATAGATATATTTCGAATAGCAAACAGATTGGTTTAAACTGTTGTGTTGAAGAAAAAGATGAACAATACCTATAGACCCCATTGTTGACATAGGGGTAAATAAGCTGATTCCACTCATCAATATTGTGCTTGAGGTGAGGCGGAGCCAGATCCAGACCCGGATTCATGGCGAACTGATTGAACCCGGAATTGAAGAGCTGAATGATGTCGGAGCTCTCATTGCATACAACCTCGTTGGCGCGGACATCCCAGAGCATGGGGACGGTGACCCTGCCGGGGTAGGAGGCGCCATAAACCTCCCTGAGAGTGGGCGCGCCATTCGCCCTATCCCTGGTGGGAAGGAGCAGCGAAACCCTAGGCCCACGCCGACCCACAAAATCCCTAAATTGCCAGGAGCCGTCGAGGCCGGGGGAAGCAATTGAGACAGGGATGGCTTCTTCGAGGCCCTTGAGGGCTCTCACGATTAGGGTGCGGTGGGCCCAGGGGCAGGGCAGCCCCACGTAGAGGTGGAGGGCTCTGGCGTTGGGGGTTTGGGTGGGGTCGAGCCGGAATGGGGAGGCGGGGCGGGCGTAGGAGCCGGAGGCGGGGTCGGAGGGGGCCAGCTGGGACATCATCAGCTGCCACGTGGATGACCAGAGGGTGCGGGCGGTGGAGATGAGGAGCTGCGGTGGCAGGGATTGTCCCCACATCAGCTTCGTCATGCTTTTCAGGAGGCTTGCTTGTTGCTCTTGTCGTTGTGGGTGGTTCAGAGACATCCGGGGGCGCCGGGTGGTGGCGGCGTCGAGAGGGAGAAGGGAAGCGCTGGCTGGTGTTGCCATTTCGTTGGTTGAGAGCAGAACCGCTTCGCAGTTAGCAGTTGAGAGCAGTACCACTTGTTCTATGTTTCACACTCTATGCGGCGTCGTTCCCATCGTTGTCTTAAAATCAGCCTTTTCATTTACATAAAATCCATTCCGTATGGTATAAAATCCATTCACTAGGGACTTTGATGTTGCTATGTACGTAGGAGGCGCTTGCTTATATCAAGCAACATGCTAAGACGAGTGGAAATCCTAGTCTTAAGATGGATCGGATGTCAAAAACAAGCAAGCCATGCATGCAGTTTTAACCTGAATCATGCCAGGGTCCAGGCCATGCTTCTTCTGATTCTGAGCCTTTTCCACCACTAGTACCTCAATCGAAGACATGCCTTTGAACAAACTGAACACGAAATTAGGTTGAAAATGTGATGAAGGAAATACAAGACTGAAAAAACTCTCTCATTGATCACACTATTGGTTACAATGCATTAGCTAAAATAAGGAAGAAAACCAACTATTTATAGAAGAAGATGGTTCACTGAACCATATTCTGTTACAAGAAAAGAAGTGGGAAATTGAGTTAGAAGCAGCTGCAACTTCATAACCAATTGTCATGTGACAGCTCACGTGATGTATATGATATGCTCATATCCCCCTCAAGCTGGACGCAGAGAAGACACCAGTCCAAGTTTGGAAGATAGAAAGTGATGTTGATGCTCACCAAGAGCTTTGGTGAAAATGTCAACTAACTGGAGAGAAGACTTAACATGAACAATGTCAAGGAACCCTTCACGAACCTTGTCCCGGACAAAGTGACAGTCAATGCGAAGATGCTTTGTCTTCTCATGAAAGATAGGATTGGCAGCAAGATGTTGTGCAACACGATTATCACAATGGAGAGGAATGGGCAAAGGGATAGTGATGAAGAGATCAGAAAGCAAACCTTCAAGCCATACCAATTCACTAGTGACATAAGGCATAGCTCGATATTCACTCTCAACAGAAGGTTTAGAGAATGTCTTCTTCTTCTTTGTCTTCCATGAGATGAGAGAATCGCCTAAGAAGACACAATAGCCAGATAATGATCTGCAGGTAAAAGGACATGACCCCCAATCTGCATCTGTTTTGGCAGATAATGTCATGACAGAAGAGACAGGATAAGATAAAGCCATATGAATGGTTCTCTTCAAATATGTAAGCAAATATGTAGCTGCAGCCATATGTGGTTCACGAGGACATGACAAAAACTGAGTGAGTTGTTGAGCACAATATGTGATATCAGGTCTTGACAGAGTCAAGTAAAGCAATCGGCAAATCAACCTTCTATAAGGTTCAACTTCTAGCAAGGGATGACCTTCATCAGGAGACAATTTGAGATCCCGTTGCATAGGAAAAGGAGCACTCTTACACTATAACATATTCATATCTGTCAGAATATCTAAGACATACTTCCTCTGATTAAGAAGCAATCCATCTTTATTTCTAGAGATTTCCATGCCCGAAAAGAACCTGGCCAAACCAAGATCTTTAATAGTGAAAGCTTTATCCAAAGCAGTTTTGACAGAAGCAATTTCAGACTCATCTGTGCTAGTTAGCAACATATCATCAACATACACTGTAGGATTGAACGTGTTAGAACTCAAAGGGAACTGAAAGTTCAGTTTCTTAGCAGCGGAATATGTAATAACACAGATTCAAGACCAATTCCTTAGAGTGAGAACCTTTGATAACCAACTAGTTATCCAGGATAAAACTCACTACCTCTCTTTCAAGATGATTTGAAAGTCTACTTCTTTATTAATGCTTCAATTACAATCAACTAGGATAGAACACACAGATTAAAGACTTAAGACACACTTAAGATTCTGTACCTAGTTCGACCTAATCAAGCACACAACAACCAAGTGACTTACACAGTTCTTCTCACAAGAACAAGCTTTGTTTTCTCCTTTTGTAAGAAATGAGTGAATACGTAAGTTATTGAGAGAGTTTGATTGCTTTATTTATACATATTAACCATATAGAATTGTGATCTACAACTGGTTGATATGCACAAATGAAATTACCAAAAAGAAATCGGAAAAGATAATCTTTGTTACCAAATATCATCTCTAACGATTTTACACTTTTGTTTCCATAAAGATATACAAGGAATCCCTAAAGATATATGGAAACAAGGATATTCTAATCTTCTCTCTATAAGATAAGATCTACCCTAAACAGATCGGCCTCCGCTTCTTCAAATCTCTTTCCAGGTAAGCGCGGCTTCGGCATACTCTAGTTCTTTTCCTAGTTCCCAAATCTGGCGTCTTGGTCTCTGTCTTGTATTTCCGATTCCTGAGTTCCTTGTTTATTAACACATATGAAAATATTAATAGCAAAGTGTTTGTCATCGTCAAAACTAGGAAAAATGAGGAAGGAAACTTGGAAGGGAACCAGAGTTCCTAAAAGTTCACTTCCTAACATACACCAAGGCAACTGTAAAAGAATAACCTCTCTTCTTAACAAACAATGAATAATCCTGTTTTGACTGAGTAAAACCAATGTTGACAAGCAATTTATTCAATTCACAATTCCACTGTCTACTTTCTTGTTTAAGACCATAAAGAGATCTTTTCAGAAGGAAAACCTGACCAGGAGAAGCCTTTGTATAATCTTGAGGAGGTGTCATATAGACCTCTTCATCCAAAAAACCATGCAAAAAAGCATTATTGATATCCAATTGGTGAATCAACCAATTCTTGGTTGAAGCTAAAGCCAATATCACTCTAACAGTTGTAAACTTAGCAACATGAGAGAAAGTATGTTTATAATCCTTGTCTTTCACTTGGTTGTATCCTTTGGCCACCAACTTGGCCTTAAATCTCTCAACTGAACCATCTTGCTTATGCTTGACCTTGTACACCCATTTAGAATCAATAGCATGCTTACTAGGAGGCAGTGAAGTAAGAATCCAAGTATGATTCCTTTCAAGGGCATCCAATTCTTGCTGCATAGCCAACATCCAAGCAGGATCAACACTGTCATGTGCATAATGTGAAGGTTCAAAAACCTTAAAAGTATTAAACAAAGAATGTTTATATTCTGAAGACATGTGGCAAAAGGCATCATCCTGAAGCAAAGTAGAAGTATGAGACAATGACAAAGCAATATGAGCAGGTTGAACATGCAACAAAGGACACAAATAATCATGTAATCTGGCAGGTCATCTAATTTGTCTAACTGGCATGTTGACAGAGGGAATAATAGCAGGAACAATATCCATACTTATTGCAGCAGGGGAAGAAACAACAGGAGAAGACACAATCACATGAGACTCCACAGAAGAACAAGCAAAGTCTTCATCACCAGAAAGAGAAACCAAAGGAAGAGAAGGATGTGTTGGTAAAACAGGTTCTAGAGAAAGCTGCTTAAAAGGGAAAACAGATTCTCTAAATGTGACATGGTGACTAACAAAGCATTTCTTAGATTGAATATCATAAAGCTTATAAGCTTTTTGCCCAGGTGGATAACCAACAAAAATGCATTGTCTTGCAGTAGGTTGAAACTTATCTCTATGTGTCTTAGGTACCAAAGAAAAACACAAACAACCAAAGACCCTTAAGTCATCATACTGCACTAAAATCCCATTCAATACTTCAAAAGGAACTTTCCAGTTCAAAACAGAAGAGGGCAATCTGTTAATAAGGCATGTAGCTGTCAAAATACATTCTCCCTAGAATGTAACTGGTAGGCCAGCTTGCAGACGCAAAGCTCTAGCAGTTTCTACAAGATGTCTATGTTTCCTCTCAACTCTAGCATTCTGTTCAGGTACATAAGGAACTGACCTTTGATGTAATATTCCTTTCTGAGCAAACAAACACTATAATCTATGCTGCATGATTTCACTTCTATTATCAGACCTGAAAGCCTTAACTGTGCAATTAAACTGGTTCTCCACATAGGCCAAAAAACTAGAAATGACCCCAAAAACTTGATATTTACTTCGAATCAAGTATGTCCATGTGCACCTTGAATGATCATCCAAGATAGTCAAAAAATATCTAGCACCACATAAAGAATCAACTTTATAAGGACCCCACACATCTGAATGTATCAAATCAAATGACTTACTTGCCAAAGAAATAATTTTGTCAAATGGCAACTTGTGTTGTTTTGCCAAAATACAAATGTCACAGTTGAGTTATGATATATCACTGCACTTACAAGTTGGAATACGTTTCATTTTGGACAAGGAAGTATGTCATAGCCTAGAATGAAAAAGAGAAATTTCATCTAGCTTATTACAATCTCTGGGAGATGACTTATTCACGTCAACAACTGAGTTATGAGAAGCAGTCTTGAAGTACTATACTTGCAGTCTGTAAAGATCACCCTTCATGTGTGATGTGCCAAGGATCCTTTTACTGAAAATGTCATGTATCACACAAGTATTCTTGTGAAAAATACTCCAATATTCTGTAAATCAAAAGGCTTAGGAACTGACAACAAATGATGCTTAAAATCAGGCATGTAAAGCACATTCAGAAGCAACAACCCTTCAGTTAACAAAACAATCCCTGAATGAGTAACCATTTTGGCACTACCATATGACAAACCAATAACTAATGGCTTGAGAAAAACTTGCAAATCAGTAAACAAATTCTTATCAAATGTAATATGATTTGTCTCCCCTGAATCAACTATCCAAGTTGAATTAAGTTTACAAGAAGAAATTCAATTAGAAGAATGAATTTTACCTGCAAAATTCATTGAATGTTGACCATCTGAGCATCCTTCCATCAGAGCATCCTTCCATCATATTCTTGCCTTTCATCATTTTGCAAACTTCCTGAACCACAACATTGATGAATGAAGAATTCACTTGTCCTGAGATGTCTTCATCTGTATCAACTGGACTGTTTTGTTGAGCCACATTTGTCATGACTCTATTTCCACCACCAACAGTAGGGTATCGACCTCCAGTAGACGTAGTGTTTCCTCCTCTGTTGGTTGCATTTGGATTTTCAGTTCCATTACCCCTTGGTCCTTTATACCAGTCAGTAGGGGTGTTCATCCGGTCCGGACCGGACCGGATTTTTCCAAAAGTCCGGACCAGAGACCGGACCGAACCTATTCGGTCCGGTCTAGGACCAGTTTAGACCGGATTCTATTTTTTTTAAATTCTTATTTAAAATCTCTAAAAAAAACATCTAAAAAACATATATACTTCTAACTTATTAAATTAAGAAAAATATCTATAAAAAATACATATAAATCTCCAAAAAAGCATATAAATTAAAAAAAATTAAAAATTAAAAATCCGGTCCACCGGTCCGGACCAGTTTTTTTCGGGTTTGGACCGGACCGAAACCAGATTAAGGAAATTATTTGGACCGGAGACCGGACCGTATTTTCACCGGTCCGTTCATTTCCGGTCCGGTCCGATCGAGATTTGAACACCCCTTCCAGTCAGGATACCCCACCAATTTGAAACAGTTTTCCTTTATGTGGCATTTCTCATTACAATGAAAGCAAACTCTTTCCTCCTTGAACCTTTTCTTTCCAGTTTCATCAGGTTTTCCTTGACTCATTTTGTCAACTGCCAACACTTCATGATTAGTGCTAGATATGCCAACATTCACTGTGATTTCTTTCTGCTTTTCCACACGAGTCACCATGTGAAAAGATCTATTCACAGTTGGCAAAGGTTCAAGAGAAAGGATATGACTGGTAATCTGTTCATAAGCATCATTGAGGCTCATCAAGAATTACAACACCTTGGCTTTTGCCTCTCTTTCAACAATTTTTTTGAGAATACCACAACCACATCTGGCCATCAATCCACAATTACACAAGGTAATCCATCAATACCCTGCAGCTCGTCCCAAATTTTCTTAAGCTTTCCATAATAAACAGAAACACTCATATTTTCTTGCTTAATACTAATCAACTCTTTCTGTAATTGATAAACTTGCGGAGTACTAGATTCATCAAATATTTCCAGTAGATCATCCCATAATTCTTTCGTAGATTGCACATGAGTAAAAGTCTCAGAAATCTCAGTTATCATAGAGTTAATCAACCAACTCCTTATCATGTAATCACATCTAATCCATCTTGCCAAACTATCACCTTCATCATTAGGTCTAAGGCAAGATCTACCAATGAATCCAAGCTTTATATTGGATCCAAGAGCCATGATCACACTACGCCTCCAGGTAGTGAAGTTTGAACCAGTGAAATGGTTAAAAACCAATTGATTACCTGGATGATCGGGATTCAAAAGGAAAAGTGGATCGGAATAGCCTACATTAGCCACTGCTCTCTGATTTCTTCTCGGTTCATCAGCCTCTGCTCTCTGATTTCCCCTTGGTTCATCTTCTATATGATTATCCATGGATTCTTAACAAGAAACCTTCAAAGCTTTGTCCAATCTGCACAAAATGATATTCAAAAACACAATCGATCAAGAACGACCGATTAATGTGACAAAGCGGAAGAACTAGAGACAAATCGCTTGGATACCATTTGAACAAACTGAACACGAAATTAGGTTGAAAATGTAATGAAGGAAATACAAGACTGAAAAAATTATCTCATTGATCACACTGTTGGTTACAATGCGTTAGCTAAAATAAGGAAGAAAGCCAGCTATTTATAGAAGAAGATGGTTCACTAAACCATATTCTGTTACAAGTAGGGCCGGCCCTGGGCATGTGCAAAATGAGCACCTGCACAGGGCCTCTATTGTAAAAGGGCCTCCAGCTCAAATACTTTTATTACTAATAAAAAAGTGTATCCATGTATAACATGTGATAACTTGTTGTAATGTTAATTGTGATTTTAGACAACAAATAATTTCTCATCCACCAGTGTTCGAGCCCCCTCACTCCCACTTCTCTTCCTTATTTTTTCATTTTCTTTCTTTTACCAAGACAAAAATTAATTGTCTAGTATATATTTTTTAGCAAAAAGTAAAACAATTTCCATATTCAACACATTAAAAAAATTACGGGGCCTACCTAATATTTATATATAAATTTTTTAATATTATGATGTCATCTAGACGTGTATTATTTGAAAAATCTCTTTTATTTTGTCCATATTCTCCAATTCTTGATATTCAGATATTATTAGGTTTCTCTTTTTTATGCTTTCTAAATGCTTGAACTTGACTTATTAAATTCATTTGTACATATAAAATTTAGATGTGATTTTCTCTCTCTAAACTTTAAGTTACAAATTACGTAATTTATTATATGTATCAATACAATTTCACTTGCAAACACATTATTGTCCACATTAAATATTTAATATACCATATGTAATTTTAATAATTTAACAATTTTGATTGATTTTATCATGTATAAATTGCTCAATAATTCTAAAATTTGATTTAAAAAAATTAAAATTAAGGCCTCATATTAATATAAAGACAGGGCCTCCCAATTTGATTGAACGACCCTGGTTACAAGGAAAGAAGCGGGAAATTCAGTTAGAAGTAGCTGCAGCTTCATAACCAATTGTCACGTGACAACTCACGTGATGTATATGATATGCTCATAATCTCACATAAATAAATGAGCCACCAACTCCTCCTGGCATTCTACTATAATCAAAGACTTGTATATGCTCTCAGTTTTGGAAGCTACTCATTCCAGCATCACACTAAGGACAACTAACCACATTGTTCTCGAAATCATATAAAATTGTACCACCTTATGGAATCTCAAGGAAATACATGTCAATCAAACATATAGAGTTTGGAGAGTGTTAGGAAGTGAACTTTTGGGAACTCCAGTTCCCTACCTAGTTCCCTTCCCCAGTTTTCCTAGTTTTGATAATGACAAACACCTTTACTGTTAATATTTCCATTAGTGTGACAAACAGGGAACTCTGGATTCGGAAAGCACAAGACAGAGATGTTGACGCCAGATTTGGGAACTGGCGGAAGGAACTGAGGCTTGCTGACGCTGGAATCACTTGGATTAATATGTGAAGAGCGGCGGTGAGCTGTTTAGGGTTGATCTTTAGTTAGGGAGAGAACTATGAGATCTTATCCTATTTCCATATATTTTAGGAGCTTAAAGTTTATCTTTATGGAAACAAAACATGTAAAAATCGGTAAAGATTATATTTGCTAACAAATGTTATCTTTAACGATTACTTTTGATTATTTTATTTGGTTGATTCGGTTATTGGAGATTTGCTTCCTCCAGTAATTAAATCATATAAATAAAGTAATTAAAACTCTCTCATCTCTCACGCATTCATGAAGCTGAAGAATTCCGAGTGCTGTGAAGAAGTTATGCCAAGTTCTTTGAAGAAGAACTGAGTAAGTTGCTTGCTTGTTGTTGCTTGGTTAGGTCAAACTAGGTAGAGAGTCTTTAGTGTGTCTAAGACTTAAATCTGTGTGTTCTAGTTTGTTGATTGTAACCGAAGCATTAATACAAGAAGTAGACTTTGAAATCCTCTTGTAAGAGAAGTAGTGAGTTTTATCCTGGATAACTAGTTGGTTATCAAAGGTTTCCACTCTAAGGAACTTGTCTTGAATCTGCTATTGTTTACTTATTCCGCTGCTTAGGAACTGGACTCCCAGTTCCCTCGATAACTAATAAGTACGATCCTACAATTGGTATCAGAGCAGACGCTCTAGATTTGTGTTAGTTTACAGACTTCAAGATGTCCACTTCAAGCGAATTCAGTTTGGGAATCTCCATCAGCAAGCCCCACATCCGTAAGAAGGGAGAAGAAGAATGGTGGGAAAAATGCATGACCAACTACATCCAAACCATGGACTATCAGTGATGGCGCGTGATAGAAAATGGAAGCCTGAGTACTACACCATCAAAGAAAAAAATGCTAAAGCTCGTCAACTTATTCTCAATGGATTGACAAGAGAAGATATGGACAAGGTGATAGGAATCCCAACTGCTAAAGGGATCTGGACTGCTCTGAAGGACATGCATGAAGGCAGTGAAGAACTGAAGCAAAGCAGAAAGTTTGCTCTAGAAGGAGAATACCACACTTTCGAGATGCTTGAAACTGAGAACATATCTCAATATCACTCACGTTTCACAAGACTCATCACCAAACTCAATAATTCTGATGTGAAACTTGATGAATGGTCCAAATCCCTTGTTATCATCAATGGTCTTAACTCCAAATTTAGCCTCATCAAAAGAGTTCTGAAGACTACTCCTGGAATTCAAGGTCTCCCCTTGACTCAAATCGGGAAACTTGAAGTCGAAGAAAGAGAGGCACTCAAGGCGAGTTCTGCCAAGAAGATGGAGAAAGGAATTGCCTTAAAAATCTCAAAGGCATTCTCTAGGCTGGAAATGGAGGAAGAAAACTCCGACCTTGAAGATGAAGAGGACGAGATGACTGCCTTGGTTACCAAGCATATCAGAAAGCATTTCATCAAAGGAAAGTTCTAGAAAAACTTCCAGAATAAGGATCTCTCTGAATATCAATGCTATCAATGCAAGGAAAGGGGAGATCTGGCAAGGAACTGCCCTAAGAACACCAACGACGATGACCAGTCTCAACATAAGAAGGCTCTCTTTGCTACCTTCGGAGATGACTCAGAAGACTCCGAAGAGGAACTGGAGACAAATGGAACTACTAGAGGCAGATGTCTAATGGCCAAGGAAGATTCAACTGAATCAGACGACTCCGAGGTATCTTCTTCTGACTTTACCAAGTCTCTTCTTGAATATGATAAAAAACAACTTGTCAAGATAATTAAGAAACTTGGAAAGGAAACTAGTTCCCTACAAGAGAAACTGGAAGAATATGAAGATGAAATTTCCTATTTAACCACTGAAAACTCTGTATGGAGTAAAAAACTTGAGGAAACTGAGAAATTACTGGCTAATCTTCTAAGAAAGTGTGAGTCTTGCAAAAATGTTAAAAAGGAACTCATGCATGTTGATAACCTCCCAGTTCCCACTACAGACTCTGAAAATAAGACTTCATCCATGCTTAACGAAATCATGAACAAACTTGATCATCTCACTCACTCTATAAATGAAAAAACTGTGAATCAAACTGTTTTTGTTAAGCAACGTCACGGTCTTGGTTACTCTGGTAAAAACGATTATGTGGAAACATGCTCTGCTGAGAATGAGAAACTAAGAAGGGAACTAGCCGAGAAAAATGAGTTTCTCAGTGGTGCGTTGCAAAACTCTCGCGACAAAGCCCGGTTCCTAGAGGAGAAGGTAAAAGTGCTTGAACAAAAGCCCAAAGAGAACCAAACTTGGTTCAATGGTCAAAACGCTCACAAGATATATGTTGCCCAAGCTCAGGGAACTAAAGGTAAGAAAGTTAACTTTGAGCAAAGAAAGCAAGAAAGACCATTCCGATCTGGTCATGGTAAGTATGGTCATGTTGTCTATAATCGTGTTTGCCGGCATTGTGGTAAGAATGGCCACTATATTCATGAATGCATTCACAAGAAAAGACAAATGGAAGAAAATGCTAAAAAAAGGAACCAGAAAACAAATAATAAGAAAAGGACGCATACCATTAATGACTTGAATGATCCTTATTATTTTGTTCCTACTTCTAACCCACACATAAGATATCAACCTCATTCACCCAGAAAAGCTAAGCTTAGTTGGGCTCCAAAAGTTTGAGTTCCCTTGTGCATGACGAAGTGCGACAACAAGACAAATGGTACATAGACAGTGGATGCTCGTGCCATATGACCGGAAACAGAAAGAAAATGTCATCACTTCAGCAACACCGAGGATGAACCATTTCCTTTGGAGACAAGAGAAAGGGAACAATCTGTGGAACTGGAAGTGTGAATCTCACTGATCACATTAAGGTAAGCAACGTTAACCTTGTTGAAAATTTAGGTTTTGATCTAATTAGTGTGTCACAGTTGTGTGATCAAGGGGGAAATGAGGTTCGCTTTACCTCAAAGGAATGTTTCATGGAATATAGACAGGGAACTGTGATCATGAAAGGAAAAAGGTTCAATAATGTTTACATCATTGATCCAAAGTTCGTTCCCAAAGAAAAGTTGTGTCTCTCTTCCATTGACGATCAAACAAACCTATGGCATCAATGACTTGGGCACGCAAGCATCAAGTTAATTCACAAGCTGCATCAAAAGGAACTTGTTCGTGGTCTTCCCAAAGTCAACGCTGAGAAGTCAGAAATATGTTCTGACTGTGTTCAAGGAAAACAGGTTCATAGTTCCTTTAAGTCCAAAACACGGGTAAGCTCTTCCAAGTCTCTAAAACTCATTCACATGGATCTCTGTGGTCCTATGCGAGTTCAAAGCATTGGTGGTAATAGCTATATTCTTGTACTCGTTGATGACTATTCAAGATTGACTTGGACCTTATTTATTAAATCTAAAAGTGAGGTCTTTGATAGGTTTAGTGAGCTAGTTCCCTTGCTTGAGAAATCATTAAATGTATCTCTTCGAGCCATTCGTTCCGATCATGGAACTAAGTTTGAGAATGAAGATTTTCTAACCTTTTGCAGGGAACATGGAATCGATCATAATTTCTCAGCTCCCTACACTCCACAACAGAATGGGGTTGTTGAACGGAAGAACATGACTTTGGAAGATATGGCTCGCACAATGCTTATCTCTAGTGGGCTCCCTCAATCTTTCTGGGCTGAAGCCGTCAATGCAGCCTGCTATATCCTAAATCGGGCTACGATATGCCCCATGCTTGAGAAGACTTCCTATGAGCTCCTTCGAGGACGAGTTCCCAACATTGCTCATCTGCGTGTTTTCGGATGCAAGTGTTTTATTCATAATAATGGGAAGGACAATCTGAGGAAGTTTGATCCATGAAGTTATGAAGGGATTTTCATCGGATATGCTTCCAACAACAAAGCATACAAGGTCTTCAACAAACGGACTAAAAAGGTAGAGGAAAGTATTCATGTTGTTTTCAATGAAAAACTGCCCTCAAAGTCTATGCAAGATCTCTCAGTTCCCTCCGAAGATCCATTTCAACGACCACCTGAAGACTTTGATGATGAAGCACCCTCCAAGCACAATTCCTATCCCTCCTTCGCCAACTCTCCAAATCCAACTCCCTTGGTTGATCCTAAAGAGTCGGCTTCCACAGAAAGCTCTCCAGCCCCTCCCACTCAACCAGACACTGTGGTCTCTGACCTAGTTCCCTTGATCGACTCGGTTCCCTCCAATACAACTGCTCCGGTCGATACAATCACACCAGGAACCGACACTACTCTTCCGGTCGCATCTTCCTCAGCTACCATCCCTATAGATGCTGAAACTCCAGGGACTGACTTGCTTGCTCCTAACAGAGACAAAATGACAATCAAGCCCCCGGTCAGGTACGGATTTGAGAATATGAATTTTTGTACTTTCAATGCTTTTCTGTCTCTTATAAAACCCAAGAACATTACGGAAGCACTGAAGGATGCCGACTGGATCATTGCTATGCAAGAAGAACTTCACCAGTTCGAAAGGAACAAAGTCTGGCGACTAGTTCCTCGTCCCTCTAATCGACACATCATAGGAACTAGGTGGGTTTTTCGCAATAAACTGGATGATTCTGGTGCAGTATCAAGGAACAAAGCTCGTTTGGTTGCTCAAGGCTATAATCAACAAGAAGGGATTGATTACGATGAGACATTTGCCCCTGTGGCAAGACTGGAAGCTATTCGATTGCTCATTGCTTATGCGTCTCACAAAGGCTTCAAGCTCTTTCAAATGGATGTGAAGACTGCGTTCCTAAATGGCACTCTTCAAGAGGAAGTATATGTCAAGCAACCTCCAGGATTTGAGGATATATAAAAGACACAATAGGCAAAAACAAAAACGCTCTTCGTACGAAATTGTGAATTAGGTTTTCTAGGTCACGTCGTCGTCTTCCTCGCCCTTCCGGCGGCGGCGCCTAGGCCGTTAGCCATGGCGAAGAAGAAGATCGCCCCCAAGAAGAAGAAACCCCCAACCTCGCCTCCCTCATCCTCCCCTCCCCAGATCTCCCCCGTCGCCGTCTCGGAAAACACCATCAAAGCCGTCAACAAGCGCTTGAGCAGCGCCATTGATGCCGAAGCTTCTGCTGTGGTGAAGCCAACGTACCTCACGTCTACGGCGAGATCAAGACAAGAGGAAGTCGGGGCTGAGTCTACTGAATCTGTAGAAGAAGATGAACTTTCAGAGAGCTGCGACAAGACGCTGATTTCGGACCATTCTCAGAGACGAGTCGAGCCTGATGTGGTGAAGATGAACTGTCGTGCTGATGCTGAAGCCACTGATGCGGTGAAGCTTGTGAAACTCTCGACTTTGGCGAGTTCCGGTCAAGAGGATTTCGTGGCTAAGACCCCTGAATCCGTAGAAGATGTTGAAGATGTAGTGAGCAGTGAGCCCTCAAATTCAGCCTCTGGTCCGTCTGAAGACTCCTCCATTCTGAAGCAAAAATTGGACCCACCCCAGGACAAGTCTCATGATGGGCTCAATGTAGGAAAACTGAGAAGTAAAGCTACGTATTCAGAAGCCCTTGCTGGAAATCGAAAGATTGACAATGGGAAAAGACTTGCCTTTGTTGAAGGCATAGTTGATGGAGTCATTCACTACACAAAAAAGGATATTCAGAAGACTACATCTCAATGGAGGCTCAGTTTAGTGGGAATGGTAATAGGCACCAGAATAACTTTCAACACTATGGCGGGCTTTGTGGCTTCCAGATGGACTGGTGTTACACGACCAAAGATCATTCTTAATGATTCAGGAGTTTTCATCTACAAATTTGAGGAAGAAAAGGATTTACTATGGGTCCTTAAAAACGGACCTTGGCTCGTTGGAGGCATTAAACCCCTTGCTCTTACCCGCTGGAGTGAAGGTATTAAACTTGACCCTTCTTGCTTTGCTACCACTCAGGTTTGGGCTAATTTACCAAACCTTGATATGAGATTTTGGGATGAGGAATTCTTTGAGAAAATGGGTAGTGCCTTAGGCAAACCCATCTACATTGACAAGGTCATAGCCAATCAAGAAAGGTTGTCCTTTGCTCGCATCCTGGTAGAAGTCAGTGCTAGCTCTCCATTGAGGAATGAGATCACCTTCTTGGGGGAGGATGGTGATTGTATTAAGCAAGCAGTCAACTATGAATGGGTTCCCCCAAGGTGCTCGAAATGTTGTGTTTTTGGTCATCTTAATAGGGAATGCCACCAATCCAGGAGGTCATTGTATGCTGTCCCTAGGCATACTATCAGCCAACCCAAGTGGGTTAAGAAGATAACAGAGCCTATTCAAGTTCAGACCATCACCAAGGCACCAGTAATCTGCTTGGAGGAAGGGGAATGCTCCAAGACAAGGCCTAGTTCTAATGTGTCTGCCAAGTGCTCCACTGATTGGCAGACTCCATCTAAGACTGTCAAAGTTCCTCTAAGCAATTCTAAGGCGTCAGCACATGAGCAAATCAGAACTAGGACTTCTAAGATTGCTAAATCTAGATATCTGGCTCTTAGTGACATTCAGGAAAACACAAAAGAAGCTGATATGGACATTGGTATGGACACTGACTCAATCCATCCTAATGACTAATATTTCTATTGCGAGCTGGAATATTAGGGGCCTCAATAGCCCCACTAGTCATACTATTGTTGAGAAGTTTGTTAGAAACACAACATAGATTTTCTAGCCCTTTTGGAGACCAGAGTCAGAGAGCAAAACAAGGAAAAGATTGCTAAACTGGTGCTTGCAGGCTGGAATAGAGTCACAAACTGCACAGGTATTAATGGTCGTATCTGGCTTTTTTGGAAAGACTACATTACTGTTGATTCTATAGTAGTTGAAACTAGTCAAATTTTCATTTGCAAGATCATCATTCCCACTCTCCCCAAACATGTAATTGTTGCTTTTGTATATGGCTCTAACAATGCTACTGAAAGAATAGAGCTTTTGAATATTGTGGAACACTATGCTGTACTATTTTCAGGTTATCCTTGGGTCCTCCTTGGTGATTTTAATGCCATTGCTGATAACAAAGAGAAGGTCACTGCTTCTAGATCCTCCAACACATTCAACCCTGATCTCAAGCTCTGCCTTGATTCTGCTGGTCTGCTTGATCTTCCTGCCTCCGGTGCTTTTTTTACGTGGTCGAATAATCACAGGGATGGCACTTTCATTCAGAGCAAGCTTGACAGAATTGTTGCTAATCAAAAGTGGATCTCAGCCTTTCCTCATGCTTCTGCTCACTTTGCCAACAAAGGATGCTCAGATCACTGCCCAGCTATCCTCAGGATTCCCAGCCAGAAACTGCAGAAGAGAACGAGCTTCAGATATTGCAATGCTTGGGCTTCTTTGCCTAATTTTTTGAACATCATCAATGAAGGGTGGAAGCTAGAGGTCTATGGAGTTGCCATGTACAGATTAACATGCAAACTCCGAGCTCTGAAACATGCCCTTCGAAGTCTTCGCATGCGATCCATTGATGCAGAGAAACTGAACATTCAAGAGCTGTATAGTAAACTGGAGAACATTCAGGTTGTTCTTCTCTCCAGACCCACGGACCCATTATTACTTGATGAGGAGGATGGCACCCTCTCTACTCTCAAATTGGCTATTACAAGGAGGAGTAGCAATCTGCAGCAACAAGCTAAGCTTCACTGGCTCAAGTATCAAGATCAATGCAACAACTATTTCTACAAGTCCATCAAAACCAGGCAAACTAAAAGGAAGATTCCTAGTCTGCTTGATGATAATGGCGTCAGCCTCTGTGAACCTAGGGACATTCAGGATCATATTGTGCGTCATTTTCAGAATTGGTTTGGTATAGAGACTACCTGTACTCCACATGACAGCTCCATCATTCGCTCGAGTCCCACTGCAGATGACTGTGACAGGATCAACATGACTAAGCCCATACAGAGAGAAGAGATTAAAAGAGCTCTGTTTGACATCGGGAACAACAAAGCTCCGGGGCCAGATGGATATGGTGCTCAGTTCTTCAAGGACTCTTGGAGCATTGTTGGAGATGAATTCTCCAATGCTGTCATGGACTTCTTTGAGAGTGGCCAACTTCTGAAACAAGTTGGGTGCTCCACCATTGCACTCATCTCCAAGGTTGATCAGCCTACTGTCATTAATGATTTCAGACCCATTGCTTGATGCACTGTCATCTACAAAGTCATCAGTAAAATCCTTGTCTCTAGGCTGCAGGAGGTGCTCCCCAAACTTATTGATTATGAACAAGGAGCCTTCATCAAAGGCAGATCTATTCGTCATAATATTGCTGTCTGTCAGGACGTTGTCAAGGGCTATGCCAGAAAGCACACGAGTCCTAGATGTCCCATCAAAATTGATCTAAGAAAGGCTTATGATACTGTGAATTGGGACTTCCTCTGTCTAATTCTCCACGAGTTCGGGTTCCACCCAAAAATGATCAACTGGATTCAGGAATGTGTCAGAAGCAGCTCTTTCACCTTCAATATGGAATGTGAATTGGTTGGTTTCATCAAAAGCAAGAGAGGCCTCAGGCAGGGTGACCCACTAGCTCCGTATCTTTTCGTTATCATCATGGAATATTACTCTAGACTGCTCAAGTCTAAATGCAGAGATAGGGCCTACAAGTATCATCCACAATGCTCCAGAATTGGACTATCCCATGTCTGCTTTGCTGATGATCTGTTCCTCTTCTCTCATGGCAACTTAAGCTCCTTGCAAGTACTGAAAGAATCACTTGATGAATTCTGCTCTTGCTCAGGACTCAGCATCAACTATAGCAAGTCAAAAATCTTCTTTGCTGGCACTGATGCTCAGTTGGAAGAAGATGCCTTGACCCTGCTCCAAATGACCAAAGGAGTCCTGCCAGCTACCTACCTTGGAGTCCCCCTTTGCAGGAGGGGTGCACTCAAAGAAGATTACAATCCTTTGCTCACCAAAATCTCCAGCAAAATCAACTCTTGGGCCTCCAGGCACTTGTCTTATGCTGGCAGGCTACAGCTCATTTCATTTGTGCTCTATGGAGTGCTCAATTACTGGTGCAAGATCTTCATCATCCCCAAGAAAATCATCTCCCTTATCACTTCCCTTTTGAGGAATTTCCTCTGGAGTGGCAGAAGGGAAGGCAGGAAATCGCCTATTGCATGGAGCAGGGTCTGTAGACCAAAAGAAGAAGGAGGACTTGGGCTCAAGGAAATTCTGTCCTGGAATAAAGCATCTGTCATTGAGCTCATCTATGACCTCATCAAGGATAGCTCATCCATCTGGCATACTTGGGGAAATGCTAATCTGATTCGAAACAGAGATTTTTGGAGTATCAGGAAGAAAGGCACTGATAGTGCCGTCTGGACCATGATCCTTAATTTGAGGAATGAACTCATTCAAAGGCTGGATACTGGGCATGCACCTATTCTCATGTCCAGAGGAGGGAGATATGACTGGAGGACTATCTATGATGACTATAGAAACAAAACCACTGCTTTTGACTGGAAGTTGAGTTTATGGGGCAAACTGATTACACCAAGGATCTCCTTCATGTGTTGGCTTGCTACACATGGAGGGCTTCCTGTCAAAAGCAGACTCAAAAGAATGGGAATTGTACAGGACGATCATTGCTCCTTCTGCAATTTGGCTCCTGAAACCATTGATCATCTCTGGTTTGAATGCAAGTTCACCTGTGAAGTGAGGAATAGAGTGCTTGACTGGGGGGAAATTGGGAGAAGACATGATAGGTGTTATTTCATACACCTTTACTAGCAACTATTAGCATAATTTGAAGGAGTTTTGGATGAGTTTTGGTGCTAAGTCTGCAATCCAGATGTTATGGAAAGAAGTGAAGAAATCCAAGGATTTGCAGCTTAGATGGAGCATGAAGATGAGGATGGAGCTGCTGGAGCATTTATGGAGAAGGCTACCAAACACTTGGTAGTAATGGAGAGCAGCAAAAGAAGAGAAGAAGAAGAGAGCTGGAGGGCTGGAGTTCACCGCCCCGCGGCAATCCTCGCCGTGACCCGACGATGACTCTCAGTGAAGAATGGAGCCCGCGCCAGAGGAAGCCACCGCCTAGCGGTGGAGTGTTCGACGCCCCGCGGTGGCTGTGCTTAATGACCTCGCGGCCAGAGTTATTTTATTTTACTTTATTTCCTTTTATGCATTAGTCAGATTTCCTTTATTTTATTATTTTATTTCCTTGTAAGATATGGTTTGTGATCTTGGGGATTTAGGTTAACTCTATTTAACCTCTTTTCCCACAGCCTCCAAATCATCATCATCAGACGCACTATTGTTTCATCGTAATTTCTAATTAGAGTTTTTCATCCCCTTTGATGGAGAGCTCATTTACCTTTGTTCTGCTAGACGATTGAAGCAGTACAGTTGATGTGTTTGTGAGATTTCTATTCCTTGTTCTTGTCCTTATAAGTGTTGGATTGATTCTCTTGGTTATATTGATTATTGATTTCTTGTTGTTCTTCTTAGCCTGATCAACTAGGTTGAATACGTTTTATCAATTGCTAGGATTGCATATAGGGGTTCCGAGTGCATATCTAGTGGAAAACACAATTGTGCGTATAGGGGTTCCGAGCGTACAATTGTGTGTGAGAATCAATTGCATGTTAAGTAAGGGAGTGAGTACTTGTACGTCTTTCTACTTGCATGTATCCTATATCCTTGTGTGCATTGCTATTGCTGTGTTGGTGATAAAGTATGCTGACAACTGTGAGAATCAGTTGTGCTTTATCATTGGCATAGTAATAAGTCTATTGACAAATGTGAGAATCAATAGTACTTACGATCAGGGTGGGAATGACTATAAGGATAAATAAACGAACTTGGACAAAATAGATTTCAGTGATCAAACTCTATCTCCGTATTGTGGATTTCGGTCTAGTGGAACTACTTCCCCTCATCATACTTTCTTCCTACATAAACCAAATTTGTTTACTTTGCTTGTTTGCTCTCTTGATTATAAAACCCCCCAGTTACTTGTTACTTGTTACTCGTCATTCACGTTTGCATACTACATCATACCTTCTATGTGGGATTCGACCCTTACTTGTCTGCTATACTCTGTTTAGTAGGTTGGTTAGGATAATTTACTTTGATAAGGCTAATCAACGACATTTGCTTGTGCATCTTTAGGCCCGTCAAATTTGGCGCCGTTGCCGGGGAAGGTTTTTGTTTGTTGTGTGTTTTCGTGATTGATTGTTGGTGGAGACATATCTTATGGTCAACACCCGTAGTACTGACTCTCCCCTTCTAGCTTTGGATCCAGATATTGAAAGATATTTTCTTGGAAGCCTGCGCAATCAAAGAGGAGAGGAAGAAGAGACCGAAACCGTTGAGACTGCTACTACCCCAGCTATTGCAATGGCTGGAACTAGAACTCTGAGAGAGCTTACTGAGCCAAATATTGGGGCTCAACCCCTAGCTGTCATCATCCCTGCACTAGGAAAAGGGGTGAACTTTGAATTGAAGTCGAGAGTTGTTGCTTACCTCCCTAAATTCCACGGTCTGAGTGGAGAAGATCCGATTTCTCACCTGGGCAAGTTCCACAATGTATGCATGACCATGAAGCCCAGGAACTTGACCGAAGATCAAATCAAGATGAGAGCTTTTGGTTTCTCTCTACTCGACTCGCCGCGACCTGATCCTCGAAAATCTGTTCCTGCTGAAGACACCTATGTTGATAATTACGTTCGGCCCGTGTTCCCTCCTCTAGGTTCAGAGAAGCCCCCAACACCTTTTCCAAAGGCGCTGAAGGCTAGAAGAGTTGTCGACGACAGGGATCTGTTCGAGACATTTCAGAACTGTGAGGTGAACATCCCCCTGCTGAGGCTTATTAAGGCTATCCCGCGATACGCCAAGTTCTTAAAGGAGCTATGCACGGTGAAGAGAACTCAGAAGCAGAAGACTCAAAAGAAGAGTCCAGTGGGTAAACAAGTGTCAGCGGTGGTTCAAAAACGTCTCCCTGAGAAATGCAAGGATCCAGGTACTTTTACAATTCCTATCACTATAGGTGGGCATCTTTTTGAGAAAGCACTGCTAGACTTGAGTGCCTCAATTAATGTCCTACCCTATTCATTGATTGAAAAACTGGAATTAGGGCCCTTGCATGATTCGAATACTGTAATACAGCTTGCTGATGGTTCTTGTGTGCCCCCTAAGGGCGTTATAGAAGATGTACTTGTTAGGATAGGTCCTTTGATTTTCCCTGCTGATTTCTTTGTTATGGACATGGATTACGATGAACAAGTTGCTCCTGTTATGTTAGGGCGACCTTTTATGAAAACTTCCATGACAAAGATTGATGTAGATAGTGGCACTTTGACTATGGAATTTGATGGGATTATGTTTAAGCATGACATTCATAAAGCTAACCCCATTGAATTGCCCACTCCTCTCTGTATTAGCGCTAGTGATAATTCTGTGCATGAAAATGTTAAAATTGATGCAGTAGAGACCGTAGTTGAGTGTTCCACTACTAGAGGACCTATTGATTTGCATGATTTGCATGAGTTGCTTACTAAGGATATGTTGTTAGATGACATAGGAGATCCCTCTACTTTGGGCACTTGCCCCCCTGCACTAACCATACAAGGCTATAAGCCTTTATCTAGTGACGTGCAGCATATTCAGATTGAGCCATATCGGCCCCCGCATCGTTCTAAGTATGGGGAAGACACTCCAAAGAGAATGAACATGGAGTGGTTGGCAAAGAGGGAACATGACCTAAGGTCCAAACCCTTCCATGAGAGGTCTCCACAGGAAGAGACGAGTTGGAGGATTCCAAAGGGATCCTATTCGAGATGGTAGTTGATTTGCAGTACGTCGAGCCAACGACGATAACCAAGGCGTTGTCCGAGAGGCAACCCGTGTTAGTTTTTCCTTGATTTTCCTCTTTTATTAGATTATTTTCGTAGTTTATTTTGCTTTGTTTCGTTCTCCTGTTACTCACATTACAGGTGCGAAAGTAAAACCGAGAAGAGATGTGGTACCCAGCCATTCTCACCGCCCCACGGTGACGGTCAGGTATAACTTCTCAACTCTTAAAAAAAAAAAAAAACAAGAATAATGGGCCCCGAAAAAACCTTAAACGGGTGAGTAAAAACTTATTTCTTCAGTGGTCACTAAGGTTTTGAAGGATTGGGCCTCTTTATGGGCCAAGATTTCTCTTTTGGGCCATGGTACATGACCGGCCCAACATCCCTTTTCCTTTCCCTTTTTCTGACCTAACCCACTATCTAACCCCCATTCCAACGCCTCCCTTAAACCCCCATATCTATTTCCCCTCTCTCTCCCTGAATCCCCTCTCGACCTTAAGCCATACCTAGCCCCAAATCCCCCAATTTGGAGTCTAGCCTCACAACTAAGCCCAAACACAACCCGCCGCGTCGCCGTAGTCCCGCCTCGCCGTTGTACCGCCTCGCGCTGCCCCCGCTTCGCGTCGCTGCTGCCATCGTCCCGCGCCGACTTCGCCGCGACCCGGCTATAGCTCTCAGTTTCTCACCGCGACCCTTACCGCGCCGCTTTGAGACTCTCCAAGCTGCATGTTTGCTTGTTTGTAAGTTCTCTTGTTTGCCTTTGCTTTGAGCATTTCAATTTCCTACTTATGGCATCCAAAGGCAAGAAGAAAGTGTCGACTAGGGATGAGAGTGAGGTGTACAACATTGTGAAGGAGAGGAAGGTATTGGCTTCGAAGTTCTTCCACAAGCAGACTCTGGAGCAGATGGGTCTGCTCGCTGTGTGACAATGTGTTTGACACAGTGTGGGTTAGGAAACTTTCTGGACAAGACTGCCCCTGCCTATCCAGAGTTGTGCTACCAGTTTATTGCCTCCTTCAAGAGGTATACTAATGACTCTGACGATAGGCATCTGCGGAAGATCACGTTCACTTACAATGGGCGTGATTACTCCTTATCTCTGAAGTTGATACATGAGGCCCTGGGTATTACAAAGGACCCAACTGATGGATGGTCGAATGGCATTAACGAGTCCGAGATGATGGAGTTCTGGCGGGCTGCTACGGGAAGGACATTCAGGAAGGGTCAGGAAGTGAATTCCAAACTGGTGAACCCGTGTATGCGGTTGATCCACAAGGTGATGATGCGAGATTTCTTCGGCCATGCAGATGATGGGAAGGTGCCCATGAAGGACTTCCAGTGGTTTATGAGCATCTTGGGAGCTGTCGAGTATACGCCGTGTTGGGCTTCCCTTTTCTTGGGTTCCTTGAAGAAGATTCGTGATGGCGAGGCACGTGATATTTGTGGGGGTGGTTTGATTACACTCCTTTGTGCTAGAGTTATTGCCTGCGATCAGATTCCTCGGCCTGTTGCCTACGTGGTGTATGATTTAGCGCACATGAAGGTGTGCTCCATGATGAAGCCACTAGGGCGGGATGGTGATTTGGTCATCCTATGAGGGCCACATTCTGATTGTTCCCTGGGATTTTGCCTATTCGCCCTCATATGCGGGTTGGTGGATTCCCAGTGATAGCCGGATGTCGACCGATGATGCTGTAGGATCGTGATTGTTAGATAAAAGCTTAAGGAACTCAGAATAACGATTCTCAGTTCCTTTAGCAGCGGAAGATAAACAATCAAACAAAAGACAAGTTCCTTATAGTGGAAACCTTTGATTGCCAACTAGCAATCCAGGATAAAAACCACTACCTTTCTTTCGAAAGGATTTCAAAGTCTACTTCTGGATTTCTTATCTCTTTTGGTTACAGCTTATCCTAGGAACGAACACACAGTTCCTTTGCCTTACACACAGTTAGACAATCCTAGATAACTTAACACAATCAATAATCAATCCAAGAAACAGACTTTCGCACCTAGGAACTATCACTTACAGTCACAGGAACTTAGCACTTAGCTCTTCTTCCTTGACTGGTTCCTCTTGATCTCGGTTTGCTTTGATGATCTTTGTTTTGAGGTTCACACTAGATATTTGCTAATGAGTGTGAGTTCTTGTTTTTGTGCATAAAGATAACCCTTGGGTTAGTCTTCCTTTTATAGAGGATTCTTCGCAGCTCGATCCTCTCTTGGTTCCCACGGATTGAGCTTGCCCTAAGATTAGTGGTTCTCCTTGATCCACGTTGTTCTTGGCATGTGCAAACAACCTAGGCAGCTCAGAATCTCTCTTGGTTGGTCAACTACCTCAGACGAGCCTTGTGGTGTCGTTGTCAAAACGCTTTCGTCCGAGGTTGAGTAAGCTGGCCGCTTGGGAACCGTCTGTTGGACAGCGACGTCTTCATGTGCTGTCGCTTTCATCGTCTCTGTCCGAGGTAGAGGTTCTCTAGGCATCTTGTTCTTTAGCTCTTGGACCTTGGCAAACTTTTGGAAGCTTCGGACAACTCGTTTTCGACACCTTTTGTCCGAGGTTGTGTGTCCCCAGATTTCTCGGGAATCGCAATATCGCAAGCTCCATTTCTGGGCATACCTGGGTTCCTCTGGATTCCTTCAGCTGTCTTGTTCCTTTGGTTCCCTTGTTCTGTTTGGCTTTCCTGCCTTAGGTAATTTCCTATGGTTCCTTAAAACACATCTTTGAGATAAAACATTAGTATCATAATATTTGTCATCTTCAAAAGTAGAGAAACTGAGGAACGGAACTCTCAGGGGAACCTAAGTTCCAGAGTTCCGTTTCCTAACAATTTCCCCCTTTTTGATGATGACAAATACAAGGAACCTGACAACATAATAGGACTTTGAATCTTATGAGACCATATTGAGATAACGGGATTTACAACATTACAGATTAGTGATAGAACATTCAATGGTTGCGAATTCCCCCTAAGCAAGTGAACAAGTTTATTTCAAATTCCCTCTTAGAAATAGAACTAGTTCAGAGTTCCTATTAATTCAGTAGTCTCCAAAGTTCAAGGTTCCTATCCTTTTCTTCCCCCTTTTGACATCATCGAAAATATTAAGTACAAGTTAAGAACATGATATCCAAGTGAATATGCAATTGCATCAAGCCTATAAAAAAGTCATAATGAGAACGTTAAGGCAAAGACAAATTGATCATTGGAACGATTCCAAATATAGTCATTAAAGCTTCATTGATCATTGTTCAAAACACTTATACCACTACATAACAACTGACAACCGACAACACAAACAGCAAATAGCAAGGAAGACAACAAAAGGGATAGAAGAGGGGAGTAGGATCCTAAGGAAAACTACTAGCTCGTTGTGGCGTTGCAGCACTGGGAACCTAGAACAAGCATTCCTATGGCGTAGTAGCGGCCTCCTCTTCTGCATCATTGTCGTCGCTTCCTACATTTTGGCCTGCGGCCTGATGAGCACTGATTGCACTTTGTCAATCCTTCTGCAGAACTTCCACCAGACTCTCGACAGCAGAACTGATACGCCCCAACTCTCTTACGTGATCATGGATGGCGACCGTGTTGGCAGTCGAGCCTTCCAAGATAGCTTTTTCAATACGATCCAACGCAAGAAGGATCGCAGAGGAGTCTGAAGAGGGGGGTTGCTGAGGGTGGGAACTAGAACGGCCCTGGGAACTCGCCTTTTCCTTAGGCGGGATTTCTTCTGTTTCAGCAGGGTTGGGTTGTTGTTCCTTAGATTTCAGCTTCCGAACTGTGTGCATGGTAAGACATTTGCTGTAGGCAGTCTCGGGTGAGTCTTCTGGGTACTGATTGAGGTTGGAGAGTAGCTTCTTGATGATGTGAGGGAAGGGTAAAGCATGGGAGTCATGGGATGCACAGAATTGCATGTGAGCCAGCACAATACGGGGAAGATCCAACTGAACACCGGAGAGCACCTTGTCCATGTAGACGGCGTCGGTGATGAGGACTTTGTTCCTGTGCTCTTGCCTGGGAACCAAGTTGCGAGTGATCCAGAAATGCAGTAGCCGGTTTGCGATGGAGAGATCCTTCGTCTCCAAAGATGAGGGGGATGCGCCATCATAAATTTTCTTCACTATTGCTCCTTTGGACTTGAACCCTTTTCCTTTAGGCCATCCCTTCTTCTGAGGCAGAATGTCAAACCCAGACCTTGGCTCGAGCCTTAGAGCAGACGCGATCAAGTTGGCAGACAAGGGATAGCTGGTTCCCTTCCAGATAAGAATGGCGTCGTGACAGGGAGAGTTCTCCTTCTGGGGTACAAACTCCATAGAGTGGTAAAACATCCGGACAACCTCGTCGGAAGCAGAGAAAGGCCCGCACAGTATCTCGTCCCACCCTTGGAACTGCAACAGAGAGTGGAACTCATCCAAAGCTTCTCCATAGAGTTCCTCATCCTCTTCTTCTAACTCCTGGGTCCAGAATTCTCTGCCGATAATGAGAGGTTTTAGGATCTTCCTTTTGGAGAAGGAAGAGGAGGCAGAGAGGGTGGTGGTTTTGGCCTTTTTTGTGGATTTGGTTTCATAGGGAACAATGGCTTGGGAGCTTCTCTTCCTCTGTTGCATTCTTGTGGCGACAGAGGGGCCTGGGTTGGAAGTTTTGGATTTGAGGCTGATCGGGGAAGGCTCGGGGATAAGGATCTCTTGAAGGGATTTATCCGGAGAGGAATCATGCGACCCGCCTTCAGAAACTGATTTTGTGACTAATTCTGAAGCCAAAGTGATGGCTTGCTCCTCTTCTTTGGGCATGGTTGGTTCCTCTTCCACCTTTTCCTTATCCTTTGGTGGTTTCTCAAGCTTCTCTTCTGGTTTCTCTGCAGGTTTCGCCACGGGGTTTTCTTTGGGGAGGGATTTTGGAGAAGTGGAGGCAGAAACAGGATTGGAGGAGGAGGCTTTAGCCTTCTTTTCGCGAAATGCTTGAAGAAAAGCAGCCTCCTCTTCATCCATAACAACGATTGGGTTAGGGTTGTCCATTTGAGAGGAACTAAGAGGATTGTTGTGTGAAGAGAAAGAGAGGTAGAAGATCAGAGAGATGGAGAGCTTGTGTGATCAACTCGGAGCAACTGAGCACCTCTTTAAGGGCGTTGAAGATCTGGGATGGCCAAGAGCTGAGGTGACCGTTGAAGCAAATCCAGCCGTTGAGAACATCAAGGCAAATCCGAAGCATTGAAGAAAGTTGCAGCTTTTCGGAACGGCTAACTTAAATTCAAAATTTGACCCTTCAGAGAAGAGGGAGGTCTGCCACTGATGAGACATGCCTTATCCCTGCCAATATGCCATAAATAGCGTATGGGAGAGCCAAGCGAGCCGTTGGAGAGACGCTACGTTCTGGTTCCTTTCTGGCGACATTTTCAGCGAGCTAGAGGAATGTATGGGAACCTTTGGTGTGGGTTAAAACAAAGGAACCAAAAACAGTACGTTCCCATACTAGGAATCAGGGTAGGCTATTTATCGCATTGCACAATAATTCTCAGAGAGGGTTTAGAGATGGATCATAGAGAATTAAATTGAGCAATGAGGCAAGGGTAGGTCTTAGTACACAATCATCATTTCAGCTTGTAATGTTGGGTTTAGAAATATGATCAGATTGTGACTTTTTGGGCCATCAAAGAAATTTGAACAATGAGGAGTTGAAGAATAATGAGGATCAAAAGGAAACGAACCAGAAATTTTTTATCTAAGCCTTTATAAGAAACCATTATGACAAGAAGGGTTTGTAGCAAAAGATATAACACAAGGACATCAAGACTCAACAAGTAAAAGAAATCGTAAATTAGTCAATCAGGGGAACTGGAAATAATTCTTGAACTAAGGACACTACTGAGTAATAGGAATCATTCCTAGTTCCAATCTAAGGTTCTCGAAAGGAACTCGATTCAATGCCTTGGTGAATATATCTGCAACCTGATCTTCAGTTCTACAAAATTTCATAATGATGTTTCCCTTCTCAACATGATCCCTAAGAAAATGATGTCTAATGTCAATATGCTTGGTCCTAGTATGATGCACAGGATTCTTATAAATGTTTATGGCACTAGTGTTATCACAAAGAATAGTGAGAGGGCCATAAGACATACCAAAGTCCGCGAGTTGTTGCTTTAGCCAGAGAAGTTGGGAACAACAAGAGGCAGCCGCATTGTACTCGGATTCTGTGGTGGAGAGAGAGACTGAAACTTGTTTCTTTGATCCCCATGACACAAGGCAAGGGCCTAGGAACTGTGCCATTCCAGAAGTGCTCTTCCTATCCACCAAGTATCAGGCATAATCAGCATCAGTGAAACCCATGAGCTCAAAGGGACATTCTTTGGGGTACCAAATGCAGAGATCGTCAGTTCCTTTGAGGTATCGAAGTATTCTCTTCACAGTGGCCAAGTGGGTTTCTCTTGGACAAGATTGGAACCTAGCACACAAGCCAACATCAAAGACAATGTCTGGTCGACTAGCGGTTAGGGACATGAGTGAGCCAATCATACCTCTATAGAGCTTCTCCTCCACTAGAGGACTCGAGTGGTCCTTATCCAGATGGGCAATGGTGGATATGGGAGTGGAGAGAGGCTTGCATGAATCCATTTTGAACTTCTTCAGTAGTTCCCTGACATACTTCTGTTGGTGGATTTGAATACCATCTTCCTTTTGAGTGATTTGTAATCCGAGGAAGAATGTGAGTTCCCCAATTAAACTCATTTCAAATTCACTGCTCATCAAGTCTTTGAACTTGTCTACAAGGGACAGGTTAGTGGAACCAAAAATGATATCATCAACATAGATTTGAACCACTAAGATGTTACCTTCTTCTTCTAGGATGAAGAGAGTCTTATCAATAACTCCACGCCTGTAGCCATTTGAGAGTAGGAACTGGGCAAGACGATCATACCAAGCTCTGGGAGCTTGCTTGAGGCCATATAGTGCCTTGTCTAGAAAGTAGACATGATCTGGATGATCGTCGTCTTCGAAACCAGGAGGTTGCTTGACATAGACTTCTTCTTGAAGAATTCCATTGAGGAAGGTTGTCTTTACATCCATTTGGAACAGCTTGAACCCTTTGTGAGATGCGAAGGCAATCAACAATCTTATCGCTTCGATCCTTGCCACTGGAGCATAGGTTTCATCATAGTCAATTCCTTCTTGTTGATTATATCCTTGAGCCACAAGTCTTGCTTTGTTCCTTTTCACAGCTCCTGTATCATCTAGCTTGTTTCTGAAAACCCATCTGGTTCCTTTGATGTGCTTATCCTTGGGGCGAGGAACCAGATGCCAGACTTTGTTCCTTTCAAATTGATGAAGCTCTTCTTGCATGGCTTGGATCCAGTCCGCATCCTTCAGTGCCTCACCTATGTTCTTTGGTTCCACAATAGACAAAAAGGCATTAAAGGCAAAGAAAGTTAGATGTTCGTACCTGACTGGAGGCTTGACGACTCTTCTTTCTCTGTTGGAAGCCAAATTATTTGATGTGGAGACATTCTGAGTTGAGCATTCAGCTTCCTGGTTGGGGTCACCTTCTCCATTGAAGAACATGTGGGAAGATGAATCATTGAGGTCTCCACAGATGTTGTCATCATGCTCATGGTTCCCAGAAATGGATTGTTGTTCATTATCCATTGGAACTGGTGGAGAAGCCATTGGAGGGTTCCGTTCAGTAGGGCAGGAACTGGGAGGAGTGACATATTCATCTGGATCTTCATGAGATAACTTGGGAAATGGGTCTTCGAAGGAACTGGTGGTGTTCTGCACAATCTTTCCAAGTGATTTTTCATTAAAAATAACATGAACACTTTCTTCTACCTTTTTGGTCCTTTTGTTGAGGACCTTGTATGCCTTGCTGCCTGAGGCATATCCAATGAAGATTCCTTCATCACTTCTTGGGTCGAACTTGCCAAGATTGTCCTTCCCATTGTTGTGCACAAAGCACTTGCATCCGAACACCCTTAGATGAGAAATGTTGGGAACTCTTCCTCTTAGGAGTTCATAGGGTGTCTTCTCTGTGATAGGGCGAAGCATGGCTCTATTGATGATGTAGCATGCTGTGTTGATCGCCTCAGCCCAAAAGGATTGGGAGAGTCCACTTGAGATCAACATAGTTCGAGCCATGTCTTCCAAGTTCCTATTCTTTCTCTCCACTACTCCATTCTGTTGAGGAGTGTATGGTGCAGAGAAGTTGTGATCAATGCCATGCTCACTGTAAAAGGTTAGAAATTCTCCATTTTCGAATTCGGTACCATGGTCAGACCGAATAGCATTAAGTGAACAATCAAGGGATTTTTCTAGTAAGGGAACCAGGTCTTTAAAGCGATCAATGACTTCACTTTTAGATTTAATGAAAATGGTCCAAGTAAAGCGAGAGAAGTCATCGACAATAACAAAAATATACATGTTCCCTCCTAGGCTTTGAACTCTCATGGGTCCACAAAGATCCATGTGGATGAGCTCAAGAGGCCTTGAGGTGCTTACCATGTTTTTGGATTTGAAGGAACTATGAGCCTGTTTTCCTTTTACACAATCAGAGCATGGTTCCTTAGATGTGCCACTCAGCTTTGGCAATCCTCTGACTAGTTCCTTTGAGTGTAGCTTTTGAATCAGCTTAGTGCTAGCATGACCGAGGCGTTGGTGCCACAACTCAGCTTGGTCATTCACGGTTGAGAGACACAGTTTCTCCTTAGGGACGAAGGATGGATCAACAATGTAAACATTGTTGAATCTCTTTCCTTTTAGGATGATTTGTCCCGAGGAGTCAAGAACTGAGCATTCGTTTGATCTAAATCTGACTTCATTGTCTCCTCGATCACACAGCTGTGACACACTTATTAGATCAAAACCAAGACTATCAACAAGGTGAACTTTGTTTACCTGAATGTGATCGTTGAGTTTCACAGTTCCTATTCCATAGATTTTCCCTTTGCTTTTGTCTCTAAAGGATATGTTCCCTCCTTGGAGAAGTTGAAGAGAGGTCATTTGATTTCTTCTTCCGGTCATATGGCATGAGCAACCACTGTCAATGTACCATAGTTGGGGTTGCCTCTCTTCTTTCTGCATACAAGGGAACTAAGATTTCTGAACCCAGCGAAGCTTGGCTTTACTGGGGGGATTAGCATTCCGAGTCTGTGAATAACCAGGGAACTGGTTCCTTTCATGGTAATGAGTACTTTTCTCCTTTTCAAAGTTCCTTTTCTTAGCACAATCAGTGTTGTAATGACCATTCTTACCACAGTAGGTACACAAACGATTGTAAACAACATGTCCATATTTTCCTTTTCCTGGCCTAAAAGGTTTTTCAGTTTTCCTTTTGTTAAAATCAACATTGTTTCTAACCTTGCTATGGGCCATGTCAATATATTTTTTGTGAGCAAAGGAATTGGTGAACCATTGGTTTTCAGGAACCATCTTTTCTTTTCCCTTTGGTTCCTTCTTAGGACTTTGAGAACCTTCATTGAGACGTTTGGCAACCTCAGCCTTGTTCTCAAGGACCATGATCTTCTCTGATAGGAATTGATTCCTATCACGAGAAGTGGTGAGAGCAATACTGAGGTTCTCATTCATCTCAACAAGTTCTCGCCTAGCCTTTTCTTCTTCAGCATCATTGTTCCCTTTATTATTGACATATCCTATTCCATGTCGTTGTCTCACAAAAACAGTTTGATTTATCATTTTTTCATTAATGGAATTAGTGAGAATGTCTAACCTATCCATTATGGATTGAAGCATGTCATTTCCAGGAGGATTAGCATGCAAGGGAACTTTGACAGAATCTATGCTAGTTTCATCACAAGATTTGCAAGTTTTAAGGTGACTAGCATGCACATTCCTAATATCAATGAGTTTGGAGTGAGTTTCAGCTAGGTCTTTCTCAGTTTCATCAAGTTTCTTACTCCAAACAGAATTCTCAACAGTCAAGCAAGCAATTTCATCTTCACAATCATCTAGTTTCTGTTGAAGGGAACTGGTTTCCTTTCCTAGTTTCTTTATTATCTTAAGAAGTTGTTTTTTATCACAATCAACTAGGGATTTTAAGAGATCGTCAGAAGTTACCTCAAGGTCTTCTGAGTTGCTTGAGTCTCCTTTTTCCATGAGACATTTTCCTCCATAAAAGCCACTGAGATCCAGTTCCTCATCTGAGTCTTCTCCCCATGAGGCTACGAGAGCCTTCTTTCTTTGAGGTCTTTCCTCTTCCTTGGACTCTTCTTTGTTGGGACAGTTCTTAGCGTAGTGTCCCTTCTCCTTGCACTCGTAACAGGAAACTTCCTTGAGATCTCTTCTTGGTCCATTGTGAGAGGAACTGCCCTTTTGGAACCTTCCCTTCACAAAGAATTTTTTGATGTTCTTTGTGAAGAGGGCTGTTAGTTCGTCCTCCTCTTCTTCAATATCTGAGTTCTCTTCCTCCATCTCGAGCCTAGAGAAGGCTTTGGAGATCTTGAGGGCAATTCCTTTCTCCAGTTTCTTGTCGGTATTGGCTTTGGTGTGCTCTCCTTCTTCAACCTCCAGTTTCCCTATGATTTGTGTCAAGGGAAGGGATTGGATGCCTGGAGTGTTCTTCATGATTCCCTTCAGAAGGGTGAATTTGGAGTTGAGTCCATTGATGACCACTAGGGACTTGGAGACTTCATCAAGATCGACTCCCGCCGTTGTCAACTTTCCAATCAATCTGTTGAAGCGGGAGTAGTACTCTGAGATGGTCTCAGTTTCCATCATTTTAAAGGTGTGGTATTCTCCTTCCAAAGCAAACTTTCTGCTTTGCTTTAGTTCCTCACTTCCTTCATGCATCTCCTTGAGAGCTTTCCACATTTCCTTCGCCGTCTTGATGCCTATGACCTTGTCCATGTCTTCTCTGTCCAATCCATTGAGGATGAACTGCCTGGCCTTGGCATTCTTCTCCATGATGACATATTGTTCTGGTTTCCAATCTTCTTCCTTCATGGTAAGATCGATGTGGCCATCTCCATTTTCGACTATCCTCCAGCATTGATAGTCGTTGGTCTTGATGTGGCTTTCCATGCACTTTTCCCACCATGTTTCTTCTCCTTTCTTTCGGAGATGTGGCTTGTTGGTGGAGATTCCGAGCTCAAACTTGCTTGGTTGAGACATGATCTGCAAACTTAATAAAGATCTAGAGCGTTTCCTACTCTGATACCAATTGTAGGATCGTGATTGTTAGATAAAAGCTTAAGGAACTCAGAATAACGATTCTCAGTTCCTTTAGCAGCGGAAGATAAACAATCAAACAAAAGACAAGTTCCTTATAGTGGAAACCTTTGATTGCCAACTAGCAATCCAGGATAAAAACCACTACCTTTCTTTCGAAAGGATTTCAAAGTCTACTTCTTGATTTCTTATCTCTTTTGGTTATAGCTTATCCTAGGAACGAACACACAGTTTCTTTTCCTTACACACAGTTAGACAATCCTAGATAACTTAACACAATCAATAATCAATCCAAGAAACAGACTTTCGCACCTAGGAACTATCACTTACAGTCACAGGAACTTAGCACTCAGCTCTTCTTCCTTGACTGGTTCCTCTTGATCTCGGTTTGCTTTGATGATCTTTGTTTTGAGCTTCACACTAGATATTTGCTAATGAGTGTGAGTTCTTGTTTTTGTGCATAAAGATAACCCTTGGGTTAGTCTTCCTTTTATATAGGATTCTTCGCAGCTCGATCCTCTCTTGGTTCCCACGGATTGAGCTTGCCCTAGGATTAGTGGTTCTCCTTAATCCACGTTGTTCTTGGCATGTGCAAACAACCTAGGCAGCTCAGAATCTCTCTTGGTTGGTCAACTACCTCAGACGAGCCTTGTGGTATCGTTGTCAAAACGCTTTCGTCCGAGGTTGAGTAAGCTGGCCGCTTGGGAACAGTCTGTTGGACAGCGACGTCTTCATGTGCTATCGCTTTCATCGTCTCTGTCCGAGGTAGAGGTTCTCTAGGCATCTTGTTCTTTAGCTCTTGGACCTTGGCAGACTATTGGAAGCTTCGGACAAGTCGTTTTCGACACCTTTTGTCCGAGGTTGTGTGTCCCCAGATTTCTCGGGAATCGCAATGTCGCAAGCTCCATTTCTGGGCACACCTGGGTTCCTCTGGATTCCTTCAGCTGTCTTGTTCCTTTGTTTCCCTTGTTCTGTTTGGCTTTCCTGCCTTAGGTAATTTCCTATGGTTCCTTAAAACACATCTTTGAGATAAAACATTAGTATCATAATATTTGTCATCTTCAAAAGTAGAGAAACTGAGGAACGAAACTCTCAGGGGAACCTAAGTTCCAGTGTTCCATTTCCTAACAGATGCCCCTGCTGCTGCTCCTTCCATTCCATTTGGAGAGGGCCCTAGTGGTGGATATGCTGCCGCTGATCCTGTAGAGGGGGACGACCCCGGTTCTTCACAGTTCGAGGAGCATTCGTCTTTGTACGGATCTGTCGCACCATGGCAGGAGATGTACTCTAGATGGGACGCTTTCTCCACGCGTCAGGATCAGTGGAATTCCCGAGTAGAGACCAGTCTGCAGACTTGGCAGACCCAGCTCCACGCAGAGATAGATGAGCGCCTGGACACTATGGACGCTCATATGAGGGACTACTTTGGGATGTACCCACCACCACCACCTTCCGGTCTATAGTGAGTTTATTTATGCTTTCCCCTATCATTTGATGTTCTCTTTTCTACATTGAGGACAATGTTCGGTTTAAGTATGGGGGAGGGATATAGACTTGCTTTCTTGCTAGCTAGTGTATATAGTTTATTTCTGCATTCGTTTTCTGCATTGTTGTTTCCGTTTCTGTTTTCGGATTTCAAAAAAAATAAAAAAGCCAAAAAGCCAAAAAGAAATAAAAAGGCAATCAAAATCCTGGGATGGACTGAAAACCCGAAAGGGAAGTCCAAGTAAAAAGCAGGTAGTCCGACTGGTATAGACCAGGGCAAAAGTGGACTGGAGTGATGTGAGTATTGGTGAGATATCTAGCAAAATGAAATGAGTGGCTAGGTGAAAACCCGAAAGGGCGCCTAGGCAAGATGAGCGTAAAAGAATAAGAGTGATTCTAGGATTCCTCTTCATATCTTGGTGGAGGCGTCATAAGAAGGGAGTCAAAGAAGGACTGTCGGGTAGGCCACTCATGGAGCGATAAAGAGCTAGATTGGAGTTAGGATTAGACTATCTTTGCATCACTTGTTTTGGTTGTCTGGAGCTTATCGTTGATATGTGGTAGTTGCTAGTGTCACATTTCTTGTACTTCCTGAGGCCTTGGTGTTGATTGAGAGGGTGAGCTTTTCTTTAGTTTACTCGGGACGAGTAAAGGTCTAAGTATGGGGGAATTTGATAGGTGTTATTTCATACACCTTTACTAGCAACTATTAGCATAATTTGAAGGAGTTTTGGATGAGTTTTGGTGCTAAGTCTGCAATCCACATGTTATGGAAAGAAGTGAAGAAATCCAAGGATTTGCAGCTTAGATGGAGCATGAAGATGAGGATGGAGCTGCTGGAGCATTTATGGAGAAGGCTACCAAACACTTGGTAGTAATGGAGAGCAGCAGAAGAAGAGAAGAAGAAGAGAGCTGGAGGGCTGGAGTTCACCGCCCCGCGGCGATCCTCGCCGCGACCCGGCGATGACTCTCAGTGAAGAATGGAGCCCGCGCCAGAGGAAGCCACCGCCCAGCGGTGGAGTGTTCGACGCCCCGCGGTGGATCTTCACCGCCCCGCGGTGGCTGTGCTTAATGACCTCGCGACCAGAGTTATTTTATTTTACTTTATTTCCTTTTATGCATTAGTCAGATTTCCTTTATTTTATTATTTTATTTCCTTGTAAGATATGGTTTGTGATCTTGGGGATTTAGGTTAACTCTATTTAACCTCTTTTCCCACAGCCTCCAAATCATTATCATCAGACGCACTATTGTTTCATCGTAATTTCTAATTAGAGTTTTTCATCCCCTTTGATGGAGAGCTAATTTCCCTTTGTTCTGCTAGACGATTGAAGCAGTACAATTGATGTGTTTGTGAGATTTCTATTCCTTGTTCTTGTCCTTATAAGTGTTGAATTGATTCTCTTGGTTATATTGATTATTGATTTCTTGTTGTTCTTCTTATCATGATCAACTAGGTTGAATACGTTTTATCAATTGCTAGGATTGCATATAGGGGTTCTGAGTGCATATCTAGTGGCAAACACAATTGTGCGTATAGGGGTTCCGAGCGTACAATTGTGTGTGAGAATCAATTGCATGTTAAGTAGGGGAGTGAGTACTTGTACGTCTTTCTACTTGCATGTATCCTATATCCTTGTGTGCATTGCTATTGCTGTGTTGGTGATAAAGTACGCTGACAACTGTGAGAATCAGTTGTGCTTTATCATTGGCATAGTAATAACTCTATTGACAACTGTGAGAATCAATAGTACTTACGATCAGGGTGGGAACGACTATAAGGATAAATAAACGAACTTGGACAAAATAGATTTCAGTGATCAAACTCTATCTCTGTATTGTGGATTTCGGTCTAGTGGAACTACTTCCCCTCATCATACTTTCTTCCTACATAAACCAAATTTGTTTACTTTGCTTGTTTGCTCTCTTGATTACAAAACCCCCCAGTTACTTGTTACTTGTTACTCGTCATTCACATTTGCATACTACATCATACCTTCTCTGTGGGATTCGACCCTTACTTGTCTGCTATACTCTGTTTAGTAGGTTGGTTAGGATAATTTACTTTGATAAGGCTAATCAACGACATTTGCTTGTGCATCTTTAGGCCCGTCAAGGCATAAAAACTTTCTGGAATGGATGAGTTGCATGAGTATGCTGAGAAGGAAAAGCAGCATGAGATATGCTCTTTGGATGTGCAGTTATACTGCTATCATTTACTTCACCTGGAGATGCAGGAACTTAATTGTCTTCCAAAGGAAGAATATTAGTACTTATGAATGTTACTTGATGACTGTCAATCATATTCGGAATTGTGCTAGAACTAGATGGAGCAAGTTTAATAGAGAAGCTAGAACATGCTTAGAGAGAGTGGGGATTAGGATCAATCCTTGTAATACCTAGGCTTTCCTAGGTTTTTGTAAGTTCGGTTACTTACCTTGAATGAAATTCTTACCCTTCATTCAAAAAAAAAACCTCCAAGATTTGAGGATGATGATCACCCTGACCACGTGTAGTTCTTGGACAAGGCTCTCTATGGCTTAAAACAAGCTCCCCGTGCTTGGTATGATCGCCTTGCCCAGTTCCTAACATCAAATGGCTATCGCCGTGGTGTGATCGACAAGACTCTATTCATCTTGAATGTGAAAGGTGACATTCTAGTGGTCCAAGTATATGTAGATGATATTATTTTTGGTTTCACTAACTTGTCTCTTGTAGAAAAGTTCAAAAAATTAATGAGCAGCGAGTTCGAAATGAGTATGATTGGGGAACTCATATTCTTCCTGGGATTGCAAGTCACTCAGAAAGCAGATGTGATCCAAATCCATCAACAGAAATATCTGAAGGAACTCTTGAAGAAGTTCAAAATGGATTCAAGTAAACCGATTTCTACTCCCATCTCCCCTGTAACCCGTCTCACCGCGGATCATACTGGACAAAGAGTTGAGGAAAAGCTCTATCATGGTATGATAGGTTCTTTGATGTATCTAACCGCTAGTAAGCCAGATATTGTGTTTGTTGTCTGCCTATGTGCCAGGTTTCAAGACGATCCAAGGGAATCTCACTTAACGGAAGTGAAGCGCATATTTCGCTATCTGAAGGAAACTGACGACCTCTGTCTTTGGTACCCCAAAGATTGCCACTTCAATTTTCTTGGATACACGGATGCAGACTATGCTGGGTTCTTGGTTGATCGCAAGAGCACTTCTAGAATGGCCCAGTTCCTTGGTCCCTGCTTGATCTCTTGGGGCTCCAAGAAACAAAACTCAGTGGCACTCTCCACTACAAAAGCTGAGTACATCGTAGCTGCTGCTTGATGTTCCCAACTCCTCTGGCTCAAACAACAACTCATGGACTTTGGTATGTCTTTTGGTCCCCTCAAAATCCTATATGACAATACTAGTGCAATCAACATATCCAAGAATCCTGTGCATCATACTAGGACTAAGCATATTGACATACGACATCATTTCTTGCGTGATCATGTGGAAAAAGGGAACATACTGCTAGAACATTGTAGGACAGAAGATCAAATTGCCGATATATTCACTAAAGCACTGAATCGAGAACCTTACGAGTCCTTTAGGTTACTCCTAGGAATGATTTCCCTAAACTAGTAGTTCCGGTTGCCTCTACTAGTTCCCATGCTTTGACTAGATTTGATCTTTTCTATGGTCTCATTGACAATATTGATGATATTTGATCTTGTGATGACTTCGCATGTCCTGTAATATTGGTTCTAAAGCATGTTCTTAATTATGGCATGATCGCACATTTTTTCATGATGTATCTTGTGCATGTCTACATATCTTTGTTAGCCTTCAAATAGTCAATTTGATCTCATCTATCCTATATTACAAGCCGAAATGATGATTGACTATAAGCCGTCCCTAAGCCTGATTACATTGCATAATTCCTTATGATCCATTGTTTAGTCCACACTGGGAATTATCTGTGTAGTGTCAAAATTGCCTTCCTAATTTTATTCATATGGGTATGTACTTTTCTTGAGTGTTTGCTTGGTTCCCTACAACAAATGTACCCATATCTCCCTAGTTCCGTGTCATTCTCTGAGGAAAGGAACTGGGAAAGCCTCTTCAATGGCCAGATTTTGAATTTTGCTCTCTACAGCGTCCGCTTCCCGAGATCAGTTATTACACTTATAGCCGTTTTGCTCTCAGAGATCTCAGCCGATTTGAAGTCCGTTTCTGATTTGATTGCTCTGAGGAAATCATGATGAATATTATTTATGGGTTCCCTTCTGGTTTGAAGATATTGTGGCCGTTGGAGATATATTTGGTTCCCTTATTTGAAAAAGATTTGGCAACGGCTTGATTTGGAAAGATTTTGCTTGGGGGTTATATAAGGCAACAAGGGCAGACCTAATGCGACACCAATCTTCATCTCTCTCTGCTCTCCTTACAGAAAAATTGCCGCTCTCTCAAGAAAACAACCCTCCAACTCTCTCTCCAACCACACCTCCACAGCCATGGAACCCAAAATTCCCCAGATCACCGACGAAGAGATGGCCTACGTTGAGGCTCTCAGAAAACAGAAAGCCACATCCTCCTCCTCTTAGGTGGCTACTCCACAAAAGGCACAATCCTCTATGCCCCCACCTGCGACGGAACCCATTCAAACGGCGTCGTCCCCGGCAAAGGAGCCAAGCAAGTTGGCCTCGTCGGAGCACACCCTTTCCAAGCCATCCTCTCCTACACCGCCAAAGGAGGATACCCATCACTCTTCTCCCCCTCAGAAGAGTGATCCCATTGATGTGGATCTGCTTCTGACGCCGACTCCCTCTCTCTGACTCCCCGGCGACTCTCAATCAGTTGCAGGCCGCGTCAAGCGTCGCACCTCAAAGGGTGGCCTTGGCATCTCCTTGCTCAATCTTGAGGAGCCAACCCCAGCAAAGAGGGCCAAGATTTCCCCAATCGCAAAAGGCAAGAAACCGATGACCCCGTCCCCTACTACCTCATCTCAAGTTCCCCTCAAGGTGGACTCTGCTCTTGCCAAATGCCATATCTTGGAGCCCCTCATCGTCGGCGAAGCATTATGGGCCTCCGCTGAGGATGAGAGCATCATAGCCGCCATGCCAAGCTCCAACTCCAAGGGTGGGACACCCTGGTTCATGAGCCCTTTGTTGTGAATAAGGATTTGGTTCGCCTCTTCTACTAGAACTTGCAGTTCGTCGCTGCTAAAGATGACCAACCTGTCCACGATGCTATTCTCACTTGGGGAGGTAAACTTATCCCCTTATCTGCTGTTGTTATCGGTTTTGTGCTCGACCTGGAATCTGGGCAAGGCTTTGGGGTGATCATCAAGAGGAACTGGTCGGGTAAGCGCAAAGCGGCCATCCTCAAAACTGTGTTTGATGGGAACGCCCCCTCCAAAGGCACCCTTCTCACCAAATACATGAGCCTCGACAAGAAAATCCTCCACACCTTCCTGATCAAGAACATCCTTCCCCGCCAGGAGAAACGGGACATAGTGCTAGTCTCTGATGCCGTGCTTATGGAGAAGCTCATCTTGGGAGACCCTATCGACCTCCCTCGCATCACCCTTGCCCACATGCAATTCTGCAAAGGCCACGCCACCCATGCTCTCCCCTATCCTCACATTATCAAGAAACTTGTTAGCCGTCTTGACCTCTATCCTGCTAAGATCGCAGAGACACAATTCTCTCACCTTTTCACCATGGCCATAGTGAAGCGACTCGCGCAAAAGGCGCATGTGGATGAGGTGTCTGAAACTGAGGAGGAACAAGAGGAACTGTTGCTTGGCCCATCTGTTCCGCGTCTGGTTCTTGACACTCATGTGCTGCTCAACAGTCTGGGGCACATTAAAATGCCTTGAACAACGGCTTTGACAAGGTGGCCGCCGCGGTGGAAAGGGGTAGCAACTTCGCCAATGAGATGGTGGTGGATTTGTGGAAAGCTATTGCTGCCCTCGTCAAGGAAATTGAGAAGTTAGTCGATGAGAAGATCACGGAAGACAAGGCCAAGGGCCAGAAGCAGTGAGGGACAGAGTTCAGTTCCCTACTCAGATGACATGAAACCTGTAGTTCCCTTAGGATCCCACTTCCATATTATGATCCTCTTTTGTGTGCATCTGAGTGTTTTCTTTTATAATTCTGATGCTTATATAGTTCCTGTCCTGTTTATATTTAATGAACTTGTTTGTGTTCCTTGCACTGCTTATGATCTGCTTTCAATCTTTATTACGGTGCCATTTATCTAGAGTTCAGCATTAGTTTATCTATCTCTCTAAGTTCTCTGTGTTATTCATCTAACTGACTCTTTTCGATGATGTCCAAAGGGGGAATGAACTTGGCAATCTGGAACTAATAGGCTGAAAGGAACTCTGAACTAGTTGTTACATTAAGGGGGAACTAAGGAACTAGATCTGGTGTTAAGGGGGAATATGCAATTCACTAATGATTATCCTACATCTAGCATTGTCTTGTTTTTCCTCATATGTTTTCCATGCCTATTTTGATATGCCAGTTCTACATGTTTGTCATCATCAAAAATGGGGAAATTGTTAGGAAGTGAACTTTTGGGAACTCCGGTTCCCTACCTAGTTCCCTTTCTCAGTTTTCCTAGTTTTGATAATGACAAACACCTTTGCTATTAATATTTCCATTAGTGTGACAAACATGCAACTCTGGATTCAGAAAGCACAAGAAAGAGATGCTGACGCCAGATTTGGGAACTGGCAGAAGGAACTAAGGCTTGCTGACACTGGAATCACTTGGATTAATATGTGAAGAGCGGCGGCGAGCTATTTAGGGTAGATCTTTAGTTAGGGAGAGAACTATGAGATCTTATCCTGTTTCCATATATTTTAGGAGCTTAAAGTTTATCTTTATGGAAACAAAACATGTAAAAATCGGTAAAGATTATATTTGGTAACAAATGTTATCTTTAACGATTACTTTTGATTATTTTATTTGGTTGATTCGGTTATTAGAGATTTGCTTCCTCCAATAATTAAATCATATAAATAAAGTAATTAAAACTCTCTCATATCTCACGCACTCACGAAGCTGAAGAATTCCGAGTGCTGTGAAGAAGTTGTGCCAAGTTCTTTGAAGAAGAACTGAGTAAGTTGCTTGCTTGTTGTTGCTTGGTTAGGTTGAACTAGGTAGAGAGTCTTTAGTGTGTCTAAGACTTAAATCTGTGTGTTCTAGCCTGTTGATTGTAACCGAAGCATTAATACAAGAAGTATACTTTCAAATCCTCTTGTAAGAGAGGTAGTGGGTTTTATCCTAGATAACTAGTTGATTATCAAAGGTTCCCACTCTAAGGAACTTGTCTTGAATCTGCTATTGTTTACTTATTCCGCTGCTTAGGAACTGGACTCCCAGTTCCCTCGATAACTAACAAGTACGATCCTATAGAGAGGGATACAGATATTGATGTTGATTTATTTAAGAGGATGAGATTAAACACAACAGAATTGTTTATCCATTTTTCATCATCATTCTTACCCCTTTCTCAAACTCACAACTGACAACTGTCTATTATACACAACTCTAAAATACATCGATCAATATGGTTAGAGATAGAAGAATTCTGCCTCCTTCATGGCTTTCAAAAGGAATGTCAAGACATTATTCCCTTTTGAGCGTGAAGAGAACATAGAAAGACAATTCAAGGAGATTTTATTTATTTAATTCTGAATTCCTCTTAGCTTTCCAATAGTTATGGTTGCAAAGGATTCAGAATCAGAGAGGTGAGGTGGTGAACGGGACGAGAGCTCTTGAGCCACTTGATGCATTGAGGGTCTCATCTCTTGTGCAACATGCGTGCATGTCAAACCGGCCTTGAACGCAGACACAACTTTGTCAGCTAAATCCCCGTATGGAGGTGACAGCCGCTGATCCAACAAGTTGTTCAGAACCAAATTCCCACTCTCATTTACTGATGACGATGTTGATGAAAGAAAAATGAGCAGCTCTCCTGGGTGTTTCCCCATCATAACCTCCAATGCCACAACCCCAAAGCTATAGACATCGCTCTTTTCTGTTACCTTCACTATGAAAGCCAGCTCTATTCACCACAAAAGCAATTTTAGTACAGTTTCTCCAAAAGCAATTTTACTGGAAAGAGGAAAGGAAATTACTAGGAGAAAGCATATACTGACCATGAGCCATGTAACCATATGATCCAGAAACATAGGTCCACTTAGATGCATCTGATGTAAGCATCTTTGCGGTGCCAAAATCTGAAAGTCTTGGTTCAAACTCTTCGTCCAGTAACACGTTGTTGATGGATATGTCATGATGAACTATACGGGGCGAGCAATCATGGTGCAGATACACAAGTGCGTGTGCCAATCCTCGTAAAATCTTCACCCTTATTTCCCAACCAAGCTCTACTTCTCCTCATAGACCAAGTACATATTTCCCCCTCTTAAGTATGATCCATATAACTTAATGATATTCATGTGCCTCACTTCTATTAATGCTCGAATTTCATTCTGAAAACTCTGCTTATTCATGGAAAGAACGTCACTGGATTCTGAGATGTGCAACTATTTTACAGCCACCACCTTCCCTGATGAGAGAACTGCTCTATAGACACTCCAAAACCCACCTTTACCAATGCAGTATCTCTCATTGAAGTTTTCAGTTGCCTTGGCGATCTCGCTGAATGTGAATCTTCCTTCCTTTTCCCAAACCAAAGATTTTGAATCACTCATACCTGATGTCTTAATCTCTTCACCCACTTGTTTTTCCTTCCAACAGCAGAGGAAAACTAGAGCAAGGGATGCTGCAAGGAGGGAAACGACAATGACAGAGACAACGACGGCGATGATCTTCTTGTTATGGTTACGATGAGACATTATAGCATTTGACATAGCACTACAAGGGGATAGTCCATGTGCATTTCCACATAGACCCGGATTCCCTGCATAGAATCCATGTTGGAAGCTGCCATTGTCGGAGGGGATTGATCCGGTCAGATTATTGTAGGAAAGATCAATGGTTTATAGACTGATCATATTGGAGAGGGATGAAGGAATGGTCCTGGATAGATGGTCATTGGACAAGTTCAAGTACATCAATGAGGTGAGCTTCTCCAGAGTTTGCAGGATTGGACCTGAAAGCAAATTGCTACTAAGATCCAATGAGTACTGTAGCTGAACTACATTACCAAGACTGGACGGTATAACACCTGACAAGGCATTGTGGCTCAGATTCAAGCTCAATAAGACACGGCAATTGCCAAGCTGCGTAGGAATCGACCTTGTTAAATTATTATTGGCCAAATCAAGAAGCTGAAGCTTCTCTAGAAGGCCGATACTTTCCGGGATTTCACCACCTAGACGGTTTCTACTAAGGTTAAGGTTTGAGAGGGAACTTAGATTTCCCAGCTCATTTGGGATCTTCCCCGACAACTGATTTGAACTAATAGTCAGAACATGCAGTTTGCCGAGCTTTCCAAGCTCAAAGGGTATCTGCCCTGAAATTTTGTTACTGTCCAGCTGCAAATTTGTGAGATTGTGACATTCTCCCCATTGTGGAGAGACCTCCCCTATGAACTGATTTCCGCTGAGAGTGACAAAGGTAAGATTCGGATGAACTCCAAATGATTGAGAGATGTTCCCTGTGAACTGATTGCCATCAAGACGGAGCCTGATCAACTTTTCACATTTCCTAAGGCAGCTTGGAATGGGACATGTCAATTTGTTGCCGTTCACTGTCAGCTCAGTAAGGGCAAAACCATTGCACAACCGAGGCAGCAACTCCCCTGAAAAGGCATTGACCGAGAAACTGACATGGGTGAGATTAGGCATCTGCTCGCCCAGATCACGTGGAATGCCACCGGTAAATTTGTTGGTGAAGAAAGACATCACTTGAAGACTGGCCAGGCTAGACAAAGTATCTGGTAGCTCTCCACTAAAGTTGTTGGTATTGAGATCAAGAATCTGCAAGGAGACAAGATTCCCAACTTCCGGTGGGATTGTTCCACTCAGATTGTTGGAGAAAAGCTGGATCACAGTGAGACTTGTGAGGTTCCAGACAGTTGGAGGGATCATACCGGTTAGGTTGTTAACTGAAAGATCCAACTGCTGCAAGTCTTTCAGGTTCCCAATCTCTGAAGGGACTAGACCAGAGAACCCATTGTTGTAGAGAAAAAGAACCTGAAGCTTTGTCAAGAAGCCTATTTCAGAAGGGATCGATCTGTTGAACTGATTGTTTTGAAGCTGCAAGGAGATGAGTTGAGTCCAATTTGACAAAAAATAAGGTGAGATCTCTCCTGAAAGGTTGTTGTCTTCTAAGCCCAATTCGGATATCATCATGAGATTGCTGAGGGACAATGGTAGTGGGCCGGAGAAAGAATTGGACGCAAGTGCAAGGTAAGTGAGACGGGTGCATAATCCAAGCTTAGAAGGAATGGTAGAGTTGAAGCCATTAGACTGAAAATTAAGTGTTCTGAGATTCCCAAGATTTTCAATGGAAGCAGGTAAAGCTCCTTCCATTGCATTGGTAGACAAATCAACAACCTCAATGTTGGAAACTGAACCCATCTCCTCAAGAATCCAACCGCTTATCCGGTTATGGCTCAGTTGAAGATCTACAAGCTTGGAGAGCTTGGAAATCTTTGGTGACAGCGGCCCTTCAAACGCATTCACCGAGAGGTTAAGGAACATGAGGTTGGGAAGATTGGTATACAGAGAATCTGGTATTGACCCATTGAACTGGTTCATTGATAAATCAAGGTAATTTAGGCTCTTACATGCAAGGATGAATGGTGGGAACTCCAGGCTTAAAGAGTTGGGAGAGAAGCTGAGATGGGTAAGCATCGGCATGCTACCAAACTTTGACCAATCAGGTGTCTCTAAGTAGTTATCACCCAGATCCAAGTACTTGAGTTTTTGCAAACCGGTGATCTGATAAGGTATAATTCCAGAAAGAACGTTACTGTGAAGATCAAAGTGGACAAGTTGTTTCAACAGACCAAGCTGGGAAGGAATGTTGCCACCAAAAACGTTGCTGCTCAAGTCACAGAAGGTGAGGTTTGTGAGGCTGCTAATGGTAGGTGGGATGGGCCCTTGAAGATCGTTGGTGCTGAGAATGAAACTTGAAATGTTGGGAAATGCAGAGAAATCGAAGTGGGTAAGTGTTCCTGTGAGATCTTGAGCTAGGATATTGATCCCTGAGACCACCAGACCGGATGAGCTGTAGAGGATGCCAGTCCAACTGCAGAGGTGCCTTGCTTTTGAGAGCCTCCAAGAGGATAGAGAAGATGAGGAGGACATGTTGTTCTTCCATTTCACTAGTGCTCGTGCTCCCTGCTGCTTCACAGATTGAGATGAAGATGAAAGCGTGGGTTTTGAGCAGAGGAGAAGGCACGTTAGTGCAAGAAGAGCTACCTGGGCTCTTGCCATGGATGCCCCTTGCTACCTTCTCTCTATTGCTCTGTTGTTTGCCTCAATCAACATGTCTATGACCTTGTCCAGCAAATGCAGGTCTAGCTAGTTGCATTCAAGAATCTACCCTAAAACTGAATACCAGAAAACTATGAATTTGGGTGCCATTTGACATAAAATATTAATTATTCTAGTCGGTGCTACTTGGTTTTCACAACTGCAAAGATACAAAAGAATAGTACTCCCTCCGTCCCTTTTTTTTCTTCTCCCTTTCCTTATCTGGTATCCCATTTTGTTATTCTTGTTTCTATTTTGGGATATTACATAATGACCAAAATACCCTCATGCCATTACAAAATAATGAATTTAAACCGGGGCACTATATAAACATTTTGTCCCCATTTACAACCCTAGTAGCCACTCCCTGATATCTTCTCTCTCTCTCTCTCGATCATCTCTCTCTCGATCATCCTCTCGATAAACACTCTCTTGTCTGATCTCTTCTCTCTCTCGATCGATCATCCTCTCGATCATCCCTGATATCTTCATCTCTTCTCTGATCTATAATCTCTCTCTTGATCGATCATCCTCTCGATCATCCCTAATATCTTCATCTCTTCTCTGATCTCTAATCTCTCTCTCTTTCTCTCTCTCGATCATCCTATCTCTCTCGATCTTCTCTCTGTGGGGCACTATATAAAGAGTTACCAGTTATTTGCTGGATCTTGAATCGGCCCCTCAAAAAAACCCTAGATCTCGATCTTCTCTGACTCTCGTTTGAGTCCCTGGGTGGATTTGAGTTGGGAAGGCTTGTATCCTCTGATTGTCCCCTTTTTCAGCGGTTGATTTGTCCCTTTTGGTTTCTAGGGTTTCTGTGGGATTCGATCTAGGGTTTTTGTGGGTTTCTAATTCGTCCCTTTTGGTTTCTAGGGTTTTTGTGGGTTTCGATCTAGGGTTTTTGTGGGTTTCTGATTTGTCCCTTTTGGTTTCTAGGGTTTCTGTGGGTTTCAATCTAGGGTTTCGACGAGATGAGTCGCTCCTCTAATTCTTTCTGGAATGGATCCCTACTGTGAGATGCCTCGTGAATGCAAGGGCAATCACACTTTCAGCCCCAATCGATCTGAAGAACCTAATGTGGAGGGCCCTCTGGTGATTATCCTCGACGATGAAGGCGAACCCTCCGTAGGACCCGACTCTAAGTCCCCGAAAATCGGGTCCTGTGGAAGAATTGATGCAAAGCCCCCAGTTGAAGTGGTGGAAATCTCCGATTCCGATGATGATGCGTAGCTAAGTCCCCGCCTTTATTTGTCCTATGTTTTATAAATTACAACATGTTATGCCTTGCATGTTATCTTATGATGTTTTCTTATGCATTGCATGTTATCTTATGATGATTTCTTATGCCTTGCATGTTACCTTATGATGATTTTTTATGCATTGCATGTTAACTTGATACTGCAGATTCTTATTCTTGAGTTTTTGGGTGATGTTGAACTTCATACTGCATGCTTTCATTATGCAGGTTGCTTGCATGTTACTGTTGAACTTGATACTTGATGATGCTATCTGTTGTGATTTCCTGTGTTAGCCCCAGTCCCTTATCTGTTGTGATTTCCTGTGTTGAACTTGATACTTGATGATGCTATCTATTGTGATTTTCTGTGTTGGCCCCAGTCCCATATCTGTTGTGATTTCATGTGTTGAACTTGGTATTTGTTGTGATTTCCTGTGTTGATTTCATTGTGCAGATTGTAGTGATTTCCTGTGGAACTTGATATAGAAACTAATAATGTCCCCTTGAACTATCTGTTGTGATTTCCTGTGTTGGCCCCAGTCCCTTATCTGTTGTGATTTCCTGTGTTAATTTCATTATGCAGATTGTAGTGATTTCCTATGGAACTTGATATAGACCCTAATAATGTCCCCTTGAACTGTTGGCCCCAAATGACCAAAATACATGTCCCCTTGTAGTTATGTACTCCCTCCATCGCTTTTTCATCTTCTTCCTTCCCTGTTCTGGTATCCTGTTTTGTTATTCTTGTTTCTGATTTTTGGGGTATTGTGATGTCGATGATGAATCCTGAAAGCTGAGATAATCACTCCCAAAACTTCAATAAATCCTATGTGCTTGAGCCACCAGTTACATTGTGACTGAAGGGGCTCCTGGTTGCAGTTAGGATTTACTGAAAGAGTGATTATAAGTGATGATTGGGGACAACTGAGACTAGTATTATTTCGAACAAATTCTTTGTGTGCTTTAAATACTTTATTGTGATGTCAATGATGAATCTTGAAAGCTGAGATAATCACTCCCAAAACTTCAATAAATCATATATGTGCTTGAGCCACCGGTTACATTGTGACTGAAGGGGCTCCTAGTTGCAGTTAGGATTTATTGAAAGAGTGATTATCAGTGATGATTGGGGACAATTGAGACTAGTATTATTTCCAACAAATTGGTGTAGAGGTAGTTGTGCACCCTTCTTGACAATGTCCCATGCTTCTATTACTGCCCACATTGGTGCCTTGACTTGAGTGTGTAGATTTCCTGTTGCTTTCAATTTCTTCTTGCCCACATGTGGCAAATCATAATCATTTGTCCCCTTTACCTTTAGTATTTCATTCATTACAAACTGTAATGTCATCCACACACTGCTTAGAGTCTCTGGATCTAACTCATGAAATGCATCATTCATTGCATCTAGCATTTTGTCAACATCCTTGGGCATTTTCTTATGCATTAATGATTAGATAGATCTAAAAAATCCTAGGTCTAATATGTTTAAATCTGGACTGTTTGGTGGCTGCTGAATTAGAATGAAAGTGAAATTATCTTGTTGATATACCTGCTGCCATTCTAGATCTGATTGAGTGATGTGTGCCTTTGCATTATCCTGTTGTATGAATATTGTCTTGTGTCCCCCATCTTTTGGCCATTTCAGCTTGATTGCTGGTATGATTTGGTTGATGAACATGTCCCTTGTGACTGCTTGATTTACAGATTCAACAATCTTTGTGATCATTGTCCCCCTGTCTCTGTTTTTTTTAAACTTCTTTTTGTTGACTCTTGATATGTGAATGGGAAGATACCTATCTTCCCATCAAAGGTGCATTCTCCCTCTTGGTTGTATCTAGGCCTAGCTACCACTGCTGTAAACATCACTTTTGGTATGAATTTGATGCTGCTTGTTGATCTGTATTGCCCCTTTTCAGTGGATGCTAAGTAAACCCTCTGTGATTTCTTGCTGAGATTGAACCACTTTTCATCTAGATGAACAAAATCATACATTGTATAGTATTCTCTCTTCTATGCTGATGTGTTCCTCTGTGACGGGCTAAAAATGCGCAATGCAAATATCGTTGAATGACCTAGTCAAAGTAAATGTCGTAACAGACCTACTAAATGGATGTATAGTAAGCAAGTAAGGGTTGAACCCACGGGGAAGATTTGATGAAGTATGCAGTTATGATTGACAAGTAACAAGAAGGGGGGGTTTAGTAATCAAGGAGAACAAAGAAAACAAGTTTGATTGATGAGAAAATATGGTTGGGAAAGTAGTTCCACTAGAACGAGATCCACAATACAGAGATATAATTTGATCACAGAAATCTATTCAATCCAAGTTCTTTCACCATTCTTATGGTTGTTCCCACCCTGATCTTAAGTACTACCAATTCTCACAGTTGTTGATAGACTTATCACAATATCAATGGAAGAAAACCTTACCACTAACAAAGCAATAACAATGCACACAAGGATATAGGATACATGCAAATAGAAGAAAACCTTACTACTTAACATGCAAATGATTCTCACTCACAATTGCGCACTCGTATTCCACTATATGCAACAATTGTGTTTGCTACTAGATATGCACTCGTATTCCACTATATGCAAACCCTAGCAATTGATAAATATTACTCAACCTAGTTGATCAGGCTATGAGGAATAACAATGAATCAATATTCAATATAACCAAGAGAATCAAACCAACACACATAAGAATAAGAACAAGGAATAGAAATCTCACAAACACATCAACTGTATTGCTTCAAACGTCTAGTAGAATAAGGGGGATTAGTGCTCCATCAAAGGTGAATGAAACCCTAATAAGAAAAACAACGATGATAATGAAAGTAGAAGTAAAAGTGTCTCCTCTTAACCTAGAAAAAGGTCTTAAATAGGTTTATGAAAACTAGGTTAAAACTGACAAAAATAACAAAGGAAACAAAATAATAAAACTAAAGAAATCCGAAAATGCATAAAAGGAAATAAGTCTGTGCTGGCCGCGAGGCGTAACGTGCCCACCGCGGGGCGTTGGCTTCTCCACTGGCGCGACCATCAATCTTCTTTGAGAACCACCGCCGGGTCGCGGTGGCTCTGGCGTGGGGCGGTGAATGCTGCCCGCCTTCTCTCTTCAGCTCTTCTTCTTTCTCTCTTCTGCTCTTCATTACTACCAAGTGTTGGTAGTCTTCTCCAATGAACTCCAGCAGATCCTCATCCATCTTCATCATTTCCATCTAAGCTGTAAATCCCTAGATATCTTCAATTGTCTCCACAACTTCCGAATTACAGACTTAGCCTCAAATCTCATCCTAAACTCCTCCAAATGATGCTAATAATTGCTAGTAAAGGTGCATGAAATGACACCTATCAAATTCCCCCATACTTAGACCTTTACTCATCCCAAGTAAGCTAATGATAAACCTACTCTCTCAATCAAACACCAAGGTCTCAGGAAGTACAAGAAAATATGACACCAGCAACTACAACATATCAACAATAAGCTCTAGACAACCAAAACAAGTGATGCAAAGAATAATTCTAATCCCAACTCCAATCTAGCTCCTTATCGCTCCAAGAGTGGCCTACCCGAGTCCTCCTTATGACTCCCCTTCTTATGACGCCTCGCCAAGAATAATGAGAAATCCTAAAATCACTCTTCTTCTTTTTTTCGCTCATCTTGCCTAGGCGCCCTCTCGGGTTTTCACCTAGCCACTCATTTCATTTTTCTAGATGTCTCACAAATACTCGCATCACTCCAGTCCAATTTTGCACTGGTCTATACCAGTCGGACTACCTGCTTTTTACCTGAGCCGCCCTTTCGGGTTTTCAGCTCATCCCAGGATTTTGATTGCCTGTTTACATCTTTTTGGCTTCTTTTTTTTTTAGAAAAGTAATACTCGAATGGAAATTACAGAAAAACAAAGCTATGTACAAAAGATAGACATATAGCAAGTCTAAATCCCTCCCCCATACTTAAACCGAACATTGTCCTCAATGTAGAAAAGAGAACAACAAATGAAATAGGGGAAGGAGAAATAAACTCACTGCGGGCCTGATGGTGGTAGTGGTGGGAACCTCCCAAAGTAGTCCCTCATATGAGTGTCCATAGAGTCCAGACGCTCATCTATATCAGTACGGAACTGGGTCTGCCAAGTCTGTAGACCGGTCTCTACTCGGGTGTTCCAATGCGTCTGCTGCACCGAGAATGCATCGAATCTTGCATACAACTCCTGCCACGGCGTGGCAGGACCAGAAGAAGACGAGGGCACATCAAACTGGGTAGTCATAGGGGTATCCTCGCCCACAAACTCAGCAGCACCAGCACTAGGGCCCTCTCCATACAGGCTTGAAGGAGCAGCAGCAGGGGTATCATCAGCCATGACTCTGCTATCACTGGGAATCCACCAATCCGCAAATGAAGGGGAGTAGTGAAAAACCCGGGGAAGAATCAGAATATGGCCATCATATGAAGACCAAACTAAATCACCATCCCTGCCCAATGGCTTCAGCATCGAGCATACTTTCATGTGCGCCATGTCATACACCGCGTGAGAAACAGGCCGAGGAATCCGATTGGTGGCAATAAGCCTAGCACAAAGAAGGGTGATCAAACTACCCCCACAGATATCACGTGGCTCACCATCACGAATCCTCTTCAGGGAACCCAGAAAGAGGGTAGCCCAACACGGCGTATACGTAACAATCGGTAAGATGCTCAGAAACCACTGGAAATCCTTCAAAGGGACCTTTCCATCATCAGCATGGCCAAAGAATTCTCTCATCAACACCTTGTGGATCAACTGTAGGCACGGGTTCACCAACTTCGAATTCACCTCCTGGCCCTTCTTGAACTTCCTATGCGTGGCCGCCTCCCAGAATTCCATCATATTTGTCTCAATAATTCCACCAGACCACCCATCAGATGGCTCCTTTGTAATGCCCAGGGCATCATGAATCTCCGCAGCAGACAAAGCATAATCACGCCCATTATAAGTGAACGTGATCCTCATCAACTTCTTGTCAGCGGAACCATCAGAATACCTCTTAAAAGAGGGAATGAACTGGTAGCAAAGCTCGGGGTACGCATCAGTAGCCTTGTTCAGGAAGGTCCCCAGGCCACACTCTGCTAAATACAGGGATACACACTCCAACATACCAAACTCAGCCAACGTAGGCTTGTCAAAGAATTTAGTAGCCAACACCTTCCTCTCCTTCACAACATTGTACACCTCATTCTCATCCCTCGTAGATACTTGCTTCCTATCTCTAAGTGTCATAAGTAATGAATTGAGATGCTCAAAACAAAGGGCAACCAAGAAGACTTACAAACGAGCGAAAACACGAAGCATGGAGGTCTCGACGCGGGGCGGTGGACGAGTCACCGGGTTGCGGTGAGACAACTGGAACTTCTGGCCGGGTCGCGATGGGGGTCGCCGCGGGGCGATGGCTGGCGACGCGGGCAGGGCAACGCGAGGCGGGGCAGTGCGGGGCGGGGCGACAGCGACGCGGTGATGTTTGGCTTGTTTGTGAGGCTAGACTCCAAATTGGGGCAAAGAAACTCAAGGTTAAGGTAATTGGAGGCTAGATTCGGACCAAGAACGAGAGTCGCCGTGGGGCGACTCTCGTTCTTTTAACCTAGAAAAAGGTCTTAAATAGGTTTATGAAAACTAGGTTAAAACTGACGAAAATAACAAAGGAAACAAAATAATAAAACTAAAGAAATCCGAAAATGCATAAAAGGAAATAAGTTTGTGCTGGCCGCGAGGCGTAACGTGCCCACCGCGGGGCGGTGGAATCCACCACAGGGCGGTGGCTTCTCCACTGGCGCGACCATCAATCTTCTCTGAGAACCACCGCCGGGTTGCGGTGGCTCTGGCGCGGGGCGGTGAATGCTGCCCGCCTTCTCTCTTCAGCTCCTCTTCTTCTTCTCTTCTGCTCTTCATTACTACCAAGTGTTGGTAGTCTTCTCCAATGAACTCCAGCAAATCCTCATCCATCTTCATCATTTCCATCTAAGCTGTAAATCCCTGGATATCTTCAATTGTCTCCACAACTTCCGAATTACAGACTTAGCCTCAAATCTCATCCTAAACTCCTCCAAATGATGCTAATAATTGCTAGTAAAGGTGCATGAAATGACACCTATCACCTTGCAATAGCATTAAAACCCATTCCAACCTTGTGATTCTGTTGGGATCCTTCAAGCCAGGATGGAGTGGATTTGTATATGGCCTTAGCTGTCCCCTTTTTATCATTCTATGGACTGTGCTTTTTGAAATATCCAGTTTGGTAAATAAATCTCTGATGCATGTCCTCTCCCCCATTTGCAATGTTGTAATTGCTTGATTTGGCACTTGTATTCTCTTTCTACCATAGTTGTGAAAGTGTGTACTCACATTGTAGTTCTGTCCAGCAATCTTCTGCTTCTTTGCTGTATTCCATAGCTTACTTATGGTTCTTGTTGACAAGTTGAACTCTTGTGCAGTTGCCTTGATTGTCCCCCGTCCAAGATTTCCTTCATTTGCTCATTGTAGAAGCCATACCAAGATGTGTAGTCTCCTTTCACTGTTGAGCCTTATGTGTGATGATTGATGATGACCTGCTGCCCCTGTTCCATGCTCTGTTTCTGCTTGATGTGTGGACTGGTGCTGACTTGTTGATTCCTGGTCAGTGTCTTCATTCTCTGGCTCCTGGTTTAGATCAAAAAGAAGATTTCCTTACATGTCCCCAGTTTCTTCCATAACAGTGTCATCCTCATAGTCTGCATCAACTGGAAATGGAGCCTCATTTAAGTCTAAGGCTGAAGCCATCACCAAAATGCTCTTTATATTCTCTGCCTATCCCAATTTCAGAAAGCTTTGAATGCTTTCTGAAATGGGATTTCCTCTGCCTTTATATTCTTCTCAGATTGGGGTAAATGAAATCCCCAATCTGTGTGCCTTGAATGTTGAAATATCATTGGCTAATGTAATTTTTATGATTTTGAATGTTTAGGTTTAGTGGGTTTTTAGATTTTTAATCCCTCCAAAATTGTAATTTTCAGATTTTAATGTAATTTTCAAATTTTGAATGTTTTGGGATAATTAGATTATTTGTACTTGCTTAATTTTTAGATTTTAATGTCAGATATTGTACTGTGCCAATGTTCAGATTTTGTACTTGTTTGATTCCTATATACATGTGCCCAGCCTTAAACAGGAAGAAGAAAAAGGGACGGAGGGAGTAGCAACTTATCGAGTGCTAGAAAAGAAATGGGAAAAGATTTTCCTATATGCAGCAAGTTGAAGTTTCAACCAATTGGTGTAAATTCAGTGCAACAAGTTTGCGGTTGATTCTGACAGATAAGGATAGCATGTACGCAGGTTTATGAACTAAAATTGAGGTTCATGTCAAGATTCTGGAAAGAATTACACAAGGCCATGGGAACCGAGTTGAGGTTCAGTACTGCGTTTCATCCTCAGACGGATGGACAGTCTGAGAGGACCATCCAGACCTTGGAAGATATGCTAAGAGCTTGTGTACTCGATCGTCCAACTAGCTGGGAGAATAGCCTGAGTCTGATTGAGTTCACATACAATAACAGTTGGCATGCTACCATTAAGATGGCTCCATTCGAGGCTTTGTACAGTCGAAGGTGCAGATCTCCGATTTGTTGGGATGAGAATGTCGACAAGGTTATGCTCGGACCGGAGTTAGTCGAAAGGACTGCCTCGGACATTGCTTTGATAAGACAGAGGATGTTGACATCTCAGAGTCGACAAAAGTCTTATGCAGATCTGAAGCGTAGGAATGTCGTGTTCGAGGTTATTGACAAAGTATTTGTCAGGGTGTCGCCATCCAAGGGTGTGTTTAGATTCGACAAGCGTGGAAAGCTTAACCCTCGCTACATGGGACCGTTTGAGATCCTTGATAGGGTGGGGTCTCTAGCGTATCATTTGGCATTGCCGCCATCAGCACATCCTTGATAGGGTGGGGTCTCTAACGTGTTCCACGTATCCTTGTTGAGGAAGTACGTGCCAGATGAGTCTCATGTGCTGAGTTATGAAGACATTGAGATTCAGGCAAATGGTACCTACGAGGATATACCGGTGCGTATTCTCGAACGCCATGAGAAGCAGTTAAGAAACAAGGTGGTACCATTGGTACGGATTTTGTGGTCCAAGTCAGGAGCTGAAAAGGTTACTTGGGAAACCTAGGAGACTGATGCGGATATGCTTAGTCGTTTTCCCGAGCTGTTTTCGGCCTACTTTCGGGGTCAAAACTTTTTTTTAAGGAGGGAGTGATGTAATACCCCTCATTTTGTAAGGGCAATTTGGTAATTTTTCCAAACCCTCATACCATAGTCGGATTATTTTCAGAGAAGTTCAGACATTCTGTAATATGCTCGATCTCTATAATATTTTCCTGATTGGTATAAAATACATTCGACGTATTTTCGAGGCTTAGAATATTCGTTCGGGTACGAATATATTTAACCCGGGGTTAAATACCCAAGCCCATATCTTTCCCGGGCAAAAAGAGGCAAAAATGGCCTTGACCGCGACTACGGTCGACCTCCGCCATCGCGGAAAAAGACGGAAAGTAGCCATCATTATAGGTTGTCAAGTGGCATCGACCGCGGCCGCGGTAAGGCCACTGCGACCGCGGTAAGACGCCACCGCGATCGCGGTGAAGCCACCGCGACCGCGGAAAATGTCAAGCTCAAACAACTTTTTCCTTCCGCTGGACTTCGATCGTTGCGACGCCGTTGTTCTTCTGAGCAATGTCCCATCTGTCGTTGTAGGCGCCTACCATGATTCACCTCCTTGATTGGGCTCTATAAAAGGAGAAGATCTGGAGGGGAGTTGGAGCACATCTTAATCTCAATCTCTCCCTCTCAAATTTCTCTCGCCGGAAAACTCAAAACTCTCGCCGAAAAAGCTTCGTTCATCGTCGGAGCTCCCTTTGGTGGTGGTGGTGCTTGTAAGGTGTTCCTTTGGAGGTGCAAGGAGCCCAGAAGTCGAAGCCCTCACAAACCGAGCCTCGACGCTTCGCCCCGGTGAGAATTCTTCCTCGTCGATCGCCAGAGTTCATCGACCGCGATCGCGGTCATGAACACCGCGATCGCAGCTGTGACACTGTCACCAACGCTTGCTACCGCCATCGCCATGGCTCGCGGACACTTGTCCGTGACGACCGTGACCGCGGCGGAGCCACCGCGATCGCGGGTGCCTGGGCACTTCGCGATTGTGGCTTTTGGCGTTGCGACCTTGATCGAGGCTTTCGATTCCTTCATTTTCGTTCATTCCTTTCTCGATTCATACTATTTATTGTCAAATCTAACTTAGCGTTTCATTATGGGTCGTTCCATAGGGATCTGTAATCCGAGTTTTGTCCCCGTTCCGGACCCAGAAACTCATCGTTCGATCGTTCGTCTGATCTAAGGCAAGTGGCAGTTCGCTCTTGCTTATCATTCCATATTTCTATTAATTATCAATTGTTTAATTGTTAATTAATTTGGGAAGAATTACTATTTTCATTGGGAACAGTTTTGATAAATGATGTGATTTAAAAGACAATTATAATAGGTTGTATATATTGCTAGAAACAACGCTATTATATCTATTTTTACCATGATGGTATTGATGTGGATTTTATGCGAACTTGAAATATAGTTAGCACGAGTATTCGTAGGAACACTATGTACCTTACGAGGTCTAGTCGTTTCTTTATAACCATGGTGGATAGGATGACCAAGCCCTAACACCATTTCTCTGGTCATGACTATCCCTTATCCGAGTATAGGGGAGGTGGGCTTAGTTGGGGCCAAATCTTTCGGGATATGCTCCCAAGATATATCTCGTCTCGAGATGATATATTGATATGATAAAAGCTTATAACGTAAATATACGTTTTGCCATGAAATAAGATAAGTGTCGTTATGCACATAATTAATGAACATTGGGTGAGAAGTACAACGTGGAAACTCGTCTGGGCTTCGATTAGAGTAAGTCCACCTTCCGAATTTGAATTCGCATTATGCGGTGAGGTTGGTCGTGGACCCAAATAGTCAAGTCGCTTTTAAACTCTTGTATGAACTTACAATGTTCCCGAACACTTGTCATACTTACGATAAGACTCAATTCTTTGGAGTCTTCTCTTCATATGTTTCAGTAAGACTCAATCTTTCAGAGTCTTCTTTCGATCATTTTGTTTGGTATGTTTCTGTAGAAGTATTGAGGTTTACTATCGTCATCGGTTTTCATTCGAGAAGCGATGGGTCTAACCTAATACGACTACTTAGAACCTTTCTGTTTTACCCTTGCATAGTCTTTCATTAGACTAACCAACCGGTTAATTTCTCCTGCATGGTTGGCTAGTGTCATCCGTCTCATACGGCACATTAGATAAACTTCCGATCTATGAAGGCTAGAAACGACGATGAAGGCAGATGGAATTTTGAAGAGTTTATCAAGGTTGAGATCCTTGGCGGGTGATCGTTCCGATCAAGACCCTTGTGTTATTTATTTAAAGAATCAACCTATAACATCGCTAGGTTTTAAAAGATATATTAAAGTAACACTTAACAACTTAAAACATTGACACTTAAATCTTCGTCTGCAAGCCTCTTCTTCTAGAAATTGGTTACTTTGACTTCGGGAACCAACCACTGATGTGCCGTATAGGACGGATGACACCAGCCAACCATGCAAGGAATAAAACCCGGTTAGTTAGTATAATGAAAGACTATGAAAGGGTGAAAATAGAATGGTTCTAGTGATCGTAACCGTTTACTATCATTGTCCCTCGAATAACAACCGAAAGAACGATACATAACTCAGAACTTTCAAGGAATGATTTAGCAATTAGATATGCACTGAAGAGAAGACTCCAAAGGAGTTGAGTCTTATGGGACAATATGACGAATGTCTGGGAACGTTATAATTTACATACAAGCGTTTAAAAACGACTTGATCATTTGGGTCCACGACCAACCTAGCTCACCGCACAATGCGAATTCAGATTGGAAAGAGAACTTACTCTAACTGAAGTCCGGACGAGTTTCCAAGTTGTACTTCTCGCCTGAAGGTTCATTAATTATGTGCATTACCGCACTTATCTTATTTAATTACAAAACGTATATAAATGTTAAAGCTTTTAATATGATCTCGAGTAACTACGAAAGTTTAACACATGGTGACATTACGTCCACCCAAATGGCACTAGCAAGGTGCTTAACACTTCATATCCTTACAGATGGGTAAGAAGCAATGGGTCATGACCTAAAGAGAATTATAAAGAAATGACTATCCTCACAAGGAATAGCATTCCTACGAATACTCGTGCTAATCTAGCATTAAAGTTTACGTTTAAAATCCACAATGAAACCATTACGGTAATTAACAAGTATGATAGCGTTGTTTCTAGCAATATATACAACCTATCATAATATCACATTATAATCGCATTATTATAAAATTTGTTCCCAAACGAAAACAACAGTTCACTCCAATTTAATTAACAATCAGAATTACATGATAATTAACGGAACAAGGAATGATTAAGCAAGAGCGAACCGCCACTTGCCTTAGTCTAAACGAATGATTGAGCGACGACGGGTTTCTGGGTCCGGAACGGGAACGGAAATCGGATTACAGATTCCTACGACAACGACCCACGACGAAACCCTAGGTTAGATTCGACAATTAATAATACGAATCTAAGGAAAAATGAACGGAACCAAAAGAACGAGGGTCCCGTCCGAGACCGGTTTGTCCAAGGCCACGATTGCGTTTGCTAAGGCAAACCACGGTCGCGGCCTGGATTCCGCGGTCGTGGATCACAGGGGATCGGCCACGGTCGCGGCTGTTCATGTCTGCGGTCGCGGACATGAACCCGGCAACCCAGAACGCAGCATTACTCATCGGCGACGACACGACGGGGCTCCGAGCAAGAGGGCTTCGACTCCTATCCTCACCGAGCCTCCAAAGCACCACCCCACGGCTACTACAACCTCTGGCAAGAGCTCCGGCGACACCATGAATTTTCGGCGAGGCTCGAACGACTCTGGCGACAATGAAAAATGTGAGAGAGAGAGGGGAGATCTGATTTTGAGTGCCAAAAACCCTCAACTCGGCCTCTATTTATAGCCAAAGGAGGAGAGCAGCCCCCGACCAGATCGACGGCGATGCTTTCGACGAGGCACGCATGCCTTATTCCGCGGTCGCGGAAAATTCCACTTTTCAGCGTCGCTGAGCACCAATATTCCGTGGTCGCGGAAGTGCTGCCACGGTCACGGAAATGTCCTTTTTCACCTCTGATTGCACAGGTAAGGATTTAGCATGGGTTTAAATCCCGGAAATAAAAAAATATTTGTACCCCAAACAAATATTCTAAACTTCCAAAATACATCGAATGTATGATATAAGGTTCAGGGAATTATTACAGAGATTGTACGAGTTACAGAAATTCCGAACTTCGCCTCACGCGTCCCGAATAATTGACGAGGGTTTGGGAAATTACCCAATTACCCTTACTAAAAATGAGGGGTATTACATCACTACCCCTTAGGAAAAGTTTCGACCCCGAAACTTGGCCGATAACAGCTCAGAGAGCGACCTCTACTCTAAGTTACCCAAACTTATAGGTTTAACCATGCTTGACCCATTTAACACTTCGTAAATTGGTTCAAGCATTTCTAAGTTAAGACCCATCACCCTTTCACAGCTTAAGGAAATCCTATAGTCTGTTTACACAACATCCATTCTACCATGCTATCCTTATGGTATCATGAGGATTATTACATTATTACCCCCTTAAAATAGTTTCGACCCCGAAACTAGCATTTCTAACGAAAGGAAACGGTCTCACTACCAACCTTACTACATGAACTTAATATCCTTAATCACTTCGTCATTGACATTGTTCCTAGGAATCGATCTGTCTCCTCAATCACACCATTATCCCACATATCTCCATATGTTACACCTGTAGCAACTCGTAACTACATCCACAAAGTCATAATTATCTGATGATAGTACCCTCCAAAATCATTGTAATAGACTTGCTATACCTTAATCATGAGAATACACCTTACTCCTTCCACTTTTCCATTTATAACTTCTCTCAGAGTACGTACCTTATCTGCCTTATATTCCATTATCAGATCTTAGTGGTCCTTGAGACATCGTATTTCCTAATTCCTTTAAGTGTATACCCCGCAATTCCATTACTCATCATAATCGGGTTTGGCCCTTATGCCAATTCTAACTTTGTATCCTTCCGGTAATGATTTAGCCTATTCCTTAAATCATTATGTGACCTAAACTTTTAAGATTCCCAAACTTTCTCCAAACATAATCACAACACCTTCATTCCTACGTTCCTCAAAACGAATCACATGAGATAATACTCCTATTTCTTTAAGGTATCATCTTGATAAATGATTCATTACCAACCGCATCAGCCACTTCTATCAGAATCCTTTAATAGCTTTATACGATTAATGCTTGCTACCTTACTTTTTAGGCGCACATAGACAATTCTCTCCACTAAATCCTTTAATTCATCGGAATCATCAACCTAACCTATCCTTAACTGTAATCTGTATATTAAGGTGGCCTACTCTCAACACAATAGCTTCACAACTTAATCTCTTCCAAGAAGAGTTATACCATAAGCCTTATAGATGATACACTCACAAAAATCCAAATATCAAACCTTGTAAATTTCCAAGTGTCATAACTCTTTATTCCTTGATCGTACAACTTACTAATTCCAATCATTTGGTCCACTTAGATTTGGCTCAGACGTCCATTTCCTGACTCACAGTCCAAAAGGTTTGTTTAACTGTCTCTAATAACTTATTTCTAACTTAAGATCCTTATTTTCCTCACACAATCTACTATCCCAATTAGAGCAACCCCTCTTGCATTACGGATACTTACTATCCCTCCAAGACTTAATCATATCATTTCCCGATGAACCTTCGAAATGAAACCTCGAATAGACTTTCCAAACTAATACGTATGATTTCGCACACTCGGCGGTTCCAAAAGCTTTAACCATTAGTCCTATACTGGCCATACTTACCTATAAATCCCACAACCATAACTCTTGGTTTCACAGTCTTACTCAAGATCGCAATAGAGGAAGCGAGTTCCTGATCAGCTATCCTTTTAATCTATTTATTCCCTTCTCAACAATTTATCCACATCAATGCCTATAGCATGACTTCACAACTAGGCATTCTGGACCTCACATTAGTCCACCCCTATATACTTGTATCAGAACAAATGTTCCAGGTACACATATGAGATTTAACTCTTAACTCTCATAGAGCATTAACCACACGCATTTGTTCCTACTCCCTAAGAAATTTTGGAAAACTCAGCTTATGAGATAATGCTCGCCAACTCAGCTAGGAAGCAATTAATGTCATACTGATGTGACATTACTCCAGAAATGAAGAAAGATTCTTAGGAATGGATCTAGAATTTAAGCAATAGAGTCGTCCCTGGGGTTAACCATGCAGGGAACAAACATCTAAGCTACATATGTTACCCTTCCCCTATAAGTCCGACAGTTTTTATCCGCACATGACATATACTGTTTCCGGCACTCACGGGGTTTCGTATGAACGATTGATTTGCAACAGCAACGAATTCAGTAATTTCCGAAACAAGGAAACACTTCTTTATTATTCGAAACATTACATTAAAGCAACTGAGAGAAAGTCGAACAAACAGATTACTAAATTATGGAGGCTATTGACACAAGTTGTCGCTCCTTAACTTAAGGAAAGGCTTGACAAAAATACAATTACTCGATCAGGGTTCCTTCCCGTCGACTTGACGCACCACGAAGAGTCGTTGCCCCTGGCTTGAAGACTCCATAGGCGTTTTTTCTTTATTACGAGCCATAGCTTGCTCAGGAGCAGATACCTCTGGCTTTGGGTCCTACCCATTGCCAACATTTAAGGCTTGATAAGACTGCATTGGTCCTTGACCTTTCTTCCTACAGTATGTTTTCATGTGGCCTTCCCTTCCACAATAGTAGCATACCCTCTTTTCTTTTTGACAGTTAAAACTCCTATTCCCAACTTCATCACAGTTGTGGCACAGAATCACACCGCTACTCCAACTGGAGCCTCTGGCGGAATCCGACTGAGTCGTCTCGGTCTTAGCACGACCAGACTTCTCAAATTTGGTAGGCAGTGCCGGTCGCTTGAATGTACCAACCTGGCGATCTTGTTGCCCACCATTTCCCTTAACCTGCTTCTCCCGCTTTTGGGCGGATTCTTCTAGTGTGACCTCTATCTTATAGGCCGCATCCACATATTGCTCTAATGTAGAACAACCGTGACGCAACATCAGAGGTTTGATTTTTGGATTCATCCATCCATGGAAGTATCAGATCTTTTGTTCCTCGCTCGATACTTCTGGCCCAGCGTATTGCAACAAGTGATTGAACTTAGCTGCAAGCTCAGTCACCTTTAACCCATCGGTCTTAAGGTACAAAAATTCCTTGTGCTTCTCCTTCCTCATAGCACGGGAAAATAAACGGTCAGTCATCTTTGCTTTGAACATACCCCAATTCAACTCGGGATGATCGGCTAAACCAGTGCTCTCCCACCATTCGCTAGCCACATCCTTGAGTTGAAGGGAGGCGATGTGCACTTTCTCAGTTTCAGTGTAATCCACGTTCCTGAACAGCCGTTCCATATGCGAGAACCAATACGCCACTCTAACCGGTTCTCCAGTACCATCGTAGCTGTCAGGCCTCATTGAGCTCACGGCCTTCAAGGCTCGACCGTAAGTTCCTTTGTTCCTGACAACATCAACATGCGGTACGTGATTCACTGGCTCCTCAACTTCAGGAATAACCTGAGGAACCGAAACACCTTGTGCTTGCGGTGCAATTGATCGAATTACGTCGGTAACCGTCTGCACAATAAACCCACGAATGACCTCCTTGGTCGCGGCATCCAGCACTACCGGAGGATTAGCATGTACTTGGCCAACGCCTGCGGGGTTATTGTGAGAGACAGACTCGCTCTCCTCCCCTTGATTAGCGACGCTCCTCAGATTCAGCCTTGGGTTGTTACTCGGCCCTGCACCAGCAAGAGCTGTGTTTCTTGTGTTCACCATCTGCTGATGAACCATAACGTTGATTTAGAACTTTTCCAACATGGTCATGACACTTTAGTCAAATACGTTATGACACAGATTATAAGGGTCCAAACTAATAACTTTATATTAGCCTGACTAACCCTTCACTATTAACTACAGAAATGACCTTCTTCTCCTCACTTGAGAATGGGTATTCTAGGAGAAATGTCAACCTTTAAATGACGTTAAACCTGAGATGAGACACTATCCCTAAGAATGAATCTAAGGAATAAGTAACACTTGAAGCTTGTAGAAGTTTGAAAACCACTTATTAATAAATCTTATACTTTCAAACTTTATACCTTCAAACTTTATATACTAAACTTTAATAATATAATTATTTAGGAAAATTAGCTTTTCAAACTAGTGATACGATTTTCGGATAACTCTTACTAAGACAAAAATCACGTTTTTAAAGTTACAATCATAAACTACCGTTTGGTTGCTTATACACAGCGTTTAAAACCAACTTTGAATAACTTTTGAAAGCCAATGGCTAACTTATTATTTTAAATTAAATTTCAAGAGGTAATTAACTTTTAAAGGTAAAACTTAGATTTTCAAAATTCCTTCCTGATGGAAAACAAGTTGGAAATAATTTCAAAAATATTTTTTGAAAATTCTCAAACCTAACAATAGGCCAAGAATTTTAAAAACCATTGCTTTGATACCATAATTGTAACACCCCCGACTTATACCGGTAGTGTCACACGCCAGTGACCTCAGACATTACCGTCCAAAGCCACCCTAGGCTTTAATCGGAACAATTAAACTTGAATGCGTATATATATATATTAAATGAAAGATTAAACAGCGGAAGACACTTGTATATGAAACTCGGCCCTTTTATTAAAAGATCTTACATTGAACAAGAGTATCATTTTTACAACAGAGGAAAATTTCAGCGGAAGACTTATAAATTATACAGCGGAAGACTTTTAAGAATCAACCTATAACATCGCTAGGTTTTAAAAGATATATTAAAGTAACACTTAACAACTTAAAACACTGACACTTAAATCTTTGTCTGCAAGCCTCTTCTTCTTCAATTGGTTACTTTGACTTCGGGAACCAACCACTGATGTGCCGTATAGGACGGATGAAACCAGCCAACCATGCAAGGAATAAAACCCGGTTGGTTAGTATAATGAAAGACTATGCAAGGGTACTTCTCGCCTGAAGGTTCATTAATTATGTGCATAACCGCGCTTATCTTATTTAATTACAAAACATATATAAATGTTAAAGCTTTTAATATGATCTCGAGTAACTACAAAAATTTAACACAGGGTGACATAACGTCCACCCAAATGGCACTAGCAAGGTGCTTAACACTTCATATCCTTACAGATGGATAAGAAGCAATGGGTCATGGCCTGAAGAGAATGATAAAGAAACGACTATCCTCACAAGGAATAGCGTTCCTACGAATACTCGTGTTATTCTAGCATTAAAGTTTACGTTTAAAGTCCACAACGAAACCATTACGGTAATTAACAAGTATGATAGCGTTGTTTCTAGCAATATATACAACGTATCATAATATCACATTATAATCACATTATTATAAAATCTGTTTCCAAACGTAAACAATAGTTCACTCTAATTTAATTAACAATCAGAATTACATGATAATTAACGGAACAAGGAATGATTAAGCAAGAGCGAACCGCCACTTGCCTTAGTCTAAACGAACGATTGAGCGACGACGGGTTTCTGGGTCCGAAACGGGAACGGAAATCGGATTACAAATTCCTACGACAATGACCCACGACGAAACCCTAGGTTATATTCGACAATTAATAATACGAATCTAAGGAAAAATGAACAGAACCGAAAGAACGAGGGTCCCGTCCGAGACCGGTTTGTCCAAGGCCACGATCGCGTTTACTAAGGCAAACCGCGGTTGCGGCCTGGATTCAACGGTCGCGGATCACAGGGGATCGGCCGCGGTCACGGCTGTTCATGTCCGCGGTCGCGGACATGAACCCGGCAACCCAGAACGCAGCATTACTCACCGGCGATGACACGATGGGGCTCTGAGCGAGAGGGCTTCGACTGCTATCTTCATCCCGCCTCAAAAGCACCACCCCACGGCTACTACAACCTCCAACGAGAGCTCTGACGACACCACGAATTTTCGGTGAGGCTCGAACGACTCCGGCGACAATGGAAAACGAAAGAGAGAGGGGAGATCTGATTTTGAGTGCCCAAAACCCTCCAAATCTGACTCTATTTATAGCCAAAGGAGGGGAGCAGCCCCCGACCAGATCGACGGCGATGCAGAGGATTGACGGTGATGCTTTCGACGAGGCACACATGACTTATTTCGCGGTCGCGGAAAATTCCACTTTTCAGCTTCGCTGAGCACCAATAATCCGCGGTCGCGGAAGTGCTGCCGCGGTCGCGAAAATGTCCTTTTCCGCCTCTGATTGCACAGGGAAGGATTTAGCACGGGTTTAAATCCCGGATAATAAATATTTGTGTCCCAAACAAATATTCTAAGCCTCCAAAATACATCGAATATATGATATAAGGTTCAGGGAATTATTACAGAGATTGTACGAGTTACAGAAATTCTGAACTTCGCCTCACGCGTCCCAAATAATTGATGAGGGTTTGGGAAATTATCCAATTATCCTTACTAAAAATGAGGGATATTACATTATGTGGCTGACTGACTGCTTTGAGCGAATAGCCAAATCCCAATTTTATTTCAAAATACTTAATGGCCAAATACCCAAATCCTATCAAGATTCAATGGTCAATTTCATTCAAAAGCAAATTGGAAGCTGAATACAGGTTGTACAGCACTACATACGGAATTACGGACATACCTAAATCCAAAATTCTAACTGCTGAGTTCTGAGGATTTGAGCGAGCAAGAGATTTCAGATTTGTCGACGGTCGACCGGCACCCGAAATTCGACCGGAGAGCGAGCGGGAGAGGCAGCGCCCAAACTGATTCGACCGGAGAGGCGATGCCCGAACTGATTCGACCAGCGAGGCGGCGAGTCGGCGGCCCGTAAACAACACACCGTAGAAGTAGACGGAGATCGATTGAAGGGATTTGAAGACTTGAAGAGTTGGACTGATGGTCGATGGAGAAGATGAAATTTGTGGGGCACTGGGGCTCCATTATAAGGAGAATTTTCAGACCGTTGTAAGAGGGTGAATACTCCATCAAAACAATAGATTTGGGAAACAAGAACCGAACACCACATTGATGGAGGATACTGAAGACGAAGATACTCAAGATAGGGAAGACATGCCTCGAGTTTGACAGTCTGAAAAAGCGTTGAAAAGGAATAAAAAAGAAAAAAAAATATCTTTACCAACTTAAATAGCTAATGGGCCGAAATATTATTGGGCCCCAAAATTTTGGAGGCCCTATTCGAGTGGTCCTCATGGACTTGCTCATCTATGGGCATGTATATATACATATATGCGTTGAATAAAAAATATTATTGATATTTAAAATTAGTTTATGTATCTAAAAAAGTGGGTTGTGGTGATAAAACTTCCTATAGTAAATAGTAGGGAGCTTTATAAAGTATTGATCTTTTCAATCACAAGGATAATGCCTATAACGAAGTCGCTATATACACTATCATTTTTTGCCTTTCACATTACATTTCTCTGCGCAGAATATTGGCGTATGCCAAATACCGGCGTAGAAGGACAATAAGAAAAATACATGTAAAAAGTTAAAAAAAATGCATATACTGAGCTACACAAGATTCTGGTGTACACCAGTTCTTGGTGTACACCAGGATCTTGCGTAGCTCTTTTTTTCATTTGAGCTATGCGAGATTCTAGCGTACGACATCTTCTTCTTCCTTCTCTATCATACGAGAGCGGCGCGATGATTTCCGATTTCTCCCTAAAATTCATTCTCGATCTTTTCCCTAGTTCACCCTAGTCTCCTTTAATTAATCCATCTCTTCTCCTTTTAATCCACACTATTTCAATAGATTCTGGCGGCGGCTCGGTGGACGGAGGCGATGGTCCAGGGGGAGCGGCGGCGGCTAGTGGTGGTGGTGGCGTTCTTGCTGCAGCGGGCGACGACTGTGATTGTGGTGGAGAAGAATGTCGGGGGTCGGGGTCGCGGGAAATGGGCTCGAGGGCGTTATACTTGGGTTTTGGGAGAGAGAGATGTAAAATTAAATAGAAAAATCGTTTAGGGGGATTAGGGTTACGAAATGATTGTATGAAATTTTCAAATATACCACCGAATACAAACTAATTTAATTAAACAAATGTACATTGATTGATAAAATATGTGATTTTCTCCATAATTTTTTAAAAAGATGGTACATGATTTTATGTTCTAAAAATATTTCATTTTTAATACAGCGCAACCAAGTTGTGGCCAGCGAGATGACTGCAATAGTGATGGATTGACATGCCTGCAAGATAAGATAACATTTGGTGGGGAAAATAATTAGAATTTAACATTAAATATTTTTACTACCACTATTAAAATATAATAAAATTATCTTGCTGATATCTAGAATTTCATCAATCGCTTAAACAACATGATATGTAAGAATTGATCAGATCAAGAATATGAAGGTCCACTTAGAATTGAAGTAATTTTGTACATACTAGCATGAATACCAAAGCTGTGAGGACTTTAGAAATAATCCTAAAAAAATAGTATTATAAAATATTGCTAAAATAAATAATGTTAGCTATAATAAACATACAGAAAAGCTATATGCACACGAAAATTCGCCTATATGTACACGAAACTGTGCGTTAAGAATAGCAGTACAGGTCTGTGTGTTTAAATTAGCAGTCCAAGGGGCAAAATCGGGAAAAAAAGGAAAAAAGCCAAACTCAAGTTGTGCGTTAAAAAATGCGTTAACATTAACAGTACAACTATATGATATAACCAAATTGGATATAACTATACTATATAATCCTAGTATATAACTATATGATATAACCATAGTATATAACTATATAATATATTATAGTATATAACTATAGGACATAATGATATGATATTGTAATATCTCTCATTTTGTAAGGGCATTTTGGTAATTTTTCCAAACCCTCGTACTGTTGTCAGAATATTTTCAGAGCAGTTCAGACATTCTGTAAAATGCTTGATCTCTGTAATATTTTCTGAGCGGTAGAAAATACATTCGACGTATTTTTGGGGTTAGAATATTCATTCGGGTACAAATATATTTAACCCGGGGTTTTTAAACCCATGCCCATACTTTTCCTGGGCAAAAAGGACCAAAAATGGCCTCCACCGCGACTGCGGTAAGGCCACCGCAATCGCAGGAAGAGACCGTCTTCAACCTTTTGTCCAGTAGCTCCATCGCGACCGCGGTCGACCACCGCACCACTGCCATCGTGGTAAAAGACGGAAAGCAGACCATCATTACAGGTTGTCAAGTGGCAGCGACCGCGACCGCGGTAAGGCCACCGCGACCGCGGTAGATGCCACTGCGACCGCGGTGAAGCAACCGTGACAGCGGTAAATGTCAAGCTTGCATGCTTTTCTGCCTCGCCGGACGTCGATCGTCGTGCCGTCGTTGCCGCCTACGTCGATGTCCCATCTGGTCGGGGTGAGTGTCCTCCTTGCTTGGGCTATAAGAGGAGAGGATCTGGAGGAGAGTTGGAGCATCTGATCTCACTCTCTCCCTCTCAAATCTATTTTCCATTTTCGCCGGAAAACTCAAGTTATCGCCAGAGTTGTCGCCGGAGCTTTCATTAGTGGTGTAGGTGCCCTCAAGGTGGTCCTTTGGAAGTAAAAGGAGCCCATAAGTTGACTCCCAAGCAAACCGAATCCAAACGCGTCGATCCGGTGAGATTTCCTTCTCGCCGATCGTCGGAGTTCATCAACCGCGATCGCGGTCATGAACACTGCGATCGCGGCCATGACACTGTCGCCAAGCTAGTTGCCGCCATCGCCTTGGCTCGCGGGGCACTTGTCCCTGACGACCGCGGCGGAGCCACCGCGATCGCGGGTGCCTGGGCACTTCGCGATTGTGGCGTTTGGCATTGTGGTCTCGATCAAGGCTTCGTTCCTTCGTTTTCGTTTGTTCCTTTCTCGATTCGTACTATTTATTGTCGAATCTAACTTAGGGTTTCATTATGGGTCATTTCGTAGGGATCTGTAATCCAAGTTCTGTCCCCGTTCCGGACCCAGAAACCATCTTCGTCGATCGTTCGTTTAATCTAAGGCAAGTGGCGGTTCGCTCTTGCTTATCATTCCATATTTATATTAATTATCAATTGTTTAATTGTTAATTAATTTGGGATGAATTACTGTTTTCATTGGGAACAGTTTTGATAAATGATGTGATTAAAAGGCATATTATAATAGGTTGTATATATTGCTAGAAACAACACTATTATATCTGTTAATGGTATTGGTGTGGATTTTATGCGAACTTGAAATATAGTTAGCACGAGTATTCGTAGAAACGTTGCTTACCTTGCGAGGTAGCCGTTTCTTTATAACCATGGTGGATAGGATGACCAAGCCCTAACACCATTTCTCTGGTCATGACTGTCCCCTATCCGAGTATAGGGGAGGTGCACTTAGCTGGTGCCAAATCTTTCGGGATATGCTCCCAAGATATCTCTCGTCTCGAGATGATATATTTATATAATAAAAGCTTATAACGTACATATACGTTTTGTAACGAAATAAGATAAACGCCGTTATGCACATAATTAATGAACATTAGGCGAGAAGTACAACGTGGAAACTCGGCTAGGTTTCGATTAGAGTAAGTCCACCTTCCAAATCTGAATTCGCATTATGCGGTGAGGTTGGTCGTGGACCCAAATCGTCAAGTCTCTTTTAAACTCTTGTATGAAATTATAATGTTCCCAAACATTGTCATACTTCCGATAAGACTCAATTCGTTGGAGTCTTCTCTTCATATGTTTCGGTAAGACTCAATCTTTCAGAGTCTTCTCTTGATCATTCTATTTGGTATGTTTCTGTAGAAGTATTGAGGTTTACTATCGTCATCGGCTTTCATTCGAGAAGCGATGGGTTTAGCCTAATACGACTACTTAGAACCTTTCTGTTTTACCCTTGCATAGTCTTTCATTAGACTAACCAACCAGTTAATTTCCACTGCATGGTTGGCTGGTGTCATCCGTCTCATACGGCACATCAGATAAATTTTCGATCTATGAAGGCTAGAAATGACGATGAAGGCAGATGGGATTTTGAAGAATTTATCGGTTGATATCCTTGGCGGGTGATCGTTTCGATCAAGACCCTTGTGTTATTTATTTTAAAAGACTTATGTTGTATTAAATATGTTTTATATTAAGATTACTCTGTATTTCTGTTGCATTTGGATTATGGATGTAATTCCAAGACTTTGATTTAATACGAAATGTTATGACATTTCGTATTATAAATGTTGTTTTATGTTTTGTATAAACTGGTTAAGCCTTGGGTGGCTTCGGATGTGGAATCTGAGGTCACTGGCGGTAATGCTTTCAAGGATATATATTTGGGGTGTTACAGATCTGGTATCAGAGCCGAATATTTTTTTCTAACAGGTTGGGTGTTAAAATGTTTTACCTGGAGCAAAATTTTTATAAACCATTTACTCGTTCTGAACTGAAAAATGTTTTCGAAGGCTCTGAATTTCCAAATAATGTTATTCTGCTGTTCTAGTCGTGCCTTCACTTTAGTTAGATATAGTAAGTTCGCTTCTATATTTAGAAAGACTAACTTTCCTTTCGTCGCCCGTAGGTTATGGGTGCATTCTGTTCTCTTCAGAGGGACCCGGAAGAAGCCGAGGTGGTTCTGCCATCTCTAGTGAGGCTTGATTTCCCAGTTCCCCTTCTATGCTTTGAGGTAGGAGAATCCAGTAGTCCACCCGAGGAGGTGAAGACCGTACTCCCTGAGTCAGTAGTACTAGTGTCCGATAAAACTGAGGTTCATGTGGCAGAGCCCGAAGAGGAACCAAGGGAGGACACTGAGGATGAAGGTTATCCGTCAGAGTACACTAGAGGGTAATTCGATGATGACTTCATGATAGAGTCAATTCTCGAGGAAGAGGAAGACCCGGAGGAGGATCCGGAAGAGGAACCTGAGGAAGAGGATCCTGAAGAAGAAGATCTGGAGGAGGATCCGGAAGAAGAAGAAGAGGACCCCGAAGAGGACCTCGAGGAACAAGGCTATGAGTCCAATGGCCTAGAACACTTACTGGTGGACTGTGAGGACCCGGGAGTGCAGTTCATTCACCCGAGTCCGGAGTTGTCACCTGAGCGGGAGTATTCACCATTGTCTCCTACCGCTTGGGATACGCTTTACGAGATAGTATTCGGCAGAAGAAGGAGTGGTCCACAAGATGCATCTGAGGACTAACAACCTATTCTTGCTCAGAGGAGACTAATGTCGAGTCCTGACTTGTGAGAAGTGCTTTGCCAGAGTCAGATGGATTCATCTGAAGCTTATCGCCAAATAGATGAGGCAGTTAGGCATGCTCGAAGAAGGGCAAGGCCAGGAGAATCAAATGAGGTTGGTGAGAGTGTTTCCGTGCCTAGGGTAAGGCTGAGGGCACCAAGACCGAGAAATGAGCCGTGTGCTCCAGGGCCGAGCCGGGTGAGGAGTCCGTCGCCGGATTCCGATGGTAAACCCCGTTCGAAGAAGCCTTGTATGGGAAGTTTGCCTTACAGGAAACGTTTCAAGGCGCCTTGATAAGGGCCGATGTTGACATTAGCAGTTTCCTTTGTAGTCTTTCAGTGTTCGTTTTGTTAAAAACTGTAATCTCCGAGCAATTTTGTCTTGTCGCTCAGGAGATCCCTTTTGTAGAACTTAGTAACTTAGTTGAAGTTCATCTATGAAAATTACCAAGTTTGATCTATTCTAAGTTGATTTTATGACGTTGAGTATATTGGAATGATATTAATGTTATAAAATACTTGAAATTTGATCGGTAACAGATGGTGAACACAAGGAACACCATTCGTGCTGGTGTTGGGCCAAGCAATGACCCCAGACCAAATGTGAGGAACACTGCAAACCCCGTGGATGAACACGAGTCTGCATCTAACAACAATCCAGTGGGAAATGACCAAGCTCCGGTCAACACTCCAGTAGTGTTCAATGTCGCGGCAATAGAGGCAATTCGGGGGATTGTGATGCAAGCATTCACCGATATTATGCGACCAGTCGCGCCTTAGGCACAGGGTATGCCAGTTCCTCCAGCGGTTCCTAGATTCGAGGAGCCAAATGTCCGTGTACCCCAAGAAGATGTGGTCTGGAATAGAGGCGACTATGGCCGAGCACTGAAGGCCATAAGCTCTATGAGGCCTGATAGCTATGATGGGAAAGGAGAGCCAGTCAGGGTGGCATATTGGTTCTCACACATGGAGCGATTGTTCTAAAATGTTGAGTGCACATAAGCTGAAAAGGTGCACATTGCTTCCCTTCAGCTGGAGGAGGTAGCTAGCGAATGGTGGGAAGGTACTGGTCTAGCTGATCACCCTAGTTTGAACTGGGGGATGTTCAAGGCAAAAATGACTGATCGTTTCTTTTCCCGAGCTATGAGGGAAGAGAAGCATAAAGAATTTCTCTATCCGAAGACGGATGGATTGAAAGTGACTGAGCTTGCGGCCAAGTTTAATCATTTGCAGCAGTATGCTGGACCAGAGGTGTCCAGCGATGAGCAAAAGATCTGGCATTTCCATGAGTGGATGAACCCAGATATTAAGCCGTTTATGGTGCGCCATGGATGCTCTACTTTGGAGCAGTACGTGGACGCTGCTTACAAATTGGAGGTGACTCTGGAGGAGTCGACAAAGAAGCGTAATCGCCAGAGGTCAATGCAGAATCAACCTCAAGCGAGTGGATTCAAGCGTCCCGCACCACCGTCTAATTTTGCCAAGTCTGGCAGAGCAAAGACTGATATGACTCATGGAGGGTCTACGCAGCAATCGGGTCAAGGCAAGAATCAGAGTCAATGCTACAACTATGGTACACCCGGTCACAAGAGCAATGTGTGTCCGAAGGAGAAGAAGACGTGCTATGGCTGTGGAAAGGAGGGCCATGTGCAGACATTCTGTCCACAGAGAAGGCATAAAGGAGCTGAATCACAGCAAGGGTCTGTTAGTCAGAACAATCGACCCAGGTTCAGACCAGTGGAAGTTTTAGTCCTTCGACGCAGACAACTGCGCAGAACAAGGGAAAAGCCCCAACTGCTTCTGGAGGTCAAGGTTAACGCCTTTACGAGATGCGTGAGGCTGATGGACCTAATGCTCCAATTGCTCAAGGTACACTATACCTTCATTCTACTTTTATGTGTATGCTGTTTGATTCGGGTGCTACCCATTCCTTTATTTCGGTGAATTGTGTCAGTAAGTTAAGTTTAGTATGCAACGAGGTTTGTGAATCTTTCATTGTGAATCTTCCCAATGGTGAACGATTGGTTGGAACCAAGCGTCTGTTAGAATTTCCGATTACCATTCAGGGTAAGAAGTTCAAAGCAGATTTGATCTGTATAGCCATGGCTCCATACGACATTATTCTCGGTATGGATTGGCTGATGCATCATGGGGCGGTAATTGATTTTAGCTCGAGAACTGTGACGGTGTCATCTAGGGGCCAGTTTGTATGAAAATTCAAGGGTCGTAATGATGCTGATAACGGCAAGCTCATCAATACGATGGCTGCGTTTAAGCTACTTCTACAAGGTTGTGTAGGGTACCTGTGCTATCTGGACGAGCCCAAGAAAGATGAACCATCAGTTCTTGATGTTTCGATTATTTGTGAGTTTCCGGATGTCTTTCCGGAAGAGATTCCTGGTTTACCCCCGAATCGTGATGTGGAGTTTACCATTGATCTCGAGCCTGGTACCGTGCCAATCTCTAAGGCACCGTACCGGATGGCTCCTGCCAAGATGAAAGAGTTGAAGAAGCAACTCGAAGATCTTCTTGAGAAGGGCTATATAAGGCCGAGCGCATCACCTTGGGGTGATCTGGTCTTGTTCGTCAAGAAGAAGGATGGATCGTTCCGACTTTGTATCGACTATCGAGAGTTGAATAAAGTCACGATCAAGAACAAGTATCCGTTGCCGAGGATTGATGATCTGTTGGATCAACTGCAGGGAGCAAAAGTCTTTTCCAAAATCGATCTGAGATCTGGTTACCATCAGCTTAGGATTCGTGAGGAAGATATTCCGAGGACTACGTTCCAGACAAGATATGGTCACTACGAGTTCATAGTCATGCCATTTGGACTTACCAATGCTCCAGCTGTTTTCATGGATCTAATGCATCGATGTTTCCACCAATACTTGGATAAGTTCGTAGTGGTCTTCATCGACGACATTTTGATCTATTCCCCGAGCGAGGAAGCTCACGAGGAACATCTTCGGATTACCTTGTCAGTCCTTAGACAAAATCAGCTATACACAAATTTGTCTAAGTGTGACTTTTGGATCAAGGAAGTGGCTTTCTTAGGCCATATGATCAATGAGAATGGGGTTATGGTTGATTCCCAGAAGATTGAAGCAGTAGCCAATTGGAAGCAGCCTCAGAATGTGAAGGAGGTGCGTAATTTCCTTGGACTTGCTGGATATTATAGACGGTTCGTGGAGGGATTTTCTAAGATCGCTCTACCTATGACCGGTTTGCTCCGCAAAGTCCACAAGAAGTTTGTCTAAGATGACAAGTGCAAGGCCAGTTTTTCAGAAGCTAAAAGAGTGTCTGACCTCCACACCAATGTTGTGATACCCCGTAATTCTGTAAGGTTATTTTGGGGATTTTGAGAATTTTTCCGAGTACCCGTTTTGTACGTCGGATTTAATTTAGGTAGCTTGAGACATTCTGTAATGTGCTCTATATCTGTAATATTTTTCTCAGTGAAATAAGATACAGACGACGTACTTTGGATTTTAATACTCGTTCGTATACGATTATTTTTATCCCGGTTCAAGTTGTCATCGTCCAAAAGCTGAGAAGGGCAAAGCCACGGTGGCGGCGCCCGCCGCAATTATTACGGCGCCCGCCCTGAAGGGCTCGAGGCTACAGTGCCCTCGTCTTCTAGCTGGGTGCGACGACCAGAAAATGGCGCCCGCCGCGCAGTTTGCGGCGCCCGCCGTAAATGCCCGCCGTAGTGCAATTTGTGAAGCGGTGACCTAGAGAATTACGGCGCCCGCCGTTTCCTAGCAGGGGCGTAGCCCTGTGGTCGCCTGAGACGTCTGACAAGGAGCCGATTTAGCCTCGCCACGTCTCGCTTAGACCACCGCGGTGTCCACATGATCTGTGGCTATAAAAGGGAGAGGATTGGGGTCAGATTCATGCACACATCAAGCTGAAATCCTCAAATCTTCCTCTCGCCGGAGTTTGTGCCTCTCGCCGGATTTCTGGAGCGATCGCCGGTGGCCTTTGGTGTTGTTCCAGTAGCCCTTGGAGAAGCTTTTGGTTGCCTTTGGAGGTCAGAACCCAAAGCAAGTCGAAGGAGGCCGAGTCGCTCGTGTTTTGGGTGAGTTTTCTCGTCGCTTCTGTCATCTGAGTTCTTCACGGCGACCGCCGCGTTCTTCACGGCACCCGCCGTGATGAACTACGGCGACCGCCGCCAAGAACGGCGACCGCCGCCAGTGCCCAGAATGCCTTTGTGGCTTTGGCTTGGTTGGTTGTCGTCGTGGCGTCTTTCCTTTCGATTTCTTTCGCCGTTCTTAGATTCGTACTGTTGTTATGTCGGAACTAACTTAGGGTTCCTTTTATGGGTCGACTCGAAGGTCGTTGTGCTGTCGGAGCTATACCCGTGTCGAGCCCGGAATCTCGTCGTTGTCGTTAGGCTTGTTTCTATTCTGCGGATTAAGGCAAGTGGTGGTTCGCTCTTGCTCATCGTTCCATATTTACATTAATTATCAGCTGTTTATCTGAGTAATTAATTTGGAATGATTATTGTGTTCATCTGGAAACGGTTTTGTTAACTGTTTTGGAAAACTAAAGTATGATGTTATAATAGGTTGTATATCTGTTAGAACCACGCTATTATATATATATATATGAATTAATACAGATATTATTATAGGGTGTATATTGTTAAAACAACGCTATTTTATCTGTAACTGGCCTTGAGGGCATTGATATGAGTTATTGCTGCGTTTGTAACTGTTTAGTTAGAACGAGTATTCGTAGGAACGCTTGTGTATCTCAGTACGAGTGCTAGTCGTTTCTTGATAACCTGGTGGTTAGGATTTAGTTCCTACCATTCTTCTTTAGTGCCGTTGTAAGGATTTAGTTCATGATTCCGCCTGAGGGATATAGTTCCCATGAGATTTAGTTCTCGATTCGACTCTTGGGATTTAGTTCCCGAGTCAACTCTGCCTTAGGGATTTAGTTCCCGAGGGATCTAAAAAGATTATAACGTGATGTGGGTTTTGGAATTAAATAAGATAAAGTGCCTGAGTGCACATAATTAATATACCTTTGGCGAGTAGTGTAGCTAGGAAAGCTCGTCTCGACTTTTGATCAGAGTACGTTCTCTTTCCAATCTGGATTCGCTATAAGCGATGAGGTTGGTCATGAACCGAAACATCTAAGTCAGTTTTTCAATCACTGATTGTCTGATTCTTTAAACGTTCCAGATTTGTCATATTTCCTTAAAGACTCAATCTCTTGGAGTCTCTTTTCGGCTCGATTTCTATAAAGATTAAGTCTTCCAGAATCTTCTCTTGTGCATACCTCTTGTTTATTCCAGTAGGAGTATGATGGTTGGCTATCGTCCTCGGTTATTATTCGAGAAGCAATGAGTCTAACCTAATACGACTGCTTCGAACCATTCTGCTTTGTACCCTTGCTAGTCTATTCAAGTAGGCTAACCCATGAACTTTGTTCTTCGCATGTGGGCTGGTGTCATTCGTTCGATTCGGCACATCAGATAGGAAGTAGTTCAGAAGAACAGAAGGACTATGGAGTCGACGGTGGTTTTCGAATGTTTTAGCTATTTTGTTAATCAGGTTGAGATCTCTTGGGCAATGACCAGTGTGGTCAAGACTTTTGTTTGTAATGTATTTTATAAGACTTCCGTTGTATCCTACTTTATAAGACTTCCGCTATATTTGGTTTAAACTCTGTGTTGACCTATTCGGGATTGGTTTGTAATCCCGTAACTCATGTTTCTCTAACAATGTTATGTTTTGGAATTGAATGCTTTGATCATTATGTATCATTTGTATTTCATAAATTGTATTTAAATGGTAAAGCCTTGGGTGATCTCGGTAAGGAACACTGAGGTCACTGGCGGTAATACCTTTCCAAAAGGGTTAAGTTTTGGGGGTGTTACAGTTGTGGTATCAGAGCGAGGTTTTTAAAACGGGTTGGGTATTTGAAAACCATTTACTCATTTTCAATTGAAAGGTATTTTCAAAAGGCTCTGAGTTTAAAAATAAAAACGGTGTTTTCATTTTGAACCGTTCATAGTCATGTCTTCTATATAGTCTGATATAGTAAGCTTGCTTCTATATCTAGAAAGACTAATTCATTCCCCGTTGCCCCGTAAGATATGGGTGCATTCTGTTCTCTTCAGAGGAACCCGGGAGAAGCCAAGGTGGTTTCGCCATACCCAATAAGGCTTGAATTCCCATTTCCCTCGTTTTGAGTTAAGGTTGTAGAACCTAGTAACTCGGTTTGAGTCCATCAATAGAAATTACCAAGTTGATCTATTCTAAGTTGATTTTATTACAGTAAGTATATCAGAATGATAATAGTGGGATAAAATCCTTGGAATTTGATCGGTAAACAGATGGTGAACACAAGGAACGTAATCCGTGCTGGTGCTGGGCCGAGTAATGACCCCAGACCAAATGCGAGGAATGCTGCAGACCCAACAGGAGAGCGTGAGTCTGTCTTCAACAATAATCCTAGAGGCAATGGTCAAGAGCAGACCAATGCTCCAATGGCATTTGATGCTACAACATTAGAGGCAATTCGGGGAATGGTCATACAAGCAGTGACTGATATACTGCGACCGAGTATGCCGTAGGCACAAGGTGTGCAAATTCCCCCACCGGTTCTCAGATTTGAGGAGCCAGAAAACCGTATATTCCAGGAGAATATAGTCAGGACTTGAGACAACTATGGTCGTGCACTGAAGACCATTAATTCCATGAGGCCTGACAGCTATAACGGGAAAGGGGAACCAGTCGGGGTGATCCATTGGTTCTCCCACATGGAGCGGTTGTTCCGCAACATTGATTGTACTGAAGCTGAGAAAGTACATATAGCTTCTCTTTAGTTAAAGGAGGATGCTAGTGAGTGGTGGGAGAGTACCGGCTTAGCTGATAGCCCTGTTTTGAATTGGGAGATGTTCAAGACAAAGATGACAGACCGTTTCTTCTATCGTGCTATGAGGGAGGAGAAACACAAGGAATTCCTATACCCTGAGACTGATGGATTGAAGGTGACTGAGTTGGCAACCAAGTTCAATCATCTATTACAGTATGTTGGACCTGAGATATCCAGTGAGGCACAAAAAATCTGGTATTTCCATGAGTGGATGGGCCCAGATATTAAGCCACTGATGGTGCATCACGAATGCTCGACTTTGGAGCAGTACATGGATGCAGCCTACAAGTTAGAGGTGGCTCTGAAAGAGTCGACCAAGAAGCGTGATAGCCAGAGGCAAGGGGAGAACCAGCCTAAGGCAAGTGGGTTTAAACGTCCCGCTCCACCATCTGATTTTGCCAAATCTGGCCGAGCAAAAACAAATATGACTCAGGATGGGTCTACGCAACGTTCGGGTCAGGGCAATAGCCTGATCCAGTGCTACAACTGTGGTACCTACGGGCACAAGAGTAATGTGTGTCCAAAGGAGAAGAAAATCTGCTTTGCATGTGGAAAGGAAGGACACTTGCAGTTATTTTGTCCGCAGAGGAGACAGAAAGGAGCTGAGTCACAGCAAGGATCTGTTAATCAGAACAACCAACCCAGGTTCAGTCCGGTGGAAGCCCCTAGTCCTTCAATGCAGACAACTGCGAGAAACAAAGGGAAAGCCCCAGTGGCTTCAGGAAGCCAAGGTCAACGCCTATACGTGATACGTGAGGCGGATGGACCCGATGCTCCATTTGCTTAAAGTATTTTGTACTACTTCTGTTGGTATGTTGTGGATTTGGGTGTTACCCAGTCTTTTGTTTTGGATAAGTTATGTTAGTAAGTTTAAGTATGCAAAAAGGTTTATAAACCTTTGTTGTAAATATTCTTTCTAATATAAATGTTGGTTGAGAACCAATCGTCTGTCGCAATTTGCAATTAGTACGAAATTCGAAGAGAATTCGATTTGGATAGCCATGGTTCCAGGCGATAATTTTCTCGGTATGAAGTGGCTGACGCGTCATGGGACGATAATCGACTTTAGTTTGAAGATTGTGACGGTGGCATCAGGGGGCCAGTATATATGCAAATTTAAAGGTCTGAATGACGCTGTTAACGACAAGTTTATCAAGGCAATAGCTTCGTTTAAGCTACTTCAACAAGGTTGTGTCGGGTACCTTTGCTACTTGGATCCGCCCATGAAAGATGAACCTTCAGTTCTTGATGATTTCGATACACTGAAGAATTTGGTACATAGATTAAGTTTATGTATTTTTGAGGAGTAAGGTAACCATGTTACTCGTATAAAAGGATTAAGACACAAGTGATTGATTCAATTGGTAATGAATCATTTAGCAATATGGTACTTTGAGGAAATGGGAGTAAGCTCTCATGTGATTGGTTTGGGGAGCATACGAATAAATGTTATGATTATTCTTGGAGAAATTTTAGAATTCTTAAAGGATTTAAGTTAGAAGTGGCATAAGGTCAAGCTTACTTCCAGATAAATGATGGAATTGTAAGAGGTACCTTTAAGGAAATTAAGGATGTTATGTTTCGAGGTTACTAAGAGTTGCTAATGGGATTATAAGGAATTAAGATGTGAACTTGGGAATTTTGTATATAAGGAAATTGTGAGGGAGATGCGTGTTCTCCTATTAAAGGTACAATAATGTCGTTATGACAATTTTGGAGACCATTATTATATAATGGCCAGAACCTTGTGGATATAGTGAGAATGATTACATGGTATTATATATTGAGATGAGGTTACGGATGATACCAAGTGGACTTGAGGAAAAAGGTAACCCACGTTGGTTAAGATAAGCATATATCACGTTCGGGTGAGACAAGAGTATAATCCTATGAAATGGATTAGTGAATTATGTTGAGATAATCAGACATAGATTGTAGTATTACTGATTGTGTGAACTCATGAGTAAAGACTGTGAGATAAAGTTATGGCATAAGGGCCGGATTTGATTAAGGTAAAAGGTGAATCATTGTTGTAAGTGGAAACATGATCGAATAGATAGTTCAATGTTGGCATTATATGTTATGAAGACCAGATTAGTTAAGGATACCGACCTAAGGAGGTTTGGGTATATACTTCGAGAGAAGTTAGAGACAAATGGTACCTATGAAGAGATGCATGTGCGCATTCTGGAGCGCCGTGAGAAGCAACTGCGCAACAAAAGCGTACTGTTGGTACGAATTCCGTGGCCTAAATCTGGAACTCTTTGAGGAAGATTAAGTTGTAAGAGTTGTTGAGTTAAGAAGAAATATTGCAGTGGAAGACCGGGATATATTAATAATCTAGATGTATTAAAGATTCAGTAAAGAGAATTGTCTATATACATCTAAGGAATAAAGTGGTAAGCGGTATCCCATACGCTGAGTCCTTCCAAGCTTTCTTAAGATATAAAGGATGAACTTGTGGAGTTATGATCGGGGAGATTAGGAGCTATCTCTCATGCGTGAGTTTGTGCCATAAGCGTTGAGGCGGATGAATCATTTTCAGTATGATGTCCTAAGGAATTAAGAGTAATATCTCTTGTAATCCATTTCAAGGATGAAGTGATTAAGGATATTGGATCCGGGTAGTAAGGTTTGTGTTGAGGCAGGATCCTCATTGGCTTAATGCAAGTTTCGGGGTCGAAACTTCTTTTAAGGGGGAGGTGATGTGATACCTCGTAATTCTATAAGGTTATTTTGGGGATTTTGAGAATTTTCCCGAGTACCCGTTTTGTACGTCGGATTTAATTCAGGTAGCTTGAGACATTCTGTAATGTGCTCTATATCTGTAATATTTTTCTCAGTGAAATAAGATACAGACGACGTACTTTGGATTTTAATACTCGTTCGTGTACGATTATTTTTATCCCGGTTCAAGTTGTCATCGTCCAAAAGCTGAGAAGGGCAAAGCCACGGTGGCGGCGCCGGCCGCAATTATTACGGCGCCCACCGCGAAGGGCTCGAGGCTACAGTGCCCTCGTCTTCTAGCTGGGCGCGACGACCAGAAAACGGCGCCCGCCGCGCAGTTTGCGGCGCCCGCCGTAAATGCCCGCCGTAGTGCAATTTGTGAAGCGGCGACCAAGAGAATTACGGCGTCCGCCGTTTCCTAGCAGGGGCGTAGCCCTGTGGTCGCCGGAGACGTCTGACAAGGCGCTGATTTAGCCTCGCCACGTCTTGCTTAGACCATCGTGGTGTCCACATGATCTGTGGCTATAAAAGGGAGAGGATTGGGGTCAGATTCATGCACACATCAAGCTGAAATCCTCAAATCTTCCTCTCTCCGGAGTTTGTGCCTCTCGCCGGATTTCTGGAGCGATCGCCGGTGACCTTTGGTGTTGTTCCAGTAGCCCTTGGAGAAGCTTTTGGTTGCCTTTGGAGGTCAGAACCCAAAGCAAGTCGAAGGAGGCCGAGTCGCTCGTGTTTTGGGTGAGTTTTCTCACCGCTTCTGTCGTCTGAGTTCTTCACGGCGACCTCCTGGTTCTTCACGGCGCCCATCGTGATGAACTGCGGCGACCGCCGCCAAGAACGGCGACCACCGCCAGTGCCCAGAATGCCTTCGTGGCTTTGGCTTGGTTGGTTGTCGTCGTGGCGTCTTTCCTTTCGATTTCTTTCGCCGTTCTTAGATTCGTACTGTTGTTATGTCGGATCTAAATTAGGGTTCCTTTTATGGGTCGACTCGAAGGTCGTTGTGCTGTCGGAGCTATACCCGTGTCGAGCCCAGAATCTCGTCGTTGTCGTTAGGCTTGTTTCTATTTTGCGGATTAAGGCAAGTGGCGGTTCGCTCTTGCTCATCGTTCCATATTTACATTAATTATCAGTTGTTTATCTGAGTAATTAATTTGGAATGGTTATTGTGTTCATCTGGAAACGGTTTTGTTAACTGTTTTGGAAAACTAAAGTATGATGTTATAATAGGTTGTATATCTGTTAGAACCACGCTATTATATATATATGTGAATTAATACAGATATTATTATAGGTTGTATATTGTTAGAACAATGCTATTTTATCTGTAACTGGCCTTGAGGGCATTGATATGAGTTATTGCTGCATTTGTAACTGTTTAGTTAGAACGAGTATTCGTAGGAACGCTACTGTGTATCTCAGTACGAGTGCTAGTCGTTTCTTGATAACCTGGTGGTTAGGATTTAGTTCCTACCATTCTTCTTTAGTGCCGTTGTAAGGATCTAGTTCCTGATTCCGCCTGAGGGATATAGTTCCCGCGAGATTTAGTTCTCGATTTGACTCTTGGGATTTAGTTCCCGAGTCAACTCTGCCTTAGGGATTTAGTTCCCGAGGGATCTAAAAAGATTATAACGTGATGTGAGTTTTGGAATTAAATAAGATAAAGTGCCTGAGTGCACATAATTAATATACATTTGGCGAGTAGTGCAGCTAAGTAAATAGTGCAGCTAGGAAAGCTCATCTCGACTTTTGATCAGAGTAGTTCTCTTTCCAATATGGATTCGCTGTAAGCGATGAGGTTGGTCGTGAACCGAAACATCTAAGTCAGTTTTTCAATCACTGATTGTCTGATTCTTTAAACGTTCCAGATTTGTCATATTTCCTTAAAGACTCAATCTCTTGGAGTCTCTTTTTGGGTCGATTTCTGTGAAGATTAAGTCTTCCTGAATCTTCTTTTGTGCATACCTCTTGTTTATTCCAGTAGGAGTATGATGGTTGGCTATCGTCCTCGGTTATTATTCGAGAAGCGATGAGTCTAACCTAATACGACTGCTTCGAACCATTCTGCTTTGTACCCTTGCTAGTCTATTCAAGTAGACTAACCCACGAACTTTGTTCTCCGCATGTGGGTTGGTGTCATCCGTTCGATTCGGCACATCAGATAGGAAGTAGTTCAGAAGAACAGAAGGACTATGGAGTCGACGGTGGTTTTCGAATGTTTTAGCTATTTTGTTAATCAGGTTGAGATCTCTTGGGCAATGACCAGTGTGGTCAAGACTTTTGTTTGTAATGTATTTTATAAGACTTCCGTTGTATCCTACTTTATAAGACTTCTGCTGTATTTGGTTTAAACTCTGTGTTGACCTATTCGGGATTGGGTTGTAATCCCATAACTCATGTTTCTTTAACAATGTTATGTTTTGGAATTGAATGCTTTGATCATTATGTATCATTTGTATTTCATAAATTGTATTTAAATGGTAAAGCCTTGGGTAATCTCGGTAAGGAACAATGGGGTCACTGGCGGTAATACCTTTCCAAAAGGATTAAGTTTTGGGGGTGTTACAAGTGTTAGCGCTATCGGAAGGGAATGATGGTTATGTGGTCTATAGTGATGCTTCAAAGAGTGGTTTGGGATGTGTATTGATGCAGAGAGGCAAGGTTATTACATACGCATATAGACAATTGAAAACCTATGAGGCAAACTATCTGACGCATGATCTAGAATTAGCAGCGGTAGTGTTTGCGCTGAAGATTTGGAGACACTATCTCTATGGGTTAAGATGCCAAGTCTTCACCGATCATATGAGTCTCAAGTACGTGCTCACTCAGAAGGAGTTGAATATGAGTCAACGTCGCTGGTTAGAGTTACTCAAAGACTACGACATCGAGTTGCTGTATCATCCTGGCAAGGCTAATGTAGTAGCTGATGCATTGAGCCGGAAGATGCTGCATGAGACTGTAGTGACTCTACTTATTGCTCAGACCAAGCTGAACCAAGGGTTGTGCGAGATTGAAGTCTTGTACGATCAGTGTAAAGGATACCTGAGTATGCTTGAGATTCAGGCTACGCTCCTTGATCAAATCAGGGAGAAACAGGTTGATGACGTGGTCTTGGTGAAGCTAAGCAGTGAAGTAATGGACGGGAAAGCTCCCGGTTTCGTGATTCAGGAGGATGGATCACTCTGGTTTCAAGACCAGATTTGTGTGCCTGACATTGATGGTCTTCGCCAGTTGGTGATGAAGGAGGCCCATTCGTCAGCTTATTTTGTACATCCAGGCTCTAGCAAGATGTACAAGGACCTTAGAAAGAAATTCGGGTGGCCCAACATGAAGTGGGATGTAGCAGAGTTTGTGGCGAAATGCTTGACTTGTCAGAAGGTCAAGATAGAACACCGTAGACCTGGTGGTGAGTTGCTACCTCTTCCAGTGCCAGAATGGAAATGGGGGGATATTGCTATGGATTTCGTCATAGGGCTGCCAAAGACTCAAATTCAAAAGGATGCTATATGGGTTATCATTGACAGGCTCACGAAGAGTGCTCACTTCGTGGCTATTAAGTCAACATGGAGAACCCAGAAGCAATCAGAAGTATTCTTACACGAGATTGTCCGTTTGCATGGTACTCCAAAGACCATTGTATTTGATCGTGATGGTCGATTCATGTCGAGATTCTGGAAATAACTCCACAAGGCCATGGGAACCGAGTTGAGATTCCGTACTACGTTTCATCCTCAAACGGATGGACAGTCTGAGAGGACCATCTAGACCTTAGAAGATATGCTAAGAGCTTGTGTACTCGATTGTCCGACTAGCTGGGAGAACACCCTGAGTCTGATTGAGTTCACATACAACAACAGTTGGCATGCTACCATTAAGATGGCTCCATTCGAGGCTGTATACGGTCGAAGGTGCAGATCTCCGATTTATTGGGATGAGAATGCCGACAAGGTTCTGCTCGGACCGGAGTTAGTCGAAAGGACTGCCTCGGACATTACCTTGATAAGCCAGAGGATATTGACAGCTCAGAGTCGATAGAAATATTATGCAGATCTGAAGCATAGGAATGTCGAGTTTGAGGTTGATGGCAAAGTATTTGTCAGGGTGTCGCCATCCAAGGGTGTGTTTAGGTTCGGTAAGCGTGGGAAGCTTAATCCTCGCTACGTGGGACCGTTTGAGATCCTTGATAGGGTGGGATCTCTAGCATATCGTTTGGCATTGCCACCATCGGCACATCCAGTGCATAACGTGTTCCATGTATCCTTGTTGAGGAAGTACGTGCCATATGAGTCTCATGTGCTGAGTTATGATGACATTGAGATTCAGGCAAATGGTACCTATGAGGAGATACCGGTGCGTATTCTCGAACGTCGTGAAAAGCAGTTACGGAACAAGGTGGTACCATTGGTACAGATTTTGTGGTCCAAGTCAGGAGCTGAAGAGGTTACTTGGGAAACCTGGGAGACTGAGGCGGATATGCTTAGTCGTTTTCCCGAGCTATTTTCGGCCTAGTTTCGGGGTCGAAACTTTTTTTTAGGGGAAGGTGATGTAATATCCCTCATTTTGTAAGGGCATTTTGGTAATTTTTCCAAACCCTCATACTGTTGTCGGAATATTTTCAGAGAAGTTCAGACATTCTGTAAAATGCTCGATCTCTGTAATATTTTCTGAGCGGTAGAAAATACATTCGACGTATTTTCGAGGTTAGAATATTCATTCGGGTACAAATATATTTAACCCGGGGTTTTTAAACCCATGCCCATACTTTTCCCGGGCAAAAAGGACCAAAAATGGCCTCCACCGCGATCGCGGGAAAAGACCGTCTTCAACCTTTTGTCCAGTAGCTCCACCGCGACTGCGGTCGACCACCGCTATCGCGGTAAAAGACGGAAAGCAGGCCATCATTACAGGTTGTCAAGTGGCAGCGACCGTGACCGCGGTAGACGCCACCGCGACCGTGGTGAAGCAACCGCAACCGCGGTAAATGTCAAGCTTGCAGGCTTTTTTGCCCCATCGGACGTCGATCGTCGTGCCATAGTTGCCGCCTGCGTCGATGTCCCATCTGGTCGGGGTGAGTGTCCTCCTTGCTTGGGCTATAAGAGGAGAGGATCTGAAGGAAAGTTGGAGCATCTGATCTCACTCTCTCCCTCTCAAATATCTTTTCCATTTTCGCCGGAAAACTCAAGTTCTCACCGGAGTTGTCGCTAGAGCTTCCATTGGTGGTGGAGGTGCCCTCAAGGTGGTCCTTTGGAAGTACAAGGAGCCCAGAAGTCGACTCTCAAGCAAACCGAATCCAAACGCGTCGATCCCGGTGAGATTTCCTTCTCGTCGATCGTCGGAGTTCATCGACCGCGATCGCGGTCATGAACACCGCGATCGCGGCCATGACACTGTCGCCAAGCTTGCTGCCGCCATCGCCTTGGCTCGCGGGGCACTTGTCCCTGACGACCGCGACCGCGGCGGAGCCACTGTGATCGCGGGTGCCTGGGCACTTCACGATTGTGGTGTTTGGCGTTGTGGTCTCGATCGAGGCTTCGTTTCTTCATTTTCGTTTGTTCCTTTCTCGATTCGTACTATTTATTGTTGAATCTAACTTAGGGTTTCGTTATGGGTCATTGCGTAGGGATCTGTAATCCAAGTTATGTCCCTGTTCCGGACCCAGAAACCATCTTCGTCGATCGTTCGTTGAATCTAAGAAAAGTGGCGGTTCGCTCTTGCTTATCATACCATATTTATATTAATTATCAATTGTTTAATTGTTAATTAATTTGGGATGAATTACTGTTTTCATTGGGAACAGTTTTGATAAATGATGTGATTAAAAGGCATATTATAATAGGTTGTATATATTGCTAGAAACAACTCTATTATATCTGTTAATGGTATTGGTGTGGATTTTATGCGAACTTGAAATATAGTTAGCACGAGTATTCGTAGGAACGTTGCTTACCTTGCGAGGTAGCCGTTTCTTTATAACCATGGTGGATAGGATGACCAAGCCCTAACACCATTTCTCTGGTCATGACTGTCCCCTATCCGAGTATAGGGGAGGTGCACTTAGTTGGTGCCAAATCTTTCGGGATATGCTCCCAAGATATCTCTCATCTCGAGATGATATATTTATATGATAAAAGCTTATAACATAAATATACGTTTTGTAATGAATTAAGATAAGTGCTGTTATGCACATAATTAATGAACATTGGGCGAGAAGTACAACGTGGAAACTCGTCTGGGCTTCGATTAGAGTAAGTCCACCTTCCGAATCTGAATTCGCATTATGTGGTGAGGTTGGTCGTGGACCCAAATAGTCAAGTCGCTTTTAAACTCTTGTGTGAAATTATAATGTTCCCAAACATTGTCATACTTCCGATAAGACTCAATTCGTTGGAGTCTTCTCTTCATATGTTTCGGTAAGACTCAATCTTTCAGAGTCTTCTCTTGATCATTCTGTTTGGTATGTTTCTGTAGAAGTATTGAGGTTTACTATTGTCATCGGCTTTCATTCGAGAAGCGATGGGTTTAACCTAATACGACTACTTAGAAACTTTCTATTTTACCCTTGCATAGTCTTTCATTAGACTAACCAACCGGTTAATTTCCACTGCATGGTTGGCTGGTGTCATCCGTCTCATACGTCACATCGGATAAACTTCCGATCTATGAAGGCTAGAAACGACGATGAAGGCAGATGGGATTTTGAAGAATTTATCAAGGTTGAGATCCTTGGCGGGTGATCGTTTCGATCAAGACCCTTGTGTTATTTATTTTAAAAGACTTCCGATGTATTAAATATGTTTTATATTAAGACTACTCTGTATTTCTGTTGTATTTGGATTATGGATGTAATTCCAAGACTTTGATTTAATACGAAATGTTATGATATTTCATATTATAAATGTTGCATTATGTTTTGTATAAACTGGTTAAGTCTTGGGTGGCTTCGGATGTGGAATTTGAGGTCACTGGCGGTAATGCTTTCAAGGATATATTTGGAGGTGTTACAGATATAACCAAATTGGATATAACCATAATATATAACTATAGAATATAATACATGATATAACCATAATATATAACTATAGAATATAACCATAATATATAACGAAATTGGATATAACTATAAGATATAATCATAGTAACCAATATGATATAACCATAGTATATAACTATAGAATAAAAATATAAGATATAACCATAGTATGTAACTATAAAATATAACCATAAGATATAATCATAGTATATAACTATAGGATATAACATTATGATATAACCAAATTGGATATAACTATAAGATATAATCATAGTATATAACTATATGATATAACCATAGTATAAAACTATAGAATATAATATAGGATATAATCATAGTATACAACTATAGGATATAACGATATGATATAACCAAATTGGATATAACCGTAGTATATAACTATAGAATATAACTATATGATATAACCTTAAGTATATAACTATAAAATATAATATATGATATAACCATAGTATATAACTATAGAATATAACCATAAGATATAACCATATTAGATATAACTTCAAGATATAATCATACTATATAACTATATGATATAACCATAGTATATAACAATAGAATATAATATAGGATATAACCATAGTAGATAACTATAGAATATAACCATAAGATATAATCATAGTATATAACGATATATGATATAATGATATATGATATAAACAAATTGGATATAACTATAAGATATAATCATAGTATATAACTATATGATATAACCATAATATATAACTATAAAATATAATATAAGATATAACTATAGAATATAACCATAAGATATAACCAAATTGGATATAGCTATAAGATCTAACCATAGTATATACTATGGTTATATCTTATAGTTATATCCGATTTGGTTATATCCTATAGTTATATACTATGGTTATATCATATATCTTATAGTTATATAACTATATGATAAAACCAAATTGGATATGAATATAAGATATAATCATAGTATATAGCTATATGATATAACCATAATATATAACTATAAAATATATTATATGATATAACCATAGTATATACTATGATTATATCTTATAGTTATATCCAATTTGGTTATATTCTATAGTTATGTACTATGGTTATATCATATATCTTGTAGTTATATAACTATACGATATAACCAAATTGGATATAACTATAAGGATATATATAACCAAATTGGATATAACTGTAAGATATAATCATAATATATAACTATATGATATAACCATAGTATATAACTATAGGATATAACCAGTGGCGGATCCAGGAATTTATCAAAGGGGGGCGATTTTTCTTCGAGATTTTTATTTCGCGCTTAATGGATCGACATTTATATTAATATCTTAAAACTACAAAAAATACGACATTCACCTCTTAAAATTTGACTAATTCATATAATACATATTCTATCTTTTTGCATTTTTTTATTATTAATAATAATGTAAGATTTTTTATTTTGTTTTTAATAAAAAAAATAAAACATGTAAGGAAAAATAATAAAATAAAAGAGAAATAAACATGTTTAATAAGTTTAAAGATTTTAATAAGGCTATTAAGACACAATTTTTTAACAAAAATAGGAAAAAAAAGAAGAGTTGGGAGGGATTGAAGATTTGAACTCATGACCTATTGCTTTTCTTACACAAGTACCAAGACAGAAACCACTAGGCCAATGCATTTTTATTGTGATTTACTTATCATTCTATGTATATAATGGAAATTGAAAATTCAAAGGGGGGCTAAAACCAAATATTTAATATATTCTAAGGGGTTCGCCGGGGGGAAGCGGGGGCTGTCGCCCCTTCAAGCCCCCCCTCCCCCTAGATCCGCCCCTGGATATAACCATAGTATATAACTATAGGATATAACGATATGATGTAATCAAATTAGATATAACCATAGTATATATAACTATAGGATATAACCATAGTATATAACTATAAAATATAGTATATGATATAACCATAGTATATAACCATAAAATATAACCATAAGATATAACCAAATTGGATATAACTATAAGATATAATCATAGTATATAACTATATGATATAACCATATTATATAACTATATGATATAACCATAATATATAACTATAAAATATAATATATATGATATAAACATAGTATATAACTGTAAAATATATACTATGATTATGTCTTATATATATATAATATGTATATTATATGAATAATACAATTATATCACATAATTATTTAAATAAATTAGGAATTTCATATGAATCATGTATTACCAATTATGTTCAATTGTATGTTACCAGTTATGAAAATGTAAATATTAAAACAATAAGAAGTAATGTAACTAATAAAGTAAAAGTATATTATAAATAATTTTATTTACAAATAAGAAGAAACTAATAAAGCAAAAATATATAAATAATCTTTGGATGATACTATCAATATAATTAAACCAAAGTATATTAGGTAAAAAATGAGTAGATAAGAAATAGAATATGTAAATATCAAAATTATGGAAGGATAAAATTATAATTGCACTTTGAGATTTGCCTACGTGGCATAGCTCACATGGTGACACATCGGAGTGATAATTAAGGATTTAGTACAGTATATAGATAACTATAATATATTTTATTATTAAAATATTAGATAATAATAATTTTTTGATTTATTATTTCTTGTTTTAATTAAAACATTATTTTAATACTCATTTTATAAAATTTTGACATGGCGCTCTCGACCCGTTGGGTCAACCCGAACCCGTACCTAACCCGTAAATTTTGACTCGCAATCGACCTGACCCCGTAGTTAACCCACAAATTTTGACTTGCAATCGACTCGACCCGTAAATGATCTAACCCGGTATGCTTAAATCGACCGACCCGTTTGACACCTCTAATAATTGGTCATGTACACTAAGAGTTGGTGTACACCAAGAGTTGGTGTACACCAAATCATGGCGCAGAAGACCAACTTTTGCAACGGCTACTTCTAACTATCGAACTTGGTTCAAATTCTTTGTTCGCGGGGATTTGACGTATGTCAAATACTGGCGTAGAAGAAAATACAAAACATCATGTATAAAACTACTTCTAACGTCTATATTTTATTTGTTGCGCTTGTATTTGGCGTACGCAAGGTTTGTGCATAGAAAAATGTAGTGCGAAAAGATGAAATCTGTAGTGTATATAGAAAATGCCTAATATAATGACATTTATGTAAGTTATAATAAGACTTGTTCATGGAATAGAATCTCTAACAACATAAAGAAATAAATTATTAAGGAAATAAATAATTTATTCCCTAAAATTTATCCCCAATCTCTCCCCTAATTTACTACTCAAACTTTTCACCCATAATTTTTTTAACACTCTTCTTTCTTAGGTAGTCTCCTCTTCAATCTCTTCGCCCGCCATAGTTGTTGTCGTAGAAGTTGTTCAAGGTAACAGATGTATAGATTATTCTTCAAAATTAACTAGTATTAGACATTCACGTTATGAACAATGCAGATAATCATAATGAACAAGATATAAATACAATGAACAAGATGAACTAGGGAAATAGTAGACTTGTACAAGTGTGGGCTCGGGCCGGGCTTTAGGGACGATTCCAGCCCGGTTGATTGGGCCGGGCTAAGCCCGCCTGGTCCAAATGCGCTGAAATCGTTGTCCAAGCCCATCCGGGAAACCGGGCCGGGTAGCCCGGTGGGCCGGCCCGGTTTGTATTATATAATATGTAAGTATGTTTTATAGTATATAATTATGTTTTATATTATATAGTATATGTAATTATATATATTATATACTATATTAAGGGCTAAAAATTTGAAATATTATATAATAAGGGCTGAAAATTTAATAACTATACATATGTAGAATAATATAATATATATATATATAAGAGTGCGGTTCCGGTGCGGAGCACTCTTCCCGTGCGGACGTGCGGACATGCACTATAGGGCCTTATTTGTGCACTTTAGTGCCTTATTTGTGCACTTTTGCAAAAAAATTGAAAAATGCTTGGAAAAAAATTTGAAAAAGAAATTTTTTTTTTTGAAAAAGTGCACAAATAAGACGTTAAAGTGCACAAATAAGGCCCTAAAGTGCATGCTCCGCACGTCCACACGGGAAGAGTGCTCCGCATATGATCCAAACTCATATAGATAAATATATTTAAATTTTTAAATTTTAATCGGGTACCGGGCCGTAACGGGCCTAGAGGAGTGTCCGTGCCCGGCCCGTTCATGCACCGGGTCGGGCCCGACCCGGTGGGCCACTATTACTATCCAAGCCCGGTTTTTAAACCGGGCGGATGGTCCGAGTCGGACGGGCTGGCCCGGACTTGTACAAGTCTAGGAAATAGTATACTTATCTTTTAATTGCTCATTTGAACATTACCCTAGTTGTTCATACACCCAAAGACCTAATGAGCAATGTTGATATATGTAATGAACAAGATGAACTCGTTTGAAATTACACATCTTTCGTTCATATAACAAATGTCCTAATGAACAAATTCAAATTGTGAAATGAACAATAAAGAAAAACTACACATTCTAGTGAGCACTATCCTAATTGTTCATTCATCCAAAAGCCTAATGAACAATGTTGACATATGTAATGATCAAGATAAAGTAGATCGAAATATCATACGCCTTTTGTTCATATAACAATTGATCTAATGAACAAGTTTAAAATCTGAAATGAACAAGATGAACAAAGACAAGAACAAGAATCAATGTTGACAGATGTAATGAACAAGATGAAGTCGATCAAAATATTATATGCCTTTTGTTCATATCAAAACTAATCTAATGAACAAATTCAAAATCCAAAATGAACAACAACTAGAAATTGTATTGTAATGAATAATTAACATTAATCATTGAACCATAACATAAAGAAAGCGAATGAAAGATACGGATTAGAAAAAAATTCCAAAAGATAAACATGTGTTAATTAAGGGATATGGGCGTTATGAGAGATGTGATTCACTACAGAACAACCCTTTTTAATTTATTTGCTTAAATTCTAATTATTGGATTATTTTAATCTAATAGTCCATAACACTTTCTACTATTTACCCTATTACTAATATGCATTTGATCCTACTTCTAATCATACATATAATTAGGAAATTTTGGATTTCTAATCTTTGAGTTTAATTTGTATTTAATTAGGAAAAGATTAGTAATATATTTAGGATAAAAGTATTTGATTTAATAATTAAATTTATTTTAAAAAAGTGGAAAAATGATATATGATATATGATGATTTTAATAAGAGTGTGTTATGTGATGTAATTAGATTTTAATTTAGTATATGGATAACATATTGCAGTGACTAATACTGAAGACGTTTTAGTCAAGTCAAAGCGGAAGCTTTCTTATTTAAAAGAGAAGAAAAGTCCTGATTATCTCTTAGAGATTGAGGATCTTATACAATAGGCTCTTATCATACAACGTGCGAAGCGATCTCGTCGTTGATTTTTTTTTTGTCAACAATTTTTTGTTTTTTTTTGCTTTCGTCCCCGGATCATTCTGGAAGAACCTATATAGCAGGTTCACAAAAAAGCTTTTAACGTTAATTTATTTGTACACCGAAGTTCACAAATAAACACTAAATGTGCAAAGATATGTGTTTGAACATGAACATGTTCTATGTGAACCTTACCGCATAGAAACGTGAATATTGAGTACTTAGATGTGAACGTCAATAATTGTCTATTCATAACGATCAGACACGAAAAATAATATAACGTCCCCTGATCATTCTAGAATAACCTATATAGAAGGTTCATAAATAATCTCTTAACGTTCATTAATTTATGCACTGACGTTCACAAATAAGCACTAAATGTGCAAAGACATGTGTTTGAACATGAACATGTGATAGGTGTCATTTCATGCACCTTTACTAGCAATTATTAGCAACATTTGGAGGAGTTTATGATTAGTTTTGAGACTAAGTCTGTAATCCAGAAGTTGTGGAGAAAAGTGAAGATATCCAGGGATTTACAGCTTAGATGGAGATGATGAGCATCTGCTGGAGTTTATTGGAGAAGACTACTAACACTTGGTAGTAATCAAGAGCTGAAGAGAGAAGGCGGGCGAGTATTGACGCCCCGTGCCAGAGCCACCGCGACCCGGCGGTGGGTCTCAGAGAAGAATGCCGCCCCGCGCCAAAAGAGGCACCGCCTCGCGGTGGAAATCACGCCCTGCGGACAATAAGTAAGGCAAAGCAATTAATAGTGCCGCATGGTGATTGCTGGAATTAAGGAGATGGTGGGCCACGAGTTGAAGAAATTAGGCCCAAATGAGAAGAGCGGCCCACGAAGGAAGAAGCGGGAGTTCGGGCGCGTGAATTGAAGTGAAGCTGGAAAGAATTGGGCGTGATGTCACGCTGACGTAGGCCGCTGAAGCGTAGCTAGAAGATGGGCCGAGAGAGCTGTTGTTGGGCCGTGTTGGGCCGAGATAAGATGAGCGAAGATGGCTTGCGAGATTTGCTGGACGCGGGCTGCTGAGAAGCTGACCGCGAGGATGAGCTGCCGAGCGAGGACGGGAATTATTTCCCGGGATCTGATTTCTTATATTTGGTTATTATCTTTATTATTATTTCCTTTTATCTCTTTTTAGAATTAGGTTAAATACTCTTTGTTAACCTAGAATTCACATTCAGTTTTAGTTTTGCCAGTTCGTAGTTTTTCATCCACCTTTGATGGAGAGCTAATTTTCCTTTGTTCTGCTAGACGTCTCAAGCAGTATAGTTGATTTGTTTGTGAGATTTCTATATCCTTGTTCTTATCCTTATAAGTGTTGGATTGATTCTCTTGATTATATTGATATTGATTTCTTGTTATTCTTCTTAGCCTGATCAACTAGGGTGAATACTTTTTATCAATTGCTAGGATTGCATATAGGGGTTCTGAGTGCATATCTAGTGGCAAACACAATTGTGCGTATAGGGGTTCCGAGCGTACAATTGTGAGTGAGAATCGATTGCATGTTAAGTAGGGGAGTGAGTACTTGTACGTCTTTCTACTTGCATGTATCCTATATCTTTGTGTGCATTGCTATTGCTGTGTTGGTGCTAAAGTACGCTTACAACTGTGAGAATCAGTGGTATTTTATCATTGGCATAGTAATAAGTCTATTGATAACTGTGAGAATCGATAGTACTTAAGATCAGGGTGGGAACGACTATAAGGATAATTAAAGAACTTGGATGAAATAGATTTCTGTGATCAAACTCTATCTCTGTACTGTGGATTTCGCTCTAGTGGAACTACTTTTCCCTCATTATATTTTCTCAACTCAACTCAACTTGTTTGCTTTGTTTGCTTTGCTTCCTCTTGATAACTAAACCCCCCGTTCGTGTTACTTGTCATTCACACTTTCACACTGCATCGATCTTCCCTGTGGGTTCGACCCTTACTTGTCTGCTATACTTCTGTTTAGTAGGTCTGTTAGGAAATTTTACTTTGATTGAGGCTAATCAACGATAATTGCTTGCGCATTTCCAGCCCCGTCAAATTTGGCGCCGTTGCCGGGGACGATTTTTGTTTTGTTGTGTGCTTTTGTGATTGACTGCGGTATGGATCTATTTTACGGTCCGCACCTTTTCTACTGATTCGCTACTTGTTGAAGTTGATACAGAGACAGGTACGAATGGCTCAGACACTCCGACAGCTGACTGCGCCAGATTTGATACAGCAGCCATTGGCTGTAATCATTCCATCCATTGCTGATGGTGTGACATTTGAGCTCAGAACAGGAGTGATACGGTTGCTCCCGAGATATTATGGACGAAGTGGAGAGGACCCCATCCTACACTTGGCTAAATTCCACAACGTCATCATGAGCATCAAACCAGAAGACGTCACTGAGGACCAGATTAAAATGAGAGCCTTCGGGTTCACTCTTAAAGACGATGCTGAGGACTGGTACTATCATCTGCCTGGCGGAAGCATAGATTCCTGGGCTGAGCTACTTAAGGCTTTCCTCACACAATATTTCCCAACCAGGATGGTGAACGCTTTGAAAAGGGAAATTGCCAGTATTGAACAAGGAGAGGAGGAGATCCTTTATGAATATTGTGAGCGGTTCAAACGTCTTTGCTCTAGTTGCCCGTTCCATGGTTTTGACAAGAAAGCTCTAGTACTCTATGTTTACAATGGGCTGCTGGATGATGAAAGAAGAATCATAGATGCTACTTGTGGTGGTAGCATATTGAATATGACCCCTGATGCAGCCATGACTAGACTTCATGATATGGCTGAGAGCACAAGAGATTTTGATGAAGCCCCAAGGACCAGAGGAGTTAATGCTGTCAACTCCAATGATGCACATTTATTGCAAGAAATTGCTTCATTGAAAGACATTATTGCAAAGACGGGTAGACAAGAAGCATCTCAACCCCACTTTGATGAGCTACCAGTAGCTCCCCATGCTAGTAACTCCCCTTCAACTGAAGACATGCTCAAGACCTTAACAATGCACTTCACAACGCATGTGCATACTACTGAGGCCAGCATCAAGAGCATGAAGGAGGCCGTGGTTCATTTGACAGATGCGGTCGCTAGGTTGGAAAAAAGGGCCGCGCATGAAAGTGTAAATGTTGTGACCCTCCGATGTGGTAAGGAATTGAAAGTCGCTCCTACTGCTGAAAAGGACGATAGAGCTGAAATTGAAGATGGGCAAGTTCCACCGCCCCGCGGCGACACCCACCGCGACCCGGCTAAAGCTCTCAGTTTTCCTGAGTTAACACCACCGCCATGCGGCCAAGAACACCGCCTCGCGGTGAGACCACCGCCCCGCGGTGAAAGCCCAGATCTGGATTTTGATCATGACGAAGAAGAGGACCCCTTTGTTCGTCCAATTTTTCCTCCTCTTGGTTCTGAAAAGCTCCATGTCCCCTTTCCGGAGGCACTAAAGGAGAGGATGATAATCGACGACAATGATCTCTTCGACACCTCCAGTAGCTGCAAGGAAACCACCCCTTTGGCCCATTTAGCAAACAGCACCCCAGGCTACGCAGAACTTTTAAAGGCGCTGGGTAAGATCAAAAAGAAACCAAAGGGGAAGCACAAGAAGGAGGCCTTGATACAGATGACAGATTCTTATATACTGGATACGGGGCAGGATAAACATGTAGCCCCTGAGATGCTGGGTAGACAGTTTCTGAAAATGGCAAGTATGTTCATAGATATGCACAATAGTCCATCTACCATGAAGTACAAGAGCATGGGGGAAAGGCTCAACAGGGAGTATACAAAGAGGCATCCCCCGGATATAGATCCCAGGTGTTCAATTGCTATAAGCAACCCAAGTTGAGAAGATGAGTAGGATGTCAAGCCATGACAATAACTAAGGCGCTATCCGGGAGGCAACCCGAGGTATGCTTTTCTTTCTTTGCTTTTCATTCTTTGTCTTTGCAATTTCTTTAGTGTGTTTTTGCTTTGTTTTTGTTCTTGTTTTTTGTTTCCGACTAACCTGCAGGGAAGAGACCCATGCCTATTGAAGAAGGTGTTTCCACACCAATGTAAGTCTCTCCTGTCCCTGTACTAAGTCGCTTCCCAAAAAAACCTTAAACGGGGAGGCAAAAAAAAAAATTACTGAAGGCCAGCTGTCCAGAGTTCCCTATGGAGAGGTGCGCATCATGTTGCTAACGGAGGAACACTTTCACCACACATTATTTGGCAACGATGATGGCCTTACATTCGACAGCTGAGGAGGAGGAACGCTAGAGCCCCCACCATGATGATATATGGGATCCACCATGTGTTCCTAGAAGGCCGTGCAATCCTACTATCATTGTTTTACCACTACTCACCAAAGTGGTTCCATTATGGTTGCACGGTAGGAGAAGATTATAGAGTTGATGAAGACACCCGCCCAACACCAGAGACCTGGGCATTTATTGAGAAGACCGCCAGCAACAACGGAAGTGTCCAAGCAACTTGGCGACGCTTGTGAGTTATTTTTTGCTTATCCATGTGCTTCTATTCTTTTGTCTTTCATTACATTGAGGACAATGCAATGTTTAAGCATGGGGGAGAGTTCTATACTTGCTATGTCGCTGAGGAAAAAAAATTAAAAAATGAAAAAAGCCAAAAATTGAAAAAGGCATACATTAAAAATTCCTGGGATAGGTCAAAAACCCGAAAGGGCGGCCTAGGTAATAAGCAGGTGGCTTGGACCAATATTAGGCTGGGGTAATAATTGGTCAAGAGTGACATGAGCTTATGTGAGTACATCTACTGGAAAATGAAATGAGTGGCTTGGTGAAAACCCGAAAGGGCGCCTTGGCAAAATGAGCGAAAAAGAAGAAGAGTGATTTTAGGATTACTCATTATTCTTGGCGAGGCGTCATAAGAAGAGGAGATATAAGGAGGATTCGGGTAGGTCACTCTGGAGGAATAAGAAGATAGATGGGAGATAGGATTAGAACTTATTTTCACTCTATGGTGTTTGGGATAAGCTTGGGGGAAGTACTCTACTTTCCTTTTAGCTTGGATGCGTGGGGTGTTGAGATTTATTGAGTTGGTGTTGTGTTGTATTGTGTTGTTATACTATGCGTGTTGCTTTGGTACTCTGGAGCTGATTGTTGAGTTGTTGTAATTGTTGGTGTCATATTTTCTTGTGCTTCCTGAGACCTTGGGATTTGATTGAGAGAGTAGGTTTATCTTTAGCTTACTCGAGGACGAGCAAGGTTTAAGCATGGGGGAATTTGATAGGTGTCATTTCATGCACCTTTACTAGCAATTATTAGCATCATTTGGAGGAGTTTATGATTAGTTTTGAGGCTAAGTCTGTAATCCAAAAGTTGTAGAGAAAAGTGAAGATATCCAGGGATTTACAGCTTAGATAGAGATGATGAGCATCTGCTGGAGTTTATTGGAGAAGACTACTAACACTTGGTAGTAATGAAGAGTTGAAGAGAGAAGGCGGGCGAGTATTGACGCCCCGCGCCAGAGCCACCGTGACCCGGCGGTGGGTATCAGAAAAGAATGCCGCCCCGTGCCAAAAGAGGCACCGCCTCGCGGTGGAAATCACGCCCCGCAGCCAATACGTAAGGCGAAGCAATTAATAGTGTCGCGTGGTGATTGCTGGAATTAAGGAGATGGTGGGCCACGAGTTGAAGAAATTAGGCCCAAATGAGAAGAGCGGCCCACGAAGGAAGAAGCGGGAGTTCGGGCGCGTGAATTGAAGTGAAGCTGGAAAGAATTGGGCATGATGCCATGCTGACGTAGGCCGCTGAAGCGTTGCTAGAAGATGGGCCGAGAGAGCTGTTGTTGGCCCGTGTTGGGCCGAGATAAGATGAGCGAAGATGGCTTGCGAGATTTGCTGGATGCGGGCTGCTGAGAAGCTGACCGCGAGGATGAGCTGCCGAGCGAGGATGGGAATTATTTCCCGGGATCTGATTTCTTATATTTGGTTATTATCTTTATTATTATTTCCTTTTATCTCTTTTTAGAATTAGGTTAAATACTCTTTGTTAACCTAGAATTCACATTCAGTTTTAGTTTTGCCAGTTCGTAGTTTTTCATCCACCTTTGATGGAGAGCTAATTTTCCTTTGTTCTGCTAGACGTCTGAAGCAGTACAGTTGATGTGTTTGTGAGATTTTTATATCCTTGTTCTTATCCTTATAAGTGTTGGATTGATTCTCTTGATTATATTGATATTGATTTCTTGTTATTCTTCTTAGCCTGATCAACTAGGGTGAATACTTTTTATCAATTGCAAGGATTGCATATAGGGGTTCCAAGTGCATATCTAGTGGCAAACACAATTGTGCGTATAGGGGTTCCGAGCGTACAATTGTGCGTGAGAATCGATTGCATGTTAAGTAGGGGAGTGAGTACTTGTACGTCTTTCTACTTGCATGTATCCTATATCTTTGTGTGCATTGCTATTGCTGTGTTAGTGCTAAGGTACGCTGACAACTGTGAGAATCAGTGATATTTTATCATTGGCATAGTAATAAGTCTATTGACAATTGTGAGAATCAATAGTACTTAAGATCAGGGTGGGAACGACTATAAGGATAATTAAATAACTTGGATGAAATAGATTTGTGTGATCAAACTCTATCTCTGTACTGTGGATTTCGCTCTAGTGGAACTACTTTCCCTCATTATACTTTCTTCCTACATAAATCAGACTTGTTTGCTTTACTTGTTTACTTTCTTGATAACTAAACCCCCGTTTGTGTTACTTGTCATTCACGGCTGCATACTACATCAAACCTTCTCTGTGGGATCGACCCTTACTTGTCTACTATACTTCTGTTTAGTGGGTTTGTTAGGATAATTTACTTTGATAAGGCTAATTAACGACATTTTCTTGTGCATCTTTAGCCACGTCAACATGTTATATGTGAACCTTACCGCATAGAAAAATGAACATGTAATACTTACATGTGAACGTCAATAATTGTCTATTCCAGAACGATCAGAAATAAAAAAATAAAATAAAAAAGTTGTTGATCGAAAAATAAAATAAAAAAGTTCATTGTATTTATGGTTATGTCACATCATCACTATTTAACCCTTTTAATCTCAGCCCTCCCTCCCATTAATCCAATGGCCAATTTGTTTTTCATTTTGTAAAATAAGGACCAAATGTATGTGAAACTCCCTCATCTTTTAGAAGCACATTAATTACGATTCCAGTGGTACCAAACTCCTAGCAAAATTTTCGAATGCTGATCAGGAAATTGTACGACATACCATTGCCATGATATTGAATTATTATGTATATAGTATGCTATCTTGACATTTATGATCTCCAGGGACAGGTGATCGAATGCAGAAGTCTTATGGAAAATTCAAGTCATTCTTTTGGGTGTGAGAAAAATCAAAGCCGATTTTTTGTCACTTCCTTTACAATTCAACTACTTCTTACAAGGGAATTATTACAAGTTTACAGGTTATCACTACTTTGTTCGGCAGATATGATTTGGGGCTTATGGAAGCAGAATTTGCTGAAATTGGAAAAATAAGCTTCCTGGTATATGTTCGAGGGGACAAACTGAAACTAGAGACTGAAATTAAGCCCAAAACTTCAGTTCTTACCCCAACATTATCAAAGATGAAAGAGCTGAAATTATAAATTGTACCGAGTTGCCCTCTGGATCAGTGACATATCAAAAAAAAAATTGACGCATTCTTTTGATCATTAGTATTGTATATATGAGGGAATAAATACTTTGTTCTTATAAAATATACAATATACACTAGTTGAAACATAACAAAAATGAACTTTAGAATACAATACTTACACAAAAAAACTCCAAATAGCCAACTAACTACTTAGAGTAAAACCACCGTCTTCTAGCTTTCACTAGAAAGAATTTAGAAGATGTCTATTTATTTTGTTTCTTCTTCGTTTACAAGAGTAGCTCGGACTCAACCCTAAACTTTCCACCTAGTATTGAATCAATTTTACGACTTCGGCTCATGAAACTCAATCTACAAAGACTCGAAGGCTTCTTCTCGCAACTACACCAACTCTTTGGTTCGACTCGCAAGCCGTCAAAATGAAATTCTTATCCACTTAAATACGGTTTTCTAAACAAACCTAAACACGAAATGATATCTTTATTGTTTTCACATCAAGCAAAAGATCTCTTGACCAAATATATCTCAACCTAAGATTACATTGAATAATTAATATCCTAGAATAATAAACGGATCTGGTGAGAAATGTTCTATAAATTGTACCGAGTTGCCCTCTGGATCAGTGACATATCAATTTTTTTTTGACGCATTCTTTTGATCGTTAGTATTGTATATATGAGGGAATAAATACTTTGTTCTTATAAAATATACAATATACAGTAGTTGAAACATAACAAAAATGAACTTTAGAATACAATACTTACACAAAAAAACTCCAAATAGCCAACTAACTACTTAGAGTAAAACCACCGTCTTCTAGCTTTCACTAGAAAGAATTTAGAAGATGTCTATTTATTTTGTTTCTTCTTCGTTTACAAGAGTAGCTCGGACTCAACCCTAAACTTTCCACCTAGTATTGAATCAATTTTACGACTTCGGCTCATGAAACTCAATCTACAAAGACTCGAAGGCTTCTTCTCGCAACTACACCAACTCTTTGGTTCGACTCGCAAGCCGTCAAAATGAAATTCTTATCCACTTAAATACGGTTTTCTAAACAAACCTAAACACGAAATGATATCTTTATTGTTTTCACATCAAGCAAAAGATCTCTTGACCAAATATATCTCAACCTAAGATTACATTGAATAATTAATATCCTAGAATAATAAACGGATCTGGTGAGAAATGTTCTTAAAATGCGAACTTTTCGTAACATGCGAACTCATGCACAAGTCATGTGCACCAAAGTCTATTGAAAAGTGCACCAAAATATGTGAAGTTGTACACCATAATTTTATTGAGTAATGCACTTTTTTTTTTCTAAGTACAATAGTAGTGCACAATGTTTGTGCACCAAGTTGTACGAGTTTGTGCACCAAAGTCTATTGAAAAGGACTACTTCTATGTACACGACAAAAATTGTCTATGTACACGACAATTTGTACGCACAGATTTTGCGTACGCAATGTATGTGCGTACAAGAAGAATCATGTATAAATACCCCAAATGTCCAAGGAAAACTGTATAAAAGTGTATGTTGTATTCTAGTGTACGCTAGAATACATCGTACACATGGTTTTTGCATGTGCGCTATAAGGTGGCCTACGCTATTTTAGTGAGTACAAAATCTACCGTTATTCCAACGACAGATTTTCCCTATAAATAGCAACCAATTCGCCGATGAAGATTTCTAAATAAGAAAAATGGCATACAATGAAAACACATATTGGAGTAGCTAGTGGAGAAGAGAATGAAAATTACGACGATCAAGATTTCGACGTTAGTAATTATCGAATGATTAAGATTGAAATTAGTTATAATTAATATAGCTTAAGTACATATAGTTAATAATGGAATGATTAAAATTAAAATTAGTGGAGAAGATTAGCGTTAACTGAAACAGTATTATTGAGTAGTAGTAGAGAAGATGATGACGATTTAGCGATAGAGGCCTATATTTATTTTGATATATGTTAAAAGACTAGTATTTAGTAGTAGTGGAGAAGTTGATAATTGTTGTGAATTTATTGTTCTTTAGTTTATATTATAAGCTATATATTAAAAGAATATTATTTAGTGGCAATGGAGAAGATGATGACGATTTAGCGATATACATAGATGCATATATTTGCTATCAATTTGTTGTTCTTTAGTTTAGTTATCATATTACAATTGTAGTTTTGTTGTATAGTTAATATTGGTTAGCTACAAATATATAAATTTCACGAATCACAATCCGTATATTATAACATTATTGATTATGTAAACATGTATAGGGGAAAGATTATGGAGATGAATTTCATAACAATCTGAAGTGAGATAGCCGAGAGGAATTGGTTGAGTGGGTTAAGAATAGGGGCAATGATTTGATGATGGTTTTAGTTATTTGTAACTCAAATGTCAGAAGTGTTAGTTTGACGTGCGAGCACTTTGGTGAATATAGATCGGGGAGAAAGAAAGGTAGTGACTCAGAAGAGGATGTTGAGGTCATTCGTGAAACAAGCTCGAAGAAGTCTGGATGCACATTTGAGTTGTGTGGTGTTAGATTGAAGAAGAAGCCAGGGAAAGTGACTCATAAATGGATCATGAATGTGATAGATGGATGCCACAACAATAAGCTTCCGACTAGCTTTCTTGGGCATGCATACATGGGCAGAATGACCCCTGATGAGCAGCGCCTTGCAGATAGTTTGGGGGATGCGTTCATGACGCCGAGGACTATTGTTGCGGAGTTGAGGACCTTCTTCCCCGGAAATGTAACATCCATGAAACACGTTTCCAACTTTCTACAAAAGATGCATTACGAAGATCCTGGGGAATTGACGGTTACACAATGGACTCTGAACGTTTTGCAACAAAATAGTTACCGGGTATTTCCTCTTGGATAGTTATCTACGAAAAAGACGGATATCCTATTTTTTGCTCACCCGGACTCGCTCCACATATTGAAGATGTTCCAGTATGTGGTAATTATCGAAACCACATACAAGACAAATAGGTACGTAATAGATTTGTGTCTCATTTTCAACACAATTTAATAGTAGTGATTTATATCATCGATTTGAATTATATTATATATTCTATGGATTCTTACATTCATTTGCTTTATTACATTCATCCACAGGTATAACATGCATTTGGTGGAGATTGTCTGTTTCACTTGCACGCACAAGACATTCAACATTGCCTACGCATTTACGCTGCAAGAAGAAGTTGTGCATTACAAGTTCATAATGGAAAAGCTTATGCGGTTGTTTAAATATGTGATAGGCGTTTTGTCGCATGCACCTAACAAAGTAAACCTCAAAAACCTAACTAATGTAGTATGGTAAGTAAGGGTCGAATCCCACAGAGAATCAAGCTATATATCTTGTTTGCCAAATCGTTCACGAATTGATAACAAAGACAACGGGGGAGTTTATATGAATCTAACTAAGAAAACGATAAATAAAACATAAATAGCTTGGCTAGACAAATATCCACCTTCAGTTTGGTTGATCGATCATTGATTATCCCTAGTTCTCAATTCTCATGAATGTCCTAATCCATGTACTAAATTAATTATCAGTCCAACTAGTCCTGATAATCCTAACTATCAAACAATCAAGAAACTATCAAGATTCAATCTAACAACAGCAGTAAGCTTAGGAATAGATAGGTTCATGCAATACTTAACAACTAGTCAGCACTCGACATGCAATCAATTCTCTTCACAATAAACATTCACAACTAGTTCTTGTAAATCGTGATTGCTACTCTAAATTAGGGATGAACAATATTAATCTCAACAAGTTGACCAGATTAGGGGAACCAACACTATAGATAATAACAATCTCAACTAGTTTGTCAGGCTAGGGAAACTAATATTAATAATACTAATCACAACAATTGATGAACTAGATCAATCAATAGAATTCAAAACCTTAATCCTGCAGTATGAATAATACCAATAAAACCAGGTGATCAGGTGATGCGTTCCTACTAGTGATGAAGGATCGGTGATCTTGTTTGGGAAGCCGCGAGGCGTTGGAATGGTGGTGATGGCATGGAACGCGTTGTTTAGGAGGCGTCAGCGGAGGATGACGACTCGAAAGAGATCGAGTACTTGGCCATAGCATCGGCAACGGAGGGGGATAGACTCGATAGATCGAGTGGGTGGCCGTAGCATCGGCAGCAGAGGAATGGAGATGAGAAGTCAGAAGTGTTTGACGTCCAATCAAAGGAAGGAGCCAATAGGCTCTCGACTTAAGCTTTGATTCAAAATTAGATGTAACCTAAAAACAGAGGACGAGTTGTCCTTTTACGCTAGCTCGCGGAACTAGGATGGGCCGAGTCTCGCCTAATGGGCCGGCCCACGCGACACGCATGGAGCACACGCCCCAAAGTCAAACTAAAACAGTAAATGTCTGAAAAGAATACAAGTATTTCAAAAAGAACGCATTCATTGTATAGTCGAGAGGAGACAGGCAGAGAACGCATTCTCTGTGCTTGGTTGAAGATGCTTCAAAGAGAACGCGCTCTCCATTGTGCCTTGGCTAGCGACGACGCGAACAATCAAGGATTGCGTCGCGTTGGCGATAGCTTTAGCGCGTGCTCTTGTGACTGGTCCTTCTGAGCGAATGCTCATAGCCTCCTCTTCCTCAGTGGCGTTCATGGTAGGCAGGGGCGCATCACCCTCCCCCACTTGGCTGTGAAGCATCCCCGCTTTACCATCATCGAACTCAGGCTCCACATAAAGCTCCAAGTCTGCAACGTTGAAGGTCGCGTAGACACCATAGTCTGGAGGGAGCGCGTCTCGTATGCATTGTCCCCAATGCCCTTCACGACTGGAAAAGGACCATCACCACGGGGGGCCAGCTTGGATTTGCGTTTGGCTAGAAAACACCCTTTGCGAAGATGTACCCACACCAAGTCCCCTGGGGCAAATATGACGCGTTGGCGCCCTCGGTTGTGTTGTGTGGCATACTGCTCAGCGCGGTGCTCCAGCTATGCCCGTGTTCTCTTGTGCAACTCCTGGATCATCGCGGCGCGGGTCGCCGCGGTTGGGTGCTCAGCCTCCTTCAGTGGCCGCGGTAGCATGTCGAGCGGGGTCAAAGGGTTGCTTCCATACACCACTTCAAATGGTGTGAGCTTTGTTGCTAAGTGCTTGGACCTGTTGTAAGAAAACTCAACAATGGCAAGTAAGTCCTCCCAACATTTTGGGTTGGTTTTGAGCATGGTCCTAAGCAGGGCTCCTAAGGTTCGATTGGTCACTTCAGTTTGACCATCAGTTTAGGGGTGGTAGCTAGTGGAATACAGAAGTTTGGTTCCCAACTTACCCCAAAGTGTTCTCCAAAAAATTCCCATAAATTTAGTATCGCGATCACTCACAATAGTGTGCGGTATTCCATATAAACGGACCACATTGTCAAAAAACAACGTGGCGATCTCACTGGATGTGTGTGGTCTTGCACGCGATGAAATGGGCCATTTTGGAAAACCTGTCTACAACTATAAAGATAGAATCCTTACCCCGCCGTGAGAGAGGTAAACCTGTGATGAAGTCCATAGATAAATCTTCCCAAGGGCCTAAGGGGATGGGGAGGGGCGTGTAGAGACCATAGGGATGGGAAGTGGATTTGGCGCGCTGACACATTTCACATCTTGTGCAATAGCGCGTTACCTGAGTGGTCATTCGCGGCTAAAAGAAATGCTCGCGAAGAGCTGTTAAGGTTTTGGTAACCCCGAAATGACCGCGTACTTCATGTGCTTCTTGCATAAGGAGTTTCCTAATGGGTGAGCTAGGAATGCACAAGAGGCCTGCTTTGTATAGGTAACCCTCATGGAAGAAGTAGGTTTCAAACTCGCGGTCTTTAAGGCAATGTTCTACAATGGGCTTAAAGAAAGAATCAAGCAGATATAAATCCTTAATCAACGCGAAGCCAAGGAGTTTGGACTGAAGATGAGTAAGGAGAACATACCTGCGAGAAAGGGCATCGGCGACCACATTCTCCTTACCTTTTTTATGCACTACCACGTAAGGAAAGGTTTCCATGAATTCCACCCAACGCGCATGGCGGCGGCTCAGGTGTGCTTGACTCTTCAGATAGCTGATGACCGTGTGGTCCGAGTGGATGACAAACTCGTGTGGCCATAGGTAGTGCTGCCATGTCTTGAGTATGCAAATCAACGCGTAGAGCTCCTTGTCGTATGTTGGGTAATTCAGAGTTGCCCCAGTGAGCTTCTCGCTAAAGAACGCAATGGGCCTCTTCTCTTGGTGGAGCACTCCACCAATCCCCACGTTTGACGCGTCACATTCTACTTCAAAGTGTTTATTGAAGTCGGGCAGTTGAAGTAGTGGAGCGTTGCATAGGGCCTCTTTCAACGCGTTGAATGCGTTGTTGTGTCTCTCCTTCCAATTCACCACGGCGCCTTTCTTGGTGAGTTCATGTAATGGCGCGGCGATGGAGCTGAAGTCACGAACAAAATGTTTGTAGAAGCCAGCCAAGCCAAGGAAGCTTCGAGCCATTGTTGGCGTTGTGGGTGTTGGCCAATCTCTAATGTCCTTCACTTTCTCTTCATCAACGCGGAGGCCCTCCTTGGAGACTACGTAGCCTAGAAAGTTTGTAGTGTCATAGGCAAATCGACACTTGCCAAGGTTGGCATACAATTGCTCGCGTTTCAAGCACTCTAACACAAGCCTAAGGTGCTGAACATGAGTCTCAAGACTACGCGAATAGACCAAAATGTCATCAAAGTAAACTACAACAAATTTCCCCAGAAACTCTCTCAAAACATGGTTCATGAGTCTCATGAAGGTGCTTGGCGTGTTGGTAAGGCCGAAATGCATGACAAGCCATTCATAGAGACCATATTTTGTCTTGAACGCGGTTTTCCATTCATCACCTTTGTTCATGCGAATCTGGTGATATCCGCTCTTTAAGTCAATCTTGGTGAAGAGGGTTGCACCATGCAACACATCGAGCATGTCTTCAAGGCGAGGTATGGGGTGCCTGTACTTTACTGTGATTTGATTGATGGCGCGGCAGTCCACACACATTCGCCATGAACCATCCTTCTTTGGCACGAGGATCACTGATAAGTGCTATTTTGTAGCACATATCTAAGGGTTATTACCAGGTTTGAGGCGCCATTTGGTTGGATTTTATGCACAATTGGAGATTATGGAGTTAGAGTGGAGAAGTGTGGTTTTGGTGGTCTGAAGAAGCTAATTGGAGACATCCAGAGAAAGAGGAGTTGACCACCTGAGGAGACAAGAAAAATATATGAAGGAACCACATTGAAGTGGGCGATTTCACCGCCCCGCGCCAGAGCCACCGCGACCCGGTGGTGGGTCTCAGATAAAGATGACGCCCCGCGGCAATATGCTGAATGAAGCAATTAATTATGCCGCGTGCTGATGCTGGAATTAAATAGAAGATGGGCCGTGAAGATGAATTAGGCCCAAGTTGAAGAAAGGCCCACGAAGTCGGCCCATGAAGATGTCGCGTGAAATCGGGAAATTGGAAGCGATGAAGTAAAAGCGGAGTGACGTCAGCCATGACGTCAGCGGAGCATGTGATGTTGAATTGGGCGGCAGCTTGGAATTGGGCCGAGCGAGATGTGCATTGGTGTGGGCCGAGAAGCTGATTTCACGAGAGAGAGACCGAGCGTGATTCCGGGATTAATTTCTCGGGATTTGATTAGTTTATATTTGGTTATTATTTTATTATTATTTCCTTTTATTATTTTTATCACTTTTAGATTTAGGTTAAATACCCTTTTGTTAACCTAGTTGCCACAACTGAGAATTCTCCTTCTGGAGACAAGTTCATTCTTTCATTCCCAACTCTAGGGTTTGAACGAATGGAGAACTAAACACCTTTGTTTCGCTAGACGTTTGAAGCAATACAGTTGATTCGGTTGTGAGATTTCTATTCCTTGTTCTTATTCTTATGTGTGTTGGTTTGATTCTCTTGGTTATATTGAATATTGATTTCTTGTTGTTCTTCTTAGCCTGATCAACTAGGTTGAATACTTTTTATCAATTGCTAGGATTGCATATAGGGGTTCCGAGTGCATATCTAGTAGCAAACACAATTGTGCGTATAGGGGTTCCGAGCGTACAATTATGAGTGAGAATCAGTTGCATGCGAGTATTAATACGTCTTTCTATTTGCATGTATCCTATATCCTTGTGTGTATTGCTATTGCTTTGTTGGTGGTAAAGTACACCGACAACTGTGAGAATCGGAGGTGCTTTACCATTGGCATAGTAATAAGTCTATTGACAACTGTGAGAATCAATAGTACTTAAGATCAGGGTGGGAACAACCATAAGAATAGTTAAAGAACTTGGATTGAATAGATTTCAGTGATCAACTTATATCTCTGTATTGTGGATCTCGTTCTAGTGGAACTACTTTCCCCATTCATATTCTCAAGTCAACTAAACATGTTTACTTTGCTCTGTCTAATACTCAAAACCCCCATTGTTACCTTGCATGCTTATAAACACATAGATTGATTACTTCCTCCCTGTGGGATCGACCCTTGCTTGCCTCTACTACTTGTTTAGGTTTGTTAGGATTATTTTGTTTAGGTGTCACGACAATGCCTATCAATCACTGGGACCGCGCAAGGGCTTAAGGATTCCCTCACGTAGCCGCGGTCCAGAAGTTCTTGAACTTGGCGCTGGAGCTCCTTTGTTTCATCTGGCCCAGCGCGATAAGCAGCTCGATTGGGGAGGGAGGCACCAGGCACCAAGTCGATTTGGTGCTCAATGCCTCGCAGAGGGGGAAGGCCTTGGGGAAGCTCTTCTGGGAACAAGTCCTTGAACTCTTCAAGCAACTTTGAGATCGCGGTCGGCATGGCATCCAGTATGGGAGCTTCTTGAGCACATGGCGTTAGCACTAGCAAGAAGCATGGTGCCTTGACATTCAAAGTGGCAGTGAGGTCACTTGGCCGCGCTAGGAGTAGCCTGTGCTCACAGGTTCCTTGCAAAGTGTTGTTGCCAGGCGTGGGTTGTGACCCTTCTTTTGAGCGCGTTCTTTCCAGAGACGTGTTGTCTTTGTGAGCTTTGGTGCTTCCATTGGAAGAACGCGTGCTACTGGTTGTCTAGCTCTTTGTAGCCTCAAGCGCCTTCTGTCTATCACGCTCAACCTGGTCCTGCAATATCTCATATGGCGACATGGGTAAGAGTGTGATGCGTGTCGCGTGATAAGTAAACACATAAGTGTTTAAATAGCCATCGTGAAGAACGCGTCTGTCAAACTGCCATTGGCGCCCCAACAGAAGGTGTGTCGCGTCCATGGTAATGACATCACAGAGAACAGAGTCTGTGTATTGACCAATGGAAAATGAAATAAGGCATTGACGAGTTACAGTGTTACCAGAACTCGAGGAAATCCATTGCAGTCCATATGGTTGTGGGTGAGGAGTGGTTGGGAGGTTGAAGTGGGTGACCACCTTCTCATTAATGATGTTGCAACAGCTACCTCCATCAATGATGACGTTCAGGGCGGGTCGCTGTCTTTACCAAGCAACGCGTGTGGAAAAGATTCTCGCGTTGATCACCAAGGGTTGCTTCTTTGACTGTGAGCAAACGTCGCATGACAAGGCTCAGAGTTGTGCCTTCATGCAATGCGGTGGCTTCACAGGTATAAGCCTCCTCATCATCTTCTAAATCTTTCTCAATTGTTTCCAGCGTGGCATCGTCCTCCTCAAAGGATTCATAACCCGCAGAGGTTGTGGAGAAGAGAACTTTCTTGTTGTTTGGGCAACTCCTCATGATGTGCCCTCTGCCTCCACACTTGAAGCATTCTATATCACGCGCGCGTTCTTGGGTAGTTGATGTACCCTTTGGTGGTGGCACATGGAACATTACTGGGTATGATCGCGGTCTTTCCTTGTCTGTTCATATTAGACGCGTTGTTTTCTGGGGGAGGACCGCGTACATTAGTAGAAGGAACTTGACTAGTTTGGGAGTCATACCTTCGTTGCCCATAGGGTTGGTAGGGTCCTTGACTCTTTCTCACGAGCTGATTGTGGAGTTGCACAACGGTGTGCATGAGCGTGTTCAGATCCTTGATTGGAAGGATTTCCAATTGGTCTCGGATGTTGGTGTTGAGACCGCTCAAAAACTTCGTCCTCATCGTGGAGGGAGCCACGCTAATGGACGCCTTGTAGTACATGTCCTCGAGTTGCGAGAAGAACTCAAGAGGTGTCTTTGATCCTTGTTTCACCATGGCAATGTCCAGGCGCATCTGGTTCTTATAGTCTTGAGGGACATACTTGAGGGTCATCACAAACTTGAGTTGGTGCCATTCAGTGAGAGGCACCAAATTTTGCCTCACACGATCTTCCACAAAACGGTGCCACCAAACTCTCGCGACACCACGGAAATGGACTGTGGCGGCTGCCACGTAGTCTTCTTCAGGGATTTGGCAAAAGATCAAAGTGTACTCTGTGGCTTGCAACCATTCAAGAAAAACTGCAGGGTTGTATTCACCAAAAAAGAATTCAAGTTTTACCTTAATATCATGGCGATTGAGCCTCAGGGCAGTGGCTTCACGCGGTCTTTGTAAGCGTGGTGCTGGGATGTCCAAAGGGGCAAATTGATGGCCTTGGGCCTATTCGAACTGGGCATGCCCCCTTTGGTGCCTTCGCGCGCCAACTTGGCCGCGGTCATTTCCGACTATAGCATGTTGGGCCGTCCCCTGGGCGTATCGGCAGCGATCGTGCCCTTGGTGGGCTATGTCACGGCGAGCATCATAAGGCATATCAGCCCTTCTCTGCAAATCATCGCATCCATCGAGGTACGCGTTGTCCCTAACTGGGGCTTGGTTGAGCCTCGCAGGAGGGATCCAATCGGCTGGGCGATCTTGCAACTCCATGGGATCACCTAGTGGGAGATGGAAATTCTCTGGATTGATCATCCCTAAGTCCTCTATCTCTTCATCATCAAACTCCTTGAACTCGTCTTGGTGGAGAGGAGTGTGGGAGAAATATCCATCAGAGCCATAGTGAGGGGTTCTTGCACTTTGGTGGCCCAGATGGTCTACGACATGGAATGGGACTGGGGAGGCAGTGTGATGTCTGTGATGCGGCACAACATCCCTTGTGCGATGGGAATCTCGCGGCAGAGTTGTATCGCGCTCTCCTCTTCTATTTCTGCCAGCACGCGGAGTAGTGGCTACCTCGCGTTGGCGTCTGGACCCTCTGGCTTTGTACCTGTCATTGAAATCATAAGGGTCAGAGTACTCACCTTGAGACCCTTCATCGCGATCGGAATTGCTTTCATCGCATAGTGGTGTTGCTTGTGGGGCATAGTGATCTCGATGCGAGACGTAGCCTTGGCGGCTTTCTATGACGGATTCGATCTGGTTGAGGCGTGTTTGCAAGTTGGAAGACGAGGGCATGACTCCTTTGCCCTTGTCAATGCGTTGTTTGCTTGGCCCGGCTTCGGTTTGTCGCGTTGCGACTAGAGGATCCATGGGTATTTGCAGAGTTGGTGTTGGTTGGACCATCGCAGCGCATTCCTTTGCCTAAAATTCGGCAAGTTGGCGCCGAAGGGCTTGGATCTCGCATTGTTCCTCCGAGAGCTCCAGAATGTGATCTTGTGGAGGATTGGCGAGTGGGACTACTTCATGTTGGTTGAAGAGAGATTCTCTTGTAGAAACCGAAAGGACTAGCAAGGAAGAAAAGAAAAAAAAAAATGAACGAGTATTGCGGAAGCAAGTATGATGGGGGTGAAAAAAATTCGTGAACAAGTGAGACTTGATAAGCGACTTACAAGATCAAAGGCTCTGATGCCAGTTGATGCATTCCTACTAGTGATGAAGGATCGGTGATCTTGTTTGGGAAGCCACGAGGCGTTGGAATGGTGGTGATGGCATGGAACGCGTTGTTTAGGAGGCGTCAGCGGAGGATGCCGACTCGAAAGAGATCGAGTACTTGGCCATAGCGTTGGCAGCGAAGGGGGATAGACTCGATAGATCGAGTGGGTGGCCGTAGCGTCAGCAGCGGAGGAATGGAGATGAGAAGTCAGAAGTGTTTGACGTCAAATCAAAGGAAGGAGGCAATAGGCTCTCGACTTAAGCTTTGATTCAAAATTTAACGTAACCTAAAAATAGAGGACGAGTTGTCCTTTTATGCTAGCTCGCGGGACTCGGATCGGCCGAGTCTCGCCTAATGGGCCGGCCAACGCGACACGCGTGGAGCACACGCCCCAAAGTCAAACTAAAACAGTAAATGTCTGAAAAGAATACAAGTATTTCAAAAAGAACGCGTTCATTGTATAATCGAGAGGAGACGGGCAGAGAATGCGTTCTCTGTGCTTGGTTGAAGACGCTTCAAAGAGAACGCGCTCTCCATTGTGCCTTGGCTGGAGACGACGCGAACAATCAAGTATTGCGTCGCATTGGCGATAGCTTTAGCGCGTGCTCTTGTGACTGGTCCTTCTGAGCGAATGCTCATAGCCTTCTCTTCCTCAATGGCGTTCATGGTGGGCAGGGGCGCATCATCAGGCTAGAGAAATCAAGAAAACTCAATGAGATGAAACACAAGAGAATCATAACATTCAAGGAAATAGCAAAAAATAATCTCAATATCAAATTCAAACCAAGGCTTTAATTGTCTAGCAAAAAACAAAACAAATAACTAAACTAAGAAAAGGGAAAAGAGGAAGAAAGGTAAAACCCAACTTGGGGTAGAACCCAACTTACAAAACTGATGTTCTAAGGAAGAATATAGAGACTTTGCAAAACCTAATTCCTAAAAGATAACAATAACAATCTTCTTAAAAATAAAACAAACGAACTAAAAGGAAATAAAATAAAAGGAAATAAAGTAAACTAAAGATCTCGGATGAAAATACCCAACACGCGCTCTGCATATAGACTCGCGATCGCGACCAAGATCCCCGCGATCGGGGTCTTATGCTTCACTGAGTGTTGCTTCTGTTGTCATCCGCGCCCGCAGAAATAAATCCGTGCCCGTGGAAATGCCTCTGTCGCCCATCCGCGCCCGCGGTTTTGAATTCGTGCCCGCGGTTTTCTCTGCCGCAACTCTCTCGTTTGTTGGCTTCATCTTCAACTCCTTAAGTCTTCATTTAAGCACTCAAAACCACCAAATCAACACTTTTTCTCCAAAACTCTATTCTCCTATATTGTGTCCTAAACACACATAAATGGCACCCAAATACTAGTAACAACTTTTAGTTACACATTATAAAGTAGCGCTTATCAAATCCCCCCATGCTTAGACCTTGCTTGTCCTCGAGTAAGGTAATAGAAACCTACTCCTCCAATGAAATACCCAAGGTCTCAAGAAGCACATAAAAACAATCTCCACTAAGAACTGCACCTAAACATGAATCTACCAGGCACCAACACAATAAACACAACACACAACTAAGCTTTAAGGAAAGTAGAGAACTTCCCCCAAGCTTGACCCGAACACCATAGAGTGAAAAAGATATATAATCCTAGCTCCAGTCTATCTTCTTATAACTCCCCAAGTGACCTACCTGAATCCTCATTATATCTCCAACACTTATGTCACCACGCCAGAAAAAATGAGGAAACCTAATAATCACTCTTCTTCTTTTCACTCATTTTGCCAAGGCGCCCTTTCGGGTTTTCACCTAGCCACTCATTTCATTTTTCTATAGATGGACTCATAAAACTCACATCACTCTTGACCTCTTATTACCCCAGCCTAATGCTGGTCCGGGCCACCTGCTTATTGTCTAAGCCGCCCTTTCGGGTTTTCGACTTATCCCAGGATTTTCTTTTTGTCTTTTTTCTTGCTTTTTAACTTCTTCTTTTTTCAAATGAAAGAAATACGAAATCACAAATATATACATAAATAGATATCTTCTCCCCCATGCTTGAATAATGCATTGTCCTCAATGTATTGAAAGACAAATAAATGATTGGGGAAAGAAGAAAATACTCACTGATGTATGCCGAGGTGGTCGTCCTCGTCAATAACGCCAGAAGGGTACGCAGGGATATAGGGGTCACCTAAACTTCATCACCTCTTCTCAATCGAACTTCCCAAGAGATAGACCAAACGATGCTGGAAATCCGAACTCAATATGCATTGGTGGTGACGGACAGATGAAGACGTACAGCAAGGAACAACAACAAATGATAGATCAAGGGAAAACTGGTTGTTGCTCGCGAAAGAGACGAAAAGGTCCTCCATTCCGGATCAACCGTGATCGTGGTGGTGAAAACCGCGGTTGCGGTTCTTGTACTGGTCGCCGACATTTTTTTTTGATGAACTGTAACCGCGATCGCGGTATAAAGACCGTGATCGCGATTTTTTTTAAAAAAAACTAAACACTAAAATCGCCACGGCGGCCGCGATCGCGGTTTCTTCTCCGATGTTTGTCATGGTCGCAATTTTTAGTCCGCGGTCGCGGTTTTTCTTCTGTTCTTCCTACTCCTGTGGATTAGTCGAAAAATTAAACGAAAACACAACAAAGAGGAAAAATAAAAGAAAAAGATAGTGTCGTGTTGATCAAATCGGTAAACAATCACACAAACAAGAAAATACAGACTTTAGATTCCCCGGCAACGACGCCAAATTTGATAGGCGTTTTGTCGCATGCACCTAACAAAGTAAACCTCAAAAACCTAACTAATGTAGTCTGGTAAGTAAGGGTCGAAACCCACAGAGAATCAAGCTATATATCTTGTTTGTCAAATCGTTCACCAATTGATAACAAAGTCAAAAGGGGGAGTTTATATGAATCTAACTAAGAAAACGATAAATAAAACATAAATAGCTTGGCTAGACAAATATCCACCTTCAGTTTGGTTGATCGATCATTGATTATCCCTAGTTCTCAATTCTCATGAATGTCCTAATCCATGTTCTAAATTAATTACCAGTCCAACTAGTCCTGATAATCCTAACTATCAAACAATCAAGAAACTATCAAGATTCAATCTAACAGTAGCAGTAAGCTCATGAATAGATAGTTTCATGCAATACTTAACAACTAGTCAGCACTCGACATGCAATCAATTCTCTTCACAATAAACATTCACAACTAGTTCTTGTAAATCGTGATTGCTACTCTGAATTAGGGATGAACAATATTAATCTCAACAAGTTGACCAAATTATGGGAACCAGCACTATAGATAATATCAATCTCAACTAGTTTGTCAGGCTAGGGAAATTAATACTAATAATACTAATCACAACAATTGATGAACTAGATCAACCAATAGAATTCAAAACCCTAATCTTGCAGTATGAATAATACCAATAAAACTAGGTGTTCAGGCTAGAGAAAACAATAAATCTTAATGGGATGACACACAAGAGAATCATAACATTCAAGGAAAGAGCAAGAAATAATCTCAATATCAAATTCAAACCAAGGCTTCAATTGTCTAGCCAAAAACAAAACAAAGAACTAAACTAAGAAAAGGGAAAAGAGGAAGAAAGGTAAAACCCAACTTGGGATAGAACCCAACTTACAAAACTGCTGTTCTAAAGTAAGAATATAAAGATTTTGCAAAACCTAATTCCTAAAAGATAATGATAACAATCTTCTTAAAAATAAAACAAACGAACTAAAAGGAAATAAAAGGAAAGGAAATAAAGTAAACTAAAGATCTCGGATGAAAATACCCAATGCGCGCTCCGCGTATAGACCCGCGACCGTGGCCAAGATCGATCGCGGCCAAGATCCCCGCGATCGCGGTTTTGTGCTTCGCCAACTGCTGCTTCTGTTGTCATCCGCTCCCGTGGAAATAAATTTGTGCCTACGGAAATGCCTTTGTCTCCCATCCGCGCCCACGGTTTTGAATCCGCGCCCGCAGTTTTCTCTGTCATAGCTCTCTCCTTTGTTGGCTTCGTCTTCAACTTCTTAAGTCTTCATTTAAGCACTCAAAACCCCTAAATCATCACTTCTTCTCCAAAACTCCATTCTCTTATATTGTGTCCTAAACAGACATAAATGGCACCCAAATATTAGTAATAACTCCTAGTTATGCACTACAAAGTAGCATTTATCAATATGTGGGTGTTATGTCGACCGCCATAATGACTGATCGAGAGAAGGCCCTCATCAATGCAATTTGGATAGTTTTCAAAGATGAAGTTAAACACTTTTTGTGTTGGGTGCATATTAAGCACAACATAGAAGCATATGCTTCCCTAATCTTGAAGGACAAAAAACAAGTTAAAATGTTTTGCGGCCAATGCTGGGCACTTTGGTGTTCAACCACGGAGGAAAACTACGAAGAGAGGCTTGCAAAATTGAGGACATCGTGGAAGAGTGGCCTCGTTTGATACATTGAGAAGACGTGGACTAATCCTCACAAGGAAAGCATAGTTAGAGCATGGACGGATCATCATCTTCACTTCTTCACGAGGACTTCAAACAGGTATCCCTTGTACAATGTTTAGTGGTTTCTAGGTTGAGGGTATGCATCACGTGTTGAAGAAAATTATGAATTCTAGTGTTGGTGGTTTTAATAGAATGGTAGTGAGGATCCACCATGTGATCGAGGGTCAAATTGGGCAGGTGCGTGCGACCATGGAGATGTCACGGATCAAAACACCAATGATGTTTGATGGTGTGCCACCAGAAATAAGAATGTTGTTTTCAAGGCTATTCTTCAAAGTGTCGGAGAGGGGCTTGAGAATGTTGTTTGATCTGTTTAAGCATATAGAGGAGGAGGATTTCCATGAGGATTATGATGATCATTGGATGAGAGACTGCTTTGGCATGTCGTGTGTCCACAGAATCACAAATGCCATCATTAATAAGATGCCGATCATGCCGAGTGAGATACACCGCTTCTGGAAGCAATTGCAATGGGATAGGGTTTACACGGAAGAAGAGCCAGTTGAGAACACAACACAAATGTGTATTCGAGAGTTGACATGAAAGCTAATGGATGACATGTGGCGTGCTAAAACATTGAGCAAAGACCAAATATACCAAATCACCGAGTTGTTCTGGGACACGCAGCATCCGCATGAACCTTCGTTGCAGGAGCCCACGAGAATCATTCCAAAAGGATGGCCAAAGGGTTCGACGAAGTACGATACCAAGAGGGAGCCGAGCTTGTTTGAGCATAGGATGACTGAGTTAGAGGATTTTGAGAAGAAGAAGGCCAATGGAAGCCAAGGTAGAGGTTGAGGTCGTGGCAAGAAGGGACCAAGTGGAACTTCGCCGAGCATTGGGACCCAAGGCAACCAATCCGAAGGGACAGGATCACAACAGCTCCCTGAACAACCCATGATTTATATGGGGTGAAATTTGGGGTTAAGATGGATGTTGCAGAGTCGCGTTAATGGGGATAAAGCTTCGGGAATATCTTCTTTTGGAGGGAATTTTGGGAGAATTGGAAGGTAAACAGGGAGGGAATTTTGCGAGAACTCGAAGAAAGGTAAACAGGGTTTAGTCTTACCTTTTTATTCCAATTTAAATATTATTAAAAAGGTCAACAGAATGGTAAATACAAACAAATAATATTAAAAAATTGTTTTTTACCCCAAAACAACAAAAACAAAAGGATAATTTCGACAATAGGATTATACAATATGACAAAAAACATATGTACGCAAAATATAAAGAAACTCCACTGACATGAATTGTGAACAAGACTGACAGGAAGTATGCATCTACAACGAAGTAGCAAAGAAGAAATGCACCAACCAATTTTGCTAGATTTTCAAAATAATTTCAACACAAGTTATTGTCAACAAGACAAGTCAATTCTAGCAAAAACCACTCAAGAAGGAATCATACCACACTATCCCAACTACAGTGTAGATTACATGAAAGTGAATAAGATATCATTCACTAGTCAAACCACTTTATATCGAAAATACTAATGGCTATCCTTTTTTCTGTAGTGATCCACAAATTTGTCACCCACGTTCACGATGTTTTGACGTCAGGAACTTAGCATTTCTATGTACTTGATCGTGAAGACGCCATACTCGCCCATGCACACAAGTAAAAAATGTAGTTGGTTTCCTGATATTATAACCAATTTCACACCAAAAATTGAACAATTGATGTAAACAACTTACCCTCTCTTGTTTCTCTCCAATGTAGGAACACGAGTCACATTTAGGGGATTTTTCCCCCTATCTAAATAAATTGTTGCCAAGGGATCATATTGTGCTATCATGACAGGAAGAATATATGTCAACCCTGCAAGGAACCTATGGATGTCCGGCAATTTAAACAAATTGACATCGGGATCGTATATAGTGACATACCATTTACTAGTTGTATCTCCAGAGCTACCCAATGTTTCTCCTTGAAATTGAAGGAGAGGTATATACGATCCAAGTACTTCCAATCCTTCCCATAAAGTGTAGGCAGTTCCCTGTGCATGTATCTCATCTTACATCGATCAGCAACATAACTTTGCTTATCTGAACCATCTATTCATTTCCTTGTCCAACTTATGCTGAAAAAAGGTTTCCAATATTGCCACTAGTTTGTCACGCACACGACAACCAAGATAATACATACATTCGTCCAAGTGCTACAAACCATAAATATAATATGTCATACCAGAAATTAAAGACTTGCTGCACGCCACGATAATTTATATAAATAATGAAAAAGGCTTACTGGAGAACTCAGCCACCCCATTGGTTGCAATAATTTCTCAAAAAATCCCTTCTGTAGATATATGTTCTCCAGTTGGAGAAACAATTTCCTCACTACAATATAAGATGGTTTAATTAACAACATCTCAAACATGCGTTCATATCATTAAGACATGAGGGATAACTTCCTAACCTTTCCTTCGAGTCTAACCAACGACACAATCTATTCGTGTCTGAAATACCTTTGGACATTGAAACCTTGCATTCTTGGGATTATCGGCTTCTCTGGACAGTCCTCTCTTCTTGACAGGATGGTCCCTCAGTTCACCAGTTGTATTTTTTTTGAGCTAGTTTTTCTTGTTGATACTCCAATTGATTCTTTGGTAGAGTCTCCTTCCACCTCAGCTTATTTTGTTGCTACCGTTAGCGTCTGAAAATAAGTTTTTTCATAAATAAGATATTGGAAGATTTATTAAAGTATGTCATCATCAACCATTATTGATGCATACCTCAACTCCTTTTGTCCTCCCTTTTTTTTGTTTTCCCCTCATTCTGAACTGCACCATCTTTATCATCCTTCTTCATTTTTGAACGAGTCTTTCTTGTAAATACTTTTCCTTTTTTCTTATCTTTTTCTTCTTTTGTCATCGTTTCTCCATATTTCCCCTTATCATGTACTGCACCCTCAACATCATCACCCTCAACATCATCATCATCATCCTGTTCTTTCAATAAACAACCATATTTCCTAAATTGCCATTATCGACTTTAATGGCACCTTCATCATCTTGTAGGGGGTTTGAATCATCCCCCCCCCCCCCCCCCATTCTATCCATTTCGACATCCTCATCACGACTATGTATAACATTCCGCTTCAATAAATAACAAATTACATTTAACTCACAAGAATAATAAGTAGGTGTATCATTCTATGTTGTAAATATAACATTCATATAATACATCTAGACAAAAACAGAGCTTTATGCATCCATCCAACTTATAAATATTGACTTTTATTTTGTTACTATGACATTCATGTTATAATGTTTGTCAAAAAACATGCTTTAACTTACAATAAATATAAGTAACTGTCAATCTCAAGTTGAAAAACAGTGACATGTTAACTTTTTAATATGACATTCCTATTCTACATTCCGACAAGAAAAAATGATTCAGCTTTCAGGAAAAAAATCTAAGTTCCCAAAACTTAATAACGATTGTTGAAATTTATCTTACCTCTCATTCCTCATGTTCAATGTCCTCTTCTTCATCATTTGCTGAATTTGAGTTGTTGAATGTCCTCTTCTTGATCATTTGTTCCATTATGCCCAAGGTTTTTTTCATAGCACTAAATCCTGCGTCCACTTGGTTTTCCAAATTAATCATACGCTTATGAAGCTATTTCATAGCACACATCACCAATCTTGCATCCAGTCCTGAGGACTTCGCAATAGGGGCAGAGTTCGAATCACTCTTTCCTTTTCTTCTACCATTGATAGACCTCTTATTACTTAGCTCGAATTTCTCAACTGCCTTGTCAAAGTAAGTGTCCTTCACTTCTCCATCAAATTTGCATTCTTTTAAGACCTCCACCTCAACTTCTTCCTCTATTAACACCACATTTGGAATAAAACGGGATGTGGCCTTCCCCAAGAAAGACTCCACAACCGTCGCATCAGGTTGTGAATCTGATGACCATCGTAGACCGCGTGGGTAGGCCTCCTTATCCATCAAATGTGCAAACGCTGAAGTAATTGGTTTTACAACTTCAAATAGCCATACCTAAATCGCATTTTTTCTTGTTAGTATGATAATTATTTCTTGTAAGAAACCATCAATATATTGTAACTATACCAACTTTAAAACTATATACATTACATCATGTCATGTTACCTGAAAGGCCATTGGCAACCCCTTGAGTTTGTAACCCAACCTTTGTAACACCCCCAAATATTTCCTTGGAAAGGTATTACCGCCAATGACCTCAGATTTCACATCTGAAGCCACCCAAGGCTTTACCAATTATACAAATCATAACAATGATGCAAAACATCACAACCTTCAATTTAAAACATAAGTCTTGGGATTACATCCCAATCCCAAATAGGATGAAATACAGAGTAACCAGTTTTCAGCGGAAGTCTTTTAAAATAAATAACAAGTCTTGATCACTGCGATCAACGCCAAGGATCTCAACCTGTATAAACTTATCAAAAACACCATTTGCATCCATAGTCGCTCTAGCATTCATGAGACGGCAACTTATCTGATGTGTCGAATCGAACGGATGACACCAGCCAACCATGCAGAGAACAATTTTTGGTGGGTTAGTCTAATGAAAGACTATGCAAGGGTACAAAGCAGAGTGGTTCTAAGTAGTCGTATTAGGTTAGACTCATCGCTTCTCGAATAACAACCGATGACGATAGTCAACCATCATACTTCTACTGGAATATACGAAAAGGCATGATCAAGAGAAGATTCTGAAAGACCACGTCTTACAGCAATCAACCCAACAGAAGACTCCAATGACTTGAGTCTTATCGGAAGCATGACAAATGTCTGGAACATATATTCTCACACAAGCATTTAAAATTTGACTTGATGTTTCGGTTCATGACCAACCTTACCGCATAATGCGAATCCAGATTGGAAAGAGAGCGGTACTCTAATCAAAGTCGGGACGAGTTTTCCCAGCTACACTACTACATAGCTGCACTACTCGCCCAAGGGTATATTAATCATGTGCAACAACGGCACTTATCTTATTAAATTCCAAAATGATCATTCACGTTTCAAGCTTTTAGAATCTCATTCTCACGGGATATTGAGATATTATAATCGGAATAAATTCCAGAGAGTGGCACTAGCTGTTGTGCACCTCCCCTATACTCGGATAGGGAATGGTCATGATCAAAGAAAAGTGTTGGGGCCTGGACATCCCCATCCACTTGGTTATAAAGAAATGACTAGTACTCGCAAAGAGATACCAAGTAGCGTTCGTACGAATACTCGTTCTAACTAAACAGTTCAGAACAGTAATAATTCAAATCAAAGCCATCATGGCCATCATCATAGATATATCTCAATCTATACATATATATAATAGCGTTGATTCTAGCAGAATATACAACCTATTATAATATCATCTTTTAATTTCCAAAACAGTTTATCAAACTGTTCCCAGACGAAAACAAAATTCATTCCAAATTAATTAACAACTAAGCAATTGATAATTAATGGAAATATGGAATGATGAGCAAGAGCGAACCGCCACTTGATTTAGATCAGACGAAAGCTTGAACAAGCTTAGAGACAACGGTTTCCGGGTCCGATACAAGGACAGATCTCAGATTACAGATTCCTACGGATCGACCCATAATGAAACCCTAAATTAGATTCGATAATAACATATACGAATCTAAGGAAAAACGAAAGGGATCGAAAGGAACGGAGTCCCGATATAAGCCACAAAAGCCAAGGCCAAAATAGGCTAAAGGCTAGGCGGCCGCGGGCGCGGTTTCATGGCCGCGGTCGCGGTTTGCCAGGGCAAAGCCCTGCGAGACACAACGCTCGCGGCAGCTCGCGGCAAGCCTCGGTGCCATGGCCGCGGTCGCGGTTTTCAGGCCGCGGTCGCGACCGATGCCCAGATCGGAAACACGAATAAGAAATCTCACCGGCGACGACGAGTGTGATTTCCTTCTCGAAAGCTTTGGTTTCTAAGCTTCCTTGGACCACCAAAGTGTCACTTGGCAACCACTAACACCACCAACGAAGATCCGGCGAAGAGTTAAATTTTCCATCGAGAAAGCTTCAAATTCCGGCGAGTTTTGGGAGAAAGATTAAGAGCTCATATTAGCTCTGATTGTCTCCAATTCTTCCCTTTAAATAGCCCAAGCAAGGAGGTGGACAACCAGCTGCGTCGCCCGACCGGATGCAGGGGCTAGGGGCAATGACTCAGGCAAGCTAGGCCTCCGATCTGGCATTCCAGATTTTTGCCGCGATCGCGGTTTTTGGCCGCGGTCAAGGCCTTTTGCCTAAACCGCGGTCGCGGCCGTAGCCGCCTGTCTCCCTGATGCCGATGCTAACTTCTGCCTTTTATCGCGGTCGCGGTTTAGGCCAATTCTGACCCCCTTTTTGTCTTTTATACTCGGGGTTAAATATATTTAACCCCGGGTTAAATATATTCGTACTCGAACGACTATTTAACTCCGAATATACGTCAACTGTATTTTATACTACTCGGAAAAATATTACAGAGATCCAACATTTTACAGAATGTCCGAACTTCTCTGAATTTAATCCGACTTGTAGTACGAAAGTTAGAAAATTTTCAAAAATACCCTTACAAAATGAGGGATATTACATCACTTCCCCCTTAAAAGAAGTTTCGACCCCGAAACTTAGGCTGAAAACAACTCGGGAAAGCGACTAAGCATATCCTCTTCAGTCTCCCAAGTAACATCTCCTGTTCCTGACTTAGACCATAAAATCCTTCCCAATGGTACTACCTTGTTACGTAAGTGTTTCTCACGGCGCTCGAGAATACGCATAGGTATTTCCTCGTAGGTACCATTTGCTTGACTCTCGATGTCTTCATAGCTCAGCACATGAGATTCATCCGGCACGTACTTCCTCAACAAGGATACGTGGAATACGCTATGCACTGGATGTGCCGATGGCGGCAATGCCAAACGGTATGGAAGAGACCCTATCCTATCAAGGATCTCAAATGGTCTCACGTAGCGAGGGTTGAGCTTTCCACGCTTACCAAATCTGAACACGCCCTTAGATGGCGACACTTTGACAAAGACCTTGTCACCAACCTCAAGTTCAACATTCCTACGCTTCGGATCAACGTAAGACTTTTGTCGACTTTGAGCTGTCAACATCCTTTGTCTTATCAAGGCAATGTCTGAGGCAGTCCTTTCGACTAGCTCTGGTCCGAGCAGAATCTTGTCGGCGTTCTCATCCCAACAAATCGGAGATCTACATCGTCGACCATACAAAGCCTCAAACTGAGCCATCTTGATAGTAGCATGCCAGTTATTATTATATATGAACTCAATCAGACTCAGACTGTTCTCCCATCTAGTCGGACGATCGAGTACACATGCTCTCAACATATCCTCCAGGGTATGGATGGTCCTCTCAGACCGTCCATCCGTCTGAGGATGAAATGCAGTGTTGAATCTCAACTCGGTTCCCATGGCCTTGTGGAGTTCCTTCCAGAATCTCAACATAAAACGGCCATCACGATCCGATACAATGGTCTTTGGAGTACCAAGTAAACGGATAACCTCGTGTAAGAACAATTCTGATAGCTTCTGGGTTCACCACATTGACTTAATAGCCATGAAGTGGGCACTCTTCGTGAGCCTGTCAATGATAACCCAAATAGCATCCTTTTGACTCTGGGTCTTGGGCAGCCCTGTGATGAAATCCATTGCAATATCCTCCCATTTCCATTCTGGAACTGGAAGAGATAGCAATTCACCACCTGGTCTGCGGTGTTCTATCTTGACCTTCTGACAAGTCAAGCATTTCGCCATAAATTCTGCTACGTCCCATTTCATGTTGGGCCACCAGAACTTTATTCTGAGGTCCTTGTACATCTTGCTAGAGCCTGGATGTATAGAATAGGCTGACGAATGGGCCTCCCTCATCACCAACTGGCAAAGACCATCAACGTCAGGCACACAAATTCGGTCTTGGAACCACAGTGATCCATCCTCCTGAACCACAAAACCGGGAGCTTTCCCGTTCATTACTTCACTGCTTAGCTTTACCAAGATTACATCATCAACCTGCTTCTCCCTGATCTGGTCAAGAAGCGTAGCTTGAATCTTAAGCATACTCATGTATCCTCGATGTTGATCGTACAAGACTTCAATCTCGCACAATCCTTGGTTCAGTTTGTTTTGAGCAGTGAGTAGAGCCACTACAGTCTCGTGTGGCGTATTCAGGCTCAATGCATCGGCTACTACAGTAGCCTTGCCCGAATGATACAACAATTCGATGTCGTAGTCTTTGAGTAGCTCTAGCCAGCCACGTTGCCTCATATTCAACTCCTTTTGAGTGAACACATATTTGAGACTATATGATCGGTGAAGACTTGGCATCTGACACCATAGAGATAGTGTCTCCAAATCTTCAGTGCAAATACTACCGCTGCTAGTTCTAGATCATCCGTCGGATAGTTTTCTTCATAGGTTTTCAGTTGTCTTGACGCATAAGCAATAACCTTGCCTCTTTGCATCAACACACATCCTAAACCACTCTTTGAAGCATCACTATAGACCGCATAATCATTAGTTCCTTTAGGTAGCGTTAGCACTGGTGCAGAGGTCAGACACTGTTTTAGCTTCTGAAAACTGGCCTCGCACTTGTCATCCCAGACAAACTTCTTGTGGACCTTGCGGAGCAGACCGGTCATAGGTAGAGCGATTTTGGAAAATCCATCCACGAACCGTCTATAATATCCAGCAAGTCCAAGGAAACTGTGCACCTCCTTCACATTCTGAGGCCGCTTCCAATTAGCTATTGCTTCAATCTTCTGGGGATCAACCATCACCTCATTCTCGTTGATCACATGGCCTAAGAAATCCACTTCCTTGATCCAAAAGTCACACTTAGACAATTTAGCATACAGCTGATTTTGTCTAAGGACTGACAAAACAATCCGAAGGTGTTTCTCGTGAGCTTCCTCACTTGGAGAATAGATCAAAATATCATCGATGAAGACCACCACGAACTTATCCAAGTATTGGTGAAAACATCGATTCATCAGGTCCATAAAGACCGCTGGAGCATTGGTAAGTCCAAATGGCATGACTATGAACTTGTAGTGACCATATCTTGTCCGGAATGCAGTCCTTGGAATATCTTCCTCACGAATTCTGAGCTGATGATAACCAGATCTCAGATCGATCTTGGAAAAGACTTTTGCTCCATGTAACTGATCTAACAGATCATCAATCCTTGGCAAAGGATATTTATTTTTGATCGTGACTTTGTTCAACTCATGATAGTCAATACAAAGTCGGAACGATCCATCTTTCTTTTTGACAAATAAGACCGGAGCACCCCAAGGCGATGCATTTGGCCTTATATAACCTTTGTCGAGAAGATCCTCCAGTTGCTTCTTCAACTCTTGCATCTCAGCAGGAGCCATCTGGTATGGTGCTTTAGAAATCGGTGCAGTACCAGGTTCAAGATCAATAGTAAATTCCACGACACGATGCGGGGGTAATCCAGGAATTTCTTCCGGAAAGACATCTAGGAACTCACGAATCACAAGAACATTAAGAACTGATGGTTCATCTTTCATGGGCACATCCAGATAGCAAAGGTACCTGACACAACCTTGTCGAAGTAACTTAAACGCATCCATCGCATTGATAAGCTTGCCGTTATCAGTGTCATTCCGACCCTTAAGTTTGCATACACTCTGGCCCCCAGATGACACCGTCATAGTCCTTGAACTAAAGTCGATTACCGCCCCTTGACGTGTCAGCCAATCCATACCAAGAATAATGTCATATGGAGCCATGGCAATACAGATCAAATCTGCTTCGAATTTCTTACCCTGAATGGTAACCTGAAATTCTGACAGACGCTTGGTTCCCACTAAATGGTCACCATTAGGAAGGTTCACAATGAAAGGCTCGCAAGCTTCATTGTATACCAACCCTAACTTACTAACACAGCTTTCTGAGATAAAAGAATGGGTAGTACCTGAATCAAACAATATGCATACTGGAGTAGAGTGAAGGTATAGAGTACCTTGAGCAATCGGAGTATTGGGTCCATCCGCCTCACGCATCTCATAGAGACGTTGACCTTGTCCTTCGGAAGCAACTGGGGCTTTCCCCTTGTTCTGTGCAGTTGTTTGTGTTGAAGGACTAGGAGCCTCCACTGGTCTGAATCTTGGTCGGTTACTCTGATTAACTGACCCTTGTTGCGTTTCATCACCCTTCTGCTTCTTTTGCGGACAAAATGTCTGTAAATGCCCTTCCCTTCCGCAGGAAAAACATGTCTTTCTCTCCTTCGGACACATATTACTTGTGTGCCCGTGCACACCACAGTTAAAACACTGTATTTGTTTCTTGCTCTGACTGGACTGTTGTGTAGACCCACTTTGAGTCATATTGGTCTTTGCCCGACCAGATTTTGCGAAGTTCGATGGCGGTGCGGGATGTTTGAAACCACTTGCCTAAGGTTGATTCTACATAGACCTCTGGCGGTTACGTCTCTTGGTTGACTCCTCTAGAGTCACTTCCAATTTATAGGTTGCATCCACGTACTGCTCCAAAGTAGAGCATGTGTGGTGCACCATCATTGGCTTAATATCTGGACTCATCCACTCATGGAAGTGCCAGATCTTTTGTTCCTCACTGGATACCTCCGATCCCGCATACTGCAACATGTGATTGAACTTGGTTGCCAACTCGGTCACCTTCATTCCATCAATCTTCGGATAGAGAAATTCTTTACGCTTTTCTTCCCTCATAGCCCGAGAGAAGAATCGGTCAGTCATCTTGGTTTTGGACATTGCCCAATTCAAATCAGGGTTATCTGTAAGGCCGGTGTTCTCCCACCATTCACTAGCATCCTCCTTCAATTGAAGGGAAGCTATATGCACCTTCTCAGTCTCAGTGCACTCCACGTTGCGGAATAACCTCTCCATGTGGGAAAACCAATGAATCACTCTAGTTGGTTCACCTTTTCCGTCGTAACTGTCAGGCCTCATAGAGTTTATAGCCTTCAGTGCTCGGCCATAATCACCTCTATTCCTGACCACGTTCTCTTGTTCCTCAAATCTAGGAACTGCTGGGGGTATCGGCGCACCTTGTGCCTGAGGCGCCATTGGTCGTATTGTATCAGTGACTGCTTGCATGACAATTCCCCGAATTGCCTCAACTGTAGCAGCATCAAAAACCATTGGGGCGTTGGCCTGAGCTTGGACATCACCTCCGGGATTAATATTGGAACCGGACTCATGTATATCCTCTAGGTTTACATCATTCCTCTCGTTTAGTCTGGGGTTATTGCTCGGCCCAGCAACGATACGAGTGTTTTTTCTTGTGTTCACCATCTGTTTACCGATCAAATTCCAAGGATTTCATACATTAATATCTCCCAATATACTTAATGTAATAAAATCAACTCAGAAGAGATCAAACTAGGTAAATTTCATTAGATGAACTTTCACTGAGTCATAAGGTTTTTACAAAAGGAAATCTCATGACCTTCTTGACAAAATTGCTCGGAGAATTCACTACTTTACCGCATGCGCATCAGAATATTTTACAAGAAGAAACTATTATAGTTAACATCGGTCCTTTCTAGAGTCCCCCGAAATGTTTCATATACGGCAAGTTGCTCATACAGGGCTTCTTCGAACGGGGTTCTTCATCAGGATCTGGTGACAGACTTCTCACCCTACTTGGCCCTGGAACACATGCCCCATCTATAGATCCTAGTGTCCTTGGACTTATGTTAGGCATAAGAATATCTTGGTCATCCTGATCTGACTCTCGTGGTCTTGCCCGTCTCTGAGCATGCTCATTCATCTCATCCAACTGACGCTGCTCCTCAAGAGAGATCAGCTGACTCTGACGGAGTATTTCTCGTAGCTCAGGACTCGACCTTTGCCTTCTTCGAACTTGAAGAGGTTGTGGGTCCTCAGATGCACTATGTGGATCATTTCTTCCCCTAATGCCATACTCGACATAGAGTGCCTCCCAGTCAGCATCGGTCAATGGTGAGTATACTTGTCCGGGTGGTGGACTTGGGTAGGTAAGTTGCATCCCTGTGCCCTCATGGTCCACCAACAAGTGCCTTAAACCATCGGGCTCTTGTCCTTGTTCTTCCTGGTTCTCTTCTGGATCCTCTTCTTCTTCAGGATCTTCTTCGGGATCCTCCTTAGGGTCCTCTTCGGAAGCTATCTCGGGAACCGACTCAATTTCGAGGTCGCTTTCAAGGTACCATGTTGAGTATTCAGACGGTTCCTCGTCCTCTTCTTCAGGAATCGTCTCGATGGTGAAGTCGTTGTTATAGTACCCACTAGCGTACCTTGACAACTCAACTCCATTTCCCGTGCCCTCCCTTGGTCCCACTATAGGCTCAGCCATAAGAACCCTGGTTTGGTTGGACACTAATACCACCGATTCGGGGAGTACATGCTTTACGTCCTCCGGTGGGTTACTAGATCCTCCGACCTCAAAGCATCATTGCGAAACTGGAAAGTCAAGCCTATCAGGAGAGAGTGGAGTCATCTCAATTTCCTTTGTATCTCTTCAAAAGGACAGACAGGCACCCATATCCTACAGAAGACGAGAAGGGAACTAGTCTTTCTAAATATAGAAGTTCACTTTCCATATCAGACTAAAGAAGAAGGCACGACTATGAATGATGTCATTTCAAATTCTTTTAATTTTTGAAAACTCAAGGCCCTTGAAAACATTTCTCAATTTCAAACGAGTAATCGGTTTCAGAAGAAAATACCCGACCCGTTTTAAAACTTTTGGCTCTGATACCAAATTTGTAACACCCCCAAATATTTCCTTGGAAAGGTATTACCGCCTGTGACATCAGATTTCACATCCGAAGCCACCCAAGGCTTTACCAATTATACAAATCATAACAATGATGCAAAACATCACAACCTTCAATTTAAAACATAAGTCTTGGGATTACATCCCAATCCCAAATAGGATAAAATACAGAGTAACCAGTTTTCAGCGAAAGTCTTTTAAAATAAATAACAAGTCTTGATCACTGCGATCAACGCCAAGGATCTCAACCTGTATAAACTTATCAAAAATACCATTTGCGTCCATAGTCGCTCTAGCCTTCACGGGACGGCAACTTATCTGATGTGCCGAATCGAACGAATGACACCAGTCAACCATGCAGAGAACAATTTTTGGTTGGTTAGTCTAATGAAAGACTATGCAAGGGTACAAAGCATAGTGGTTCTAAGTAGTCGTATTAGGTTAGACTCATCGCTTCTCGAATAACAACCGATGACATTAGTCAACCATCATACTTCTACTAGAATATACGAAAAGGCATGATCAAGAGAAGATTCTGAAAGACCACGTCGTACAGTAATCAACCCAATAAAAGACTCTAATGAATTGAGTCTTATCGAAAGCATGACAAATGTCTGGAACATATATTCTCACACAAGCGTTTAAAATTTGACTTGATGTTTCAGTTCACGACCAACCTCACCGCATAATGTGAATCTAGATTGGAAAGAGAACGGTACTCTGATCAAAGTCGAGATGAGTTTTCCTAGCTGCACTACTCGCCCAAGGGTATATTAATCATGTGCAACAATGACACTTATCTTTATTAAATTCCAAAATGATCATTCACGTTTCAAGCTTTTAGAATCTCATCCTCACGGGATATTGAGATATTATAATCGAGAATAAATCCCAGAGAGTGGCACCAGCTGTTGTGCACCTCCCCTATACTCGGATAGGGAATGGTCATGACCAAAGAAAAGTGTTGGGTCATGGACATCCCATCCACTTAGTTATAAAGAAACGACTAGTACTCGTAAGGAGATACCAAGTAGCGTTCCTACGAATACTCGTTCTAACTAAACAGTTCAGAACATTAATAATTCACATCAAATCCATCATGATAGATATATCTCAATCTATACATATATATATAATAGCGTTGATTCTAGCAGAATATACAACCTATTATAATATCATCTTTTAATTTCCAAAACAGTTTATCAAATTGTTCCCAGACGAAAACAATATTCATTCCAAATTAATTAACAACTAAGCAATTGATAATTAATGGAAATATGGAATGATGAGCAAGAGCGAACCGCCACTTGCCTTAGATCAGCGAAAGCTTGAACAAGCTTAGAGACAACGGTTTCCGGGTCCGATACGAGGACAGATATCAGATTACAGATTCCTACGGATCGACCCATAATGAAACCCTAAATTAGATTCGATAATAACATATATGAATCTAAGGAAAAACGAAAGGGATCGAAAGGAACGGAGTCCCGATCGAAGCCACAAATGCCAAGGCCAAAATAGGCCAAAGGCTGGGAGGCCGCGGGCGCGGTTTCATGGCTGCGGTCGCGGTTTGCCAGGGCAAAGCCCCGCGAGACACAACGCTCATAGCAAGCCTCGGCGCCATGGCCGCGGTCGCGGTTTTCAAGCCGCGGTCGCGGCCGATGCCCAAATCGAAAACAGGAAGAAGAAATCTCACCGGCGACGACAAGTGTGATTTCCTTCTGGAAAGCTTTGGTTTCTAAGCTTCCTTGGACCACCAAAGTGTCACTTGGCAACCACTAACACGACCAACGAACCTCCGGCGAAGAGTTAAATTTTCCGGCGAGAAAGCTTCAAATTCCGGCGAGTTTTGGGAGAGAGATTGAGAGCTCAGATTAGCTCTGATTGCCTCCAATTCTTCCCTTTAAATAGCCCAAGCAAGGAGGTGGACAACCAGCTGCATCGCCCGACCGGATACAGGGGCTAGGGGCAATGACTCAGGCAAGCTAGGCCTCCAATCTGGCATTCCAGATTTTTGCCGCGGTTGCGGTTTTTGGCCACGGTCGCGGTTTTTGGCCGCGGTCGCGGTTTTGGCCTTTTGCCTAAACCGCGGTCGCGGTTTCTTGGCCGCGGTCGCGGCCGTAGCCGCATGTCTCCCTGATGACGATGCTAACTTCCGCCTTTTATCGCGGTCGCGGTTTAGGCCAATTTTGACACCCTTTTTGTCTTTTATACTCGGAGTTAAATATATTTAACCCCGGGTTAAATATATTCATACTCGAACGACTATTTAACTCTAAAAATACGTCAACTGTATTTTATACTACTCGGAAAAATATTACAGAGATCCAACATTTTACAGAATGTCCAAACTTCTCTGAATTTAATCCGATTTGTAGTACGGGAGTTAGAAAATTTTCAAAAATACACTTACAAAATGAGGGATATTACATCACTTCCCCCTTAAAATATGTTTCGACCCCGAAACTTAGGCCGAAAACAACTCTGGAAAGCGTCTAAGCATATCATCCTCAGTCTCCCAAGTCTCCCAAGTAACATCTCATGTTCCTGACTTAGACCACAAAATCATTACCAATGGTACTACCTTGTTGCGTAAGTGTTTCTCACGGCGCTCAAAAATACGCACAGGTATTTTCTTGTAGGTACCATTTGCTTGAATCTCGATGTCTTCAAAGCTCAGCACATGAGATTCATCCGGCACGTACTTCCTCAACAAGGATACGTGGAATACGTTATGCACTGGATGTGCCGATGGCGGCAATGCCAAACGGTATGCAAGAGACCCTAGCCTATCAAGGATCTCAAATGGTCTCACGTAGCGAGGGTTGAGCTTCCCATGCTTACCAAATCTGAACACGCCCTTAGATGGGGACACTTTGACAAAGACCTTGTCACCAACCTCAAATTCAACATTCCTACGCTTCGGATCAGCGTAAAACTTTTGTCGACTTTGAGCTGTCAACATCCTTTGTCTTATCAAGGCAATGTCTGAGACAGTCCTTTCGACTAGCTCTGGTCCGAGCAGAATCTTGTCGTCGTTCTCATCCCAACAAATCGGAGATCTGCATCATCGACCATACAAAGCCTCGAACGGAGCCATCTTGATAGTAGCATGCCAGCTATTATTATATGTGAACTCAATCAGACTCAAACTGTTCTCCCAGTGATAGGTGTCATTTCATGCAACTTAACTAGTGATTATTGACATATTTTAGATGGAGTTTTGGAGTAGATTTAGGCTAAGTCTGTAATCCAGAAGAGTAGTTGAGAAGTGAAGATATCCAAGGTTTTACGGCTTAGATGGAGATGATGAGGATCTGCTGGAATTTATTGGAGAAGATTACCAACACTTGGTAATAAAGAAGAGCAGAAGAGGAGCTGAAAAGAGAAGGATGCCGCCCCGCGGTGGGGGCAGGCGCCCCGCGGCCACGTGAAGCAAAGCAATTAATTAAGAAGCCCGTGCGCTAATGCTGGAATTAAAGAGAAGCTGGGCCGTGAAGATGAATTAAGCCCAAATTGAATAAAGGCCCACGTGAAGGATGAAGAATTGAAGCGCGCGTGAAATTGAAGCAGCGAAGAAACGCTGAAGCGCGGATTGAAGCGGAGTGATGATGCGGGTGATGACTTGTAAACAAAGCGACAAAATAACTTGTCAAAACACCGTTCATCTTCATAGTCGTTCTAGCCTTCACGGAACAGCAACATACCTGATGTGCCGAAACGAACGGATGACACCAGCCAACCATGCAAGGGAATTATCGGTTGGTTAGTCTAATGAAAGACTATGCAAGGGTACAAAGCAGAGTGGTTCGAAGCAGTCGTATTAGGTTAGACTCATCGTCTCTCGAATAAAAGTCGATCACGATAGTCAACCACCATACTTCTACTGAATACATGAAAAGGCATGATCAAGAGAAGATTCTGGAGACCGAGTCTCACAGCAATCAATCCCAAACGAAGACTCCAAATGAAATGAGCCTTATCGGAAACATGACAAATGATGGGAAATTTAATTTATATAATACACACAAGCGTTCAAAAACGACTTGATGTTTCGGCTCACAACCAACCTCACCGCCCCAGGGCGAATCCAGATTGGAAATAGAACTTTACTCTGATCAAAGTCAAGACAAGATTTCCTAGCTGCACTATTACCTAGCTGCACTACTCGCCGAAGGTATATTATATTTGTGCACTAAAGGCACTTATCTGATTTAATTCCAAAACCAATCCACATCACCACATTATAAACTTTTATTATGATCAGCTCGTCCCGAGACGAGAGATCTCTTGGGAGCAACTCCCGAGATTTGCTCCCGAGATATATGTGACACTAGCTAAGTGCACCACCTCTATAACGAGTATAGAGGCTAGTCATGACCCACCAATGGTATTAGGGTCTCAATGCCCTTTTCTCCATTTAATTATCAAGAAACGACTGGACCTCCTGGGCCCCAGTAAACGTTCCTACGAATACTCGTGCTAACTAACAGTTCAACACAGTCAACATCATATCAAATCAAAGCCATCAAGGCCAACATCATAGATCTATCAATCTATATATATATATATATATATCAAAATAGCATTGCTACTAACAGTATATGCAACCTATTATAATCTTTCATATGAAATTCACCTTTAAAATCCACAACAAAACCATTACGAACATAATAGCGCTGTATCTAGCAATATACAACCTATTATAACAGCACTTCTTTTTATCAAATTATTTATCAAAATTGTTCCCAACTTAAGCAGATGAATCATCCCAAATTAATTAACAACAACAATTGATAATTAATAGAAGTATGGAATGATGAGCAAGAGCGAACCGCCACTTGCCTTAGATCCACCGAACTTGAACAACGGGCTCCTGGGTCTGAAACTGGGACAGATCTTGGATAATAAATCCCTAAGAAATGCCCCATAATGAGACCCTAAGTTAGATTCAATATCCACATAATTGAATCTAAAAGAATACAAAAAGAATCGAAGGATTCAAGCCTCGCCTCAAGCCAAACATCCAAGAACACACACTCGGACAAGTCTCGCCGCGGGTGCGGTGGAGCGCTTGCCGCGGGGTGCGGTGATGTCACAGTGGCGAGAACACGCACTCGGACAAGGCTCGCCGCGGGTGCGGTGAGCTTGCCGCGGGGTGCGGTGACGACACAAAGCGAGAACATGCGAAAGTGCTTCTATGGAGAAAGCTTACCAAATCGCTTCGTTAGCCTTCGATTTGATTATGGTTCGATCTCCCAACACTCTAGACCTTCAAACAACACTCAAGAGCACCCTTAACACTCAAAAGGGAACTCCGAACGCTCACACACGAAGCTCAAAGCTCAGACAACAATGGTGAGAACAGAGAAAACAGAGGAAGAAGAAGATGAAGCTTGGACTTCGGATTCGATCCCTTTTATAGCCCAAAATCGAGCCTCCTCAGGGGGAACAAGCAAGGGGACAAGCCGGGAACAAGGGAACAACAAGTGGAGCCACTTGCTCCTGTAGAGGGAAGACGATAACGTCGAAGAAAATATCCCACCGCGGGGTGCGGTGGCATAGCCGCTGGGTGCGGTGGCGACTCTGTTGTCGCCTCCAAATCTGGCCCTCGTCGCGGGTGCGGCCACTTGACCGCGGGGTGTGGTCAAGGCCATTCTTCACCCTTTCTTGACCGTTGACTTTGGGTTAAATATATTCGTACACGAACGACTATTTGGCCTTGAACATACGTCAACTGTATTTTATATTACTCAGAAAAAATATTACAGAGATCAAACATATTACCGAATGTCTGAACTTCTCTGAATTTAATCTGACTTGTAATACGGGAGTTGGAAAAATTCCAAATTATCCTTACAAAATATCTGGGATATTACAATTTGCTAATCCATTTTCGACTAACAATGTCATTTTCTCCACACCGATCGGGTCGACAGGGGCCCGAATCGATGAACCGCAGGGTACCAATCCTCCCGACATCCTAGCTCTTGTCCAGTAGACGCTCAATCAACACATGAATACGCTCGATGATCGCATCGCAAGGATTCCTGGAGTCCCACAACCAATCGAGAAGGAGGCGTCGGGCGGATTCGAAGAATCCCCAATCGACGAAGAGATCGCTAGGGTCGAGATCCCTAAGAAGTTTCAACTCCCCACCATGGCGACGTTCGACGGCACCAATGACCCAGATGACCATATCTCTCTCTATAAACAAAAATTAATGACTGCATCCATTCCAAGGGAAAGCCGTGAGGCTATCATGTGCAAAAGCTTTGGCACGACCCTCGTTGGCCCCGCACTAACTTGGTTTATGCGTTTGCCTCAGGGAATGATCGCATTATTCACGGATCTGGTCACCTCCTTCAAGAGCCAATTTGCCAGCAGTCGGAGGCTCGAGAGACAATCGAGTGACCTCTATCGGATCACTCAAAGGTATAACGAACCTCTCCGAAATTACCTCAACAGGTACAATAAATAGAAAGTCACGATCCCGCATTGCGACGTCACCACCTCCATCGAAGCCTTCCGACAAGGCCTGGTCAAAGACAACAACCTCTACAACGAGATCACCAAGTACCCGTGTAGAAGTTTCGAAGACGTCCAGGCCAAAACCATGGCCGAGGTAAGATTGGAAGAGGACCGCTAATCGCGAAAAGCTTCTCATGGTCCTGATCCATCCAATCGCAAAATCCCCTCCGACAACCGTCAGGACAGACGCCACCATCCCTACCCTCATAATCGAAATGAGCAAAATCAGGTAAACTCTTTCCAAGACAGGTCACAAGACTGGAGAGATGGTCTGGCGTTGCCCCCTAGGGTCCAGTCTTATAACTTCAATGTTTCTGTGTCAGAGCTCGTCAAGAGTTTCGACAAGTATGGGAAAGAGGTAAGATGGCCCCGAAAGAGTGACCGACCGGACGTCAAGAAGGACATGAGCCGATGGTGCGAATTCCATGGTGACCACGGTCACTCGACAGACGAGTGCATTGCCCTGCGAAAGGAGGTAGCTAGGTTACTCACACAGGGGCTCTTGCGCGACGTAATCTCGGAGCGGGCCAAGGCTACCATGGAATGACGAAACCAGGTAAAGCAAGACAAACCTCCATCTCTTGTCCATGCAAAGATTGTCAACACTATTTCAGGTGGTTCGGACGTGTGTGGAAACACATATTCCGCGGCCAAGCGACATGCAAAGGAAAGCAAAGGCGATAGGCCCGGAGCACCAGAATTCAAGACAAGCAAAGTCTCCGACCTCCCGACAGTAACATTTGACGAGTCCGATGCCGATGGGTCGGAGAATCACCATGACGGTCTGGTAATCTCTTTGTCTATCGGAAGTTGTTTAATACGTAGAGTACTAATCGACACAGGAAGTTCGACCAATCTCTTAACCTTCGACGCCCTAAAAGGGATGGGTCTGAGTGAAGACAATCTAATAAAGAAATCGACTCCGCTAGTAGGATTCAGTGGCGAAGTTAAACATACTATCGGCGAAATCGTTCTCACAACGTACGCCGGAGGAGTCAACCAACAGGTGAAATTCCTAGTCCTAGACTGCCCGTCTCCCTATAATTGTATTCTTGGCAGGCCATGGATACACGCCATGAAGGTGGTACCCTCGACGTACCATCAACTCATCAAGTTCCCTACCAAGTGGGGAGTCCAAGAGATCAAGGGAGACCAAAGTATGGCCAAGGAATGCTACGTCGCCTCCATGAAAAGCTCCGTCGAGCACAAGATCGCATAGCAACCACAGAGCGGCGAAGCACCTAGTCGATACGTCGAACCAGAGATGGAAAAACTCGATGAGATCGTACTAGATCCTTCAAAGCCAAATCAAACGGTAAGGGTCGGGTCGGACCTCGACGACTCGACCAGACAGCAACTCCTTGATTTTCTCAGATCCAATGCCGACTGTTTTGCATGGTCGCATGAGGACATGGTCGGTATATCTCCAAACATTATTACGCATAAATTAAATGTAGATCCATCTCATCCCCCTGTTAAGCAAAAACGCAAGAAATTCGCCCCCGAGCGGAACAAGATAGTCGACGACGAAGTCAAGAGCTTGTTAGAAATAGGGAAGATAAGGGAAGTCCACTACCCCGAGTGGCTGGCCAACGTGGTCATAGTCCAAAAGAAGAATGGAAAGTGGAGAGTCTGCATCGACTTCACCGACCTCAACAAAGCTTGTCCTAAAGACTCGTTTCCACTCCCCCACATCGATGCCATGGTCGACGCAATGGCAGGACACGAAATGCTCACCTTCATGGACGCATTCAGCGGCTACAATCAAATCCTCATGGAGCCCGAAGACCAGGAAAAAACGGCATTCGTCACTAGCCAAGGTATCTATTGCTACAAAGTGATGCCCTTTGGTCTAAAAAATGCAGGGGCTACGTATCAACGACTAGTCAATAAAATATTCAAAGACCAGATTAGGGACACAATGGAGGTCTACATAGATGACATGTTGGTCAAATCAAAAAAGAAGATCATATCAACCACCTCCACGACAGCTTCGAGGTACTAAAAAGGTACAACATGAAACTGAATCCTACTAAATGTTCCTTCGGAGTGTCGTCAGGAAAATTCTTGGGGTACATGGTAACACAAAGAGGAGTAGAAGCCAGCCCAGATCAGGTCAAGGCTCTCATCAACCTCCGATCCCCTCGATGCGTCAAGGACGTGCAAAAATTGACAGGTCGAATAGCAGCTCTAAACAGATTCATCTCAAAATCATCCGACAAGTGTAAACCCTTCCACGGTGCTCTCAAGAAGAACAAGTCCTTTCAATGGATGGAGGAACATGAAGCCGCATTCCAGAACTTAAAGGAGTACCTCGCCAGTCCCATGTTATTGACCAAGCCCAAAGACGACGAGCCAGTATTCTTGTATCTAGCAGTGTCGAAATCAGCTGTAAGCGCAGTACTGGTCAGAGAAGAAGATGGCAAACAATCACCAATATACTATGCCAGTCGAACGCTACTGCCAGCAGAAACGAGGTACTCGTCACTTGAAACACTCGTACTATCGTTGGTAATGGCCTCGAACAAACTCAAACCCTATTTCGAATCCGATACTATTATTGTCCGCACTAATCATCCCATGAGAGCAATCATGAGGAAGCCTGAGTTCACAGGACGAATGACCAAATGGGCCATACACCTTAGCGGCTACGACATCGAGTACGAGCCTAGGACGGCAATCAAGTTGCAGGCCTTGGCTGACTTTGTGGCAGACTTCAGCCCGACCCTAGAACAAGAAGCCACTAAAGAAGCAGCACAATTACTCGCAACAGAAGAAACAGGTAAATGGGAGCTCCATACAGATGGCACGTCGAACGCCAGGGGATCAGGGCTAGGGGTCGTGCTGAAATCGCCACAAGGGGACAAGATAGCCCAGGTCGTAAGGTGTGAATGGGACACGACTAACAATGAAGCTGAATACGAGGCACTCATATTCGGACTCATTCTGGCTCACGACCTAGGAGTCCGGCAGATCGAAGTCATTTGCGACTCCCTGCTAGTCGTGAACCAAGTACAAGGATCGTACAATGCAAAGGACGTCAGGATGATAGCCTACCTAGAAGTAGCTAAGAAGTTGATCAGTCAATTCCAAACATTCGACATCAGACAGGTACCAAGGGATCTTAACTCCCAAGCTGACACACTTGCTAATCTAAGGTCCGCCTTGGATCCAAAAGAATTTCCGTACATCCCATTGGCACACATCATGACGCCAGCCGTCCCAAGAACATCCACTGAACCGACCATGCCATTAGAAGAGCTTGTCTCCATGGAGATAGGCAACCAACCAGAAGAAGATGTTATCAACACCCACGATGACTGGACGCTACCTTACATCATATGGCTAAAAGATGGCATCCTACCCGACGAAAAAACGGAAGCAAAAAGACTCAAGGTACAAGCACTCTCTTTCGATATCATAGATAACATCCTATACAAAAGGTCTGTCACAGGGATACTCCTACGATGCGTCAAGACTCTAGAAGTCGGACGTATCCTATAATCGTTACACGAAGGGGAATGCGGAAATCACACCGGCGGACGAAGCCTCTCAAGGAAAGCCCTGCGAAACGGGTACTACTGGCCCATAATGAACAAAGACGCTATGGAATACACCAAGATATGCGACGCGTGTCAGCGACATGCACCCGTCCCTCACCAACCTTCAGAGCTCCTCCATCCGACCCTAGCACCATGGACCTTTATGAGGTGGAGAATGGACATCGTCGGGAAGCTCCCGCCTGCGTCGGGCCAAAGAGTCTTCTTCCTTGCCATGACGGACTACTTCTCTAAATGGATCGAAGTCGAAGCCTATAGAGAGGTAAAAGATAAACACGTCATTTCGTTTATAAAACGCAATATCTTGTGCAGATTTGGCATCCCATCAGAAATCGTGTGCGACAATGGCTCCCAATTCATCAGTCGTAACACTCAAGCCTTCTGCGACCAATGGAACATCAAGTTGGTCACTCCCATGCCTCGGTACCCACAATCCAATGGACAAGCTGAATCCAGCAACAAAATCATCATCAACAACCTCAAGAAACGCCTCACTGGGGCTAAGGGCAAATGGGCAGACGAACTCCTACTCATTCTCTGGTCCGACAGAACCACTCCAAAAAACGCGACTGGACAGTCACCTTTCTCTCTCGTCTACGGAAGTGAGGCAGTTATTCCCGTTGAGTTACTGGTTCCGAAATGTTTCCTATACGGCAAGCTGCTCATATAGGGCTTCTTCGAACGGGGTTCTTCATTAGGATCTAGTGACAGACTTCTCACCCTACTTGGCCCTGGAACACATGCCCCATCCATAGATCTTGGTGTCCTTGGCCTTATGTTAGGCATGAGAATATCTTGGTCATCCTGATCTGACTCTCGTGGTATTGCCCGTCTCTGAGCACGCTCATTCATCTCATCCAACTGACACTGCTCCTCAAGAGAGATCAGCTGACTCTGATGGAGTATTTCTCGCAGCTCAGGACTCGACCTTTGCCTTCTTCGAACTTGAAGAGGTTGTGGGTCCTCAGATGCACTTCGTGGATCATTTCTTCCTCTAATGCCATACTCGACATAGAGTGCCTCCCAGTCAGCATCGGTCAATGGTAAGTATACTTGTCTGGGTGGCAGACTTGGGTAGGTAAGTTGCATCCCTGTGCCCTCATGGTCCACCAACAAGTGCCTCAAACCATCGGGCTCTTGTCCCTGTTCTTCCTGGTTCTCTTCTGGATCCTCCTCTGGATCATCCTCTAGATCCTCCTCTTCTTCAGGATCTTCTTCGGGATCCTCCTCAGGGTCCTCTTCAGAAGAAACTACTGTAGTTAGCATCGGTCCTTTCTAGAGTCCCCCGAAACGTTTCCTATACGGCAAGCTGCTCATACAGGGCTTCTTCGAATGGGGTTCTTCATCAGGATCTGGTGACAGACTTCTCACCCTACTTGGCCCTGGAACACATGCCCCATCCATAGATCCTGGTGTCCTTGGCCTTATGTTAGGCATGAGAATATCTTGGTCATCCTGATCTGACTCTCGTGGTCTTGCCCGTCTCTGAGCATGCGCATTCATCTCATCCAACTGACGCTGCTCCTCAAGAGAGATCGGCTGACTCTGAAGGAGTATTTCTCGCAGCTCAGGACTCGACCTTCGCCTTCTTCGAACTTGAAGAGGTTGTGGGTCCTCAGATGCACTCCGTGGATCATTTCTTCCCCTAATGCCATACTCGACATAGAGTGCCTCCCAGTCAGCATCGGTCAATGGTGAGTATACTTGTCCGGGTGGCGGACTTGGGTAGGTAAGTTGCATCCCTGTGCCCTCATGGTCCACCAACAAGTGCCTCAAACCATCGGGCTCTTGTCCCTGTTCTTCTTGGTTCTCTTCTGGATCCTCCTCCTCTTCAGGATCTTCTTCGGGATCCTCCTCAGGGTCCTCTTCGGAAGTTATCTCGGGAACCGACTCAATTTTAAGGTCGCTTTCAAGGTACCCTGTTGAGTATTCAGACGGTTCCTCATCCTCTTCTTCAAGAATCGTCTCGATGGTAAAGTCGTTGTTATAGTACCCACTAACGTACCTTGACAACTCAACTCCATTTCCCGTGCCCTCCCTTGGTCCCCCTATAGGCTCAGCCATAGGAACCATGGTTTGGTTGGACACTAATACCACCGATTCGGGGAGTACATGCTCTAGGTCCTCCGGTGGGTTACTAGATCCTTCGACCTTAAAGCATCGTTGCGGAACTGGAAAGTCAAGCCTATCAGGAGAGGGTGGAGTCATCTCGATTTCCTCCGTATCTCTTCGAAAGGACAGACAGGCACCCATATCCTACAGACGATGAGAAGGGAATTAGTCTTTCTAAATATAGAAGTTCGCTTTCCATATCATACTAAAGAAGAAGGCACGACTATGAACGATGTCATTTCAAAATCTTTTCATTTTTGAAAACTCAGAGCCCTTGAAAACATTTCTCAATTTCAAATGAGTAATTGGTTTCAGAAGAAAATACCCGACCCGTTTTAAAACTGTTGGCTCTGATACCAAGTCTGTAACACCCCCAAATATTTCCTTGGAAAGGTGTTACCGCCAGTGACCTCAGATTTCACATCCGAAGCCACCCAAGGCTTTACCAATTATACAAATCATAACAATGATGCAAAACATCACAATCTTCAATTTAAAACATAAGTCTTGGGATTACATCCCAATACCAAATAGGATGAAATACAGAGTAACCAGTTTTCAACGGAAGTCTTTTAAAATAAATAACAAGTCTTAATCACTGCGATCAACGCCAAGGATCTCAACCTGTATAAACTTATCAAAAACACCATTTGCGTCCATAGTCGCTCTAGCCTTCAGGGGACGGTATCTTATCTGATGTGCCGAATCGAACGGATGACACCAGCCAACCATGCAGAGAACAATTTTTGGTTGGTTAGTCTAATGAAAGACTATGCAAGGGTACAAATCAGAGTGGTTCTAAGTAGTCGTATTAGGTTAGACTCATCGCTTCTCGAATAACAACCGGTGATGATAGTCAACCATCATACTTCTACTGGAATATACGAAAAGGCATGATCAAGAGAAGATTCTGAAAGACCACGTCTTACAGTAATCAACCCAACAGAAGACTCCAATGAATTGAGTCTTATCGGAAGCATGACAAATGTCTGGAACATATATTCTCACACAAGCGTTTAAAATTTGACTTGATGTTTCGGTTCACGACCAACCTCACCGCATAATGCGAATCTAGATTGGAAAGAGAACGGTACTCTGATCAAAGTCAAGACGAGTTTTCCTAGCTGCACTACTGCCTAGCTGCACTACTCGCCCAAGGGTATATTAATCATGTGCAACAACGGCACTTATCTTATTAAATTCCAAAATGATCATTCACGTTTTAAGCTTTTAGAATCTCATCCTCACGGGATATTGAGATATTATAATCGGGAATAAATCCCAGAGAGTGGCACCAGCTGTTGTGCACCTCCCCTATACTCGGATAGGGAATGGTCATGACCAAAGAAAGGTGTTGGGGCCTGGACATCCCATCCACTTGGTTATAAAGAAACGACTAGTACTCGCAAGGAGGTACCAAGTAGCGTTCCTACGAATACTCGTTCTAACTAAACAGTTCAGAACAGTAATAATTCACATCAAAGCCAGCATGTCCATCATCATAGATATATCTCAATCTATACATATATATAATAGCGTTGATTCTAGCATAATATACAACCTATTATAATATCATCTTTTAATTTCCAAAACAGTTTATCAAACTGTTCCCAGACGAAAGCAATATTCATTCCAAATTAATTAACAACTAAGCAATTGATAATTAATGGAAATATGGAATGATGAGCAAGAGCGAACCGCCACTTGCCTTAGATCAGACGAAAGCTTGAACAAGCTTAGAGACAACGGTTTCCGGGTCCGATACGAGGACAAATCTCATATTACAGATTCCTATGGATCGACCCATAATGAAACCCTAAATTAGATTCGATAATAACATATACGAATCTAAGGAAAAATGAAAGGGATCGAAAGGAACGGAGTCCCGATCAAATCCAAAAAAGGCCAAGGCCAAAATAGGCCAAAGGCTGGGCGGCCGCGGGCGCGGTTTCATGGCCGCGGTCGCGGTTTGCCAGGGCAAAGCCCCGTGAGACACAACTCTTGCGGCAGCTCGCGGCAAGCCTCGGCGCCATGGCCGCGGTCGCGGTTTTCTAGACGTGGTCGCGGCCGATGCCTAGATCGGAAACACGAAGAAGAAATCTCACCGGCGACGATGAGTGTGATTTCCTTCTCGAAAGCTTTGGTTTCTAAGCTTCCTTGGACCACCAAAGTGTCACTTGGCAACCACTAACACCACCAACGAAGCTCCGGCGAAGAGTTAAATTTTCCGGCGAGTTTTGGGAGAGAGATTGAGAGCTCGGATTAGCTCCAATTGCCTCCAATTCTTCCCTTTAAATAGCCCAAGCAAGGAGGTGGACAACCAGCTGCGTCGCCCGACCGGATGCAGGGGCTAGGGGCAATAACTCAGGCAAGCTAGGCCTCCGATCTGGCATTCCAGATTTTTGCCGTGATCGCGGTTTTTGGCCGCGGTCGCGGTTTTGGCCTTTTGCCTAAACCGCGGTCGCGGTTTCTTGGCCGCGGTCACGGCCGTAGCCGCCTGTCTCCCTGATGACGATGCTAACTTCCGCCTTTTACCGCGGTCGCGGTTTAGGCCAATTTTGACCCCCTTTTTGTCTTTTATACTCGGGGTTAAATATATTTAACCCCGGGTTAAATATATTCAACCCCGGGTTAAATATATTCGTACTCGAATGACTATTTAACTCCGAAAATACGTCAACTGTATTTTATACTACTCAGAAAAATATTATAGAGATCCAACATTTTACAGAATGTCCGAACTTCTCTGAATTTAATCCGACTTGTAGTACGGGAGTTAGAAAATTTTCAAAAATACCCTTACAAAATGAGGGATATTACAACCTTGCACTTAAGTCTCTGCTTGTTTCAACCGTTTCCAATCTATTCTTCACTGTTGAACTCAATCCCTGGTGAGTTTCAATGTAGCTAACCCTGCCCCATGGGAATTTCGTGAATCGATCGATATCAGTCAATAACTTGACATGACCTGTTCTTATGCAAACCTTTTTCTCAACCCCAAAAATGACTCTCTCTAATATAATCAATAATGTCATCTTATATTTCAAAGGGCTATCAGGTTGTGTACGCATAAATAATAACTCTAGCTCACCCAAGGTCAAATTATGTACATCAAATAACTCTTTCACGACATTCTTATCCGGGTTCAGCTCATTATCATTCATTCTGCAATAGCATAACCCCATCACAAGTGCAAACTCCTTCATTGAAAAACACAGCAACTGTCCTTGCAGGTCATACCACGTCTCTCACAACTTCCTCCTTTCTACTTGAAGGAATAAAACGTAATATACAAGCTGGCATGAAAAGGTTTGTCGATGAACCATCTTCACATGAGGTCCAAATGGACCATCTATTATCCTTTGCCCGTCCACAAGGGAGAGGCATTTCTCAATATTTTTCAGCAATTCACGTCGACAGTTTTGGTTGACTCTGCCTTGAATTTTTTTTCCTTCAAATTTCAATAAATGACCCTAAACAATACAAATTATACGAGGTCAATAAATACAAAAGGAACATATACTTCAAAACTACATGACATGATGTGAAATATGGAAAACTAGTCACAATGAGCTAACCAAAATTTACCTTTTTACCCATTTGAATTTCCTTCGTTTATTCTTTAATCGACTACAGCACTTCAGTTGCACTAGTGGACATAGACAAACAACAAAGAATATCAAATTTTAAGTTTTTTCTTTTCATAAAACTGAACATACTCAGATGTAGAGATCACACGAGAAGACAAGGAAGTTGCGAGAGGAAGAGAGCTATAAAGTCAAGCAAATAAAAACATTAACTTTAAAAACACAATAATGTTTCACAAAACTGACATTCTAATTGTTCATTTCAACAATAAAAATATACCATGTGACAAATATTTCATCAACACTGGCATGAAATTTTCAAACAATGGTAGTTCCTGCAATTATGACAAAAAATAAAACTAATCTGACATTCTCATTTTTCTAAGATGGATTTCACATGTTTATATAATTCGTTGCATTCTACTTCAGTTCATTTCAACGCAAATGAACAACAGTGACAAAACCCTAAAACGAACAACAGTGAATCAACCATAAAACCCCAATGAACAGCAACGGAGCAACCCTAAAACGGTGTTGAATGGCTGGAACCCTAAAAAATGGACGTACTTCCAAGGCTCGAATGAGATAGACATAAGAGGAAGATGAATCGGAATCGCGACCGAATGGGGTCGTCGGTCAAAGACATGCACTTTGTCGCGCGTCTTCGGTGGAAGACCTGCAATTTTCGGCCGTAATCAGAGGATGATTCCGAAGCTAGCTCGAACGGCGATGAAGGGCTCCGTCTGTGGAAAACCTACAATTTCGCATCGTCGGAGGAGGAAGCTAGCTCGAGCAGCGGTGAAGGGTTTCAAGCAAAAATCAAAGTTGGAGATCATGGAGTTTGAAGCGATATCATACCTGGAAGTGAAACCTTTCGGCCGGAAATGGTGGAATCCATCGCACAAAGTTGGATTCCACCGGAGAAGTTGGAGAGAGCTCGAGCTGGGGAGAGAGACGATGGACAAAATTAGTTGGGATTCTATAGCAAGTTTCAATTTGAAATTGAAACTGAATTAATTTTTTTTTATCATAAAATGAGTGTGTAATATCCCTCATTTGGTAAGGGTAATTTTGAAATTTTCTTATGCCCATATTACAAGTCAGATTAAATTCAGAGAAGTGCGGACATTCTATGAGATGTTTGGTCTCTGTAATATTTTTCTGAGTAATATAAAATACAGTTATTGTATTTTTGGGTTAAAAAGTCATTCGTGTACGAATATATTTAACCCGGGGTTAAGAATATTACCACTTGGCAAGAAAAGACAAAACGGGTGAAAGGGGGCAAAATTGGCCTTGACCGCACCCTGGCCGCACCCGCGGCGAAGGCCAATGCCAGTGGCGGTCACGAGTCGGCCACCGCACCCCCACCACACCCTGGCCGCACCCCGCGGTGGCAGTTGTCTCCTTGACAGCGTTGTAGTGCAACTTGGCTGTGGCAGAGGGTGGCCCTGTTGAGTCACCTAGCCTATGCCTATAGGCCGGGACACTTCATGGTTGATGTGTCCAGCTCTTGAGCAGCCTTGTGGGGCTATAAAAGGAGGGAGGAGGCAGAGAAGAGGGTCACAACTTCAGCTGCAAGTCATCTTCATCCTCCAAGAAACTCCATTTTTGTTCCAAAGTCCAAGCTTTGTTGTGAGAGATTCGAATCCCTTTTGAGCGTTAGAAAGGTGTTCCTAAGTGGTGTTCTAAGGCTTAAGAAGGTGGGAGATCAAACCAAGAACAAATCAAAGTCGAACGAATTGATTTGGGTGAGTTCTCCATTGAAATTCTGTCAAAAGCTCTCGCTCTATTGTCCCACCGCACCCCGCGGCAAGAGCCCAACCGCACCCGCGGCGAGCTTACCCGGGTTGTGTGTTCTTGGGTGTTTGGCTTCGGGCGAGGCTTGGTTCCTTCGATTCCTTTTGTATTCTTTTAGATTCATGTATGTAGATACTGAATCTAACTTAGGGTCTCGTTATGGGTCGTTCCAGAGGGATTTATTATTCAGGATCTGTCCCAGTTTCAGACTCGGAAACCTTCGTTCTTAAGCTTGTAAATCTCTCATCAAATCTAAGGCAAGTGGCGGTTCTCTCTTGCTCATCATTCCATATTTTCATTAATTATCAATGGTTTAGTTGTTAATTAATTTGGAATGATTTACTGTTTTGTTGGAAACAGTTTTGATAAATGATATGGATTAAAATATGATATTATAATGGGTTGTATATCTGTTAGAACAACGTTATTATAGATATATATTTTATGATGATTGTCTAGAGGGCATTGAAGAGGATTAAGAATATGATATTATAATAGGTTGTATATCCGTTAGAACAACGATATTATGAATATCTATATTATTATGATGACGGCCATGAGGGCATTGATGTGAATTATTATTGCGTGCTTGAACTGTTTAGTTAGCACGAGTATTCATAGGAATGCTACTGTGTATCTCATTACGAGTGCTAGTCGTTTCTTTATAACCTAGTGGTTAGGATTCTATTTCTACCATCCTTCTGTGGTGTTCTGTGGTGCCAATCTTGGGGTTCATCCCTTCTACATCTCTTGAGAGGAGATGTCATCTCGAGGTTCATCCCTTCTACATCTCTTGAGAGGAGATGTCATCTCGGGGTTCATCCCTTCTACATCTCTTGAGAGGAGATGTCATCTCGGGGTTCATCCCTTCTACATCTCTTGAGAGGAGATGTCATTTCTTAGGGTTCATCCCTTCTACATCTCTTGAGAGGAGATGTCACCTCTTAGGGTTCATCCCTTCTATGTCTCTTGAGAGGAGATGTCATCTCGTGGGGTTCATCCCTTCCACACCTCTCGTGAGGAGTTGTCATCTCTTGTAAGGAGATATTATAAAAGCTTATAACGTGATACGTGTTTTGAAATTAAATGAGATAAGTGCCGTTGTCACACATAACTAATATACTCTCAGACGAGTAGTGCAGCTAGGAATAGTACAGCTAGGAGAACTCGTCTTGACTTTGATCAGAGTAAAGTTCTCTTTCCAATCTGGATTCGCATTATGCGGTGAGGTTGGTCATGAACCGAAACATCAAGTCATTTTTGAACGCTTGTATGAGATTATTATGTTCGCAACATTTGGCATACTTCCGATAAGACTCAATTCATTGGAGTCTTCTTTTGGGTCGATTGCTGTAAGACTTGGTCTTTCAGAATCTTCTCTTGATCATTCAGTTTGTTCTATTCCAGTAGAAGTATGAAGGTTGACTATCGTCGTCGGTTATTATTCGAGGAGCGATGAGTCTAACCTAATACGACTACTCGAACCATCTGCTTTGTGCCCTTGCATAGTCTTTCATTAGACTAACCAACCGTAATTGTTCTCTGCATGGTTGGCTGATGTCATCCGTTCGATTCGGCACATCAGATAAACATCCGAGATACGAAGGCTAGAACGACTATAAAAGAAAATGGTGTTTTACTGGATTTATCAGGTTGCGATCCTTGGCGGGTGATCATTAAGATCAAGACCCTTGTATTTATGCTTTACAAAGACTTCTGCTGATTACTCTGTATTGTCCTATGGGGATTGGGATATAATCCCCAGACATATGTTTTAACCAAAGATTTTGGTGTTTACATCATAACTGTTGTTTATGATTTGTGTTTAAACCGGTAAAGCCTGGGGTGGCTTCGGTGTGGAAACCGAGGTCACTGGCGATAATACATTTCCAAATGGGTTAAGATTTGGGGGTGTTACAAATCTGGTATCAGAGCCAAAAGATTTAAAACGGGTTGGGAATTCATGAACCGTTTACTCGTTTTAAATTGAAAATGTTTTCAAAAGCTCTAAGTTTTAAAATAAAAATGATGTTATCTCAAAACCGTTTATAGTCGTGCCTTCTTCTTTAGTCTAATATGGAAGTTCACTTCCATATTTAGAAAGACTAACTCTCTGTTCGTCGCCCGTTGATAACACCTAATTTATACATATTTTAAGAGTCTAGTTGCATATTAGATTAGTTCATTTACATGCATATTTTATATCTTTTTATTGTTAATTTTGTATTATTTTGTATTCGGAGTCTACACTCGTACTTTTGTGATTTCAGGTATTTTAGGTGCAAATTTGGAGGCGATACGAGACTATTTTCAATGAGCAATATACATATGGATTAGAAGTTGGGACATGGCCCAAAATGAAGCAATGTCACACCAGCTTGGAGCATGCGGACGGAGGCTAAGTTGTTGATTTCTTCAACTGGGCCGGCCCACTGGAACAAGGGGAGCTGCGTGCAATCTGGTGGAGGAGAGAAAAGATTGGTTTGACTTTTCAAAGGGGGTGACGTAGGTTTGATAAAGGAGAGGAGTTACGTAGTTTTAGGGGAGTTGAGTTTTGCTTTTAAATTTAGGTTTAGCTTTAGTTTTGTTTTAGTTTGGAGCTTCACAGCCGTACGTACAGGATTGAAATTCAAGAGGGAGTTTGACTAGCTTGATTCGAAGATTGGTATTATCATTCTAGTCTTTTGTCAATTTGAATTATTTTGTTATTGAGATTCAATTTTATCTCCAGTGTTTATTGCATAATCCATATATGTTGATCGGGGAGAGAGACGATGGACAAAATTAGTTGGGATTCTATAGCAAGTTTCAATTTGAAATTGAAACTGAATTAATTTTTTTTTATCATAAAATGAGTGTGTAATATCCCTCATTTGGTAAGGGTAATTTTGAAATTTTCTTATGCCCATATTACAAGTCAGATTAAATTCAGAGAAGTGCGGACATTCTATGAGATGTTTGGTCTCTGTAATATTTTTCTGAGTAATATAAAATACAGTTATTGTATTTTTGGGTTAAAAAGTCATTCGTGTACGAATATATTTAACCCGGGGTTAAGAATATTACCACTTGGCAAGAAAAGACAAAACGGGTGAAAGGGGGCAAAATTGGCCTTGACCGCACCCTGGCCGCACCCGCGGCGAAGGCCAATGCCAGTGGCGGTCACGAGTCGGCCACCGCACCCCCACCACACCCTGGCCGCACCCCGCGGTGGCAGTTGTCTCCTTGACAGCGTTGTAGTGCAACTTGGCTGTGGCAGAGGGTGGCCCTGTTGAGTCACCTAGCCTATGCCTATAGGCCGGGACACTTCATGGTTGATGTGTCCAGCTCTTGAGCAGCCTTGTGGGGCTATAAAAGGAGGGAGGAGGCAGAGAAGAGGGTCACAACTTCAGCTGCAAGTCATCTTCATCCTCCAAGAAACTCCATTTTTGTTCCAAAGTCCAAGCTTTGTTGTGAGAGATTCGAATCCCTTTTGAGCGTTAGAAAGGTGTTCCTAAGTGGTGTTCTAAGGCTTAAGAAGGTGGGAGATCAAACCAAGAACAAATCAAAGTCGAACGAATTGATTTGGGTGAGTTCTCCATTGAAATTCTGTCAAAAGCTCTCGCTCTATTGTCCCACCGCACCCCGCGGCAAGAGCCCAACCGCACCCGCGGCGAGCTTACCCGGGTTGTGTGTTCTTGGGTGTTTGGCTTCGGGCGAGGCTTGGTTCCTTCGATTCCTTTTGTATTCTTTTAGATTCATGTATGTAGATACTGAATCTAACTTAGGGTCTCGTTATGGGTCGTTCCAGAGGGATTTATTATTCAGGATCTGTCCCAGTTTCAGACTCGGAAACCTTCGTTCTTAAGCTTGTAAATCTCTCATCAAATCTAAGGCAAGTGGCGGTTCTCTCTTGCTCATCATTCCATATTTTCATTAATTATCAATGGTTTAGTTGTTAATTAATTTGGAATGATTTACTGTTTTGTTGGAAACAGTTTTGATAAATGATATGGATTAAAATATGATATTATAATGGGTTGTATATCTGTTAGAACAACGTTATTATAGATATATATTTTATGATGATTGTCTAGAGGGCATTGAAGAGGATTAAGAATATGATATTATAATAGGTTGTATATCCGTTAGAACAACGATATTATGAATATCTATATTATTATGATGACGGCCATGAGGGCATTGATGTGAATTATTATTGCGTGCTTGAACTGTTTAGTTAGCACGAGTATTCATAGGAATGCTACTGTGTATCTCATTACGAGTGCTAGTCGTTTCTTTATAACCTAGTGGTTAGGATTCTATTTCTACCATCCTTCTGTGGTGTTCTGTGGTGCCAATCTTGGGGTTCATCCCTTCTACATCTCTTGAGAGGAGATGTCATCTCGAGGTTCATCCCTTCTACATCTCTTGAGAGGAGATGTCATCTCGGGGTTCATCCCTTCTACATCTCTTGAGAGGAGATGTCATCTCGGGGTTCATCCCTTCTACATCTCTTGAGAGGAGATGTCATTTCTTAGGGTTCATCCCTTCTACATCTCTTGAGAGGAGATGTCACCTCTTAGGGTTCATCCCTTCTATGTCTCTTGAGATGAGATGTCATCTCGTGGGGTTCATCCCTTCCACACCTCTCGTGAGGAGTTGTCATCTCTTGTAAGGAGATATTATAAAAGCTTATAACGTGATACGTGTTTTGAAATTAAATGAGATAAGTGCCGTTGTCACACATAACTAATATACTCTCAGACGAGTAGTGCAGCTAGGAATAGTACAGCTAGGAGAACTCGTCTTGACTTTGATCAGAGTAAAGTTCTCTTTCCAATCTGGATTCGCATTATGCGGTGAGGTTGGTCATGAACCGAAACATCAAGTCGTTTTTGAACGCTTGTATGAGATTATTATGTTCCCCAACATTTGGCATACTTCCGATAAGACTCAATTCATTGGAGTCTTCTTTTGGGTCGATTGCTGTAAGACTTGGTCTTTCAGAATCTTCTCTTGATCATTCAGTTTGTTCTATTCCAGTAGAAGTATGAAGGTTGACTATCGTCGTCGGTTATTATTCGAGGAGCGATGAGTCTAACCTAATACGACTACTCGAACCATCTGCTTTGTGCCCTTGCATAGTCTTTCATTAGACTAACCAACCATAATTGTTCTCTGCATGGTTGGCTGATGTCATCCGTTCGATTCGGCACATCAGATAAACATCCGAGATACGAAGGCTAGAACGACTATAAAAGAAAACGGTGTTTTACTGGATTTATCAGGTTGCGATCCTTGGCGGGTGATCATTAAGATCAAGACCCTTGTATTTATGCTTTACAAAGACTTCTGCTGATTACTCTGTATTGTCCTATGGGGATTGGGATGTAATCCCCAGACATATGTTTTAACCAAAGATTTTGGTGTTTACATCATAACTGTTGTTTATGATTTGTGTTTAAACCGGTAAAGCCTGGGGTGGCTTCGGTGTGGAAACCGAGGTCACTGGCGATAATACATTTCCAAATGGGTTAAGATTTGGGGGTGTTACAAATCTGGTATCAGAGCCAAAAGATTTAAAACGGGTTGGGAATTCATGAACCGTTTACTCGTTTTAAATTGAAAATGTTTTCAAAAGCTCTAAGTTTTAAAATAAAAATGATGTTATCTCAAAACCGTTTATAGTCGTGCCTTCTTCTTTAGTCTAATATGGAAGTTCACTTCCATATTTAGAAAGACTAACTCTCTGTTCGTCGCCCGTTGATAACACCTAATTTATACATATTTTAAGAGTCTAGTTGCATATTAGATTAGTTCATTTACATGCATATTTTATATCTTTTTATTGTTAATTTTGTATTATTTTGTATTCGGAGTCTACACTCGTACTTTTGTGATTTCAGGTATTTTAGGTGCAAATTTGGAGGCGATACGAGACTATTTTCAATGAGCAATATACATATGGATTAGAAGTTGGGCCATGGCCCAAAATGAAGCAATGTCACACCAGCTTGGAGCATGCGGACGGAGGCTAAGTTGTTGATTTCTTCAACTGGGCCGGCCCACTGGAACAAGGGGAGCTGCGTGCAATCTGGTGGAGGAGAGAAAAGATTGGTTTGACTTTTCAAAGGGGGTGACGTAGGTTTGATAAAGGAGAGGAGTTACGTAGTTTTAGGGGAGTTGAGTTTTGCTTTTAAATTTAGGTTTAGCTTTAGTTTTGTTTTAGTTTGGAGCTTCACAGCCGTACGTACAGGATTGAAATTCAAGAGGGAGTTTGACTAGCTTGATTCGAAGATTGGTATTATCATTCTAGTCTTTTGTCAATTTGAATTATTTTGTTATTGAGATTCAATTTTATCTCCAGTGTTTATTGCATAATCCATATATGTTGATCGGGGAGAGAGACGATGGACAAAATTAGTTGGGATTCTATAGCAAGTTTCAATTTGAAATTGAAACTGAATTAATTTTTTTTTATCATAAAATGAGTGTGTAATATCCCTCATTTGGTAAGGGTAATTTTGAAATTTTCTTATGCCCATATTACAAGTCAGATTAAATTCAGAGAAGTGCGGACATTCTATGAGATGTTTGGTCTCTGTAATATTTTTCTGAGTAATATAAAATACAGTTATTGTATTTTTGGGTTAAAAAGTCATTCGTGTACGAATATATTTAACCCGGGGTTAAGAATATTACCACTTGGCAAGAAAAGACAAAACGGGTGAAAGGGGGCAAAATTGGCCTTGACCGCACCCTGGCCGCACCCGCGGCGAAGGCCAATGCCAGTGGCGGTCACGAGTCGGCCACCGCACCCCCACCACACCCTGGCCGCACCCCGCGGTGGCAGTTGTCTCCTTGACAGCGTTGTAGTGCAACTTGGCTGTGGCAGAGGGTGGCCCTGTTGAGTCACCTAGCCTATGCCTATAGGCCGGGACACTTCATGGTTGATGTGTCCAGCTCTTGAGCAGCCTTGTGGGGCTATAAAAGGAGGGAGGAGGCAGAGAAGAGGGTCACAACTTCAGCTGCAAGTCATCTTCATCCTCCAAGAAACTCCATTTTTGTTCCAAAGTCCAAGCTTTGTTGTGAGAGATTCGAATCCCTTTTGAGCGTTAGAAAGGTGTTCCTAAGTGGTGTTCTAAGGCTTAAGAAGGTGGGAGATCAAACCAAGAACAAATCAAAGTCGAACGAATTGATTTGGGTGAGTTCTCCATTGAAATTCTGTCAAAAGCTCTCGCTCTATTGTCCCACCGCACCCCGCGGCAAGAGCCCAACCGCACCCGCGGCGAGCTTACCCGGGTTGTGTGTTCTTGGGTGTTTGGCTTCGGGCGAGGCTTGGTTCCTTCGATTCCTTTTGTATTCTTTTAGATTCATGTATGTAGATACTGAATCTAACTTAGGGTCTCGTTATGGGTCGTTCCAGAGGGATTTATTATTCAGGATCTGTCCCAGTTTCAGACTCGGAAACCTTCGTTCTTAAGCTTGTAAATCTCTCATCAAATCTAAGGCAAGTGGCGGTTCTCTCTTGCTCATCATTCCATATTTTCATTAATTATCAATGGTTTAGTTGTTAATTAATTTGGAATGATTTACTGTTTTGTTGGAAACAGTTTTGATAAATGATATGGATTAAAATATGATATTATAATGGGTTGTATATCTGTTAGAACAACGTTATTATAGATATATATTTTATGATGATTGTCTAGAGGGCATTGAAGAGGATTAAGAATATGATATTATAATAGGTTGTATATCCGTTAGAACAACGATATTATGAATATCTATATTATTATGATGACGGCCATGAGGGCATTGATGTGAATTATTATTGCGTGCTTGAACTGTTTAGTTAGCACGAGTATTCATAGGAATGCTACTGTGTATCTCATTACGAGTGCTAGTCGTTTCTTTATAACCTAGTGGTTAGGATTCTATTTCTACCATCCTTCTGTGGTGTTCTGTGGTGCCAATCTTGGGGTTCATCCCTTCTACATCTCTTGAGAGGAGATGTCATCTCGAGGTTCATCCCTTCTACATCTCTTGAGAGGAGATGTCATCTCGGGGTTCATCCCTTCTACATCTCTTGAGAGGAGATGTCATCTCGGGGTTCATCCCTTCTACATCTCTTGAGAGGAGATGTCATTTCTTAGGGTTCATCCCTTCTACATCTCTTGAGAGGAGATGTCACCTCTTAGGGTTCATCCCTTCTATGTCTCTTGAGATGAGATGTCATCTCGTGGGGTTCATCCCTTCCACACCTCTCGTGAGGAGTTGTCATCTCTTGTAAGGAGATATTATAAAAGCTTATAACGTGATACGTGTTTTGAAATTAAATGAGATAAGTGCCGTTGTCACACATAACTAATATACTCTCAGACGAGTAGTGCAGCTAGGAATAGTACAGCTAGGAGAACTCGTCTTGACTTTGATCAGAGTAAAGTTCTCTTTCCAATCTGGATTCGCATTATGCGGTGAGGTTGGTCATGAACCGAAACATCAAGTCGTTTTTGAACGCTTGTATGAGATTATTATGTTCCCCAACATTTGGCATACTTCCGATAAGACTCAATTCATTGGAGTCTTCTTTTGGGTCGATTGCTGTAAGACTTGGTCTTTCAGAATCTTCTCTTGATCATTCAGTTTGTTCTATTCCAGTAGAAGTATGAAGGTTGACTATCGTCGTCGGTTATTATTCGAGGAGCGATGAGTCTAACCTAATACGACTACTCGAACCATCTGCTTTGTGCCCTTGCATAGTCTTTCATTAGACTAACCAACCATAATTGTTCTCTGCATGGTTGGCTGATGTCATCCGTTCGATTCGGCACATCAGATAAACATCCGAGATACGAAGGCTAGAACGACTATAAAAGAAAACGGTGTTTTACTGGATTTATCAGGTTGCGATCCTTGGCGGGTGATCATTAAGATCAAGACCCTTGTATTTATGCTTTACAAAGACTTCTGCTGATTACTCTGTATTGTCCTATGGGGATTGGGATGTAATCCCCAGACATATGTTTTAACCAAAGATTTTGGTGTTTACATCATAACTGTTGTTTATGATTTGTGTTTAAACCGGTAAAGCCTGGGGTGGCTTCGGTGTGGAAACCGAGGTCACTGGCGATAATACATTTCCAAATGGGTTAAGATTTGGGGGTGTTACAAATCTGGTATCAGAGCCAAAAGATTTAAAACGGGTTGGGAATTCATGAACCGTTTACCTCGTTTTAAATTGAAAATGTTTTCAAAAGCTCTAAGTTTTAAAATAAAAATGATGTTATCTCAAAACCGTTTATAGTCGTGCCTTCTTCTTTAGTCTAATATGGAAGTTCACTTCCATATTTAGAAAGACTAACTCTCTGTTCGTCGCCCGTTGATAACACCTAATTTATACATATTTTAAGAGTCTAGTTGCATATTAGATTAGTTCATTTACATGCATATTTTATATCTTTTTATTGTTAATTTTGTATTATTTTGTATTCGGAGTCTACACTCGTACTTTTGTGATTTCAGGTATTTTAGGTGCAAATTTGGAGGCGATACGAGACTATTTTCAATGAGCAATATACATATGGATTAGAAGTTGGGCCATGGCCCAAAATGAAGCAATGTCACACCAGCTTGGAGCATGCGGACGGAGGCTAAGTTGTTGATTTCTTCAACTGGGCCGGCCCACTGGAACAAGGGGAGCTGCGTGCAATCTGGTGGAGGAGAGAAAAGATTGGTTTGACTTTTCAAAGGGGGTGACGTAGGTTTGATAAAGGAGAGGAGTTACGTAGTTTTAGGGGAGTTGAGTTTTGCTTTTAAATTTAGGTTTAGCTTTAGTTTTGTTTTAGTTTGGAGCTTCACAGCCGTACGTACAGGATTGAAATTCAAGAGGGAGTTTGACTAGCTTGATTCGAAGATTGGTATTATCATTCTAGTCTTTTGTCAATTTGAATTATTTTGTTATTGAGATTCAATTTTATCTCCAGTGTTTATTGCATAATCCATATATGTTGATGACTAGTTTAAATCTATTGATGTCTTCGATCATGCTTGGCTAAATTCCTAGTTCTAAGGTTATGGTGATCCAATCGATGTGTATGTGAATAAAGTTATTATCTTTGCCTGAATTGAAATAGTATTTGATTCGTTCCTATATGCTTTATGCCCATAGTAGCTTAGGCGAATTGGAACTTATTAGGGTTTGAGACCGAGAGGTGAAAACACTAGTAAGTAATCAGGTAGAGTTTGAGACCGAGAGGTGATAATTTCTACTAGATCCGTAGGAATCGAACCTTAGTGTTATTTGTGCGAGAGCAACTTAATTACTCTTGAGGATACTAAGTCGTCATAGATGTTCTAGGTTTGAGTTGATTTAGCGGAGCGCGAGAGCGGATGTTGATTCAATTTATCTCTAGACTCTAAGTGCGTTAATGAGTTTGAATGAGATTAGCTCTGCGCGAAAGCGATTGTTAGTTTAGTTCAGACACCTCTATTATCGTCCGAGAGGAGTTAGTGGATTACCTTAGATGACTTACCTTCAATTACTTGGATTAGATTCAGGCAGAGTTTGATTTTATTTACTGAAGCATTGTTGCGGTGATCCTTAACCTTAGACACATTTATCCCATATATTTTATCCCTTTTATTTGCTTCTTAGTTTTAGCTTAATTGTAGATTTCTATCATATTCCCTATTTTCTGGCCTAGTACACTGGTAGCATTTCAATTAATATTACATTGGTCTCTGTGGGATCGACACTTGAAAAGCTACAATTGACCCCATACGCTTGTGGGTAGGTTTTAGCCACATCAAGTTTTTGGCGCCGTTGTCGGGGACCAATTTGTTAATATTAGTTGTTATCTCTATTGGTGTTTCTAGGTCTTTATTTTTGCTTTGATTTTTTCCCCTTTTCTTAATTTCAGGCTATTTTAGAAAGAGTCAAATAAATGGATTCAGGTATGTATGATGTAAATTCCTATCAATTTTCTTCATCCGAGCCTTATACAAGTACTCAGAGGTATGATTTTGAAAATTATAATTTGGGTTATGGCCAAAACCCAATGACTTCTAACCTCTTCTGTGAGTCTTGTGGAGCTGAAGATCATGACAAAACTAGTTGTTGTGCTACTCTGGGGGAAATAATCGCGTGGAACTCACAACACTCAAATCAGAGTTGGGTGACAACACCACACACATCGCTCCAAGCTAAGAGTCATCCGTCTATACAGGGCAACAAGCTTGATGACTTTATTATGAGACATGATAGGGAAGTTGAGAAAATTCTTGCTCTTTTTCCATCTATCATGGACATTCTTAATCCCTTATTAACCCAATTTAATTCACTTTCAGGTTTGGTGAACTCTCTGAAGACACAAGTAGATGATTTATCCACAGAAAATCAGATGTTGAAAGATCAAATTGCTGAGTTGATTATCTCAAGTTTGCCTACAGAGCCACCTGAAGTGCATTATTTTGAGCAATGCACTTCTATTATGATTGGGGTTAAGAATCAGTGGACTGATCCACAGTTTGAAAGGAAGGAAATTATTCAAAGGACCAAGGAGGACCCGATGCTTGATGAGCTAAAAGTGTTAGAAAGCTCTACCCTGACCTCTAGCACCCTTACCTGTTGTATGGTGCAAGAAGAGCTTGTTAATTCTGAATTAGAGGTTCGGAGTAGACGGAAGAAGAGAAAAAGACGCTCCGCTGGTCATGCTCCAATTGAATTCAAGCAAGGGGATCATGTGATTCTCTATCATCATAAGTCGAGCATGTTTTCGGGTAGCAAGAGCACAAGATGGTCCGGTCCATACTACCTGAACCGAGTTCTTCAAAATGATTCAGTGGAGTTATGGCATAAGAACTCGGGGTACTTCAAGGTTCAAAAGATTCGACTAAGACCTTATATAGAGCCTGATCCGATCAAGTTGGGTATCACCGACCCGCCTGATCCGAGTACATGACATTGGTGAAGGTCAATCTACGACTTTAAACAAGCACTGGATGGGAGACAACCCATGAGGTATGTTTTCTTCTTCTTTAAAAAAAAAAAAAAGGCAAACTCGGTCGAGTTTTCGACCGAGTTGTCCCAACAGAAAGAAACTCGATCAAGAACTCGGCCGAGTTCTCGAACGAGTTGCAATCTGTTCGCTGGAATAAAAAAAAAACTTGCCCTTCCTGTTTTCTTTTCTCTTCCCTTCCTCTCTTTCTCCTTTGTTTCCCCTGTCTGCCGCCGTCACCATCTCTCACCTCCGATCTCCCTCACCATCTCTCACCTGCCTCTCCTCTTACCCAGACCCACCGATCACGCTAGCGACCAACCCACCCGCCGTGCCCATGCCCAGATCTGAGCCCGTCCCTCCTGGCTCAAACCATCACACCACTGCTGTTGCACCACCCCTGCTTCACCGGTCGCTGCCTCTCACGCCTCACCTTCTCTCTCTCACCAGACCCACCATACCACACCACCTTCGCCCCGTCCGCACCCAAATCTTCCGGCAATGACCTCGGGCTCGTGTTGTTCGAGTCATGTCTAGTACAGCAACGGTGCGTATTGGTGACTTAAATTGACGAGGTTGCTGCGGTATTTGTGTGGTAAAGGATTGCTTGTTTGCTGCTAAGTTAGACTATTAAGTTATTATGGAATGTTACTTTGTAGTTGGGAGTGGATTTGAGAAAATTTTATATGTTTGATGTGGCTACTTGTTTCACGGTTTCACCCATGCATCTGTGCTATTTCCTGTCTATGTGGTGTGTGCTCTTGTTTTGATTGTCTGGATAGGTCCAATTACAAATGAGATGCTGCTGAATTTTTTTCGACCTTTCCGATTGCTTTAAAGAGTCCGCCTACTACTATTGAGTTCTATCCGAAGATGTCTTAATGCCTGATTTATTTGGTGAGTTTCTTTTCCTCTTTCTTCTATGTCTACTTTGGGGACAATGTAGAATTTAAGCTTGGGGGAGGGATAATTCCATGTGTAGACTTCGTTTGCATTTTAGTGTTAGTATGCATTTCAGTGTTAGTTTTTCTTATTTTTGTGTGTTTCTTTTTCATTTTTTCATGCATTGCATAGCATATTTGCATTTGGATGTTGGATTTGTTCCCCTGTTTATTCATTTGCGGGTCCTTATAACGGTACATAATTGTGAATCCTCTTAATATGCCTTGGTTGTTAATGTTGCAATTGCATTATGAGCATGATATGATTGATCAAACCTTTGACAATGACTTGAGCATGTGGACTTTGATTAAGATGTGTTAGGACCGATACTCTAGACAAAATGTCCTGGTGAGCTTGTTAGCCTTTCTTGGACTACAATTGCACAAGTCCTCTAATTTTTCTTGTGTGATCTCTCTACGCTTGTTATCTCTAGAACTTGCTTCAATACCTCTTCGAGACTGCATATAGGACTATTGTGCATTACATTTTGATTGAGACATTATTTTTCATGAGCCTATATTTTCCTTGACCACCCTAATATTATTTCCCTCTGTTTGAAGCCCTCTGAGCCTTATAGCCTTTTTCTTTTGAAGCTCCACAAAGCAATCCGAGCCTATTATATATCCTACATATCCAGGGGATTGAACTTTTGTTTGCTTAACGTGGAAGTGGACTAAGCTTGGGGGAGTTGCATAAAATGTTGGGTGATCATTAGAAATTGATTGTAAGGTTTTATACCATTCGGTTCATAAAAGTTTGCTTCCTTCTTCTTCATTCAAAAAAAAAGAAAAAAAGAAAAAAAGAGAAAAAGAATGAAGAAGAAGAAAAGAAGCCCATAAAATAGAATGGTGAATCCTTAGTTTGGGTTGTAGTTGAGTTTATTGTAAAATCATTATATGATTGGTGTTATTTTAGTGAAGTTCTTTTCCCTGGATTTAGCACCACATGGCCAAAATTTATCCATGCCCTATCAAAATACCTTGGCCCCATTACAACCCTATTTATGTGTCTCATGATTGTGTTTTGCATTGTTTCTAGCAGTGGAGATCTAGATATTGTTGCAAGCTTATGGTAGTTAGCATTCAAAGTAGAGAATTGAGCGAAACACATATCCTAAACACACGAGTGTGAGAGGCTTTATTTTTTTATCCTGGTGAGGTCTAGTGTAGAGGAACTAACTGCTTTCTTGTCATTGATTGAGAAGCATCCTAGGAAGGAACTTGTCATTTGTTTGGACTTTCATGGTCATCCTCACTTGTCTCTTGGATTGCAACAACCATTGTATATTTTGCGGACTCATTAGTTATGTACTTGCTTGGGACAAGCAAGGTTTAAGCTTGGAGGATTTGATAACACATAATTTATACATATTTTAAGAGTCTAGTTACATATTAGATTAGTTCATTTACATGCATATTTTATATCTTTTTATTGTTAATTTTGTATTCGGAGTCTACACTCGTACTTTTGTGATTTCAGGTATTTTAGGTGCAAATTTGGAGGCGATACGAGACTATTTTCAATGAGCAATATACATATGGATTAGAAGTTGGGCCATGGCCCAAAATGAAGCAATGTCACACCAGCTTGGAGCATGCGGACGGAGGCTAAGTTGTTGATTTCTTCAACTGGGCCGGCCCACTGGAACAAGGGGAGCTGCGTGCAATCTGGTGGAGGAGAGAAAAGATTGGTTTGACTTTTCAAAGGGGGGTGACGTAGGTTTGATAAAGGAGAGGAGTTACGTAGTTTTAGGGGAGTTGAGTTTTGCTTTTAAATTTAGGTTTAGCTTTAGTTTTGTTTTAGTTTGGAGCTTCACAGCCGTACGTACAGGATTGAAATTCAAGAGGGAGTTTGACTAGCTTGATTCGAAGATTGGTATTATCGTTCTAGTCTTTTGTCAATTTGAATTATTTTGTTATTGAGATTCAATTTTATCTCCAGTGTTTATTGCATAATCCATTTATGTTGATGACTAGTTTAAATCTATTGATGTCTTCGATCATGCTTGGCTAAATTCCTAGTTCTAAGGTTATGGTGATCCAATCGATGTGTATATGAATAAAGTTATTATCTTTGCCTGAATTGAAATAGTATTTGATTCGTTCCTATATGCTTTATGCCCATAGTAGCTTAGGTGAATTAGAACTTATTAGGGTTTGAGACCGAGAGGTGAAAACACTAGTAAGTAATCAGGTAGAGTTTGAGACCGAGAGGTGATAATTTCTACTAGATCTGTAGGAATCGAACCTTAGTGTTATTTGTGCGAGAGCAACTTAATTACTCTTGAGGATACTAAGTCGTCATAGATGTTCTAGGTTTGAGTTGATTTAGCGGAGCGCGAGAGCGGATGTTGATTCAATTTATCTCTAGACTCTAAGTGCGTTAATGAGTTTGAATGAGATTAGCTCTGCGCGAAAGCGATTGTTAGTTTAGTTAAGACACCTCTATTATCGTCCGAGAGGAGTTAGTGGATTACCTTAGATGACTTACCTTCAATTACTTGGATTAGATTCAGGCAGAGTTTGATTTTATTTACTGAAGTATTGTTGCGGTGATCCTTAACCTTAGACACATTTATCCCATATATTTTATCCCTTTTATTTGCTTCTTAGTTTTAGCTTAATTATAGATTTCTATCATATTCCCTATTTTCTGGCCTAGTACACTGGTAGCATTTCAATTAATATTACATTGGTCTCTGTGGGATCGACACTTAAAAAGCTACAATTGACCCCATACGCTTGTGGGTAGGTTTTAGCCACATCACCCGTAGATATGGGTGCTTTCGTTTCTCTTCAAGGGACTCGGAAGAAGCCGAGATGGCTCCGCCATCTCTAGATAGGCTTGAGTTCCCGATTCCCTCGTCGTGTTTTGAGGTCAGTGAACCTAGTAGTCCACCCGAAGAGGTGAAGACCGTACTCCCTGAGTCGATAGTGCTAGTGTCCGACGAGGCCGTGGTTCCCGTGGTAGAGCCTACAGAGGAGCCAGAGGAGGACACTGAGGATGAAGAAGAGCTGTCAAGGTACGCCAGAGGGTACTATAACGATGACTTCATGATTGAGATGATTTCCGAAGAGGACCCTGAGGAAGAGGATCCTGAGGAAGATCTGGAGGAAGATCTAGAGGAGGATCTTGAGGAAGATCCTGAGAAGAAGGACCCCGAGGAAGACCTCGAGGGTCAGGGCCACAAGTCCGATGACTTGGAGCGCTTATTGGTGGGCAGCGAGGACCCGGGAGTGGAGTTTATCTATCCGAGTCCAGTGTTGTCACCTGAGCGGGATTACTCGACATTGTCTCCTGCCACTTGGAAGGCGATTAGTGCTGAAGCGCATCACCAGGTGGATGAGACGGTTGAGCGTGCTCGTTGGAGGGCAAGGCCGTGGGAGTCAATGGATACACCAGTTGTGGTCCCGACTCAACCAGTCAGGCCAAGGCCCCAAGTACTAGAGGAACGATTGGAGATCAAGGTCAACGCCTGTATGAGATACGTGAGGCTGATGGACCTAATGCTCCAGTTGCTCAAGGTACTTTATACCTTCATTCTACTCATGTGTGTATATTGTTTAAGTCGGGTGTTACCCATTCTTTCGTTTTGGATAGTTGTGTTGGTAAGTTAAGTTCAGTATGCAACAAGGTTGTGAACCTTTCATTGTAAATCTTCCTATTAATGAATATTTGGTTAGAACCAATCGTCTGTCAGAATTTTCAATTACCATTTAGGGTAATAAATTCGAAGTGATTTGATTTGAATAACTGTGGCTCCATACGACATTATTCTCGATATGGATTGACTGACACATCATGGGGAGGTAATCGACTTTAGTTCAAGGACTGTGACGGTGTCATCTGGGACCAGAGTGTATGCAAATTTAAGGGTCGGAATGACGCTGATAATGGCAGGCTTATCAATGCGATGGCTGCGTTTAAGCTACTTCGACAAGGTTGTGTCGGGTACCTTTGCTATCTGGATGCGCCCATGAAAGATGAACCATCAGTTCTTAATATTCCTGTGATTCGTGAATTTCCTGATGTTTTTCCGGAGGAGATTCCTGGATTACCCACGCATTGTGTCGTGGAAGTTTCTATTGATCTTGAACCGGGTACTGTGCCGATTTCAAAGGCACCATACCGAATGGCTCATGCGGAGATGAAAGAGTTGAAGAAGCAACTCGAGGATCTTCTCAACAAGGGTTATGTAAGGCCGAGTGCATCGCCTTGGGGTGCTCCGGTTTTGTTTGTCAAAAAGAAAAATGGATCGTTTTGACTTTGTATCAACTATCAAGAGTTGAATAAAGTCACGATCAAGAACAGGTATCCGTTACCTAGGATTGATGATCTGTTGGATCAACTTCAAGGAGCAAAAGTCTTTTCCAATATCGATCTGAGATCTGGTTACCATCAGCTCAGAATTCATGAGGAAGATATTCCGAGGACTGCATTCCGGACAAGATATGGTCACTACGAGTTTGTAGTTATGCCATTCGGACTTACCAATTCTCCAGCAGTCTTTATGGACTTGATGAATCGATGTTTTCACCAGTACTTGGATAAGTTCATGGTGGTCTTCATCGATGATATTTTGATCTATTCTCCAAGTGAGGAAGCTCACCAAGAACATCTGCGGATTGTCTTGTCAGTCCTTAGACAAAATGAGCTGTATGCTAAGTTGTCTAAGTGTGACTTTTGGATCAAAGAAGTGGCTTTCTTAGGCCATGTGATCAATGAGAATGGGGTGATGGTCAACCCCCAGAAGATTGAAGCCGTAGCAAACTGGAAGCGGCCTCAGAATATGAAAGAGGTGCGCAGTTTCCTTGGACTTGCTGGATATTACAAACGGTTTGTGAAGGGATTTTCTAAAATTGCTCTACCTATGACTGGTCTGCTCCGCAAGGTCCACAAAAAGTTTGTCTGGGATGACAAGTGCGAGGCCAGTTTTCAGAAATTGAAAGAATGCCTGACCTCTGTACCAGTGCTAACTCTACCGGAAGGAACTAATGATTATGCGGTCTATAGTGATGCTTCAAAGAGTGGTTTAGGTTGTGTGTTGATGCAAAGAGGCAAGGTTATTGCTTATGCGTCAAAACAACTGAAAACCTATGAAGAAAACTATCTGACGCATGATCTAGAGTTAGCAGCGGTAGTCTTTGCATTGAAAATTTGGAGGCATTATCTCTATGGAGTGAGATGCCAAGTCTTCACTGATTACAAGAGTCTCAAGTATGTATTCACTCAGAAGGAGTTGAATATGAGACAACGTCGTTGGTTAGAGCTACTCAAGGACTATGATCTCGAATTGCTGTATCATCCGGGCAAGGCTAATGTAGTAGCCGATGCTTTGAGTCGGAAGACGCCGCATGAGACCGTAGTAGCTTTGCTTGTTGCTCAGACCAAGATGAACCAAGAGTCGTGCGAGATTGAAGTCTTGTATGATCAACGTCAAGGATACCTGAGTATGCTTGAGAATCAAGCTACGCTCCTTGAGCAGATCAAGGAGAAACAGGTTGATGACGTGATCTTAGTGAAGTTGTGTAGTGAAGTGATGGACGGGAAAGCTCCCGGTTTTGTGATTCAGGAAGATGGATCACTCTGGTTTCAAGACCAGATTAGTGTGCCTGACGTTGATGGTCTTCGCCAGTTAGTGATGAGGGAAGCCCATTCGTTAGCTTATTCTGTATATCCAGGCTCTAGTAAAATGTACAAGGACCTCCGGAAGAAGTTCTGGTGGCCCAACATGAAATGGGATGTGGCAGAATTCGTGGCGAAATGCTTGACTTGTCAGAAGGTCAAGATAAAGCACCGCAGGCCAGGTGGTGAATTGCTACCTCTTCCAGTTCCATAATGGAAATGGGGAGATATTGCAATGAATTTCGTCACAGGACTGCCAAAGACAAAGAATATTGACAGCGCAAAGTCGACAGAAGTCTTACGCTAATCCAAAGCGTAGGAATGTAGAGTTTGAGGTTGGTGACAAGGTAGTTGTCAAAGTGTCGCCATCCAGAGGTGTGTTCAGATTTGGTAAGCATGGGAAACTCAACCCTCGCTACGTGGGACCAATTGAGATTCTCGATAGAGTGGGATCTCTAGCGTACCGATTGGCATTGCCACCATAGGCACATCCCATACATAATGTGTTCCACGTATCTCTGCTGAGAAAGTACATGCCAGATGAATCTCATGTGTTGAGCTATGAAGACATTGAGATTCAAGCAAATGGTACCTATGAAGAGCTACCTGTGCGTATTCTCGAACACCGTGAGAAGCAGTTGCACAGCAACGTAGTATCATTGATATTGATTTTGTGGTCCAAGTCAAGATCAGAAGAAGTTACCTAGAAGACTTGGGAAACTGAGGAGGATATGCAGAAACGCTTATCCGAGATGTTTACGACCAAAGTTTCGGGGTCAAAACTTCTTTTAAGGGGGAGGTAATGTAATATCCCTCATTTGGTAAGGGTAATTTTGAAATTTTCTTATGCCCATATTACAAGTCAGATTAAATTCAGAAAAGTACGGACATTCTATGAGATGTTTGGTCTCTGTAATATTTTTCTGAGTAATATAAAATACAGTTAATGTATTTTTGGGTTAAAAAGTCATTCGTGTACGAATATATTTAACCCGGGGTTAAGAATATTTAACCACTTGGCAAGAAAAGACAAAACGGGTGAAAGGGGGAAAAATTGGCCTTGACCGCACCCTGGCTGCACCCGCGGCGAAGGCCAATGCCAGTGGCAGTCACGAGTCGGCCACCGCACCCCCACCGCACCCTGGCCGCACCCCGCGGTGGCAGTTGTCTCCTTGACAGCGTTGTAGTGCAACTTGGTTGTGGCAGAGGGTGGCCTTGTTGAGTCACCTAGCCTATGCCTATAGGCCGGGACACTTAATGGTTGATGTGTCCAGCTCGTGAGCAGCCTTGTGGGGCTATAAAAGGAGGGAGGAGGCAGAGAAGGGGGTCACAACTTCAGCTGCAAGTCATCTTCATCCTCCAAGAAACTCCATTTTTGTTCCAAAGTCCAAGCTTTGTTGTGAGAGATTCGAATCCCTTTTGAGCGTTAGAAAGGTGTTCCTAAGTGGTGTTCTAATGCTTAAGAAGGTGGGAGATCAAACCAAGAACAAATCAAAGTCGAACGAATTGATTTGGGTGAGTTCTCCATCGAAATTCTGTCAAAATCTCTCGCTCTGTTGTCCCACCGCACCCCGCGGCAAGAGCCCAACCGCACCCACGGCGAGCTTACCCGGGTTGTGTGTTCTTGGGTGTTTGGCTTGGGGCGAGGCTTGGTTCCTTCGATTCCTTTTGTATTCTTTTAGATTCATGTATGTAGATACTGAATCTAACTTAGGGTCTCGTTATGGGTCGTTCCAGAGGGATTTATTATCCAGGATCTGTCCCAGTTTCAGACTCGGAAACCTTTGTTCTTAAGCTTGTGAAGCTCTCGTCAAATCTAAGGCAAGTGGCGGTTCGCTCTTGCTCATCATTCCATATTTCTATTAATTATCAATGGTTTAGTTGTTAACTAATTTGGAATGATTTACTATTTTGTTGGGAACAGTTTTGATAAATGATATGGATTAAAATATGATATTATAATGGGTTGTATATCTGTTAGAACAACGCTATTATAGATATATATTTTATGATGATTGCCTGGAGGGCATTGAAGAGGATTAAGAATATGATATTATAATAGGTTGTATATCCGTTAGAACAACGCTATTATGAATATCTATATTTTTATGATGACGGCCATGAGGGCATTGATGTGAATTATTATTGCATGCTTGAACTGTTTAGTTAGCACGAGTATTCGTAGGAACACTATTGTGTATCTCATTACGAGTGCTAGTCGTTTCTTTATAACCTAGTGGTTAGGATTCTATTCCTACCATCCTTCTGTGGTGTTCGGTGGTGCCAATCTCGGGGTTCATCCCTTCTACATATCTTGAGAGGAGATGTCATCTCGGGGTTCATCCCTTCTACATCTCTTGAGAGGAGATGTCATCTCGGGGTTCATCCCTTCTACATCTCTTGAGAGGAGATGTCATTTCTTAGGGTTCATCCCTTCTACATCTCTTGAGAGGAGATGTCACCTCTTAGGGTTCATCCTTCTATGTCTCTTGAGAGGAGATGTCATCGCGTGGGGTTCATCCCTTCCACACCTCTCGTGAGGAGTTGTCATCTCTTATAAAAAGATATTATAAAAGCTTATAACGTGATGTGCGTTTTGGAATTAAATGAGATAAGTGCCGTTGTCGCACATAACTAATATACTCTCAGACGAGTAGTACAGCTAGGAATAGTGCAGCTAGGAGAACTCGTCTTGACTTTGATCAGAGTAAAGTTCTTTTTCCAATCTGGATTCGCATTATGCGGTGAGGTTGGTCGTGAACCGAAACATCAAGTCGTTTTTGAACGCTTGTATGAGATTATTATGTTCCCCAACATTTGTCATACTTCTGATAAGACTCAATTCATTGGAGTCTTCTTTTGGGTCGATTACTGTAAGACTTGGTCTTCTAGAATCTTCTCTTGATCATTCAGTTTGTTCTATTCCAGTAGAAGTATGAAGGTTGATTATCGTCGTCGGTTATTATTCGAGGAGCGATGAGTCTAACCTAATACGACTACTCCAACCATATGCTGTGTGCCCTTGCATAGTCTTTCATTAGACTAACCAACCATAATTTTTCTCTGCATGGTTGGCTGGTGTCATCCGTTCGATTCGGCACATCAGATAAACATCCGAGATACGAAGGCTAGAACGACTATAAAAGAAAACGGTGTTTTACTGGATTTATCAGGTTGCGATCCTTGGCGGGTGATCATTAAGATCAAGACCCTTGTATTTTTGCTTTACAAAGACTTCCGTTGATTACTCTGTTTTGTCCTATGGGGATTGGGATGTAATCCCCAGACATATGTTTTAACCAAAGATTTTGGTGTTTACATCATAACTGTTGTTTATGATTTGTGTTTAAACCGGTAAAGCCTGAGGTGACTTCGGTGTGGAAATCGAGGTCACTGACGGTAATACCTTTCCAAATGGGTTAAGATTTGGGGCTGTTACAGATCTGGTATCAGAGCCAAAAGTTTTAAAACGGGTGGGAATTCATGAACCGTTTACTCGTTTTAAATTGAAAATGTTTTCAAAAGCTCTGAGTTTTAAAATAAAAATGATGTTATCTCAAAACCGTTTATAGTCGTGCCTTCTTCTTTAGTCTGATATGGAAGTTCACTTCCATATTTAGAAAGACTAATTCTATGTTTGTCGCCCGTAGATATGGGTGCTTTCGTTTCTCTTCAAGGGACTCGGAAGAAGCCGAGATGGCTTTGCCATCTCTAGATAAGCTTGAGTTCCCGGTTCCCTCGTCGTGTTTTGAGGTCAGTGAACCTAGTAGTCCACCCGAAGAGGTGAAGACCGTACTCCCTGAGTCGGTAGTGCTAGTGTCCGACGAGGACGTGGTTCCCGTGGTAGAGCCTACAGAGGAGCCAAAGGAGGACACTGAGGATGAAGAAGAGTTGTCAAGGTACGCCAGAGGGTACTATAACGACGACTTCATGATTGAGATGATTTCCGAAGAGGACCCTGAGGAAGAGGATCCTGAGGAAGATCTGGAGGAAGATCTAGAGGAGGATCCTGAGGAAGATCCTGAGAAAAAGGACCCCGAGGAAGACCTCGAGGGGCAGGGCCACAAGTCCGATGACTTGGAGAGCTTATTGGTGGGCAGCGAGGACCCGGGAGTGGAGTTTATCTATCCTAGTCCGGTGTTGCCACCTAAGCAGGAGTACTCGACATTGTCTCCTGCCAGTTGGAAGGCGATTAGTACTGAAGCGCGTCGCCAGGTGGATGAGACGGTTGAGCGTGCTCATTGGAGGGCAAGGCCGTGGGAGTCAATGGATACACCAGTTGTGGTCCCGACTCAACCAGTCAGGCCAAGGCCCCAAGTACTAGAGGAACGATTGGAGGTCAAGGTCAACGTTTGTACGAGATGCGTGAGGCTGATGGACCTAATGCTCCAGTTGCTCAAGGTACTCTATACCTTTATTCTACTCTTGTGTGTATATTGTTTAATTCGGGTGCTACCCATTCTTTCATTTTTGATAGTTGTGTTGGTAAGTTAGGTTCAGTATGCAACAAGGTTGTGAACCTTTCGTTGTAGATCTTCCTATTAATGAATATTTGGTTAGAACCAATCGTCTGTCGAAATTTTCGATTACCATTTAGGGTAATAAATTCGAAGCGATTTGATTTGAATAACTGTGGCTCCATACGACATTATTCTCGATATGGATTGACTGACACATCATGGGGAGGTAATCGACTTTAGTTCTAGGACTGTGACGGTGTCATCTGGGGACCAGAGTGTATGCAAATTTAAGGGTCGGAATGACGCTGATAACGACAGGCTTATCAATGCGATGGCTGCGTTTAAGCTACTTCGACAAGGTTGTGTCGGGTACCTTTGCTATCTGGATGCGCCCATGAAAGATGAACCATCAGTTCTTAATATTCTTGTGATTCGTGAATTTCCTAATGTTTTTTCGGAGGAGATTCCTGGATTACCCCCGCATCGTGTCGTGGAATTTTTTATTGATCTTGAATCGGGTACTGTACCGATTTCGAAGGCACCGTACCGAATGGCTGATGCGGAGATGAAAGGGTTGAAGAAGCAACTCGAGGATCTTCTCGACAAGGGTTATGTAAGGCCGAGTGCATCGCCTTGGGGTGCTTCGGTTTTGTTTGTCAAAAAGAAAAATTGATCGTTTTGACTTTGTATCAACTATAAAGAGTTGAATAAAGTCACGATCAAGAACAGGTATTCGTTACCTAGGATTGATGATCTGTTGGATCAATTTCAAGGAGCAAAAGTCTTTTCCAATAACGATATGAGATCTGGTTACCATCAGCTCAGAATTCGTGAGGAAGATATTCCGAGGACTTCATTCTGGACAAGATATGGTCACTACGAGTTTGTAGTTATGTGATAAGCACTACTTTGTAGGGCTTCAGTAAGAGTCATTAGAGGTTTTATTGGTGTCATTCGGGTAGATTTAGACACATTCATGTACATGGCGTTTGGGGGCGAAGTTGGTGTATTTGGAGGTGTTTGGGCGAAGTTTGATAATTAATTAAAAGCCACGTGATTGATGGACCGAATTGGATGAGGAAGGCCCAATTGGAGGGAGAAGCCCACGTGAACAGGAAGAAAGGCCCACGCGAGAAGCCGCGTGAATTGAAAGCGGGAAGTGAAGTTGGGAAGCGGATGATGACATCAGCCGTGACATCAGCGGAAGCTGCCATTGGATTTGGATGAGAAAGTGTGGGCCGAAGTTACTGCCGCTGGATATGGGCTGAAGTTGGGCCGCGCGATTTGCTATGCTTGGAGAAGCAGTGAGCCGCTGCTGCTTGCGAGAATTCAACGCCGAGAATTGCGAGAACGGGATTAATTTCCTTGTTTTCCATTGTTTAATTATTATTATTTTATTATTTCGTTTTAGGTTAATTTAGATATTATTCCCTTGAGTATTTTAGGGTAGAGAAAAAAGGCTTGTTTGCCAATCAATCTATCATCTTCTAATATCTCTGGAACCCTAATTTCTTTTTCTACGTTATGAAGAACTAAGCCTCCCTGGCTTAGTCAGACGCTGAAGCTTTCGTTTTGATTAAGTTGTGAGACTCTTGTTCTTAATCTATTGCATGGTTTTTATCTTTCTCTTGCTTAAGTTGTTTATGATTGATATTGATAATCTCTATTTGGACGCATCTAGGGTTTATTTTTATTGATTGATTGCTAGGTTTAGATTGTTACTGGTTGAGCATATCTATTCCATAGTAGCAACTGTATCGTGTTAGTAACTGGTTGTGCTAGTCTTATGCAGAAGAGAATTGATTTACATTCTAGGATAAAAGCTGGTTGTTTTATTCTAGGGTTGTATCCAACTATATTCCTATCCGTAAGGCGGCTGTTAAACTGAATCTTGATAGTTTCAGGGTTGTTTAATTAGTTAGTTCTAATAGTATTTGGTTGTGCTATTAGTTACATCTGAAAAGGAATTGCAATTACCATTGCATGCGATTTTGAGTAGTATCTATGATCAACTTGTCATTCGAATAGTGGATATTGTTTGACTGAGTGTTTTCCCAATAACTGATTTCATCACCTTTAATTGCTTATTTACCATTTGCATGCTTGGCTACTAAAACAAATCAACAAAACCCCCCTTTGGTTGATTTAAATTGACATACATATTGCATACTGCGATAGACTTTGTTTCCCTACGGATTCGACCCTTACTTACCTAGGACTACGTTTTAGGGTTTGTTTGGATACTTTGCATAGTGGGAATTAGAACGTCAAATTCCTGTTATCATTATGCCATTCGGACTTACCAATGCTCCAGCAGTCTTTATGGACTTGATGAATCGATGTTTTCACCAGTACTTGGATAAGTTCGTGGTGGTCTTCATCGATGATATTTTGATCTATTCTCCAAGTGAGGAAGCTCACCATGAACATATGCGGATTGTCTTGTCAGTCCTTAGACAAAATGAGCTGTATGCTAAGTTGTCTAAGTGTGACTTTTGGATCAAAGAAGTGGCTTTCTTAGGCCATGTGATCAATGAGAATGGGGTGATGGTCGACCCCCCGAAGATTGAAGTCGTAGCAAACTGGAAACGGCCTCAGAATGTGAAAGAGGTCCGCAGTTTCCTTGGACTTGCTGGATATTACAGACGGATTAAGGAGGGATTTTCTAAAATTGCTCTACCTATGATCGGTCTGCTCCGCAAGGTCCACAAAAAGTTTGTCTGGGATGACAAGTGCGAGGCCAGTTTTCAGAAATTGAAAGAATGCATGACCTCTGCACCAGTGCTAACTCTACCGGAAGGAACTGATGATTATGTGGTCTATAGTGATGCTTCAAAGAGTGGTTTAGGTTGTGTGTTGATGCAAAGAAGCAAGGTTATTGCTTATGCGTCAAGACAACTGAAAACCTATGAAGAAAACTATCCAGTGACCGCCTCACCGATTTGGCCTCCACCGCGGGTGCGGCAGGGTGCGGTCAAGGCCAATTTCGCCCCTTTTTGTCCGTTTTGATTATGGGTTAATTATCTTAACCCCGGGTTAAATATATTCGTACCCGAACGACAAATTAACCCCAAAAATACATCCACTGTATTTTATATTACTCAGAAAAATTATTATAGAGATCAAACATATTACCGAATGTCTGAACTTCTCTGAAATTAATCCGATTTGTAATATGGGAGTTGGAAAAATTCCAAAATACCCTAATAAAATGAGGGATATTACATTACTACCCCCTTAAGAAAATTTTCGACCCCGAAACTTGCATTAAGCCAATGAGGAACTTGCCTCACCATCAACTTTACTATCTGAACTTAATATCCTTAATCATAACCGGCCTTATGCCATCTCTAACTTAATCCTTTAAGATTCCTTAATTTCCTTCAAGAACAATCATAACATCTCATTCCTACGTTCCTCGAAACGAATCACATACGATACTACTCCTATTTCCTCAAAGAGAGTGATACCATAAGCCTTATAGATGACATACTCACAAGATGTCAATCCTTGACAATTCCCAAGAGTCCTAATTCTTATCCTCTGGAAATTCCACTTATCGAGTCCAACGACTCGTACTGTCTTAAATGACTTATTTCTAACTTAAAATTCTTATATTCCTCAAAGATACTCATAAATGAACACTTTAAGCATCAGGCTCTTCTAGCCTTACCTTATGAGGTCTTCCTCCGGGTCCTCATTGGAAGTTCCCTCTGGATCTTCCCTCGGATCTTCCCCCTCTCGAGGATCATCCTCAGGGTCTTCCTCTAGATCTTCCTCTTCCTAAGGATCTTTCGCAGGATCTTCCTCCTCTCGAGGATCTTCCTCCGGATCTTCCTTCTTTTGAGGATCTTCCTCGGGATCTCCCCTTGGATTTTCCTCTCCTTGAGGATCTTCCTTAGCATTTTCCTTGGGATTTTCCTTAGAGTTCCCTTGGAAATCGTTTCCATTTAAACGTCGTTATTACAATATCCCGTTGGCCTACCTTAACGGCTCAACGAACTCTACCTTAGGTTCATCCCATGAATTCTCATACGGAGGCAAATCCCGACTGCATCGAGCATTAATCTTTCGTATTCGTTTTCTCAACAATGAATGTCAACGACTATGACATCATACCTAGACATCAAAACTCCTAAGAGTGATTCCTCAATTATCCCATATATCAACTTAATAAAATCACTTAGAATAGATCAACTACGTAATTCTATAGATGAATTATGAACATAGACCACAAGATTCATCTACACTAATCTCCCGAGCGTCCACACCAAAATTACTCGGAGATTACAGTACTAGGATATCAGTACTACCAGGAAGCACATACTTGATACCTTCGAGGGAACTACTAGGTTTTCCAACCTCGAAATATCTCTGAGAAACAGGGAAATCTAACCTTACTAGAGATGATAGAATCATCTTGGCACCTTCTGAGTCCTTCTGAAAAGAAATGAAAGCACTCATATTCTCCGGGTGACAAGAAGAGAGTTTAGTCTTTCTAAATATAGAAGTTCACTTCCATATCAGACTAAAGAAGAAGGCACGACTATGAACGGTTAAAATTTTCATTTGAAAATTCAGAGCCTTCGAAAACATTTCTCAATTTAAAACGAGTAAATGGTTTATGAAATCCTAAACCCGTTTTAAAAAAATTCGGCTCTGATACCAACTTTGTAACACCCCCAAATCTCATCTTGAAAGCATTACCGCCAGTGACCTCAGACGTTCTGTCCGATGTCACCCAAGGATTTTCCAGTTGTATAAATCATAAAAACAACAGTTATAATACAAATATCATAACTTTCATTTAAACCAACTTTTCGAAATTATATCATAATCCCAAAGTACATTAGAAATATTATAGCGGAAGTCTTTTAAATAATTATCAAAGGGTCTTGATCACAATGATCACCCGCCAAGGATCTCAACCTGGATAAAACACTTCAAAACATCAATTGCCTTCATAGTCGCTTCTAGCCTTTACAGAACGGCAACTTATCTGATGTGCCGAATCGAACAGATGACACCAGCCAACCATGCAGAGAACAATTTAGGTTGGTTAGTCTAATGAAAGATTATGCAAGGGCACAAAGCAGATAGTTCGAGTAGTCGTATTGGTTAGACTCATCGCTTCTCGAATAATAACCGATGACGATAGTCAACCACCATACTTCTACTGGAATATATGAAAAGATATGATCAAGAGATGATTCTGGAGTCTGAATCTCACAGCAATCAATCCCAAAAGAAGACTCCAACGAAAGTGAGTCTTATAGGAAATATGACAAATGTTGGGAAACTTAAATAATTACATACAAGTGTTCAAAAACTGATTTGATGTTTTGGCTCACGACCAACCTCACCGCCCCAGGGCGAATCCAGATTGGAAAGAGAACATTACTCTTATCAAAGTCAATACGAGTTTTCCTGGCTGCACTATTACCTAGCTGCACTACTCGCCTGAGGGTATATTAATTATGTGTGACAACGGCACTTATCTCATTTAATTCCAAAATCCACCCACATCACGTTATAAGTTTTTAAATATATGTCATGTCACGCAGGGCATATATCGAAGGAATGGACCTCGCAGAGTCCAAGCCTCTATATCTATCGAAGGAATGAACCTCGCAGAGTCCAAACCTCTACAACTATCGAAGGAATGAACCTCGCAGAGTCCAAACCTCTACAACTATCGAAGGAATGAACCTCGCAGAGTCCAAACCTCTACAACTATCGAAGGAATGAACCTCGCAGAGTCCAAACCTCTATATCTATCGAAAGAATGAACCTCGCAGAGTCCAAACCTCTATATCTATAGGGTCTTGATCGCCCTTTTTACCAAGTTATAAAGAAACGAATGGACCTCGCAGAGTCCCAAACGTTCCTTTGAATACTCGTGCTAACGAACAGTTCAACACAGTCAACAACCATATCAAATCAAAGCCATCAAGGCCAACATCATAAATCTATCAATCTATATATATATATATATCAAAATAGCGTTGCTACTAACAGTATATGCAACCTATTATAATCTTTCATATGAAATTCACATTTAAAATCCACACCAAACCATTACGAACATAATAGCGTTGTATCTAGCAATATACAACCTATTATAACAGCACTTCTTTTCATCAAATTATTTATCAAAATTGTTCCCAACAAAACAACGAAATAGAAAATCATCCCAAATTAATTAACAACTAAACAATTGATAATTAATGGAAGTATGGAATGATGAGCAAGAGTGAACCGCCACTTGCCTTAGATCCGACGAAAGCTTGACAAAGCTTAAATACGACGATGGGTTTCCGGGCTCAACACAGGGACAGATCTGAGATATAAAATCCTCATGGAACGACCCATAACGAGACCCTAAGTTAGATTCAATATCCTCATAATTAAATCTAAAAGAATCAAAGGAATCGAGCCTCGCCCAAAGCCAACATCCAAGAACACACACTCGGACAAGGCTCGCCGCGGGTGCGGTGGAGCGCTTGTCGCGGGGTGCGGTGGACAGACAGAGGCGAGAGTTTCGACAGCTTCCATGGAGAAAAACTCACCCAAATCAATTCATTCGACTTTGATTCGTTCTTGGTTTGATCTCTAACCTTATTATGACTTAGAATACCACTTAGGATCACCTTTCTAACACTCAAAAGGGATTCGGATCTCTCACAAACAAGCTCAAAGCTTGGCTTCAATGGAGAAACAGAGGAAGAAGAAGATGCTTCAGTTGTGCTTCCTTCTCCACGAAGTTCTCTCCCTTTTATAGGCCCAAGCATGGAGGGGACATGCAAGGGGACAAGGGGACATGGAGACAACAAGTACCAAGCAAGTGGATCAACTTGCTCGGCCAAAGAGATAAGATTTTCAGAAATCTTATCGCGAAGATAATGCTGACGACGCTCACCGCGGGTGCGATAGGGTGCGGTGGCGTCCAGTGACTGCCTCACCGATTTGGCCTCCACCGCGGGTGCGGCAGGGTGCGGTCAAGGCCAATTTCGCCCTTTTTTGTCCGTTTTGATTATGGGTTAATTATCTTAACCCCGGGTTAAATATATTCGTACCCGACAGACGAATTAACCCCAAAAATATGTCCACTGTAATTTATATTACTCAGAAAAATTATTATAGAGATCAAACATATTACCGAATGTCTGAACTTCTCTGAAATTAATCCGATTTGTAATATGGGAGTTGGAAAAATTCCAAAATACCCTAATAAAATGAGGGATATTACATTACTACCCCCTTAAGAAAATTTTCGACCCCGAAACTTGCATTAAGTCAATGAGGAACTTGCCTCACCATCAACTTTACTATCTGAACTTAATATCCTTAATCATAACCGGCCTTATGCCATCTCTAACTTAAATCCTTTAAGATTCCTTAATTTCCTTCAAGAACAATCATAACATCTCATTCCTATGTTCCTCGAAACGAATCACATACGATACTACTCATATTTCCTCAAAGAGAGTGATACCATAAGCCTTATAGATGACATACTCACAAGATGTCAATCCTTGACAATTCCCAAGAGTCCTAACTCTTATCCTCTAGAAATTCCACTTATCGAGTCCAACGACTCGTACTGTCTTAAATGACTTATTTCTAACTTAAAATTCTTATATTCCTCAAAGATACTCATAAATGAACACTTTAGGCATCAGGCTCTTCTAGCCTTACCTTACGAGGTCTTCATCCGGGTCCTCATCGGAAGTTCCCTCTGGATCTTCCCTCGGATCTTCCCCCTCTCGAGGATCTTCCTCAGGGTCTTCCTCTGGATCTTCCTCTTCCTAAGGATCTTTCACAGGATCTTCCTCCTCTCGAGGATCTTCCTCCGGATCTTCCTTCTTTTGAGGATCTTCCTCGGGCTCTCCCCTTGGATTTTCCTCTCCTTGAGGATCTTCCTTAGGATTTTCCTCGGGATTTTCTTAGAGTTCCCTTGGAAATTGTTTCCATTTAAACGTCGTTAATACAATATCCCGTTGGCCTACCTTAATGGCTCAACGAACTCTACCTTAGGTTCATCCCACGAATTCTCATACGGAGGCAAATCCCGACTACATCGAGCATTAATCCTTCGTATTCGTTTTCTCAACAATGAATGTCAACGACTATGACATCATACCTAGACATCAAAACTCCTAAGAGTGATTCCTCATCTATCCCATATATCAACTTAATAAAATCACTTAGAATAGATCAACTAGGTAATTCTATAGATGAATTATGAACATAGAGCACAAGATTCATCTACACTAATCTCCCGAGCGTCCACACCAAAATTACTCGGAGATTACAGTACTAGGATATCAGTACTACGAGGAAGCACATACTTGATACCTTCGAGGGAACTACTAGGTTTTCTAACCTCGAAATATTTCTGAGAAACAGGGAAATCTAACCTTACTAGAGATGATATAATCATCTCGGCACCTTCCGAGTCCTTCTGAAAAGAAATGAAAGCACTCATATTCTCCGGGTGACAAGAAGAGAGTTTAGTCTTTCTAAATATAGAAGTTCACTTCCATATCAGACTAAAGAAGAAGGCACGACTATGAACGGTTAAAATTTTCATTTGAAAATTCAGAGCCTTCGAAAATATTTCTCAATTTAAAACGAGTAAATGGTTTATGAAATCCCAAACCCGTTTTAAAAAAATTCGGCTCTGATACCAACTCTGTAACACCCCCAAATCTCATCTTGAAAGCATTACCGCCAGTGACCTCAGACGTTCTGTCCGATGTCACCCAAGGATTTTCCAGTTGTATAAATCATAAAAACAACAGTTATAATACAAATATCATAACTTTCATTTAAACCAACTTTTCGGAATTATATCATAATCCCAAAGTACATCAGAAATATTATAGCGGAAGTCTTTTAAATAATTATCAAAGGGTCTTGATCACAATGATCACCCGCCAAGGATCTCAACGTGGATAAAACACTTCAAAACATCAACTGCCTTCATAGTCGCTTCTAGACTTTACAGAATGGCAACTTATCTGATGTGCCGAATCGAACAGATGACACCAGCCAACCATGCAGAGAACAATTTAGGTTGCTTAGTCTAATGAAAGACTATGCAAGGGCACAAAGCAGATGGTTCGAGTAGTCGTATTGGTTAGACTCATCGCTTCTCGAATAATAACCGATGACGATAGTCAACCACCATACTTCTACTGGAATATTTGAAAAGATATGATCAAGAGATGATTCTGGAGTCCGAATCTCACAGCAATCAATCCCAAAAGAAGACTCCAACGAAAGTGAGTCTTATAGGAAATATGACAAATGTTGGGAAACATAAATAATTACATACAAGTGTTCAAAAACTGACTTGATGTTTCGGCTCACGACCAACCTCAATGCCCCAGGGCGAATCCAGATTGGAAAGAGAACGTTACTCTTATCAAAGTCAAGACGAGTATTCCTGGTTGCACTATTACCTAGCTGCACTACTCGCCTGAGGGTATATTAATTATGTGTGACAACGGTACTTATCTCATTTAATTCCAAAATCCACCCACATCACGTTATAAGTTTTTAAATATATGTCATGTCACGCAGGGCATATATCGAAGCAATGGACCTCGCAGAGTCCAAACCTCTACAACTATCGAAGGAATGAACCTTACAGAGTCCAAACCTCTACAACTATCGAAGGAATGAACCTCGCAGAGTCCAAACCTCTACAACTATCGAAGGAATGAACCTCGCAGAGTCCAAACCTCTATATCTATCGAAAGAATTAACCTCGCAGAGTCCAAACCTCTATATCTATAGGGTCTTGATCGCCCTTTTTACCAAGTTATAAAGAAACGAATGGACCTCGCAGAGTCCCAAACGTTCCTTCGAATACTCGTGCTAACTAACAGTTCAACAAAGTCAACAACCATATCAAATCAAAGCCATCAAGGCCAACATCATAGATCTATCAATCTATATATATATATCAAAATAGCGTTGCTACTAACAGTATATGCAACCTATTATAATCTTTCATTTGAAATTTACATTTAAAATCCATACCAAACCATTACGAACATAATAGCGTTGTATCTAGCAATATACAACCTATTATAACAGCACTTCTTTTCATCAAATTATTTATCAAAATTGTTCCCAACAAAACAACGAAATAGAAAAACATCCCAAATTAATTAACAACTAAACAATTGATAATTAATGGAAGTATGGAATGATGAGCAAGAGCGAACCGCCACTTGCCTTAGTTCCGACGAAAGCTTGACAAAGCTTAAAGACGACGATGGGTTTCCGGGCTCGACACAGGGACAGATCTGAGATATCAAATCCTCATGGAACGACCCATAACGAGACCATAAGTTAGATTCAATATCCTCATAATTGAATCTAAAAGAATACGAAAAGAATCAAAGGAATTGAGCCTCGCCCAAAGCCAACAACCAAGAACACACACTCGGACAAGGCTCGCCGCGGTTGCGGTGGAGCGCTTGCCGCGGGGTGCGGTGGACAGACAGAGGCGAGAGTTTCGACAGCTTCCATGGAGAAAAACTCACCTAAATCAATTCGTTCGACTTTGATTCGTTCTTGGTTTGATCTCCAACCTTCTTATGCCTTAGAATACCACTTAGGATCACCTTTCTAACACTCAAAAGGGATTCAGATCTCTCACAAACAAGCTTAAAGCTTGGCTTCAATGGAGAAACAGAGGAAAAATAGAGGAAGAAGAAGATGCTTCAGCTGTGCTTCCTTCTCCACGAAGTTCTCTCCCTTTTATAGGCCCAAGCATGGAGGGGACATGCAAGGGGACAAGGGGACATGGAGACAACAAGTACCAAGCAAGTGGATCAACTTGCTCGGCCAAAGAGATAATATTTTCAGAAATCTTATCACGAAGATAATGCTGACGACGCTCACCGCGGGTGCGGCAGGGTGCGGTGGCGTCCAGTGACCGCCTCACCGATTTGGCATCCACCGCGGGTGCGGCAGGGTGCGGCCAAGGTGTGGTCAAGGCCAATTTCGCCCCTTTTTGTCCGTTTTGATTATGGGTTAATTATCTTAACCTCGGGTTAAATATATTCATACCCGAACGACAAATTAACCCAAAAAATACGTCCACTGTATTTTATATTACTCAGAAAAAATATTATAGAGATCAAACATATTACCGAATGTCTGAACTTCTCTGAAATTAATCCGATTTGTAATATGGGAGTTGGAAAAATTCCAAAATACCCTAATAAAATGAGGGATATTACATTACTACCCCCTTAAGAAAATTTTCAACCCAGAAACTTGCATTAAGCCAATGAGGAACTTGCCTCACCATCAAATTTACTATCTGAACTTAATATCCTTAATCATAACTGGCCTTATGCCATCTCTAACTTAAATCCTTTAAGATTCCTTAATTTCCTTCAAGAACAATCATAACATCTCATTCCTACGTTCCTCGAAACGAATCACATACGATACTACTCCTATTTCCTCAAAGAGAGTGATACCATAAGCCTTATAGATGACATACTCACAAGATGTCAATCATTGACAATTCCCAAGAGTCCTAACTCTTATCCTCTGGAAATTCCACGTATCGAGTCCAACAACTCGTACTGTCTTAAATGACTTATTTCTAACTGAAAATTCTTATATTCCTCAAAGATACTCATAAATGAACACTTTAGGCATCAGGCTCTTCTAGCCTTACCTTACGAGGTCTTCCTCCGGGTCCTCATCGGAAGTTCCCTCTCGATCTTCCCTCGGATCTTTCCCCTCTCGAGGATCTTCCTCAGGGTCTTCCTCCGGATCTTCCTCTTCCTAAGGATCTTTCGCAGGATCTTCCTCCTCTCGAGGATCTTCCTCCGGATCTTCCTTCTTTTGAGGATCTTCCTCGGGATCTCCCCTTGGATTTTCCTCTCCTTGAGGATCTTCCTTAGGATTTTCCTCGGGATTTTCCTTAGAGTTCCCTTGGAAATTGTTTCCATTTAAACGTCGTTATTACAATATCCCGTTGGTCTACCTTAACGGCTCAACGAACTCTACCTTAGGTTCATCCCACGAATTCTCTTACGGAGGCAAATCCCGACTGCATCGAGCATTAATCCTTCGTATTTGTTTTCTCAACAATGAATGTCAACGACTATGACATCATACCTAGACATCAAAACTCCTAAGAGTGATTCCTCAATTATCCCATATATCAACTTAATAAAATCACTTAGAATAGATCAACTAGGTAATTCTATAGATGAATTATGAACATAGAGCATAAGATTCATCTACACTAATCTCCTGAGCGTCCACACCAAAATTACTCGGAGATTACATTACTAGGATATCAGTACTACCAGGAAGCACATACTTGATACCTTCGAGGGAACTACTAGGTCTTCCAACCTCGAAATATCTCTGAGAAACAGGGAAATCTAACCTTACTAGAGATGATAGAATCATATCGGCACCTTCCGAGTCCTTCTAAAAAGAAATGAAAGCACTCATATTCTCCGGGTGACAAGAAGAGAGTTTAGTCTTTCTAAATATAGAAGTTCACTTCCATATCAGACTAAAGAAGAAGGCACGACTATGAACGGTTAAAATTTTCATTTGAAAATTCAGAGCCTTCGAAAACATTTCTCAATTTAAAACGAGTAAATGGTTTATGAAATCCCAAACCCGTTTTAAAAAAATTCGGCTCTGATACCAACTCTGTAACACCCCCAAATCTCATCTTGAAAGCATTACCGCCAGTGACCTCAGACGTTCTGTCCGATGTCACCCAAGGATTTTCCAGTTGTATAAATCATAAAAACAACAGTTATAATACAAATATCATAACTTTCATTTAAACCAACTTTTCGGAATTATATCATAATCCCAAAGTACATCAGAAATATTATAGCGGAAGTCTTTTAAATAATTATCAAAGGGTCTTGATCACAATGATCACCCGCCAAGGATCTCAACCTGGATAAAACACTTCAAAACATCAACTGCCTTCATAGTCGCTTCTAGCCTTTACATAACGGCAACTTATCTAATGTGCCGAATCCAACGGATGACACCATCCAACCATGCAGAGAACAATTTAGGTTGGTTAGTCTAATGAAAGACTATGCAAGGGCACAAAGCAGATGGTTCGAGTAGTCGTATTGGTTAGACTCGTCGCTTCTCGAATAATAACCGATGACGATAGTCAACCACCATACTTCTACTGGAATATATGAAAAGATATGATCAAGAGATGATTCTGGAGTCCGAATCTCACAACAATCAATCCCAAAAGAAGACTCCAACGAAAGTGAGTCTTATAGGAAATATGACAAATATTGGGAAACATAAATAATTACATACAAGTGTTCAAAAACTGACTTGATGTTTCGGCTCACGACCAACCTCAATGCCCCAGGGCGAATCCAGATTGGAAAGAGAACGTTACTCTTATCAAAGTCAAGACGAGTTTTCCTGGCTGCACTATTACCTAGATGCACTACTCGCCTGAGGGTATATTAATTATGTGTGACAACGGCACTTATCTCATTTAATTCCAAAATCCACCCACATCACGTTATAAGTTTTTAAATATATGTCATGTCACGCAGGGCATATATCGAAGGAATGGACCTCGCAGAGTCCAAGCCTCTATATCTATCGAAGGAATGAACCTCGCAGAGTCCAAACCTCTACAACTATCGAAGGAATGAACCTCGTAGAGTCCAAACCTCTACAACTATCGAAGGAATAAACCTCGCAGAGTCCAAACCTCTACAACTATCGAAGGAATGAACCTCGCAGAGTCCAAACCTCTACAACTATCGAAGGAATGAACCTCGCAGAGTCCAAACCTCTATATTTATCGAAAGAATGAACCTCGCAGAGTCCAAACCTCTATATCTATAGGGTCTTGATCGCCCTTTTTACCAAGTTATAAAGAAACGAATGGACCTCGCAGAGTCCCAAACGTTCCTTTGAATACTCGTGCTAACTAACAGTTCAACACAGTCAACAACCATATCAAATCAAAGCCATCAAGGCCAACATCATAGATCTATCAATCTATATATATATATATCAAAATAGCGTTGCTACTAACAGTATATGCAACCTATTATAATCTTTCATATGAAATTCACATTTAAAATCCACACCAAACCATTACGAACATAATAGCGTTGTATCTAGCAATATACAACCTATTATAACAGCACTTATTTTCATCAAATTATTTATCAAAAATGTTCCCAACAAAACAACGAAACAGAAAATTATCCCAAATTAATTAACAACTAAACAATTGATAATTAATGGAAGTATGGAATGATGAGCAAGAGCGAACCGCCACTTGCCTTAGATCCGACGAAAGCTTGACAAAGCTTAAAGATGACGATGGGTTTCCGGGCTCGACACAGGGACAGATCTGAGATATAAAATCCTCATGGAACGACCCATAATGAGACCATAAGTTAGATTCAATATCCTCATAATTGAATCTAAAAGAATACGAAAAGAATCAAAGGAATCGAGCCTCGCCCAAAGCCAACATCCAAGAACACACACTCGGACAAGGCTCGCCGTGGGTGCGGTGTAGCGCTTGCCGCGGGGTGCGGTGGACAGACAGAGACGAGAGTTTCGACAGCTTCCATGGAGAAAAACTCACCCAAATCAATTCGTTCGACTTTGATTCGTTCTTGGTTTGATCTCCAACCTTCTTATGCCTTAGAATACCACTTAGGATCACCTTTCTAACACTCCAAAGGGATTCGGATCTCTCACAAACAAGCTCAAAGCTTGGCTTCAATGGAGAAACAGAGGAAGAAGAAGATGCTTCGGCTGTGCTTCCTTCTCCACGAAGTTCTCTCCCTTTTATAGGCCCAAGCATGGAGGGGACAAGCAAGGGGACAAGGGGACATGGAGACAACAAGTACCAAGCAAGTGGATCAACTTGCTCGGCCAAAGAGATAAGATTTTCAGAAATCTTATCGCGAAGATAATGCTGACGACGCTCACCGCGGGTGCGGCAGGGTGAGGTGGCGTTCAGTGACTGCCTCACCGATTTGGCATCCACCGCGGGTGCGGCAGGGTGCGGTCAAGGCCAATTTCACCCTTTTTTGTCCGTTTTGATTATGGGTTAATTATCCTAACCCCAGGTTAAATATATTCGTACCCGAATGACAAATTAACCCCAAAAATACGTCCACTGTATTTTATATTACTCAAAAAAATTATTATAGAGATCAAACATATTACCGAATGTCTGAACTTCTCTGAAATTAATCTGATTTGTAATATGGGAGTTGAAAAATTTCCAAAATACCCTAATAAAATGAGGGATATTACAATACTGACATACATGAGTAACAATCATGTCACCATGCCAGACTTTTTCTTGTAACACATATAAACTCCCATCAGACACTAGATATGGTGTCACGTCGTACAAATAATAATGTCATAGTAGTAATAATAATATGATAATTTTCATATGAGCATATTCATACCTCTTTGCCTTCGGCCTCTACCTTCTCCACCTCAGCCTCATGGAACCTCAGCCTCTACCTTCTCCACCTCAGCCTCCTGAACTTCAGCCTCTACCTTGTCCACCTCAGCCTCCTGAACCTATGCATCTACCTTCTCCTCCTCATCCTCTTTGTCACCACCCTCACCGTCACTCTCATTATCCTCATCAGCATCACCAACTTCATTATCCTCATCAGAAACTTCATCATCATCATCATGACTTGCAAACTCAACCTCTACCTTGTCCTCCTCCTTTGGTTTGTCAACACCCTGGCGAAGTTCTTCAATGTCATTACCCTCATCACCATCACCAAATTCATCATCGTCACCATCATCATCATCATCATTATCCTCACTCTCAACCTCATCACTCTCAACGTCCTCGTCCTTTGTTTCCTGGTCATTATAAACTTCCTCCTCTTCCTCACCAGACTCATCATAGGATTCAAAATCATCCTTATCCTTATCTAAATACTTCTTTGGTTTCCCCTTACCCTTGAGATTAGGCACGTCCTCCTGCTTTAATACCCTATTTTCCAACCTTTCCATCCTGTCAAACACTCATTTTTCATCCTCTTCGTCATTCTTAACATTTGACTTATCGCCTCTGATGAATGCACATATGCATTACTCGAGCTCCCTCCATCTTTTCCTTGCCTCCCCTTCCTCTTCCCCTTATTTTTCAAACCCTTCATTGTTTCCTTCAGAATCTTGTCAAAATGCGGGTCATCATTTTCAACACATAGTAGCAGTCAGACAGCTTATCCACCTCATCTTCATCGGGAATAAGAATGGGTTTAACCACATGTGTAGGATCAGCCAAAGACAACTCCAACACTCCATGTTCAGGGGCTTCATATGAACACCAACGAAGACCTCGAGGCATTATAGATTCACTCAACCTGGATGCAAATTGGAGACCAAATGTTGGCACAGCTTCCCATATCCATATCTACAATAACAAGCGGTTTGAGAATTAGCAAATTAAGATACATTAAATCATTATATCATGTCACCCTATAATTTAAATCAGGTCACCATAAAACTATCTGGAATGCACATAAAACATCTTGCATATTCACAATGATCTTGTCACCCTGTATTCAAACATCCGGTCATAGTATAGCATAAAACACACTCAGTAATTCACCATGATTATGTCATCCTGTAAATAAAACACACTCAGTAATTCATATTTGAACCATTAAAAATTTATAATATAACTACATGAAACACAACTGCATGTCTTGAATGGAATATGGAATTCTTGGTGCGTTGGAGAGTCGCTTTGCCTTCTCTAATGTTTGCATCCTTTTGGCCAATGTTGTGGTCAATGACTTGTGAAGCTCTTCATAAGTAACCCTTACCCATGGATAATCCCAGAAGTTATCCATATTCTCCAGCAATCTAACATGTAGCGGCTTCACTAGCCTCTTCGTATCCCCTCCCAGCAACAGACCCTCAACTATCAACAACAGTGCCAACTTCAGTTTGTAGTTGTCCAACTCATGATGTTCTTTGAATCTGTTGTAAACATCTCGTACTGTCATCTTAGGACCACCAAGACTACTAAAAAATCTCTTTGTTACTAGCCCGTCAGCTTTAGTATCCACACATGGAAGTTTATCCCAACTCAGTCCAGTTATGAGAGAGAACTCCTTGATTGAAAACCTCAACTTTTTCCCTTCCACCTCATAGCAAGACTCCCACTTCTTTTTTGTTTCAAGTTGCTTATATAGAACTGCATGCAATGTATGTGAAGAAAATGATACTTGTTGCAACATTTTCAAAACTTTTCCAAACGGGCCATCCAAAACCCGTTGCCAATCTGCATGTGTCAACTTGTTCTCAATCTCACGAACAAAGTGCACCCTACAGTTGATGTTAATTCTTCCATTGAAAGGTTCACCTCTGAAATAAATGTACCTAATCTGCAAACCAAATGAAAACAATCATAAACAATCGAAATCGATCATTTGAAAACCCTGAGAGGACATATGAAACCCTAAACCCTAAACAAACACTTCTGACACAAATTAAACCATTTCAGAAGGGTGACAGGACAGATGTAAAAATACCCTAAAGAAATTGAACCATTTCATAAGGCTGACAGGACAATCAAAAAATACCCTAAGCCTTAAACAGAAAATATAGACAACTTACATCCCCTTTAAAGATTAGGGGTTTTTTCGCCTTTACTGTTTTCGCATTTGGCCTCGACCTTCCTTTCTCGGATATTTTTGCTATGGTATTGTCATAAGCTTTTCCCCTTTCATCGGCACTTTGTCTCTCTGCTTCTTCTTCTTTCGAACATGCATGTCATCTTCTTTTCTCTTCTTTTTCTATCCACTCTTCTTTGGGGTCAATTCTCTACCGTCTCTAAGCACTACCATTTTCTAGGGGTTTTTTGGAACGCGTTTCAGAGGTTAAGGAAAAGTTCGGGGAGGGGCGAGTAAGTAAAAATAGAGTTGCAGAGTCGCGTTAATGGAGAAAGATGGAGGGAGTAAGAAAGAAAATGTAGAGCTGGACTTGGTAAGAAAAAATGGACTTCAAGAGTAAGCAAAAATCGAGTCTAGCGTTAATGGGGAAAGATGGAGGAGTTGAAGAGTCGCCTTATGGGGAAGAAGAAAATGTCTGATAACAATGATGGATGTTGCAGAGTCGCGGTAATGGGGATGAAGCTTCGTAAATATCTTCTTTTGGAGGGAATTTTGGTAGAATTGCAAGGTAAACAGGGAGGGAATTTTGCGAGCATTCGAAGAAAGGTAAACAGGGTTTAGTCTTACCATTTTTATTCCAAATTAAATATTATTAAAAAGGTCAACAAAATGGTAAACACAAAAAAAAATGTTTTTTACCCCAAAACAACAAAAACAAAAGGATAAAAAATGGATAATTCCGACAATAGGATTATACAATGTGACAAAAAACATATGTACGCAAAATATAAGGAAGCTTCACGGACAGGAATTATGAACAACACTGACAGGAGGTATGCATCTACAATGAAGTAGCAAAGAAGAAATGCATGTTCAATTTTGCTAGATTTCCAAAATAATTTCAACACAAGTTATTGTCAACAAGACAAGTCAATTCTAGCAAAAACCACACAAGAAGGAATCATATCATACTATCCCAACTACAGTGAAGCTTACATGAAAGTGAATAAAATAGCCTTCAATAGACAAACCACTTCATATCAAAAATACTAACGACTATCCTTTTTCTATAGTGATCCACAAATTTGTCACCCACTTTCACGATGTTTTGTCACCTGGAACTTAGCATTTCTATGTACTTGATCGTGAAGACGCCACAATCTCCCATGTACACAAGAAAAAAAAATGTAGTTGGTTTCCTGATATTATAACCAATTTCACACCAAAAATTGAACAATTGATGTAAACAACTTATCCTCTCTTGTTTCTCTCCAATGTAGGAACACAAGTCACATTTAGGGGATTTTTCCCCAATTGTTGCCAAGGGCTCATACTGTGCTGACAGGAAGAATATATGTCAACCCTGCAAGGAACCTATGGACTTCCGACAATTTGAACAAATTTACGTCGGGATAGTATACAGTGACACACCATTTACTTAGTTGTATCTCTAGAGCCACCCAATGTTTCTCCTTGAAATTGAAGGGGAGGTATATACGATCCACGTCATTCCAATCCTTCCCATAGAGTGCAGGCAGTTCCCCACACAGGTATCTCATCTTAGATCGATCAGCAACATAACTTTGCTTATTTGAAAACCATCTATTCATTTCCTTGTCCAACTTATGTTGAAAAAAGGTGTCCAATATTGCCACTGGTTTGTCATGCACACGACAGCCAAGATAATACATACATTCGTCCAAGTGCTACAAACCAAAAAAATATTATGTCATACCAGAAATTAAAGACTTGTTGCACGCCACGATAATTTATATAAATAATGAAAGATGCTTACCGGAGAACTCATCCACCCCATTGGTTGCAACAATTTATCAAAAAACTCCTTCTGTAGATGTTCTCCAATTAGAGAAATAATTTCATCACTACATCCTAAGATGGTTTAATTAACAACATCTCAAACACGCATTCATATCATCAAGACATGAGGGACAACTTCCTAACCTTTCCTTCGAGTCTAATCAACGGCATAATCCATTTGTGTCTGAAATACCTTTGGACATTGAAACCTTACATCGTTTGGGATTATCGGCTTCTCTGGACATTCCTTTCTTCCTGACAGGATGGTCTCTCAGTTCACCACTTGTATTAATTTTTTTTTGAACTGGTTTTTCTTGTTGAGACTCCAATTGATTCTTTCGTAGAGTCTCCTTCCACCCCAGCTTCTTTTGTTGCTATCGCTAGCGTCTGCAAATACGTTTTTTCATAAATAAGATGTTGGAAGATTTATTAAAGTATGTCGTCATCAACTATTGTTGATACCTCAACTCCTTTTGTCCTCCCTTTTTTAGTTCCCCCCCTCATTCTAAACTGCACCATCTTCATCATCCTTTTTCTTTTTTGAACGAGTCTTCCTTGCAAATACTTTTCCTTCTTTCTTATATGTTTCTTCTTTTGTCATCGTTTCTCCATATTTCCCCTTATCGTGTACTGTACCATCAACATCATCACTACAACGACATCGTCACTTTTATGAAGAAAAAAACACCTTAGCCCGCTAAAATGTACCAACAATAAAAATCTCTAGTAAAATTTTATATTAGTTGCTCATAATGCCCGAGTTGTCAGGCTTGTCCAATCAAATTGTGAGGCCTTGCTTTTATATTGATACGATGCCTTAATAAAAATAAAATTAAAATTTTTAATAGTATCAAACAATTTATGCATAACAAAATCAATCAATTCTATCGATATGGTTCGTCTGCATAGGGTCAATAAGGCCTCGTATGTTAGAGAGAGAGAGAGAGAGAGAGAGAGAGAGAGAGAGAGAGAGAGAGAGAGAGAGAGAGAGAGAGAGAGAGAGAGAGAGAGAGTATGTCATAGCTTGATAGATCAATCCATATCTATTATATATAAATTTTTTATATATTTTTTTATATACATATATGATTAGATTTTGCCACCATTTGAGCGATGTTAGAGGAGACCTTCATTCACACTATTGTGTTCTTCTTCGATTTAAAGGTACATTAATTATATTCACGGCTAATTACAATTCTCTTTCCCATTTTTTATGCTCTTTTGTTACACGCATCAATAATTAAGCCACTTGGGGTCTCTTTTGCACATTTTCAAATTCGATACACAATTTTAAGGCCCCAAGAACAACACAACCTCTTTCATTGTCGTACGTTTTAGTTCTTCATTTACACTTCTTTCCAATTAGGGATGTTCATCGGTTTCGGTTTTTTCGGTTTTGGACCGAACCGAAATCGAACCGATTTAATTCGGTTCGGTTTTCGGTTTTGAAAATATTACATTTCGGTTTTCGTTTCGGGTTCGGTTTTGTTCGGTTTAAACCGATTTAAAAAAAGATTTTTATCAATAGAAAAATAATATAAAAAAAAAATTGAACCGCTCGCTGAAGTGCTGACTGTTCATCGGTTTCGGTTTATTCGGTTTTTCGGTCTATTCGGTTTTCGGTTCACAATCGGTTCACATATTTTTCACTGTTCGGTTTTAACCGAAACCGAACCGAACCCGAACCGAACCTATTTTAATCGGTTCGGTTTTCGGTTCAGATTTTTCGTGATTTCGGTTTTGTTCGGTTCGGTTCTGGACCGATGAACACCCCTATTTCCAATGAAGCATCATAAATCATCAGTCTTTTTACTTTCTTTATGGGATTACACCTTGGCAGTGGCGGATCCAGGAATTTATCAAAGGGAGGGCGATTTTTCTTAGAGATTTTTTTTTCGCGCTTAATGGATCGACATTTATATTAATATCTTAAAACTACAAAAAATACGACATTCACCTCTTAAAATTTGACTAATTCATATAATACATATTTTATCTTTTTGCATTTTTTTATTATTAATAATAATGTAAGATTTTTTATTTTGTTTTTAATAAAAAAAATAAAACATGTAAGGAAAAATAAAAAAAATAAAAGAGAAATAAACATGTTTAATAAGCTTAAAGATTTTAATAAGGCTATTAAGACAATTTTTTAACAAAAATAGGAAGAAAAAAAAAAGTTGGAAGGGATTGAAGATTTGAACCCATGACCTATTGCTTTTCTTACACAAGTATCAAGACAGAAATCACTAGGCCAATGTATTTTTATTGTGATTTACTTATTATTTTATGTATATATAATAGAAATTGAAAATTCAAAGGGGGACTAAAACCAAATATTTAATATATTCTAAGGGGTTTGTCGAGAGGGGGGGAAGCGGGGGCTGTCGCCCCTTCAAGCCCCTAGATCCGCCCCTGCACCTTGGGACATATCCACATTATCTTTTTGAAGACAAAAAAAATGTAAATCAGACTTATAAATTGTTTCTTTTCAAAGCATAAACCGTTTGTGCAACACATTTCAGTTACAAAATGAACATGCAAAATAATATCATGAACTTTAAATTCATGAATCTAAACTAATGAAACCATCAACAACCAGGTTCAAAAAATATTAATTTAAAGAATCAACACCAAACTCTCCAGTTGAATTACTCGGTCCAATGGTCGATAAATGGTCTTTGTTGTCTTTGTAGAGTCCTGAATACTTATTCCATATTCAGAAGTCTTCTTCGTTTAAGCCCCATATTTAGATCAAGTACCGAGACACCATCAGAAGATTATCTTGATAGTCAATATTATTTTGCCTATTTTACATCAATTAGGATTATCTTGTTCACTCATATTGTAATCCTATATATATGACTATCTATACAAGGGTAATCCCAAGTGGGTTTTATTCCATTCTTACATGGTATCAGCAGCAAAAAGTTCCTAAACTCTTTCTCTTCTCCTTTCTCCTCTACGTATCTACTGCCCCTCCCCCTCTCTCCTTTTTTTTTCCACTCCCCTTTTCCAGCCATGTCTACTGAAAGTGGCCTTACCCCACCCAACGATGACCATGACGCCAACAATGGCCAAACACAAACCACACCCACAAACACCATCCATACCCCCACTGAAATCGCTGCTCAACAAGCACTTCACGTTGCTAGTATTAAGACTCATGTCCCTCTCCAGTTGGATTTTCAACTTTCCAACTACAATAAATGGCGAGAACTATTTCTCGTTACCGTCGGCAAATTCGGCCTCAAATCTCATGTCGACGGATCTCAAGTCCCCCCACCAACTGATGAACTTTGGCAAATCCTCGACTATACCGTCAAGTCGTGGATCTATGGTTCCATCACGAATGATATCCTTGAAATCGTGATGAAACAAAATGCTTCCGCTCAAGAACTATGGATGTCCATTGAAGATCTATTCCGGGATAACAAGAAGAGTCGTGCAATTCAACTCGAATCCGAGTTCCGTAGCCTCGTGCAAGGAAATCTGACAATCACTGAATATTGTCAAAAATTGAAGGCTCTCTCCGATAGCCTCATTGATGTTGACAACCCGATCTCTGACGAGACGCTGGTGTTACAAGCTATCTGAGGCCTCAACAACGACTTCTCCACCATGGCGGCTATTATACCAATGCAACGACCCTTCCCAACCTTCCAACAATGTCGTAGCATGTTGATTCTAGAGGAATCACGCCGGTCTCATCAACAGCAACCGGTGACCGCCCTCGTCACCACCATTCCACCACCGCCGGCCTCCTCTACTGATTCTAAGGCCTCGGCGGACAGACCAGCCCCTGCACCCAGCAACAACCATGGCTCGAACCCTCGCGGTGGTCGTGGTGGTCGACGGGGTCGTGGTCGAAACCGCGGTGGTGGCCGCTGGAACAAAAACTGGTCGCCATGGCCCCAGACGCAGCAGCCATGGAGCGGTTGGCAACCGAACTGGAACCCGGGCCTTCTTGGTCCACGCCCACAACAGCCTAATCGGGCTCTTTTTGTCGGTCAGCAACAGCAACCATCGACTCCAAATTGGGACCAAACGGCCTTCATACATGCCATGAACTCGTACCAAAATCAGAACGATGGATGGTATATGGATACCGGAGCCTCTTCACACATGACTTCTAATGCAGGTAACATGTCTCCTACTTTTAATTCGAGCATTAATTTAATTCCTAAAGTCATCGTCGGTAATAGTCATCACCTTCCTGTCACAAGCATGGGCCAAACCCACCTCCTCAAAAAGCCATCCCTAAAACTCAACAATGTTCTTGTCACTCCCGGTATCATCAAATCATTAATATCTGTCCGAAAATTCACTATTGATAATCTATGCTCGGTTGAATTTGACCCTATTGGTTTTTCTGTGAAGGACCTTCGAACACAGGAAGTGATCCACAGGTGCAATAGTCAGGGGGACCTCTACCCTTTCCTTCCCAAGTCGCGTCCTACAGCTCCTCAAATTGCCCTCTCCACAAGTCAAGCCTCCAGTTCAACATCAACGAACGAAGCACATTGAGATTGATCTGCATTTCGTTCGTGACAAAGTCACCTTGGGTACTGTTCGAGTCCTCCATGTGCCGTCTTCCAAGCAGTTTGCAGATGTTCTTACCAAAGGGTTACCCTCTCCATTGTTTCTAGATTTCAGACACAGTCTCAACGTCCGGGAACCTACCGCTTCGACTGCGGGCGGATGATAGTCAATATTATTTTGCCTATTTTACATCAATTAGGATTATCTTGTTCACACATATTGTAATCCTTTATATATGACTATCTATACAAGGGTAACCCCAAGTGGGTTTTATTCCATTCTTACAGATCTAATGAACATCAGACTGTTTTTTCAGTATTTTGATGAATTTATGGAACCAAATTACTGACGTTGTTTTCCGCAACTACTTCATTGTCATCCTCGTCTATTTGAATGCTCAAATTGGGTACTTCATTTATATCAAATGAAGGATCTTGATCCAAACGAACATTTATGTAGGATCGTGATTGTTAGTTTAGAACAAGGGAATTAAGAATACTGATATTCAGTCCCTTCGCAGCGGAAATAAATAATCAAATGTAAATGAACAAGTTTCTTATAGTGGAAACCTTTGATTGTCAACTAGCAATCTAGGATAAAAATCACTGGGTTCCTTTGCCTTACACACAGTTAGACAATCCTAGATAAACTTAACACAAAGTAGAATCAATCCAAGAAGCAGTCCTTAGCACTAAGAAACTTACAGTCACATGAACTAGCACACAGCTTTCAAGTTTCTTGACTGGTTCCTCTTGATCTTGGTTTGAGTTGATGATCTTGTTGAGAGTTCACACTTTGATGTTTGCTATGAAGTGTGATTCTTGTTGTAGTGTTTAAAGATAACAATGAAGTTTGTCTTCCTTATATAGTGTATTCTCGAGGTTAAGTCTTCTCTTGGTTCCCACAGAACAAGCTTAACCTAGGTTGTGTGATGGTCTTTAATTCAAGCTGACTTAATCATGTACCAACAACCTAGGCAAACTCAAAATACACATTGGTTGGTCAAAGGCTTCAGAAGAGTCTGTCATGTCGTTGTCAAACACCTTTTGTCTGAGGTTCAACAACCTAGACAACCTCAGAGTTTCCTTTGGATGGTGACAGACTTTAGAAGCTTTTTTCATGTCGTTTTCACCAACCTTTGTCTGAGGTTCAGCAACCTAGACAACTTCAGAGTTTCCTTTGGATGGTGACATGCTTTAGAGGCGTTTGTCATGTCGCTTTCACCGACCTTTGTCCGAGATTCAGTATTCACAGCTTTATCGGGAAAAGCAAAGTCACGTGTTGTACTTCTGGGTTTCTTTGGTTTGCTTGTTTGATTTCTTTATTTTGTTTGGCTTTTATGGTTTCAGTAACTGTCATGTGGTTCCTTTAAGTATATTTTTGAGATAAAACATTAGTATTAAAGTATTTGTCATCTTCAAAAGTAAAGAAACTGAAAAAAAAGAATTATCATGAGAACTGAGGTTCCTGAGTTCCATTTCCTAACAATTTAAATCAAAGTTTTTAAATGAAGTCATGGATAACACAAGCTGAGTGTTTGAACTCTTATCGATTAATCATTCTCAAAGGTTTATATATTGAGCATGAAGCGCTTTTAAATTTTCCAATTTGTCTCTAAATATTTTGCTCCAATTTTTTCTCAAAATTTGAATGTAGCTTACTAGAAAAAAATATACGGAGAAGATCAAGAAAAAATATTCATATGTAGAAGATGAATAAAAGACCCGACGACATATAAAGAGGGGATGCAACGATGAACTAACTTTGATTAACTATTTCATTACACATAGACAAACTAGAGTTAAATTTCAATTTCTAAGCTGTACTATTGATTGCATAATTAGGACATTCATATTTAGATCCCAAAATGAAATCTTGAACCCATTTTATAAATTTCTCTTTGCGTAATATCATCCAAGATCCTATATCAACTTTTACCATTCTATCAATATATTGTTTTAGGATATTCAACCAGTTTTTTAACATCTCTTCAGGTATTTGAATTAATATGTAGTGGACGTTTTTAATGGTATTTTAATTAAATTGCAAAAAGTATGTATTTTAAACAAAAAAAAACTATTCAAAAATACAATTTAATTTAAAGTGGGTCAACTTACTCAACTATATACAATATTGGTGTATATGGATAGATAGAAAAGAACCATGAATTTGATATTTTTTTACTTTTATAAATGCCAAAACGACATTTTAATATGAATTACGTACCTTTTTGAAGATCTCCTTTTTCCTGATTCTAGAGGCACTATGGGCTGAAGTATCCATGAAGTATCCAACCAATACTGATGATCTTATGTTACAAACAATTAAATAAGAGTATTTTGAACATTTTTTTCTCTTGATATGTGTAAAAAATCCTATAAAGTCAAATAAAAATTATCGGAGAGAGTAACTTTTAAAAATACTATTTTGTTAATCAAACTAGTCATTGAAATTAGTATTGTTTTAACAAAATACTTTATTTGTCAAAATTTTGCAACTTAGGTAATAAAAATGACATCTCAATCACAGGTTATAAGTTCGAATCACATCTCCAAAACAACGACATCGTCACTTTTATGAAGAAAAAAACACTTTAGCTCGCTAAAATGTACCAACAATAAAAATCTCTAGTGAAATTTTATATTAGTTGCTCATAATGCCCGAGTTGTCAGGCTCGTCCAATCAAATTGTGAGGCCTTGTTTTTATATTGATACGAGGCCTTAATAAAACAAAATTTTAATAGTATCGAACAATTTATGCATAAAAAAATCAATCAATTCTATCGATATATTAAAATTAATCATTTATTTAAATAACATGATATTAAATAATCAATCTGAAGAAAAAAAAGAATGTCTTAACAAGTGAGGTTGTGATGTAAAATATAATAAATTGGACAAACCTCGAAGCTTACAGGAAAAATAACCACAACTAAATTATATAAGCACAAATTAATTTAGTTTGTTTATTGTGAAAAATAATAATAGTATTTGAATATCAAGAATTGGAAAATATGAAAAAAAGAAAAATATTTTGTAATAAATAGTTGTCTAGATAAGCCCTCAAATTATTTTAAAATTTTTTATTAGGTGAATAATGGATAGGGCCTCAATTTTGTACTTGGATGGGATTTGTTAAAAAAAAATCTAATGTGTGTCTATGTACACACAATAAATCTTATGTGCACAAACTTGTGAGATATATTTTTTATATTAGCATTGTGATTGCTGATGTATTGCCAAAGATATGGGTCGTCTGCATAGGGTCAATAAGGAACCATATGTAGAACTATATGTAAAAGTTATTGAGTTTGACCTCCAACTTCCCAAGGATACTAGTGTTTTCATGTCTTAGCGCCTCGTAATCAAATTGAATATAATTATAAAATATAATATATGATATAACTATAGTATATAACTATAAAATATAATATAAGATATAAATATAGTATACAATATAAGATATAATCATAGTATATAACTATAGGTTTTTGGGTTTTTCAGTCTTTGTCATTACAATACGGTGTATGATATTTTTGGGTTTAGGTTTAGAGTTTAGGCCCTTTAGGGTACATGAATTATTTTAGATAAATAAAAGTATATTAAAACCTCATAATACAAATGAATTCATAGCCATGTAACCCTGGTTACTGAAAAACGTCTATTACTATAGTCAAATGCACACAAGTGTACAAATCTACTAGGTATTTGAATTTCCAAATCATATAAAATAGCAGGATAAATACAATGCGATGAGTATGTAGTAAATTTATTTTAAATATGATTTTTTCCTTTTATGGGCGCTACAAAACTTTTTTTTCCTGGGCGCTACTACTGAATCTAGCGGTAACTTTTTTGGACACAACTACGCAGCACCCAAGTGTTAAACCGCTTCAGATGAAGAACCAGTTCAATAATATCTTACAAAAATCATTTTTCAAAATAATTTTTTTTTACCAAGACCTTGAACGCCACTAGGTTGCGCACAAGGGGAAAAAAATTGACACAACCTTGTAGCGCCCAAAATGCAGTACGGGGCATAAAAAAACAGTGCAAAGATTAACCCCCTTTCTCTCATCTCTTGACACACAAATGTTAGAGCTCCAAGCCAAGATAAAAAATTTGATCAATGCATTATGATATCATAAAGGGACTAGATCCGTTTTTTTTCCGTTACCGTTTTCATAAGTTCAAACCAAACGAGCCTTGAAAGTGTGTTTGGACTAGATCCATTTTTTTTCCGTAACCGTTACCATAAGTTGAAACCAAACGAGCCCTAAGAGTGTGTTTGGTCACATGCTACAATACATTAAAATGCATCAGGACATGTATGTACCGGGCATAGATCACACATGTATGTACCGGGCATAGATCACGAAGGCCACTCAACTTGAACGAGGAACATTCACTTGTTCCAGCATGAATGAGTTGATATAGATATGAAACGAATTTACAGCATGTAACAAAAATGGTTTTGGTCGTCTCTCTTTCCTTTCGAATCCATACATGATTTAGAGGTGGAGAAACAACCGTGACAATGTCACGGAGGTATATGCTCACCCATTTTGTCAATCAATAAAATGATATACAGCTACAAAAGTCCTCCATAATTCCATTATTATACCCTATGGCTTCCAGGGTCGATCAATTTCTCTTCCTCGCCCATGTTTTCGACACCGGTGAGTTGAATACCTGGCTTGGAATTCATCTTGTTCCATTCATTCTCCACACGGAAGAAGATCCACTGGAACCGACGGAAAATCTCCAAGGCTGCAATTGCAAAGACAGTGAGATAATTGTGCCTCAGATGGGATGAAAGCTTGTATGTCCATGTGCACCGGAGAATCAAATTGCTTCCAATTACCCAGAAGTAAACCTGCAGCAGTGCCATACAATTGATGATCCAATTTGTTGCTTAAAAAGAAAAAACTACATAGGGAACTGGAACGGGGGCACACGAATTATACCCATTTCCTGCCATAAAAGATGTATGACACAACATGAGGCTTTGAGAACTTGAAAATTCTAGTGAAGCAGCTGCAGAAGAGAAGACATGCATCAGTAAGGTAGAAACTTCAAATCAAACAGTTTTACGTACAAATTATCAACCTAATTTCAAGTTTTACTACTACAAGTAGACTAATCAATACGTGAGTCGCTGAGACTGAGTCAACCCAATATTAGTCCTATCAGCCCGAGCAACCCTTGACCCAAGCTAAGTGTTCCCAAATTGGCCTGAATCCTAGATAACACTAAACTTGAAATGACCCTAATAAGAACCGTCAATATACAAATGATAGTGGTTGAGAAAGTTTCAACTGTAGGTCCCAAAACTATCGACTTGCAAATAACCCAACCCCAAACAGACTGTCCAACTTGATTGACAAGCTAACTACAAAGTTAATTCAACTTCTCCCAAATTAATATTCAATTTATATAACCCATATAAGGGGGGGGGGGGGGGGGGTTTCAAGCTAAATTATAATCGTACAGAGTTGAAAGAATAGTTTTTTCATACCTTATCTTATAATTATGTAATGCTCAAGTAAATCAAACATTGCCACATACCTCATGTCCCAATCTCGGGTCACATCCCAATAGAACGAGTACATTGAATTCACAACACTCGAGAAAAGCCACAAGGGACGATAAATATCATTCCACCTATCAGGGAAGACGTGGTATTTGAGGGCTGAAAGAAATATCACTGGCACCGCGGTAGAATATTTTAAAGCTGAAACATAAAAACTAAAATGGTCATATATGCATAGAAAATTACCATGTATGTTCAGATAAATGTCCAGCTGGGAATCAAAGATGGTGGACAGATCACTTGAAATATAAAAGGAGATGAAGAAGCAGAAGAAGAAGAAGAGCAGAAGTCATCTTGTCATTTTACCATTCAAAAGGCTTGATTTTTCTCTAGTATCCTTGTATACCCGAAGACATTGAAAAAGGCGAAAGAGGTAAGGCAAAACCAGAACAAGTGGAATGGCGACCGCATGACTACCACAGACAGAATCAGCTTCAAACCATGCTATAGTTGCAACCTGCAGTTATAATCATCTTTAACACTGTAAGACATAGTATGGTATAGGGAGACATCATAATTTTTTAGGTCTAGCAAGTAAGATTAGTGAGAGTTAGAAAACAGATACAAGAGTGTAATGAGAATGTAGTAAACTTTTAAATTTCCCTTTTTACTTTAGTGAAGGATTATAAAGATTTACTGTAAGAGGAAGGGTGAATACATTCCAATGAGAAGAAATAAGCAAGACTGAAGCACAACACATTTACGAAACCAATCTCATTAACTCCTCATCGGCATTACTAGTTACTAGAAAAAGTAGATCCAATTGACATGCTACCGTGCAGTATACTTCGAAATCGCCGAAAACAAGGAGGTAAAACAAGAAAAACATATCTTAAAGATAACTTTAGGAGATATACAGAAATCGCTAACTAAAACCTACCAATCCTAAGAACAACAAAAAAGGTTTAACCTAATACATAAAAAAAACTGCTAAACTCCCTCACTTGGATAAGCAAAGGTACAAGGAAACAAGGAGTAAATGAATAATACATAAAACATGATTAGCTTCATTTACTACTTTCATCTACTACTTATATCATGTTAGAGACAAACTGATGTATTATAATGAACTTATTGAAGTCAATGTATGGTGTAGAATCCAGAATAGAGAGGTTAGCCCAATAAAGAAAGTCGAGAATGATGCTATAGCATTGATGTTCTTTTGTAACGTCGCAAATAGAGGGAGCCACAAGTCCATTAATTTCGATAGCCACAAAGGATTAGTAAATAGAACATAAGAGAACACAAGTAAAGGGCACCAACCTGTCGATGGACCATACGGCATGCAGAACGTTCCAGATCTGAGAACACCTGTATATATTTGGAAAGGAATGAGGAAAAATTTATTAATCCTTTGCATCTCATCTTTCTCTCAACAAAGAGCTAAGCAGCTACTCCTAATAATCTATTTCTACAGGTTGGAACATATAAACAAATTTCACTAACAAAAAAGACATGAAGTACAGAGTACAGACATGTGTCAAAATAAATATAAAAATGATAGCTTGATGCTTCAACAGAAAGGTTGCGCACTACAAAAATTAAACGAGTCTGGTTAATTATACGACATAGATATGGCATGTAATAAAAGAAATGAGCACTGCCCTGGCAAATTGAAAGAGTCCAGTAAGAATCCAAATTGGTCAATAAAAAAAAAACGAGCACTGCCCTGGCAAATTCAGTACAAAGGCAGCTAAAATCCAAGTACAACTATTTTTTGCAGCCTATAGTCTTCAATTCCTTCATTACTTTGGGAACCCACAACTGTGACTATATATCTATGTTGCTTCTAGCAAGAATGACCTTTAAGTGACAGGACAACTCTTTTTTGTTTGAAAAATAGACAAGAACATCAAGAGGACGTCTCATACAGTGTTACAGCAAACTTGGGGCCTTCAAATATTCAAATCTCGGAGAATTGGTACAATAGAGGAAAAATTATCTATCTGAAATGCAACAGGACGTCTCGTACAGTCTTTCAGCAAAAGGTTCACCGGTGATCAATAGTGATTATGTCCCATTTGGTGTGTACAGAACTTGAGTAGTTTAGTAGCAATAAGGTATGGAGAGAGAGAAACTACAGCAATGTAGCAAGTACATAAAGTGGTATATACCTTTGCCATAGATGTTAGGATATCAGCCAAAAAGAAATCTGCAAAGGTTACAGCCTGTACCAAGAGAAAAATCCGTAACATTCATAAAATGTAGCAGCAACAAAAGGGACCAACTAAAGAGAAAGCAATATCAGAACTATTAGTCCCTCTGCATATGGCTGAGGTACAGAATAATATGCAAGTAGAAACCATAGACTCACTAGTGAGGATAGCTTCATGCTTCCTCGTTATATTCACTGGTGCATGGCCAGATAAGAAACAGACAGAAACTTTAGCTCTACAACTTGTTCATATAATAGTTAACAGTCATTTACTCAAAGAAATTAGGCAGACATGTAATCATTAGTATCTTTTTTTCTTTTTTTTTTGGAGGGGGAGAGGGGTGCGCTGCGGAAGACAACGTTACGACACAAGATATGAACATTCAGCTATGTTTAAACATAAGACATTGCACAGTTTAAGCTGCCACACAACAGAATCTCAAACAAGTGACAACAGTGAGGATACCATGGAGCTAATACGTACATCGAAACTTAATTGAAGAAGAAAGAAACTAAAAGGCAAGATATCTTAGTAACAGACTACACAGCAGAAGAAATCGCCTAACTAACTTGAAGTTTTATGATGATTCATCCAATGTATTAAGAGAATCACACGGATCATTCAGTTGAATAATGAATCAATTGTATAAAGCATATTCTTCATTTGGAATGAAAACAGAAAAAATATCACTTTCAAAGCTTTTCGGGAACAATAAAACAAAAGGAGAAAAAATTATTACGTACTAGATATTAACAAGAAATGTAATATGCTACTTGCCTGTAGTGGAAAAATTATTCTCCATAGAGTTTTCAGCAAGAAGTATCTTGATGATAAATAGAAAACATCAAACGGAAATATCAGAATCATAGCAGCGCCGATATATAGCAGCACCTGCATTTGAAGTTGTGTTAAAATAGAGATTGAAAGAAAAGTGAAGCAACTTATAACAGCATGATATCATTTCAAGTGGAGAGCACTATATGGGAAGTTTGTTGGAAGCTCATACAGCTGGCCATTTACAAGTTTAACTTCCTCACTTTTGCAAGTAACTTTTTAAAACAACCTTTCTCTTTTTTCCATAAAGCAAACAAAAACTAGAAAGATAAGAGGAAAGAGTCAGGCAATGGAAAGAGTCAGGCAATAAATGATGCCTACAGATTATGTAAATGACGGCCTAGAAAAAGCAAATGAAAATGAAAACCAAACAGATCACCCATCACCTGAGAAACAAAGAGATTTAACAAATTAAGATGCACAAGGATATCTTAGATTGGTGACTTCCCAGCTATGTACATGACAAAATTGACAAAAAATCTTAAAAGGAAATAATGGTACGATGATAGACAGAAAAGTTCACGTATAATATTTTGTCATACATACTGCTTATTACATTCTAAAGCTATATAGCAGATAGGTGGCATAGATTTTTATCAGTTTCTTCTTCTTCAGGACATAAAGCAGAGCTTTTCTAAAGGAAATCCACAGTAGATCGTTCACATTTTGCAATTAACAGAAACCCAGAAAAGAAGGTCAAGAAGGTAAATATGCTAGATATAAATGAAACTAACAAAACTATAAACATGACAACAAACAGTTATAGGGCAATGCAAGGCATGTGCCAAAGAGAGGAAGCATCTATTACACTGGTTGAGATGCTGCCAATGAAACTTCTCCGTGAGAATATAGATAAAGATAGGTTGTCATGCTAGTCGGTACAGTTATGGTCATCCACATGGCACACTGCAAACAACAGAAAGATCGTGAATTCTGCAAAAGCTCTAATATCATAATTATATAGTTGGTGACTTGGTGACAGATAAATTGTTTGGATTTAGCAGAAAAAGTAAAGATTGATTTATATTACGAAGCCCATAAATCAACAAGTTGGTGACTTGGTGACTCATATGGGGTTACTAGAAAAAAATTACACTAAAATTACAAACCCAGTCAATAACTACTTGCAGAAATTTATTTAAATTCTATATTCAATGAAAACTTTTGAATAAGAATTAAAACAGCTTGCTTTTGAGTAAGAATCTTGTAGCTTAGGCCCTTTCTAAGTGAAGAAACATCTACAGATTCCAACTCCTTGTCCCCCAAATCCAATCAAGCATAAGGCGACTTAAAACTTTTGTATTCCATGTTCGATATATCATATACAAATAAAAGCTATGATTTGTCATCATTCTAGTATGAAGAATGGACCAAATCAATAACATCTTAAACAAGCCAATCGGTAGAAGTCAACTGCCTGGATAATAACAAACAAAGTTACAAAACCAAGACCAATATATGCAGCTACAATGGAAGTTTTCTTTCCCTTTTTCGAACAAAGGATATTATAAAAGAAGTTACATAAACCCCAAAACAAATGACAATTCAATTTTCACGATGCACTTCTAGCACCAAATATACGGAGAATAATGCAGAAACAACATTACCTTCCATATATCTCTGTGAGTAAGATGGTTTTGATCAAGATCAAAGATCTTTGCATAGTTGACAGTAGACAATGAAAATACCCATAAATTTACCCCCCACAGCCAAACCACAAGAGTCTGCAATAAGAAAACAGGTGAGTTATGCACAGTTGCAAAGGGATAAAAATCAACAGTATGTGTGTACTAACCACAAGGAGAAGAGGATTATAGTACAGAAACGCCTCATACAGAAATAGGTCTCTCAGGTCTGCACTCATCCTCATTACAGAATCCCAGCCAATCTGTCAATTTCACACAGCAGATGTAGAGGAGACAGGAACAGAATCAGATTCAAAATAAAACATCAATAATGCAGGTTGCCAGATCAAGTAAAAGATAACTCAATTGGATTACCTTGCAACAGCATAAACCCCAGAGGAAAAAGAGTAGCACCTGCAGATCATTTAGAAATAGGGTCTTTCAAGTTGTATATTTAAAACAACAAAAGCAGCTTAAAAGTTAAGCAAAAATTAAAACCACAAACAATTGAAGGAAAAAGAATAATTTAATTATTCTCTATAAGAATGCCTTATTCATCAAGTTGTTTATGAGACTGAGCCCAAAATGACTATTTTTTTATATCACTTGTTTATTTGTTTATCTTTTTCATGGATTGATGCAAAAACAAGAAGATGAAAGACAAATATTGAACTAGATACTGATATCTCTAGAAAAATTACACATAAGTACATAACTTTGTCGAAGATCCAAAACCAAAGCTCTAATAGTCACGTCTGATTTATGCATATTTCACACCATTCATGAATCAAATCTGAAGCAAATTTATTTCAGAGTAGGAACCAGAAATCTAAAAGCACATACAATCAATACCCAAAAATAATCATGTGCGTTACACACAAGAATTTCAATTATATATTATCTAATTTGTTTATTTGAAGAACTTCATCTACCATTAAATTGGGAGGACTAAAACTACAACAAATAATTAAAATGGCTAGCACAGCAAAGCAAGAATATATGTTTCCTGGCAAAATATAGCATTAGAACTTTCTCAGAATTTCATATACAAGTTAGAAATAATTACAGTTTGAAAATATAGGGTCAGCAACTAAAAAGCACATCCGTCCAACTATTTATAGATACCATCATAACAAGAAGAAGAATGTAAACGGTGCCCTAGTTGGTCTTGCTGGCACAGCTAGTAAGAAAAGATTGTCAAGAAGTATTTTTGAATGTGCCTATATTCAACACTTTGTTTTTATCCTGCCAACCTTCAAAGAGTGTAAGCAATGTAAGACCTATCTTCATTAACCAGCCAGATAGTTCAAAAATACCAGAATGCCATACGAAAAAAAACAATAACCTTGAATCTCCACATGAAAGTGGGTGAAGGCATGATTGCTGTGTCACTCAATTGGGTAGCAACACCCTTCATCATTTCGTTACTCTCTGCTAAACGCAGAAGACCGTCAGCACTAATTCCAGTATCTCCTGAACATCACAGAATAAAAGTATAAGCAATATTAGATACTAACAGATCAGCTATCAGAGGATGGGGAAAAGGAAAGAAAATTAATTTGTTCACCAAATTCAGCAAAGATGGGTCTACTGCCAGACTTCCGCAAATGTGGACTGTTGTTGGTGGCATTCACAGGACTGGCAAACATAGATAAAAATAGCAGAGAGAAGAGTGCACAGCTAGCATAGGCCCAAATCCTACATAGAAGACAACAAGAAAAGATGTCAGAAGATGGCTCCCAAGAACATCCATAACCGAAGCTGTAAGCTTAAAGTAATTTTTTCACTATACAGGCAGCAAACCAAAATTGTTATTGCTGTTTCAATTAAGAGGCTGATGCATAATGCTTCGATCCAACAACTCTACTTACTCATATATAGAGCATGTCAGATTGGTTATCATGATTATAATCTAGCATAGAATTACAAGGAAAACAATAAACAAGGCCATGTCAGGGGCAACAGCTTTTACCAGAACAAACTGATCTACGTTATATCCTCTCCAGCATGCAATCCTATTTGCAGACCAAACAATCCTTTCTCATCGCTACTTTTCAACTATATTAAACAGCACGCGACAAGATAAAACCTCCGCATTCTTCCCTAAAAACAACACTCCTCTCCTCCTACAAGTTCTCATGCTTGCTACCACCACACCACCTTTCACATTATGGTCAAAATCGATTGCTTTGCTTTTGACATCCATTTAATTATCCATTGCAACACGAAATAACATCTTAGGATCACACCACTTGATTTGAGGAAGTACAGGTAAAACAAAGCCAGTAACAAATCAACAAAATCAAAACCTCGTTGATTCTTTCAGTTAATGAAATCTCGAAATTTCGACTGTCGTATCCCAAATTAGAAGAGAAATTACCTGCTCCGAGAAATTGATCAATATGAAATCCTTCTACGGCCAGATCTAGAGAGCGAATTGAACCTAGAACTGGGCCGAGATCCGAGAGAAAGATGAGGGAGGACCTAAAAGAGAGACAGAGGAGGGAAATGCAAGGAAAATTGGATTTGGAGGATTCCAAAAACGGGGCGTAGCTAGAGGACCTTTGTGTGAGGGCTAATTATCTTATTTCAACAATTTAATGCACCATTATTGTTCACAAAAGGAAATCATATGTTACCGTTGTATTGCATTTTCATACCCTTTTACCATCTATCTATTACTATATATTAAAGCTCTCCCCTTTTGAGCTCTTAGAACGCTTTAGGACCCACCATTATTACGTGTAATTTTCTTATTCGTTCTTTTATTATTTACATAATTTTAATTCACTTTATATACAAAAACCTATTAAATTATATAATTATCTTTATTAATCTTAACAAATTACAAAATACCAATTTCACGCCCACCATTCCTACGTGTCATTTTCTTATTCGCTCTTTTTATTTACATAATTTTAATTCACTTTATATACAAAAACTTAACAAATTATAAAATTATTTTTATAAATTTTAACAAATTACAAAATACCAATTCCTACATAACTCATACTTTATATTATATAACGTATAAAAAATATTCTAATGTAATATAATAGCTCATACTAATACTATATAATATACGTTTAGCTAATACCTATATTAGTATAGGTTTGAACTTATAATATTATTTTAATAATTATGAGACTCTGAATCATTTTCAACCCTCCAGAAGAGATGTTCGATCTCCACCCTTATGTATTACTATATATTAAAGCTCTCCCCTTTTGAGCTTTTTGAACGCTTCAACCATTCTTATGTGTAATTTCCTTATTTGTTCTTTTTATTTTTATTTTTAAATTTTTATTTCACTTTAAATAAAAATCTTTTATCAAATCAGAATTTAACCATATAGCTTAATATATGTATAGATTTTTTTATTTCACTTTAAAAAAAAAGATCTTTTATCAAATCAAAATTTATATAAAAATATATAGAAGTAGATACTTCCAAAGCCAACTAAACTTTAACCTAACAAATAACATATTAAACAAAATTTAACCATATATCTTAATATTATGATAATATATTAATCACTTCGAAATATACAACAAGCACATTACCTTATAATATACATATTATGTACAGATTTCTATTTGGATTTATAAAATAAAAAAAATGTTTCCAAGAATATAAACAATTTAACAATTGATTTGCCTTAGTGAATAATGGAATATAAGTAATAGCAATATAGTACTAAAGAAAAGGAACACTTACTTTTAGGGTGTTGCCTTCCTTTCTATGCCAATAATTCTCTTACCTTAAATATTAGTTAGATTTCTGCAAAACACACCAAAAACAATTAACATAAACGAAATTGTCGATGCATTAATAGAAAGTGAAAATTTTCCTAAACATGAAAGAAAACATTTAGCCCATGTGACTTTTACTTCCATCATTATATACTGCAGACAAATAAAAACTTGAAGAGTACGATTCAGAATTATGAGAATATGTCATTGAAGCAAAGGAAAAAATTATTTTACTTAAGTCTGCAGAACCCATATCAGACCTGAATGACAACTTCATTCACATGACAGGGAAAAAAAAATACAGAACTAACACCGCAGTAATTTAAACTTCTAATGAAGACTATCTAGTCAACATTCAAACCTGTAACACGATGGAAAACTATAATTTTAAGAAAACAACAATCTCTAAGTAGTCATTACCGAATCTGATTCTTGTTCCTTACTACTACTTTTTATGATCATCTAGACAACTAATATGGTGACCGTATTTCATCTTATCAGCATATCACTACTAAGAAAACCAATGGGGAAAAGAAGTTCACGGTAATACAAAAGTGGCAAAGATAAAAATGAAAACAGCAACAAACCTGTAAATGACACATCCACCATCTTTAGTAATCTTGCTCAAAGTCTCCAGAAAAAAAGCTGTAGTATTCAGTCTGGACAAGACCGGTCGTAACCGTACTGAGATCCCAGTCAAGCTGCACAGGATAAAATAGCATTAGCTATATACTACATTATCACAGTTTTAGCCACCGACATGCCAGAAAAAATCCCTCTAAATAATTTAATCACGCAAAACAACAAAGAACACACTTCTGAAGTTAGATAATAAAATTGAAAAATGCAGGGAATACACACTAGTGATAGCAACTTCTAATAACTCCAAAGCATGAGCACAAAAGCAAATCAAAATAGGTGAAAAATGCAGGGAATACACACCTTCACCGAAAGAAAAACAATACAGCAACTACGAGTCTACATTGCAAATTTATGAAACATATAACTATGGTTCTGTTGCATTAGGTACATATAGCATTCAAAAATATGATAAACAACATTAAATATAAGGATAAATTGTACAAATTTACCTATATAGGTCACTTCACTCAATGACAAAAAAAAATCACCTAGTCTTTCCATGACATGTATTCTAGCATAATAGCAGTAAGATTCAACAAAAAAAACATAAAGCACAATTAAATGGTGTTGAATATTAGGTGCACTGTAGGGTATCTTGATAAAGTTTGCACAATTTGCTTATGAAGTACAGAAGAGTCATCTTCCCCAAAGCCTCAATTATTTACCAGTACTTCACAACAACATCAATTAGCACCAAAAAGGGATAATTAAGTGTAGGACCTATAAGATTTTTTGTAGAAATATCGAGATTCATCATTGCTCGCTAGCACACAACAAAAAATCCATACATGGCTAGGGTTTATGACATCAGAACCTCATAATCCAACCAAAATCGAAGCTAGGGTTATGAAATCAGACCTCAGAATCGTCAAATCAGAATCTCAGAATCCGTCCAAACTCAATGTCAGGGTTCTTACAACTCAGAAATTTATCCAAACTCCAAGCTAGGGTTCATCAAAATCCAAAGAAACTCGAAGCTAGGGTTCTTACAGTTCATAAATTATTCAAAATCTAACCAAATCGAAGCGCAGAATCGAAGGAAAATCCAAGTGCGACTCGAAGGTGCTCTGGATCTAAATCGAACCCATGACAATTTCACATATTCGAAACCCACGTGTGACTCGAAGCCACGATAGTTTGGTTCAAGAAAAAGAACCAAAGTTGAACATCACAGATTGGAAGAACTTGACAAAATCCAAAAGCAAGAAAGTAGAAGAAGATTCCAACCACAAATCGTAGATAACGACGTAGAATCGAAGAGACGGACAACAAAAAAATTGGGAAGATGGCATACCTCAATTGGATCTGTGGGACGGGAGAGTTGAAACGATTTGAGAACCAAGATCGAACCAGAGCAAACGTAAAAGACTCGAAAGGTAAAAGAGAGGCGGCAAAGACGAGGAACGAAGGGCTGAGAAGCGAACCCCACTTCTGCGATGAATCTCTCTCTTTCTCAATCAAGTATGGGAAAGAGGGAGGAGCGCAAGAGAAGAAAAAACGCGTTGGGTGGCGGGGTATTTTTTTTAAAGGGGATAATGTAATTTTAGCAAAATCAAAAACAAAAATTGTGATGGAATTAAATTAATGTTATATTAAAATATTTTTTAGAAAAATAAAATTTTGGAAAATTTCTGTTGGTACCCCTGAGTTTAGGGTTATTCCTGTTGGTGTCCCATGATTAAGTTTTTTCCGGTTGGTGCCCCTAAGGTTTGGGTTTGTTCGCTTCGTAACCAAACATTTTCATGTTTGTACCATTTCGGTTCGAATTGATCAAATCGAAGCTCATCATTATGTTTATTGACCTCAACTTAATAGGATTCGACTCCTAAAACAATCAAATCCATACTCGAACCATTCTGATTTGAATTCTTAAGGTCGGAAACGGTTGTTGCTTCGGAATTCAAATCGACATGGTTCGGATATGAATTTGGATATTTTAGGAGTCAAATCTTAATAATTTGAGGGCGAGAAACACAATGGTGGAGTTGGATTTAATCAATTTGAACCGGAATGGTACAAACATGAAAAAGTTTGGTTACGAAGCAAACAAACCCAAACCTTAGGGGCACCAACCGGAAAAAACTTAATCGTGGGACACCAACAGAAATAATCCTAAACTCAGGGGTACCAACAGGAATTTCCCTAAAATTTTCGCTGAATCATTGAAAATAATATACTATGATATATAGGAATATATGTAGACTCATTTAGAAAATAGTTAATATATAAATATTATAATTATTATTAATCTAAAAATTTTGATAAAATTATTCTGGATTTACAAATTATTTATACATGGGATATAATAGATGGTCTTTAAAATAATTTAAACGAATTTCAAACAAATAATTAATGCGTGGTTTATACAAAAAAAAATATTAGATTAGTAATTATATATAATGAATAAGAAAGCCAAAAATATTCATAATATGTATAACACATGTTTGGATTATAGTAGAAAAAAATTTTAAGGGAAAAAAATTGACAAAATCGTGAACATGATTCTCTTTATGTTTTTTTTTTGGGTGGGTAAAAATTCGAGTAACCGATAAAGTCGGATTACTCGAGAGGCCGATAAATCGGCAACTGGAAAAACCAGTTAGTACAACATAGACAAGCAAACGAAAATACAACAAAGCAAAAGCGAGCTACAAGACGAGTGAGAGAAGTGAGTCCACCACCAAACGAGTCAAACAGAAAAACAATCTTGGAAAATGTTGAATGGACAACCATGATGTTGCCCTCACTCATGATGAGGGATCTTCAGGGTTCCTCTAAAGAGAACAGAATACACCCATATCTAGTGGGGTAACGGGGAAGGAATTAGTCTTTCTAGACATAGAAGCAAGCTTACTATATCAGACTGTATAGAAGACATGACTATGAACGGTATTTTCAAATTCTTTTCATTTTAAAAATTCAGAGCCCTTTTAAAGCATTTTCAAAAACGGGAAAAATGATTTATAAAATCCTCAACCCGTTTTAAAACATTTAGCTCTGATACCACAACTGTAACACCCCCAAATCTTAACCCATTTGGAAATGTATTACCGTCAGTGACCTCAGTGTTCCTTACCGAGATCATCCAAGGCTTTACCGTTTAAATACAATCATAAAGTACCATTGATGCATAATGATCAAAGTAATTAAATTAGAACATAACATTGTTCAATTGAAACATGAGTTACGGGATTACAACCCAATCCCGAATAGGCCAATCATAGAGTTTAAACAAAAACAGCGGAAGTCTTAGAAGACATAAATAGAGTACAGCGGAAGTCTTTATAAAATACATTGCCCAAAAGATCTCAACCTGATTAAAAGACATTATTAAAAACATCGAAAAATCACCGTCGCCTCCATAGTCCTTCTAGTCTTCTCAACTACGCTCTATCTGATGTGCCGAATCGAACGGATGACATCAGCCCACATGCGGAGAACAATGTTCGTGGATTAGTCTACTGAATAGACTAGCAAGGGTACAAAGCAGAAGGTTCGAAGTAGTTGTATTAGGTTAGACTCATCGTTTCTCGAATAATAACCGATAACGATAATCAACCTTCATACTTCTACTGAAATATCAACAATAGATATGCACCAGAGAAGACTCTGGAAGACTGAATCTTCACAGAGATCGACTCGAAAAGAGACTCCAAGGGAAATGAGTCTTAAGGAAATATGACAAGATCTGGAACGTTTTAAGAAACAGACATTAATGATTTAAAAGATGACTTAGATGTTTCGGTTCACAATCAACCTCACCGCTTACAGCGAATCCAGATTGAAAAGAGAACGTACTCTGATCAAAAGTCGAGACGAGTTTTCCTAGCTGCACTATTTACTTAGCTGCACTACTCGCCAAAGGTATATTAATCATGTGCACTCGGGCATTTTATCTTATTTAATTCCAAAAATGAGCATTACGTTATAAGCTTTTAAATCTCCACCCGAGAGATATCAGATCTCTCCGCAAGAGATATCAGACCTATCCACAAGAGATATAAAAAGGATGAACCTTGGAAGATTTGGCACTAGCGAAGTGCGCCAACCCCGAGTAAGGGTATGGTCATGACCAGAGAGAAAGTACTGGGAAAAATCCACCAAGTACCAGTTATAAAGAAACAGCTAAACCCCCACAAGGTACATAGCGTTCCTAACCACTAGGTCTAACTAAACAGTTTTAGCACAACAATAGTTCGGGATAAATCCACATAAATGCTCTCAAGGTGAACATAAATAATAGCGTTGTTCTAACAGATATACAACCTATTATAATATCATCTTTTAGTTTTTCAAAACAGTTTACAAAACCACTTTCAGACAAACATAATAATCATTCCAAATTAATTACTCAGATAAACTACTGATAATTAATGTAAATATGGAACGATGAGCAAGAGCGAACCGCCACTTGCCTTAATCCGCTGAATTGGAACAAGCCTAACGACGACGGGATTTCGGGCTCGACACGGGTATAGCTCCGACAGCACAACAACCTTCGAGTCGACCCATAAAGAAACCCTAAGTTAGATCCGACATAACAACAGTACGAATCTAAAGGAAGACGAAAGGATACGAAAGGAACGACGCTCGAACAACGACCACCCAGGGCCGAGGCCAAAAGAAGCCACGACCTTCTGGCGGCGGGCGCCGCGTTTATCACGGCGATCGCCGCCGAGAACACGGCGGTCACCGCGGTGAACCCAGAACAGAACGGCGAGGGCAGAAAACTCACCAAACACACGCGAAACGCTCCCATTTGGCCTTGCTTGGGTTCTAACCTTCAAAGGCAACCAAGAGGCTTCTCAAGGGCTATTGGAACACACCAACAACACCCCCGACGATCACCACTAAACTCCGGCGAAGCAAGCTTTTCCGGCGAGAAGAGATTTGAGAGATTTAGGCTGAGATTTGTGCCCAATCTGACCCAAAACCTCATCAATTTATAGCCAAAGCACAAGGGGACACCATGATGGTCTACAACGAGGCGGAGCAGGGCTAAATCGGCGCGTCAGAGGCTCGTCGGTGACTTCTGGGTTTTACCTGCTAGCTAGCTCGCGGCGGGCGCCGCCATTCACCCGGTCGCCGCCTCACAAAACCACTAAGGCGGGCAACTTACGGCGGTCTCCGCCCTTAATGCGGTGGTCGCCATTTTCTGGTCTTCGCGCCCAGCTAGAAGACGAGGGCACTGTTGCCTCGAGCCCTTCGCGGCGGTCGCCGCCTTAATTGCGGCGGTCGCCGCCACCGTGGCTTTGCCCTTCTCAGCTTTTGGACGATATTGACTTAACTCGGGATAAAAATAATCGTACACGAACGAGTATTAACATCCAAAGCACGTCGTCTGTATATTATTTCACTGAGAAAAAATATTATAGATAGAGAGAACATTACAGAATGTCTTAAACTCTCTGAATTAAATCCGACGTACAAAACGGGTACTCGGGAAAAATCCCGAAACTCCAAAAATAGCTTACAAAAATACGGGGTATCACATCTCCTCCCCCTTAAAAGAAGTTTCGACCCCGAAACTTAGGTCGAGAATAACTCGGGAAAATGCCTGAGCATATCTGACTCGGTTTCCCATGTTTCCCAAGTAACTTCTTCTGATCCGGACTTCGACCACAGAATTCGTACCAACGGTACGACCTTGTTGCGAAGCTGCTTCTCACGACGCTCCAGAATGCGCACCGGCATCTCTTCATAGGTACCATTCACCTGAATCTCGATGTCCTCATAGCTCAGCACATGAGACTCATCTGGTACGTACTTCCTGAGCAAAGAGACGTGGAACACATTATGCACTGGGTTTGCCGATGGTGACAATGTCAAACGGTATGCTAGAGATCCTACTCTAATCAGAATCTAGAATGGTCCCACGTAGCGAGGGTTAAGCTTCTCACGTTTACCAATCCTGAAAAAAAAACTCCCTTGGATGGCGATACTTTAACAAGTACCTTGCCACCAACCTTGAACTTGACACTTCTACGCTTCTTATCTGCGTACGACTTCTGTCGACTCTGGTCGGTCAACATCCTCTGTCTAATCAAAGCAATGTTCGAAGTTGTCCTTTTGACCAACTTTGGTCCAAGTAGAATCTTGTCGGCGTACTCAACCCAACAAATCGGAGATCTGCATCTGTGACCATATAAAGCTTCGAACTGAGTCATCTTGATCGTAGCATGCCAGCTATTATCGTACGTGAACTCGATCAGACTTAGACTGTCTTCCCAGCTATTATCGTACCTCAAGGGTCTGGATGGTCCTTTCAGACTGACCATCTGTCTGAGGATGAAATGTTGTACTGAACCTCAGCTCGGTTCCCATGGCCTTATAAAGCTCTTGCCAGAACCTTGACATGAATCGGCCATCTCGATCCGATATAATGGTCTTAGGAATGCCATATAAATGGACAATCTTCTAGAGGAAAACTTCTGCTGACCTCTGGGTCACCCAAGTAACCTCAGTTTCCAATGCAAACACTATTGCTGCTAGTTCCGGGTCATGTGTTGGTTAATTTTCTTCATAGGTTTTCAATTGTCTAGATGCGTACGCAAAAACCTTGCCCCTCTGCATCAAAGACACATCCCAACCCATTTCTCGAAGCATTACTATAGACCATATAACCATCATTCCTTCCGACAATGCCAAAACTGGTGCATAAGTCAGACACTGTTTCAACTTCTTGAAAACTAGTCTTGCACTTGTCATCCCATACAACTTCTTGTTGACCTTGCGGAACAGACTGGTCATAGGTGGAGTGATCTTAGAAAAATCCTTCCATGAACCGTCTATAATGTTCAGCAAGCTCTGGGAAACTGCGCACCTCGCTCACACCCTGAGGCCGCTTCCAAACAACTACTGATTCACTCTTCTGGGGAATAACCATAACCTCATTCTTATTGATCACATGGCCTAAGAAAGCCACTTCTAGATCCAACAATCGCACTTAGCCCACTTTGCGTATAGTCGACTTGGTCTAAGGATCGATAAAGCAATCCGCAGATGTTCCCTGTGAGCTTCCTTGCTCGGGAAAATATCAAAATGCCATTGATGAAGACCACTATGAACTTATTCAAGTACTGGTCTAAAACATCGATGCACTAGGTTCATGAAAACTGTTGGAGCATTCGAAGCCCAGATGGCATGACTACAAACTCGTAGTGACCATCTCTCGTCCGAACGCAATCCTCGGAATATCATCCTCACGAATCCTGAGCTGATAAAAAACCAGATCTCCGGTCGATCTTGGAGAAAACTTTTGCTCCCTGTAGTTGATCCAACAAATCATCACTCCTTGGCAACAGATACTTGCTCTTGATCGCAACTTTATTCAACTCTCGAAAGTCAAAACAAAGTCGAAACGGTCCATCTTTCTTTTTGACAAATAAAACTAGGACACTCCTACTTAAGGTGATGCACTCAGCTTTATATAACTTTTGTCAATAAGATCCTTGAGTTGCTTCTTCAACTCTTGCATCTCAACAGGAGCCATCCGGTACGGTGCCTCAGAGATCGGCGTGGTACTCGGCTCGAGATCAACGACAAACTCCACGACACGATCCGAGGTATCTAGGAATATCTTCTGGAAAGACACCCGGAAATCCTCTAACCACAGGAATATCAAAAACTGAAGTCAATCACTGCCTTATGACGTTTCCGTAAATCCATACCGAGAATAATTATCGTATGGGACCATGGTTATTTAGGTCAAATCGCTTTGAATTTCTTACCCTTGATGGTAATCGACAATCCCGACAGACGATTTGTTCTAACCAAATATTTCATATTAATAATATTTATAACCAAAGGTTCACAAACTTAGCCGCATACAGAACTTAACTTACAACCATCCAAAATGAAAGACTGGGTAGCACCCACATCAACAACACACCAACAAAAGTAGAATGCAGATACAAAGTACTCTAAGCATTTGGAGCATAGGGTCCTTCCGCCTCACGCATCTCGTAAAGGCGTTGACTCTGACTTCCAGAAGCCACTGGGGCTTTCCCCTTATTCTGCGCAATTGTCTGCATTGAAGGGCTAGGAGCTTCCACTGGACTGAACTTGGGTCGGTTGTTCTGATTAACAGACCCTTGCCGTGACTCAGCTCCTTTCCCATTCCTCCGCTGACAGAATGCCTGCATATGATCCTCCTTTCCGCAGCCAAAGCATGTCTTTTTGTCCTTCAGACATTCATTGCTCTTGTGCCCGTGCGTACCGCAGTTGTAGCACTGGATCAGATTATTGCCCTGACCCGAACGTTGCGTAGACCCATCGTGAGTCATACTCGTTCTTGCTCGGCCAGATTTGGCAAAATCAGATGGTGGCGCGGGACGTTTAAACCTACCTGCCTGCGGCTGGTTCTGCACTTGTCTCTGGCTGTTACGCTTCTTCTTTGACTCCTCCAGAGTCACTTCCAATTTGTAGGTTGCATCCACGTACTGCTCCAGGGTAGAGCAACCGTGACACACCATCCATGGCTTAATATCTGGATTCATCCATTCGTGGAAATACCAGATCTTCTGTGCCTCGCTAGAAATCTCAGGTTCAGCGTACTGCAGCAAATGATTGAACTTGGTCGCAAGCTCAATCACCTTCAAACCATCTGTCTGCGGATATAAAAACTCCTTGTGCTTCTCTTCCCTCATAGCTCGGAAAAAGAAACGATCAATCATTTTTTACTTGAACATCGACCAGTTCAAACAGGGCTATCAGCTAAGCTGGTGCTTTCCCACCATTCACTGGCTTCTTCCTTTAACTGAAGAGAAGCTATATGCACTTTCTCAGCTTCAGTGCATTCAACATTGCGGAATAACCGCTCTTTGTGGGAAAACCAATGAGCCACCTTGACTAGCTCTCCTTTTTCATCAAAGCTGACATGCCACATAGAGTTAATAGCCTTCAGTGCTCGGCCATACTCCCCTCTATTCCTGATCACACCTTTCTGCAGTACATAATTCTCTTGTTCCTCAAACCTAGGAACTTCTGGAGGTACTGGCACACCTTGTGCCTGAGGCACATTCGGGCGTAGCGCGTCTGTGATCGCTTGCATGACAATTCCTCGAATTTCTGCAACGACCGCTACATCAAATATCCTTGGAGCATCGCTCCGAGCTGGGCCATTGCCTCCAGGATTATTGTTGAAGACAGACTCACGCTCTCCTGATGGGTCTGCATCAATCCTCGGGTTTGGTCTAGGGTAATGGCTCGGCCCAACACCAACACGGATAGTGTTCCTCGTGTTCACCATCTGTTTACCGATCAAATTCCAAGGATTTTATCACATTAATATCATTCTGATATACTTATCGTAATAAAATCAACTTAGAATAGATCAACTTGGTAATTTTTATTGATGAACTCAAACCGAGAAACTAGGTTCTACAACCTCAACTCACAACGAGCGAACTGGGAATCAAGCCTAACTGGAGATGGCGAAACCACCTCGGCTTCTCCCGGGTTCCTCTGAAGAGAACAGAATGCACCCATATCTAGTGGGGCAACGGGGAATGAATTAGTCTTTCTAGACATAGAAGCAAGCTTACTATATCAGACTGTATAGAAGACATGACTATGAACGGTGTTTTCAAATTCTTTTCATTTTGAAAATTCAGAGCCCTTTTAAAGCATTTTCAAAAACGGGAAAAATGATTTATAAAATCCTCAACCCGTTTTAAAACCTTTGGCTCTGATACCACAACTGTAACACCCCCAAATCTTAACCCATTTGGAAAAGTATTACCGCCAATGACCTCAGTGTTCCTTACCGAGATCACCCAAGGCTTTACCGTTTAAATACAATCATAAAGTACCATTGATGCATAATGATCAAAGTAATTAAATTAGAACATAACATTGTTCAATTGAAACATGAGTTACGGGATTACAACCCAATCCCGAATAGGCCAATCACAGAGTTTAAACAAAAATAGCGGAAGTCTTAGAAGACATAAATAGAGTACAGCGGAAGTCTTTATAAAATACATTGCCCAAAAGATCTCAACCTGATTAAAAGACATTATTAAAAACATCGAAAAACCACTGTCGCCTCCATAGTCCTTCTAGTCTTCTCAACTACGCTCTATCTGATGTGCCGAATCGAACGGATGACATCAGCCCACATGCGGAAAACAATGTTCGTGGGTTAGTCTACTAAATAGACTAGCAAGGGTACAAAGCAGAAGGTTCGAAGTAGTTGTATTAGGTTAGACTCATCGTTTCTCGAATAATAACCGATAACGATAATCAACCTTCATACTTTTACTGAAATATCAACAATAGATATGCACTAGAGAAGTCTCTGGAAGACTGAATCTTCACAGAGATCGACTCGAAAAGAGACTCCAAGAGAAATGAGTCTTAAGGAAATATTACAAGATCTGAAACGTTTTAAGAAACAGACATTAATGATTTAAAAGCTGACTTAGTTGTTTCGGTTCACAACCAACCTCACCGCTTACAGCGAATCCAGATTGGAAAGAGAACGTACTCTGATCAAAAGTCGAGACGAGCTTTCCTAGCTGCACTATTTACTTAGTTGCACTACTCGCCAAAGGTATATTAATCATGTGCACTCGGGCACTTTATCTTATTTAATTCCAAAAACGAGCATTACATTATAAGCTTTTAAATCTCCACCCGAGAGATATCGGATCTCCCCGCAAGAGATATCAGACCTCCCCACAAGAGATATAGAAAGGATGAACCTTGGAAGATTTGGCACTAGCGAAGTGCGCCAACCCCGAGTAAGGGTATGGTCATGACCAGAGAGAAAGTATTGGGGAAAATCCACCAAGTACCAGTTATAAAGAAACAGCTAAACCCCCACAAGGTACATAGCATTCCTAACCACTAGTGCTAACTAAACAGTTCTAGCACAACAATAGTTCAAGATAAATCCACATAAATGCTCTCAAGGCGAACATAAATAATAGCGTTGTTCTAACAGATATACAACCTATTATAATATCATCTTTTAGTTTTCCAAAATAGTTTACAAAACCACTTCCAGACAAACATAATAATCATTCCAAATTAATTACTCAGATAAACTACTGATAATTAATGTAAATATGGAACGATGAGCAAGAGCGAACCGCCACTTGCCTTAATCCGCTGAATTGGAACAAGCCTAACGACGACAGGATTCCGGGCTCGACACGGGTATAGCTCCGACAGCACAACAACCTTCGAGTCGACCCATAAAGAAACCCTAAGTTAGATCCGACATAACAACAGTACGAATCTAAAGGAAGACGAAAGGATACGAAAGGAACGACGCCCGAACAACGACCACCCAGGGCTGAGGCCAAAAGAAGCCACGACCTTCTGGCGGCAGTCGCCGGGTTCATCACGGCGAGCGCCGCGTTTATCACGGCGGTTGCCACCGAGAACACGGCGGTCGCCGCGGTGAACCCAGAATAGAACAGTGAGGGCAGAAAACTCACCAAACACACGCGAAACGCTCCCCTTTGGCCTTGCTTGGGTTCTGACCTTCAAAGGCAACCAAGAGGCTTCTCAAGGGCTACTGGAACACACCAACAACACCCCCGGCGATCACCACTAAACTCCGGCGAAGCAAGCTTTTCCGGCGAGAAGAGATTTGAGAGATTTAGGCTGAGATTTGTGCCCAATCTGACCCAAAACCTCATCAATTTATAGCCAAAGCACAAGGGGACACCATGATGGTCTACAACGAGGCGGAGCAGGGCTAAATCGGCGCGTCAGAGGCTCGCCAGTGACTTCTAGGTTTTACCCGCTAACTAGCTCGCGACGGGCGCCGCCATTCACCCGGTCGCCGCCTCACAAAACCACTACGGCGGGCAACTTACGGCGGTCGCCGCCCTTAATGCGGTGGTCGCTGTTTTCTGGTCTTCGCGTCCAGCTAGAAGACGAGGGCACTGTTGCCTCGAGCCCTTCACGGCGGCCACCGCCTTAATTGCGGCGGTCGCCGCCACCGTGGCTTTGCCCTTCTCAGCTTTTGGACGATATCGACTTAACTCGGGATAAAAATAATCGTACACAAACGAGTATTAACATCCAAAGCATGTCATCTGTATATTATTTCACTGAGAAAAAATATTATAGATAGAGAGAACATTACAGGATATCTTAAATTCTCTGAATTAAATCCGACGTACAAAACGGGTACTCGGGAAAAATCCTAAAACTCCAAAAATAGCTTACAAAAATACGGGGTATCACAAATTTATTTTAAGTAGGGGAGTGAGTACTTGTATGTCTTTCTACTTGTATGTATCCTATATCCTTGTGTGTATTGTTATTGCTTTGTTGGTGGTAAAGTATCCCGGTCTGGTACCGCGTGACAGGCGTGACTGGCGTATTTTATCATTGGCATAGTAATAAGTCTATCGACAACTGTGAGAATCGGTAGTACTTAAGATCAGGGTGGGAACAACCATAAGAATAGTTAAAGAACTTGGATTTAATAGATTTCAGTGATCGACTTATATCTCTGTATTGTGGATCTCGTTCTAGTAGAACTACTTTTCCCATTCATATTTTCTCATCAACTACATTTGTTTGCTTTGCTCTGCTTGATAACCAAAACCCCCCTTTTCTGTTACTTTGCATGCTTATAGACACATAGATTGATTACTTTCTCCATGTGGATTCGACCATTGCTTGCCTCTACTACTTGTTTAGGTTTGTTAGGATTATTTTATTTGTTTAGGTGTCACGACGACAACGCCTATCAAATTGGCGCCGTTGCCGGGGAGGCAAGATTTGATTTTTCCGTGTGTTTGTTTATGTGTGTGTTACCTTGGTGTGGACCTATCTTACGGTCCACACCCGTGCTACTATTTTTTGTTTTTCTCTTTTGCTTTTGATACAGATATGGATTTCTGGGGAGAACCGCACGAAAGACCAGGTCCCCACTCATTTTCACCAGAAAGGGGACACTACCCGACAGCTAATGCCTACAGAATCTGTCGCGATGCGCTGCACACCACTGACGACTGTCCAGGACTTCCCGCATTAAGAGTAGCAGTAAAAGCACGTCGAGATGCAAACTCGTTGGGATTGAGGCAGGAGCCATATCCGGACACTTACAGCTCAGGGTGGAGGGAGCACTATAACCCAGTTCCATATGGAAATCAACCACAGTGCTCGCCTGCACCCAATGCTGATGTACTCAGGACCCTGATGCAAAGTATAGCAACTGTGGCCCAGAACGTGATCTCAATGCATACAACCATGGCCCAGGACGTGTCCTCACTGAAAACAACCATGGCTGAGACCGTGTCATCAATGCAAACAACCATGGCCCAGACCTTGTCCTCAATGAGAACAACCATGGCTGAGAACGTGTCCACACTGCAAATAACCATGGCTCAGAATGACTACCAACAACAAGAGGCGATTTCCAATCTCCAAAGCCAGGTTAACCAACTGAGTCAAGCATTGATTGAGTTGAAGTCTGCTGAAAAGGAGAGCGACCGTGAGATGGAGAACATCGTCCACCGCCCCGCGTCACCTCTCACCGCGACCCGACGTGAAGTCCCAGTTATCTCACCGCCCCGCGGCGAGGCTGACCGCGACCCAGCGGCGTGCCTCAGTATCTCCACCGCGACCTCACCGCCCCGCGACAATGACTACCGCCCCGCGGTGGATGGAGTGCCTCCTAGTGATTTACCACCGCGACCCGATATCCAAAATTTCAGATATGCTGGTGAGGTTTGGGTAGATCCTTACGGGATTGCACGGCAGGTGCTTTCTGAAGAGGAGTACTTTTTGAGATATGAGGAGGATTGGAGCGACGATGAGGAGGAGTGCCATGTTCACGAAAATACTCCAGAGATAATCGCCCCGGCAGTCCCCAATCCTCTGGAGGCTGCCTATGATGAGTTTATGCATCTCAACTCCTTCCCGCTTATCTCGCCGCAACCCGATATACCATTCCATGCGGCTCTTAAGGACACCCAAAAGGTGGAGAGCGACAAAGGCTTATTTGACACCTTCAGCGGCTGCAAGGCAACCATCCCTTTGGTCCATCTGGCGGACAGCACCCCTCGCTGCAAGGAAATATTAAAGGTGCTGGGCATAATCAAGAAGAAGCCGAAGGGGAAGCACAAAAAGGAGAACTTGACTCAAGTAGTGAATTCTTACATGCTGGATACGGGGCATGACATACATGCAGCCCCTGAGATGTTGGGTAGACAATTTTTCAAGATGGCAAGTGCATTCATGGATACGACAAGTGATCCAGCCATCAACAATTGCACAAGATTGGGGGTCGCGCTCAACCGAGAGTATACAAAGAGGTATCCCCCAGATCCAAACCCCATGAGTTTGGTTGTTGTGAGCAACCCGAGTTGAGAAGAATGAGCAGGATGTCAAGCCATGACAATAACTAAGACGCTATTTGAGAGGCAACCCGAGGTATGTTTTTCTTTTCTTGTTTTTCATTATTCGTTTTGTATTTTTTTAGTGTGTTTTTGCTTTGTTTCGTTCGCCTGTTACTAACATTTCCGGTACGAAAGAAAATGGAGAGAATGGTGTTCTCAGCTATCCCACCGCCCCGCGGCGACCCTCACCGCCCCGCGGTGGATTTCTGGTATATTTTCTCTCTCCGAAGAAAAAAAAAATAAAAAAAAATAAAGGGCCCCGAAAAAACCTTAAACGGGAAATAAAAATTTCAAAAAAATAAGAAAAAGAAAAAAGAGTTCTACCGAGGCCAGCTGTCCAGAGTTCCCCATGGAGATGGTGCGCATCATGTCGTCAAGGAAGAGACATTCGCCCCACATTTTTATTTGGCAACGATGATGGCCCTATATTCGACAGCTGAGAAGGAGGAACACTAGAGCCCCCAACATGATTACATCTGGGCTCCACCATGTGTTCCTAAAAGGCCGTGCAATCCTACTATCATTGTTTTACCACTATTCACCAAAGTGGTTTCCTATGGTTGCACGGTAATGAAGACGATAGAGTTGATGAAGACACCCGCCCAACACCAGAGACCTGGGCGTATACTGAGCAGACCGCCAGCGACACCTACAGTGTCCAAGCAGCTTGGCAACGTTTGTGAGTTATTTTTTGCTTTTCCCTCTGCTTCTATTCTTTTGTCTTTCATTACATTGAGGACAATGCAATGTTTAAGCATGGGAGAGAGTTCTATACTTGCTACGTTGTTGAGGAGAAAAAAGAATAAAAATGAAAAAGCCAAAAATTGAAAAAAGGCATACATATAAAATCCTGAGATAGGTCAAAAATCTGAAAGGGCGGCCTAGGTAATAAGTAGGTGGCTTGGACCAGCATTAGGCTGGGGTAATATGTGGTCAAGAGTGATGTGAGCTTATGTGAGTACATCTATTGGAAAATGAAATGAGTGGCTTGGTGAAAACCCAAAAGGGCGCCTTGGCAAAATGAGCGAAAAAGAAGAAGAGTGATTTTAGGATTTCTCATTATTCTTGGCGAGACGTCATAAGAAGAGGAGTCAAAGAAGGATTGTCGGGTAGGTCACTCTGGGAGGCATAAGAAGATAGATGGGAGATAGGATTAGATTTTGTTTCACTCTATGGTATTTGGAATAAGCTTGGGGGAAGTACTCTGCTTTCCTTTTAGCTTGGATGTGTGGGTGTTGAGATTTATTGAGTTGTGTTGTATTGTGTTGTTGTGCTGTGCGTGTTACTTTGATACTCTGGAGCTGATTGTTGAGTTTTTGTAGTCACTGGTATCATGTTTGCTCACACTTCCTGAGACCTTGGTGTTTGATGATTGGAGTATGATTGGTTTTGATTTACTCGGGACGAATAAAGGTCTAAGTGTGGGGATATTTGATAGGTGTCATTTCATGCACCTTAACTAGTGATTATTGACATATTTTAGATGGAGTTTTGGAGTAGATTTAGGCTAAGTCTGTAATCCAGAAGAGTAGTTGAGAAGTGAAGAAATCCAAAGTTTTACAGCTTAGATGGAGATGATGAGGATCTGCTGGAATTTATTAGAGAAGACTACCAACACTTGGTAGTAAAGAAGAGCAGAAGAGGCGCTGAAGAGAGAAGAAATTGGCGCCCCGCGCCAGAGCCACCGTGACCCGGCGATGGGTCTCAGAGAAGGATGCCGCCCCGCGGTAGAAATCACCGCCCCGCGGTGGGAGCTGGCGCCTCGCGGCCAACATTAAGCGAACAACTAATTAATTAAAAGCGTCGCGCGGGCTGATGCTGGGAATTGGAAGGAGGTGGGCCACGATTGGAGGAAGAAAGGCCCAAATGAAATAAAGGCCCACGTGAAGAGCCCACGCGTGAAGAGAAGCGGGAGAAGCAGCGCGCATGTGAAGATGCTGAAGCGGGGTGATGATGCGGGCCATGACGTCAGCAAGAGAGAACTTCCTGCTGGAGTGGGCCGTTGCTAGTTGGGCCAAAGACGCTGCTGAATTGTTGTTGGGCCAAGCACGAGAAGGTGGGCCGTGGCTGCCGATTGAATGGAGACACCGAGGATGAGCTTGCACGAGGAGAAGCACGGGATTAATTCCCAAATTTGGATTATTTATTTTACTATTACTTTATTATTATTTTATTTCCTTGTAAGATTGGGTTTGTGATCTTGGGCTTTAGGTTAACTCTATTTAATCTAATGCCCACAGCCTCCAGCCACAATTAGATTAGATTTCAGTTTTTAAGTTCCGAAGTTTTACAAGTTCGTCTGTCTCCTGGGTTTCCAACCCATGGAGAACTAAACACCTTTGTTCTGCTAGACGTTTGAAGCAATACAGTTGATTATGTTGTGAGATTTCTATTCCTTGTTCTTATTCTTATGTATGTTGGATTGATTCTCTTGGTTAAATTGTCTATTGATTTATGTTGGTTTATCTAGAGTTGCTAACTAGGTTTATCGATATCTATCATATTGCTAGGATTGCATATAGGGGTTCCGAGTGCATATCTAGTGGTAAACACAATCGTGCGTATAGGGGTTCCGAGCGTACAATTGTGAGTGAGAATCATTGCATGTTAAGTAGGGGAGTGAGTACTTATACGTCTTTCTACTTACATGTATCCTATATCCTTGTGTGTATTGCTATTGCTTTGTTGGTGGTAAAGTATCCCGGTCTGGTACCGCGTGACAGGCGTGACTGGCGTATTTTATCATTGGCATAGTAATAAGTCTATCGACAACTGTGAGAATCGGTAGTACTTAAGATCAGGATGAGAACAACCATAAAAATAGTTAAAGAACTTGGATTTAATAGATTTCAGTGATCGACTTATATCTCTGTATTGTGGATCTCGTTCTAGTAGAACTACTTTCCCCATTCATATTTTCTCATCAACTATACTTGTTTGCTTTGCTCTGCTTGATAACCAACCCCCCCCCCCCCCCCCTTTCCTGTTACTTTGCATGCTTATAGACACATAGATTGATTACTTCCTCCCTATGGATTCGACCCTTGCTTGCCTCTACTACTTGTTTAGGTTTGTTAGGATTATTTTATTTGTTTAGGTGTCACGACAACAACGCCTATCAATACGTTTATATTAAATTCGTCTAATCTCATTCTCTTGATTGATTAGTTGATTCAGATTAATTAGATACTACTAATCTTATTGTTGTCTAGTTGCTCCCTCTATAAGCGATTCAGGTCGGTTCGATCTTTTTCGCCCAAAACACGCATTATGCGGTGAGGTTGGTAGTGGGCCCAAATAGTCAAGTCGCTTTTAAACTCTTGTGTGAACTTATAATGTTCCCAAACATTGTCATACTTCCGATAAGATTCAATTCGTTGGAGTCTTCTCTTGGTTTATTTCAGTAAGACTCAATCTTTCAGAGTCTTCTCTTGATCATTTTGCTTGATGTGTTTCTGTAGAAGTATTGAGGTTTACTATTGTCATCGGCTTTCATTCGAGAAGCGATGGGTTTAACCTAATACGACTATTTAGAACCTTTCTGTTTTACCCTTGCATAGTCTTTCATTAGACTAACCAACCAGCTAATTTCCACCGCATGGTTTGCTGGTGTCATCCGTCTCATACGGCACATCAGATAAACTGCCGATCTATGAAGGCTAGAAACGACGATGAAGGCAGATGGACTTTTGAGGAGTTTATCAAGGTTGAGATCCTTGGCGGGTGATCATTGCGATCAAGACCCTTGTGTATTTATTTAAAAGACTTCCTCTGTATCAAACATGTTTTGTATTAAATATGTTTTGCTCTGTATTTCGGTCGTATTCGGATTATGGATACAATTCTGAGACCTTGTTATAACATTTCATTTTATGAATGTTGATTTATGTTTTGTATAAACTGGTTAAAGCCTGGAGTGGCTTCAGATGTGAAAATATGAGGTGACCGACGGTAATGCTTTCAAGGATATATATTTGGGGGTGTTACAGATCTGGTATCAGAGCCGAAGTTTTTAAAACCCAACCCGAAAATGAGAAATTGTTTTTTTTTTAAAATGTTTTACCTGGAACAAAATTTTATAAACCATTTACTCGTTTGAAACTGAGAAATGTGTTTGAAGGCTCTGAATTTCCAAATAAAATTTCTGCCATACTAGTCGTGCCTTCTTTAGTCTGATATGGAAGCAAACTTCCCGAAGAAGACCCGGAAGAAGATCAGGAAGAGGATCCTGAATAAGATCCAGAGGAGGATCCGGAAGAGGATCCCAAGGAGGACCTCGAGGATCAAGGTTATGACTCCAATGGCCTAGGACACTTGCTGGTGGGCAGTGAGGACCCGGGAATGGAGTTTATCTATCCGAGTCCGGTGTCGCCACCTGAGCGGGAGTACTCACCATTGACTTCGGCCGATTGTGAGGCACTTTATGTTGAGGTTGGCATCAGAAGGAGGAGTGGTCCACAAGATGTATCTGAGGACTCACAGCCTATTCCTATTCAGAGAAGATTGATGTTGAGTCCTGACTCATGAGAGGCACTTCGCCAGAGTCATATGATTTCCCCTGAAGAGCGCCGCCAGATGGATGAGGCGGTTGAGCATGCTCGAAGGAGGATAAGGCCAAGGACACCAGGATCGAGAAATGAGCCATGTGCTCCAGGGCCGAGCCGGGTGAGAAGTCCATCGCCAGACTCAGATGGTAAACCCCGTTCGAAAAAGCCTTGTATGGAAAGTTTGCCTTATAGGAAACGTTTCAGGATGCCTTGATAAGGGCCAATGTTGACATTAGCAATTCCTTTGTAGTATTTTAGTGTTCGCTTTGATAGAACTATAATCTCTGAACAATTTTGTCTTGTTGCTCGGGAGATTCCCTTGTAGCAAATTTGACAGGGCCGGAAATCGGTGTCGTTTTTCTGTCAAAGAAATCCTAATTCACCTACTACAGAGTATAGCAAGCAAGTCAGGGTCGATCCCACAGGGAGTCGGTTATCTGTATGCAATTGACTTGTGACTGACAAGTAACAAGGGGCTACATGTTTATCATGCCCCGTATCCAACATATAAAAATCCGTCATTTGTGTCAAGGCCTCCTTCTTGTGCTTCCCCTTTGGTTTCTTTTTGATCTTACCCAGCGTCCTTAAAAGTTCTATATAGCATGGGGCGTTGTTTGCTAAATGGGCCAAAGGGATGGTTGCCTTGCAGCTACTGGAGGTGTCGAAGAGATCCTTGTCGTCGATTATCATCCCATCCTTTAGTGCCTCCGGAAAGGGGACAGGGAGCTTTTCAGAACCAAGAGGAGGAAAATTTGGACGAACATAGGAGTCCTCTTCTTCGTCATGATCAAGATCTGGGCTTTCACCGTGGGGCGGTGCTCTTGGCCGTGGGGCGGTGGTGTTAACTCAGGACAACTGAGAGTTTCCGCCGGGTCACGGTGGGTGTCGCCGCGGGGCGGTGGAATTTGCCCATCTTCAATATCAGCTCTGTCGTCCTTTTCATCAGTAGGAGCGACTTGCAATTCCTTGCCACTTCGGAGGGTCACATCATTTACACTTTCTCGCGAGGCCCTTTTGTCCAACCTAGTGACCACATCTGTTAACTGACCCACTCTTTCTTCCATGCTCTTGATGCAGGCCTCAGTTATTTGCACATGAGTTATGAAGTGCATTGTTAAGGCCGTGAGCAAGTCGTTAGTTGAAGGGGAACTACTAGCTTGGGGAGCAACTGGTAGCTCATCAAAGTGAGGTTGTGGTAGCTGTTGTTGATCATGTCGAGGTCTAATAGGTCCGTAACCTCCAGCAGCGTATACTTCAGCATTAGTGGCATCCTGAAGTTGGGGACAAGCATTGGTGTTGTGAGATGGATCAACGCAAATTCCACAAGCATTGTGATGTTGAGGTGCTTCTTGTTTACTCATCTTCACAATAATGTCTTTCAATGAAGCAATTTCTTGCAAAAAGTGTGCATCATTGGAGTTGACATCATTAACTCCTCTAGTCTTTGGGGCTTCATCAAAATCCCTTGTGCTCTCAGCCATATCATGAAGTCTAATCATGGCTGCATCAGGGGTCATATTCAAGATACTGCCACCACAAGTAGCATCTATGATTCTTCTTTCATCATCCAGCAGCCCATTGTAAACATAGAGTACTAGAGCTTTCTTGTCAAAACCATGGAACGGGCAACTAGAACAAAGTCGTTTGAACCGCTCACAATAGTCATAAAGGATCTCCTCTTCTCCTTGTTCAATATTGGCAATCGCCCTTTTCAAGGCGTTCGCCATCTTGGTTGGGAAATATTATGCGAGGAATGCCTTATGTAGCTTAGCCCATGAATCTATGCTTCCGCCAGGCAGATGATAGTACCAGTCTTCAGCATCGTCCTTAAGAGTGAACCCGAAGGCTCTCATTTTAATTTGATCATCAGTGACGTTGGCTGGTTTAATGCTCATAATGACGTTGTGGAATTTACCCAAGTGTTGGATGGGGTCCTCTCCACTTCGCCCATGGTATCTCGGGAGCAACCGTATCACTCCTGTTCTGAGCTCAAATGTCACACCATCCGTAATGGGTGGAATGATTATAGCCAATGGCTGCTGTATCAGATCTGGCGCAGTCAACTGTCGGAGTGTCTGAGCCATTCGTACTTGTTTCTGTATCAACTTCAACAAGTAGCGAATCAGTAGCAAAGGTGCAGACCGTAAGATAGATCCACACCGCAGTCAATCACAAATAATCACCAATATAGTATTTGACTCCCCGGCAACGGCGCCAAATTTGACAGGGCCGGAAACCGGTGTCGTTTTCCTATCAAAGAAATCCTAATTCACCTACTATAGAGTATAACAAGCAAGTCAGGGTCGATCCCACAGGGAGTCGGTTATCTGTATGCAATTGACTTGTGACTGACAAGTAATAGGGGGGTTTTTAGAATAATCGCAGAGCAACAATGATTCAAGCTTTAAAGAAAGAATAAATATTATGAGGGGAAGTATCCCACTAAACAAATATCCACACTGCAGATGAAATAGATCGATCACTGATAACTATTGTTCCAAGTTCTTTTCACAATCCTATAGTTGTTCCCATCCTGATCATAATTAACTACCAATTCAGACAGTTGTTGGCAACACTTACCACAATATCAATAGAAGAAAACCTTACTATCAATAGAGCAATAGCATTCAAATAAGGATATAGGATACATGCAAATAGAAGAAAACCTTACTACTTAACATGCAAATAACTCTCTCTCACAATTGCACACTCGTATTCCACTATATGTAACAATTGTGTTTGCCACTAGATATGCACTCACATTCCGCTATATGCAAATCCTAGCACTATGATAAATGTCAATAAACCTAGTTAGCAACTCTAGATAAATCAACACAAACCAATAGACAATATGCTCAAGAGAATTAAACCAACTTAATAAGATATAGAACAAGGAATAGAAATCTCACAACCAATCCATTACAATGCTTTAATTGTCTAGCGAAACAAATGTGTTTAGTTCTCCATTCGTTCAAACCCTAGATCTAGAATGAATAGTGAGAGGGAACGTCCCATCTAAAAATTGGAAAAACTCTTAAATAGGTTCATGAAAAATAAGCTAAACCTAGCAAATAAAATAACGGAAATAAAATAATAAAAAAGGAATATCCAAAAATACTGAAATTGGAAACAAATAAACGCTGGCCGCGAGGCGTCTACATCCACCGCGGGGCGGTGAGTTCCACCGTGGGGCGGTGTTCTTCGCTGTGTTGCCTTCTCTGAGATCTACCGTCGGGTCGCGGTGGCTTGTGGCGCGGGGCGGCGAAGTGCAGCATCTTCAAGTCTTCGTCTTCTGCTCTTCTGTACTACCAAGTGATGGTAGCCTTCCTCCATTAGTCTTCAGCAGATCTTCTCCTTCGTCTTCTTTAAGCTGTAAATCCTATGATATCTTCACTTCTCCGCTCTAACTCCATAATCTCCAATTGTGTTCAAAATCCAACCAAATGGTGTCTCAAACCTGGTAATAACCCCTAGATGTGCACTATAAAATAGTGCCGATCAAATCCTGTTAACTCAGTTGAAGTTCATCTATGTAAATTACCAAGTTTGATATATTCTAAGTGATTTTATTACGTTAAGTATGTTGGAATGATATTAATGTATAAAATACTTGGAAATTGATCGGTAAACAGATGGTGAACACTGCAAACCCAGTGGATGAGCATGAGTCTGCATCTAACAATAATCCAGAGGGCAATGGCCAAGCTCCGGCCAACGCTCCAATGATATTTGATGCAGCAGCAATTGAGGCAATTCAGGGGATTGTTATGCAACCAGTCACCGACATTATGCGACCAGTCTCGCCTCAGGCACAAGATGTGCCAATTCCTCCAGCGGTTCCTAGATTCGAGGAGCCTGATATCCGTGTATCCCAAGAAGAAGCGGTCAGGAATAGAGGTGATTATGGCCGAGCACTGAAGGCCATAAGCTCTATGAGGCCTGATAGCTATGATGGGAAAGGAGAGCCGGTCAGGATGGTGTATTGGTTCTCGCACATGGAGCGATTATTCCGCAATGTTGAGTGCACTGAAGTTGAGAAAGTGCACATTGCTTCCCTTCAGCTAAAGGAAGTGGTTAGCGAGTGGTGGGAAGGTACTGGTCTAGCTGATCATCCTGGTTTGAACTAGGGGATGTTCAAGGCCAAGATGACTGATTGTTTCTTTTCCCGAGCTATGAGGGAAGAGAAGCACAAAGAGTTTCTATATCCAAAGATAGATGGATTGAAAGTGACTGAGCTTGCAGCCAAGTTCAATCATTTACTGTAGTATGTTGGACCGGAGGTGTCTAGTGATGAGCAAAAGATCTGGCATTTCCATGAGTGGATGAGCCCAGATATTAAGCCACTGATGGTGCGCCATGGATGCTCTACTTTGGAGTAGTATGTGGATGCTGCTTATAAACTGGAAGTGACTCTAGAGGAGTCAACAAAGAAACATAATCGCCAGAGGTCAATGCAGAATCAACCTCAGGCGAGTGGATTTAAACGTCCCGCGCCACCGTCTAATTTTGCCAAGTCTAGTAGAGCAAAGACTGATATGACTCATGGAGGGTCTATGAAACAATCGGGTCAAGGCAAAAATCCGATTCAGTGCTACAACTATGGTATACCCGGGCACAAGAGTAATGCGTGTCCAAAGGAGAAGAAAACGTGCTTTGGCTGTGGAAAGGAAGGGCACGTGTAGAAATTCTGTCCATAGGGAAGGTAGAAAGGAGCTGAGTCACAATAGGGGTCTGTTAGTCAGAACAATCGACCCAGGTTTAAACCAGTGGAAGCTTCTAGTCCTTCGATGTAGACCACTGCACAGAACAAGGGGAAAGCCCCAGCTGCTTCTGGAGGTCAAGGTCAGCGCCTTTACGAGATGCATGAGGCTGATGGACCTAATACTTCAATTGCTCAAGGTACTCTATACCTTCATTCTACTTCTGTGTGTATGCTGTTTGATTCGGGTGCTACCCATTCTTTCATTTCATAGAGTTGTGTTAGTAAGTTAGGCTTAGTTTGCAACGAGGTTTGTGAACCTTTCGTTGTGAATCTTCCTAATGGTGAACAGATTTAGCACTTGGAGAAGATCAATGCTTGTTTCTTTATCTGCTAAAAACAAGATAGGTCTGGTGAATGGATCTATAGTCAAACCTAAAATTGATTCTGAGGAATATCGTGACTGGGAGAAGTGCAATGATATGGTTGTAGCTTGGATCCTAAATTCAGTGAGCAAAGAAATTGCAAACAACATAATTTTCACGGAATCTGCACATAATATGTGGAATGAGCTGTGTATGAGGTATGGACAGTCCAATTTGGCACAGAGTTTTGCAGTTCAAAAGGAATTGTGCACTATCTCTCAGGGAAATGACAGCATAACTTCTTATTTCACTCGTATTAAGGGACTTTGGGATGAGTTGACATCACTGCGAAATCTACCTGCTTGTAGTTGTGAGACCCGTACTGCTTGGGGAAAGTTAGAAGAAGATCAGAAGCTTCTTCAATTGCTGATGGGGTTAAATGAAAGTTTCCTTCATGTAAGAGGAAATATATTCTTGATGAATCCTACACCATCTATCTCACAGGTTTTCTCTATGTTGATTCATGAAGAAAAACAAAGGGAAGTGCGAACTACCTCTCAAATTTCTCCAGATTCATCAGCTATGAATGCAAGAACTGGAAAACAGGAAAGGAGAGCACCTATGGTGTGCACTCACTGCAAGAAGAATGGTCACTCTATGGATTATTGCTGGCAAAAGAATGGTACCACTCCTGCTAAAAGACCACCACTGATATGTTCCCACTGCAAGAAAACTGGACACACAGTTGAAAACTGCTACAAAATTATTGGTTTTCCACCAAGGGATGGTTCAGATTCAAGAAACAAGAAAGTAGCTGCACAAGCTTCTGTGGAGCAAGGAACTAATGAGAATCCCAGTGGAACAAACACTTCCAATTCTTTCTTTTCTGTTGAAGAATGTGCGCAATTGAGGAAGTTGCTGGGAAAATGTTCCAATGATTCTGGCACTGAATTTGCTGGCTCAGTAATGGCAAGTATTAGTCCTCCTGTTTTCTGTTATTCTGCATATCACTCAGGTTTTAATGCACAATGTGAATCAGTTTCTTCTGTGAATACTTGGATTTTAGACAGTGGCGCAAGTGACCATATGTGTTTTGACCAAAATTCTTTTCTTAATCTACAACCATTGCCTAAACCTCATTTTATAGCCTTGCCTCATGGTTCTCATATCACAATTAATTATTGTGGGTCTGTTGTTGTTTTGCCCAACCTTACCCTAAGACATGTTTTGTTTGTTCCCACATTTCGTTTTAACCTTCTTTCCATTAGCAAACTTGTCCATCAAACTCATTCTCTTATCACCTTTTCTAATGAACAATGCTTGTTGCAGGGCCCTTCAGTGAAGAACCCAGTGGTTCTTGGTAAACACAAGGAGGGCTTGTTTTTGCTTCATTGTAATCCTGGAGATGTGAACAAATCTGATGTTACTTCTAGTGTTTTGTCTACAAACCTTTGTAAACCAATGAATTCTCTTCCTTCTGTTTGTAACAGTCTTACTAGTCCTTCTGTTGATGCCTTGTTATGGCACAAACGATTGGGACATATGTCTTTTGCCAAACTCAATAAACTTGCTTTATTTCCTTCCATTACTATTTCTGACTGGCCTTGTGATGTTTGTTATAAATCTAGACAACACAAAAAGCCATTTCCTCTCAGCTCCATTTCCACAACTAAACCCTTTGACCTTCTACATATAGACACGTGGGGTCCATGTCACACTCCTACTCACAATGGATACAAGTATTTTGTCACCATTGTTGATGATTTTTCTCGCAGCACATGGACTTTCCTTATTCATGCTAAAAGCAATGCCTTTTCTGTCATCAAAAGTTTCATAAACATGACCAATACTCAGTTTGGTGTTTATCCCAAAATCATCCGTACTGATAATGCTTTTGAGCTTGGCTCAAGCTTAGAGGCCTCTTCTTTCCTCTCTTCTAAAAGTATCATTCATCAAACTACCATACCCTATACCCCTCAACAAAATGGGGTTGTTGAGCGTAAACATAAACACTTGCTTGAAACCTCTCGGGCTCTTCTTTTTCAGTCAAAATTACCTATCTCTTACTGGGGTGAATGTGTCCTTATGGCCATATACTTGATTAATCGCTTTCCTTCTGGGGTTTTGAAGGGAAGCTCTCCATATGAGGTTTTATTCTTGAAGCCTCCTTCTCTTTCCCACATCAAGACATTTGGGTGTTTATGTTATGTCACCACCATGTCAAAAGGCAGAGATAAACTACAACCTCGTTCCCAAGCCTGTGTTTTCTTGGGTTTCCCTTTTGGCCAAAAGGCTTATAAGGTCATGAACCTTATTACTCGAAAAATCTTTTCTTCTCGAGATGTCATTTTCCATGAGTCTATTTTTCCTTTTCACCTTGATTCCTTACCTTCTACCCTTTGTTTACCTTTTCCTTTTCCTGATTCCGCTTCCACTTCTGATTCTGCACCTTCTTCTGATTCTTCTCCTTCTTTTTCTCCTGCTACCTCATCCTCTCACTCACCTACTACTATCCCACCTTCTCCCATTCCTCCTCCCACCTTTTCTTTTCTTCGACGATCTACTAGAACACATCAGGCTCCTTCTCATTTTCAGGATTATGTGTGTGGCACATCTTTCTCCTGCAACAACATTTGTTCTCATACCCTTACCTCTTTACTTACCAATTTTTCTCCTTCTTCTTCTATTTGCGCTAATGCCTTATCTAAGGATGATCAGAATTTACTGTCTTCATTATTTGTTGCACAAGAGCCTGTGTCTTATGCAGATGCAGTTAGGTACCCTGCTTGGCAGGAGGCTATGAACAAGGAGTTCGATTCTCTTTCCCTGAATAACACCTGGGATCTTGTTCCTCTTCCTAAGGGGAAGAAACCAATCAGCTGCAAGTGGGTTTACAAACTGAAATTGCGAGCCGATGGGACTATTGAGAGACACAAAGCCCGGTTGGTTGTTCATGGGTTTACACAGAAGCAAGGTATTGATTACACTGAAACATTCTCACATGTGGTCAAGATGACCTCAATCCGTGCTCTTGTTTCTGTTGCTGCTAAACGAAGTTGGTCTATTTCTCAGTTGGATGTGAACAATGCCTTTCTCCATGGTGATTTACATGAGGAAGTGTATATGAAACCTCTCTTGGGTTTGTCTGTGCCCAACTCTAATACTGTGTGTCGTCTCAACAAGTCCTTGTACGGTCTAAAACAGGCATCACGTCAGTGGTATGCCAAGTTATCTGAGGCCTTGTCTTCTCAAGGTTATGTTCATTCTTCAAATGACTATTCTTTATTCTATCGCAAGTCTGGGACTTCAGTTGTCTTCATCGCCATATATGTTGATGATATTCTGTTGACTGGTAATGACTCCACTGAAATTGAGCATTTGAAGCATTTTCTTGATCAACGATTTCGTATTAAGGACCTGGGTCGCCTACATTTTTTTCTTGGAATTGAGTTCATCCAAGTTCCACAAGGCTATGTTCTCAGTCAACGAAAGTTTCTCAAGGAGTTATTAGCTGAATTTCCCTGTTCTTAGTCATCTGCTTCTGCTCCTTTGGTTGTCTCTCCCTCATTCTCTGCTTCAGCTCCACTTTTGACTAATCCTACTCTATATCGCAAGCTTGTTGGCAAGCTCAATTTCCTCACTAACACTCGTCCTGATATTGCCTTTGTTGTCCAGTTTTTAAGTCAGTTTCTTCAGTCGCCGACCACTGCTCATCTTGACTCTGCTTATCACACATTAAGCTACCTACGAAGTCATGACATTTTGGGATTGTTTCTAAATTCTTCTCCAGATCTACAGTTGATTGGGTTCTGTGATGCCGACTGGGCAGCGTGTCCCAACACTTGTCGTTCTGTTTGTGGATATTTCATCTTATTTGGTGGTTGTCCTATCTCCTGGAAGTCTAAAAAGCAGTCCATAGTGTCCTTATCATCTACAGAAGCGGAATATCGCTCTATGTGTCGCCTTACTTCTGAACTGGCATGGTTGTCTCGCCTTCTCCATGAACTTGATGTTCTTGGTGTCTTGCCCATCCCCATCAAATGTGACAATCAGGCATCCATACACATTGCTCGCAACCCTGTCTTTCACGAGTGCACGAAGCATATTGATCTTGATTACCACTTCATTCGGCATAAACTCCAGGAAGGTCTCATCTCCATCTCCTACCTGCCTACTCAACATCAGCTGGCGGATGTCTTCACCAAACCACTCCCTGGTCCTCGCCACGCTCAAATGTTGGGCAAGCTGCAGCTGGTTTCACCACCTTCACCTTGAGGGGGGTGTTGGAACTAATCAGTTACAATTCTGTTATGCCTCCACGTGCTTATCACGAGCTTTCACTTTCTGTTATAAAGATCCTGTGATTGTCACGTGCCATGAGCTCTCTCTGTATATAAACCCTTGTAAAGCTTTGCTTCCCGCCTAATGAGAATTTCCCCCAATTTCATCTCGCTCAATTTTCTCTCTCGTGTCCGCCATTGTTGCTTTGTTTTTCTCTGATTCTAACATTTCTCTCTCTCAACAACAGACGAAGAGCCCCACCACCATATCTACTGTCTTAGAGAGGCTTCTTCTACAGCCATCTACTCTATTTCTTAGACTGTATTTAATCTGGGTTTCCTTTCCTCCCATTGAAAGCGAACTTTTGATGGTAGTGTAATCTATAAGGCAAAAATCAACGATTTTGGCATTTGGGGTTTCTTACCCACCCAGCAAAATCTATACCCTTTCCGTATCTCAACCCACCCACAATTTCTCCACCTCCCTCCCTCCCCCTCTCTCTCTCTCTCTCTCTCTCTCTCTCTCTCTCTCTCTCTCTCTCTCTCTCTCTCTCTCTCTCTCTCTGCTCTTCCATTATGATATATTGCCTTCCTCTTAGTTCATTGTGTGTATTTCTTTTGGATCTGTACCCTTCAGACTTGGGCTCGGTTGTTGATTGGGTTTGAAAACCCAGTGTCTTCTTCTGGCGGTGGCACATTGACCTTCCAGTCTGATAAACAATGGCATTATTTCGGAAAATCTTCTTCAAGAAGCCGCCAGATGGGTTGTTTGAGATCTCTGACAGAGTTTATGGTAAGCTTACTTTGGAAGGGTTTTAAAAGCTCAATACTAATTCACTAGATTGTCTTAACTGTCATGTGTCTTTCATTTTCTATTCCCGGTTCTAATGTTTTCATGGTAGCATGTTGGTAAGTTTGAGCTAGGTGAGCTTCTTCTGAACAATTCTTATGGCATTAATATTTGGATTTCCAGCTCGGGTGTTAACCATATATTCATGGTTTTGAGATTGAGCTTCAACTGAAAACATTTCTGGGCTGTTAATCCGTGTTTAGTTTGGCAGTTCCATGTTGTTGCTATTGCCTGATAGTGTAGTTTGATTTTTTCATTGTGGATTTGCTATATAATAATTGATGCTAAACTCCAATGTTGTGTGTAAGTTTTCAAGCTTTCCCTTACTTTCTGTTTAGGAAGTGGGGAGGGGTGTTCAGATGGTGGCTTGATATGGCCCTGATGATTAAGATGGGAGAGTGTAGTATATATAAATATATAATTGATGCGCCTGATTTACTTTATAGATGGAAAGCATTTGCCCAGTGTTTCTATAATGCAAAGTTAGGCATTTAGTAAGAATGTTACTTTTGATAATTTTTAAAGGAATTTTGGATTGATAATATTGACTAGTGGTTATGGTTTTGGAGATCATTGCAATGATGCTCTTTTCTGGGCCTTGAGGGGGCGTATGTGACAGAGTTATGATGCCAAGTGGACAGATGGCCGTGTTAAACACACATGTCAAAGGAGATCACATAAAGGAGCTGGCAACATCTATAGAATATAACGTTTCTGGTGCCACATCCTTCAGTGTGCACCATGCTGGATCAGGACTGACTTGTCTTTTGTGAGCTGTGGGTCTCTAGGAAATAGTCTCTACCAGCTGTGTTGTCTTTGCTCTATTCATATCCTTAAAACTATTATCTGTTTTGGGGGTAAATGAGTTCTTGCAATGACACCATTTAGTTGAAAGGGATTTGTTTTTTAATAAATTAGGGAGTTTGAGAAGATGATAGTTTAAAGTTTAGTCCATTTAATATTGATCCCTGAATATTGGTTCAGGAAGTTAGCCGTAAAAAGTTAAATGGAATGATATTAAAGTATGATTGGAGGAATAGTTTGTCTTGTTGATATTTTTATTCTGGTCTTTCGTGGGCTTTTTCAGATATTCTTCTTCCTCTTGATTTCTTGGAGTGGCATCTGGTCAGTGTGCCACGATGATATTAGTATAGGAAAGCCCTGTTTGAACAGTAAAGCCTGTATGTGGATGTTTTGGCTAAGGGATGTGATTTAATCTGTGTTGCTTGTGTTTTGTGTCCTTCGGATCATAACCTTTATTTTTGGCTTGCCTTATTCATGTAGTATTTGATTACTGCTTTACGACCGATGTTGTGGAGGATGAAAATTACAAAGCCTACATTGGTGGCGTAGTGAGTCAACTTTGCGCTTATTTTCCGGGAGGTTCATTTATTGTATTTAACTTCCGTGAGGGAGAGAACCAGAGCCAGATTGCTAATATTCTATCTGAGCATGAAATGACTGTAATGGACTATCCTCGACAATATGAAGGTTGTCCCTTGCTCACAATGGAGGTGATCCATCATTTCTTAAGATCATGTGAGAGTTGGCTTTTACTTGGGCCACATAATGTGCTTCTAATGCACTGTGAACGAGGTGGATGGCCAGTATTGGCTTTTATGTTAGCTGGACTCTTGATTCATAGGAAGCAGTATGCGCCAGAGCAGAAGACATTGGACATGATCCACAAACAAGCGCCTCAGGAGCTCTTACACTTGTTTTCTCCATTGAACCCATTACCTTCACAGTTGAGGTACCTTAAATATATTTCCAGGAGGAATTTAGGCTCAGAATGGCCTCCCAGAGACCGAGAACTCACCATGGACTGCATAATTCTTAGATCTATCCCTAATATTGATGGAAAAGGGGGTTGCCGACCAATACTTAGAATATATGGACAGGATCGTCTGCTAGCTTCATATCCTTCCCCAAAGGTTTTATTTTCAATGCCAAAGAAGAGAAAAGGTGTCCGATACTACAAACAGGTGTCTCTAATCTCTCTATATATGTCCTTTCCTCTGTTTTCCCTCTCGCAGTTACACTCTCCATATATATATATATTTACAAATTATGTGGATATTGAGGATGAGCCCACCAAACTACTTTTGGCTAGTGCCTTTTGCAGGATAGGAAGATTTCTAAAAGGAAGTGGTTTTGCTTATTCTGATATAGTCAGAGACCACTGACTATATGATTATGGATTCCCTTTTCTATTTATGACATTATCCTTTTCTATTGGCTAAACAGACATGTATCATATATGTTTCTGAGGTTTATGATTTTTTCCTTCAGGTAGACTGTGGATTGATAAAGATCGATATCAATTGCCATATCAAAGGTGATGTTGTGCTTGAGTGCATAAGTCTTGATGATGATCTAGAACATGAAGCTATGATGTTTAGGGTCATGTTCAATACAACTTTCATCAGATCCAACATTTTGATACTGAACCATGATGAAATTGACACCCTTTGGGATGCAAAAGATCACTTTCTGAAGGAATTCTGAGCGGAGGTACTAAGATCTTGCTTCTCTGTTTAGATATACAGATCCTGTAATGTTAGTATCTACTTCTTAATCTTTTGTCTACATATTTATTTCATCCCATCAATTATCTGTGGAGAGAACCTTGATTCATATCTTCCAATTGAAGGCCATCTTTTCAGAGTTGGATGCACCTATCTCTGTTGCAGCAATCAATACGCCTTCTATAGTAGCAAAAGAAGAACTTCCTCGGGATGCCTTTGCTAAAGTGCAAGAGATTTTTAGCAATGTAAACTGGCTAGACTCAAAGCCAGATTTGGGGCCGAATTTTCGTGAGCAAATAGTTACACCAACTCATCTTAAGGACAAGTTGCATTTTGTGCTTGATCAGGAAGCAGAAAGTTGGAGCCCTGAAGCATTATACCCTAGTGACCTTGAAGAGAATCCTAAGTCTCAGAAACTTAAAAAACAAGGATTTTTTGCAGTATCGCCCCTGCATGCAGATGTTGATCAAGATAAGGTAGATCCCGAACAAACACCAGCTTCAGCTGTTGACTTATCTACTCTACAAGAACCAGAGGTTATGGGAAGCTCAGATACATATGAAAAAAACAGTGAGCGTTCTGCAACCATAGAGCTGGAAAACCAAAAGGCCACTGTTCAGCAGGACATAAAGGATGTTAGGATTTGAACGTAGTAACGACAAGAAAACGAGACAAAGAACACAAGATTTGTTAACCCAGTTCGTCAAGACTGACTACGTCTGGGGGCACTACCAAGCCAGGATACTTTTTCTCTCTTTTGAATGTTATAACAACGATTACAAGGAACTAGGGTTTAAATAGCAAACACGAATTAAACCAAATGGGCCCAAAAACACAACACACGAGAAACGGCCCAGCGCCCACCGCGGGGCGGCGGCACCCACCGCGGGGCGGTGACTTCCACCGCGGGGCGGCGACTCCCACCGCGGGGCGCCAATCCCACCGCGACCCGGCGGTAACTCTCAGTTGTCCATCCACTGTAAAATCGACGCCCACCGTGGGGCGTCCAGTCTCACCGCGACTCGGCGGCCCCTCTCAGTTGCCTTCTCTGCCTTTACGCGTACATCCTTATGCTTCAGGCTCCATAACCCAACAATCTCCCACCTGGAGACTGATCCAACCGTAATCGTCTTCCTCATCAACCCATATCTGGTAGTAGTGCCAGACCTTCAACTCAGTTATCAAGGCCAGTTGAAGCCATGCAAAGCTTCAACTTCTCTAAGGTCACAACCTTAGTCAGCATGTCTGCAGGGTTCAGAGTTCCACGAATCTTCGTCAGCTGTAAGACCTTTCTTTCCAAGAGATGTCGTATGTAGTGATACTTCAACTCTATGTGCTTAGTCCTCGAATGAAACGTTGGGTTCTTCGCCAAGTGGATAGCACTCTGACTGTCCTGTACAGAATACTGTCGCCCTGCTCCTTCCCCAATTCACACAAGAAATTCTGCAACCATACCATCTCCTTGCTAGCCTCAGTCACTACAACATACTCAGCTTCTGCAGTAGACAAAGCCACAACTTTCTGCAGCTTAGAAGCCCAAGAGACCGCAGTACCACCCAATGTAAAGACATACCCGGTTGTACTCCTTCTCTTGTCGAGGTCACTTGATGCCAAGTCTGCATCCACATACCCTGCTAGCACGACTTCTTTGCCTTCAAAAGCACAAGGCTTGCTCTGCGGTACCTCTCAAGTATCTCAGGATCCATTTCACAACTTCCCAATGCTCCTTCCCTGGGTTCCCCATGAAGTGACTAACCACTCCTACTGCATGTGCAATATCCGGCCTTGTACACATCATTGCATACATCAAACTGCCAATCGCTGAAGCATAGGGTGTCCTCTGCATCTGCGCACGCTCTTCTTCGCTCTTAGGTGAGTCCCTATTAGATAGCTTGAAATGGCTACCCAAAGGGACTTTTGCTGGCTTTGCATCCTGCATACTGAATCTCTTCAAGACCTTCTTGATAAACTCAACCTACGACAAATACAACTTCCCAGCCTTCCTATCTCGATCAATCCGCATGCCCAGAATCTGCTTAGCCTCTCCAAGATCCTTCATAGCGAACCGCTCAGACAACTGTTCCTTCAACTTGCTCGAGCACTTGAGCCTGCTATCAGCATATCATCAACACACAACAACAATATGATATAGCCTTTGTCAAACTTCTTGAAGTAGCAACAATGGTCAGCTTCACTCCTCACGAACTCAATCTCGTGCATGAATCCATCAAACTTCTTGTACCACTACCTCGGAGCTTGCTTCAAACCATACAAGCTCTTGTTTAGCTTGCACACAAGCTCAGCGTTCCCCTTTGACACATAGCCCTCAGGTTGCTTCATGTAGATGTCTTCATCTAAATCCCCATGAAGGAAGGCCGTTTTTACATCCATCTGCTGTAACTCCAGGTTCTCTGCAGCCACCATACTCAACACTAGGCGTATAGTAGTTAGTTTCACAACAGGAGTAAAAACGTCAGTATAGTCAATACCGTATTTCTATTGAAATCCCTTCACAACCAGCCTTGCCTTGTAACGCTTGCTTTCATTCGCCTCCTCCTTTATCCGGTAAACCCACTTGTTGTGCAATGCCTTCTTGCCTGTTGGAAGCTCAACTAACTCCCAGGTTCCGTTGGTCATCAACGAATCCATCTCATCATCCATGGCGAGCTTCCACTCGCTCACATGATCTCCGCGAGATGCCTCTGCATAACATTCTGGCTCACCACCATCTGTCAGCAACAAATAGTAGTTTGAAGGCGAATACCTATCAGGCGATCCACGCACTCTGGTGGACCTTCGCAGCGGAATCACTGGGGTACTCGGCTCCTCCTCAGTCACGGCCTCCTGGTCAACTCGGACCGCCTTGCTCCCACCCGAGTTTGAGATGTCTAACTCCACAATCTCAGGTTCAGAACTAGCTGTTTCTGATGCACCCAGACTATCCTTGTACATCACCTGCTCCGACGTCTCGACTGCGAATAACCTTCCTGCTCTGCTCATCCCAGAACCGGTATCCGAAATCATCACCACCATATCCGATGAACGTGCACTTGACAGACTTTGCATCCAGCTTGCTTCTCTCAACAGGAGCAATGTGAACATATGAAACACATCCAAAAATCCGAAGGAAAGACAAATTTACCTCTTTGCCGCTCCAAGCTTCCTCTGGTATCCCATTCTCCAAGGGAGTTGATGGCCCTCGGTTGATCAAGAATACAGCAGTGTTTACTGCATCCGCCCAGAACATCTTTGGAAGCCCACACTTCAGCCTCATGCTCCTAGCACGCTCATTCAGGGTCCTGTTCATACGCTCAGCGACGCCGTTCTCCTGAGGGGTTCCTTTCAAGGTCTTCTCCATGCGAATTCCATTCTCAGCACAAAAGTCCTTGAACTCGCGAAGCTCATACTCCCCACCATTATCAGATCTCAAGCACTTCACCTTAAGACATGTCTCAGTCTCTACTAGAGCCTTCCACTTTCTGAAGGAATCAAACGCATCAGATTTTTGCTTCAGAAAATAGACCCATACCTTACTTGTAGCATCGTCAATGAAGGTCATGTAGTATGACGCTCCACCCATAGATGTCACAGGTGCTGGTCCCCACAAGTCGTTGTGGATCAACTCCAACTTCTGCTTCTTCAAGGTTCTGCCTCCTCTCGCAAAGCTCACTCTTTTATGCTTCCCGAGCACACAGTCCTCACACAGCCCGATCTCAACGAACTTAAGACCTGGCAGCAAGCCCTTCGAGCATAGCACCTGCATCCCTTTCTGACTCATGTGGCCCAGACGACAGTGCCACAAATCTGCATCACAATTCACTCTTGCAACAGTAATGCTATCACGGACGTTGCTCGTCATGTACATCGTCCCCTCCTTCTTTCCATGAGATACCACCATAGCTCCCTTGGTTATCTTCCAGCTGTTACAGCCGAAGGTTACTTCATAGCCCTCGTCATCCAACTGGCCAATGGAAAGCAAGTTTCTCTTCAAACCAGGAATATGCCTCACTCCATGCAACTGCAGCACAGATCCGTTCGACGCTCGATCTGATTCTGACATCACCCTTCCCTACGATTTTCAAAGCCTCATCATCAGCAAGATAGACCTTTCCAAAATCTCCAGAGGTGTAGCGATCCAAGATATCAGCACTGCTGCAAGAATGAAACGAAGCTCCAGAGTCTAATACCCAAGACTCAAATGGACTGCTCGCGCTCAGAATAGATGCATCTGCAGTGGTTCCTGTCGTTGAATCGCTCAGAGTCAACGCGTCTGCAATATCCTCACTGACTGAATTCGCTGACTTGTTCTTCAACGGTGCTTTACCTTCACTCTTGTAATGACCGTTCTCATCACAATTCCAACACTTGATCTTGCTCTTGTCCTTGGGCTTATCCTTCCCTCTAGACTTTGATTTGCCACGATTCGACTTCTTAGAGTCTGACCTGCCCCTGCCATCCGTATTCAAGGCTGATCCAGAGGTAGAACCTGACGCCTTTCGTGCCATCGAACTTCTCCACTGGTGACTTTCCGCTTCCCATCGTTACTTCCAGAACTAGCTCTGATACCAGTTGTTAGGATTTGAACATAGTAACGACAAGAAAATGAGACAAAGAACACAAGAATTGTTAACCCAGTTCGTCAAGAATGACTACGTCTGGGGGCACTACCAAGCCAGAATACTTTTTCTCTCTTTTGAATGTGATAACAACGATTACAAGGAACTAGGGTTTAAATAACAAACACGAATTAAACCTAATGGATCCAAAAACACAACACACGAGAAACGGCCCAGCGCCCACCGCGGGGCGGCGGCACCCACCGCGGGGCGGCGGCACCCACCGCGGGGCGCCAATCCCACCGCGACCCGGCGGTAACTCTCAGTTGTCCATCCACTGTAAAACCGACGCCCACCGCGGGGCGTCCAGTCTCACCGCGACCCGGCGGCCCCTCTCAGTTGCCTTCTCTGCCTTTACGCGTACATCCTTACGCTTCAGGCTCCATAACCCAACAAAGGAACAAAGGAGATGCCTTCTTTTAAATTAGGAAAGTCAGAACTTCTTGAACCTTCTAATTCTAAAAAAGTGGATAGAAAGCAAACTTCGCTGGTATCTCATAGCGAAATCAAGGATTCCATGTCAACTGGGGATGCTAATTTGATTACAGAAATATTCAGCCTCCACAAAGAACATCATCAGGTAGTCTTGAAGAACCCATTCCAGAAAAGTTCATTGACAAGTCAAAATCGCAGTTATCAAGAAGCATTAGCAGTCCCACATCTGTGGCTGTGGGAAAGCAACTCAAACCCTCTTCAGGGACCTCTGAAAATACATTCTCTACAAAAATGAAGACTCAGCTAGAGGGTTTGCTTCCTGCTTTACAACAGCCTACTGCATCTAAGATCATAACCCCCTGGCTTTCTCATTCTTCTCACTCTAGTCCTACCCAGAGGAGCAACTCAAGTCCCGGATCACCTCTCTCTGTATCAAGGTACTGTGCTGCATCTCCAACTCTCGGGATAACTGCAGTTTTGGATGACCATACAACACACAAAGGAGAGAAGCCCATTCAATCAACGGCGGAATCTTCTCCATCCACTACTTCAGTTGCTTCTGTTCCTGATATGACTAGACCTGTACACTCAATTACCCATTCACCTCTTTTGGCACCTTCAACTCCACCACCTCCACCTTCCTCACAACAATATCCTGATGCTTCAGTTGCTGCAAAACTCTCACCTAAAGTATCACTGAAGCACTCCGCTTCTCCTCTGCCACCCTTGCCCCCTCCTTCAAAACTCTCACCGCCGCCGCCACCACCACCACCACCACCTCCATCAATGTCAAAATCAGGTAACTTATTGGAAGATCACTGTGGGGAAACTCCTGTACAAGCAAAAACTGCATCTTCCGCACTTACAGGTGGAAAAATGTTATCAAACCCCTCTGCTTCCCCTCCTCCACCTCCTCCCCCCCCTCCTGCAATAAGTTCTCCACCTCCATACAAGTTAAGCTCATTGTCGAAACCACCTTCACCTCCTCCACCTCCTCTCCCAGAAAATTCTAGAGCAGTTGGATGGACAAATTCATCTTTGTCATTTCCAAAACAAGGCACCACTATAAGTCCTCCTCCACCACCACTGCCACCAAAAGCTTCAGGCCTTATGTCAAATACTTCCTCTGTAGTGCCTCCACCTCCTCCGCCTCCTAGGATTAGCATTACAAGTCCTAGCACTGCAACTTCTCCACCATGTCCACCTGTACCTCCTCCCCTGTCCGGCAAAGGGATCTTGAAAGGTCTTCCTCAGCCACCCGCAGTTCCAGGAAGTAATGGTCCTATACCACCTGCTCCTGGACCACCTTTAAGTTCAAAAGGAAGGGGCCTAACACGGAGTCTTGCTAAGAATCCAAACCAGTCAAAAAGGACTACATTGAAACCATATCATTGGTTGAAGTTAAACAGGGTAATGCAAGGAAGTTTATGGGCAGATGCACAAAAATCGGGAGAAGCTTCCAAGTAAGCATTGTGTCTTCTCACTTACGCTCTCATAAATAAATCCTACTTCTTGCAGAGCTCAAACTACTTCCTGCCGATTATTGAGTGCTCTGTTTTTCCTGTCTGTTAGGGCTCCAGAGTTTGATATGTCCGAACTTGAAGATCTCTTTGCAGCAGCAGCGCCAAAATCAGAGAATAGGAACTCAGGAGGAAAATCAAATCGTGGTGCTTTAGGACCCAAATCTGATAAAGTTCAGCTGGTAATTTACACTGCTTCTGGCTCTTCAATGATGTTCCTCATGTACACTGCTTCTGGCTCTTCTTTCCTGTATTTTGGGTGTGAATCGGCATAGTTCTTTTGGTTCATAGTTTCTTTTAAGTATTCAACATAGTGGTTTCGGACTTGACAAGGATGATATAGAAAGATTCTTTCTGAAAGTCTATCGGGTTTATGTATGGTGAATGTGCAGGTTCTAGTATATTACCTAGCATGCCCATCTGGAATCAATTCTGTATGGTTTGTATTAGATGCATCATGCATCTTATCTACTTTTGTTGTTATCACACCATTGGAGGTTATGTGATGCATTATGATTTGTTCGATAAAAAAATAGAGGTTAACATCCTACAATTTCCTATAATGTACCTACGTGCTCTTTCGTAACGCATACATCATAGCTATCCAACCCAGGGACAGGAATACATGATGTCTTGTATTGAAAACCATGTTTTGCTTAAATAAATTCATAAAATAAATATTTATAAATAAGGTCTCCTGACTTGCAAGCCCCTTTTTAGTCTATTTTTCGATCATGTCTCAGTGAAGCCCTTAGATCATGTTGATCATTAAGAGATGAGCCTGATTGGCTTGGTTGCTCTTATGCGACAGAAGGCCATGTAGTTAAATTGTCTGTACATAATCTGAATTGGGAATGCTTTTTATGCAATAAGTTGATTTCGACATGTCGAAGAGGCGTAAGAATATGCCAACAAAACCCTCTGCTTTCTCAATCACTTGTGTAATTCATTTAGAAGTATGTCAAAAGCTGACATGTAGACTTGTTAATTTGAAAAGATGTTCTTTTGTGCAGATTGAGCTGAGATGTGCATATAATTGTGAAATTATGTTATCTAAGGTCAAGATTCCATTGCCTGATTTAATGGTAAGCCCAAAATCTTCCTGTTTCCCTTGGTACTCTACAGTCAGTAATATATGGATTTTGAGTTTGATACATGAGCTGTTCTTTTCTTCTTTTTTTTTTGAAAATGGGTAAATATATTGAATGGAAGGAGGAAAGGATGAACAGGTCAGCTGTTCTTTTCTTTCTTTCTTTCTTTTTTCCACTTGATTAATATCCTTACCTTCTGAGCTGTCCTTAAATTATCACAATTCTTTGGTGGCTTTTCGATTCGTAAGTCATCAAGGTACTATTATACTGCTTGATCTTTTGATAAAAGCTGTATTTCCAATTCAAATCTGAGATAATGATGGTTGTTAAGCATGTTAATGGGAATTAGTTCTCTAAGAATTAAGACACTATATATTAGGAGCTTTTCAGTTGGGATTTTGCAAAGAATCAAATATTTTCCTGGAAAAGGGATGCCTCACATTCCGGCATTTGCTTCTCTGTAGAATATGATGCAGAATTCAGTGCTTGCATTGGACGATTCGGGTTTAGATATTGACCAGGTGGAAAACCTAATAAAGTTCTGTCCAACAAAAGAGGAGATGGACCCTCTGAAGGTATTTATAATGTCTCCGATGAATTAACCATGCATAATTTCGGTCATATATTATATTCTCTGACCACTGGTGCTATGCTATTGAATCATAGGACAGATGAATTATGATCTCATTTTCTTTAATAATTATATTTCCAAAATTATCAGGGATACACTGGTGACAAGGAAAATTTAGGGAAATGTGAGCAGGTTAGTTGAATCTCTTTCCCTTTTCTCCCTTTCCTTGTTCAGTATGTGTTAGAAGAGATCATAGCTCAACTGATCTGCAATTGAAAGTACATTTTTGCATACTTGTAGCCTTCTAGGAAGGAAGATATCCACACTTTATCTGCTCCCTCTTGTTCGCATTGCATAGGGTGACACCCTTTTATTATCTTTTTTGTCTTGTCAAAATAGAAATTGGTTATGGAATATCGCTAAATGCATTCAAGGAGTTTGAAAATTTAGTTCAACAATAGTTAATCAGGAAAGAGTTGGCCCGAAAACACCATCTTGGTTGTCTGAATGCCTGCAACATGTCTTTTCAATCCCATGACAATTGGAACATCATCCCCATCTATTCTCATGGGGCATCAATCTCTTCTATTGCTCCAACATGTCTTTCAAATTCCACTATTACTAATAAGTTAAGATGAATGTGAATTTAAAAAAAGAAAAAGTAAAACAAGTAAGATTATCAAAAAAAAAAGTATTGTGTGATGATAAAGACAGTTTAAGTCTCACTGTATCATAATTTAAAAAATACTTTCCAGTTCTGTTGTGTTCCATAACTTGTTTCTCATAATTTTGCTATAGTTCTTCTTAGAGTTGATGAAAGTACCTCGGGTGGAGTCAAAGCTAAGGTTTTTTTGTTTTAAGATGCAGTTTGATTCTCAGGTTAGTGATTGCTGTCTCGTTATGAGCATATTAGGCTGTCCTTTGTGTGTGTGTGTCCTATATGTGTTTCTCATCAATCTTTTCTTTTCTTTCTGCTTTTTTCAGGTTTTCTCACTTGTGAAATGTTTCAAAGTGATATCTATCCTGCCTCTAAACTTATCTTAATAGGTGAGAAGTTCTGAAAAATTAAGAAGAATCATGCACACTATCCTGCAACTGGGGAATGCTTTAAACCAAGGCACTGCACGGGGTAAGTTGCATCTTTCATGTAAATGTTATCAAAACAATTAGACAGCTTATATAAGGTGTCATACAAAGTACTATTTGCTGGCGAATTATTGTACTGATATGGGGTTCGTATAAGAGCATCTATTTAATATTTTGATGTATGGTGCTCATGTTGAAATTTCCTTGTCTTTCGTTTCGTAATCTTCATGGCTCTGTTATGTTTTTACACTTAGGATCTGCTGTGGGATTCCGCTTGGATAGCCTATTAAAACTAACCGATACTCGAGCTCGAAACAACAAGATGACCCTCATGCATTATCTTTGCAAGGTAAACTAACTATATTTTCCTGGCTAAGCTTAAAAAATCTTATCAATCCAGTGCTATTGATTTAGTAGTTATTTGGCTTAATAATTACCTAATTGATATGAAATACTGGTGTGCATTATCTTCTTTCTTCGACCTTTCTTCTTGTCCTGCTAATTCCCGTTTTATATTCCCAGTATCTCACCTGTCTTCTGCCATCTTATCTAGAAAGTCCTTTTTTCATCTTGATTTAGGTTAAGGCCGTGTCATGTGTTCGACTTGGGTATGCTGCTCGCAGAAAAATCAATTGCTATTTAATGTTACTGACATCTACCTGGTAATATGTAGGTGCTTGCTGAGAAGCTTCCTGAACTTCTAGATTTCCCCAAGGATATTCGGAGCTTAGAGGCTGCAGCAAAGGTATCACTCCCTCTACCTCACCTATCCCAACAAAAAACGAAAGCGCAAGGAAATAAAATGTGATGTTTTATCTAAAGCAAATGAAGATCTACCTGCAGCCTCCTGTGATGGTCGAATAAACTGGATTATGCAAAGTTCTAACAATTCGGCTTTCTTTAAGAACTCCAAAATCATAGGATATATTTCCAATTCCTTCTCGTTTCTGCTCTGTTATCCATGCTTCCATGTGAACATACTCCCCGTGTTCATATTGTTCATCTAACTCCATTTTATTTGTCCCCTTTTTTGAATTAATTTATCGTCTGCTTTTCTGTCATTTTAAGCAGTTAATTTCATCGAGGAAAAGCAAGTCATTTGTGCTCCACCAGTGAAAGTCAAGTGATAGTATTAGTTGAATGACATAGCAGATAGCACCTTAATCTATGGTTTCTAGGATGTATTTCTTGTTGAACATATAGTAATATGCTTTCCATTTCAACACGGACAAGTGGACACAAAAAGATGAAGTTGGTAATTATTGTTTGTGAGAAACTGAGAATTGCTGGCAAAACTAATATGACAAGTCACATCTATATGTTATGGCTGCTCAGCTAGGCAACTTTTATGCAGATACAATTGAAGATCTTGGCTGAAGAAATGCAAGCTATCAGCAAAGGGCTAGAGAAAGTTGCTCAGGAGCTCACATCCTCGGAAAATGATGGCCATGTGTCAGAGATTTTTTGCAAGGTTTGATTGATAGTTTTATTTCACCCTTAACAGTGTTTTCCTTTTCTATCTCTAATTATTGCTTAAGTTTGTTGGTTAAAGTTTGAGTCAACTTGAAATTCGACAATACTGTATCCATAGTATCAGATGAGCTTGTATTCATAAAGGATTTTTTATAAAGATCTCATGATTTGCTGTTGTTAGTCATTGGATAATAGCTCAGTAGGCTTGAACAGTTGGACTCTGAAAAGGTGTCAGTTCTGATCCCTTGTGTTGGAAATTAGATATTATTTGGCTCATCTGGAATCCCTCTCTAACAAAATTCTTTATCCTAAATTGTGTGCAGCTGTTGAAGCAGTTCCTTTCTTTTGCTGAAGGTGAAGTGAAGTCGTTAGCCTCACTTTATTGTTATGTGGTATGTTTTTTCCGCCATTACCAGCTCCATGTTTATTACATATAGTTGAATCAGGTGAAAATTGGATCCCTATTGTATTAGGAAGTCTATGGTCAGTGTCAGAACACTAGAAAGTGTGATGCTTTTATGATTATCCTTGGTTTCTAAAATTACTCATATTACCTTTGTCTAGGAGCTGAACCGGGCTAATATGACAGACACGGTTTTGAACTTTTGAGGGGATGGGAAGTTGTTCAACTGAATTTGACTGAGCTGTAGTATTTGACAGTGTAATACTGATAATAATCCAAATGAATTAGAGATTACAAGCACTGATTCTGCTTTATAACCACTCGATCATGCAAGTTCCATGAACTGTATTATAGATGCAGGACAGAAGATAAAAACAACTTCACCTTGAGCTTAATTGTGTGTGGACTTGTTTGTTTCCAGGGTAGAAATGCAGATGCCTTGACCATGTATTTCGGAGAAGACCCTGCAAAGTGTCCCTTTGAACAAGGTATTGTGGATTGCTTGTTTTATTTCTCCCTACTCTGATCATAATAAAGCCATTGTTTTTCTTTTACACGAGCTCCTAATGCCATGCTTTAATACAACTGAATAATTGCTATAATCATGTCCTGTCCAGTGGTCTCAACTTTGCTCAACTTCTTGAGGATGTTCGTGAGAGCGCACGAGGAGAACTGCAAACAGATGGAGTTCGAGAAGAAAAAGGCCCACAAGGAAGCTGAAAAGGAGAAACTGAAGATGAACTCTCCAGACCGTGTGGCTACCAAGATAGACGCTGAGCAGACTTCAAGTTGTGATCCATGGATCCGATCAGTCACGTACTAATAATTAATAGAGCAGCAGTAGTTTAGAAAGAAAACGCAGGGATCGGAAGAGGAAGAATTAAGACGGATGCAAGGGAGTATATGTGTTTGCTGGACTTGACATTTAGTATTAACTCCATCGTAATTAGGCATATATATATATATTGAAGGATCCGGGTTGGTTGTTGTACTCCCAATCTTTACTGTACTTTCTAGGCCAGGCCGCCTGGATTAGGAGTTCCATTTTACATAAATTACATGTAAAAATGGTTGAATTTATTTGTTCTCCCTCATTGGCATTCAATTCATTGTAAAGGTACGTTGATGTATATGAAGTACTGTTTCCGACAACACCATATAATTGTATGTATGGTTTTGTTGTGGTATAGTTGTTCTATTTGTTTGTTTCTTTTCCCGTGGGTTTCGTTGTCATGATGGATTGGCGATGGGAGATGCGGCACATGTGATCAGTGATAGAATGATAAGGCAAGCTTTGATTTCCTCTCCTTTTGCTAGCTACACAGTCAATCAGTATACACTTCACTTACAAGTTACAACCGTTCCTTTTTACGAGCACACATGATATATGCACCCTAAACCATTTAGCGCTCAACCATTTCCCCGGCCTCTAAACATATAACAACGTTACGTACATCAGTACTTTTAATTTTTTGGCCAGACACGTACATTAGTTCTAGTTAAATTATAATGATGCAATTCTACCTCACCGAAAACTACATGCATGGACGCATGGTGCATAGAAAGGGTCAGTGTGACATTGATTGCGATTAATGAGCGTCAGAGACATATATTACAAGAGGACCACAAAAGAAAAGCAGAAATTGATTAACAATAAGAACGTACGTCTTTAGCTTTCATCAAGGTTGGGACCAGACCGGACTACACCAATATATATACTTCCCTCTCTCTTATCGATCTTGGACTCGCACCCCGGCCATCTAGAAAGGGGGTAAAGTACGTAAAAAAGCACCTACCTTTTATTCCTTTTTTCTTTGAATGAAGAAGGTTAATTCATTCATTTTTTTATTAGGAATATAATTTCCTTTCTCTTTTTTGGCTATCACTTTTATGGTGGTCACCCTATTTACAAAAAGGACATGCAACTTGTACTCGTCGATCAGAAGGATTCATTAATTTCCTTTTTCTTGTGTTGTCTTAGGATAAACTTTCTTGCGTTGTTAAAACATTATGATGGTGAAAACTGAAAATTCCCTCAAACAACAGCACTGAATATACACGACTAATTCTAATAGTGAATCACTCCTTATTAAAGAAAAAACCTTGACAATATGATTTATAGTTTGGCTGTTTAGGTTGAGCAATTTGCATTGATAGATCGAAGAGCTCTCAGAAACCTATTTTAAGCCTAAACATACGCAACTCAGAGTTACACAGAGTTCACAGAATTTAAAAGGTCAAAGGAAGCCATTAATACTACACCAACTTGAGTTTTTTTTAGTTACTGCACTAGTGCACTACTGATTGACCTTTGCGAGTGACCAAAACGACATGTAATTCCTCGGCCTGTGGGGTGATTAACTTTTTCTAACTATATTTCCATACCACTTGGATATTTAGGGTGTGTTCGGTTGGGTTTAAACATAAGTTGAAGCTAGTTGAAGTTTAAGCAATTGCTTAATGTTATCCAATGTTTTAAAAATCGCTAGGCGGGAGCTGGGCGGTGAGGGGGGGGGGGCTAGCGCCTAGGCGGCTAGGCGGGGGCCTAGGCGGATTAAAAATTAATGTGTGATTCATGTGATTATTTGATTATGTTCTACCAAATCCATTAATGTTCATATATTTATGTTGGGATGAGGTTTGTTGTTAAATTATAGACCTTATTTTACAAAGCTTCACCCAAAATTATGTTCTATGCATACTCTATCTCCTAAGATATTGCTGTTTTCACAACATCTGAAACTTCTTATCGCCTAGGCGGGGTCCTAGGCGGTGGATGACCGCCTAGCGCCTAGACGGGGATTTTTAGAACATTGATGTTACCCCCTCAACATTAAGCAAAATGGGAGTTGAAGTGAGAGTTTAAGTGCTCACTTCCACTTCAACCCACTTCAACCCGCTCCCAACCGAACGGACCCTTAATGTTCTTTTGGGTAGAAACTAGCATATTTATTTACTGGTCTTACTTGGTGTAAAATGAAAATGAACCTCCACTCTTGGATGAACTTTCATCCAATGATGGAGATAAAACCTTCATTTAATTAGTGGTCATCATGACCACTTAAGTGGGTCAACTCCGGTCACCGTCAACGCCACATTGAACGGATGTTTATTTTTTTAATATTTTTTTGGGTCCGATTTTTTTTTTTTGGACAAAATTTTCATTTTCTGGGCCAAAATTTTCTATACACATTCCTTACAAAACACATTTCGATAAATGATCAATAAAAAAATTGAATTATATTGAGTAGGGATAAATGCTATCTTTTATTTTTATTGAGCTTTACAAACCTTATGCACTCACTTCAAAGCCATATATCATCTATTCATACTCATAGTAAGTTTAACTAGAACTGTACTGTCAATTCGATTGCAAATTGCATTGTGCTGCTTTGTTATAAAAACTTTCATTAATGAAGGTGATTTAATTGCTTCCTACAATCATGATAAAGAAGCTGAAGGATTTAGATATGTGATGCTTCATATAAGTTAGTTTTCACATTAAGCTGAAGGGTATGCTTGTAGGGTTTCATACTTCGCATATATATATTACAAAAGACACAAACATGATTATTTTGATTTCATTGATGATCTTTGTAATATTGTAGTGCTTGATTAAAAAATTAATCAATCACTTTAATGTCACTTGCAAAGCTCAAAGTTGAGTAAGTTATAGAAGACTTTGTGGTCTATTGTTGCATTCTAGATTTCTTTCATCTTAACATGTGCTTCTCTTCATTTTCCCTAGGGTGGGCAAGAATCCTGTCGGGATTCTCTATTCCATGGTTATCGGACACAAGTGTTGGTCTATTACTTTGTTTATAATTGTTTGAATCTCATTTGTATGTTGACAGGGATCGTTCAACATAACTGGCCTGGAAGTGTCTTCCAAATTGCTAAGGTTCTCCGACATGTACACACTGACTATAGCGAGCACAGATCCAAAGTCCATCTCTGCAAACAAACTTGTAGAGTTCACCAAAAGTGTGACGAAATGGTTTGTATCTTTTCTCACTCGAAGAACTTAATTATATCTAATTTTTACAGGAATATGGGATACTTATGTTTTAATGGATACATTTATTTCCTGGATATAGGCTTATTACTTGTGTGTATTTGCTGATGTTTTAGGTTTACTGAGGAGGGAGTTTTGGTGGAAGGTCTGTTCTGGAAAGATGTGGAGAGACTTATAGATGACTACACCAAAGAGCCAAAGAAGGCCAAGTGACCTTTCTTGGTGAACGTATGAAAAATCCTAGCTAGTGTTGAGTCAAAATTGCTTCCTGTCGCACACATGGAAGGATCGTTGACATCTTTTTCTATTGTTCATCATAGATTAATGTATTTTTATGTTTGGGAGGGATCATTTTTTACATGGTGAAGTTTAATACCCGATAGAAGATTTTCCCTGATACAATGGATTTTACTATTGCTATATAACGATGGATCTGGATATTCAGCTGTCTCATTTCAGGTCAACCAAGGGCTTTGGAGCCACTCGCGAAAAAAAAACACCTGGTTAGCGCAAATGTCTATGGCACCCTTTTTTTCACATGATAGAGCACAATTTAAACTGAAAGTAACAAAAACCTTTTCTTTTTCAATCCTTTTCCTCGAGTCAAACCAAACAATGTTGTATTATAATGGAATCAGTTACTTTTCTCTTCCCACAATAGTCTGTGTTTGATTCTCCTATATGCAAAATTACTTTGGGCTAGTGATAGTCACACACTCAAATACGTTACTATCAACATTCACATATGTACATGTAAAAGGAATATTATAAATCACCTTAATTATATTTTCACTCTGGCTTCCACCTCCTTCCACAATGACAATTGACAAGCTAAGATCATTTGATTGGACAGCATATTGTCCATGTTTTGGGTTAAAAAATATGTATATAAAGAAATTATGCTACGGTAGGGGGGAAAGAAGCAATATATGGTCCTTTTGGCCGGGGATTTATCTAAATTATGTTAATCATAAAAAATAAATAGTTAAACTAGTTTTTTGAGATAATGCATATGTAATTTATCGACACCATCCTGTCATCCTGAATTGTATAACAAAAAAACCATTGAAATCAGAGTCACTTAAGTATGGATAATTCCACCAAAGTGTAAAATAAGTAGTCGGACAAATACACGTTGGCTTATGATTTTTGTGTGTAAATGTTGTGAGATTTTTTTAATACAAATATTAACATGCAATCATGGATATGCATATCGAAGGACCGAACTCTAAAGAGAGTCATCATGCGTACGCGCACTAGTGAGGAATAGTAGTACCATTGTCAACGAAAATAGAGTAAAGCCAAGTATTATTTGAAGGGTTAAGGCCTAAGGGTACTACTTTCAGCAAATAGCAAATTTAGTAGTCGTAGTATTTGAAGTAGACCAGTAGTCCATCAAGAGTTCATGAAAAAACCCATTATAAAACTATAGACTTTAGGAAAGTTATCTAGTGGACCAAGATACCATAAGTTGGTTTTTGATTTAGAATAATCTAAAGAGTGCAGAGTCGGGTCGGCCGAGTGGCCTGAACCGGGTGACTAATTGATCCGGTCGGACCGGTAAGGCTGACCTTGGCTTCACCCAACATATAACATGTCCGTATCCGTGAAAACCTCCTCCTCAACAAAACAAAACCCCCTTTTCTTTCCTACTATCACTCGCACACTTTACTTGCTCTCGTCTTCCATCTCTTTTCAGCATAACGCATGTCTTTCTGTAAGCTTCGAATTTCCAAATCACACTCGCCCTCTTGTCGCCCTCCCAGGTCCACTGCTGAGTTGGGCTTTTTCTCACTGTCAACGTTCTTATCGGCCTGTTGTCGTTGTCTCAGATCTGCTGCAGATCCGAGCTCTTCTCGATGTCAGGTCTCACCACTGCCCTCTATTTAGCTTCGCGGGTTGCAACCTGCCTAATTGTGTAGCTCCGTAATTTTAATTTTGTTCTCGAGTTGAATTATCTTATCAGAGAGATAGTGTTATAGTATTGAATAAATTGAGTGTAGTCATGGCGAATGATACTGAGTCCACCGCCGCAAACAACCCTAAGAAGGCCAATTTATTGGATCACCACTCAATCAAGCACATCCTTGACGAATCTGTTACTGAGGTCTTTCCCTTTTCCCTCTTGCGTTCCAGATTTCCTTTTCCATTGTTCTATGTTGTTGATCGTTGTTGTCTTTCTGGATTACCGTTCAATTTTTTATCCTGGGCATGGTGTAATATCAGTTTCAGGGTTTCAATGTTTGGATTTTCCGATCTGATTGAGAGTTTCATCGCTTTGGATATTCAGGGGTAGGGTTTATCTGATTTCTGATCTGGATTTGAGGTTTTCCCTGATTCTAATTGCAACCGGCCCATGTGCATTCAGGGAGGGTGGAATACCAAGGAGTTCAAATTTGAATTTGAAAGTGGGGGATGGTTGAGAAATTAGTTGAGATCTCATAACTACTAAAAAATAATCAGAATTTGTGACTTGGGACAGTGTCTAACTTGTTATTTTGTAGTTCCATGGGATTTTCTACTTCGGTATATGTTCGATGGGGAAGAATTAGGAGCCTTTAATTTGCTAAACTATATTTGTCTCATATTTCTTATGTTACAATTTAATTTTTAAATAACATTTTATCTGAATGAAAGTTCATCTCTTTCTGCTTAAGCAGTTCTTTTAGTTCTTTCTAATGCAAGTGTTTTATTTCAATAAAATTTGTATTGATCATTTATCTTTTTAATCTTAAAACGAGACTTCTACAGGTGATCTATTAATTCTTTCTGTTTTATCTTTCTGTTCAAGACAGTTGGATGATAATATCCCAAACACATCAATAGGTCATGTCAAAGAAGTCTCATCTAGACTTCTAGACCATATAAATATTAGCTTTATTCATATTCATGTAAATTTGAGATCAATCTCTTTCTTTTGCTGCTTCTACCTTTTTTCATATAGCAATTTCATAGTTATTGAGAGAAAGAGTTGCAAGATGATAAAAGAAGGTGATGCAAGTGAACCTGGGATTTGGTAGGGAGAACGATCTGTGTTGCAGCCTGTTTTGACAACTACAAGTGAAAGCTATACTGCAATTTGGTTATTAATTGAGAGTGAGCCTCCTTTTACCCATTCATCTGTTCTTAAGACATAAATAAATTGAGAAAGATCAACATTATTTCAATAATAAATTCATCAATTGCGCTTTGTTGGATTCTTGTTCAAGATTTAAGTATTCTATTACAACATTTATCGTTCCTTTTGAAACTCTTCATTTAGTTGGTTCTACACGGAGAACATGCCTATTTCCCCTTATTTTAGCTTCAATGAAATGAGTACAATTTCATGAGCATTAAACCTCATAGTTTTAATTCTAATTTCAATCCTTTATCTCATCATTTGGCATCTCTTATGCTCTAGGTTACTGGTTATATTTAGTTGGGTGAAGTTTGGAGTTCCTTACTCTCTTTCCATTATTTGTTGTTTTTGCTAGATTGTTACAAGCCGTGGCTACGTTGAAGATGTGAGGATGAGTAACATAAGGTTACTCTTGGGAACGATAATCATCATCATTGCACTTGTGCCGCAATTCTATCCCAAGAAATTCCCTGCCAACCGAGAATTTCTAATTGGTTGTATTGTATTATATCCTTTTTACAGTATTTATTTTTAAAAAATTTGTATTGTTTGTTTATTTTTCAATTATCCAAGGCAAGATAGAACTGCCCAATTTAAGGTTGTAGGTATTTTGTTTTGTTCTTTTCCTAGGGAGAATGGTACTCCCTTTCTTGACATGGCTAATCATATAGATTGTAATTAATGTTTTATCCTTGACATTAACACATATATCATCTTCAATGGAGTGTTGCAGTTTATCATATACACTAAGGAAAAGAATGCCATCTTATTCACTTATCCACCACCGGTATGTATTCTAGCTAGTCACCTTTTATGCGTTACTTACAACCTGTCGTTTCTGGGGTTACTTTTTCAGGCTGGATATATAAATATATAGTCTCTGTACTTGTTTCTTGAATATACATTTTAAAGTGGATGTGTGTTTTTGATATGCTATATATCTAATTGAAAGTATTTTATGTGCCACGTATAGTTAATAACAGTTTCAAAGTGGAAAAAATTGAATTATATTGAGCAGGGTTAAATGCTATCTTTTGTTTTTATTGAGCTTTACAAACCTTATGCACTCACTTCAAAGCCATATATCACCTATTCATACTCATAGTAAGTTCAACTAGAACTGTACTGTCAGTTCGATTACAAATTGCATCGTGCTGCTTTGTTATAAAAACTTTCATTAATGAAGGTGATTTAATTGCTTCCTACAATCATGATAAAGAAGCTGAAGGGTTTAGATATGTGCTGCTTCATATAAGTTAGTTTTCACATTAAGCTGAAGGGTATGCTTGTAGGATTTCTTACTTCGCATATATATATTATAAAAGACACAAACATGATTATTTTGATTTCATTGATGATCTTTGTAATATTGTAGTGCTTGATTAAAAAAATTAATCAATCACTTTAATGTCACTTGCAAAGCTCAAAGTTGAGTAAGTTATAGAAGACTTTGTGGTCTATTGTCGCATTCTAGATTTCTTTCATCTTAACATGTGCTTCTCTTCATTTTCCCTGGGGTGGGGCAAGAATCCTGGCGAGATTCTCTATTCCATGGTTATCGGACACGAGTGTTGGTCCATTACTTTGTTTATAATTGTTTGAATCTCATTTGTATGTTGACATGGATCGTTCAACATAACTGCCCTGGAAGTGTCTTCCAAATTGCCAAGGTTCTCCGACATGTACACACTGACTATAGCGAACGCAGATCCAAAGTCCATCTCTGCAAACAAACCTGTAGAGTTCACCAAAAGTGTGACGAAATGGTTTGTATCTTTTCTCACTCGAAGAACTTAAATTATATCTAACTTTTACAGGAATATGGGATACTTATGTTTTAATGGATACATTTATTTCCTGGATACAGGCTTATTACTTGTATGTATTAGTTGATGTTTTAGGCTCACTGAGGAGGGAGTTTTGGTGGAAGGTCTGTTCTGGAAAGATGTGAAGAGACTTATAGATGACTACACCAAAGAGCCAAAGAAGTCCAAGTGACCTTTCTTGGTGAACGTAAGAAAAATCCTAGCTAGTGTTGAGTCAAAATTGCTCGTGTCGCACACAGGGAAGGATCGTTGACATCTTTTTCTATTGTTAATCAGTAACGTATTTTTATGTTTGGGAGAGATCATTTTTTACATGATGAAGTTTAATACCCGATAGAAGATTTTCCCTGATACAATGGATTTTACTATTGCTATATAACGATGGATCTGGATATTCAGCTGTCTCATTTCACGTCAACCAAGGGCTTTGGAGCCACTCACAAAAAAAAAACACTTGGTTAGCGCAAATGTCTATGGCACCCTTTTTTTCACATGATAGAGAACAATTTAAACTGAAAGTAACAAAAACCTTTTCTTTTTCAATCCGTTTTCTCGAGTCAAACCAAACAATGTTGTATTATAACGGAATCAGTTACTTTTCTCTTCCCACAATAGTTTGTGTTTGATTCTCCTATATGCAAAATTACTTTGGGCTAGTGATAGTCACACACTCAAATACGTTACTATCAACATTCATATATGTACATGTAAAAGGAATATTATAAATCACCTTAATTATATTTTCACTCTGGCTTCCACCTCCTTCCACAATGAAAATTGACAAGTTAAGATCATTTGATTGAGAAACATATTGTCCTTGTTTTGGGTTAAAAAATATGTATATAAAGAAATTATGCTACAGTAGGGGGAAAAGAAGCAATATATGGTCCTTCTAGCCGGGGATTTATCTAAATTATGTTAATCATAAAAAATAAACAGTTAAACTAGTTTTTTGAGATAATGCAAATGTAATTTATCGACACCATCCTGTCATCCTGAATTTGTATAACAAAAAAACCATTGAAATCAGAGTCACTTAAGTATGGATAATTCCACCAAAGTGTAAAATAAGTAGTCAGACAAATACATGTTGGCTTATGATTTTTGTGTGTAAATGTTGTGAGATTTTTTTAATACAAATATTAACATGCAATCATGCATATGCACATCGAAGAACCGAACTCTAAAGAGAGTCATCATGCGTACGCGCACTAGTGAGGAATAGTAGTACCATTGTCAACAAAAAAGATAGTAAAGCCAAGTATTATTTGAAGGGTTAAGGCCTAAGGGTACTACTTTCAGCAAATAGCAAATTTAGTAGTCGTAGTATTTGAAGTAGACCAGTAGTCCATCAAGAGTTCATGGAAATCCATTACAAAACGATAGACTTTAGGAAAGTTATCTAGTGGACCAAGATACCATAAGTTGGTTTTTGATTTAGAATAATCTAAAGAGTGTAGAGTCGGGTCGGCCGAGTGGCCTAAACCGAGTGACTAATTGATCCGGTCGGACCGGTAAGGCTGACCTTGGCTTCACCCAACATATAACATGTCCGTATTCGTGAAAATCTCCTCCTCAACAAAACAAAACCCCCTTTTCTTTCCTACTCTCACTCGCACACTTTACTTGCTCTCGTCTTCCATCTCTTTTTAGCATAACGCCTGTCTTTCTTTAAGCTTCGAATTTCCGAATCACACTCGCCCTCTTGTCGCCGTCCCAGGTCCACAGATGAGTTGGCCTTTTTCTAACCGTCGAAGTTCTTATCGGCCTGTTGTCGTTGTCTCAGATTTGCTGCAGATCCGAGCTCTTCTCGTTGTGAGGTCTCACCGCTGCCCTCTATTTAGCTTCGCGGGTTGCAACATGCCTAACTGTGTAGCTCCGTAATTTTAATTTTGTTCTTGAGTTGAATTATCTTATCAGAGAGATAGTGTTATGGTATTGAATAAATTGAGTGCAGTCATGGCGAATGATATCGAGTCCACCGTCGCAAACAACCCTAACAAGGCCAATTTATTGGATCACCACTCAATCAATCACATCCTTGACGAATCTGTTACTGAGGTCTTTCCCTTTTCCCTCTTGCGTTCCGGATTTCTTTTTCCATTGTTCTATGTTGTTGATCTCTGTTGTCTTTCTGGATTACCGTTCAATTTTTTATCCTGGGCATGGTGTAATATCAGTTTCACGGTTTCAATGTTTGGATTTTCCGATCTGATTGCGAGTTCCGTCGCTTTGGATATTCAGGGGTAGGGTTTATCTCATTTCTAATCTAGATTTGAGGTTTTCCCTGATTCTAATTGCAACCGGCCCATGTGCATTCAGGGAGGGTGGAGTACCAAGGAGTTCAAATTTGAATTTGAAAGTGGGGGATTGTTGAGAAATTAGTTGAGATCTCATGACTACTAAAAAATAATCAGAATTTGTGACTTGGGACAGTGTCTAACTTGTTATTTTGTAGTTCCATGGAATTTTCTACTTCAGTATATGTTCGATGGGGAAGAATTAGGAGCCTTTGATTTGCTGAACTATATTTGTCTCATATTTCTTATGTTACAATTTAATTTTTAAATAACATTTTATCTGAATGAAAGTCCATCTCTTTCTGCTTAAGCAGTTCTTTTAGTTCTTTCTAATGCAAGTGTTTTATTTCAATAAAACTTGTATTGATCATTTATCTTTTTAATCTTAAAACGAGACTTCTGCAAGTGATCTCTTAGTTCCTTCTGTTTTATCTTTCTGTTCAAGACAGTTGGATGATAATATCCCAAACACATCAATAGGTCATGTCATAGAAGTCTCATCTAGACTTCTAGACCATATAAATATTAGCTTTATTCATATTGATGTAAATTTGAGATCAATCTCTTTCTTTTGCTGCTTCTACCTTTTTTCATATAGCAATTTCATAGTTATTGAGAGAAAGAGTTGCAAGATGATAAAAGAAGGTGAGGCAAGTGAACCTGGGATTTGGTAGGGAGAACGATCTGTGTTGCAGCTTGTTTTGACAACTACAAGTGAAAGCTATACTGCAATTTGGTTATTAATTGAGAGTGAGACTCCTTTTACCCATTCATCTGTTCTTAAGACAAAAATAATTTGAGAAAGATCAACATTATTTCAATAATAAATTCATCAATTGCTCTTTGTTGGATTCTTGTTCAAGATTTAAGTATTCTATTACAACATTTATCGTTCCTTTTGAAACTCTTCATTTAGTTGGTTCTACACGGAGAACATGCCTATTTCCCCCTTATTTTAGCTTCAATGAAATGAGTACATTGTCATGAGCATTAAACCTCATCGTTTTAATTCTAATTTCAACCCTTCATCTCATCATTTGGCATCTCTTATGCTCTAGGTTACTGGTTATATTTAGTTGGGTGAAGTTTGGAGTTCCTTACTCTCTTTCCATTATTTGTTGTTTTTGCTAGATTGTTACAAGCCGTGGCTACGTTGAAGATGTGAGGATGAGTAACATAAGGTTACTCTTGGGAACGATAATCATCATCATTGCACTTGTGGCGCAATTCTATCCCAAGAAATTCCCTGCCAACCGAGAATTTTTGATTGGCTGTATTGTATTTTATCCTTTTTACAGTATTTATTTTTAAAAAATTTGTATTGTTTGTTTATTTTTCAATTATCCAAGGCAAGGTAGAACTGCCCAATTTAAGGTTGTAGGTATTTTGTTTTGTTCTTTTCCTAGGGAGAATGGTACTCCCTTTCTTGACATGGCTAATCATATAGATTGTAATTAATGTTTTATCCTTGACATTAGCACGTATATCATCTTCAATGGACTGTTTCAGTTTATCATATACACTAAGGAAAAGAATGCCATCTTATTCACTTATCCACCACCGTTATGTATTCTAGCTAGTCACCTTTTATGCGTTACATACAGTCTGTAGTTTCTGGGGTTACTTTTTCAGGCTGGATATATAAATATATAGTCTCTGTACTTGTTTCTTGAATATACATTTTAAAGTGGATGTGTGTTTTTGATATGCTATATATCTAATTGAAAGTATTTTATGTGCCACATGTAGTTAATAATAGTTTCAAAGTGGAAAAAATTGAATTATATTGAGCAGGGTTAAATGCTATCTTTTGTTTTTATTGAGCTTTACAAACCTTATGCACTCACTTCAAAGCCATATATCACCTATTCATACTCATAGTAAGTTCAACTAGAACTGTACTGTCAGTTCGATTGCAAATTGCATTGTGCTGCTTTGTTATAAAAACTTTCATTAATGAAGGTTATTTAATTGCTTCCTACAATCATGATAAAGAAGCTGAAGGGTTTAGATATGTGTTTCTTCATATAAGTTAGTTTTCACATTAAGCTGAAGGGTATGCTTGTAGGATTTCATACTTCGCATATATATATTACAAAAGACACAAACATGATTATTTTGATTTCATTGATGATCTTTGTAATATTGTAGTGTTTGATTAAAAAATTAATCAATCACTTTAATGTCACTTGCAAAGCTCAAAGTTGAGTAAGTTATAGAAGACTTTGTGGTCTATTATCGCATTCTAGATTTCTTTCATCTTAACATGTGCTTCTCTTCATTTTCCCTCGGGGTGGGGCAAGAATCCTGGCGAGATTCTCTATTCCATGGTTATCGGACACGAGTGTTGGTCTATTACTTTGTTTATAATTGTTTGAATCTCATTTGTATGTTGACAGGGATCGTTCAACATAACTGGCCTAGAAGTGTCTTCCAAATTGCCAAGGTTCTCCGACATGTACACTTTGACTATAGCGAGCGCATATCCAAAGTCCATCTCTGCAAACAAACCTGTAGAGTTCACCAAAAGTGTGAGGAAATGGTTTGTATCTTTTCTCACTCGAAGATCTTAAATTATATCTAATTTTTACAGGAATATGGGATACTTATGTTTTAATGGATACATTTATTTCCTGGATACAAGCTTATTACTTGTGTGTATTTGCTGATGTTTTAGGTTCACTGAGGAGGGAGTTTTGGTGGAAGGTCTGTTCTGGAAAGATGTGGAGAGACTTATAGATGACTACACCAAAGAGCCAAAGAAGGCCAAGTGACCTTTCTTGGTGAACGTAAGAAAAATCCTAGCTAGTGTTGAGTCAAAATTGCTCCTGTCGCACACAGGGAAGGATCGTTGACATCTTTTTCTATTGTTCATCATAGAGTAACGTATTTTTATGTTTGGGAGGGATCATTTTTTACATGATGGAGTTTAATACTCGATAGAAGATTTTCCCTGATACAATGGTATTTACTATTGCTATATAACGATGGATCTGGATATTCAGCTGTCTCATTTCAGGTCAACCAAAGGCTTTGGAGCCACTCGTGAAAAAAAAATGTATATAAAGAAATTTTGCTACGGTAGGGGGAAAAGAAGCAATATATGGTCCTTCTGGCCGGGGATTTATCTAAATTATGTTAATCATAAAAAATAAACAGTTAAACTAGTTTTTTGAGATAAGGCATATGTAATTTATTGACATCATCCTGTCATCCTGAATTTGTATAACAAAAAACCCATTGAAATCAGAGTCACTTAAGTATGGATAATTCCACCAAAGTGTAAAATAAGTAGTCAGACAAATACACGTTGGCTTATGATTTTTGTGTGTAAATGTTGTGAGATTTTTTTAATACAAATATTAACATGCAATCATGCATATGCATATCGAAATACCGAACTCTAAAGAGAGTCATCATGTGTACGCGCACTAGTGAGAAATAGTAGTACCATTGTCAACAAAAAAAAGAGTAAAGCCAAGTATTATTTGAAGGGTTAAGGCCTAAGGGTACTACTTTCAGCAAATAGCAAATTTAGTAGTCGTAGTATTTGAAGTAGACCAGTAGTCCATCAAGAGTTCATGAAAATCCATTACAAAACGATAGACTTTAGGAAAGTTATCTAGTGGACCAAGATACCATAAGTTGGTTTTTGATTTAGAATAATCTAAAGAGTGTAGAGTCGGGTCGACCGAGTGGCCTGAACCGGGTGACTAATTGATCTGGTCGGACCGGTAAGGCTGACCTTGGCTTCACCCAACATATAACATGTCCGTATTCGTGAAAACCTCCTCCTCAACAAAACAAAACCCCCTTTTCTTTCCTACTCTCACTCGCACACTTTACTTGCTCTCGTCTTCCATCTCTTTTTAGCATAACGCATGTCTTTCTTTAAGCTTTGAAATTCTGAATCACACTCACCCTCTTGTCGCTGTCCCAGGTCCACTGCTGAGTTGGGCTTTTTCTCACCGTCGAAGTTCTTATCGGCCTGTTGTCGTTGTCTCAGATGTGCTGCAGATCCGAGCTCTTCTCGCTGTCAGGTCTCACCGCTGCCCTCTATTTAGCTTCGCGGGTTGCAACCTGCCTAACTGTGTAGCTCCGTAATTTTAATTTTGTTCTTGAGTTGAATTATCTTATCAGAGAGATAGTGTTATGGTATTGAATAAATTGACTGCAGTCATGGCAAATGATACCGAGTCCACCGCCGCGAACAACCCTAAGAAGGCCAATTTATTGGATCACCACTCAATCAAGCACATCCTTGACGAATCTGTTACTGAGGTCTTTCCCTTTTCCCTCTTGCGTTCCGGATTTCCTTTTCCATTGTTCTATGTTGTTGATCTCTTTTGTCTTTCTGGATTACCGTTCAATTTTTTATCCTGGGCATGGTGTAATATCAGTTTCAGGGTTTCAATGTTTGGATTTTCCGATCTGATTGCGAGTTCCGTCGCTTTGGATATTCAGGGGTAGGATTTATCTAATTTCTGATCTGGATTTGAGGTTTTCCCTGATTCTAATTGCAACCCGCCCATGTGCATTCAGGGAGGGTGGAATACCAAGGAGTTCAAATTTGAATTTGAAAGTGGGGGATGGTTGAGAAATTAGTTGAGATCTCATGACTACTAAAAAATAATCAGAATTTGTGACTTGGGACAGTATCTAACTTGTTATTTTGTAGTTCCATGGGATTTTCTACTTCAGTATATGTTCGATGGGGAAGAATTAGGAGCCTTTGATTTGCTGAACTATATTTGTCTCATATTTCTTATGTTACAATTTAATTTTTAAATAACATTTTATCTGAATGAAAGTCCATCTCTTTCTGCTTAAGCAATTCTTTTAGTTCTTTCTAATGCAAGTGTTTTATTTCAATAAAATTTGTATTGATCACTTATCTTTTTAATCTTAAAACGAGACTTCTGCAAGTGATCTCTTAGTTCCTTCTATTTTATCTTTCTGTTCAAGACAGTTGGATGATAATATCCCAAACACATCAATAGGTCATGTCATAGAAGTCTCATCAAGACTTCTAGACCATATAAATATTAGCTTTATTCATATTCATGTAAATTTGAGATCAATCTCTTTCTTTTTTTGCTTCTACCTTTTTTCATATAGCAATTTCATAGTTATTGAGAGAAAGAGTTGCAAGATGATAAAAGAAGGTGATGCAAGTGAACCCGGGATTTGGTAGGGAGAACGATTTGTGTTGTAGCATGTTTTGACAACTATAAGTGAAAGCTATACTGCAATTTGGTTATTAATTGAGAGTGAGACTCCTTTTACCCATTCATCTGTTCTTAAGACAGAAATAATTTGAGAAAGATCAACATTATTTCAATAATAAATTCATCAATTGCGCTTTGTTGGATTCTTGTTCAAGATTTAAGTATTCTATTACAACATTTATCGTTCCTTTTGAAACTCTTCATTTAGTTGGTTCTACACGGAAAACATGCCTATTTCCCCCTTATTTTAGCTTCAATGAAATGAGTACATTGTCATGAGCATTAAACCTCATCGTTTTAATTCTAATTTCAACCCTTCATCTCATCATTTGGCATCTCTTATGCTCTAGGTTATTGGTTATATTTAGTTGGGTAAAGTTTGGAGTTCCTTACTCTCTTTCCATTATTTGTTGTTTTTGCTAGATTGTTACAAGCCGTGGCTACGTTGAAGATGTGAGGATGAGTAACATAAGGTTACTCTTGTGAACGATAATCATCATCATTGCACTTGTGGCGCAATTCTATCCCAAGAAATTCCCTGTCAACCGAAAATTTCTGATTGGCTGTATTGTATTATATCCTTTTTACAATATTTATTTTTAAAAATTTTGTATTGTTTGTTTATTTTTCAATTATCCAAGGCAAGGTAGAACTGCCCAATTTAAGGTTGTAGGTATTTTGTTTTGTTCTTTTCCTAGGGAGAATGGTACTCCCTTTCTTGACATGGCTAATCATATAGATTGTAATTAATGTTTTATCCTTGACATTAGCACGTATATCATCTTCAATGGACTGTTGCAGTTTATCATATACACTAAGGAAAAGAATGCCATCTTATTCACTTATCCACCACTGGTATGTATTCTAGCTAGTCACCTTTTATGCGTTACTTACAGTCTGTAGTTTCTGGGGTTACTTTTTCAGGCTGGGTATATAAATATATAGTCTATGTACTTGTTTCTTGAATATACAGTTTAAAGTGGATGTGTGTTTTTGATATGCTATATATCTAATTGAAAGTATTTTATGTGCCACATGTAGTTAATAATAGTTTCAAAGTGGAAAAAATTGAATTATATTGAGCAAGGTTAAATGCTATCTTTTGTTTTTATTGAGCTTTACAAACCTTATGCACTCACTTCAAAGCCATATATCACCTATTCATACTCAATAGTAAGTTCAACTAGAACTATACTGTCAGTTCGATTGCAAATTGCATCGTGCTGCTTTGTTATAAAAACTTTCATTAATGAAGGTGATTTAATTGCTTGCTACAATCATGATAAAGAAGCTGAAGGGTTTAGATATGTGCTGCTTCATATAAGTTAGTTTTCACATTAAGCTGAAGGGTATGCTTGTAGGATTTCATACTTCGCATATATATATTACAAAAGACACAAACATGATTATTTTGAATTCATTGATGATCTTTGTAATATTGTAGTGCTTGATTAAAAAATTAAGCAATCACTTTAATGTCACTTGCAAAGCTCAAAGTTGAGTAAGTTATAGAAGACTTTGTGGTCTATTGTCGCATTCTAGATTTCTTTCATCTTAACATGTGCTTCTCTTCATTTTCCCTGGGGTGGGGCAAGAATCCTGGCGGGATTCTGTATTCCATGGTTGTCGGACACGAGTGTTGGTCCATTACTTTGTTTATAATTGTTTGAATCTCATTTGTATGTTGACAGGGATCGTTCAACATAACTGGCCTGGAAGTGTCTTCCAAATTGCCAAGGTTCTCCGACATGTACACACTGACTATAGCGAGCACATATCCAAAGTCCATCTCTGCAAACAAACCTGTAGAGTTCACCAAAAGTGTGACGAAATGGTTTGTATCTTTTCTCACTCGAAGAACTTAAATTATATCTAATTTTTACAGGAATATGAGATACTTATGTTTTAATGGATACATTTATTTCCTGGATACATGCTTATTACTTGTGTGTATTTGCTGATGTTTTAGGTTCACTGAGGAGGGAGTTTTGGTGAAAGGTCTATTCTGAAAAGATGTGGAGAGACTTATAGATGACTACACCAAAGAGCCAAAGAAGGCCAAGTGACCTTTCTTGGTGAACGTATGAAAAATCCTAGCTAGGGTTGAGTCAAAATTGCTCGTGTCGCACACAGGGAAGGATCGTTGACATCTTTTTCTATTGTTCATCATAGAGTAACATTTTTTTATGTTTGGGAGGGATCATTTTGTACATGATGAAGTTTAATACCCGATAGAAGATTTTCCCTGATACAATGGATTTTACTATTGCTATATAACGATGGATCTGGATATTCAGCTGTCTCATTTCAGGTCAACCAAGGGCTTTGGAGCCACTCGCTAAAAAAAAACACTTGGTTAGCGCAAATGTCTATGGCACCCTTTTTTTCACATGATAGAGAACAATTTAAACTGAAAGTAACAAAAACCTTTTCTTTTTCAATCCGTTTTCTCGAGTCAAACCAAACAATGTTGTATTATAACGGAATCAGTTACTTTTCTCTTCCCACAATAGTCTGTGTTTGATTCTCCTATATGCAAAATTACTTTGGGCTAGTGATAGTCATACACTCAAATACGTTACTATCAACATTCACATATGTACATGTAAAAGGAATATTATAAATCACCTTAATTATATTTTCACTCTGGCTTCCACCTCCTTCCACAATGACAATTGACAAGTTAAGATCATTTGATTGAACAACATATTGTCCTTGTTTTGGGTTAAAAAATATGTATATAAAGAAATTATGCTACAGTAGGGGGGAAAGAAGCAATATATGGTCCTTCTGGCCGGGGATTTATCTAAATTATGTTAATCATAAAAAATAAACAGTTAAACTAGTTTTTTGAGATAATGCAGATGTAATTTATCGACACCATCCTGTCATCCTGAATTTGTATAACAAAAAAACCATTGAAATCAGAGTCACTTAAGTATGGATAATTCCACCAAAGTGTAAAATAAGTAGTCAGACAAATACATGTTGGCTTATGATTTTTGTGTGTAAATGTTGTGAGATTTTTTTAATACAAATATTAACATGCAATCATGCATATGCATATCGAAGGACCGAATTCTAAAGAGAGTCATCATGCGTACGCACACTAGTGAGGAATAGTAGTACCATTGTCAACAAAAGAAAAGAGTAAAGCCAAGTATTATTTGAAGGGTTAAGGCCTAAGGGTACTACTTTCAGCAAATAGCAAATTTAGTAGTCGTAGTACTTGAAGTAGACCAGTGGCAGTAGTCCATCAAGAGTTCGTGAAAACCCATTACAAAACGATAGACTTTATGAAAGTTATCTAGTGGACCAAGATACCATAAGTTGGTTTTTGATTTAGAATAATCTAAAGAGTGCAGAGTCGGGTTGGCCGAGTGGCCTGAACCGGGTGACTAATTGATCGGGTCGGTCTGGTAAGGCTGACCTTGGCTTCACCCAACATATAACATGTCTGTATCCGTGAAAACCTCCTCCTCAACAAAACAAAACCCCCTTTTCTTTCCTACTCTCACTCGCACACTTTACTTGCTCTCGTCTTCCATCTCTTTTTAGCATAACGCCTATCTTTCTTTAAGCTTCGAATTTCCGAATCACACTCGCCCTCTTGTCGCCGTCCCAGGTCCACTGTTGAGTTGGGCTTTTTCTCACCGTTGAAGTTCTTATCGGCCTGTTGTCGTTGTCTCAGATCTGCTGTAGATTCGAGCTCTTCTCGCTGTCAGGTCTCACCGTTGCCCTCTATTTAGCTTCACGGGTTGCAACCTGCCTAACTGTGTAGTTCCGTAATTTTAATTTTGTTCTCGAGTTGAATTATCTTATCAGTAGACCTGTGCAAACGCGGGTCGGCCCGCCCGTCAGAAATTACGGGTCAAGTTAAGCATTCTGGCCCGAACGGGCCGGTCGACTCGACCAGCCCGTACGGGCTAGCGAGCCGGATACGGTAATAGAGCTAAGCCCGTACGGGCCACTCGGCCCGGCCCGCTAGCCTGTATATAATTTAAATTAAAATATATATATATATATATATATATATATATATATATATAGAGGCGCACTCCGATAAAACGAGAGTTATGGTAAAACGAAAGTACTAATATGGAGGGTTGGATTGATGGTGATGGATGGTTGGATGAATAGGGTATATAATAGATATGATAGGGGTGTAACTACCAAATCTAACCAAATATGGCAATTAATTAAATTTTTAATTAAAAAAATATATTAAATGGGTTGTTACATGAGAGAGAAAGTGAAGATTATTCTCTTTCCTTAATCATAGGGTTTAAATTCTGATTTCGTAATTTGATTTTCAAAATTTTATAGATATTCATACAGCCAGTAATCGATATTCATTCAAAATATTTTGATATTCACGTAATTTGAAATCGATATTCATATAAGCAATATTCGATATTCATGAAAATAGTGTCGATATTCAGATTTTATTCCGCGTATGATGATTATCGGTTATATAAATTTGACGATATTCATATAAAGTGTATTGATATTCGTGTGTTCAAGCTTTTGGAAACGATTCATGATCTTCAAAAATTTTTGTTTGTATTTGGTGAATATCGCAAATCCAATTTTGAATATCGACTACTCAACGCATGAAACTACATCCAGCATGAATATGAACAATATTATAATGAATATCACATCATACAATTTGAATATCAACTACTCAATGCATAACACTTTCAAAATAATGTGTATGAATATCACATATAAAAATGTGAATATCAACTATAAATAACTCATACAACCCCATCAACAAGCAGTATCTGAATCCACGTGAATATCAATTTTACTATAATGAATAACACCACAGAAAAACTGAATATCATATATCTAAATCATAAATATCAAAATACATAAATTATAACACTATGAATAACACCACACGAAAATTGAATATTATATATACAATATCAAAACAAAACAAATAAATTGTAACACGAGCAATGTCAAATGTAATTCTTGTAAGAATTCCTCCTCTACTGTAATGAACACCCCTTGCTCAAATGCAATTCCTGCAAATACAGAGAGCAATGTCAAATTAAAATCAACGAGCAAAAGTCCTAAACCCTAACTAATGAACTCGATTATGGGGAGGCCAAAGCAAGTGCGAAACCTCTGGGGCTCACTCAAGGACAAAGTCTCTGTCGTCAAAGCCACCGCCCTCCTCCTATCCCGCCGCCGCGCCGCCGCCACAACCCCCGCCCTCCGACTCTACGTCCTGTGGGCCACCAGCCACAACCCCTCCACCTCTACCCCATCGGACTTCATCTCCGACCTAGTCGACCTCGGTTACCACTCGTCCACCGCCCACGACGCCCTCTTCCGCCGCCTCCACACCACCCGCGATGGACTGGATTAAACAATAGAACCCAAAAATTTCAGATCCAGAGAGCTATCGTACCTTTACTTCACATCGGCCGCCGGAAAAAAAAATTGAAATACTATTCCGCATCGCCGGAGATTTCATCGTCTCCTACGCCGGCAAGAGACTGAAATCATCGATCCTTTGATTCTTCAGAACACCGTTCGCGTTTGGCTCCTTGCACACAGCTCTGTGATTCCTCAAGTTCCACAGTCTCGCCTTAGCCACCAGTGGAGCCTCCGTCCTCGGCGCCGACGACTCAGATGATCCTCGCCTTCCTCGATGACTACGAGGACTTCGATCACGACCACCTCGTCACGAAGCTCTGCGAAGGCGGCGACCTCTTCGATCGCGTCCTTGCCAACGGCCGCTACTCCGAGAGGGACGCCGTCGGGAGAGAGAAGATGGAAAGGAGATCGGGGGAGATAGATCTGAAAGGGAGATAGTGAGAGATGAGGGCGTCGGTGAGAGAGATCTGAGAGTGAGAGATCTGGGAGGGAGAGAGAATATGAAAAGGGGATAAACAACCGTATCATTCAATCTCTAAAAATCCGGGATTAATATTAATTGTGTAGAGCACCGGATAAGTTCTTAATATGCACCTTAAATTGGTATAATCCAGTTCATCCATTAAATCTCATATAACGGATGTGATTAATACTTTCGTTTATTCTAAAAAGCCGTTTTATCAGATCTTAATTCTATATATATATATATATATATTTAACATTACCCCCACTCAATCTAACCTAAATTTCCTATTTCCCTTACTTCCTCTCTCGCCTCCACTCCGCCCGATTCGCCTCCACAGCTCCACTCCGCCCGATTCGCCTCCATCTAATCCCAGTCGCCGGTCGCCTCCAGCCTCCAGGCTCCATCTCTCGCCAGTCGCCGGTCTCCTCCAGCCTCCATCTCTCGCCAGTCGGCCTTGTATACTCGCCAGTCGCCACCATCTCCTCTCCGGCTCTCCCGTCCCGATTCACCTCACCACGCCTCCCGCCCTCCATCTCCTCTCCCGACTCGACCTCCGACCAGGCGACCTCCATTTTTGGTACTGACTACTGAAGTACTGATGTTGTTACGAGTTTTAATTATGAGTTGTTTCTAGATCTGATTTTGTTAAAAAAATTGTTGTTGTTTAGATCTGATGTGTTGTTTCAATTTCTAGATCTGATTTTGTTATGAGTTTTAATTATGAGGACATGATGTAAATACTTTCACATATATATGCAGTAACTCGGGTTTACTTAAGTGATATGCTTATAATAGTAGTTTTCTGCTTGCTTGTTTAGATCTGATGTGTTGTTTCAATTCCTGCGTTGTTGTTACAAAAATTATAGATTATTTTGATTTCATTGATTATCTTTGTAATATTGTAGTGCTCGATGTAAAGCCTTTCACATATATATGCAGTAAATCAGTCATGGCGAATGATACTGAGTCCACCGCCGCGAACAACCCTAAGAAGGCCAATTTATTGGATCACCACTCAATCAAGCACATCCTTGACGAATCTGTAACTGAGGTCTTTCCCTTTTCCCTCTTGCGTTCCGGATTTCCTTTTCCATTGTTCTATGTTGTTGATCTCTGTTGTCTTTCTGGATTACCGTTCAATTTTTTATCCTGGGCATGGTGTAATATCAGTTTCAGGGTTTCAATGTTTGGATTTTCCGATCTGATTGCGAGTTCCGTCGCTTTGGATATTCAGGGGTAGGGTTTATCTGATTTCTGATCTGGATTTGAGGTTTTCCCTGATTCTAATTGCAACCGGCCCATGTGCATTTAGGGAGGGTGGAATACCAAGGAGTTCAAATTTGAATTTGAAAGTGGGGGATGGTTGAGAAATTAGTTGAGATCTCATGACTACTCAAAAATAATCAGAATTTGTGACTTGGGACAGTGTCTAACTTGTTATTTTGTAGTTCCATGGGATTTTCTACTTCAGTATATGTTCGATGGGGAAGAATTAGGAGCCTTTGATTTGCTGAATTATATTTGTCTCATATTTCTTATGTTACAATTTAATTTTTAAATAACATTTTATCTATATGAAAGTCCATCTCTTTCTGCTTAAGCAGTTCTTTTAGTTCTTTCTAATGCAAGTGTTTTATTTCAATAAAATTTGTATTGATCATTTATCTTTTTAATCTTAAAACGAGACTTCTGCAGGTGATCTCTTAATTCCTTCTGTTTTATCTTTCTGTTCAAGACAGTTGGATGATAATATCCCAAACACATCAATAGGTCATGTCATAGAAGTCTCATCTAGACTTCTAGACCATATAAATATTAGCTTTATTCATATTGATGTAAATTTGAGATCAATCTCTTTCTTTTGCTGCTTCTACCTTTTTCATATAGCAATTTCATAGTTATTGAGAGAAAGAGTTGCAAGATGATAAAAGAAGGTGATGCAAGTGAACCTGGGATTTGGTAGGGAGAACGATCTGTGTTGCAGCCTGTTTTGACAACTACAAGTGAAAGCTATACTGCAATTTGGTTATTAATTGAGAGTGAGACTCCTTTTACCCATTCATCTGTTCTTAAGACAGAAATAATTTGAGAAAGATCAACATTATTTCAATAATAAATTCATCAATTGCGCTTTGTTGGATTCTTGTTCAAGATTTAAGTATTCTATTACAACATTTATCGTTCCTTTTGAAACTCTTCATTTAGTTGGTTCTACACGGAGAACATGCCTATTTCCCCCTTATTTTAGCTTCAATGAAATGAGTACATTGTCATGAGCATTAAACCTCATTGTTTTAATTCTAATTTCAACCCTTCATCTCATCATTTGGCATCTCTTATGCTCTAGGTTACTGGTTATATTTAGTTGGGTGAAGTTTGGAGTTCCTTACTCTCTTTCCATTATTTGTTGTTTTTGCTAGATTGTTACAAGCCGTGGCTATGTTGAAGATGTGAGGATGAGTAACATAAGGTTACTCTTGGGAATGATAATCATCATCATTGCACTTGTGGCGCAATTCTATCCCAAGAAATTCCCTGCCAACCGAGAATTTCTGATTGGCTGTATTGTATTATATCCTTTTTACAGTATTTATTTTTAAAAATTTTGTATTGTTTGTTTATTTTTCAATTATCCAAGGCAAGGTAGAACTGCCCAATTTAAGGTTGTAGGTATTTTGTTTTGTTCTTTTCCTAGGGAGAATGGTACTCCCTTTCTTGACATGGCTAATCATATAGATTGTAATTAATGTTTTATCCTTGACATTAGCACGTATATCATCTTCAATGGACTGTTGCAGTTTATCATATACACTAAGGAAAAGAATGCCATCTTATTCACTTATCCACCACCGGTATGTATTCTAGCTAGTCACCTTTTATGCGTTACATACAGTCTGTAGTTTCTGGGGTTACTTTTTCAGGCTGGATATATAAATATATAGTCTCTGTACTTGTTTCTTGAATATACATTTTAAAGTGGATGTGTGTTTTTGATATGCTATATATCTAATTGAAAGTATTTTATGTGCCACATGTAGTTAATAATAGTTTCAAAGTGGAAAAAATTGAATTATATTGAGCAGGGTTAAATGCTATCTTTTGTTTTTATTGAGCTTTACAAACCTTATGCACTCACTTCAAAGCCATATATCACCTATTCATACTCATAGTAAGTTCAACTAGAACTGTACTGTCAGTTCGATTGCAAATTGCATCGTGCTGCTTTGTTATAAAAACTTTCATTAATGAAGGTGATTTAATTGCTTGCTACAATCATGATAAAGAAGCTGAAGGGTTTAGATATGTGCTGCTTCATATAAGTTAGTTTTCACATTAAGCTGAAGGATATGCTTGTAGGATTTCATACTTCACATATATATATATTACAAAAGACACAAACATGATTATTTTGATTTCATTGATGATCTTTGTAATATTGTAGTGCTTGATTAAAAAATTAATCAATCACTGTCACTTGCAAAGCTCAAAGTTGAGCAAGTTATAGAAGACTTTGTGGTCTATTGTCGCATTCTAGATTTCTTTCATCTTAACATGTGCTTCTCTTCATTTCCCTGGGGTGGGGCAAGAATCCTGGCGGGATTCTCTATTCCATGGTTATCGGACACGAGTGTTGGTCCATTACTTTGTTTATAATTGTTTGAATCTCATTTGTATTTTGACAGGGATCGTTCAACATAACTGGCCTGGAAGTGTCTTCCAAATTGCCAAGGTTCTCCGACATGTACACACTGACTATAGCGAGCGCAGATCCAAAGTCCATCTCTGCAAACAAACCTGTAGAGTTCACCAAAAGTGTGACGAAATGGTTTGTATCTTTTCTCACTCGAAGAACTTAAATTATATCTAATTTTTACAGGAATATGAGATACTTATGTTTTAATGGATACATTTATTTCCTGGATACAGGCTTATTACTTGTGTGTATTTGCTGATGTTTTAGGTTCACTGAGGAGGGAGTTTTGGTGGAAGGTCTGTTCTGGAAAGATGTGGAGAGACTTATAGATGACTACACCAAAGAGCCAAAGAAGGCCAAGTGACCTTTCTTGGTGAACGTATGAAAAATCCTAGCTAGTGTTGAGTCAAAATTGCTCCTGTCGCACACACGGAAGGATCGTTGACATCTTTTTCTATTGTTCATCATAGAGTAACGTATTTTTATGTTTGGGAGGGATCATTTTCTACATGATGAAGTTTAATACCCGATAGAAGATTTTCCCTGATACAATGGATTTTACTATTGCTATATAACGATGGATCTGGATATTCAGCTGTCTCATTTCAGGTCAACCAAGGGCTTTGGAGCCACTCGCTCAAAAAAAACACTTGGTTAGCGCAAATGTCTATGGCACCCTTTTTTTCACATGATAGAGAACAATTTAAACTGAAAGTAACAAAAACCTTTTCTTTTTCAATCCGTTTTCTCGAGTCAAACCAAACAATATTGTATTATAACGGAATCAGTTACTTTTCTTTTCCCACAATAGTCTGTGTTTGATTCTCCTATATGCAAAATTACTTTGGGCTAGTGATAGTCACACACTCAAATACGTTACTATCAACATTCACATATGTACATGTAAAAGGAATATTATAAATCACCTCATTCACATATGTACATGTAAAAGGAATATTATAAATCACCTTAATTATATAAAGAAATTATGCTACAGTAGGGGGAAAAGAAGCAATATATGGTCCTTCTGGCCGGGGATTTATCTAAATTATGTTAATCATACAAAATAAACAGTTAAATTAGGTTTTTGAGATAATGCATATGTAATTTATCGACATCATCCTGAATTTGTATAACAAAAAAACCATTGAAATCAGAGTCACTTAAGTTTGGATAATTCCACCAAAGTGTAAAATAAGTAGTGAGACAAATACATGTTGGCTTATGATTTTTGTGTGTAAATGTTGTGAGATTTTTTTAATACAAATATTAACATGCACATGGGCCGGTTGTATTTAGAATCAGGCAAAACCTCAAATCCAGATCAGAAATCAGATAAACCCTACCCCTGAATATCCAAAGCGACGGAACTCGCAATCAGATCGGAAAATCCAAACACTGAAACCCTGAAACTGATATTACACCATGCCCAGGATAAAAAAATGAACAGTAATCCAGAAAGACAACAGAGATCAACAACATAGAACAACGGAAAAGGAAATCCGGAACGCAAGAGGGAAAAGGGAAAGACCTCAGTAACAGATTCGTCAAGGATGTGCTTGATTGAGTGGTGATCCAATAAATTGGCCTTCTTAGGGTTGTTCGCGGCGGTGGACTCAGTATCATTCGCCATGACTGCACTCCTCTGTAATTGTATCGTGCGTTGAATTTAGGTCGTGTTGCTGGTTTTGAGATTGATTGCCAATATATGAAGTTCTTCGGAGGTTATTACCTTGTGTTCACGCTTGAAATTACCCAAATTACCCCTATTCAGATAAGAAAAATACCGTATTTAGGCTTTGTCCGCAAAACAAGGTTTTTAATTGTTAGTTTTTTCGAAATGTGTTTTTTTTTACAAGTTTAAGGTTTTTTAGAGATTTGGGGTGCGTTTGGATGGCTTTTAAAATGCATTAAATTGTATTATATTGCATTAAATTGACAATTTAATGCAAGATAATGCAATTTAATGTATTCTAATCGGGCTCTTCTGTTTGCGTGAGGCCTTCAGCGGGCTCTTCTCTTCGAGGGAAGTCTTGAGCGGGCTCTTCTGTTGGAGCGAAGCCTTGAGCGGGCTCTTCTCTTCGAGGGAAGTCTTGAGCGGGCTCTTCTCTTCGAGGGAAGTCTTGAGCGGGCTCTTCTGTTGCAGTATAGCTTTCACTTGTAGTTGTCAAAACAGGCTGCAACACAGATCGTTCTCCCTGCCAAATCCCAGGTTCACTTGCCTCACCTCCTTTTATCATCTTGCAACTCTTTCTCTCAATAACTATGAAATTGCTATATGAAAAAAGGTAGAAGCATCAAAAGAAAGAGATTGATCTCAAATTTACATGAATATGAATAAAGCTAATATTTATATGGTCTAGAAGTCTAGATGAGACTTCTACGACATGACCTATTGATGTGTTTGGGATATTATCATCCAACTGTCTTGAACAGAAAGATAAAACAGAAGGAATTAAGAGATCACCTGCAGAAGTCTCGTTTTAAGATTAAAAAGATAAATGATCAATACAAAATTTATTGAAATAAAACACTTGCATTAGAAAGAACTAAAAGAACAGCTTAAGCAGAAAGAGATGGACTTTCATTCAGATAAAATGTTATTTAAAAATTAAATTGTAACATAAGAAATATGAGACAAATATAGTTCAGCAAATCAAAGGCTCCTAATTCTTCCCCATCGAACATATACTGAAGTAGAAAATCCCATGGAACTACAAAATAACAAGTTAGACACTGTCCCAAGTCACAAATTCTGATTATTTTTTAGTAGTCATGAGATCTCAACTAATTTTTTAACCATCCCCCACTTTCAAATTCAAATTTCAACTCCTTGGTATTCCACCCTCCCTGAATGCACATGGGCCGGTTGCAATTAGAATCAGGGAAAACCTCAAATCCAGATCAGAAATCAGATAAACCCTACCCCTGAATATCCAAAGGATGAAACCCTGAAACTGATATTACACCATGCCCAGGCTAAAAAATTGAACGGTAATCCAGAAAGACAACAGAGATCAACAACATAGAAAAACGGAAAAGGAAATCCGGAACGCAAGAGGGAAAAGGGAAAGACCTCAGTAACAGATTCGTCAAGGATGTGCTTGATTGAGTGGTGATCCAATAAATTGGCCTTCTTAGGGTTGTTCGCGGCGGTGGACTCAGTATCATTCGCCATGACTGCACTCCTCCGTAATTGTATCGTGCGTTGAATTTAGGTCGTGTTGTTGGTTTTGAGATTGATTGCCAATATATGAAGTTCTTCGGAGGTTATTACCTTGTGTTCACACTTGAAATTACCCAAATTACCCCTATTCAGATAAGAAAAATACCGTATTTAGGCTTTGTCTGCAAGACAAGGTTTTTAATTGTTAGATTTTTCGAAATATGTTTTTTTTACAAGTTTAAGGTTTTTTAGAGATTTGGGGTGCGTTTGGATGGCTTTTAAAATGCATTAAATTATATTATCTTGCATTAAATTGACAATTTAATGCAAGATAATGCAATTTAATGCATTCTAGTCGGGCTCTTCTGTTTGTGTGAGGCCTTCAGCGGGCTCTTCTCTTCGAGGGAAGTCTTGAGCGGGCTCTTCTGTTGGAGCGAAGCCTTGAGCGGGCTCTTCTCTTCGAGGGAAGTCTTGAGCGGGCTCTTCTCTTCGAGGGAAGTCTTGAGCGGGCTCTTCTGTTGCAGTATAGCTTTCACTTGTAGTTGTCAAAACAGGCTGCAACACAGATCGTTCTCCCTGCCAAATCCCAGGTTCACTTGCCTCACCTCCTTTTATCATCTTGCAACTCTTTCTCTCAATAACAATGAAATTGCTATATGAAAAAAGGTAGAAGCATCAAAAGAAAGAGATTGATCTCAAATTTACATGAATATGAATAAAGCTAATATTTATATGGTCTAGAAGTCTAGATGAGACTTCTATGACATGACCTATTGATGTGTTTGGTATATTATCATCCAGCTGTCTTGAACAGAAAGATAAAACAGAAGGAATTAAGAGATCACCTGCAGAAGTCTCGTTTTAAGATTAAAAAGATAAATGATCAATACAAATTTTATTGAAATAAAACACTTGCATTAGAAAGAACTAAAAGAACAACTTAAGCAGAAAGAGATGGACTTTCATTCAGATAAAATGTTATTTAAAAATTAAATTGTAACATAAGAAATATGAGACAAATATAGTTCAGTAAATCAAAGGCTCCTAATTCTTCCCCATCGAACATATACTGAAGTAGAAAATCCCATGGAACTACAAAATAACAAGTTAGACACTGTCCCAAGTCACAAATTCTGATTATTTTTTAGTAGTCATGAGATCTCAACTAATTTTTTAACCATCCCCCACTTTCAAATTCAAATTTCAACTCCTTGGTATTCCACCCTCCCTGAATGCACATGGGCCGGTTGCAATTAGAATCAGGGAAAACCTCAAATCCAGATCAGAAATCAGATAAACCCTACCCCTGAATATCCAAAGCGACGGAACTCGCAATCAGATCGGAAAATCCAAACATTGAAACCCTGAAACTGATATTACACCATGCCCAGGATAAAAAATTGAACGGTAATCCAGAAAGACAACAGAGATCAACAACATAGAACAACGGAAAATGAAATCCGGAACGCAAGAGGGAAAAGGGAAAGACCTCAGTAACAGATTCGTCAAGGATGTGCTTGATTGAGTGGTGATCCAATAAATTGGCCTTCTTAGGGTTGTTCGCGACGGTGGACTCAGTATCATTCACCATGACTGCACTCCTCCGTAATTGTATCGTGCGTTGAATTTAGGTCGTGTTGTGGGTTTTGAGATTGATTGCCAATATATGAAGTTCTTCGGAGGTTATTACCTTGTGTTCACACTTGAAATTACCCAAATTACCCCTATTCAGATAAGAAAAATACCGTATTTAGGCTTTGTCCGCAAAACAAGGTTTTCAATTGTTAGTTTTTTCGAAATGTGTTTTTTTTACAAGTTTAAGGTTTTTTAGAGATTTGGGGTGCGTCTGGATGACTTTTAAAATGCATTAAATTGTATTATCTTGAATTAAATTTACAATTTAATGCAAGATAATGCAATTTAATGCATTCTAGTCGGGCTCTTCTGTTCGCGTGAGGCCTTCAGCGGGCTCTTCTCTTCGAGGGAAGTCTTGAGCGGGCTCTTCTGTTGCAGTATAGCTTTCACTTGTAGTTGTCAAAACAGGCTGCAACACAGATCGTTCTCCCTCCCAAATCCCAGGTTCACTTGCCTCACCTTCTTTTATCATCTTGCAACTCTTTCTCTCAATAACTATGAAATTGCTATATGAAAAAAAGGTAGAAGCATCAAAAGAAAGAGATTGATCTCAAATTTACATGAATATGAATAAAGCTAATATTTATATGGTCTAGAAGTCTAGATGAGACTTCTACGACATGACCTATTGATGTATTTGGGATATTATCATCCAGCTGTCTTGAACAGAAAGATAAAACAGAAGGAATTAAGAGATCACCTGCAGAAGTCTCGTTTTAAGATTAAAAAGATAAACGATCAATACAAATTTTATTGAAATAAAACACTTGCATTAGAAAGAACTAAAAGAACTGCTTAAGCAGAAAGAGATGGACTTTCATTCAGATAAAATGTTATTTAAAAATTAAATTGTAACATAAGAAATATGAGACAAATATAGTTCAGCAAATCAAAGGCTCCTAATTCTTCCCCATCGGACATATACTGAAGTAGAAAATCCCATGGAACTACAAAATAACAAGTTAGACACTGTCCCAAGTCACAAATTCTGATTATTTTTTAGTAGTCATGAGATCTCAACTAATTTCTCAACCATCCCCCACTTTCAAATTCAAATTTCAACTCCTTGGTATTCCACCCTCCCTGAATGCACATGGGCCGGTTGCAATTAGAATCAGGGAAAACCTCAAATCCAGATCAGAAATCAGATAAACCCTATCCAAAGCGACGGAACTCACAATCAGATCGGAAAATCCAAACATTGAAACCCTGAAACTGATATTACACCATGCCCAGGATAAAAAATTGAACGGTAATCCAGAAAGACAACAGAGATCAACAACATAGAACAACGGAAAAGGAAATCCGGAACGCAAGAGGGAAAAGGGAAAGACCTCAGTAACAGATTCGTCAAGGATGTGCTTGATTGAGTGGTGATCCAATAAATTGGCCTTCTTAGGGTTGTTCGCGGCGGTGGACTCAGTATCATTCGCCATGACTGCACTCCTCCGTAATTGTATCGTGCGTTGAATTTAGGTCGTGTTGTTGGTTTTGAGATTGATTGCCAATATATGAAGTTCTTCGGAGGTTATTACCTTGTGTTCACACTTGAAATTACCCAAATTACCCCTATTCAGATAAGAAAAATATCGTATTTAGGCTTTGTCCGCAAGACAAGGTTTTTAATTGGTAGTTTTTTCGAAATGTATTTTTTTTACAAGTTTAAGGTTTTTTAGAGATTTGGGGTGCGTTTGGATGGCTTTTAAAATGCATTAAATTGTATTATCTTGCATTAAATTGACAATTGAATGCAAGATAATGCAATGTAATGCATTCTAGTCGGGCTCTTCTGTTTGCGTGAGGCCTTCAACGGGCTCTTCTCTTCGAGGGAAGTCTTGAGCGGGCTCTTCTGTTGGAGCGAAGCCTTGAGCGGGCTCTTCTCTTCGAGGGAAGTCTTGAGCGGGCTCTTCTCTTCGAGGGAAGTCTTGAGCGGGCTCTTCTGTTGCAGTATAGCTTTCACTTGTAGTTGTCAAAACAGGCTGCAACACAGATCGTTCTCCCTGCCAAATCCCAGGTCCACTTGCCTCACCTTCTTTTATCATCTTGCAACTCTTTCTCTCAATAACTATGAAATTGCTATATGAAAAAAGGTAGAAGCATCAAAAGAAAGAGATTGAGATCAAATTTACATGAATATGAATAAAGCTAATATTTATATGGTCTAGAAGTCTAGATGAGACTTCTATGACATGACCTATTGATGTGTTTGGGATATTATCTTCCAACTGTCTTGAACAGAAAGATAAAACAGAAGGAATTAATAGATCACCTGTAGAAGTCTCGTTTTAAGATTAAAAAGATAAATGATCAATACAAAATTTATTGAAATAAAACACTTGCATTAGAAAGAACTAAAAGAACTGCTTAAGCAGAAAGAGATAGACTTTCATTCAGATAAAATGTTATTTAAAAATTAAATTGTAACATAAGAAATATGAGACAAATATAGTTCAACAAATCAAAGGCTCCTAATTCTTCCCCATCGAACATATACTGAAGTAGAAAATCCCATGGAACTACAAAATAACAAGTTAGACACTGTCCCAAGTCACAAATTCTGATTATTTTTTAGTAGTCATGAGATCTCAACTAATTTCTCAACCATCACCCACTTTCAAATTCAAATTTGAACTCCTTGGTATTCCATCCTCCCTGAATGCACATGGGCCGGTTGCAATTAGAATCGGGGAAAACCTCAAATCTAGATCAGAAATCAGATAAACCCTACCCCTGAATATCCAAAGCGACGGAACTCGCAATCAGATCGGAAAATCCAAACATTGAAACCCTGAAACTGATATTACACCATGCCTAGGATAAAAAATTGAACGGTAATCCAGAAAGACAACAAAGATCAACAACATAGAACAACGGAAAAGGAAATCCGGAACGCAAGAGGGAAAAGGGAAAGACCTTAGTAACAAATTTGTCAAGGATGTGCTTGATTGCGCGGTGATCCAATAAATTGGCCTTCTTAGGGTTGTTCGCGGCGGTGGACCTAGTATCATTCGCCATGACTGCACTCCTCCGTAACTTTATCGTGCGTTGAATTTAGGTCGTGTTGCTGGTTTTGAGATTGATTGCCAATATATGAATTTAGGTCGTGTTGCTGGTTTATCTAATTGCCAATATATGAAGTTCTTCGGGCTCTTCTGTTTGAGCGAATTCTTGAACGGGCTCTTGTGTTTGCGTGAGGCCTTGAGCGGGCTCTTCTGTTGGAGCGAAGCCTTGAGCGGGCTCTTCTCTTCGAGGGAAGTCTTGAGCGGGCTCTTCTCTTCGAGGGAAGTCTTGAGCGGGCTCTTCTGTTGCAGTATAGCTTTCACTTGTAGTTGTCAAAACAGGCTGCAACACAGATCGTTCTCCCTGCCAAATCCCAGGTTCACTTGCCTCACCTCCTTTTATCATCTTGCAACTCTTTCTCTCAATAACTATGAAATTGCTATATGAAAAAAGGTAGAAGCATCAAAAGAAAGAGATTGATCTCAAATTTACATGAATATGAATAAAGCTAATATTTATATGGTCTAGAAGTCTAGATGAGACTTCTATGACATGACCTATTGATGTGTTTGGTATATTATCATCCAGCTGTCTTGAACAGAAAGATAAAACAGAAGGAATTAAGAGATCACCTGCAGAAGTCTCGTTTTAAGATTAAAAAGATAAATGATCAATACAAATTTTATTGAAATAAAACACTTGCATTAGAAAGAACTAGAAGAACTGCTTAAGCAGAAAGAGATGGACTTTAATTCAGATAAAATGTTATTTAAAAATTAAATTGTAACATAAGAAATATGAGACAAATATAGTTCAGCAAATCAAAGGCTCCTAATTCTTCCCCATCGAACATATAATGAAGTAGAAAATCCCATGGAACTACAAAATAACAAGTTAGACACTGTCCCAAGTCACAAATTCTGATTATTTTTTAGTAGTCATGAGATCTCAACTAATTTCTCAACCATCCCCCACTTTCAAATTCAAATTTCAACTCTTTGGTATTCCACCCTCCCTGAATGCACATGGGCCGGTTGAAATTAGAATCAGGGAAAACCTCAAATCCAGATCAGAAATCAGATAAACCCTACCCCTGAATATCCAAAGCGACGGAACTCGCAATCAGATCGGAAAATCCAAACATTGAAACCCTGAAACTGATATTACACCATGCCCAGGATAAAAAATTGAACAGTAATCCAGAAAGACAACAGAGATCAACAACATAGAACAACGGAAAAGGAAATCCGGAACGCAAGAGGGAAAAGGGAAAGACCTCAGTAACAGATTCGTCAAGGATGTGCTTGATTGAGTGGTGATCCAATAAATTGGCCTTCTTAGGGTTGTTCGCGGCGGTGGACTCAGTATCATTCGCCATGACTGCACTCCTCCGTAATTGTATCGTGCGTTGAATTTAGGTCGTGTTGTTGGTTTTGAGATTGATTGCCAATATATGAAGTTCTTCGGAGGTTATTACCTTGTGTTCACACTTGAAATTACCCAAATTACCCCTATTCAGATAAGAAAAATACCGTATTTAGGCTTTGTCCGCAAGACAAGGTTTTTAATTGTTAGTTTTTTCGAAATGTGTTTTTTTTACAAGTTTAAGGTTTTTTAGAGATTTGGGGTGCGTTTGGATGGCTTTTAAAATGCATTAAATTGTATTATCTTGCATTAAATTGACAGTTTAATGCAAGATAATGCAATTTAATGCATTCTAGTCGAGCTCTTCTGTTTGCGTGAAGCCTTCAGCGGGCTCTTCTCTTCGAGGGAAGTCTTGAGCGGGCTCTTCTGTTGGAGCCAAGCCTTGAGCGGGCTCTTCTCTTTGAGGGAAGTCTTGAGCGGGCTCTTCTCTTCGAGGGAAGTCTTGAGCGGGCTCTTCTGTTGCAGTATAGCTTTCACTTGTAGTTGTCAAAAAAGGTTGCAACACAAATCGTTCTCCCTGCCAAATCCCAGGTTCACTTGCCTCACCTCCTTTTATCATCTTGCAACTCTTCCTCTCAATAACTATGAAATTGCTATATGAAAAAAGGTAGAAGCATCAAAAGAAAGAGATTGATCTCAAATTTACATGAATATGAATAAATCTAATATTTATATGGTCTAGAAGTCTAGATGAGACTTCTATGACATGGTCTATTGATGTGTTTGGAATATTATCATCCAGCTGTCTTGAACAGAAAGATAAAACAGAAGGAATTAAGAGATCACCTGCATAAGTCTCGTTTTAAGATTAAAAAGATAAATGATCAATACAAATTTTATTGAAATAAAACACTTGCATTAGAAAGAACTAAAAGAACTGCTTAAGCAGAAAGAGATGGACTTTCATTCAGATAAAATGTTATTTAAAAATTAAATTGTAACATAAGAAATATGAGACAAATATAGTTCAGCAAATCAAAGGCTCCTAATTCTTCCCCATCGAACATATACTGAAGTAGAAAATCCCATGGAACTACAAAATAACAAGTTAGACACTGTCCCAAGTCACAAATTCTGATTATTTTTTAGTAGTCATGAGATCTCAACTAATTTCTCAACCATCCCCCACTTTCAAATTCAAATTTCAACTCCTTGGTATTCCACCCTCCCTGAATGCACATGGGCCGGTTTCAATTAGAATCAGGGAAAACCTCAAATCCAGATCAGAAATCAGATAAACCCTACCCCTGAATATCCAAAGCGACGGAACTCGCAATCAGATCGGAAAATCCAAACATTGAAACCCTGAAACTGATATTACACCATGCCCAGGATAAAAAATTGAACGGTAATCCAGAAAGACAACAGAGATCAACAACATAGAACAACGGAAAAGGAAATCCGGAACGCAAGAGGGAAAAGGGAAAGACCTCAGTAACAGATTCGTCAAGGATGTGCTTGATTGAGTGGTGATCCAATAAATTGGCCTTCTTAGGGTTGTTCACGGCGGTGGACTCAGTATCATTCGCCATGACTGCACTCCTCCGTAATTGTATCGTGCGTTGAATTTAGGTCGTGTTGTTGGTTTTGAGATTGATTGCCAATATATGAAGTTCTTCGGAGGTTATTACCTTGTGTTCACACTTGAAATTACCCAAATTACCCCTATTCAGATAAGAAAAATACCGTATTTAGGCTTTGTCCGCAAAACAAGGTTTTTAATTGTTAGTTTTTTCGAAATGTGTTTTTTTTACAAGTTTAAGGTTTTTTAGAGATTTGGGGTGCGTTTGGATGGCTTTTAAAATGCATTAAATTGTATTATCTTGAATTAAATTTACAATTTAATGCAAGATAATGCAATTTAATGCATTCTAGTCGGGCTCTTCTGTTTGCGTGAGGCCTTCAGCGGGCTCTTCTCTTCGAGGGAAGTCTTGAGCGGGCTCTTCTGTTGGAGCGAAGCCTTGAGCAGGCTCTTCTCTTCGAGGGAAGTCTTGAGCGGGCTCTTCTGTTGCAGTATAGCTTTCACTTGTAGTTGTCAAAACAGGCTGCAACACAGATCGTTCTCCCTCCCAAATCCCAGGTTCACTTGCCTCACCTTCTTTTATCATCTTGCAACTCTTTCTCTCAATAACTATGAAATTGCTATATGAAAAAAGATAGAAGCATCAAAAGAAAGAGTTTGATCTCAAATTTACATGAATATGAATAAAGCTAATATTTATATGGTCTAGAAGTCTAGATGAGACTTCTACGACATGACCTATTGACGTGTTTGGGATATTATCATCCAGCTATCTTGAACAGAAAGATAAAACAGAAGGAATTAAGAGATCACCTGCATAAGTCTCGTTTTAAGATTAAAAAGATAAATGATCAATACAAATTTTATTGAAATAAAACACTTGCATTAGAAAGAACTAAAAGAACTGCTTAAGCAGAAAGAGATGGACTTTCATTCAGATAAAATGTTATTTAAAAATTAAATTGTAACATGAGAAATATGAGACACATATAGTTCAGCAAATCAAAGGCTCCTAATTCTTCCCCATCGAACATATACTGAAGTAGAAAATCCCATGGAACTACAAAATAACAAGTTAGACACTGTCCCAAGTCACAAATTCTGATTATTTTTTAGTAGTCATGAGATCTCAACTAATTTCTCAACCATCCCCCACTTTCAAATTCAAATTTCAACTCCTTGGTATTCCACCCTCCCTGAATGCACATGGGCCGGTTGCAATTAGAATCAGGGAAAACCTCAAATCCAGATCAGAAATCAGATAAACCCTACCCCTGAATATCCAAAGCGACGGAACTCGCAATCAGATCGGAAAATCCAAACATTGAAACCCTGAAACTGATATTACACCATGCCCAGGATAAAAAATTGAACGGTAATCCAGAAAGACAACATAGATCAACAACATAGAACAACGGAAAAGGAAATCCGGAACGCAAGAGGGAAAAAGGAAAGACTTGAGTAACAGATTTGTCAAGGATGTGCTTGATTGCGCGGTGATCCAATAAATTGGCCTTCTTAGGGTTGTTCGCGGCGGTGGACTCAGTATCATTCGCCATGACTGCACTCCTCCGTAACTGTATCGTGCGTTGAATTTAGGTCGTGTTGCTGGTTTTGAGATTGATTGCCAATATATGAATTTAGGTCGTGTTGCTGGTTTATCTAATTGCCAATATATGAAGTTCTTCGGGCTCTTCTGTTTGAGCGAATTCTTGAACGGGCTCTTGTGTTTGCGTGAGGCCTTGAGCGGGCTCTTCTGTTGGAGCGAAGCCTTGAGCGGGCTCTTCTCTTCGAGGGAAGTCTTGAGCGGGCTCTTATCTTCGAGTGAAGCTTTGAGCGCGCTCTTCTCTTTGAGGGAAGTCTTGAGCGGGCTCTTCTGTTGGAGCGAAGCCTTGAGCGGGCTCTTCTCTTCGAGGGACGTCTTGAGCGGGCTCTTTTGTTTGAGCGAAGCCTTGAACGAGCTCTTCTATTTTCGTGAGGCCTTGAACGGGCTCTTCTGTTTGCGTGAGGCCTTCAGCGGGCTCTTCTCTTCGAGGGACGTCTTGAGCGGGCTCTTCTATTTGAGCGAAGCCTTGAACGGGCTCTTTTGTTTGCGGGAGGCCTTGAGCGGGCTCTTCTGTTGGAGCGAAGCCTTGAGAGGGCTCTTCTCTTCGAGGGAAGTCTTGAGCGGGCTCTTCTGTTGGAGCGAAGCCTTGAACGGGCTCTTCTCTTCGAGGGAAGTCTTGAGCGGGCTCTTCTCTTCGAGGGAAGTCTTGACCGGGCTCTTCTGTTGGAGCGAAGCCTTGAGCGGGCTCTTCTGTTTGCGTGCAGCCTTGAACGGGCTCTTTTGTTTGCGGGAGGCCTTGAGCGGGCTCTTCTGTTGGAGTGAAGCCTTGAGCGGGCTCTTCTCTTTGAGGGAAGTCTTGAGCGGGCTCTTCTGTTGGATCGAAGCCTTGAACGGGCTCTTCTCTTCGAGGGAAGTCTTGAGCGGGCTCTTCTCTTCGAGGGAAGTCTTGAGCGGGCTCTTCTGTTGGAGCGAAGCCTTGAGCGAGCTCTTCTGTTTGCGTGCGGCCTTGAGCGGGATCTTCTGTTTGCGTGCGGCCTTGAGCGGGCTCTTTTCTTCGAGGGACGTCTTGAGCAGGCTCTTTTGTTTGAGCGAAGCCTTGAACGGGCTCTTCTGTTTGCGTGAGGCCTTGAGCGGGCTCTTCTGTTGGAGCGAAGCCTTGAGCGGGCTCTTCTCTTCGAAGGACGTCTTGAGCGGACTCTTCTGTTGGAGCGAAGCCTTGAGCCGACTCTTCTCTTCGAGGCAAGTCTTGAGCGGGCTCTTCTGTTGGAGCGAAGACTTGAGCGGGCTCTTCTCTTCGAGTTACGTCTTGAGCAGGCTCTTCTCTTTGAGGGAAGTCTTGAGCGGGCTCTTCTGTTGGAGCGAAGCCTTGAGCGGGCTCTTCTGTTTGCGTGCGGCCTTGAACGGGCTCTTCTGTTTGCGTGAGACCTTCAGCAGGCTCTTCTCTTTGAGGGACGTCTTGAGCGGGCTCTTGTTTGGGGGTTTAGGGTTTAGGGTTTAGGGTTTAGGGTTTAGGGTTTAGGGTTTAGGGTTTAGGGTTTAGGTTTAGGGTTTAGGGTTTAGGGTTTAGGGTTTAGGGTTTAGGGTTTAGGGTTTAGGGTTTAGGGTTTAGGGTTTAGGGTTTAGGGTTTATGGTTTAGGGTTTAGGGTTTAGGGTTTAGGGTTTAGGGTTTAGGGTTTAGGGTTTAGGGTTTAGGGAAGGGGTTATGTCGAAGGGGTTAGAGCTAAGGGGAATGGGTCATGTCAAGGGGTTAGAGCTAAGGGGAAGGGGTCATGTCTAAGGCGAAGGCTAAGGAGTCATGGCTAAGTGATTAGGGCTAATGGCTAAGTGATAAGGCTAAGGGCTAATGACTAATGACTAAGGGTCAGTGTTAATGGCTAAGGGTCGGTGCTAAGAGCTAAGGCTAATGGGTCATGGCTAAGTGCTAAGGACTAATGGCTAAGTGGTAAGGTTAAGGGCTAAGGACTAAGTGATAAGTGGTAAGGCTAAGGGCTAAGGGTTAAGTGGTAAGTGGTAAGGCTAAGGCCTAATAACTAAGGGTCAAGGCTAATGGCCACGTGATAAGGCTAAGGGCTAATGGGCTAATGGCAAAGGATAAGGGCTAATGGCTAAGGGTCAGGGCTAAGAACTAAGGCTAATGGGTCATGGCTAAGTGCAAAGGACTAATGGCTAAGTGGTAAGGCTAAGGGCTAAGTGATAAGTGGTAAGGCTAAGGACTAAGTGCTAAGGGCTAAGTGATAAATGGTAAGGCTAAGGGCTAAGTGGTAAGTGGCTAATGGCTAAGGGCTAATGACTAAGGGTCAAGGCTAATGGCTACGTGATAAGGCTAATGACTACGTGATAAGGCTAAGGGCTAATGGCTAAGGGTCAGGGCTAAGGGCTAATGACTATTAGCTAAGGATCAATGCTAAGAGCTAAGGGCTAAGGCTAATGGGTCATGGCTAAGGGATCATGGCTAAGTGCTAAGGGCTAATGGCTACGTGATAAGGCGAAGGGCTAATGGCTAAGGCTAATGGGTCATGATGGCTAAGGGATCATGGCTAAGTGCTAAGACCTAAGGGCTAATGGCTACGTGATAAGGCTAAGGGCTAATGGCTAAGTGATAAGGCTAAGGGCTAATGGTCAGGGCTAAGACTAATGGCTAAGGCTAAGGGCTAAGGGTCAGGACTATGGGCTAATGGCTAAGGGTCAGTGCTCAGAACTAAGGGCTAATGGTTGAGGGTCAGTCCTAAACGCTAAAACTAAGGGATAAGGCTAATGACTAAGGGTCCGTGATAAGGGCTAATGGCTAAGGCTAATGGCTAGTGGCTAAGGATCAGGGCTAATGGTCAGTGCTAAGGGCTAAGGCTAAAGGCTAATGGCTAAGGGTCAGTGCTAAGGGCTAAGGCTAAAGGCTAAGGCTAATGGCTAAAGATCAGTGCTAATGGCTAATGGCTAAGGGCTAAGTGATAAGTGGTAAGGCTAAGGGCTAAGGGCTAAAGGCTAAGTGATAAGTGGTAAGGCTAAGGGCTAAGGGCTAAGTGGTAAGTGGCTAATGGCTAAGGGCTAATGACTAAGGGTCAAGGCTAATGGCTACGTGATAAGGCTAAGCGCTAATGGCTAAGGATAAGGGCTAATGGCTAAGGGTCATGGCTAAGGGCTAATGACTATTGGCTAAGGATCAATGCTAAGAGCTAAGGGCTAAGGCTAATGGGTCATGGCTAAGGGATCATGGCTAAGTGCTAAGGGCTAATGGCTACGTGATAAGGCTAAGGGCTAAGGGCTAATGGCTAAGGCTAATGGGTCATGATGGCTAAGGGATCATGGCTAAGTGCTAAGACCTAAGGGCTAATGGCTACGTGATAAGGCTAAGGGCTAAGGGCTAATGGCTAAGTGATAAGGCTAAGGGCTAATGGTCAGGGCTAAGACTAATGGCTAAGGCTAAGGGCTAAGGGTCAGGACTATGGGCTAATGGCTAAAGGTCAGTGCTCAGAACTAAGGGCTAATGGTTGAGGGTCAGTCCTAAACGCTAAAACTAAGGGATAAGGCTAATGACTAAGGGTCCGTGATAAGGGCTAATGGCTAAGGCTAATGGCTAGTGGCTAAGGATCATGGCTAATGGTCAGTGCTAAGGGCTAAGGCTAAAGGCTAATGGCTAAGGGTCAGTGCTAAGGGCTAAGGCTAAAGGCTAAGGCTAATGGCTAAGGATCAGTGCTAATGGCTAAGGGCTAAAGGCTAAGGGACAGTGCTAAGGACTAATGACTAAGGGTCAGTGCTAAGGGCTAATGGCTAAGGGTCAGTGCTAAGGGCTAAGGCTAATGACTAAGAGTCAGTGCTAAGGGCTAATGGCTAAGGGCTAATGGCTAAGGGCTAGTAGCTAAGGCTAATGGCTAGTGGCTAAGGATCAGGGCTAATGGTCAGTGCTAAGGGCTAAGGCTAAAGGCTAAGGCTAATGGCTAAGGGTCAGTGCTAAGGGCTAAGGCTAAAGGCTAATGGCTAAGGTTCAGTGCTAAGGGCTAAGGCTAATGGCTAAAGGCTAAAGGCTAAGGAACAGTGCTAAGGGCTAAGGACTAATGACTAAGGGTCAGTGCTAAGGGCTAATGGCTAAGGGTCAGTGCTAAGGGCTAAGGCTAATGGCTAAGAGTCAGTGCTAATGGCTAAAGGCTAGTGGCTAAGGATCGGGCTAAGGGTCAATGCTAAGGGCTAAGGCTAATGGCTAAGGGTCAGTGCTAAGGCTAATGGCTAAGGGTCAGTGCTAAGGGCTAATGGCTAAGGGTCAGTGCTAACGGCTAAGGCTAATGGCTAAGGGCTAAAGGCTAAGGGTCAGTGCTAAGGGCTAAGGGCTAATGACTAAGGGTCAGTGCTAAGGACAACTAAACTAGTGGCTAAAAAATCAAAGTAGTGGCTAAAAAGATTAAACTAGTAGATACAAATAATATTGAATTTTAAACCTTATAAAATATTCCCTAATAAAGAATAGATAAACCATTACAAAATAAGTTTAAACTAGTGTCTAAAAATAATATTGATTTCAAAAGCCTTTAAAAATATTCTGTAATAGAGAATGATCTCCTTCCTATTAATGGTCCTACTCATTTTCTTAAGTTATAAACAGGACAAACAGACCCTGAGAATACTAACTATCAAATAACCAGGAAAACCTCCATGATTCAGTTCAACAGCATCAATGAGCATAGAAATTTAGATAGATACATGCAAGTGTAGCAAATTGTCATACAATTGCATGCAATTAATTCTCTATACAATAAATGATAGCATCCATTTCATACATGTTTAGGGCATGCATTTAGGCATAAATTAGGTAGTTTGCATATGCATATTTCTCGTATTTAGTTTGTTTTGTAGTTTTATTGGATTTCGATGTCTATACAAGTTTTTATGGCATTTCAGGTATTTTACCGAGTTCAGCGGATTTATGGACTTACTAACGAGATTTAAATGGCTGATTGCGTGAGATGATAAGCGAGCCACTAATTTAATTAAACGAACCAGCCCGTAAAGAAGAGATGGGAGGCCGAAGCTTACATAGAATCCCAAATGAGGCTCTTCTTCAACGGCCCACTCCCAAGCTTCCACCATATTCCAGCTTAATTAAACGAACCAACATCATATTCCAGCGAACCAGCATCAGCGGCCCACTCCCAAGGCAGCTCTCTCGCTCGGCCCACCCTTCCTTTGTGGTGGAATTGTTGTTAAGGTGGGCCGGTTTGGACAAGAAAAAGAATTTTAAAGAAAATTATAAAATTATGGTAAATTTGGGCTTATTTTCAAAATGGGTAAAAATCAAGCCTAAGCCCAAATCAACACCTATGGCCCAAAAATCAATAAAATGGCCGGCAATGGTAGATCAGAAAGGTGATGAATTTTGTAAAGATTTATAATAATTAGGCTTAATTAGAAATTTGGCCCGAATATGTAATTGGGCCATAACAAGAGAAATGAACCCAAAATTTCATTAAGTGGTCGGCTCACATAATTACAACTTCGCCCAATTTGTTCAAGTACTAATGTAGAGAAATGTATGAATTATCCGGAAATACAAGAAAACTACAAAATAAACTAAATACGAGAATCTATTACTATATATTAAAGCTGCATTGTAATTCCACGTATATAATTGAGGTAAATTGCAACTGTCGTAATTTGATAACTACTACAATATTCTTAAGTATTTTCTCTATTTACTATTTTTCTAATGTATTGCTAAAGTAATTAAACAAATTGGTAGCCTGTGGGACTCAAAATTTATTTATCCAATATTTATAATATGCGTGTTTTTAAAATTAAATTATTAAATGAAATAAACATTAATATATATTTAAATCGAATACATTATTATTTTTATAAATAGGTTGGATGATGTGATGAATGATGGTTTGATAGTAATAACACATATGCGAATTGAACATGGTGACGACACATATGATTTAGATCTCTCAATTAATATATATAGATTAAATAATATCACCAACTAATATTTTTAACTAATAAATCTATTAAAAAATTGATTTTCATAATATCTCTTGATAACATATGTTGGCTGAATTTTTTGAATTGATTTATTTGATTAAATAAGTTTTATATATATCTAAGTTGGACTTATAATTATAATTTTTTCTAAAAGGATGGATGATATGGAGGATTATGATTGGGTGGATAATGAGTAATTAATGACATTTAGGTGAATTAAACGTGATAACGACACGTAGGATTTATGCATATTTTTTAGTATAGAAATATATATATATAGATTTTCAAATCTTAGGTTTAAATAATTATTTAGAAAATTATCAAAATTGTTAAGATTGTTTGTTAAGATTTGTGAGTTAAAAAAATAAAAAATGAGAAAATGACATGTAGGATATAATTATTAATTAATTATATAATTGTCTTAACAACCTCTAACAAACATATAATAATATAATTAATTATTGATTTTTTTAATTGTATTAACCCATTTTATTCAACATACAACCCCGATTAAATTTATACAATTTAATCTGTCTTATTTGTAAAACATAATCCCAAAATAATCAAACGAATTTGGGGAAATAAACCCGAAATCACGCGTGCAATTTTCGGCTTCTCCATCCAGCAAATCTCGGCCCGTCTTCTCTCGCAAGCAGCTCGGCAGCAGCACGTTCTCGCGGCCCACCTTTCCAGCAGCAAACTCGGCCCAATCCGAGCAAGCACGACCCAACAACCAGCAACAGTTCGCGCGGCGGCCCAACTCCACAATTTGTCTTGGCTGATGTCACGCCGACATCATGGTGACATCATCCCCCATTTCACTTTCCCCAAATTCGTTCTCCCGCTCGGCAATTCACGCGGGCCCCATGGGCCTTTCTTCACGTGGGCCGCTTCCTCAACCAATTCTCCAGCTCCATTTGGGCCTTCCTTCATTTGTTTCGGCCTTTCATCAACTTGGCCCATCATTCTTTTAATTCCAACTTCACGTGGCCTGTTAATTAATTAGGCTCTTCTTCGCCCCCACACGCCATGCACATGAATGTGTCTAAATCTACCCGAATAGCACCAATAAATCTTCTAATGACTCTTAGTTAAGCCTTACAAAGTAGTGCTTATCAATCGTTATTGTTCATAGTATCTTTTTGAAATAATTTTTATGATATATTTTTGAAACTTTTTACAATATCTTTTTGAAATTTTAATAATATGATAATGGATATGTTAAATTTATTTGTATATGCCACGGATTAGATTAGTTCAATTTTGTTTGTTAGATTTCATTATATCCATATGCCTTTTGATAAGAATTTTCTATTAGTGTTTATATAGGAAAAACATTATTCAACTTAACTCACCTCAAAAAAAAAAAATATAAATATAGAGATGATCTTTGATGGTTGAAATTTGATATAGGTATTATTTATATAAAATCATATTTTTTCCAAAATTTTGATTTTTTTTTAATTTTGAATGAATTTTTCGAAAATGTTGGAAATTTTTAAATTTATGAAAAATTTTGATAAATTTTCGAAAGTTTTGAAATTTTTGAAATTTTTTGAATTTTTTGAAACAATTTTCTGAAAATTTTGAATTTTTTGAAAATTTCCTAAAATTCAAAATTTTCTGATTTTCATAAATCTCGAAAATTTCAGATTTTTCGAAAATTTCAAAAATTTTAGATTTTCACAGAATTTTCGAAAATTTTCAGATTTTTCAAAATTTCGAAAATCTTAAAATTCGAAAAGTTCGAAAATCTGAAATTTCGAAAATTTCAGATTTCAAAATTTCGAAAATTTCAAAATTTCAGATTTTCGAAAATTTCAAAAATTTCAGATTTTCGAAAATTTCAAAATCTCAAAATCTGAAATTTCGAAAATTTCAGATTTTCGAAAATTTCAAAATTTTCGAAAATTTCTGAACATTTTTGAACAATTTTCAAAAAAATTCATATTTTGAATTTTCAAAATTTCGATTTTTTTTATTTATTTTGAATGAAATTTTCAAAATTTTTGACTTTATATAGGTATTATTTATATAAATAGGTATTATTATTGATGGTTGAAATTTTGAATGAATTTTTTAAATTAAATAAGTTTTATATATAATTAAACTAAACCCACTATTATAACTATTTTTAATAGTATGAATGATGTGGCAGATTAAGGTTGGATAATGAATTTTTTAAATTAATACGTATGATTTAGGCCTCTTCTTTAATGTATATATATATTTCTTCTTATGATATAGTTTGACAATACTAAATCAACAACATATTATATATATATCATGTAATCTCTCTCCCACCATAATTATTATTTAACTATTTTGTAATATTATATTTAACTAGCAGCACTATTTAATATTTAATTTAGATTTCTGTTTTTAACCAAGAATACGTAAGGTTTTGTATGCAAAACAAGTCAAAGCTCATAGAGTGATCCATTAATTAGCATAAATGACAAGGTGGGTTTCTTGGAAAGTTATTTCCTTAACACTCAAGTGCTAATCAATTTTAATAGTTCATTTTCAAATCAAACCATATCAATTTTAAATTGTTCATTTCGAACTACGATGACTTGATTCCATTATATAGGTGGATACGTAGGAAGTTCGTTTATACATATTTTAAGAGTGTAGTTACATATTAGATTAGATCATTTTCATGCATATTTTATATTTTTATTAATTAATTTCGTATTATTTTATATTTGGAGTCTACACTCGTGCTTTTATATATTTCAGGTATTTTAGGTGTAATTTATGGAGGCGATACAAGACTATTGTTGAGGACACCAACTACAAAGGATAAATCACGTGTTAATGGCATATAAATAAGAAGCAAAATCGATGGCCCATGTTATTAGCCCATGTTATTGCTTGTATGGGCTCGTTCGTCCGTGAACCGAGAAAGAGTAATCCGCTATTTCTTTTGAAGGGAGGATGACTGTTGACTTCTAATGGGCTGCATGCATGTTATTTCTTGAGTGGGCCGACCCACTGTGCAAATTTCTGACGGAATGGAGGGGATTAGATAGGTTTTATTTAGTTTTGATTTTGAATTTGGTTTTGAGCGGGGGTTCTGCGGAATACAAGGATTGAATTTTAAGAAGGAATTTTTGGGTTTAGCACTTGATTAATTATTAGATATTATCTTCTTAATTATTATATAATTATTATTATTATTAGAGATGGATAATACTATCAAAATTATTATTATTACATATTATCTTCTTATTTAATATATAATAATTAATGATCTATTATTATAATAGGCTTTTTGGTGGGATTGATGAGATGGTGGATGAGGTGACATAGCTCAGAGGCCGACACATAGGTGAATTGAACGTAGTCATGACATATATGCAAAAGCCTTAAGCACGTACGTATACAGATCAAACTTTTTGTAAAGTTTAAACCATTCAAGGTTAATATTTATCAATTATAAGTATAATTCTTACATAGATATTGTATATTGGAAATATCTCAATCATAGAATTTGATACGTTAATTACGGCTAAGATAATGAATATTAAGATAAAATACATGTTTTGAAGTTGTAAAATTTGGATATTAACCTAGAAAATTATATTACATACTATTTAAATTTAATATTGGGAATTAATATATCACAAACAATCTATTTAATTTAAAGCACATAAATTATGATTTGTTTTAAATTAATAACAAAATGAACAGATAATTTAAAAGTTTACCTTTTTAAAAAGAGATAGATATATAATGAAATTAGACCATTATATTCTTAGTACATATTGTACATAAGATATATCTCAACCATAGAATATGATAAGCTAGTTATGGCTAAAGTTTTTATATATTAAAAGTATGAGGAAAGTTATACAAAAATACCAATATATATGGAATTAGTTATTAATTCACAAATAATATTATTTCGAAAATTTGGATTTATTATTTTGAATATGGAATTATAAGATACAGTTTTATATTGTCAAAACTAAATTAGTTTTAAATATTTATGGTAAAAATTCAAATAATAAGATAAAGTTTCTATAAAGAAATAAAAAATGATATAATTATTATTTATCTTTAAATAATTTTGGTAAATATGAATTATTCACAAATATATTGTATATTTGTATTTGTATCTTATACTTAAAGATATATTAAAAGTATGAGGAAACTTATACAAAAATACCCATTTTTTTATTTAGGAGTTTTTATTAAAACAATTCGGATATAATATTTTTGATCCGAACTAATAAGATAATGTTTTATTTTGTCAAAATTAAATTAGTTTCAAATAGTCATGGTAAAAGTTCAAATATTAAGACAAAGTTTTTGTAAGGAAAAACAGATAAACAATAAGATAAGAAATGATATAATATTATGTAGTTTTAAAAAGTCATGGTAAATATAGATTGTCCACAAATATATTCTATCCATATCTTATAATTTAAGATATATTAAAAGTATGAGGAAAGTTATACAAAACTACCAAAATATTGAATTTATTAGTTTTTATAATACAAATATTTTTTATTAAAAAATTCAAATTCATTATTTTTAAACCAAAATAATAAGATAAGGTTTTAGATTGTCAAAATTTAATTAGTTTTAAATGGTTGTGGTAAAATTTCAAATAAATAAGATAAAGTTTTATAAAGAAATAGGAACAAAGAAATAATAAGATAAGAAAGTATATTATGATTATTTAGTTTTAAATAGTTATGGTAAATATAGATTTTTTACAAAAGTTTATATCTTATACTTGGAGATATATTAAAAGTATGAGGAAAGTTATACAAAAATACAATAGTTTATCGTCATTTCATGTAGTTACGCTAATATAATATAGTATTTATCGTCATTTCATGTAGTTTTACACTTATATACTAATTGTTAATCGTCATTTCATGTAGTTACGCTAATATAATATAGTATTTATCGTCATTTCATGTAGTTTTACACTTATATATTAATAGTTTATCGTCATTTCATGTACTTATGCTTATATACTATTGTATTTATCGTCATTTCATGTAGTTTTACACTTATATACTAATAGTTTATCGTCATTTCATGTAGTTACGGTAATATAATCTAGTATTTATCGTCATTTCATGTAGTTTTACACTTATATACTTATAGTTTATCGTCATTTCATGTTGTTACGCTTATATACTATTGTATTTATCTTCATTTAATGTAGTTTTATACTTATATACTAATAGTTTATCGTCATTTCATGTAGTTACGGTAATATAATCTAGTATTTATCGTCATTTCATGTAGTTTTACACTTATATACTTATAGTTTATCGTCATTTCATGTTGTTACGCTTATATACTATTGTATTTATCTTCATTTAATGTAGTTTTATACTTATATACTAATAGTTTATCGTCATTTCATGTAGTTACGCTAATATAATATAGTATTTATCGTCTTTTCATGTAGTTTTACACTTATATACTAAAAGCCCCCATGAATTGAAGCTGGAATGATGGAGTTGATGATGTCACGATGGCATCACCATGACATCAGCGGGAATGTGCTGCCTTGGAGTGGGCCGAGAAGAAGCATGCTGGAGTGGGCCTGTGCAATTCGTTTGGCCGGGATTAATTCCCCCGATTCCTTGTTTACTTTTTATTTTTAGTTTATTAATGTTCTTTTTAATTAATTTTACCACATATTTAGAATTAGGTTAAAACACCTTTGGTTAACTCGTAGTCGAGGAATCGTTCGTTCTAGTTTTGGGAGTTTTTGCTACAAATCTATGGAGAACTAATTTCCATTACTTTGCTAGACGATTGAAACCTTGGTTCGAATAATGGTTGTGAGATTATAATTCTAGTTCTTTTCCTTTGAATGTATTGATTCTCTTGTGCTTCATCCTATTGATTTTTACTTATTTCGCTTGTTGGTGCTAGGTTTTGGTAATTATTGTTTGAATTACCTAATTCATGAGTAGCAACTACAATATTTAACCCGTACAAAATATTCCCTAATAGAGAATGGATAAACCCTTAACCCAAAAAAATTAAACTAGTGGCTAAAAAGATTCAAGTAGTGGCTAAAAATAATATTGAATTTTAAACCCTATATAATATTCCCTAATAGAGAATGGATAAACCCTTAACCCAAAAGATTAAACTAGTGGCTAAAAATATTAAACTAGTGCCTACAAATAATATTGATTTTAAAACCCTTAAAAATATTACCTAATAGAGAATGGATAAACCCTAAACACAAAAAAAATAAACTACTGGCTAATATACTACATTTTACTATACTAAGATTAAAAATTTAGTACACTAAAGGATCAAAATTATTATACTACATTTAATACACATAATGTACATAGATTTCGATAAAGCGTGATGTACACATAATATACAATACGCCAGTATATTAAAAATTACATATAATATACAATACGCTGATATAACAAAAATTACAAAACAAATATAATTGTGTCACTTTTACCCCTTTAATCCTAGTCTGCCATCAGCTAGATATAATGCCCAATATTGTTCCCATTTTAGGGTATCGTATTTCTCATCATTATCTATCAATTAATTTAACTGGACGAATTTAAGAAATTATATTTAATAAATTTTGATGATATTAAATTATAATAATATTTATTAAATTTTCTTAAATAAAATATGGATAAAAAAGGATAAAAATTATACCGATCAAATAATTTAGGATTAAATCTGGACTGGAACTGGGCTTTCTGCCCAACAACAATTAATTAGACAAGGGGGCCACCACCTTGCTTCTTCATTCCTCCTTCACGTAACAACGTACAGAAGCACTGAATCACAACAATGGAGATGGAGCTTCAGCACGTACAGGAGCTCGGCTATGACGACGGAGGGCAGCTCGCCGGGAAGGAAGGAGTCGACGCCGGGGATGGAGCAACGCCGGCAGGGAAGAGCAGCACCACGCAGCTCGTCGATAACGGCGGAGCAGCGAAGCACATCGGCGTCTTCGTCTGGTGGTTCGCCGGAAAAGGAGGAGTCACCAGAAGGCTCGGCTCTCGTCCCGTCTCCTCTCAGCTGACCCCCCCGCGTCGTCTCCGACTTCTCCGGCGAGCCACAAACAAGACCACCGGCGAGTCGTTTCTGCGTGGGTGCTACTGCGTTGATGGTCTTCTCTCCGGCAACGCGAGCTTCGTCTCCAACGATCCGCCTTCATCCCCGTCGGCGTTGTGAGCATCTCCCCTGCTCCGATCTCTCTCTCTCTCTCGGCCATCCTCCCCACGCCGGTGACGAGCCTCTTTCGATGCTTTTCCCCTGCTCCGATCCGAGCTTTCCCCTCAGCTCGCCATCGGCGTCTCCCGACGAGCCCCTTCTCGTCATCGCCTCACGGTGTCACCCCCGTGTTCTCCGACGAGCCACAACCGAGACCCGATGAGGGCGCCTCTGTGCATCGCCGCCCCGCCGCTGCTCTTCCTTTCCCGGCGAACCAGCGAAGCCGCCGAGCTCGAGCCGGACCACAGTCGTCTCTCCTCCTCTGGTTCGCATCTCCCTGTGCACCGCCTCCTCGGCCCCTCCCCTGTTATGGGCTGGTGCTGCTGGTGCCGAGTGGTGCCGCTGGGAGCTGCGTTCAGATGGTGTCCGTGGTGGCCACTGGTGCGTCGTGGTGGTGGCTGCGCTGCTGATGCGTGTTGTTGTTGTGCTGGTGTCGTGCTGTTGTGGTGCTGTTGATGGAAGGAAGATGATGAACAGTAGCTGGTGGGCCCCCCTGCTTTGTTTTGTTGATGGGCCGTGTTGGCCCAAAACCCGTCCGTTCCAGATTTAATCCGAAATTATACGAGCGGTATAATTTCATGTAATCTCTCTCCCACCATAATTATTATTTAACTTTTTTTGTAATATTATATTTAACTAGTCTCATTATATAGACACTATCTAATTTTTATTTAATTGTATCCATCTATCCGGAGAAAATGTATCCTTACATGGGCGAAATATTATATATGTAATTTCTATGTATCGATATTAAAACTCTTTCATTTAAAGTCATCAGAACAATTCTGAGCCAATATTTTATTCTATTTTTACTTTTTTAAATTATAAATACAATTATTATTGAATAATTTGTAAACTAACAAATCTTAACGGACAATTTAACATTTTTTAAATAATTTTTCTAATAAATTATATAATAAAGTTTTACAAGTATTATATGTATTTTGACTTGATTTACATCAACCAGAGTAACAATATTAAGAGTGATATTTGTTATTATACAAACAAACTATATAGTCTGAAATATGAAATGGTGTTTTTTTATTACTTATAAAAAATGGTATATAAAAATTCAGAATAAGAGTAAAACATTCTTAGAGAAAAAAATAGATTAAACAATCAAAATTTCAGTTGACTAAGATTTTTTATTTTTTTTGATAAAATATGTAAATTTTGAAGCCTTTTGTTGTTAAGAGTTATTATTATAATATTACATTTTTATTATCATTTGATCTAAGTAAATTATTGTTTCCAGTTGAACTAACTAAATTTGACCGTAATTTTCTTGCATCTTCTTAGTTATTACCTATTAATTATTTACAATTTATAAGATTTTTTTTTTGTTAAGCTTTTCTTTGATCTGATCTAACTATATTTTTACTTTATTAATTTATTTTCTCTCATTGATTGTTGTTTGTTTCAGATTTTCAATTAAATAGTTATTCCATTAATATTTTCCTTTAAATATAACTATTTATCCATCTATATAATTATCTAGATAAATAACATCTCATCAATGTGACTAGATAAATAATATGAATTATACTAATTAATTAGAATTAGAATTTTTTGATCCAAATTGCATTGCATTTTCTCTGTAATTTACGACAACGTATTTCGTCCAACTTAATTGATGATGAGCATCATTAATAGGGAAAAGGAGGGAAAAGATAATAGTATATAAGGAGTCAATACTTTTTCTTCCAAATAAGTTTATAAATGACTCATTGATGAACTAATACCTTGTAGTCAATAAATTAAAAAATTATCTTTATTTAATCGTCATCAAAATTATTTGTAACACATTTTATTGATTAAACGATATCAAATTTGTTATTTTGCGAGTAGATAACACTTTACCAATATAATTAACATGTATGAGAATATGTATGAATGAAATATAATATATTTATACGGGTTATATAATTAACAATAAAATATTAAATATATTGTTTCTAAACAACACTTTTATTGTTATTTCAATCTTCCATTTATATAATTTCTAAACAATATGAATAACATATATTTTTCTTAAAAATACTTAAATACGTTTACCCGTACAGGGTACGGGTAGTACACTAGTATGTGTTATTACTATTCCTTAAATCAATACAAATCCTAATTTTACCAAATCATATCATTATAGTAAACCTAATATATCGACTTCCTTAAGAATCCATCGAAATATATCTAACACATAATTTAAACGTAACTTCATGAAATAATGAGAAATACTACAGTATATACGTGTAACTTCATGAACTAATGAGAAATACTATAGTATATACATGTAACTACATGAAATGATGGAAAATACGATAGTTAAGACGTGTAACTATATGAAATGATGACAAATACTATAGTATATATATACGTGCAACTACATGAAATAATGAGAAATACTACAATATATACGTATAACTACATGAAATAATGAGAAATACTATAGTATATACATGTAACTACATGAAATGATGGGAAATACTATAGTATATACGTGTAACTACATGAAATAATGAGAAATACTATAGTATATATGTATAACTACATGAAATAATGAGAAATACTACAAACCCTACGTGTAACTATATGAAATAATGAGAAATACATCAAACCCTACGTGTAACTACATGAAATAATGACCCTAAACCACAAACCCTACGTGTAACTACATGAAATAATGAGAAATACTACAAACCCTACGTATAAGTACATGAAATAATTACAAATACTGCAAACCCTACGTGTAACTACATGAAATAATGACAAATAATACAGTATATACGTATAACTACATGAAATAATGAAAAATACTACAAACCCTACGTGTAACTACATGAAATAATTACAAATACTACGGTATATACGTATAACGACATGAAATAATGAAAAATACTACAAACCCTACGTGTAACTACATGAAATAATGAGAAATACTACAAACCATACGTGTACCTATATGAAATAATGACAAATACTATAAACCATACGTGTAACTACATGAAATAATGAGAAATACTACAAACCCTACGTATAACTACATGAAATAATGAGAAATACTACAAACCCTACGTGTAACTACATGAAATAATGACAAATACTACAGTATATACGTATAACTACATGAAATAATGAGAAATACTACAAACCCTACGTGTAACTACATGAAATAATTACAAATACTACAGTGGGCCTGTGCAATTCGTTTGGCCGGGATTAATTCCCCCGATTCCTTGTTTACTTTTTATTTTTAGTTTATTAATGTTCTTTTTAATTAATTTTACCATTTTAGAATTAGGTTAAAACACCTTTGGTTAACTCGTAGTCGAGGAATCGTTCGTTCTAGTTTTGGGAGTTTTTGCTACAAATCTATGGAGAACTAATTTCCATTACTTTGCTAGACGATTGAAACCTTCGTTCGAATAATGGTTGTGAGATTATAATTCTACTTAACTTAACTCACCTCAAAAACATATAAATATAGGAAAAACATTATTCAACTTAACTCACCTCAAAAAAAAATAATATAAATATAGAGATGATCTTTGATGGGTGAAATTTGATATAGGTATTATTTATATAAAATCACATCTTTTCTAAAAAATAGATTTTTTTTGAATTTTGAATGAATTTTTCGAAAATTTTGGAAAAATTCAAATTTGTGCAAATTTTGATAAATTTTTGAAAATTTTGAAATTTTCAAAAATTTATGAATTTTTTTAACAATTTAATGAAAATTTTGAAATTTTTTAAAATTTTTGAATTTTCCGAAAATTTTGAAATTTTTTGAAAATTTTGAATTTTCTGAAAATTTTGAATTTTCTGAAAATTTTCTAAAATTCAAAATTTTCCGAAATTTCGAAAATTTCAGATTTTTCGAAAATAATTCAAAACTTTCAGATTTTTCGAAAATTTCGGAAATTTCAGATTTTCACAAAATTTTCGAACATTTTCAGAAAATTTCGAAAATCTAAAATTTCGAAAATTTCAGATTTTGCAAAAATTTCGAAAATTTTAGATTTTTCAAAAATTTCGAATTTTTTTTGATTTTCACAAATTTTTGAATTTTAGAACATTTTCTTAAACTTTATGAAATTTTCGAAATTTCCAAAAATTTTTGAACAATTTTCAAAATTTTCTGAAAATTTTGAATTTTCAAAATTTCGATTTTTTTTTAATTTTGAATGAATGTTTCGAAAATTTTGACTTTATACAGGTATTATTTATATAAATATATAGGTATTATTATTGATGGTTGAAATTTTGAATGAATTTTTTAAATTAAATAAGTTTTTTATATAATTAAACTAGAACCACTATTATAACTATTTTTAATAGTATGAATGATGTGGCAGATTAAGGTTGGATAATGAATTTTTTAAATTAATACGTATGATTTACGCCTCTTCTTTAATATATATATATATATATTTCTTCTTATGATATAGTTTGACAATACTAAATCAACAACATATTATATATATATCATGTAATCTCTCTCCCACCATAATTATTATTATTGTTATTTAATTATTTTTACCACATCTTTAGAATTAGGTTAAAAGACCTTTAGTTAACTAGTTGCCAAGAATCGTTCGTTCTAGTTTTGGAGTTTTTTGCTACAAATCTATGGAGAACTAATTTTTATTGCTTTGCTAGACGATTGAAGCCTTCGTTTGAATAATGGTTGTGAGATTATAATTCTATTTCTTTTTCTTTGATTGTTTTGAACGAACCAGCCAATATTAAATGATAAACGTCAAAGCTCACATATTAAATATTAAATGAAGAGGCCCAGTTGAGCTAGGCCCGCGTGAATAGATGAAGAAGCCCAAAGGAAGCTCGGCCCACGCGTGAAGGAAAGCCCCCGTGAATTGAAGCTGGAATGATGGAGTTGATGATGTCATCATGATGATCAGCGGGAATGTGCTGCTTTGGAGTGGGCCGAGAAGAAGCATGCTGGAATGACAATAATGTTTTAGTATATAAGTGTAAAACTACATGAAATCTCGATAAATACGGTAGTATATAAGCGTAACTACATGAAATGACACTAACTTTTTAGTATATAAGTGTAAAACTACATGAAATGACGATAAATACTATCGTATATAAGCATAACTACATGAAATGACGATAAATATTATCGTATATAAGCGTAACTACATGAAATGACGAGAAATACTCGTCGTATATAAGCGTAACTACATGAAATGACGAAAAATATTATATTATATAAGCGTAACTACATGAAATGATGAGAAATTTTTAGTATATAAACTACATGAAATGACGATAAATATACTATCGTATATAAGCATAACTACATGAAATGACTATAAATATTATCGTATATAAGCGTAACTACATGGAATGACGAGAAATACTATCGTATATAAGAGTAACTACATGAAATGACGAGAAATATTATATTATATAACCGTAAGTACATGAAATGACGAGAAATGTTTAGTATATAAGTGTAAAACTACTTGAAATGACGAGAAATTTGTAGTATATAAGTGTAAAACTATATAAAATGACGAGAAATACTATAATATATAAGCGTAACTACATGAAATGACGAGAAATACTATCGTATATAAGCGTAACTAAATAAAATGGCGATAAATATTATATTATATAAGCGTAAGTACATGAAATGACGATAAATTTTTTGTATATAAGTGTACAACTACATGAAATGACGAGAAAGTTTTAGTATATAAGTGTAAAACTACATGAAATGACGAGAAATACTATATTATATAAGCGTAACTATATGAAATGACGAGAAATACTATCATATATAAGCGTAACTACATGGAATGACGACAAATACTATCGTATATAAGCGTAACTACATGAAATGACGATAAATAGTATATTATATTAGCGTAACTACATGAAATGACGATACATTTTTAGTATATACGCGTATAACTACATGAAATGACGATAAATACTCTATTGTATTAGCGTAACTACATGAAATGACTTTTAGTATATATATATAAGTGTAAAACCCTAAACCACTTCGGTAAACCCTAAACAGCTACAGTCAACCCTAAACCGCTACAGTATGTACGCTTATCGCTATTTCATGTAGTTACACTTAAACCCTAAATCGCTATAGCAGTTACACTAAAACCGTAAACCCCTACAGTAAACCCTAAACCGGTACAGTAAACCCTAAACCGCTACAGTACTTATGCTTATCGTCATTTCATGTGGTTATGCTATAACCCTAAACCGCTACAGTAAACCCTACACAGCCACAGTAATCCCTAACCGCTACATTATACCCTAAACTGCTACAGTATATACGCTTATCGTCATTATATGTATTTACGTCATTACCCTAAACTGCTACCGCTACAGTAAACCCTAAACCTCTACAGTAATCCCTAAACCGCTACAGTAAACCCTAAACCGCTACAGTAGTTACGCTTATCGTCGTTTCATGTAGTTGCACTTAAATCCTAAACCGCTACAGTAAACCCTCATCCGCTATAGTAAACCCTAAACCGCTACAGTAGTTACGCTTATCGTCGTATCATGTAGTTGCACATAAACCCTAAACCGCTACAGTAAACCCTAATTACGTGTAACTTACTACTAGTATCACCTAAAGAAATGCAACTAATCTTAGCTACAGAATACTTGGCATAAATTCTTTTTATCTGAAACTTACTAATGATATTTGTTTAATCAAGCCTATATATATATATATAGTAAGAAGAAAAAGAAACCCTGAAACATAGATAGATGCTTGAAAGATGTAAAATATGTGTCATCTAAAAGCAATTATATATGTACTCGATACAATGTAGATATTTCTAATTACGGTACAAAACCATAAACAAGCAAAGAAGTTGATGATACTGTAAACCTTTTGTTATGATCAAGGATCGGGATGGCCACAGTGCAAGAATTGCTCGACAAGGCGCCTCAGAACTCAAGAACGCAGGACAGCAACCCCCAGCAGAATTCCAGAATTTGATCTAACTTCAGTGGGGTCGTTCTCCTTGCTCCGAACTCCGAATTGGGCGATTCCGGCGACAGTAGATAGATATGTAAGTCTAGTTTCTGTCCTCGAATTTTCAGAATTTTCTGGGCGGTGGATCAAAAGATATGATTTTTCTACCAAAGGGTCGCTGGTAGGTCCGGGGAGGAAGTTCAGCAAACTTACGGTTGATGATGGATGGAATCGATTGTGATGGGTGATGGAAGTGAGGGATAAGCAATCTCCTTATGGCTAGATTTGACACACTAGTCACAAGAGAAAGACCTAGGGAGATTCGAGATACAACACACTCAAATCTCTCAAGGGAAGAACTTGATATCACACACAAGTTTGATGAACAAGAAGAAAACTCTAAAACTGAAATATTCTGATTCTGGATTCAATTCAACGTTCTGAACAATGAGCCACAAGTTTTCATAATAACCTAGCAATACGGTTACTAAAGAGAAGTTTAAGAAAATGTTAATAATTACCCACTAATCCTAAAACGTGCCCACTAATCAAAACACCAATTAATGGACATTTAGGGAATTAAATATTGTCTAATAATGTTTAAAAAACCCAGTAATAGATCGGAAATAACATCAGTCTTCAAATATTCTTCACGTGGGCTTTTAACCCGGATGGAGGGCCTAGCCGGGTTCTCTGGTGATAGCATCGGCTTTATAACCCGGATTTGGGTGGTCTCCGGGTTCTTTAGCTTCTTTACAGCCCGGATCTGAATTGGGCCCGTGTTTTCTGCTGGTGTCCGAGGCAATGTCACGGTCTTGGCCTAGCTTCCCGTCTTGGCTTGAATCATCATCTATGTTTGAAGGATCTTCTTCTTGGCCAAGTCTTGATGGGCCATATTCATATCACCTTTGGTATACGCAAAGGACTTAAGTGTAACTACTGTACCGGATTAGGGTTTAAGTTTAACCAATTTGCGGTTTAGGGTTTAAGTGTAACTACATGAGATAAGCGTAACTACATGAAATGACGAGAATTTTTTCGTAAATAAGTGTATAACTACATGAAATGATGATAAATACTATCGTATATAAGCATAACTACATGAAATGATGAGAAATACGATAGTATATATCGTAACTACATGAAATGACGATACATTTTTATTATATAACTATCAACTACATGAAAGGACAGTAAATATTATATTATATTAGCGTAACTACATCAAATGACAATAAACTTTAGTATATAAGTGTAAAACTACATGAAATGACGATAAATACTATCGTATATAAGCATAACTAAATGAAATGACGAGAAATACGATAGTATATAAGCGTAACTACATGAAATGATGACAAATACTATCGTATATAAGCGTAACTACATGAAATGACGATAATACGATAGTAATATAAGCGTAAATACATGAAATGACGACAAATCCTCTCGTATATAAGCATAACTACATGAAATGACGATAAATTTTTAATATATGAGTGTAAAACTACAATGAAATGACGATAATTTTTACTATATGTGTAAAACTACATGAAATGACGATAACTTTTAGTATATCAGTGTAAAACTACATGAAATGACGTTAAACTTTTAGTATATAAGTGTAAAACTACATGAAATGACGATAAATAGTATATTAGCTTAACTACATGAGACAAATACTGTAAATCCTACGCGTAACTACATTAAATAATGACAAATACTGCAAACCCTAAGCGTAACTACATCAAATAACGATAAATACTACAAACCCTAATTGTAACTTTCTATCCAAGTAATCAGAAATACTACAAACCCTACGTGTAACTAAATGAAATGACGACAAATACTACAAACCCTACGTGTAACTACATGAAATGACGACACATACGACAAACCATACGCGTAACTTACTACATGAAATAATGACAAATACTACAAACCCTAATTACGTGTAACTACATGAAATAATGACAAATACTGCAAACCCTAATTTCCCCTAACTTACTACATGAAATAATGGCAAATACTACAAACCCTAATTACGTGTACCCTATTACATAAAATGACGATAAACTATTAGTATATAAGTGTAAAACTACATCAAATGATGATAAATACAATAGTACATAGCGTAAATACATGAAATGATGATAAACTATTATTATATAAGTGTTAAACTACATGAAATGACGATAAATAATATATTATATTAACATAACTATATAAAATGACGATAAACTATTAGTATATAAGTGTAAAACTACCTGAAATGACGATAAATAGAATAGTATATAAGCGTAAGTACATGAAATGACGATAAACTATTAAATATATAAGTGTTAAACTACATGAAATGACGATAAATACAATAGTATATAAGCGTAACTACATGAAATGACGATAACTATTAGTATATAAGTGTAAAATTACATGAAATGACTATAAATAGTATATTATATTAACGTAACTACATAAAATGACGATAAACTATTACTATATAAGTGTAAAACTACATTAAAGTACTACAACCCTAATTACGTGTAACTTACTACATTAAATAATGACAAATACTACAAACCCTAATTACGTGTAACTTACTACATTAAATAATGACAAATACTACAAACCCTAATTACGTGTAACTTACTACATGAAATAGTGACAAGTACTATAAACTCTAATTACGTGTAACGTATTACATAAAAATAATGGGCAAATACTACAAACCCTGATTACGTGTAAGCTTACTACATGAAATAATGACAATACTACAAACCAATTACGTGTAACTACATGAAATAATGACAATACTATAACCCTATTACGATTATCTTACTGTCGAATTAATGATAAATACTACAACCCTACGGTAACTACATGAAATAAGGACAAATGCTACAAACCCTACGTGTAACCTTCTGTCGAAGTAATGACAAAGACTACAACCGTAATTACGTGTAACTTACTACATGAAATAATGACAATAACTACAAACCCTAATTACGTGTAACTTACTACATGGAATATGCCAAATACTACAAACCAAAACTACGTGTAACTTTACTACATGAAATATGACAAATACGAAACCCTAATTACGTATAACTACATGAAATAATGACAAATACTATACCCGAATTACGTGTAACTTACTACATGAAATATGACCAAATACTACAATCCTAATTACGTATAACTACATGAAATATTGACAAATTACTACAAACCCTAATTACAGTTAACTTACTAAATCAATAATGACAGATACTACAAACCCTAATTACGTACCTTACTACATAAATAATGACAAATACTACAAACCCTAATTACGTGTAACTTACTACATGAACTAATGAAAAATATACTACAAACCCTAATTACGTGTAACTTACTACATGAAATATGACAAATACTACAAACCCTATACTGTAACTACATTGAGAAATAAGGACAAATACTACAAACCTAATTACGTGTGTACTACATTAAATAAATATGTACAAACCCTAATTACGTGTAACTTACGTATAATTAACTGAAAAATACTACAAACCCTAATGACGTATAACTTACTACATTAAATAATGACAATACTACAAACCCTAATTACGTATAACTTACTACATAAATAATGACAAATTACTACAAACCCTAATTACATGTAACTACATGAAATAATGACAAATACTACAAACTCTAATTACGTGTAACTACATGGAATATACAAATACTACAAACCCTAATTACCTGTAACTACGTGAAATAATAACAATACGACAAACCCTAATTACGTGTAATTACATGAATATGACAAATACTACAAACCCTAATTACGTGTTACTACATTAAATAATGACAAATACTACAAACCCTAATTACGTGTAACTTACTACATAAAATAATGAAAAATACTACAAACCCTAATTATGTGTAAGTGACTACATAAAATAATGACAAATACTACAAACCCTAATTACGTGTAACTTACTACATGAAATAATGACAAATACTCCAAACCCTAATTACGTGTAACTACAAGAATAATAACAAATACTACAAACCCTAATTACCTGTAACTAAAAACCCTAATTACGTGTAACTTACTACATAAAATTATTAAAAATACTACAAACCCTAATTATGTGTAAATTACTACATTAAATAATGACAAATACTACAAACCCTAATTACGTGTAACTTACTACATAAAATAATGAAAAATACTACAAACCCTAATTACGTGTAACTTACTACATTAATACTGACAAATACTACAAACCCTAATTACGTGTACTTACTACATGAAATAATGACAAATACTACAAACCCTATTTACGTGTACCTACATGAAATAATAACAAATACTACAAACCCTAATTACGTGTAACTACTACATGAAATAATGGCATATACTACAAACATAATTACGTGTACCTTACTACATGAAATAATGACAAATACTACAAAACCTAATTACGTATAACTTTCTGTCAAAGTAATGACAAATGCTATATACCTAATTACGTGTAACTACTACATGAAATAAGACAAATAACACAAACCCTACATGTAACTTTCTGTCGAAGTAATGAAAAATACTACAAACCCTAATTACGTGTAACTACATAAAATAAAGACAAATACTACAAACCCTAATTACGTGTAACTTACTACATGAAATAATGACAAATACTACAAACCCTAATTACGTATAACTTTCTGTCAAAGTAATGACAAATGCTATAAACCCTAATTACGTGTAACTTACTACATGAAATAATGACAAATACTACAACCCTAATTATTTGTAACTAAATGAAATAATGACAAATACTACAAATCCTAATTACGTGTAACTATATGAAATAATAACAAATACTACAAACCCTAATTACGTGTAACTACGTGAAATAATAACAAATACGACAAACCCTAATTACGTGTAACTACATGAAATAATGACAAATACTACAAACCCTAATGACGTGTAACTACATGAAATAATGAACAAATACTACAAACCCTAATTACATGTAACTTACTACATGAAATAATGGCAAATACTATAAATCCTAATTACGTGTAACTACATGAAATATTGACAAATACTACAAACCCTAATTACGTGTAACTTAATGTCGAAGTAATGACAAATACTAAAAACCCTAATTACGTATAACTTACTACATAAATAAGGACAAATACTACAAACCCTAATTACGTGTAACTTACTACATGAACTAATGACAAATACTACAAACCCTAATTACGTGTAACTAATGTCGAAGTAATGACAAATACTAAAAAACCCTAATTCGTCTTACTACATGAAATAATGACAAATACTACAAACCCTAATACGTGTACTTACTACATGACTAATGACAATACTACAAACCCTAATTACGTGTACCTTACTACATGAAATATGACAAAATACTACAAACCCTAATTACGTGTTACTACATTAAATAATGACAAAATACTACAAACCCTAATTACGTGTAACTTACTATATTAAATAATGAAAATACTACAAACCCTAATTACTGTAACTTACTATATTAAATAATGACAAATACTACAAACCCTAATTACGTGTAACTTACTATATTAAATAATGACAAATACTACAAACCCTAATTACATGTAACTACATGAAATAATGACAAATACTACAAACCATAATTACGTGTAACTACATGAAATAATGACAAATACTACAAACCCTAATTACGTGTAACTACATGAAATAATGACAAATAATACAAACCCTACATGTAACTTTCTGTCGAAGTAATGAAAAATACTACAAACCCTAATTACGTGTACCTTACTATATGAATAATGACAAATACTACAAACCCTAATTACGTGTAACTTTCTGTCAAAGTAATGACAAATGCTATAAACCCTAATTACGTGTAACTTACTACATGAAATAATGACAAATACTACAAACCCCTACTTACTTGTAACTACATGAAATAATGACAAATACTACAAATCCTAATTACGTGTAACTATATGAAATAATAACAATACTACAAACCCTAATTACGTGTAACTACGTGAAATAATAACAAATACGACAAACCCAATTACGTGAACTTACTACATGAACTAATGACAAATACTACAAACCCTAATTACGTGTAACTACATGAAATAATAACAAATACTACAACCCTACGTGTAACTACATGAAATAATGACAAATACTACAAACCCTACGTGTAACTACATGAAATAATGACAAATACTACAAACCCTACGTGTAACTACATGAAATAATGAGAAATATTACAAACCTTACGTTTAACTACATGAAATAATGAGAAAATACTACAAACTGTACCCTGTAACTACATCATGAAAATGACAAATACTACAGTATATACGTGTAACTACATGAAATAATGAGAAATAATACAAACTACGTGTAACTACATGAAATAATGACAAATACTATAACCTTATGTGTAACTACATGAAATAATAAGAAATACTACAAACCCTACGTGTAACTACATGAAATAATGACAAATACTACAGTACGTACGTGTAACTACATGAAATAATGAGAAATACTACAAACCCTACGTGTAACTACATGAAATAATGAGAAATACTACAAACCCTACATGTAACTACATGAAATAATGAGAAATACTACAAACCCTACGTGTAACTACATGAAAAATAACAAAAACTACAAACCCTACGTGTAACTACATGAAATAATGACAAATACTACAACCCTACGTGTAACTACATGAAATAATGAGAAATACTACAAACCCTACGTGTAACTACATGAAATAATGAGAAATACTACAAACTCTACGTGTAACTACATGAAATAATGACAAATACTACAAACCCTACGTGTAACTACATGAAATAATGACAAATAATACAACCCTACGTATAACTACATGAAATGATGAGAAATACTGTAGCATATATACGTGTAACTACATGAAATGATGACAAATATTTTAGTATATACGTTTAACTACATTACATAAATGATGAAATACTATAGCATATACGTGTAACTACATTAAAATATGAGCCTAGGTGTAGGCCTTGGCAGTGGCCTTGACAAGCCTAGGTGTCATGGCATTGGCCTAGATGCCTTTGGCAAGCCTAGGTGCCTTGCCTTGATGGCTAGACATGACAGGCCAAAACGGCACCCACAGCCGCCCTCTGGCCCCTGACAGGCCCGCCGACAGCCCCAAAGCATCGATCATGGCATTCGCCGTTTTCGTCGGTCATTTTGTGAGTAACGAACGAAAATAAAAATTGGGAGCCTCCTTACATGTTATTCTATCCTCTAGAAACAAACCCCAAGCTGTTCGGATGGTTTTAAGTCCTAAAATAAATGTTTCAAAATCGTATGATCTGCCCTGTGAAGAAACACGTCTACTGGTGTGGTGGCATTTCATTTCTGCCCAAACTGCACTATAGGGGGGAGGCGGTCTCACCCCCCCGTGGGCGCATGGGCACTCGGGAAGGCGGGTTGCCGCCCATGCATGAGCCTTGTCCTAGGTCCCTCGGTCCCTCGAAAAGATGCTATTCGTCGTCCCTAGGCACTCGGATCGATCGATCTCGTCGACGCTCCCTCCGCTAACCGCTCTAGGGCCTAGCCGCGCCCAGTGTCACACCCGCTAGGTCCGCAGTCCCGCGCCCGCAGTCCCTCGCCTAGTGTCGCGCCCGATGTGCATGCAGCGAGTGTCGCGACCATTGTCGCGCCCGCTTTGCCCGCAGCGAGTGTCGCGCCTGCTGTGGCCGTAATCCCGCGCCCAGTATTGCACCCGCTGGGGCCACGGAGGGCCGCGTCCGTCGTGGTATAGGCCTTGGCATTGGCCTTGACAAGCGTAGGTGCCTTGGCAGACTAGGTGCCTTGCCCTTGATGGCTAGACCATGACAAGCCCAAAACGGCACCCACAGCCGCCCCTCTGGGCCCGTCAGGCCCGCCGACAGCCACAGAGCATCGATCATGGCATTTGCCGTTTTCGTCGGTCATTTTGTGAGCAACGGCCGAAAATAAAAAATTGGAAGCTTCCTAACACGTTATTCTATCCTCTAGAAGCAGTCCCAAAGCCGTTCGGATGGTTTTAAGGCCTGAAATAAATATTTAAACATCATATGATCTGCCCTGTGAAGGAACACGTCTACTGGTGTTGGTGGCATTTCTGCCCAAACTGCACTATAGGGGGGTAGGAGGTCTCAACCCTCCGTGGGCGCATGGGCATTCGGGAAGGCGGGTTGCCGCCATGCACGGGCCTCATCCTAGGCCCCTTGGTCCCTCTAAAAAGACGCTATTTGCCGTCCCTAGGCACTCGGATCGATCAATCTCGTCGCCGCTAACCGTTCTAGGGCCTAGCCGCGCCCAGTGTCGCGCCTAGTGCGCCCGCTGTGGTTGGTGCAGCGAGTATCGCGCCCGTTGTGCACGCAACGAGTGTCGCTCCCGCTGCGGCCACGGAGGGCCGCGCGCCCAGTGTCCGCCCAGTGTCGCGCCCGCTGGGGCCACGGAGGGCGGCGCCCAGTGTCCCGCCAGCCGTGCCGCGAAATAGGCCTTGGCAGTGGCCTTGACAAGCCTAGGTGTCATGGCATTGGCCTAGATACCTTTGGCAAGCCTAGGTGCCTTGCCTTGATGGCTAGACATGACAGGCCAAAACGGCACCCACAGCCGCCCTCTAGGCCCCTTACAGGCCCGCCGACATCCCCAAGCATCTATCATGGCATTCGCAGTTTTCGTCGGTCATTTTGTGAGTAACGACCGAAAATAAAAATTGGGAGCCTCCTAACATGTTATTCTATCCTCTAGAAACAAACCCCAAGTTGTTAGGATGGTTTTAAGCCCTAAAATAAATGTTTCAAAATCGTATGATCTGCCCTGTGAAGGAACAAGTCTACTGGTGTTGGTGGCATTTCTGCCCAAACTGCACTATAGGGGGGAGGCGGTATCAACCCCCCGTGGGCGCATGGGCACTCGGGAAGGCGGGTTGCCGCCCATGCACGGGCCTTGTCCTAGGTCCCTCGGTCCCTCGAAAAAGACGCTATTCGTCGTCCCTAGGCACTCGGATCGATCGATCTCGTCGACGCTCCCTCCGCTAACCGCTCTAGGGCCTAGCCGCGCCCAATGTCGCGCGCCGCTATGGCCGCAGTCCCGCGCCCGCGGTCCCTCGCCCAGTGTTGCGCCCGATGTGCCTGCAGCGAGTGTCGTGCCCATTGTCGCGCCCGCTTTGCCCGCAACGAGTGTCGCGCCTGCTGTGGGCGCAGTCCCGCGCCCAGTATCGCACCCGCTGGGGCCACGGAGCGCCGCATCCGTCGTGCCGCGGTATAGGCCTTGGCATTGGCCTTGACAAGCCTAGGTGCCTTTGGCAAGCCTAGGTGCCTTGCCTTGATGGCTAGACACGACAGGCCCAAACGGCACCCACAGCCGCCCTCTGGGCCCCTGTCAGGCCCGCCGACAGCCCCACAGCATCGATCATGGCATTTGCCGTTTTCGTCGGTCATTTTGTGAGCACGACCGAAAATAAAAAATTAGGAGCCTCTTAACACGTTATTATATCCTGTAGAAACAAACCCCAAGCCGTTCGGATGGTTTAAGGCCTGGAATAAATGTTTCAAAATCGTATTCTCTGCCCTGTGAAGGAAAACGTCTACTGGTGTTGGTGGCATTTCTGCCCAAACTGCACTATAGAGGGGGAGGCGGTCTCAACCCCCCGTGGACGCATGGGCACTCGGGAAGGCAGGTTGCCGCACATGCACGGGCCTTGTCATAGGCACCTCGGTCCCTCTAAAAAGACGCTATCGTCGTCCCTAGGCACTCGATCGATCGATTCGTCGACGCTCCCTACGCTAACCGCTCTAGGGCCTAGCCGCGCCCAGTGTCGCGCCCGCTATGGCCGCATTCTCTCGCGCCCGCTATGGCCGCATTCTCGCGCCCGCTGTGCACGCAGCGAGTATCGCGGCCAGTGTCGCGCCCGCTGTGCCCGCAGTGAGTGTCGCGTCCCCTGTGACCGCTGTCCCGTGCCCAGTGTCGCGCCTGCTGTGACGCGGCATAGGCCTTGGCATTGGCCTTGACAAGCGTAGGTGCCTTGCATTGGCCTAGGTGCCTTTGGCAAGCCTAGGTGGCTGGCCTTGATGCCTAGACACGACAGGCCAAAACGGCACCCACAGCCGCCCTTTAGGCCCCTGACAGGACCGCCGACAGCCCCAGAGCATCGATCATGCATTTGCCATTTTCATCAGTCATTTGTGAGCAACGACCGAAAATAAAAATTGGGAGCTTCCTAACACGTTATTCTATCCTCTAGAAGCAGTCCCAAAGCCGTTCGGATGGTTTTAAGGCCTGAAATAAATGTTTCAAAATCGTATGATCTGCCCTGCGAAGGAACTCGTCTACTGGTGTTGGTGGCATTTCTGCCCAAACTGCACTATAGGGGGGGAGACGGTCTCACCCCCCGTGGGCGCATGGGCACTCGGGAAGGCGGGGCGCCCATGCACGACCCTTGTCCTAGGTCCCTCGGTCCCTCGAAAAAGACGCTATTCGTCGTCCCTAGGCACTCGAATCGATCGATATCATCGACGCTCCCTCCGCTACCGCTCTAGGGCCTAGCCGCGCCCAGTGTCGCGCCCGCTATGGCCGCTGTCCCGCGTCCGCAGTCCTCTCCCAGTGTCGCGCCTGATGTGCCTGCAGCGAGTGTCGCACCCATTGTCGCGCCCGCTTTGCCCGCAGCGAGTGTCACGCCTGGTGTGGCCGCATTCCCGCATCCAGTATCGCACCCGCTGGGGCCACAGGGCCGCATCCGTCGTGCCGCGGTATAGGCCTTGGCATTGGCCTTGACATTGGCCTTGACAAGCCTAGGTGCCTTTGGCAAGCCTAGGTGCCTTGCCTTGATGGCTAGACATGACAAGCCAAAACGGCACCCACAGGCGCCCTCTGGGTCCCTGTCAGGCCCGCCGACAGCCTCAGAGCATCGATAATGGCATTTGCCGTTTTCGTCGGTCATTTTGTGAGCAACGGCCGAAATAAAAAATTGGGAGCTTTCTAACACGTTATTCTATCCTCTAGAAGCAGTCCCAAAGTCGTTCGGATGTTTTTAAGGCCTGAAATAAATGTTTCAAAATCGTAGGATCTGCCCTGTGAAGGAACACGTCTACTGTGTTGGTGGCATTTCTGCCCAAACTGCACTATAGGGGGGGGGTGGTCTCAACCCCCCATTGGCCTTGTCCTAGGACCCTCAGTCCCTCGAAAAAGACGTTATTCGCCGTCCCTAGCACTCGGACGTTCGATCTTGTTGATGCTCCCTCCTCTAACCGCTCTAGGGCCTAGCCCGCGCCCAGTGTCGCGCCCGCTATGGCCATACTCCCGCGCCCAGTGTCGCGCCCCGCTGTGCCCACAGCAGTGTCGCACACATTGTGCACGCAGCGAGTGTCGCGCCCGATGTGGCCGCAACGAGTGTCGCGCCCGCTGGGGCCATAGCGGGCCGCGCCCAGTGTCGCGCCCGTCGTGTCGCGGCATAGGCCTTGGCATTGGCCTTCACAAGCATTGTGCCTGGCATTGGCCTTGACAAGCCAAGGTGGCTTGCCTTGATGCCTAGACACGACAGGCCAAAACGGCACCCACGGCCGCCCGGTTGGGCCCCTGGCAGGCCCGCCGACGGCCCCAGCATCGATCATGGCATTCGGTGGTTTCGTCGGTCATTTTTTGAGCAACGATCGAAAATTAAAATTGGGAGCCTCCTAACACGTTACTCTATCCTCTAGAAACAAACCCAAGTCGTTCAGATGATTTTAAGGCCTGAAATAAATGTTCAAAATCGTATGCTCTGCCCTGTGAAGGAAAACGTGTTACTGTTATTGGTGGCATTTCTGACCAAACTGCACTATAGGGGGGAGGCGGTCTCAACCCCCCGTGGGCGCCATGGCACTCGGGAAGGCGGGTTGCCGCCCATGCACAGGCCTTGTCGTAGGCACCTCGGTCGCTCTAAAAAGACTTATTCGTCGTCCCTAGGCA